>CM042220.1:9472500-10798750 GCA_023566465.1 Cottus gobio
TGTCGTGACACAGAATGGTGTGAATAAATACTCATTATACTACTTACATTTCCACATTCTAAACATTTAATCTTATACTCCCTGACAGCATGGGTAGAGTGAATAATCATCGAGTTATCATTGTTACTCCTTCATACTGTACTACCTATCTAACCTGCTCTTCCCTTGCTTTACCCCCTCATGCTATCAGTGGCTGGGACAAAAAGCAAAGCGAAAGGTGAGTTATTGCCTCCATTTTCTTGCTACATGATTTATGTCGCGCACAGCTCCCAATAAACAATGTTTGGATCGCCCTTTTATCTCCCCCAAGAGCCCGGGAAGCATTAACATACGCTGCCTTCAGCAAAGCTTTCTGGGCATTTTTTAACCTTTATTTCTCCAGGAGAAATTTGCTGAACACACTCACTGTTTTTTAGATACAACTTGCTTCCCATATGTATAGATTCACACGTTCACAGCAGGGAGCTCGCCTCACCTATCATGCTTTTTCTCTATTTGGACACTGTGCAGCTCCAGTGGAGCAGCTGGGGGTTGTTCCTGGTTCAAGGACACCAGCGGTACATGAGGGAGGAGAATGTTTCTCATTTGCTTTCCCAACCCAGATTTTCCCAGAAATACTGTGCACTCAAACTGGAGACCTTCTGGTCACAAGCCTGCTACTCACACATTTTAATTCTACCACTGCCCTTCAGTAGCCTATATGCTTTGTCCTGATAGTTGGTGGTGTAAGTATTCACATCATAACCGTTAAAACTAATACATTGTCTTATTGAGATTTATTATGCACTGAGTGTAAAAATCAAGCACCTAGGGTGTTTTTTTTTTAATTTTATTTCTTGCTGCCAACCCACAAATTTACTTCTACCATTTGAAAAGAAATATCCTGCTACAGATTATTTGATGATTCAGAGACCGTTTCGCTTCCTTTCATATTGGATATTAATTTTCTGTTATTGTTCATGTTCTTGCAGCAGCTGATACAATTGTAGAATCATAGCATCAATACCCCAGTGTCTCAGTGGCTTTGCCTGTATGCTTATTGATGTCACTGTGTTATAACTAGGGGATTCTTTAAAAAAAGAAAAAAACAATATGCTAGTTTTTCTGATGTATTTGCTTTAGTTGTGCAGTTCACCAGTTTTACATTTTACGAGCCTACTATACTGCTGTCGTTCCTGTGTGACAGTGAAATGACTAGTTTCCAACATACTAACCAGAATCAAATGCTCATGCATTATGTATTGTAGGCCAGTGTTTTTGTTTTTTTGGGGTTGTATTTGTTTCTTTTGTTTGTTTTTTGTGAACATGACTTTAACCAAACCCACTGACAGATAATGTTCCTATTGTTCATGAATTACTTTTTCTTTTTTCCCCACTTTTTGAAAAGGCAGTGTTTTCTAATTACAGAAGAAATTCAGGGGCGAGTTTTTAATTAACAGAAGATACACATTCAGCATCCGCACCTATGGCATCTCGTTCAACATTGAGAAGCCTTTTTCTACTACTTTCAGTTCCAATTATGGTTAATACATTCTATTAATAATGAAGATAACAAATATAACCACATGTATTAGTCTTGAATATCGATTCATCGGTTTTTATCAGTTTTTCTATTGCATGCTAATAATTGCAGTGTCATTTGTGGAGTAACTGAAGTAGAGCGTACAGTAGAAAACATTATAACGTAAAACATGCCTTTGGATTTAGACAGCGAGACCTACCTATAGATTTATAACAATACTTTGACCAGTGCCAGTGCATAGAAAAGGACAATCATTTATTAAAGTGTAGATACTGTTAAGAGAGAATACATGTAAGCTAAACACAATGTCAATGACTTATGTAGTCGGGCAAGTGGGTCTGAAATCTTGCTCGAAGTCCATATTTACTTTCCCATCCACAAATTGTTTTATTAATTAGTGGTTTATGAAATAACAACTTTTTCTTTTAAAACTGCACCATACATAGTTTTCACCCAAGTTCTCTAAAATTACATCCAACTACAGAAGACTCTTGTTTGAATAAAATGCTCAAAGCACTTGTTAATATGTACTTAATACTTTGTTATGTTTTGTCGCTAGTGACCAATCAGTACTGCACATGTGGAACTGTGTGAACACATGTGGAAGCAAGATTCAAATTGTGTTTATTGATTTAGCACATTTAAAAACAACATAAGTTAACCTTTCAGCCTCCTCCAAATGTGTTTTGTCATTTTAACCACTTGGGCAAATTAGCTAGATTTACGAGCCTCACGTGGCAGTTTAATTGCCCCGGCAAGCAGTTTCTGAATTGCTCCATTAGTAAAATTGCATGTCCATCCCAAACCCATGTCTTTCATATTGAATTAGCAAGGCAACTGCAAATAGGGGACAGAGGCAGAAACGTTATTCATAGTAATCCACATGGCAGAGGTAAAACATGAAGCTGAAATCATAGTACAAGTGTGTTATGTATGCATTGTGAAGGGCACATTCAGGCAGGTTGAAGGGCAAGGGCAAGGATTCTCAGTGTGATAAGATTTCATTGAACATCTAAAACATGTTTCTGCCACATTATACAGCGGGCTTCGTGAAGATGGAGCATGAATGCATGTCACACAGAATAGAATAAAGTAAATCACAATCAAGTTTATGTTTTCTCATCAATTCTGAGGCCAATCTGTTTTTATTTCCGATATTGGACACTAGTCCTATAACGTTGGGTTGACCACCATTGGGAGCTTCTTGTTTTCATTGCCATTTGTTTGTCATGATGTAGACTTTGTACTCAGCAGAATGCTTACAAGCACAGAGACACATAACCACAAAGTTCACTTGAGGCACATCACATGTTCGGTGATGTAAGCAATGCCAGTCGTATTTCCTGTTTCACCTGGAGACAGTACAGTATTTCTGACCCACTTTCTGAAGCTGATATATTGCCACTTTCCACTTCCTGCACAGCAAAAAAAAAAAACACTCCTAAGAGTTTCGACCAGCTGGGATATTTATTGTCAGTTCTGTGGCTTGTCCACCCCCTACCTTCCGCGTACCTCCCCCACTGTGGCAAATCACAGGGGAGGACGGCGCTCAGTACCACCTCTGAGTCGAGGGAGGTTTACTTTTGCTCAGGTGCTATTCAGTAACAGGCACCAAATGTCCTTTTTGATGGAGGGTAAAGTTGACAGACAGCTCACTTCATCTTGGTTATTTCCTCTCTAACAGGCTTCATCGGCTCTGTAACAGCTCAATCAACTGACTGCATCATTTAAGATCACACTATCGTTGCCGACTATGAATACGATGCCGAGCTGATACACAGTTGCCGTGTGGTGGGTCATTGCAACATTGTCATTGTGTTCGTCTGATCTGCTGTGAACTGTTCTTGTTTACAGCTGATGGAAGCGTTGTAAAAAAATATATATAATCCCAGAGCAGATAAAGGATGCATACGCTTGAATGTGTCTCGATAAGATTCCGCACAAACACATTTAATGCAAGAAAGATTTTTATGAGATTTGGAAAAACCCACCGGGAGCTATTTGAATGAAAAGAACAGTGGTAACAGATAATATATATATATATATTAGGGATGCACCGATACCGGTATCGGGTATCGGGCCGATACTGCGTTAAAATACTCGTACTCGTATTCGTTTTCAATTGCCGATACCAAGAACCGATACCACTCAACAGTATTTCACTACAACAAACTGGTCGCGCTTTGTGGAGAACAAATTTGATTTGTTGTCCTACCTGACTTCAACGTCTAGGGCAGGGGTCGGCAACCCGTGATCCAGAGCCGCATACGGCTCTTTCGTCGCTCTCTTGCGGCTCTTGCAGCAAGGTGTGTAGAGTAATGGTGCGTTCACACCGAACGCGACGCAAATTTTTCGCGCGACCAGATTACATGTAAAGTCTATGCACAGACGCGTGTGGTTGCGACAGACGCAAATTTACGCGGCGCGTTTGGCCGTCCTGCCGGTTTGAATCAAACGGCTGCTGGTCCACCTGAAGTAGCGCTGGCAGCGGCCTCATTCAGACGCTGTTGTGCGGCAACGGATGATATTATGAACCCGGACACGGGGGCGTTTTATGGTCCGACATTAGAGGGACTTCCACAAGAAGTTTAAAGCTTGGGATAGCCTTCTGTTAATTTTGTACTATAGGCTTGACATAATCTGCAGAGGATCAAATAAAATCTGCCTCCAAATTAATTGAACTTTCATGGAGACCAAATCTAAGAAGTATCGGTACTCGGTATCGGCAAGTACACAAATAAAAATACTCGTACTCGTATCGGTTTGTAAAAAAGTGGTATCGCTGCATCCCTAATATATATATATATATATTTTAAAAAAAAAATATATATATATATATATATATGTGTGTGTGTGTGTGTACATAATGTATTGCCTGACACAAATGGATTGCAAAAGTGAGTGACATAGAGTATATTACTAATCTTGAGAAAAGTAATCACAGTCTTTGCTTTAACTATACGTACATATGGATGTATGACTAAATTAATTGCATATTAGAAGTCTGTATGGTAAAATTTAAAATCTTCCCTGTTGATTTTATCTAAGGCTGACTAAGTTTGAACCAGTAGTTGAACAGTTTTTAAATATGGATCACTTTGGACAGGTAATTTAAAGATTAGCTGCAGTTAATGGATCAGATCTAGATTTAGTGCTAATCAACTGATGCCCTTAAATAGTTGCTTAAATCTCTCCAATCAACTAGGCTGATAGCCTTTAAAATGGCACAGCTTATTGAAAGTCTCAGATCAGCAGGTTTACCATAAACATTAGAAGCATCTCTGCTGGTGTTGAACCAATAGGGCTTAAATTACACTGTCAGCATGAATGATTGATTTTGGAGACAGAAATTACCTTTTTGTCATAGAAATAAATGACATGATGTTTTTGACATTTTTTCTCTTTTTAAGACTGTTCAGAAAAGGTCACCCGAGGTGAAAACAATTGGATATGATGGGGTTACTTCATGGGCCAGTTGATTAACAAAAGCAGCGTGTCTTACTTACTCCCATAACCTTTCAATTGCAAAGCATTTCCTTTATCACAGTGTAAGGTAATGAATGTGTCAGCGAGCGTATTATATTCAAATATTATTTCAATGATGCATGGTGTGGTCAGATTGATCACGCTGTTTGCAACATCGCTGTATATTCTACCTTATATTATGAATGTATTCATGGGTTTACTGCAGTTCAGGCCTACACTGTACATAGCTTTTTATGTTTTAGTTGAAATCTAGAGTTTTGCATTGATCATATCCTCTTTTCTTGTGTTGTTAAACAGATATTTTGTAATTTTCACATAATTGCCTCTCTTGCCCTACTCATACAAGCTTTACATATTCCATCATATGCCCCAAATAAATAAGCAATTAGTACCAGCTACTAATAAAGCTGTTGCAATCTCATAACAATTTAAAATTGCGACAGAGAGAAACCACAGAAGGGGTTTTGCATTCATTAGTATTCTGTATACTGGCAACATCTAGCCCACATTTCTTCTTATTGAGACTAAAGTGAATGGAACATGTTGTTTCCATGATATGTTTGAAAGAGAGTGTTGGTGCACTCCAGTAACATACAGTATGGAACATCAATGAGCTATCTGTTATAACCAGCAGGCCTGGCAGACCTGTCGATAATAGCAGAAGCTATTCCTGTTTTAACTTTTTGTCAAATATACACATAATATACTAAATCACACATTAAAGTATGCTAATAATTAGACATGATTACCTCTTTATCTACAGAGAGAGATTTATATTAGTATAGTAGAGATGGCTTAGTTGAGTAGATTTCTAGAACCCTTATGCTAACTGGTATAATTGTTTCAGAATGGAGGGTTATGTGTATTCATTTCCTGCAGTCCTCCACAGAAGGGTCAGCATTAATCTAAGACACTTCACTCCCTTAGAGGGAGCGCTGTTGTTGGTGTTGGCAGGAAGACCACATAAATGGCACTAAGCAATAATATTAATACTACTGTGGAGAATCATGTGACAGGCAGTCATTATCTGGACAGCCCGAGACCAACACTCTCGGGTCTGATTATGGGTCTTTCTCAGCAGCTGCATCAACTTTGGGGTTGAGATCTGCTAGGTTTTAATATTTTTTTTCATTACGTTTTCTGAACGTGTAGAAATGATCCTCACTTCCTATGAACCAACCAGGTCTCTATTTAGGGCGTGCCTCTCTGTAAGAGAATAATCACACAATTCGCAGCAGGCCATTCATTTTAGACACAAAAGATTCAGTAAGAAACGGAGACTATCGCTGTTGAATCCAGTCTGGTTCTGTGGTAACACACTCGTCTCACAATGCTTTATTAATGATGCTGAAGCAAAGTGGCTCAGGGGATCTGCTAAAGATTTGTTCATTTTGTAAATTCCATGTCTGGGTAATTGTAAAGTTGGAAGGAACAAAGGAGTAATGTAGAGCAGAGTACACCTATACTTGACCTAACATGTTCATAACAACCTGATTTGGGGGCTAATGGTGTATAATGACAGAATCCTTGGAAGAGTTGGTTGTGATTATTTCAGACAATAAAATGACAATAAAATACAAAACAGGAATGCTAACCACCTTGAGTAAAGAGATGCCTTCATATGCAGTGCATACCTTACAAAGGCTTATAGAGGTTGTGCCACACCACCTTTAATTCACAAGAACATACTCTATTTGAACATGAATAGTTTTAGAGCTGCACTAATTGTACAGTTTGGAAGGCGTTTTGACTGACAGAAACAGCTCTTTCGTCCAGGGGAAAATTAATAAAATATTGTGGCACTATTACCGTAAAGATGTGTTTATCACCATTGCAGTTTACAGTACTAAAAGGTGAAATTTCATTACATTAATAAAGCTGATATGAAATGGTGGGTTTTAAGTAGATTGTCCTTGACTGTGATGTGAGACATAACAAGCCACCAATTGTCAGTTCATGCTGGAGGAAAGGAATTTGCCTTTGATCAGATTCAAAACATGCTTCAACTTAAAGTTGATCTCATAAAACTGTGGAAAGATACATTTTCTTTAAAGTGAAAGGTTTGTGTATTTTGACCCCGTTAGCCCTATGTTTTCCAGTTAAACACCTTTCCACTGTTACAGCAACCATGTTGGAAAATTACAAATAATTGTGTCTGGTTGAACTGTCTGGTTGTATCAGATTCACCTGGATTTCATTATATCTTCACAATAGTGTTGTGTGCATCAATGTGAGGATATAACAGATTAAATCATCCTGAAATGTGCTGCTAAGGTTTTTTTTAAGTGGACTGAGCATAACTAAGAACCATTGAAACACTGGCTTCACAGATTCAACTTAATTTACATTTTCAGTTCCTTCTGCTGGCTCTCATATCCCTCTTCAATAACCTCATTTGAAAGCACTAAGAAGCAATTACCAAAGAAAAGCTAAATTAATGCATTCAACAACAATTATTTCCCTTGACAAATCTGCTATTGTCAGAGTGGCTTTACAGTAGATCTACTCTACTTCACACTGTTATGTAACAATGTAATAGTACTGCTGATACAATTACCACTATTTCAGCTAACATAAGTCAAAAAATAATAATTTGAATTTGATTTGGCCTTCTTGTTCAGATGAGATTTTAGAGGTGACTTGAAATGATCCTGAATTAGCAGTCTGAGCTGGTCTGGCAGGACATCTCACAGCCTAGGTGTCCTGTCAGTAAAATCCAGTCATCTTTCATCTTGAAACCAGACTTAGCAACTGCCAAGAGCCCTGCCTGTGGTGTTAGAGCTGCACTCTGATGTATGAGGGGGCAGAAGGTCAGAGACATAGCTGAGGGCAAGGCCTCAACCATAAAAGTTATCAATGAAATATTGACATCAGTTTAAAAAAAAAAAAACTGAATGGTTGCCAATATGGTTCCTTGACTTTTAGTCCTGGCCACAATTAAATTGTATTCATATCGGCCAAGCACAAGTTTCTCTTTACACGGAGCTTTACAGCTACAACATCATCTGTCCTTAGACCATAGAAGACATGCCAGTTGTAAGACAAGAAGATATGAATATATGAATGTTTGACTCTCGGCATTGTGAGAGCAATTTCCTTTTGACAGGATTCCCTCGTTGAAGAAAATATTCACTCGACCAAACGTGAAGGTCATAAACTGCTTTGTCTACAGAATTGTATGAGAGGTGTAGTCCAGCACAACTGCTGAACAGGGTGTGTGGAACAGCCAACGTGGTCTAACAGACAGTACTGCAGAGTATTATAAGTAGCACTAGAAAGAGCCATCTGTATGATTGTAACACATGATGAAATCACCCGTAATAAAGCCTTGGTGTACCATACACAACTCAAGAGGTGAAGATAACAAGGTCAATTGAAAAATCAAACATTTCTCTCTTATAACTATTTGGAGTGTTTATAGAAAAGCCCACCTTTAACCTGATCTGCTCTCTTATAAAATGATTCATACATTTGAACAAGACGTTTTCAGTGCTTTCAGAAAATGATTGAAGAGCACAAATATTAACAATGGGTATAAATGGTCTTTATTTTGTAAGGAAGGTTGGATATGTTTCTTTACAAATGGCTACATGTTCTTGGTATGGTACACAACCATTACTCCTGGAGTGATTTACACAAGAGAATGTGGTTGGTGTTACAATCTGGGACCTCTGAAGAAGTATTCCTGCTGAACTCGGGGATGAGTCCTATGTGAAAGTGTCTGTTAGTTATTGTGGAGAAAGGATACGTTATTCCAACACAAGTTAAAGAGGAGTAACACAGGGATTCCAACAGGATGTTGAGAACAAAATGTAAGCCACGCTTTTACAAAACTTCACAATGAGTTGGAACTGATAGTTGTCTGTATTCGTCTCACATGGGAGATGGCAAGCTCTATTATGTGTTGTGCTCTCCACCAAGGAATGCACACCACAAGAGGCTTCAAGTTTTAATTAAATGGAATATTTATACACTGCGGATGTTCAACTTCCTTTTCTCCCAACATGTTGGCAAATAGGCCACGCAGTTTAGAGTTAGCCAATTAATTACAATTTTGTCAAGTCACAGAAATTGTAGTGATTAATTGCCATGTTCTCAAAGAGTGTATTGTCTATTTAAATACCTTGTAAGTAATAATGCAAGATATTTTATTTTATTTTACAAACTCCTCATTTTTCAGCTTCACGGCCTTTACTGTTTACAAAAAAAAATGGATTTAATTTATTTGTAAAAAGTAAAAAAGGTTGTTTTTTATAATCAAACTAGTTGGTCAAATATGTAATTATTTCCATACATGAAATATTTAACATACTGGCTGTCAGCAATTCAGGGTCCATTTTTGTCTCTGTCCCAAAAAATTTAAATTGCGTAGATTAAAGTAATTTTATGTGTATCCGTTCCTGACTTTCATCCATCGACCCATCATTTTTGTATATTGCTGTTTAGTTTTAGTGGTGTGATTAAAATACTCTTCTTGAAATTGTTTTCATTGGTATTGCCTCAACCTGAAAGTATGTTTTTTACATACATACATACGTCTTTACATTGCAGTCCTACCAAATCAATTGGCATTGGCAGGCAGTGTATGAAGTTGCCATGACTTATTAGCATGCAGAAAGATGCTCAGCATCTCCAACATCTCTATCAGCAAACAGAGCCATCATAAAATCAAGCACCAGAGGTGCTTGTGGTTTGATAAACTGCCTTGAATTAATTTTAAATGAAAATTAATAATTGTTAGCATTCAGTAATGAATGGAGGCATCGGCTATTTCACAAACTATTTTCTGAGTTATTTGTTTTCTTTTTATCCTGCCTGCAGTTTACAGTTTATTCTGCAGTGGTGTGCTTGACTGCTCTCCAGCCATTCATCAAGACACTGCTTTCCATTATTTGGTGCAGTCAGCTGAAACTGAGAAAGGCTTTTGGGTGGTATAGCTTATTCTTCCTCCACTAACTCTCTGTTCTCCTCAACAGAGATGTTCCTCGTATTTTTCTCCTCACGACCTGGATCAGTGGTCATTAGACGAGTCGTGAAATTATACACGGATCTCATATGATCCGGTTTTCAGAACTAGTTTCCCAGAATGCTGTGATTTTGCCATGAGAATCCTATCAAAACATATTATCATCAATAATGATAAAGCACTGAATTTACATGCATCAGCAATCTCTTGTAATCCTAAGTACAATCATAAATATTTCTATCTCCCTCATATTCACATTTTCTAGGTGCCCACCCAGCCCACAAGACTTGCAAAATCAATAACCTAAAGTATCATATTCTTGGCTTCTAATATTGTCAGACTCAGATTCCATCAGGCTACGGTCTGAGCTGCATTCTCATAACAGCTTGAAGAGGGGCTGGTTGAGATGAAATAAAATAGTTTATTGTTAATGTACACTCAACAGCCAGCCCTTCTGAACATCAGTATTCATATGTATACACCTGTTACACAGACCTCATCACACACTAAAATGTATAGAGATAAAGAGCAGACATTTACATCTGTGTTTTAGCAGACATCATTCTGTGGTTCCCCTTTAATTCAAATCTAAACATCAAATATTTGTGTTTACAACAAAGATGCTATCCTCTGCTCTCCGTTTACATTTCTACCTTATTTCAGCTGTGCAGGTAAATATTTGATTCATGAGGCAGTGTCACTTGATTCTGTATGAGAGTTAATGTCACAGTGGAGGGTGGCGTCAGCAGCATCCTGACAACTGGACTAATCTCATGTGTGCTGACATTGTGACTGATGATCAGTGTGCTGGTGGCCCACCTGAATGTGGACCATAATCTCGCAGCTCATGGTGATATTGCCAGTTTCAGCTTTCACTGGAGTGGGCTCTTTGCTTCAACTGTAAAAAAAAAAAAAAAAAAAACGGCAATTCTCAGATTCATGTGGCCATCATAAAAAAAACATTTGGAAAGTGGAAAGCACTGCCAAGGGACCAATTATAGCTTTAAGCTTTAGGCCCATAAGCAGCATGTTGAAAATATTTTTGATTAAAAGCATAGGCACAAAAACAAACCAATGAAACGCTTGGATTTTAATTGATTAAGTTCACTTTTAGTGTAAATTTGAGTTCATTTTCAGTTCAGGGTTAATCTTTTTATGTTTTTAATCTTAACCTCCCTTTCTGAGAAGCTGAAGGGAAGCTGAACTGGAAAGAGAAAGAGGGGGAGAGAGACACTGATGTGATTTATCACATATTGGATTTTTCTTTTACTATAGCACTTCATGATATTCATGGCTTAAAGGAGAAGAGTTGCCAGCAAGAAAAAAAGCTAACGCTAAAAGGTTTTGCCAGAATAGGGTCCTGTTTATGGGGATCTTTCGGTTTATCACTGCCTATGTTAAAGTACACATTTGCACGGATCTGGTACCTCTCGTGGTCAAAAAAAATAACAATAACATAGAGAGAGAGAGAATGCTTTGTTTTTGATGATGGTTTTGTTTAATATTAACACCTTGACGTTGTTCAGTTGTCCAGGCACTGGGGATTTTTGATTCATTGCATGACTTTTTCTCACGCCCTTCACCTCCTAATTTATAAAATGAAGCACTTGTGTTTCAGAGGGTGCCTGCTGCTTTCATCAAGATATCTCAGGTTACTTAATCCTCACCTATTCAGGTCCCATGCTGTATGTGAAAACTGTCAAACTGCAATGCAGCTGGCATTGACTGGAAATAAGTTGCCCCTCTCATGTAGATGTAGGCCTGTATCTGAAAGCTTGAAAAGGGATACAGCAATGCCCAGTATTGAAGTCATTTAGCCTGTACTGATATGCTTTGTGTTTAAGAGATGGTACATCCTCCCCAAAGGCATATTGCAAAAGTGCAGGTTCATTTCTCATTTCATCACTGCACTTCACTGAGTTGTCTTGGATCATCAATGACGCAGACAACCTTCATACCTCCATTACTCCTCTCAGAACAGTTTGTTCCCTTTCACTGTGTTGGCTTTTATTTAAAAAAAACAGCCATAGTCCAACATAATCTGTTTTTTTTGTAGATGAATAAGACACAATCCAAGTGTAAATTGGACTCACAAATGAAAGATACATGTTGTCTTTCATTTGAGAATCACAATATATTGCATTTTAGCAACTTACAGCAGTTTACATAATAAGGTAATACGGGTTGATATATTTTGATTGCGACAGATGTCAGTCAAATATTCTGCACATGCCAACACAGTTTTAATCAGACAATATGGACGTAGGTGTGTAAGACCATACCCAATATTGACACATTATTACTGAGAAATTCTTTGTAATTATTGGCCTTGTATTTTTACCCATGTTACCCTGTTACAGAAGTAAACCCCAGTATTACCAATACAGTCTCTCTGTTTTAACACAATATTACCTTTGTGATAATCCTGGAATTAGCCCAGGATAAGATATTAACAACGTAGTATCCTCTTGCAATTTATAGCGCATCTTTTAGTACAAAATGTGCCTCAACTTACTCAAATAAAATTAAATATGTGGTGGAATAGCCTTCCTCGTCTTTAAAGTGAGGTCAGTGTGTAGAGGGTCACACGGCACAGTGTAGCTCCCAGGAATCAGTTTGTGGTTCAGTGACTTCGAGACTGTTGTTTGGCACTGTAGTGCAGAAGGAAGGCCGAACACCTTCAAAGCACCATCTCAAGCAAAATGAAAAATTCAGTCTGTACTTGGCGCGGGGGATTATGTTTCCACAGAAGGGACCGCGTTTGCCATACTGCTACTACAGAATGTTAAGACTGGAATTTCATGAATGCATTTGTGAAACACAGTTAGCTGGAGTGCACAGAAACCTGCTCTTAAAATTACCCTCACAAAACGGCCTTACTACTGATTATGTGAACAGCTTTTATTGGCCTCGCTTGCATAATTAAAAGAAATTTCAGTAACAAGCTTTTGCAACTGTACATAAACTGACCAGAACATGAGGGATTGCAAATTATATGCATTGCTGTTTAGATTTAACTTTTTTTCATAGCCTTATTGTGAATAGTGAGCAATATACACCGGAGACAGCAAGCAAATATACTGGGGAGATGGTGGGGTAGATGATATGACAAAAAAAGTTGAAAGATATGCAGGAACTGACAACAACACCTCCACATTGTACCCCACACACAATGCATCTTCATCAATTCCTCTGTTTAATATGACATGCCGAGCTGGTTTTGATGGACTACCTACTGACATCCAGCCAACTGCATTCATATTATTGTAATGATGACATGATGAAATGGTGACGGGTTTGTTGATGTGATATTGGGTGATTGGGTGTAATGAGCAGATAAGTTATGTGCACTGTTGGAATCCTCACTATTTATAGTCAGCCTCACCTTCACCTCTAGCTGAAAACGGTTTTCATCAGGACAACCGAGGTCAAGGAAGGTTCACAGACCTTCTCCCCCATTTGAGCTGGACTAATGAGGCAGACACCTGCTCCCTTAGTTGAAATGTCCCTGTGGTGAACTGTACCTTGGAGATGCATAGACAATGTCACCTTCATATTCAGGCACATGATAAAAGGAAAGCAAAGCAGACCTGTGAAATCAAGAGAAAACATGGACACAGATTAGCCTGTAGACCGAAAAATGCTATACAGCACATTCATCTTCAAGCGTGAACTCAATGGCTCTAACACAGTTGTTGTTTACTGTTGTCATCCTTCAAGGGGTTGTTCTGGTCAGGCTCATATTAGCTTACACTTCGTCTTCTCGTAATTCCCTGCAAAAAAGTATTGGGTTTTAGACATCTGTTTCTGAAGCTTGGCAGAGTTCAATAAAGCACAAGCAGGATAGAAATGCTTCTGCAATGTAATTAGGGGACTTTGCTGAGACGTACAAATGTGGAATAAGAAGGTAAAATCCAGCAAGGCTGGGTGATTAGGCCTCATTTGGATGTCTTCTGCACACTGTGACGAGCGGCTGTTTCAGGGCAAGCCAGTCGCTCGGATCGAAGGTCCACAGTGTCTAGGATTATGTGTCAATTTACCACCCAGCTGCAGCTCTAGACTCTACAGCAGAACATGACTACCTCTAATTAGGCCATGCTACCAATTAGGGCCCTGCAATAAGGCAGCGAGGAAGTCGCTCTGGGAGACTAAAACCTACCATTGTCTCCACCGTAAAAAAAACAACAGTTTTCTAGCACCAACAGCTGTCGAAGGCTGAAGTCCATGTCAATGAGGCTTTCATTAAGCTATCTTTGGTTTACTGTGCTGTAATGAAGGCGATATGATGACGGAACATTAACTTTGAAAGTTGTCACGTCTGAATGGTACATTAATGTGATTCAATGAAAAGACGTTACGTACCAGTCCAAAACAGTAATCTATTTATGCGACGACCATGACCTCAAACTCTGTTTCATAATCCCACAGGTAGCCAAGGTCAGTTCCCCATAACTCAGAATGTGACGGTGGTGGAGGGGGCCACAGCCAACATGACCTGCCGTGTGGATTACAATGATAACACTTCCCTCCAGTGGTCAAACCCTGCACAACAGACCCTATTCTTTGGGGACAAGAAAGGTGAGTAATATTCCAAGTGGATAAAAGCTGTAATGATAAAATGATAAGATATGATAAAGATGTTATAGTCAGATCACATTACTACAGAAGTAGTAGTTATTTGGAATATACAAAATTGTTCCTGTCTGCCTGAGACCACATTATTTTCAAAAGACAGGATAATAGGGAAATGCTTGTAATGTAGAAACAGACTTGTA
This sequence comes from Cottus gobio, assembly GCA_023566465.1. Lineage (NCBI taxonomy): Eukaryota > Metazoa > Chordata > Actinopteri > Perciformes > Cottidae > Cottus > Cottus gobio. The sequence continues at coordinate 9,487,250 of CM042220.1, forward strand.
ATGAATGTATGTCTCCATTGATGTCCCAGGGCACAAAGTAAACTGAAATAGACTGTTTTTGAATTCAACTTGTAATCACGCAGCACTGACAGTGTTGTTTACAACACAGTAACGCCTGTGGATTGTGAGATGATTGGGCTTAATTATCATTTCAGCTGCCCTAAATTTGAATAGCTGTTTTGATTTCACTGAAAAGGAAGTGAACTGTTGCAACCTTGTGAAACAAGGGCCAAGCCAGGATGGATTATAATGTGCTCTCATCAGCCAAATCCAATTCAAAGGTGACTAAAGTCCGGAGTTGATCAATTGGAATTGGGGTGAAAGGGAGTATAACTGTGGACTGGTCTTGTAAGGGTTGGAGTGTTCATCTTTCAGTGTTTCTCACAGCATATTACCCATTCCATTTATGCTGTAGCTGCTAATACAATATCATTGGTTCAGTGATTGGAGATTAACGTTCCCTTTGAATAACAATTGATAGGAGAGGGAGATGCCAGTGAACCAACAGAATGAGAGTCACAGTCTGGTTTGAAGAAATACTTTCTTGCTCACAAGTAATTGGATTTAGTAATGAGGTCTAAGGTGTTTTATTAGATGAAATTACATCAAAATACAATTAAACAAAAGTTAACTAAATCTTAAACATATACTGTGTTAATGTGACCAGATTTGAATACAAGCAAAAGTAATTTAACTAAAACCATTATTTTATTATTATTATTTTTGCTGTATGCTCTGATGTACAAGTACTCTTATTTCACTTTTGAAAATTCCCAAATTCTATCAAAGAAAATCTCAAAACCTTCATTCGTTATTACTTTGATACTTTGAAGAGATTTAACACATGATGAATCATTCAAATTGTATCCTTTGGTTTGGTGTGATTTAAGTGTGTTTTGCTCACATGGTTCATCTCCTGTGAATAGAAAGGCATAATCTGTATCCACATAAATATCCAGAAGGCTGCTGTTGTAAGCATGTAAGGGGATCTTTGAGAGCACAATATGTATGAGCCACTTTGCCCTTCTTGGGCAGCCATTTATATTGCATGACAGAATCCTTTTCCTGTGCAATGCGGATGACAAAATGAATGTAGTCCCCTCAGCAGAGGTTGCCAGGGCTAAGTATGGGAACACTTCCTCTCCATCTCCTTTTAAACAGCCAAATGAAAAGCTTTATTGGCACAACTAATACGATGCCTGTGAGGCCATCAGGAGAAACGGGAGGCGTGGAACAACACAGGCTTCATGTGAGGAAGAGGGTGGGACACCTGGGAAGAAATCTCTACTGTGCCAAATCACCAGTTAATTGCTTGGCAGAGGGCTGCAACTGTCCTTCTCCCGTTTGTTGTGCATTCTTGTTGGAGCCAATGAGAAATGTTCGATTCAACCTTATGCTACATTTCAGTCAAACAACTAACTGCAGACTGGCAGAGCTTGAGGCAGGGTGTTGAACAGCTGGTCATAGACTGCTGTCATTGAGATTAGATTAAAATAGCTATGTTGCATTTTCGTGTTCTCTGTGTTTAGATTGTTGCTTTCTTTTTTACCTGCTGTTGAGATTAATCTTTCATTTTCCCTGCACTAGTTGTCTTTGTCCGTTGTCTACCTCTCTGCTTACAGCAATCCCCTTGGGTGTCCATGACAGCATGGCCATATGTTAGTGTTTGATGCACATGCAAGTTTGTCATTGTGCGTGTGTAATTCAAAAGAAACTCGTCTTTTACAGCCTTTATGTGTGATTCCATAACACATACAAGTAATGATGATAAAAATACATCTACTGTTCTGTCTTAAATTAGACAAAATGCTCTGTGAGGCATTTTTTTTAAATCTACTCTTGCTCTTTCCCTCAAGCACTGTATGAAAGATAACTGCATTTGTCTGGATGTGTTTGAGTTAAGGGAGGGAAAAGAGTATTAAAATGACCTTTTAAATCTCTTTCAGCAGCTATAGTGGAGTAAAGAGAAACATCTGCAACAAAGCTGTGGTTCCTTATTATATCATTTGGGTCTTACAGCTGCTGGGTAAAGTAAGACAAAATCTGATCTTTGGCCTGACTATAATTTGTTCCATTTTAATTCAGGTCTGACAAATGAGAATATGAACAAAGCCCCAAAAGTGTGGCTATTACAGACAAGGAGAAAAGGGACGTCTGTGTCTTTTCTGAATTTTAAAGACACTGAAAACCTGAAGTCTACTCCAATCTAAGAGTAGGAAATGCTAGCATGTGTATCTTTTGCATCAGACATTAAGTTTAGGCCACTTACACTACAAGGATAGGATTGAGTAAAGATATTGGTCGGATAGAAGAATCTATTGGTTGGTTGGATTTGTCTCAAAATCAGACATTTTGTATGCACTCAACATGGGTCATGTAAACCATCAACTGATGCCATAATTGTTATGGCAAGGACAGTCTCCATTAATTACATTAAGTATTACTCCAATTAACCTCCTGCTGCATGTTGCAATATAATTAATAGAACAATGTAAAAGGTGCACTATTAGTTTACGAACCCATTGGGAGTCCTCACGTAAGCATGTAGGTCGAACATAATTTAAGCAGAGCATCCAACAAGTTGTGTGCCGAGACATAACACTGCTGTGTAGACAAATTGTAAATCACATGTGGAATTAGGAAATGAGGTGTGTTTGCAGGCAGGAAGGAAGTAGTGGGCAGGTGGCACCTCAATAGCTTTACATATCTTTGGCGAGAGTGTAAATGATAAGAAGGACCTCCATCTCATCCTCTCCCATAAGAGGATCAGTCAAACCTTGTGGAGCTCCAAGAGAGTGTTAACCTTGCTGGATTCCCAAAGCCGATCCATATGGGTTGGACTGTCTCTGCACATTTGTCTAAAGCTGAACACAGCCCTCCTCTTATACCATGCCAGCTGGCTACTTGGCACGCTCTACCTCATCCATTATGTATATCTGAGTCTTGGTTGATTGTTGCCACCTTAGAGGCCTCAGACTACACTATGGCAAAGACCAGCATGCAGATTTCATTGCACTACCACCACAAACCAGCGACAACAGAGATAGATTCCCTCTTGCAACCCAGCCATCTTAAGGCGAAAATTGCAAATGGTTTGCATCTCATACTAAATCCTTATTATCTCCTCATTCACAAGTTCTGTTTGACAAATTTCCAAAGGTATAATATACAGAAAATGATTGTGAAGATAGATAATAAGATCAAATATGTGTTAGTGGTATATTGGTTTATGATAGTACACAGAAAAGAAAAGGAAAAAATATATATTTACATATATTTATCGAAAGAAAAATTAAAAGTACATTTTTATTATTGTAACTATATTAACTAAAGATTTTTTAAATACATAAAATAGCTCACTATTGTAGGAGTATCTGTGCAATTGAGTGAAGAATAATTATTTTAGTTCAGACATTTCAAGAAACCGATTTTTTTGAAAGCACCATAACTTGTCAGAGTGTCCTCGAATGTGTTTTGTTTCAATGCATCCGATTTCCGGCTAGTCAGGCCTACTAGTATCTACCAAGGACTCCCGGAATATCCATATTTCAGCCATAAGTAAGTAAATTGTAATGCTTTGTCTGAGACTGGAATGGTTGGTATTGAACTCTGTAGGTTCTAAGGATTCCAAAACCGTTGAGTTTTTGCGCATATCTTACGCATACGTTATTTAATCATCATTTTTTCAAAACTCAGGGTGCTTTCTGAGTCACTTTGGGGGTCACTTTGAGTCACTTTGAGTCATACTTATGGGTTATGTTTATATGTATTGTGTAATAGTGTTAGAAACATGACAGAAACAGGGTGCATCAGGTTGGCCAGGAAGTATACATTAGACGAATTAGCTGGGACTGTTGAAGGAAGTGGCTCCGAGGTGTGCTGCCACCATGAAGAAATGTCTTTTGTAGAATAATTGTTTTAATATGTTGCCGGGGTTATGAATTATTATTGCTGAGCAGGACAAATGAGAGCAGAGTGTCCTTTGCTGTCTTCACTATGATTTACTTAAATTTCAGCTTATGTTGGAAAAATAACCAAACAACAAAGTAGTGATGCTGGAGATAATGGAAATGATATTACTGCAGCCATGCAGGATGCAAGCAGAATCTGTTGACAGAAACGGTGAATATGACAAATTAAATTAATAGGAAGTTACAACAAGTTGCATAAGGCAGATAACAAATAGCTTATTTGAACCACAGTATGTGTTTGTAGCAGAGATATGGAGACAAAATACAACAAATACATACATGCTGTGGCACACTGTACAGCATTTTGCTCATCTCAATGTAATCTCTCAGAAGTTTATGGTTCATCATTCATGACATTTAATTGGGACATTCAGCTTGGATCATAAAGGTCACAAAGCAAAATTGATCTTAATTGGCTTGTAGTAATCAAAATGCTGTTATGTGCTAAATGAATGCTCTAATGTGAGCATTAAAACATTCATTAGCTTGAGAGAGTGAAGGATAATTACCAAGGATGCAATTACTGGAGTGAGCACCAATGGAAGCACATGTTAATGTCCATTCTAGTAAACACACAACATGTGTCTGTTGGAAACAAGTGTAGTGGATATCTAGCTGAGCTTGGGCTCAGATATCTGTGTATATCTATCTTCAGTTTGAAATTGACATCAGCTACCATATACAGGTTGTTGTTGTTGTTATTGTTGCTAGTAGTAGTAGTAGTAGTAGTAGTAGTAGTAGTGGTGGTAGTGGTAGTGGTATTGGTAGTAGTTTTAATTTCATTGGAATGTGATTTTATAGACACACCTGAACAACCGTAAAAGGAGGAAAACGTCATATATAGTTGACAACAAACATACAATGAATCAATGCATATTAAGTCAAATGTGAAGTTAAGTGTGTAAAAATTAAACACACCATGAGTTTGATTTATTAAACAGATTGGCTTGGACGTACATTTTCTTCCAATATCTTGAGAAAGAAATCTTAACCAATGCTGAGGAAAATTTCACAAGCCACCAGTTTGGTCTTACAAGTATTTTGTTTACTTCTCAGTAATTGTTTTTACTGGCGACAAAATGTAGATGGCATCTCATGGCCACAGCTAATGTCTTTCTTCAGGGACTAATGGATTTTTAAGTGTACTGGGTTACCTCCAGCTTCACTGAAATGTAAATGTTCCGTTATGGCACTATACACTCGGCTATTATCACTAATGTGAAGAGCCACTCTTGGATGTACTTGACTAAGCTCTGTGCCACACACATGTGTATATGAGCTCTTTAAAATAAGGAAGAATATGTTGTATTTAAATTCCTGTAGAAGTTTGAAACCCATCTGAAAAACGTTTAGATCCTTTTTGCAGGGGCTGGTCAAGTCACTGTTGTGTGTTACACCGTAATATGTCTGTACAAACCTCGAAATGTGTAAAACTGCTTTGAAAAGCAATATAATTATGTAACCCCACTGTGACTTGAAAATTAAATTTAGAATGTGCACATGAAAAAAGGGACTCAAAGGCATAACAATTCAAGTGTACAATCAAGCTTATGTCAGTGGGCTGAAAAATGGACAGACAAAAATATATTCCGTATCATTATTCACCATGTGACGACCCGGGGGCGGGGAGGTAAGATTCCGGAGCAAAATAGTCACCACCAAGACAAAGTCGATGCAAACAAAAAGGTTTATTTAATCAGGCTGCAGGGGTGGGGGGACGGGGAGTGTTCCAAAAGGTTAACATAAAGATCTTCCCGTCCGGGGTCCGCGTCCTCGCGCCGTGTGCTCGTGGATCCTTTATTCCTGTGGCAGAGCAGAAGCAAGACATTAATGTTCGGTTACCTCCGTCTTCCTGTGGCGCGGCAGCTAGGGCTCCGGCGTGTCCGCCCTCGGCTTGCTTCCCCTTCTCTCTGATTCCCCGTCAGAGATATAGTCCCCTGATTAGGGATTGCCTTTTCCCCATCGGCTGTAGCACCTGCACGGGGAAGTACTGCGCGTCAATCACTTCCCCCAGCTGGAGCCTGGGGCTCCTCCCCCGGGGCTCCCGCTGTCCTATTGGTTCACCACACACCCCCACCACCAGCTCCATGCCGGGGCTGGGAGCGTCAGACCCTCCGCCTTCTTCCCTCCTGGACAGGGCGTCGGCGTTCCCATGCGCCTTCCCGGACCTGTGTTCAACAGAAAAGGTAAAATTCTGCAGTTCCAGGAACCAGCGGGTTACTCGGGCATTGGTGTCCTTGGCCGTTGACATCCACTTCAGGGGGGCGTGGTCCGTGACCAAAATGAACCTCCGACCCAGGAGGTAGTACCGCAGTTTGGTCAGGGCCCATTTGATCGCCAGACACTCTTTCTCTACGGTCGAATAGTTTTTCTCGTGTTTCAGGAACTTACGGCTGATATAGGTCACCGGATGTTCTTCCGTTCCCCTGACCTGGGACAGCACCACCCCCACCCCTGATCCGGAGGCATCGGCATGGACGACGAAGGTGCCCGCAAAGTCCGGGGTGCTCAGCACTGGCTCGGAGCACAGAGCGTTCTGCAGGTTTGCAAAGGCTTCGTCGGCCTCGGCCGTCCAGCGGACGTGGTGCGGCTGGCTGTTCCGGGTCATCTCGTGTAAGGGGGCGGCAATGGTGGCAAAATGCGGGATAAAACACTGGTAATACCCCACCAACCCCAGGAATGTCTTTACCTGCCGCTTCGTGGCCGGTTTCGGCCAGGTGGTGATGGCCTCCACCTTCCGAAGTTGGGGCCGGACGCTGCCCCTTCCGATGGTGTACCCCAGGTACTGGGCCTCCTCTAGGCCCAGGTGGCACTTCTTGGGGTTGGCCGTCAGACCCGCCTGCCGCAGACTCCCCAGCACTGCTCTCAGATGCCCGACGTGGGCGGTCCAGTCCGGGCTGTGGACCACCACGTCGTCTAGGTAGGCTGCCGCATACTCACGGTGGGGCCGGAGGACCTGGTCCATCATTCGTTGGAAGGTGGCCGGTGCTCCATGGATCCCGAAGGGCAGGACTTTATAGTGGTATAGGCCCTCCGGGGTCGCGAAAGCTGTCTTCTCCTTGGCCTGGTTGGTGAGGGGGACCTGCCAGTAGCCTTTGGTGAGGTCGAGGGTGGAGACAAACCGCGCCGGGCCTAGTCGCTCTATTAATTCATCCACCCTCGGCATCGGATACGCATCAAACTTGGAGATCTCATTCACTTTACGGAAGTCATTGCAGAATCTCTCTGTACCGTCAGGCTTGGGAATCAACACAATCGGACTCGACCAGGCGCTATGCGACTCTTCAATGACCCCCATCGCGAGCATCTTCCTCACCTCCTCCTTGATCGTCTCCCTTTTTGCCTCCGGGATGCGATAGGGTCGCAGCCTCACCTTCTTCCCGGGCTCGGTGATGATGTCGTGCTGGATCACCGTCGTGCGGCCCGGTAGGTCGGAGAACACATCCCGGAACCGTCCCGTCAGCTCTGCCAGATCCTGTCGTTGGGCCGGCGCCAGCTGGGGCCCCAGGTTCACCGGATCCGGGGCAGGCTCGGGACCTAGAAGGGTTAACACGGGGGCCGGAAGCTCGTCCGCGGCATGCCATTTTTTTAACAGGTTGATGTGGTACATCTGACATGTTTTCCTCCTCCCCGGTTGCCTCACCTTATAGTTCACCTCACTCACCCTTTCCGCTACCTCATAGGGCCCGTGCCACCTGGCGAGGAACTTGCACTCCGATGTTGGTAGCAGTACCAAGACCAAGTCGCCAGGCTGGAACTCCCGTAGTTGGGCCTTGCGGTTGTAGCTTTGGGCTTGGGCCCGTTGGGCCTGCTGCATATGTTCCCGCACCAGGGGCCACACCTTTCCCATCCTCTCTTGCATCTGGCCGACGTACTCAATCACGGAGCGATGGGGTGACGGTTGGTGTTCCCAGGCCTCCTTAGCCAGGTCCAGCATGCCCCGCGGCCTCCGTCCATATAGTAACTCGAAGAGGGAGAATCCTGTGGACGCCTGTGGGACTTCCCTGATTGAAAACAACACATAGGGGATTAGTTGGTCCCAGTTTCTCCCATCCACCTCGATTGTCCTCCTCAGCATCTGCTTCAGCGTCTTGTTGAAGCGTTCCACGAGGCCGTCCGTCTGGGGGTGGTAGACGGAGGTCCGGATCTGGCTCACCTTCAACAGCCGGCACAGCTCCTTCACTACCCGGGACATGAAGCACGTCCCCTGGTCCGTCAGGACCTCTTGCACGATACCCACCCGACTGCAGAGAAGGAATAGCTCGTTAGCCACCGCCTTCGCGGCGCGGAGGGGGACGGCCTCGGGGTACCGGGTAGCATAGTCCATGATGACCAAGATATACCGGTGGCCTCGGTTGGACTTTGGCAGGGGCCCCACGATGTCCATGGCTACTCTCTGAAACGGAACCTCAATCACAGGCAATGGGATTAGGGGATTCTGGTAGTGTACCTTCGGCGCGGTTTTCTGGCACTCCCGGCAGCTTCGGCAGTAGTCTTGGACCATCCTCTTCACCCCGGGCCAGTAGAATCGCCCCAGGATTCTGTCGTAGGTTTTCTCAACCCCCAGGTGGGCCCCCAACTGGTGGGAATGGGCTAAAAACAGTACCGTGGGGATAAAACATTTCGGGACCAGCAATTGTTCGACGACCAGGTCCCCTTGTTTAGCCACCCTGTAGAATAGGCCCTTCTTTACTGCGAAATGTGGGAAGGTGGTAACACTCACCCCGTGGGCTGGGTTCCCCTCTATCATCGCCACGTCGCGTCGGGCTTGGTCCAGGTTGGGGTCCTCTAACTGGGCGGTCCCAAACTTCCCGGGACCGGCCGTCTCCCGGCCCTCCGCCCAGGGGAACTCTGCGAAGACATCACTTCCTGAGGCCGGGATCTCCGGCGGCCTCTCGCTCCCTGGGGCCCCTGCCGGGTTCCGTACCTCCTCCTCGCTCTCTGCCTCCGACGAGCTGGCCGGGCTGGAAGGGGCGGCGCAGGCATGTACCTTGCGGGTCGTCCGAGCGGGTCGGGGTCTGGTGGGGGGGCGTCTCTGGTCCTCCGTCGTCCGGTGGGCCCACAATCGCCAGAAGATGGGGCAGTCTCTGCCAATCAGCACGGGCACCGGTAGGTGATCCACTACCCCTGCCGTGACCTCGAAGGCGCCCCTGGTGGTCCGAACCTTAATGAGGGTGGTGGGATACATCCGGGAATCCCCGTGGACGCAGGAGACTGGGATCGGGGGTCCCCTGGGGCCCGGGGCCAGCTCCGGCCGCAGGAGCGTGACCGCGCTTCCAGAGTCCAGGAGGGCTTCTGCATCCTGGTCACCAACCCGAACGGGTAACTTCGGTGCCCTGGCGCTCCCGTGGGTCCAGCCTGCCGTCAGGTAGCTGCTGGTCTGCCGGGTGGCGTCGGAGGGTCCCGCGGTCGGCATCGGCACATCGTTCCCGGGGCAATTCCACGCCAAGTGGCCCTCTTGTCCGCAGGTGAAGCATTTCCGGTGGTCCTGGTTCACGAGGGGCCGACGCTGGGGTGGGGTCCGGGGCCGCCCGGTCCGGGTATTCTGGCGGGGGGACGCGGTCCCGGGGTCCCCTCTCTTCCCCCGGGGCTGGTATCTGGCGGGGCCCGAGTGGCTGCTCCGCACCAGCTCCACCGTGACCTGGTGGTCTTCCAGCAGTTCTACCAGGTCATCCACTGTTTTGGGGCTGCTACGGGAGGCGTGTAGCTGGGCGTCTCCGGGTAGGGCTCTGATACACCGGTCGATGACCACTCGGTCCAGGGCGGGGGGTCCCTCGCCCAGGGTTAACCAGCTGTGGGTCAGCCGCATCAGGGTCGCGATCTGCGGCCGCACTGGCGCGGTGGCCTCATAGGCCCAGGCGTGGAACTGTTGCGTCCGTGTCTGTAGGTTGTGGCCATAGTGTGCGAGGATGGACGCTTTTAAGGCCTCATAGTTCTCCGAGTCGGCGGTGGCAAGGTCCCGGCAGGCTTTTTGGGCGTCCCCCGTCAGAAAAGGCCCCAGGATCCCTGCCCACTCTGGTTCGGGCCAGCGCTCCCTCTTGGCGGTTCTTTCAAAAATTTCCAGGTACGCTTCGATGTCGTCGTCCCCCGTCTGCTTGGTGAGCACCTTGCTGGGCGGCGTCCGCGTCGCCGGTTTTACCAGATGCTGCCCCAGCGCTGTCATCGCCTCCTGTAACGCTCGGAGGCTCTGGGACTGCTGGACCTGGGTCTGGATCAGCTGGGCCAGAGCGTTCTCCATGGTCCGGCGGGTCTCTGAGCGCCTATTTTGTCCGAAATCTTACAGCGACGGATCGCTTATGCCCGCATTCTCCACCAAATGTGACGACCCGGGGGCGGGGAGGTAAGATTCCGGAGCAAAATAGTCACCACCAAGACAAAGTCGATGCAAACAAAAAGGTTTATTTAATCAGGCTGCAGGGGTGGGGGGACGGGGAGTGTTCCAAAAGGTTAACATAAAGATCTTCCCGTCCGGGGTCCGCGTCTTCGCGCCGTGTGCTCGTGGATCCTTTATTCCTGTGGCAGAGCAGAAGCAAGACATTAATGTTCGGTTACCTCCGTCTTCCTGTGGCGCGGCAGCTAGCGCTCCGGCGTGTCCGCCCTCGGCTTGCTTCCCCTTCTCTCTGATTCCCCGTCAGAGATATAGTCCCCTGATTAGGGATTGCCGACAGGTGTGTCCACTGCCAATTCCCCATCGGCTGTAGCACCTGCACGGGAAGTACTGCGCGTCAATCACTTCCCCCAGCTGGAGCCTGGGGCTCCTCCCCCGGGGCTCCCGCTGTCCTATTGGTTCACCACAACCACTTGAAGAGGGGACGTAGCATAGCTGCTGGGAGAATTACTCCTTCTCTCTTTTTCTCCTTCAAGCATTGAAAATGAGTCCAATTTGAGTAGCATCTGCTCTGTGGGATCTCTGAGAGTGTGGGCAGTAACAATGGCCCTCTGGAACAAGGCCCTTTCCTTCTCTTAATTGCAGCCACATGTGTGGTGGGAAAGAGCCCCCTGCCTGCACCACTAGCCCTGGAACACATCCAGAATCGCCCACACAGTCACTGAGTGAGCACAGCCAGCAGCAAACACACTCTAATTGCGAAGAGTGGAGCCCCTGGCTGGACTGCAGGAAGGGGGAGGGGGGGACCCTGTTCTCACTGAAGGACAGCTAGTGCTTTCACATTCCAGTACTGGACCAAAGTGTTACAGGCCATGCAAAAATGGAGACACTCCGCATTTTGGATGTAACATATTTTGACTGAAACTGATCGCCATCAGCCTGTTTCCAAGACTAATGGATCGATGTAAAATGTCCTTTTCTATCTGGGCTGTCAGGAGATACTTCATCATTTTGGATTAGAAACATTGGGTAACATCTGTCTGCTGCTCAGTAGAGTGTGGACGTGAATGCCATGTGATAAGTGCACTTTGAGTTTCGCTGCCTCCAGTTTTATCTCAGGACAGACCTATTGTAGCTACCAACCAGGCTGTTAGTTATTCTCTTACACATTGAAAAAGTGCACTGTATTGGAATAAGTCATCGTAACAGCTGTTTTACATGTTAAAATGGGTTCTTGGACATTGTACATTCACATAACGTTTTGCACAATTGACCTGGGATGTTAAAACAGAATTCTTGCGGGAGACCTCAAATTGGTCTTCCGCTGACATGGTCGATGGTGCAAAGGACTGTCGGGGAAACAAGGCAAACATTACTTTGCATCAAAGGGCCATAGCAACAGTATCCCTTGCCCTGAGGGGGAACCGGGTGTCAGTTTTACTGATTTGAGACAGCCTTGGTAAGGCCTCCATCACAGGAGATGTACTGCACATTAAGCTGCCATGCTGCAAGGCTGTAGCATACACAAGGTCAGGCTGCCGATTTATGCTTTCTCTTAAGCAGAATGAACAATGCAGGAGCTATCTAGGGTTTGGGGGAAATGAACCTTTTCATCACATTGATTTCCTAAAGCACCTGGAAAAAGGCTTTGTCAGCCGCTGGCATTTGGGTCTGATTGTGACGGATCTGCCCACAATCTGGGCCTCCAGCCTGGATTGGATGCTAGTAGTAAGCTTTCCTGGCCATATGCTGTTTGAGTAATAGATGACACTTGTCTTTGGGTTATTCAAACATTTGTAAATCTCCTTCTATCAATAAGTCATTGATTCACGTGCTATGTAATGCCAGTTTCTGTCAAACATATCAGTCAAATTCTTGTTTAACTGTAAGTTGTTTCTCAGCCAAAACATGGGTTAAAGTATCTGAATCAGTATTCCAGCTACTGGCATTTATATTGAATTACTTTTAATGGTAATGTGATATTGTTGAGCAGATAAAAAAGGTGCCTCCTAACTTTTACTTTACACATCACTTGAAATTGTCAGTGGTCTGTATTTGGTCACTGTTTTGCGTTAGTTTCAATGGATTACAGAGGTGAGTACTTTCAGGGAAGACATGTCTATGACCACTCCTGCAGCATAATCCACTTCTCTGTTGTCCAACCACATGCTCAGTGTGAGTCATAATGTTGGTTAAATATGCTACTATTTAACACTTCCAGGGTCCAACACGGAAGCGCAAGCCATATTTGCCAAAACAATGACTGTTTGGCTCAGACTGACCGTATAGATGTTAAAGATAATCAGTTACATATTTTGTAATAGTCATAAATTCAATGTAATCACAGCTACTCGAGCAAATAAGATTAACATAAGATTAAGTGTAACAACACGTTAACAAAAATATGTCTGTTTTCACAAATCCCTCTTAGGAAACTGCAAGAACATTTATCAGTATTTCAGAAGTTGCTGGAGCTGTTTTGTAATATTTAGGAACAGGGGGTTAAGAAGAAAAGTCAGTCTGTTCCTCCTTGTCTTTTCTCCATGGGATCCATGCGATGCAGGGATGAAAGGATATGCAGGGGAAGTACAGTATGTCATATTGTCCAAAGCTTTGATCTTCTCAGCCGGTTCTTCCATATCTTCAGAGTTCCGGTACGATGTTTGTTTAGACCCCATCACCTCTCCGATGCATCCATCCACCAAAGGCTTTGCTGTTTTCTGCCAAAGCCTCTGGGCATTTCAAGCTCAGCAGTGAGGATGCTTAACTACAAAGAACATCAGGCAGCTTTGTTTCAGGATGCAGTTTGCTTCAATAAGACTATCAAATGTTTGTATTAAGCCCCATAGCAAATAATAAGCTGGCCCTCTGATGGTGGAGCTTGTTGTTAAATTGTAATTCTGGCTTGAAGATTGTTTTTATTTACTCTTTATTCTTAGATAACAAAGAGTCTCTAATAAGAAACATCTTAGGGCCATAAATATCTTTCCAATCTTTCTTTTTTTATTTCTAGTGTGTGTGTATGCGTGTGATTATAAGATAATGATCATCAAATGATATGGTGTAATTGAAGCAGAAGAAGAGCGTTGTTGATAATGACCTGTGTCTGTGTAAATCTAATAATCATTTCAGCCAATCTAATTTAACTGTTTATCACATGGCTGCTGTGAATGTCCATCGCTGAAATCAAATAAATGGGAACAGAGCAGTTGATTTAATGATTTACATAGAGATGTCTTCTTTATCTGATGTGATTTTACATTGGCCATGTGAATTAAATCCTAATCAACACCTACTTCTGCTGCATTTTGCCAGATTTGCCCCGTGTAATACAATCCAATAGAGTTAAAATGACTTCAGATGAAAAAGTGTCCAGGGAGAGAACTTGCCAGGCCTAAAGGGAGTGTGGATTAAGAATGTGTAATTTATTCAATGAAGAGCACTTTCCTTCCTGCCCTCTGTGGTTGGTTGCATGTCGGAGCAGGTGATTTTCAATTTGAAATTGTATAAGAGATGACAGGTGCAAGATGACCTTCTTCAGCTTAGCTGTGTGGTTTTCCCAGGTTTATGAGGGTGTAATATGAATGAGCAGTGGTGGCGCTTTCATTTCTAGGTGTGTTTTCAGAATGGCCACTGTGTTGATGAAGGTATCATTAGTCTCATTAGTAGTAGTGGCTGATTTGTATGTAGCTGTGCAGCTCATTTTAATTACTTTGAGCAGTATGGTTGTTTTGTTGTTTACCTTAATTAAGATTGGACTAGAGCTGAGCAAATTGGTTGATTTTAATATCACAATATTAACAAGAAAGTTACAACAATATTGATGCACATCATGATACAAGAAATGCATGAAAAATTCAAATATGAAATAATCCAATCAAGATATAGTACAGTAACGTACAAAATGGAATGCATACCTGTGAAATGGTTATGCATTACATTTTTAATTTCTTAGTTTTTAATTACAGTTTGCATAACATCATTCATTGGCGCAATAAGATTATCCCAATATGATACTGACAGTTAATATTCGTCAAGTGGTGCTATTGCTCAACCTTGATCTGAATTGTATTCTTTTGGCTTATAGTTACAGTGAAAAATACAAAATAATTAAATAAGTACTAAGAGGTTCTGTAGAAGGCCAAGGTAAGGTTTTGATATCAATGTTCAAAGTATAAAATGTCCCAGGCAGAGCCAGTTACTAAAAGTGTTAAAGTGAGTGTAAATCAATACCTGGAATGTAAGTGATTACCTAAATAGACATTACAATCTAGGACTATAAGCTTTTCTGCTGCTTCGCTTCAGAGCTTCCCGCTGATGCCTTCGATATTCTCACAGACTAAATAAGACTGTCAAGCTAGAATGCAAATGTAAAGAATATGTTTTAAACCACTGGCCACATTATGTTTGCTACATTTTACAACTATTTGAAATAACTGAAAGCACAGTGCATTCGGCCATAGTCTTGTAAGGGTCATCTGAATTACAAATGAGAATTGCCATCAATGAAATCAGCATGAATGTGCCCATTGATACACTGTGTTCTGTACACTACGTGATTATTTGTGTCCTCCTTCCTTATTCAGCTCTGAGGGACCACAGAATCGAGCTGGTGCGCGCCTCGTCAAAGGAGCTCATCATCAGAATCAGTGACGTCAGCCTGTCAGACGAGGGCCAGTACACCTGCTCGCTCTTCACCATGCCGGTCAAGACCACCAAGGCCTTTCTCACTGTTCTCGGTAAGTATGTCTGTTTTGGAATTGTCTCAACACGGCCAATTCTTTGTGGCTAATTTGTCATGTTCTGACAGCATAAATACATGCACATTTTGAATTATAGTCTGTTCTTTTTCTTTACCACGCTATACGAATTAGGTTCTACCTTGGTCTATTAGAATAGATAATTGCAAGCTAATTGTGTTACTATATTTAATTGTCTGCCTGGCAGGACAGCCACACAGAAAACCCAGTGGGATTTTTTTCACACCTGTTTAGGACACACAGGTGTGTTAAAGGATATTCATAAATTGCCAAAAAATAAAAATCAACTTGAGAATGACCTTCGTCAGGCATCTCACTGCCAGACAGAATTTGTTTTGCCTCAGTTATCTTGAAGGACAGATTTTGGGTATTCATCTTTGACTTTATTAAATAATATATAAAACAAACTTTCCCATTTATACAATTCCTATTGTTTTTTTATTGGTATTTCATTGGTATGATAGTACTCCTTCATGCTTTTTTGTCCTGAAAACATCGAAAGTCTAAATGTAATGTAGTCTTGTTAATGAGAGAAGAAAACATGAATATCTGATCTGAATATAAATTAATAATTTCTTATCATCAGGGAAATGCAGCCTTGTATATGCATTCAGTGTGGTATTTATAATTATGTTTCCATGCACCATAGGAGTGCCAGGACGACCAGAGATCACAGGATTCACCAAGCCTGCCATGGAGAGGGACGTAATCACCCTGACGTGCACCACACCGGGCAGCAAACCAGCTGCCAATATCCGGTGGTTCCGAAATGACAAGGAGGTCCAAGGTAGGCATGTGGTGTGGATTTCACAGAGCATTGTATCTTCTGTTACCACTTGTACCCTCTCTTGGAGACATCATTACTGTCAAGCCATTCAGCTGCTGCATTCCTTTGTGCTCACATTCATGCGTTGTTCCACTGGCTGGGGTTTAGCGCTGCCATGATTCGCCTGGCTCACCGCCAGCATTGCCGCTGTTGTTGGACGCCGTCCAAATGTTGCTGGACTGTGGCAGAGCCTTCCACATTTCAGGACGTGACCAAGGAGAAGACATACTGGATAGAAGGGCCTCGTATTGTGTACATCAACAACAGGTTCTGCACAGCATTCTGTTTTCCACTGTTTGTGGCACTAGTAATGATGTACTCAGTTGTTTGAGGAACACAAAACAATCATGCAATAGTGAAGATGGTCATCAAAGGTACACTTCAGGGGTTTGCTCATTGGCTTGGGCTTGTTTTCTATGCACTGTGATTTTGAACACAGAAGGTGCAAACCCTAATATTTTAAAAGCTAAAACCAGCAAATGTTTGACCTTTCTGTCCGGTAAAATGTGGCTTGGCTTATGCCACGATGAAGAATCAGGCTTTTAAGGGGAAGTTAGCCCTCCTAAACAGTCTGAGAGAGGAACAAGAAGAACAATTTCATGCTAACTGTTTCAGACGCACTTCATGTTTTGTGTTCACTAGTGGTACAATGGATTATAAAACTTACGGTTCGGATCGTATCACGGTTCAGAGTCACGAAATGGATCGCAGATCGGATCAGCAAAAGATTAAAAAGGGAGCTGATACTAATTGTTAATCATTGATGATCCGCATTGGCAGAATGTTGTTTGATGAAAGCATCTGGTCTACAAGGCTCCAGACTTTATTTATTTTTATATGTCCCAAAAATAATTTTCACCACTCTGAAGTCTGTGTAAACCATCAGACGTTCAAAATGTTATCATTTTACCTTGAAAAGTAATTTATAGAGTTGTTTTATTTATATAAACATACAATTCAAATGATAAATAAAAGATGTATCTTTGACGTATTATAAGGTGATCAGAGCTGGTGTTAGGAAGTCAAACAGCTCATAATGTATCTCTAAAATCTATTGCTCTCTTACAAACAACTATATTTATTCAAATTACTCATTAAAACTAAATTGTACGAGATTACATTTGAGCACATCATGATAACGTCATAATTGGCCCTATGCTTATTTTTACTGAGCAGAGGTGAACGCATCATAATGTAACCGAACAGAACCTTCGTTTTTGTTGGATTGGTCGTTTACAGTGTAACATTATCAGAGATCGGCGACGAGAAAAGCTTGAATGCTGAAGTCCTGATTGCATATTTTACTGAATATCAAAGGACAACAATCGTCAGTAAAATAGTATTTCACACTGTGATGGTTAACGATAAACTGTGTAATAAATCCACAGTCCACAAGCGTGCGGAACCGTGAGGATCACGGATCAACAGTGGTCCGTTACGCCACTAGTGTTCACCTAAGAAGACACAGTTGTTAATTTATCCTGGTTATAAACTCCCTGTATGACCTACCTTAGAGCTGTTTGCATGTGATGAGTTGCTCTTGCTGGGCATTCGTTGGGCAGGTGGCTCTAAGGTGCTTTTTATTTCAGTAGCAATTAGATTAGTCAAACGAGTCAAGGAGGATACAAGAACGCAGAAGAATGCAAACTTAGAGAGGCCACATGACTATTCACCCAGAAGGGAAAAAAACAGTGACAGAGACAATGCATTAGGCCGCAGATGGTGCAGTGTGCTGTTCACACTAAACCAGCAGAAGTTTTCTGTGGTTTCACACGATGTGCCTTACAAGCTTTCACTTTGTTGTATACCTCTTTCCAAACTGTCTGAAGCTCTACACTGTGTTTTTATAGCTTTTATTTCGGCTTTAAAAATGTATAAAAAAGACAAAAACATCTTGAAAAAATAGGAATGGAGTGTTTTTCTTCAATTTGATGGCAGAGGTAAGCCGTGTGGAGCTCTTTAATGTAACAGAGCCTGCTGTACAGACTCAGTGTGACAGTTGCTCTTTATTGAAGATTTGCACCAGAGAGCTTTTTCTTGGTGGTGCTGTCTGTGTCTGCCCAGCACTACATGATGATTGATGGGAGAGGGGCTGAGATATGAAGTTTTCTTGTTGAAATGACATGCACGTAGATTGCTGAAAGGCCGGTGGAGAGCTGGCTCACAGAGTCCCAATCAGACTCGCTGTCCATCTCGAGAGGCACTGAGATGATCTCTCTTTTTTCTTTTTGTCTTAAGGTATACTTTTTAATGCTCAAAACGTAATAATAACATGTATAGACATAGGCAATATATACTGTATATATATATATATATATAGGCAAAGATGTAGTCATGGCCAACTCCCGTCTTTCATGCATATAAATAAAAATGTAATACCTTCATCCCAGTTTAGCTAACAAAATTACAAAATGAAAACAAAAAAATGAGCCCCAACATTAATATTCGATGTATGAAATGGAATTGAGAATTGCACATCTCTAAAACAAGCCAGGTGCCCCAAGTCTACCCCAAACTAGTGTCTTGTTTACAAATGTGCTTTTATTAGTTTTACCTGTGTATGGTGTTTTTTTATTAAGCCGCTTGGGCAAACAGACCTGGTGTGATGCATCTCCGAGTCAAAGAGAGATAAAGAACAAAGCAGAGACTGGAGGGCTTGACTTAAAAACTTAATTTCCATGTCAAAGTGTCAAAGAGGAGGAATGTCAATCAGTGCTCCGGATCCAACTCTTTTGTAGGTGCTGCTTTAAAGCTTTCTTTAGCGAGTATGTGCTGGGAGCAGCATGTTTTGCCATTGGTTCTTCTGTGCTAGATCATTGCCGCCAGTGTCTGCTGTCAGTCAAATCCATCCCCACTGGGGGACCAGTCTACAAAGCTCCAAGATGACAGCAGGCGTAATAGCAAAAACATGTCATATTTATTTCATGCTTTGATGATTTGTTTTTCAACAATTTGTATTAGAAGCACGCAGCATTACAAACCTCAAAATGCAACTGTCATCCAGTGTCAAATAATTTGTTTGCAGAGTAAAGAGCTATACAAATTACTTGTGTTGCTGAATGACAGCTAGGCTTCAAATTATAATCTATTGAGGAAAAAATCCACCCACTGTCTCTTTCTTTGCATACATAAAGTGGCCTATATATTCCTTTCAGAATGACACAAAGGCACATTCCAATACACAACAGCTCCAACATGCTACCTAATTATATATATATATATATATATATTCAGTTCAGCAAGATATTAAGACATTTAAATATCAAGATTATATAATGTAAATTATTATTATTATAATTTTCATATGCAATAAGTGCATCATGTCATTAGACAACGTTTGGCCTTCATGTTTTTTCTGAAGTGTGTTTGAAGACTTGACAGCATGATATTATACTACTTTCATTCCTGCTAAATATAACGAGTTTATACACGACACATACATGGAATGCATTGTTCAAACTGTTTTATTTAGTTGAAGTGTAACCTTTATAATTTAATTAGACCTCAGAATTTTACAGAAATTAGCTTTTGTGACCAGGGTCAGCCTCATCATCTGTTAATTTTTCTGAATTAACTGGGTCACGTAAATCCAACCTGACTATTTATAGTCTGCTTAAGCTTTTGTTTGTCCTCTATTTCTGAAGGATATCATATTTTACTTTGCTTCTTCTTGTTTGATATTCTGATCCTCATCAAGGCCGTAATCCAAAATGAGATTGCGTGCCTCATTCATACTCAGTGTGGTGCTACCACTGGCATGTGAGCAAGAATGATGTTGTATTCAATACCTTCATCCATTACCAGCAGGGATGATCTTTGTGTTGCTGCACAACAGTGTAACTGGGATATTTATTTATTGTTATAAGTCTAACATCTGTTAACCTAACTCTAAAATCATTACTCCCTGGTTTATAATGTTTTCTGTAGCTTATATGCTTTTTTATTGCTAAACAAGTGTGTGTGTGTGTGTGTGTGTGTGTGTGTGTGTGTGTGTGTGTGTGTGTGTGTGTGTGTGTGTGTTCATTCTACAGTACATGCATCACATATCACATGGCTCATGCACATCTCTGCTCTGATGTTATTGGTTGGTGATTTCCCATTTTCAGCCATTTGTATATTAACTGTGATCTAAAATGAAAACAACAGTTGGAGACCATTTGTTTGAAACATTGTTCCCCACTACACTACCCAGCCCACCACTTGTGTGCTGGGAGCATATTAAAATACAGTAAATATATGCATGCCAATGTTGGTCTCATCTCCTACTGTTGCTAAAATAGTATAGTGTAATAAATCATTAGATTCATGTTTTGGGCAGAAATGGTCTTTGACACAATGATTATAACTAGTCAACAGTTGTTGTTGTTTTATAGCCAAAACTATTATAATGAGCTTTTCATTTCATTGTATTATACGAGTATCAAATTGTATACTGCAATGGCCTGTTGCTGTGCCTTTTTAGTTTTTGTAACTATTTTAATGTTTAGTTTAAGTAAACCCTGAAATATAAAAGCCTGTGAGGAATAAACTAAGACGCCATTTTAAACTATCATTATCACTGCATTACAAACATGTGATCAAGGCTTCGTGGTTATCAAACAATTGTATATCAGCCATTCGATTAATGAGTGGTTCAAAACCCCTTGTCAACATGGATAGTGGTTTATGTTAATGTGTGAACATATTTAACATTTCCACAATGATTAAAACTGTAAAAATGAAAACGTGAAATGTCTTAAAACATTTTAGGCTGTATATATTGGTCAGCAGGCAGAAGGTTGCAAACTGCACCAAGCATGAGGTTCTGGTAATAATAACCATAAACAAAAATTGTTACATGCTCATTCCTTCAAGGCTGAGGACAACCCGACCAAATGAACATAAAACAATAATCAATCTGAAGGCAAGCCATAATTTAAATCTTCCAAATTATACTCAACCAACTCTAATATTACTCTAAACCGTAATACGTTGAAAGAAAATGGAATCCTCCCACTGAGGTTCCTCCCTGTTGAAACATGATGCAGGTGGTGATTAAAGGAGCGCCCCCAGTTGCCTGAATGTAGATCTGCATGCCTCTTGGGGCTCTGGTTCAGAGCGAGTACATCTGGGCACATTCACATCCTTACGGAAACTGCCTCGCATGCTCTCTGGCGTTGCTAGCAGCCGCTTTGAAACAGACTGACAGCTTCTTCTACGGCAGCTCTGATGCTGCAGGCGACTTGATGAATGAAAGAGAAAGCTGGAGAGATTTGTGTTTGACGCCACAGAGATACTTACTATCCACCCTCTGTACTCCAGGGCAAACTGCAAGGCCTCTGACTTTCCTGTTTGTTCAAATGGTGTGTGATGTCTGAAATTAGGTCTAAAAAATAATCTAATTTGTGATGCAATAATCGATAAAAGCATGATGTCCTCGGGGCCAGTGAGGTTGAGCGTAAAATCTCAATTATTTTTATTTCTTCTTCCTCTTTTCTCACTTTTAGTGTTGAAGTTTAACTTTTTTGTGTCAACATGCATACAAAAGACATTGTAATTAGAGGTGCATACTTTCAAAAATGCCAAAAAAGCACAAAAATAAAATAAGATTTTTTTTACAGAAATATAAATTCCATCTCTCATGTGAGGAAGAGGAGGAGAGAGGGGGAAGGGGCTGTGTAGTACAGGAAAAATTCAAGGAGGTGAGGAGGGTAGCAGCTCCAGTGAAAGGTCTTTCTGAGGCAGTCGTCAAGTAATACCTTTGTCCTTTTTTGCCTTGTTCAGTACAGCTCTTTCCAGAGAAAGGTGAAGCTAACACACAAAGCATTGACAGGAGAGCAGCAGCAAACTACAAAGAAATGCTTCCAATTATAAGTTAAGAGGAGTCTCTAAATGAAGACGACATCACAGGGCAGGGACAAAACAAGCACAAATCAAGATCTGAAGTTGTGTAAGGGGCGAGTGTTTGGGTATGAAACTAAGACAATGAATGGAAAGGTGTGACTACAACTGAGGAGATCCACTCCGCACTGCCGGGTGTGTCTGTTTGTGTTGACTGGGATGTTTGAGAGGTGGTCCTGGAGGAGCAAACACACCCATTCAACCGAGTCAATGCTCACACTGCTCTCCCCTCACTATTCACTCTACTTTGACTTGACTTTCAAAGGCCAAGGATTCTCTCCCTCAAAGGAGATGCAGAGAAAAACAACAACAACAACAACAGCACTTCAGCTGTCTGTGTCAGAAAAGCAACATCTTGAAACAAAATGTCTTGTTTCTTAAGTTTTAGTTAACATTCAAGCTGATTTCTGTTTCTTCTTTTTCAAGAAAACTTATTTGCATGAATGGCTTGCACAAAAGCCAAAACTTTAATATTAGCAATCCACAAGTATATTGCACCCCTGTTAATTTTCTGACTTTCTGCAGGCTCTAAGGAGGTGAATGCAACAGGAAAATCCTTCGCCGTGAGGAGTAGCCTCCAGTTCCAGGTGGACAGACGGGACGATGGCGTCGCCTACACCTGCAGCGTGGAGCATGAGTCTTTGCCAAACCCTTACATGACAACTGAGGTCCTGGAGGTCCACTGTGAGTGCAGTCATACACACCCTGCAAAGCCTAATTAGGTGTAAGATTAGCAATGAGAAGAAATACAAGGATTGAGATTACATTTATGTCTGCAGGTTTAGTTTTGCATTTGTTCAGGATTAGTGTAGGATTAGTTTGCAGGTAAGGGATTAGTTCCAAGGCAGAACAGGGATATGGGCCAGAGCTAAAAGCTGCCCAATGGGTAAAGCACTAACTACTGTGGTGTGCTTTGCAGTGTTTGAGTTAAAGCCTCCAACATACAGTACTTTCATAGCTTTGCAAATTGTTTGTCCCTTCTCTGCAGATGCTCCCCATCTGGAGATCACACATTCACTGATTATTCCACAGGAAGGACAATACTTCAAATTGGAGTGTGTGTCCATAGGCAACCCAATGTAAGTTGCCATGTCTGCACAACTTAAATTTTATAACTGCCAGCATCAAAATAGGCAGAAATTGGACTTAAACGTGAATATTTATTCAGTTTACTCAATATGTCTTTACATTTAGGAAAGCATATGTAGCAAGATGAAAAGAAAACAATGTATTTTCTTTCCCAGACCTGAACCGGTGCTGTGGTCTAAAGATGGAGGAGAGCTGCCAGACATCGAGCGTATGATTGTGGAGGGCAGGGAACTAACCATCACCACACTTAATAAAACAGACAATGGCACATACCGCTGCGAGGCCAGCAACCACCTGGGGACCAGCAGTGCTGAATATATACTGTTTGTATATGGTGGGTAATGTAATGGTTAGTCTTGTTAAGGATGATCGGTTTGGCCGTCACTTCATTGTCCAGGCTTTGCAGCACACTCTTTGTGCTGACTCAAAGATGATTGGTGTTCATTACAAAGATACAAAGCCAGAAGAGGGCTTGTCAGTCTGGTAATTTAACTGCTAGATTGTGCCCATTACAACCATTTAAAAAAGGCAGAATAACAAAACAATAGTAGCGAAGGAAATGGTGGAATATCAAATGAAAGATTTTACAATAGAACTGTCTCTTAAGATTCCAATGTTTCTGTCAAATAAGGAATCATAATGTTGTATGACAAGTAGATAAACATTTGACTTTAGCCCTATCATTGGTGATTAATTTATGAATATATGCAGACATAGACTTCAGCTTACTGTGGCCATAAAAGTGGGTACAGCTAATGGATGGATGGAAATAATTAATTACTATGGCTATAATGTCATGTGCCAGTTTAGTTTACGTAATCTTGGATTTAATTTGGTTTCATTAAAATACTAAAAGGACCCTGACAGGGTGTTTAGCTCCTCAACTGCAAATCATGTGCACATTTTGGCTGACCATATTTAAACGCGTGATGACAGTTTTAGCTTTTTGGATGAATGTATCTTACCCTTTAGGGCAGCCATTGGTTTCCATTCATTTTGGAAAATATAAAAAAGTGCTATATTATGAATGTGTGATCATGCAGTGTAAGTGCAGATTAATTTGTCAAGGTTAATTTGTGCGACCTCTCAATAATATTGTAACTTTAACAATAATGAATGCAGACTTATTTAAAACTAATGGTTCATTACTTTTTATGTTGTAGGTATGTATGTAGGATTGGATATAAAAGAGTAAAGGGTGGCTTCCAACAACTGAGTACGAATGTGAAAAGTATTACGTTTTTTTATTTTATTTGATTAAATATGTGTAATTATGTGGTTCAAATATTTTAAATTAAGTTTATTAGCATTTTAGGACAAGAACCAATAATACAACAGCATTTCACCAGTTTCCAGACCACTTCCTCAATATTTCAGTTCCAAATCTTGCCTTAGCGCTGTGCAGGATAACCCAGTTTACCTCACTGTACTGTACAAATCGCTACACAGGTTTAGCTTTTGGACTCTTCCTCTGAGGAAACAGGGGGAAAAGTGTAAAGGATGCAGAATCCAGCTTCCGAGTACTGCCTGGAGGAGAGATAAGTTAATCCCGAGACAGTGGAGCGTCAGAGAGAATAAAGACAGCATGGTGCAGGAAACAGATCATTAAGGCCTCTGCAGCACATGTTTATAACATTTATCAAATACAGCCTAGTAAGAGTACAAAAACAAGGACAGAATATTAAAATTCAACATGGATTTATTTGTATCCATTTTTGCCAATTAAACAGTCCTTCAGGTTTTTTGGGAGCGACTTATCACAGCTCAGACGCTGGACTTATTCAAGCTCACAGGCAGTTAGTGGATGCACAGCAGATTCTTTTTTTCCCATTTTAAAGGCAGAGAATTTTGGTGAGAGGAAGTCCTTCATTGGGAAAAAAAACAAAGGAAAGAGTGACACATTCGTCCTTTCAGCTTTTGTTATCCCAGTCTCTTCTTTCTGCATGCTCATTGAGGGGTAGGCAGCGATGTCAGGCTAGTCATGTGTTGGACCAGAGTTTCCAACCGCAATCCAACTCATGCAAATTAGTTTAAAGAGAAACATTCAAATCTCTAAAACTGATCTGTGTTTTTATAGTTTTATAGGGATGTGACAGAGAGGTGATTCTCAATTTGTGAAGGATTAACAGAGGAAATAGCTAAATGTATAAGCCTTGGCAGCCCTCTCACTAAATACAAGGGTTCTGGTTCGCAGGAAGAATGAAACATTGAGTTGAACAGGCAACGGATGTGCGAGACGGGCTCATTTCCACCGATGATGACAGTCATTCTTCAGAGCTACATTGCGTCTGTCTGAATACTTACCCGGTCTCTTCGGATCATCTCAGCCTCTAAGCCTAATTTGCTAATGACAGGAGAGCTGAGTAGCAATAAATGTCATCGCTCCAACGCAATTTATCACCATCTGCAATTATGCTCCTTAGTACACTGTATTTAATAAAGCGAAGAAACACCGTATAGGATAATTACTTTGAGATGTTTGAGAGATGGTAACAGTTAGTGGTTTGATTAAATACAGTTAAGAAATGACTGCATCTGATTGTGAAGCTGCATTCCTACTCCTCTACCCCTTAGCCTCACATTGTACTCGTTCATTATACAGTTTGACCTCAACAAGTATATTACATGATGAGTTTTACATTCTCTATGTGTGTGGCCCATTTACCAACCAATCTAGCTTGAAACTGTAATAGATGTAAGAATTATGAGTCCTTCATGTACAGTATGAGTCATCCTTTTCCCAAAAGATGTCACTGAAAGAATCTAGTCATTTGTCCAACTCTTTCAATTTTATCATATGTGCATCTTTTCTTAATATTTTGTCTGCGTTCACTGAGATGATGGACCAGAATTAACCCACTACACCAGCCACATGGAGTAATTGATTTATTTTTCCTGTAAATTTTGTTGAGCTTGTTCCCCATGGAGAGCTTTGTTTTCGTTCCCCCTCTGTTGCTGCTTTCATTTAGTAGATGTCATCACCTTTATACCTCCATCTTCAGCTCCTCTCTTCTTTAGCCTCTGTTTTTCCAGTCTGCTAATGCCTACCCTCCCACATCAGGCAGAGGCAGCCCCCCACCTCCTCCCCATGTCCCCGCCTCAGTGCTCCATGCACTCACAAACACAAAACTGAACACACAGTTGATGATTGATGAGCTAACAGCCGGGCTTTGAGCTGGAAAATAGCAATGTTTTACTGGACGAATTCAATACGCTGTCTAGTTTTTCTCTTCCCTTTCCGCTTCATCTTTTAACACAGCGCTGTTACCTTCCCATCGTTTTTATTGCTGTTTCTGATTAGTTTTTGTCATTGGTAGACGACAATATGCAGATACTGTTGGTGTACCTTACCACATCAGGTAGTTACTGTTTGCAAACCACCGCACACATTTACATCTTTGCAGAAGCAGAAAATAGAAAACATGAGTGTTTATACTTTTGTTCTTAGGCTGAATGATTTCATTTGTTCTAATGATTTCATTACAACCAAACAATAAGAACACATGCAATTACTTTTGTTTACCAAAATCACATGCTCCATGTGTTTACTTCAGTTCATCCCTCCTAATGGAATTCATGTTGTAGTATCTGGGTATGACTTTTTCCACAAGATCACTCAGCAGGTAATACATGCTAACTAACTTCACAGTCGAAATGGCTCCAGTGTTGTGGTCGAGAAAACACAAATGTTTCTTAAATTTGGGTTGTGCTTTATTTTTATAATCAACCTATGAACCTTAAAATTGCCCTTTGGAGTTTTCTGTAAATAGACAAAAGTTATGTTAATATGCAGTGTCTCTTACCAAAACCATTATGTGTATCCGGTAGGTTTAGCAAACCTTTTGAAGGCATTTCCTTCCTCATTAAATACCTGAAAAGTGGTTTTCCACAGTGAAACTAGTTTGACACTGACGGCAGGAATGTGTATTAGTTGACCACATGCACGTGCAAGCATTATAATAACTAACAATTCATAGCACTACTAGTGGTACAAACATTTTAAAAAATGAAACATTTCCAGGCTTTTAACTTTAAGAACTTGCGCTGTAACTTTCCATTTGGCCATATTGTTATACCATTACTTATCGTTCGTCAAAGATAAGTAACTACTGACAAATATGTTCTTGTTGAATATATATATGCTGGCAAATCACATTACTGAAGAACAATATATTTATGTTTATTTGTATTTGTGATGCATTGAGGTTGAATATATTTAATTACATACAAAAGATCTCAGTCGTTACGCTCGTCTTGTCCTCGTCGTTATCTCGTGCTTCTCTCCCAGTGACCGTTCCCACTGGCTCCAGTTATGCATGCATTTGGCTGTGACAGCAAGCTTCGCTTTCCGTCACATCTGCACGTTGTCAAATTAAAAAAAACAGACCATGCAAATTTCTCATGTTTCGTATACGAACTTTGTGGTCACCTTTTTTATCACGGTGTTGTTCCCCTCGTCTTCCCTTACTGCTGTCACTGTCTGCAACCATGGCAACAGCCAAAGACTTTCCAGGGCCTACAACAGGTAAATATCCCACTAGACGATCATTGCAAGCCAGATTTACGGTGTTTGTGATGCTGAATCTGAATCTGGGTCAGGACACATCATAGCCTCCACACAGCATGAGCCAAACCATCACCATGCATGGATGCTCACTCTGCTGACGCCAGCCGCTTTCTCTCCAGCCATGTCACAGGCTGCATAAGTTATCGCACAATATGTTTCTGATTTGGTGCGTCTTTGCACAATGAATTGGACCTCTTTATCTGAGTGAAGCTGGGATGGAGATCATGTCTGTGCCAGTGTGTAAATATTTGATTACAGATCATGTGATTACTCACATTTCTGATCACATAAAAGAAATATATATCTGTTCACCATATTTGTCTTGGAGCGTTCATCATTTATTATATATGCATAGCATGTGGTTGCAGCAATTTAGTTTGATATGGTATTAATATGTGAGATCTGCCAGATGGAAATAGAATAGAAACAAGATTCACATTTCTTTCTTGATGTAATTAAACTCTTGAACAGACAAAGTATTGCAAATTGAGTCATTGATGTCCCTTTGTGCGTTAAAATGTCTGTAGTTTTCCTTTTGTGACAGTGTTTATAGTTTCTTAAGTGTCATCTTAGATATTCCAGAAAGTTGATCGAAGTTTTTGCATCATAGTTTGTTCCAAGATAGACATACGAATAATCCGTTTATTGAATTGAAGCTCAAAGACTGGTTTGGACAAGTATAAATACACATTTTGTGACAACGTGTAAGGGGAAAGCATAATTAGCAAGTTGTGTTGATATGACACCTTCAGCAGCAGTGCAACAAGAGCAGTTCAGCTTGTCTCATTCCTGTGAGCACTGTGCACCAGCCCAGTGGGATATGAAAATAGCTTATGCCCCTTGTTGACAGCGGAATCACCCGAAGAGATCATTATATCCATCGACATGCAACCAAAATTTAGTTAATGCAACTGTTGTAACAAAACAGTTATCGCTTCAATAAAACAATCTGATAAAACAATGGCGGTGGTTCTATCCTGCATGTAGTTATATAAACTGCATGTTTCTCGATGCCATCTCTTTTTATTTTTAACGTCCGACACTGGGTTGCTGAAAATGATGGTTGCATTTCGTAAACAGAGGAGTCTAACGAGGTTTGTAGGAACATCCCCGCCGTCATTTGCCAGGGTCACTTTGCAAATCTGAGCACAAGCCATAGCCATCCATCAGCTTGAGATAATGAGAGCACATGAGGTGCACTGTAAAGACACAGCCACTTACTGTTTATTACAGGACCAACACAAAGGCATGCTCCTCCTGGGAAACCTTCAGGCGCTCTCCACCCGGAGGACGCCTCATGTTAAATAACACTTATTTAAAGAACCTGATTGTCAGCAGCTGAATGTGGCAAGTGAGCAAGGGGAAAACCCAAAAGATCGCATGGGTAGAGCTTTTGGCGAAAAAACTAAAACATCATTCAGGGTTGGACTTCAATTTTCTTGCAGCATGATGCTGTTGCAAATGCCACATGTTTGAATTGTGCAAAGAGTTGTGGTATTTCCTATGATTGTATCTTTTCTACCTCAATTCAAGCACTTCAAAGCAGCGATGTCAGGTTGCTCTAAATATGACAGAAGCTCATGTGGGACTGTGCTTTGTTCGTGTGTGTCAAAGAGTTAAAGCAACATTTTATCATGACAATAAATCATTTTCAATGCATTTGAATAAATATCCACACCTGCATTAGATAGCAGCTAAACATCTGACAGGTGTTTGTTTTGTCTCCACTTTTCCCTCCATGCCTCTCTGTCTCGGTACAGATCCTAATGCTTTAGGACAACATGGACCTGACCACGCCTTAATTGGTGGAGTTGTTGCAGTTGTGGTCTTCATCACCTTGTGTCTGATAATAGTTCTTGGACGATATCTGGCCAGACATAAAGGTAAAAGAGTTCCATGAATAACAATTGCCTTGACTGGAGTCGAGGGCTTTTCTGCGGGTGGATAACTGGCTCTGTATGTCTACAGGGACGTATCTAACACACGAGGCCAAGGGAGCAGAGGACGCCCCAGACGCAGACACAGCGATCATCAATGCTGAGGGGAACCATGTGCATGCAGAGGAAAAGAAGGAATACTTCATTTAGACTAATTTTTTCTCTTCTCCTTTGTTTTGACAGCAGACATGCATATTAAGCAGCCTTGGCGCCATTACACGATCTGTTTAACTTTACTTATTATTCTTTTGTCTTTACCAGAAAGCTCATGCTTGGATATGTCAAAACAGTCGCTGACACTATAGCCTTCTCCTTTTGTAATCAATGTAAACCTTGTACAATTAGATTATTTCCATTTCAATTGTATGGTGCCTAATGCTGTACATTTTTCTGCATTTCTTCTGAACTTTACCTGTTCAGGTATCAACAAGTTTCAAATTCAGAATCAACAAAAGGTGTACTTCAACTCAAGTTTGAGTCAAGTCTTAGCTTTTTGAAAGGTTTTGCTTTAAGAATGGATGTTAAATACACAAACAGGATTAAACAGTGGTTTTAGATGTTGCCTGGAGCTTACACAGCCATACTGCACACGTTCAAAAAAATAATAAAATTGACCAGACTCTTTGACAAAACAAAACATTGAAGCACAATCTTTGTGATTGTCTGTAGAATCAACTCCCTCTTAGAACTATCTGTATATTTCTGCATTGATTTACTTTTGGTTTTCACTCATGTTGATGATTTGTACCAACAGTGAACAAGTTCGAAAATTTAAGCACAAAGTCTGAGGACTAACATGGAGGGAAAATACATCTACTGTCTCTTGTCTCAGGATTCAATATGAGTCGAGATGGAGAGATGGTGTCGGACAGGGGATGGAGATTTCAGTACACTTGCAGTTATCGTCATGGATGGATAACTTTAGTTTTGGTTGGCGATTTGATGTAAGATCCTAACTGAATGAGTGGAACCTTGTGGGGGTTCATTATTTATGTTGACTTTTATTGAACAACTATGCTCAATGTGTGGATATTGCTGTAAAATACTTTGCTAACGTGAATATTGGTGAACAATATTGTTGAA
Organism: Cottus gobio; assembly: GCA_023566465.1. NCBI lineage: Eukaryota > Metazoa > Chordata > Actinopteri > Perciformes > Cottidae > Cottus > Cottus gobio. Next base: position 9,517,691 of record CM042220.1, read on the forward strand.
TCTTGAGATCCCTGACATATTACAATTTGTATATTAGCATATACAGTATTTAAAGTATTCCACAAGTCTTGTTTTCTTTTTTTTTCATTTATCTAACCAGAGGTGGTTTTGCCAGGTGGCATGTAAATAATGTGTAAGTATTACATTTTAGTAAAAGATAAAACTCTGGTTGTAGATTTTAATTTCAGGTATCATCAGTTCCCATCACTTTGAAATTATTCTCACAATTTGGAAAACCTTTTTTTTAAACAGGGATTCTAATGAATTGCTTAAAATGGAGAAAAAAAACATATTCTGGTCAATATATGTATTCATTATTATGATTGATTGACATTTATTATATAATACTATATTGATTGATATTATTGCTGTTATTACTAAAGTAGTTGTCTGACATTAACTTTTCCATTTTTTAATTCTGTAATTCATCATTAAAAAACAATACAAGGATCACCGTTATGGCCTTTGAGTTTGCTGCAAACAGTACTAATGTTGAGGCATTGGTGAATCAGACATGTCCTCACTGTATATAGTCCCTGTATCAAAGACATTGAACCACATTGCCAATGCTCATACATGTTATTTTGTTAGTTCGGTATGATGCTATAAATAACTCATTTTGTACAAAGTTTTAATCGCTGTAATTAATTTGCTTTTTATGGGGGATGTGTGAGGTTTGCTTTTTTCTCAGTATTGAATATTCATTTTTCAACTATGCCACTGTAAAAAAAATAAAAAAGAGAGACAAAGTGCGGATTAAAATATGAACAACTTGAAAACTGCCATTTTGTTGTGACTTGATTTGTCGATTGAAATGTACTCAAAAGTAATGTTCTTTGCTCGTGAATTATAGCTCTATAGCCACAGTCACAATATGAGTCTGCATCTCTACAGTTATATTAAAGGGAGCATATGTTGATAGACAGCACTATGACCAAAGTTGCAATGTAATTGTTGTTCCATTCAATCGTTGACTATTGCTTAGCCTTTAGTATTAATAATATATGCAAGTGTTGAAGGATTAAAAAAACGTGAAACTCCTCAGGGAGATTGCCCGAGGCTGTCAGCTCCGCTCATGATTTGTGCATTAATACAGGGTGACAAAAGTCACCCTGTATTAATGCACAAGCGAGTTCGATATGCTTGAAGTGGCTTCATGAAACGTCAACTTAGCAGGCTGCTGTGGCCCTTTATTTAACAAACTTGAGAGAGGAAGTAGGCCGAGAGGGGGAAACTGGAGGCAAACCACTTAGTGATTTGACATGATGGTCAAGGATGTCAGCATGCAGCTGATTGCTAATTGAAAGTGAAACACTTAAGATGAAACTTTATTGATCCCTGTGGGGGAATTAGGTCATTGAATAAGCAAGTAAGAGCACCAAACAGGAAAAAAAAACATGTACTAAATAGATGGCAAAAAAGAAAAAGAACATGTCGTAAAAAGTATTTGCAGTAGAATAAAGTGTGGAGTTCAAATATATGCAGACTTTGCCGTTGTACTGGTGGAAAATAGTAAATAAGGATTGCTGCAGAATAGAAATGTGCAATAGATAATATTTAGTGTGCATAAAAATGCAGCATTTACAAACATCTAATTGAAGTGTGCATTTGAAAGTATCGTGATACATGAGGGACATTGGAGAGTTAAAAATCAAAGTATTCCAAGAAGATTGGGAGCGAAGTGCTTTATATGCACAGGGCCATATGTATAGACATGAAGTTTAATGGTCTGGAGACGAGCATTATAAAGACGAAAGCAAATGTTGACTATAGTATCTTACGTTCAGTAATGTGGCTACTGCACGTACAGTAAACCCTACCAATTTAGAATAAAAAAGAAAGCACCTTTTATGGTCCATTATCACTGCTTCAGTGACACAGATGAATTTTTTTAAATTTTATGATAGGAATAATAGCCTTGTGCAGATTACTGAGCTCATATTAAATATCTAGACATCCTTAAAGGGAGATCTCGTTCCAGGACACGGGGCCCGTGTCATTATGATCCTCCATTCTTCAGCTCCCATTGACCTTGAGTATAATGTTGCATCCCAGCAGACTAATGTTGCCATTATCAACACACTGTCCGGCCAGCCATCTGCCTGCTTCACACAACGCTACGCTCCCCCTCTCCTCTCGCAGAGACGGCTCCCAATGCTCACTTCATAATCATTACCATCAAAAGCCCAGCCAGTTCAAATAAACATCAGCTTCCACTATCACACTCCTTCGCGTTATTAAAAGCTCAGTGCTTCGTTAAGCTATGCAAATTGAGATAGACTGTCTTGAATAATGCCTGGCAGAAAATAATGCAAAAAATCCATCATAATTTAGTGATTGGATATGGAGGTGGGAGGAGGGGGGGCATTCATGTGCAATCGTAAATAGTGAGTTGGAAAATGGATTTTCTCTTTACCCTTGAAATGTGAGAACCATACCTTGGGCAATGTAACAATCGCAGCATGACCTCTGAGGAGGCCTTGTAAGTCTTACTGATACCCACTGTACCCCGTCGGCAGTGTCCATATCAGTCCTCCAGCTCACAATAAGCTCTTATCATACCAGAACAGAAGTCTTCAACAAAATCCTTCAGGGACAAATTGATATCTTAAAAAAACATTATTACACTTAAACATATCAGGTCTACAGCACAATTCTGATTTAGCAATGTTAAACAGTAATTCTTGAGCTAAAATCTGCGTTTGGGTGGGGTACTTCATGAGCTTTGGCCTTTTTTGACTGAAAGGTTCTGTGTTTTACATTTACTTGAACCAGACTGATGTCAACACAGTTTGTGTTAGTGACAACTGGAGGAGCAAGAGTTTGCATGAAAAGCCATCCAACCCTGACACAAATACTGGTCCTTATTTTTGGATTTTCAGCAAAGCGTTTTGTGAATAAATAACAGAAATTCACTATCCAAGCATGCAAGCAATTCCCTGGGCGATTTGATGAGGACGTACAAGGATAAAATAACTTAAAAAATGGAGTGGGATTGCAAGGCAAACAGAAGTGAGGAAGACATCGTATTCCTCTCTCTCATGTTCTTTAATTAAAGATTGGTATTAGTGACACTGTGAGGTACCCATTAAATCACATTACCGTGAGTCAATACTCTATTTACCGATAATCACAACATTTCCAACTGGAAAAAACACATCCAACTATACTTTATATTTTATTAATATTGTGTCATCTTTCATATTGCCTGCCAGGCAGGACAAATATTTTGGAAGAGTTTACTTGCAATCATTGCTCTGCACCCAAAGATGAGGTGCAAAGAGCAGACAGTGGAAGATGAAATTCAACATTTTTCAATATCCTCCTTTTCATTTTCAAAACGTTTGTTGTTGAGTCTGTTATCGTTGCCCTTAGAAGCTCGGGGTTGCATTGTTTGTGTAAATGGTTTTGTCTTTGATTGACAGCTCATTCTAATGGAGAATTGGGTAGAATAATAATGGCATGTTTACAACACTGGTGCTACCTTTGAAAAGAGTCATTGCAATAAACTCATGATGATGCCAACTAGCATTGCAGTAACACTCTACCCACATACAGAATAGCTCAAATGTTTCTTACTTTCATGGAACTTCATATTTATATTTCATGTCCAGGTAATGAAGGTGGAGCACAGCTGAGTCTTCTGTTGCCCCTTTTCCTAATAGCTGCAACATTCACACATCATCTGTATCGCTGCTGAATCAGAGGGCTGTAGGGTATTATCTTGAGATGTGTTTTGTCTAATCATATTTGATGAGATTAAACAGATCATTCACACTTCCACTTGTGACAGGGATGAGTGGAAGTCAGAAGGAGTCAAATGATCTGGAACAAAGAACATGAGCTTGTGTATCCCCCTGGATGCATCACCATACCATTAGTCTAGATGAATGTGTACAGTCAGATACAATTCCCTTGTTTGCTGCATGAGGGCTTCCACTTTGTGAGGCAACGGCTCCGTTGTTCGAATCAGGCCACATGCAGGCCTGTGGATTGATGACTGAAAAAGGGCTACCCACTGTATTTTAAACCCATTCATCCACACTGACTCACATTCTCTGTGGCGCATCTTTAAATAGCCTGCCCTGGGATTGTCTTCCATTTGATTTATTTTATATTGTATTTTTTGATCTAATTAAAACAAACTTTTCTGTATTGTTTGGCTGAATTTTGAGTCGTGCAGGCCCAGGAGAGTATATAAAGGGAAGCCTTATCTTGGGTAGACTTGTGTGGGGGCAAAGCTAGTACCTGTGGCATAAGGTATGCAATAAATAGAGTGCCATCTGTTTGGATTCGAGCACTTGAGATTCTTCCAAGGAACTCACCGGAGACTTAATTAAAGTTGGAATATTAGTGTGGGAGACTGATGCTCCTCCAATAAAATGACAGCTTTAGGAAATCTTAGTATTAGTTTGATGACACAGATTAATTTTTCTTCAGAATGGAAAGACAGAGCTGCTCTTGTATTAATGATTTTAGCCTCAGATATTATCATAAAATATAATAGCAATCCTTTTTACCAGTCGTGTTTTGTGATGTTTTGTTTTGTAATACTTTTTTAAATCCCATTTCCATGTGTCTAAGAGGGCGCTGCCATTTCCAGGTAATATGCACATCTAATGGAAGCCCAGGAAATTACGTTCAAGCAGGAAATATGATCATTGACAGCTGTCATAAACTTGTGTATATGGAACAATTACATTATTACTGTTGTTAGAAGAGTGCCATTCATTATTAAAGCCATCTTGATTTAAGATTATTCTGAGGTTTACATTATTTTTTTCTGTTCAGCAAAAGCAAATAACTGGATGATGTCCTAACACCATTAGAAATGAGATAAGTTAGTCATTTATTTTCTAGACAGGACAGCAGTGAGTAGGATTTAAGGAATTAAAAAACAAAAAACAATCACAACCACATACTCAATTAACATAACACACTTTTTCCCGTGTGTTCTATTATAGAAATTTCCATTTCAAATAACAAACGCTCTCCAATGCAAACAGAATAATAATGTGTAAACAGACTACTGGAAAGGTTCTGACAAACTGCTGTGCCCGCAGGATGCCAGCTGTCTGGATGTGGGTGGACATCAGGCGTTGGCATCCGCCTCATTATCATCAAGGTTCCCATCTCCCCTCTCTGGATTTCTTCTTTTTTTCAGTATTTATAGTAATGACATAGAATGACATCAGGTTTTATTGCCCCCGGTTTAAAATGGCGTCAGCACAATATATGTGTTGGCTCAATGTGCTGCTCTCTGTCATTTGGACTGTGTATCTATTAAATCAATATCACATATACTACATATGTGTATCTTACACTCACACAATAGATTGTTCTGTATTGTATTGCTTTAAAATATCATGACTATCCTATATATTTTGTATCAATATTTGATTTCAAGATGTGCATGACATTTCAAAATCATTATCATGTTTGAACTATTATTGGTGAATTATTCTCAAAGAGCTCAGAATTGGCTGCTAACGCCACAAATGTTCCAACACTGGTTTTGAGCAGACACTGTTGTTGATGGAGAATGCACCCATGGTTTGTTAAGGATTGTAACTGCACAACTGAATTTTTTGTTCTTATATAATGCCATTCTGGCAGGACTAGATTCTGAAAGGCCTGTTGACCCCAACAGTCGTAGTAGACGTTTCATTTCAAACATGAAAACATGTCTGATACCACCACCAGTTGGCTCGTGTCACCAGAATGTCGGGGAAAAAAACAAAATTAAATTTCTTTACAAATCTGGGAAATAATCACAAAGAAAATAAATGTCTGATGACACAAAAGCACTTCCTAAACCCTAATAATGTATAAATCTGTATTAAAACACTTAATAAATAATTGAATAGATCGAGGCATGACATAGCACATATAACAAAGAACTTCTTGTGATTTATAGGGTTGTAGATACGCCGTGTAAGAGCGCATACAAAAAGAGAGGAAGGACCGGTGGGATTGCTCGGGCTTGAATACTTCCAGAGCAGCGTGCCAGTCGTCTTCATGATGCCAGTCAGTGTGATGTGAGCTTCAGGGATTACTCCAGACAGACATCTCAGTAAGAAAACTGATTAAATAGTAGTGTGAAGAGAGAAAATGTTTAATTCAGTCATATTTAGTATTCATGGGATGGACAGCCATACACGAGTTCACCTTGAGGGGTCATCAGGGGAGAAGGTCCAGAATCCCAAAGAGCTCCCACGCCAAGCTTCAGCATAGCACTTGGAAACACAACTGATTGTGTTTTTAATTGCTTTGATTATCAAGTTTACTTTGGCTGAATTGAAAATGGTAATGCAACACATAGTGAATTAACACACTGATATGCGATGAAAAAGAGTTCTGTTATGCACCTCTTGTTACATTGTGATAGATTTAGCGAAGCAAAATTGATGCTGAACTTCTGGTGGTGGATGTAAATTAATATGTTCCTTATGCATTCAATCTGTTGCATTAATGAATTACAGTCAACTTGAATATTCCTCTGTGCACGTTGTATGGCGTGCACACAAAATAAAAAATGAAATAATTATGCACATAATTGGCTACCTTAAGAGGGTATATTTTATTATAAAAATGATCAACTGCTTATGCCACCACATTATATCACAGTACAACTAATGCTCCAAAATAACTTGTGGAGGAGTAGAGTACAACTGCTACATCCAAGAAAGACAGGGTATGATTAATACTTACCCAGGAGTATGTACAGTTTGAACTGTGTATTTTCTTGCAACCAGCTCAAAGAATAGATATTGTTCACATTAGCTCCAGAACAAAGTGGGAAGAAATCACTGTGCTGTACATCTTTTCCGGGAAAATAAGGGTTTATAGTTTTAAAAATTCAAATTCAAAAATCCTCTGTTCAGGGTTTGCAGCTTCAAGTAATGCAAAACAATACAATTTATATTAGCTTGGCTCTGTGAAAGAGTCCCAGCTTTAGAGACGTGATGAAATCCCTGTGTTGAAATACCTCACCATGGCGTTCAAAAACTAATTCAATTATATGCATCACCAGTTCAATAGACCTACAGAATTGGGTTATTGTCTGAAATGATGAAAAAAAGGAATAATACCAGTAAATCATGTGGGAATGAAGTTTAATGTAAAACTGATTTTCACAAAGAGTTGCCAAAATGGGCTTCAAGAACAAAGGGTAGAATTGCTGCTGTCATTTGCCAAATGATTTAGTCTTCATCAACTGCAGGTCCTATTTACTTTGCAAGGTATTCTTCTGGTGGGGAGATAATATGATGCTAACGCGTTCCCCTGTTTAGCAATAAGCAGTATAGACAAATTTTAAAATGGTTTATAACACACTATTATGTAGTTATACGCGAATATAAGGACATTGTTATAAGTGTTAAGGTAATTAATGTACATTTGTCAGCAATTTTCTAACTTATCCTGTGAAGTCATATTTTTAGCACTTTATTTGACTATATTGTCAATCATTATCTGTTTATTCAACAGCATCCACTAATGAGTGTGCGACAGGAATTATAGTTTTTGATAAATACCGTGTACTAATAAATACGTGTATTCGCAGACGAATACATAATAGTGTGTTCAAAAACATTTATCGTGTAAACTGCTCATGAATGCTAAATAGAGTAGTAAGTTGGGAAAATAACAGAAAAGGTTCACAGCACAGTGGAAAGTATGCTTTTTAATAAGGACATTTCATGTTCTGGTTCATATATACTAGAAAATGTAAACATGTTTTGCGCCTGTCTCTTTAAGCCACCCTTCCAAATATTCCAGTCTGCTCTAATTGACTTGGGAGAGAAAATATGCATGGTTCACCTTTGCAAAGGTAGTTCTCAAGTTAAATCACATGTTTTCTGATCCATGCAGCCCACAAGAAACTGACTGGGTTGTCTTATTTCACAGTGCGTAGATTGTCAGGCACTACAGATACCCAAATGTATGTGTACAAGCACTGAAAATGCATTTTTCATGATATATGCCCTTAAAGTCTAACCCAGATATGAATCAATAGCTGCCTTTAATCCCACATAACTATGCATCATGCATTGCTCTATAGGAAGAAATAGGAAAGATGTACAGTATTTAGCTTATTATACTGTATAGGCTGGCTCATTAAATCAAGACTACATGTTTGGGTATTGATCGATAGCTCATTGCATCAAACATGGGGTGTGAATACATCTGTGGAAAGTCAATATGGATGATGAGTTTCACGATGAAAACCAGGAGATTCCAGAAATGTTGGCAGCGGGTAAGAGTCTCAGTTGATTGATTCAGAAACTGATGTGTTTTTTTTCTCAGTCCTTTCATGATCCAGCTTCTCAATGTCACCCCAGTAATTCAACAAGAGATAAAAGTATGCAGCGGTCTCACCAACAGCCTTAGCCATTTAGGTTTTAAAAGTAAAAATATGATGATGTCACAGGACAATGAAACACTGTGACGCAGGAAAGTAGAAGGAAATGAACACCAGCAACGCACCAACCTGTACCTGCACCACCTTATCCCTGCACTTCTGTGATAATGATGTTAAAGTGTCAGAGACCTCTGATCAGAGGAAACATAAAATCATCCCAGAGATTTACAGATTTGCCATCTCATTGGCATGTAGCCCAAACTCATTGCGTCCAGGTAGGCAGGACGATCGTCATTAGTAAGGGGCCTCTAAATACTCCTTTAAAAGTATCAAGTGCAGTCTGTGAGTTGAAGGACATGTGACATGTACCATTGATGTACTTCTGCACTCCAGAAATGAAAGGAAATAATGAGTCAGGTTAAAGGGTTGACTGTGTATTATATATGTATTATGCATTGTATCTGTATTGGATATACAGAGTAGAACTATTTGCCGTTTTGGGGTTTCACCATTGAGAAGGTTTTAGGCCACCCATCCGTCCTAAAACATCTCGTCACATGACGGGCCTGAACAGTACAACCTATAAAAGTCACAAATGTTGTGTGAAATAGTGTTTTTGCGCTCTTTCTCGAAAATTAAATTCTATATTTTATTAAATGTGTCAAACTCTGGCCCTATCCTACTTCTTACATACTGCACTGTCTATCAGTAAGTAACTATGGATGAAGAATGCAGAAGCTGTAAGTCAGTTACAATAACAAAGAAGAACATGTAGCCGCTAAGGGGTGGTCTACACTTGACCTGTTGATGTGTATTGATCAGATGCAGAGTTAATGATGTGCACCTAGCTGCAGTACAAGTAGTAACACGGCTCCATTGCCTAGATCAGTATTGCCGACAGTGAAGTTAAAACTAGAAACAACATCATGGTTACATCTGGCAGGTAGAATCAGCAATGAACCTCTGATGGAGGGAGCAGCTGCCTATGAATAATGTTGTCAATTTCTACTTGACCATTTATAATCATACCTCGAGGCACACATTCATCAGGACTTTCGTTAGAATTTATGGCAATGTCAGGATCATATGCTGGAACATTGCAAGTGCTACTCATCAGTTCCCTTAAAGGAATGACGGACATTCACAATGTGCAAAAGAGCACTGATTTGGGGACAAATAAACATCACTCAATACATTTCCTTTGGAATTTTAGGTAAATGTTTAAGATGTGTCATCTTATGAGCTGTATGTCTACTGTAGTAATGGCAGCAAGAAATAAGGGAGAAAATCAATGAAGCATCTTAAAAGTTAGCTGTGCATGGAATGAACCAAACTAACCGTGTGGAGTAAAAACAAGTCTGTCTTTATTGAAAGAGCCTTTACAACAGATTGCTTACAAAAGTTGGCAATTCATTCTTCATTGGTCATTGTATTCAGTATTCAGTTGGTTGCAATCTGCAATCAGCCCACAAGACACTGACTCGGTTGTCAGAGGGTTGTTGGTGGCATGGTAGCACTCCAGATACCCAAATGTCATGTCGACATGATTCAGATTATTAATTGTAATGAACTGTATTGTAATAGTTGTACTGAATGAATGTGCTGGTATGTATATGTTGATGCCTGTGGATGTCTGCATAATTGCTTGCATGTAAATTAATGTATTTCATTTCTGGTGATTGGTGTGTGTGTAACAGCCCAGGAAATGCAGGTGGAAGTAGGGTAGTAGCTAAATAAGGCATAAAGCATCTCCTTTTATTTTGATGCGTTGTTTTTCTTGTTAAAAAAGGAAGTCCTTAAATATTGAGCAATGTTCTGTTTTTACAATTGAATTGTATTAGTGTTGCTCTAATATCACAAATGTGCCTCAGAGGGCCTTAAACATTCTCTGTCGGACCCTTAGAAGGAAGAACAACTCCCCAGAAACCAAACTGGATGGATCTGTCCACAGCACATCCAGATACTTACTCCATGGTGGATGTGTTATTTACATAGTTAACATGAAACATGATAGTAAACCTTAAATAAAGCCAGTGTAAACAGCACCAATCCTGGTTACTTAGATGGAAGACTGTAGTCATAGTCTCACACACTACAGTTATAATAAAACCATCAACGGACTGATTCAGGCCTCGAGACCTTACTCTAGAAACGCTACCTGAGAAAGAGGTTTTAGACTTAGAAACGCAAGCTGAGGGGGCGGAAGAGGTTGCTCATCCTGATTTAGAGAATCAAATCCTGGGGGACACAAACTGGAGTTGTAGCAGCACCTGAGAGTCGAGCTCGCCTCAATAAACAAACGTTTCTGAAGAAGCAAGTTAGAGTTCCACTCTCTGGGGGCAAAGCGAGAACACGTAGGAAGAGCAGAACAGGAGCATCTCCCAGGACAAAGGAGATATGGAACTCAAATCCGGCTGAGCACCTCCTGCAGGGTCATCTCAGCATCAGGTGTCTGTTCATCAGCTGCAGTTGTATGATACTTTAAAAAGCTCAATCATTGTAACTTATAAGAGATGCACAAATGAGACGATGAAGAGGAGTTTGGGCATTTTACTGTTGTGAAAGTCCACAGATTTAACCCACCTGCCATTTTACATTATAAAATGTGTAGATATTCATAAAAGTTACATATTTGACAAAATTATTACATTCATATTGGAGTCAAATAACCCTTTAATTAATGTAGTATTTATTTTAATTATTTTAACCGAATCGTCATTGTACTGCTTAAGTTGAGGTAAATAGCTGTTGTTTTTTTATCAGGGTTATGAATTGTATGAGGTTGAACATCCAGAAATCAAAGGCAATGGCTCGGTTCAGGTTTTCCAACTTTGGTTATATAATGCTGCCATCTGTTGGGCATTGTAGCCGAAGCAGGTTTGCAAGTAAATTCAATGCAATGCCTGCAACTACTGACTAGTGACTAGTGACTGCTGACTACTACTACTACTACTACTACTAGCTCTGTACAATGTGCAGTTCATTTTTAACAAAGTCTGAACTCCCAAATGTTCCCAGGGTTCAAAATCCTTTATGGAGATATTCTTAAGTATTTACCCAATTACAATATACAATATAGTGTAATAATGCACATGCAAATCTCGAACTGGTTTGGGATATTTTCATCGCAGTGGGCTGAAAATGAGCTTAATCTTATTAATAATTACCAAAGTGTAATCCACAATTATGCACAATTTATCTAAGAACAAATCTTTCAAAGAAAATTGGAGAGAGACTTTCCACGGTTATGTTATCTATAATCCATAAGAGGAAAATCAACAGATTTCATAAACAGATATCTGGCATATTGTTGACTAGGTTGTCCAATTATTAATGTGGTATCAGACCTGCAAATCCTGTAATAGCCTGGTAGTGATACAACCTGGTGTTATTTGAGGAAAGAAACACCTAGGGCAAGGTGTGATCCTTGAAAGAGTATTAAAATTGCAAATATAACTAAGGTCCTCAAGATCTCCTCTCAGATAAACATCTTATTTAATGCTCCTCTTTGAGAAAAAAAACATGCCTGTTAGCTAAAAATAAGTTTTAGTTTCTCAAAGTTGCAGAAATGTTCTCTCTGCCTTTAATCCCAATGAAGTCCCAGGTGTCACAGCTGAGCAACATCTATGAAAAGTGTATTTAGTTATTTCAGTTTTTCAGGCATGCGTGACCACAAGCTTAATGTGCTTGTTTGTGAAAATAAAAGAAACAAACTAAAACAGTAATTAAGGAATAAATTATTAAGTAAACAGTGACTTCAATGACACAACGAGCACCAGGAGTATATCTATTCTCTGTAGATCTAAACACTACTTCCCTTCAATGCCAAAATATATCTGAAAGACGTCACAACAGCCTTTCTCATTTAAGAACTGGTAGAGCTGCCCAAGGTCCATGTGGTTACCTCTGTTCCCATGGGGGTCAAACGTTGCCTCTTCAAAGCCAGTGAATTTGCGCAGGGAGTCTATACTTGCAACAGCCCCGCTGTCCTCGCCCTGACGATCAAGGGGAATATCCTCTCTATGTCGAATCATGATCTTCTTCCATGTCAGAACCTTCACTCTGTGAAATGGGAAAATGTTTGGAAACATAATAAACCTGGGACCTCAGCAGGCTTTTGGCTTTGACATCAACTGCTAAAAATAACAACACATAAGATACCTGGACCAGAACTCCTCGCAGGCAGAATGAGGACCTTCCACACACACAATCCCAGGCTTCCCAGGCATGCTGAATCCTGACAGGCCCAGCTCCTTGGACCACTCCAAGATGTTCTTCCTTTTCGTCTTGTTGTAGATGTGGTGACTGTAAATCCATATTCGGCTGAACACTTCCTGTGGCCGTGGAGAGGAAGACTCTTTCTTGGAAGCCGCTGATGCTGATAAGCTCTTATTAATGAAAAACTGCAGGTTGTCTTTCACCCAGTCTACAGCGGGGAGCACACATACTTCCCCCTGGCAGTTTTCCATGAGGTATGCATTCAGATCTGCGTGGAGCTGTGTTTGCTGGGCCCTGCTGAGACTGGCACACCTAAGGCACGAATAAAACATGCTGTAACAAGGATTCAGAGAACATTCAAGGCCACTTTGAGCTAGAAGTTTGCATCCTGGAGAGCTAAAACTTTGAATAGAAATATTGAAGAAGCTAAGATTTGTACTAGAACATTAGAACATTAGAACTAGAACAGATATTCAGGAGGTTGATAGGCGTACTAATCAATATAAATGACTACTCGAAATACAATAGTTTCTGAAAGCAACTTTTTTTTATTTAATGCTATTGTAGTATTGTGCATCGTGATATACACTCTACTGGTACTCTAGGCAACATGTATTCATGTTTACATTTAGTTTACGTTTATTAAATCTTATTATGAAAATTACATTTATTTTGTTTTAGATACTGGCCATCTAAAAAAAGATGCACAGGAGGATAAACCAAGACGTATCGTCCCACACAAGCAGCAAGTTCCACGACTCATCAACAGAGATTGATATGTGTCATCCCGCCCCTTTGATACGGTAGCTTTCATACAGATTTTGTAAAAGAAAAAAAAAGACACATTAATGTTGCTGCTTAACAAATCCATAAAGTGATCACACACCATGAATGCATGTTATCTATATTTAACCATGAAGATTCCTTAACTTGCAACAAAGGCATAACAATAGAAAATAACCTTTTATTTCACTTTTGTTCACATTTTCCTCTGTCATTAGTCTGTTGTTCATCTATGTAAAATAATGTTCTTTTCTTTTCAGGCTACAATAATTATATAATTGTCTTTGCAGTTATGGAATTAAAGTTTTTTTTTTTTTCCAACAGAATGTTAAAGTTGAAATGTGTGTGCTTGAGTTATTAATGTCTGCTTGATATAGACGTTTTATGAGATTTTACAATATTGTAAACTTCCAAATTGCAGGAGCTGATTTCCCATTTCATAACTGGCCCCTTTTCACATGGAAAATGTTTTTGGTAAAAAAAAAGCCTGCACATTCAACCTAGATCTCTACTGACCTCCCTAACGTGATATGACCATGTCAGGTTGCTTTTTTCAAGTCACAATTGTGTGCTTATTTTATAATTAATATACTTACAAGAATCTAGACACATTAGTTATAAACGTTATTGTTTCGGATGCAAAGAGTTTATCACCGTCTCTACATAACAACTACTGCTACCGCAGATATTGTGATATAAAAAATCTTCTCTACAAGATCTCTAGGCAACATTGGATTATGAACATATGTGTTGCTGTGCACAAGTGTGCACATTAAAACAAATTCTATAAATTAAGAAAATTAGTTTGTTGAAATTGTTTTGCATGTGAAGAGTTGCTCACCCTTACTACACATCAAAAGTGGATATTGGCTTACCGGACTGTTATCTCTGGGAACACACTGGGATATTCGGATGGGTAAGCACAGGATAGAATGACATCCGTCTGAGTGGAGCAACACAATAAGAAAATAGTTATTTTTTGGGACATATTTAAATCACAATGACATACTATGACTGTGGGTTATTCAGTTACCCTCTCCTTGCTTGCAGTGTCCAGCTTCTGTTTGATGACAAACTGAGGTCTGGAAGAAGGGGGGCTGTCTGTTGAGGCTGAGCCCTCCACATAGTCCCTGAGCTCCGCTAGTGCCAGCTGGTCTGTGATCTCCAGCTCGTCCTGGGTGGGAAACATGCTGGTCAGCAGCTCTACCTCTGCAAGCTGAGACTCGGCCCACTCAGAGCAAGACATACTAATAAAGGCGAGCTAGACCCTCGATCTTTAAATGGCTTTCTGTCTCCACATTCAAGTCTCGTCAGTCGTCGAACATTCAACAAATATATTAATATGAGTTATATACACGAGGATCTGAACACAGACCAGTTAAACACCTGGACAACACTGCATCGCAAGTGCTGCATGCTGGTGGTCGAGCGTTGTTTCCACTCGGACTGTTTCAAGCGACGCACACCGGAAACACGTATCGAAACAGCGGTTCCGTCACATTTCTGCTCCTCTGTTGTCTGCATGTGTTAGCTGAGATTTTTTCAGCCAAATCAACGGAGTGTTTTTCGATAAATTGAACCGTTAAAGATCCATTTTCGTACCCATGTTCCGCTGTGTCCGGATGAGAGAATTAATCCATACAAAGTCAACCAAACTGTAAACTGAAGGTTTGAGGCTCCGTTTGTGACAGTAAGTTGACTGGAACCTCAGGATGATGGTCTTTGACTTAAACGATACATTACTTGTTATTTGCTTCTGGCACTGAATGTACTGACACTCAATTGTGTTAAGCAGCATTATGATTATTATATTATATTATTAGTATTATTCGTTAATTATTAGTCAAACGTAGCTTCACTTCAGCTGACTGCTGTGTCTGCTGCATTCATCTCTAACTGTGTTTAACGTTAGGTGACAATGGGAAAGAAAAGGCAGAAGGACAAGAGCTCCAGAGAGGATGACGACATTGACCTGGCAGGTAAATAAGTTCGGCAACAATAGAATATAAAAGAATGTGTCACCATCTTGATGGCATATGGCGACCCGCAGAAGGCCTAGGCTGACTGTGCCAAACGTTTGTTTTCTGTCTTTATAGGTCCATCCTGCAGGCATATCAAAAAGGGAACAGAGCAAACTCTTTTGAAGAAACTCTCAGGGAATTCTGATTGGACGAGTTGCCAGGATTGTAAGCATGAAGAAAATAAAGAAAATATCAGCACCACCGTGCCACAAGACTCTGAAGGGGAAAAGGAAACAACAGCCATATGGATGTGCTTGAAATGTGGCCATATAGTGAGTTTATTCAACCCATTTATCATTTAGATTTTTAAAGTGAATGAACTAACTTTTTGCTAAATAACCAGATGATTTTTTTCTACCAGGGATGTGGACGCTACTCCGAGAACCAGCATGCCAATAAACATTATGAGACTCCTCGGTCGGATCCACATTGCCTGGTCATCAGTTTGGACAACTGGAGTGTGTGGTGAGTATGTTGCTGTGGTGTGTTAATGACAGAGGCATACGTTGTGTTTGAAATGAGAAGTACTTGGTCTTTATTAATGTGTTTCCAAACTTGCAGGTGTTACATATGCGATGATGAAGTCCAGTACTCTAGAACCGGACATTTGGCTCAGCTGGTGACCAACCTAAAAAAGCAAACTTCTGCAGATCCCATCAAGAGACCACAGAAAAGTAAGTCTATCTATTTTTTGTTTAGTCAAACTGTATTATTGGATTTACAATGTCTCTATCACCATGTTGTGTTTGGTTATTTAGGAGTGAAGGAAGAAGACAGCTCGTTGGAAGTTGATCAGAAGACAGAGATCGTGAAGACAAAAGACAGTGAGGACAATGAAGACAAGGGCCATCAAAAGAAAAACACCAAGAAAGAGAGTGTTGAGATATCAAAAAAGTCTGGTACATCTGCAGACAATGGTGGTGTTTTAGTAAAGGGGCTGAGCAACCTGGGAAACACATGTTTCTTTAATGCAGTCATTCAGGTAAGATGGTGCTTTATAGGATGTCAGTCTTGAATTAAAATGAGAGAAGTCGTTAATTATAGTTGTGAATTAATGTTAATTTTCTGTCATTGTGTTTTCCAGAATCTTTCTCAAACACAGCTCTTAAGAGAGACTCTCAGCAGAGTGACAGAAGAGAGTATTAGTCTTAACATTAAACCTGATGCCTCCTCGGATCTGGTGAGTTGCCATTCTTTTTTAAATGTTTATTGTTAACCGTAAAGATTTTGTCTAATTTACACTCTTTATTGCTTAAATACTTTTTTTCATTATGTGTGCAGGCACCTATTGCAATGCAGTTAGGTCAGCCTGGATCCCTGACTTTGACTATGTGTCAACTACTCAATGAGATTCAGGAATCTAAGAAGGGTGTGGTAACACCGCGGGAGTTGTTCACGCAAGTTTGTAAAAAGTGAGTGCGACAACAGGTTGAGGGGGAGCTCAGCCTTAAGATGTGCTTAAAATGTACTTCCTAGCATCACTGCATCTAGTGTTCTTCATCGTCTCATCTCATTTCTGCAGGGCTGCCAGGTTCAAAGGATTTCAGCAGCAAGATAGCCAGGAGCTGCTGCGCTACCTTCTGGATGGGATGCGAGCTGAAGAGATCAAAGTATGCTTTTAGTTTTAAATATATCTATCTGTATACCACATTGGGGAAAGATGTACAGTTGAAATGGACTCTGTAGCTGTCGAAATGGCTACATGTTCCATGGCAGTATATTGTGTTGACAGCAGAACAGGCTGAAATTATGAGGATTCTGTGAAAATGTTGTGCATCTTATGTCTACAGAGTCTGTTGGTTTATCAAAAGTATATTTTTATAATTTGCATTTAAAGATTGTCTTTGTATTGATTGTCTTTGTATAGAGAGTAAGCTCAGGGGTCATGGAGGCATTGAAGGAATCTAGAAAAGGCACAGATGGAGAGCAGCTGAAAACACTAGTTAAAGGTAAGTAACTGGGCTATAAATCCAACTTAAGTCTTGTCATCAAAGTAATGTAAGCAAAATAAATGTTAAAGTATACAATATTGGTACACCTAATAGTTAAATTTAGTCATCTAACAACGAATTACTGATTTCAGAGTACGAAAAAAATGGATTCCCAAAAAACTTTGTCGACCAAGTTTTTGGTGGGGAAATGACCAGCACTATTATGTGCCAGCAGTGTACAACGGTATGTATTGTGGAGAAAAATGTAGGCTCACCTGTCAGTATTATGTCAATGTCAAGCTAAATAGCCCGTGCTTTGAACTTACAGGTGTCTGTGGTCACAGAGATGTTTTTGGACCTTTCCCTTCCTGTTTCTGATGAGGTAAAGATTGTTTTGTCCTCGAGTAATTACTTGTTCATGTTTTATTTGTGTTGCACGCATGTACCCTCTTGTGTCTACATCTTGCAGGCATACAGAAAGAAGAACCTGAAAAAAGCAGTTCGGAACACCAGTGAGTCGAGCCAGGATGACGGAAACGGCCCTGCTTTGACAAACGGGAATGATGACATTCCCACCGGGTCTGGCAGCAAGTACCAGCAGAAGAAAGCAAAGAAGCAGGCAAAGAAGCAGGCAAAGGTACCTCACTCAAAAAGTACAGATGCAGTTTATTTCCTTTGCCTTAAATCGTAATTTTGATGATGCATGTTAAATAATTGTGCAGAATAAACATATTGTTTTGTTTTCTTGACTTAAAGCATCAAAAGAGACAGCAGAAGATTGAGGGCAGAGTCACCTTGGACAGTCTCTCCTCTCTGAGCCCCACAGAGAGTGAACAGACCGTTCCTACTGCAGAAGCTAAGGACACGGAAAATGCTGACAATGCAACACAAGAAGAGGCGTCACTGAGTGAGGGGAATTCTGCAGACATCAGTGTGTCTGAACAGGACCAGAAGAACCTTGACCCAGTCCAGGACCAGAAGGACAAAGAGGATGAGGAGGAGGAGGAGGTGATCGACTGCGACTCATTGGCTGCGTCGCCGGTCAGCAATCGTTTCACCGCCTTATCAGACGAACAGCACCCAAAGGACAGCATCTTAGACGATGACAAAATATCTGGCATGGATCTGGAAAGAGAAGAGTGCACACAGCTGGTGAATGAAATGGAGAAAGTAACCCTGGATGATGCCTTCATAGAAGAACCGTATGCCTTGGATACAACTGTGGAGAGTGAAGATGAGCCACTGGAGGAGGCTAAAGAGTACACCGTAGTCAGTCAGGACCCGGAGCTGGCCTTCCGCACACTGGCTACCAGGACAGCCCCAGAGAAACAGGAGTGTTCGGTCCAGTCATGCCTTTTTCACTTCACAGAAGTGGAAACCCTCACGCAGAACAACAGCCTGCTATGTGTCACCTGCACTAAACGGCAGCCAAACAAAGTCAATGCTGGAGGTATGTGAAATGTATCTGACTGACGTGTTTGTTGTTTTTAGGGCAGTGCGGTCTCACAAATCCATTCCTTTTTGGCTGCTTTCTTTTCTCTCTATACGACTCACTTTTACATTTGGGAGTCAATTAAGTTCATCTTCTTTATTTGTGCTTTTATTAGGATCCAAAAAGAATGTCTACACTGATGCCTTGAAGCAAATGCTGATCTCCTCTCCCCCACCAGTGCTCACCCTTCATTTGAAAAGGTTTCAACAGGTAAGACTGTTGAAGAAAAGTTAAGCATGTATACACATTAAAGTGAATAACGCCTTGTTTAGTTTTGAGACTTTTTTTTGTCTTTTTAAAATGTAGTGAAACACTTAACTTAATGGAATTTGAATGATACGTTTATGATTTTCTTCTAGAATGGATACAGTATTTGTAAGGTGAACAGACATGTCCAATTCCCCCTGATACTGGATCTAGCTCCCTTTTGTGCGGTTAAATGCAAGGTAAATATTGGGATTCACAACTTTTATTAATACACTTATGAGCCTATTTGTAAATGTTTTATTGTAGTCTGAGCATTAACTAAAGTTGTTTCCAAACAGAACTTGACAGGCGAAGATGCTCAGATTTTGTACAGTTTGTACGGTATCGTAGAGCACAGCGGGACAATGAGGTCGGGTCATTACACAGCGTATGTGAAAGCGCGACCTGAGTGCCATAACCCCTCATCCAACGGACTTACAGCTGAAGGCAGGTGTAGGCGTGACGATCAATAGAATAATAACTTGATCCTAATGTTTTATTTATCTCTCAACTAACTCATCACTTCTCCTCAGGACATGTAGAGCCACCCAAAGGATCCTGGTTCCATATCAGCGACACAAGTGTTCAGCCTGTGAGCCAGAGTAAAGTCCAGAGTTGCCAAGCCTACCTCCTCTTCTATGAAAAAATCTTCTAATCGAACGGTGCCTCGCTACTCAGGAAATCCAACAAACCAGCGTGCTGCTTCTGCCCCACAGTTTACGGGATGAGTTAATAACCAACCAAATTTGTCAGTGACTGTGATGAACTTATATTGATCATACAGAAGAAACATTTGAAACGCAGTTTAAGTTTATTTTCATCACAGGGGTTTAAACAGGACCGGCTGTATGTTTCTCACACTCAGTGAATATGGCAAGGTGTGCAATGAACGTCTGATGGGACATTGATCAGATTGTCGTGTTGGATTTGTTTGCATTTAAAAAATCAATTTCAGTAAGAAAATGAAATGTTGGGGGAACATACTTTGTAAAACATATTTATGTCTATTTTTATCAATGCCATGTAATGAAATCATAATGAAATGCTTCAAAATTGGATTTGTATCCCTGTCTTGGATTTATTTTCTGGTGCTTGCACTGAGCATGCGCAGTAAGTGCTGACCAAATGTCACATGACGCGAGGAAAGTCTGGTTCCGGATGTCCAGAAATCTACTCAAAACTCACCAATGGCAATGTTATCAAGATGACATGACAGGTCAGTACACATTTGGCCTTTTGTAAATTATTAAAAGTTTCTGTGTAGGAATATTTTAGTTTTTAGCCGACAACAGGAAGCTGTTTTCGCTCGGTACAGTCGCTAACCTAGCCTAGCCTGAAGCCGTTTGGTTATAATTTACGACCATTAACGCTACATTTGTATCTCAATAACAATGTTGTCAGTCGTTGGTAACATAACTGGCTTGTCGTAAATGTGTATATTATTCATTGCGCCTCTCCCGCAGGCCCAGTTGTGTAACTTGGCTAAGCATGAGTCAGCGTTAAACTGAAACCCTGGCAGCTGGAAGTAGTTCACGTTAAGTTACGTTTCCTCAGACGGCTGATTTAAACGTTTTATATTGAGATTGGAGCATGTAATTACTGAGAAGACAGTGTCTTGCATAGAGGTAGGTCAGGTGACTTCCATGTGATCTGTTCTGCTGCTCATAAAACATAATATGAATTATGTAACTTGTTGTGGTATTAGACAGTATAAACAACAGTAACATACCATTGCACTCGTTTTACATAATTGTGTTGCAGGTTTTAATCACCGTTTTGTATGTTTTAAATTATTTCAGTAATGTTACTAAAAAGCAGATCAGATTTCTTGAAGTGTTTACCCTCTCTATGAATGTGTGTTTGGTGGCTGCATGTGATGGACTGAATTCACTCGGGCTGCAACTAACGATTGTTTCATTTTCGATTTATTATCCAATCAATTAATCAAATAAAATTGTTGCAGATAAGTTTTCTGTCATCAGACAGATTGAACTAATCACTGCAGCTAGAACCCATACTGTGGTACCTTTTGACAAATGGTGTATGATCCTGATGTCCTGCTCCCTCTGCCACACAGGTTGAGCTTTTTGAACCATGTCTTCCCAAGCTCCTCGCATGTCAGTGTTCACCTTTCAGTCTGCAGTGCACAGTGCCCATGTTCTCCAGTGTCTGGATGAGCAGAGGCAGCAGGATGTTCTGTGTGATGTGACGGTGGTGGTAGAAAACAGGAGTTTCCGGGCCCACTCTTCTGTCTTGGCTTCCTGCAGTGAATACTTTCACAGCCGGGTCGCCAATGTCACCAGACAGAATCCCATCATCACCTTGCCTGTTGAGGTCAGTGTCTTGCTGTTCATCTGAAGGTTTTGTGGGAAAAATAACCTATAATCTGTGCATGAATTTACTGTTAGAATTTTATATTTATGAGTAATCAAAGTTTTCTGGTAGACTATAAGGCATTTCTGGCATGACAAGTAACTTTAGATTGTCCATTATCAGTACAATATTGTGATATATAAACAATATATATGATATAAAATATTACATTAAGTAGAGAGTTGCAGTATCTCAAAGCAGAGTTTATGTGCAAGAACAGCCACTAAAAAGAAGGAAGCTTCTCTGGAAGATGTGCCATGGAAAATGCAGACACTGCAAAATCTAATTTGTTCCCAGTAGTAGATGTTTTTTGTAACATGACTGTTGGTCCAATTTGCAGCCCTTGCAATGTGACTCATGCCTCTGCACATAGGTACTGCACAACAATATATTTGTATTCTAGCACTATGCTGTTTTGATGGATTTGTGGTACACATTGAGCTTTATGCTGTTGTATAGGCTACATAAGTTATACATTTCAGGCCATGTATGGGACTGCCCTAATGATCTGTATAGCCTATGTTCCTTTATATTATGGTCATATTGTAGTATTCTAGAGTACAGTAGTTTACTATGTCAACAGTATGGTGTAAGTTGTATGCTACCTCAACAACTTGCTGCATTTTCTTCCCCTCCAGGTGACCATTGGGGGATTTGAACCTTTGCTTCAATTTGCCTACACATCAAAGCTACCCTTCACCAAAGAAAACATTCATGCCATTCACAGCAGTGCTGAGTTTTTAGGATTTCATGATTTGGAGTCGGCATGCTTTGATTTCCTCATCCCAAAGTTTTCTGAAGGCAAAAGAGCATCACAAGAGGTCAGGCGCAGAGCCTGTTGTCTGAGCCGGGATCCCAATGCCAGATTTAGCCCCAGCGCAGAAAGCAGCCAACCAAAATCATCGGAGTCACACAGCTCAGTGCCTTCAAGAGGGGATGAACAAACTGATTTCCCATCCCAGTGTCCTCTGAGTATACAGGATGAGACAAACAGCGGGGAAGAACACTTTTGTTTGGAGAATTGTGGGCCCGAAATGCGCCCCTTATCTTTGGAGTTAACAGCAAATGGTGTGTGCCCCATGCTGTCTTTGCCATGCCCAGACTCTGACAAAGCAGATCATCCCTCTCAGTTCTGTGAGACAGACATTTTAGAGATAGGAGATGTGTGTAATCAAAGTGAGTTGAGTTTGGCAGATTGTGGCTTACCCTGTGAGCTGTCAACCCCAGGGGATATGAATCTGCCAGAACTCATTGATCCAGCAGGCAGAGCAGTTGAGCAGACTGTGGAGACGCTCGGTGCTGAAACCGACTGCCACCCTGGTTCATGTCCACTCAGCACATCAGGGGTGGATGATTGCCATGAGTTATTAGAGCAGAGTAAGGCTGGCCTTGAACAGAAAATGGAGGGTGATCTTAGAGACCCTACACTATCTGCTCTGAGTCACGGAGAGGGAAATGGGGAGAGGAGCAGTGTGGAGAGGGAGGTAGCTGAACATCTGGCAAAGGGATTTTGGTCTGACCTATGTCCATCTCAGGCTCAACCTCTCCCTTTGGAACCAATGGACCAAAACAATCTGGCAAAAGCAACAGACTTTCATTGGCTTAAGCAGTTGGACCTGAGCTCCAGTGTAGGCGATTGTCCCTTCCTCAGGGACTTTGAGCCAGGTGATGACCCGGCACCACGCACTGACAGCCTGTCCCAGTCAGAGAAGAGCCCCTACATGTCTTCCTCGCTCAACTCTGGGGACGACTCAGACCTGGACACTGATGGAGATACTGAAGCCAACAACAAAAGAGCAGCAGAGGTCATTTGGATACACTGCTGATACTTGTATTTTGATAGTTGAAGATAATAAGTCAAATAAATGTAACTCTTAAACACTGTACTCTACAGATCCACCTCCCCTTCCCTGTGGGGCAGATCTTAACCCTGACTCGCAGTGCCTTCCAGCAGCTTCTGAGACACCATCACTTGACACAAGATCAGCTTGAATTTGTCCATGATGTTCGTCGCCGAAGCAAAAACCGCGTAGCTGCACAGCGCTGCCGAAAGAGAAAGCTAGACAGCATATACCAGCTAGAATGTGAAATCAAAAAATTAGTAAGTTCCCTTTTAATGTCTTTTATTCTTAACATGTTGGCAAACATGATAACATAATTTGTCTTTAGCTCTAATGTGCTATATTTATCCCATTCCTCATCTAACAAGTGTTTTTAATGTGCATATATTGGAGGAGATCAACATTGGAGCCTTTGCTGCACAGCTAACTGGCAGGGTTAAATGAGTAGAACAGACCAAAATGTGCACTTACTAACCACTTTAATCAAAAGTTCAAAGTCTGGATGAGGAGCACAAGATAAAAACAATTTATTATAGCAAGTGAATGCATCTCGTCCCTTCATTCATAGATATTACTAGGGTGTCAATTCTGTATCACCTGTAGAAAGTTGAATGGTAGATTTAGGTTGATAGATTTAACAGACTGGACCACACCAACGCTTTGCATTTTAGATACTTGACTGATGAAGGAATATAAATGTAGGAAAGAAGAAATGAAAGTAAGATGCATAATAATACAGATCCTCTGACTAAATAGTTGCTTTGTTCTTTCGAGTGACCCTTTAATTTCACAGAGTTATCTTCAGGTTTTTTCTCCCATAAAATGCATTTCACGGTGAGTCGAGGAAGTGAATGTACTTAACTGTCATTCTCTCCACAGAAAAGTCAGAAGGAGCGGCTGCTGCACGAGCGAACCGATCTGGTGCACAACCTGGAGGAGACGCGACAGAGTCTGTGCGGCTTATGTAAGAGCGTTAGCTTCGAAACTGGCTCTGATCAGAACCACTTGCAGCTTCTTGCCAAGGTCTCCTCACCAGACTCCACCATCCTCTCCCCTCACATTTTGGGTAAAGATGAGGAGTCCCAGATCACTATCAAAATGGTTGGTTCTTCAGAGTCTGACCCAAGCAAGCCCCCTGCAGACTCCCTTCAAACCGCTGCACCAGATGCTGGCACACGGACAGAGGAAGCAGTTTCTGTCTCTGCGTCTCTGCTCAATGTCTGTCTGGACATGAACACCAGTTTATAATTGGACTTATTAATTGGATTTCCATTATCATTTCTAATATTGCAGGGACACAGAGCAAGGCAAGGCAAGTTCATTTGTACAGCACATTTCAACAAGGCGATTCAAAGAGCTTCATATGAAACCATTAAAAGCATCAAAACATAATGCAGAAGAAAACAAGAGGTACAAACAATTAAGAACATTCATTAAAACATTATAAACAGTTAAGAAGCAAAAAAATAGAATAAAAGTTCTAGTGCAGTTTAAGAAATACAATGCAGTAGTGAGATGCCAAAATGTATTAATATCCTTGAATCTGGTCCAATTAAAGGCAGCAAACAGAAAAGTCTTCAGTCTGGATTTACAGGAGCTGAGGGTCTCTGAGGGTCTCAGCAGACCTGCAGCTCTCAGGGACCTTGTTCCAGATGTGTGGAGCAGAAAAGCTGAACGCTGCCTCTCCGCGTTTAGTTCTGACTCTTGGAACAGAAAGTAGACCCGTCCCAGACGACCTGAGGGGTCGGGATGGTTCATAAGGCAGCAGCAGATCACTAATGTATTTAGGCCCTAAACCATTCAGAGCTTCATAAACCAGTAGCAGGATTTTAAAGTCAATTCTTTGTTGGACAGGAAACCAGTGTAACAGTGCAAATACCTCAGAACTGGAGTGATGTGATCCACTCTCCTGGTCTTAGTGAGGACTCGAGCTGCAGTTCTGAATCAGCTGCAGCAGGGGGTGGAGTCTTAGTATATGCTATAATCCCCTTTCTGGATTGATATGCTTGTCTGTATTTCACTGAATGATTTTCGGTCTGATATCAGTATCTTAAAGTGGGATAGAATTTTTTTAAATTTCCTTTGCTGTATTCCTAATATGCATTTCACTGGTAAATACCGATCTAGTATTCACCATTCTGAAAGTGCAGACATTTTAAAGTAATTCCCAAATGTTTTGCATTTCTAAATTAGTAGGATGTTATTAAAAACTAAGTTAGTTTTACTTACAACTTACAACCTGACTGTGTTTTGATGGCTGAAATCATTCTCGCACACGAATACATAATGAAATTCAGATGTTTATTTTCTTTTGAGCTCATCAATTATATTCAAAATCATTGTATTCTTAACACTGTATGTATTTTCTACCACTATGCTGTTTCTTTGATTAATTATGTGCAGCACTAACATAACCTTTTTTTTGTTTTTTTACAGAGTAATTCTTACAGGTAACATAAATTATCGCAGCATTATTTGAATTCCAGTTCCTAGTTTGAATGAACAGCTTGTCCTGATGTTTGAGGATTACTGAAAGTGTTACAGGGAAACCTAGGAAGTTATGATATTTGATGCAAAACGTGCCTTATGCAGTAGTATAGTATGATTACAGGCAGATAAAGGCAATCTTCTTGTCTCAAGCACTGTTGCACATTAACCCAGACCCCAAAATTGATGGCATTCTTTTACATTAAGGTGTGTCTTCACGTTGACTATTTTTTTATTAAATGCTTTCATGGATTACAGATTTAAATAAACAACATTTTGTACCATTCAGTTGTTATTTGTTTTTTTTCCATCAACAGAAATAACACCCCCCTCAATAGATGCACAGTACCACAGTTTGGCCAATAGATGGAAGTGCAACTCAATGTACCTCATCAGCTGTATGCAAGAGAAGATATAACTTCAGTTAAAAACCTCACTGATGTCAGACTGTTCAGTCATCAGTGGTGGACATGACGTCATCAACATAACAAAACTGTGACTGGAAAGTTGGGCCGGAGCTGAAAATGTGGAACAGGAAACTGAACTTAGTGCGATATTAACAAAATGACTGGCCTAAAAGTTACACAAGGCTGACGTTCTATGAACGTGGATTAATAAAAGGCTCCATGTATAACCTGATAGCAAAATGATCTTCTGTAATACAGCTGCTGTGTATTACCTGTGTAATACAGCTGCTGTGAACAGTTATTTGATGTACAGTACTACAGAGAAGCATTAGGAAGACTATGGATGGGACTAAATTAGAGTGGAAATTAAAGGCAGACTCAGTGGAGGCTGATAAAGTGACCTATATATGTAAAGAGTGAGTGTATCCAGAGGCTGCCGACAGGACATTGGATAAAGTTAAGTGTGCATGACAGCCATCCCTGCAACCCAGCAGTGCAAACTGAGTAAAAGGCATATTATGTAGATGTAAGGAAGACGCCTCCCCAAACTATAATTATATAGTGGAACATAAAATGCAATGTTTAATTATTTGTATTTCGTATACTATAAATTATTGGGTTTTTCATTTAAACACATACAAACAAGTCATTATTAAACCAACTCTACACATGAGACACCTGCAGTTGTTGCGTAAATTGCCTGCATTTTGCACATACAAACTGTGGCAGATATTCCCCACTTGCCTATAAACTTCTACTAGTAGGTGGTGTTGTTTGGACTCATTCAAGTGCACATAAATTGTTAAAATAAATCTGATATTTAAGAAACGAGGTTCTAATGCGACATCAGACAAACGCATTACTTTAGCTATAGCATGGCATGTATGTGGCTGCTTTTCAAAGAACTTTCATTGAAATCTAATGTGAAACTATTTAATCTTCATCTTATAAAAAGAAAAAAGTCATACAGTTTGAACTATTTCCTAAGATCAGTCCTCTTTCTTTCATCACAGCAGCCCAGCCCTTACTGCAGACTTTATTTATTTATTTATTTTTAACACATGGATGCACATGTAAGCCATCTTAGGTCGATGCTGAAGTGAAATCAATATTATTACAAACAAAAGAAACAGATTGATTGAGCGTGATGCTTACTTGCTTATTACAACCCACCTTCCCCACCTCTTGTTTTAGCTGCTTTTTATTGTATAATAAATAAGACTGCAATGCCATAAAATTGACATTACACACACAATTACAACACAGTAGCAATCATGGTACAACTAAAGATGAATTATATTGTTGGTTGTTTTGTGTCTGTAGACCTGTTTCAGCTGATGGCCTGATATTGAGAGGAATTACAGTATATCCATCCTTGAGCTGAAATAGCAAACTAAGATAAAGATTTGTTAAACTCATGAAGTTAGTGCAGGGAGCTATAATGTGAAATGATACTGGTCTGAGGGCTCACTCTTATTTCAGAGTGGAGAGGAGCTTGGATCAGGCTTGGTAAAACCAACTATTAAGCACAACAGCCATATTACAAAGGCCCTTTTAACTTTGAAGAAGCTATTTGGTCAAGACATTTAAAATAGCTACTGTAGCACATGGGCTCAGTGAAGGAAAAAGCATTGTGTGTTCCTCAGTTCACAGTCCTCAGGGTTAAAGTGGTAATTAATCAGGCATCCATGAAGCCACTAATCAAATTTGAACCTATCTTTTAGAAGTCAACCCTCATACACACTAAAAAACAAAGCTTCGAAAAGTCGTGTTGAATCTAAATCATACTCAAAAGGATTAGATGATGAAATACCACAGAGACCAGATATCATGACACACATCTGTAGAAAATCCTCAAGTTGATGTTTATCACAACTGGCATCACCTTCAAATACCAAAGCACTCCCCAGCATTATGAATTAGACCTGTTTTTGATATACCGCCTCAGAAATTAGGATCCTTCCCCAGTGTTTGTGTCTTTTATTCACAGTTTGGATTTTGGAGCATTGTAGTGCAAAAAGTAAGATTATCCTCTTTTGCAAGCTACACAGGAACAGAA
Source organism: Cottus gobio (assembly GCA_023566465.1). NCBI lineage: Eukaryota > Metazoa > Chordata > Actinopteri > Perciformes > Cottidae > Cottus > Cottus gobio. The sequence continues at coordinate 9,545,911 of CM042220.1, forward strand.
ACTTAATTTGAGGAGGAAGCAGCTGTGCGGCATGGCAAGCTCAGAGGCCCGTAATCCGCGGCCTCATTCATGCAAGATTAAAAACCTGCTCTGAGTTCTGATTAAGAACGCAGGGTTAGAAGATTAAAGACCAGCAAACAAAATGAAAGCAGTTTAAGTCCAATCCTGGAATTCATCAGAATACCAAAACCTTAAACTGTCATTACAACGTGAGATTAATGCAAAGCCCCCTTGAACTCTGTATCTGTCTTGATATATCTTCTGTGTCAGAGCTTGTATTTCCTTTTTTTATAAAAAATCTAGATGAAGATTTCTCACTTTGTCATTTTTCTGCGCCTCCCTCTTAATTTTTTTTATTTTATTGAAATGATGTCTTATTGATCCTAATGAAACATTGTCAGTATTGGCCACACAATACATAATCTATTTCATAAAGTGTTTACATATGTGACATATGTAAGGCTTCTGAGTGGAGGTTGCATGTTCTCCCTGTGTTAATGTTTTCCTTCACCAGTCCAAAGACATGCATGTTAGGTAAACGGTTCACTGTAAATTGCCCGTAGGTGTGATTGTGAGTGTGAATGGTGGTCTGTGTCTATGATTGACTGGCCGTCAGTATCCCAATGTCAGCTGGGATCAACTCCAGACCCCCCCCCCCCCAAGGATAAGCGGTTGAAGGCAACGGATGGATGGGTTTACGTATGTCCCTTTTACCTACTTTGCACAATAATTCCAGTCATTATCCTCTGACAGACAGACTCCACAGTACTTGGGTAGAAAGGATTAGGAAACAGAAGGTGAGGGGGAGAAACAAGGATTAGAAATTAAAACATCTGGAAGTTATCTTGCTTCCGAAAGAAGAGAATATATATGCTAATAAAATTGACAAATGCTATCAGTGTGGCACTCATGGAGCTGACAGGACTTTCCCTGAAGGCTAACACTGACCACAGAGATGTCTATCATCCAGTTGTTCTTGTTAAACAAGCAGCAACGGCTACGGGTTACACATTGTGGTTGCTATAATTATAAGACAAACACTAGTTGATGAAAGAATGCACACAATTCAATTTTTGGAACATCAGAACAATATTAACCAATAAAAAGTTTTGAAGTTTTGATAATATTTGTCTTATAAGTCAATTAGATAAAAATCTCTGAAATTTGTTACTGGAAGTTTTTTTAGAAGACCCACAGAGAACCTTCAGGATACATTCGGGTTCATAACCTCTTACTGGAACTTTTAAAGAACCTCCAGAAACAAAGATATCCGAGGGTTCCTGCAATGTTCTACGAAGGTCATTTTCAGTAGACCTTAAGTTGTGTAAAAGTTTTTCAAACCCTTTCAAGTACATTCACATAACCTTCAGGGAACATTATCTTCAGAGAACCTTTAGAAAACCTTCAGGGAACATTCAATTTTTGAGAAAAGTGAACTTTTCCCTCCACATTAAATGTATTTCAACAAGTCCCTGAAAGTTATCTAAAAAAGTCCCAGAAGGTTCTTACGGGAACATTTCCTTCAGATAACCTTTAGAAACGCTTCAGGGAATGTTCCGTAAAAGTGCCCTCAAGGTTCTCAAATGGTTCACAAAAAACTCTCTTTCACAGTTTTTCAAACCTTACCTAGATAATTCAGAAAATGTTCTCTGAGGTAACCTTAATTGATTAACTGTGCTACAGTCACTGTGGACCTATAAATGAATACCATAATACTGTAATCTCAGGGAAATGAGAAAAGCTAGGGGATATTCCGACCCCAGCTAGCCACCCCCCTGCTCTGCAAACCTCATTAACAAACAGCTGGTAGTGTATACAGTGACAGATTACATTCACACTTGCTGTCTTGTATTAACAGTCCTCACTGTATTGCATTTCTAAGCACTAAGCACTGGGACAATTTGTACCAAGTACAAGATCTGTCAAAGAGGTTATACTATTTACCACGCAAACCTTGTTGGAATGTATCAGTGTCAAGAGCCAAGTGCAAAAGCAAAAGATCTGCCAGCAATTCTGGCAGGTACATTGGTTTGTAATTAACTTTGCTGTTTTGAGAATTAGATTGAGCATTGAGTCATTGTTCATCTTAGCAGTGCAGAAAATATTCCCATGTCATTCCCTGGTCATTTGTGCATTTGATGTGTGCTGGTGTTGAAAGGGTACAATGCAATTAAATTCCAATGTTGTTCTTCTGTACAGCAAGAATATCTCTCGTCAAAAATGAACAGATCAAATTCCATCCTCAGTTGCTGATTCCCTTGAGTGCAATACCAATACCTAAAGAGTGAACATCAGTTACAAAATGTTGTCAAATGGATTCAAAAGATGACCATTTCACATGTGCAACTCAGTTGAAGAACAGTGCTGCTTTATGAACAATTTAAAATAACATTTTAAACGGGGATATGGGATTCATCTTTATTCATACATTTACATCAGTGAAAAGAACAGCCTTCAAATCAAAAAAATACCCTTGAAAGGTGCAGACTCTTTCTTACTGAGACTCGTTTTGCTTTAGTAACTAACACACCAGTCTCAAATCTGCACCAGATGAGTCCTGATTTCATGTCATATGTCTTGTATGTGTCTCAATAGTCTGTGTCTGAATACTAAAATCAGTTCTCCAGTGATTCAAATTAGATGTTCAAAACTGCCATGTAATTGTGTGAATTCTGGTGATGATAGGAGTCCCATTGAATGTTTGGGCTTTCATTTCCAAATTAGCATTATTTTGAAACAATGTTGTGTTTATAATGCAAGGAATCTGTGACATTTCTAATAATCATGAACACCAATCAATCATAAGTGTTCATAAATCCCACTCAACTGTCTTACTCACAGGCATAATTATTTCAAACCTAAACATCGTCCTTCATGTGATAACGAACCTATAATGCAGAGACAAAACACGCTACGCTCAGTAGCCCAGTCAGATTTGGGGAAAGAAATAGTTAATTGCATCTGCAGGATTTTCTAATCTGTGTGACAAGCCCTGTGCACCTTTAAACCAGGAATATGAATATGGATCCATTTAGAGCTGACAGCTGGCAAAGAGAAAGGTGATTCAGGGAGGCAAGAAGCTGCTGCTGAGCCAAGTAGCATTTATAGCATTAAATCCAAAGGCCATCTCTCTTATTTTGGATTGCCTTACTGTGCAAACCATTTCAACTAGTGGTTTTTAAATGCTTGATGTGCCGCTTTACACTAATATTATATAATATAATAACTAAATATTTGCAAATTCATAATAGTTGGTTATAAGTACTTGCAAGCAACATCCATGTCTGCCAAAAATAAGACCTTGGTGATAAACAAGAGTAATATGCAAGCAAACCTGAGGTCATGTAACTCATAACCCCTGTTCTCTGATAACATGAGACTGTGAAGTGTCTCATGGAAATTGTTCCCCAGAAATAGCAAAACGAATGATAAAAAAGAAAACTCCAAAGTATCAAAACGATCGAATATTCCAAGGGACAGCTGTAATTTGAAAGACATACTAGTTTTGCAAGAGCTCAGGTCATCTTGATGTAACTCAAACGAGTCGTGATAACAATTATCACAACTATATCATTTCTCCATCCAGTAAAGGAAAAGGTTGTGCATGCAGAGGAGGGAGCAATCAACACCAAAACAACCAGAAATAAAAAGTTAAAGGATGTAATGTTCTCACATAACTTTAGTCATTCTGAAACAACTCCAACATGACGAAACATATACATGCATTTTTATGAACTTCATATGATACAAAAGCAACAAAAAAAGTATAGACAATAAGCAACCGATGGCCTGAGTGTCAAGCGACATGAATACAACAAACACTCATTCATCAACAAAGTGGAAACAACCGCCCTTACATGAGTACATACAAAAGTGGGAAGAAGAAGTACCGTCATGTCAAAGTTTCTGTGCGCTATAAATATGAAAATTGCAAACATTTTATAACAGAATACTTTCAAACCTACTGCAGTTGTTGAAATGAACATGGCAAACATGCCTCAAAAGATAACACTTACCATCACTTACCCACATTATCATGGCATGAAAATTACTTTTTTTTTCTCTCCACACAAAACAAATGATACAGTTTTTTGCAAAAAAAAAACACAGCAAGGCCAAGAAGGTCAAGATTCAAGATGTCAGAAGTCAACAACCATCTGTCATCATACAAAGGGTTTCAAATGTATTCTTCCAATTAGGACTAAATTGTTCATGTGCTCTATGTCAAAACAACTAAAACCCTTTACATATTCCGGTAAAAAGCATTTCTTTTTTGATTGTTACAATGCAGTTCAACACATCCAGACTTCAAAGTTGTGTTGGCCCAGTGATACCTGTAGTCCTCTGAAGACAACAATGACAACAGGGATGTGTAGTACGGCTCTTAACAGTCTGCGATTGAGTCCCCTGGTGTGTTAATACTTGTTGTGCCATTCACACTGACCAACACTCACCTCCTCAATGTCCAAGTTTTTTCTGGATTTGTAAATAAACTCTCCGATTGCTACAAAAACTGAGAGGACTAGTCCAGCTGCCAGGACAATAAAGATTCCTCCTATGTTCTCCACCCCCAGAGCACTGGCCTCTTTGCTGTCCTCCTCTGGACAGCCATTCCCTCTCCACCATTTCTCCTTCATCATGTGCAGCTTTCCTTCCTCCTGAAGCTGCAAGATGGCGATGGTGATCTTGTCTCTGTAAGGGGAGCCTACAGCAGGATAAAAAACAGCATTACTGCCATTACCAGCATCATAATCTCTGGGTTTGCTGTTTAGTAGATAGATATGTAGTATTTATTGGTGGTCTTTGTTATTGTGTAGTTTGTTATTCATCTCTCTTACCAATCGGGGTTCCCACTCCATAGCCCTTTGAGTCTATCAAGCCTCCAATCTGTGTGAGATTGCAGTTACGCTGACTGATGTACTCAATGCTGGTTGACTCCATCAGAAGAGCGTAGTCTGTGGTGAGAACCCTCTGAATCCCCTCCCGGTTGTTTTTCACCAAAGCTGTGTTTTTTCTACTGCTCATGAATGCCCACATTTTCTCATAAGTTGAGATCTTAGATTTCTGTTGAATCAAGATTAATGGAAGTTTAAAACATTATACATTGATGGTCAGCACAACAAACAAACAAAAACACAGAGGTTTACACAAAACAGATGATATTGATACATGGTCAGTGGTTGATGCTTGTTGCTAATATTTAAAGTGAAAGAAGACTATCTGCTGCTTGGAGCCATCAGCCTGATGCATGGCAGGAGATTGTATGTGACAAGTGTGTACAAATCTGCCCAAGTGCATTCAATTATCTTCAGATGAACTTGTTGTGATATGAACAAAACAATAAATTCTTGAATTTATTCATGGAAAGATTGTCCATAGGCTTCTAGAAATATGCTTGTATGAGGACATTTCAGAGACCTTTAACCCTGCCCATGTTACTGTAATGACTGAGGACTGATGACTAAGGCTAAAACGTCAGGTTTATTAAAATCCAAACTGAGGTTCTTGTTTGCATCCCCCCCTCTATTGCTGTACAGTTACTTTCTCAATTACTGTTCAGTGAAACGGAGATTACCTTAAAAAAGGTCATGGTGGAGCCGTCTCTGACTGCACCATACTCTATTTTGGTTTGCTTGGCCAAGTCATCTGCAGAGTCGATTGGGGAGTCCATTCTCTCCACAGTGAGGAAGGCAGCCAAATTGGCCGTGTAAGAGGAGATTATGATCAATGTAAAGAACCACCATATTCCACCGACTATCCTTGTAGAGAGGGCTTTAGGCATCAGTTCGGATCCTGTAAGATAACAACGCATGGTGCATTATGAACTCTACGAACAAACACATGACTCAACAATAGTGATATGTTATGTAACACAACAAAGCCATGAGACTGACAATCTTGTTTTTTTTCCCCAGGCTCACCACAAACATTTTGAAGGGGATGGTTGAAGGTGCTCTACCGAAGGGAAGCTACTTCCAGGTATAACACAGCATGATGACATAACACGATAACAATGGCAGCGTAGTGGGCCAATACCTTGCTGCATAAGTGCTCCAACTCCAAACCAGACACTGTTTATTAGAGTGAAGTTGTTTTCAACCACATCTGAGTCTGGATTGCAGGGGTGAGGGTTGTACCACTCATAAGGAGTAAATCTGAAGGCAGAGAATTCACAATTATTGATGTATACAATACCATGACTTTATAATGACGCCAGATCTAGACCTGTGGCAACAGCTGGTATTTACTCATCTCTGCCTGCATTATCTCTTTATGTTTACAACTCAACGACTTACATCTTAACATTCTGACTCAATTCTGATCAAGGACACAGAAACATGACTGTGGTGAGTTTTTGCAGCAGTGTGCAACAAAACCTTAGTTATTTATTGCAGCCAAACTGAATGGTTGACTATAAATTAATCCAAATGGCCAATGAAATCTTCAACCTAAGTGAAATGTTGTTTTTAGATAACACTGTTGCCTAAAGTGTAACCAACTACAATAAACATATAAACATTATTACCTGAAGATAGGCATTTTATACACACACACTAATTGTTAGTGCCATTTACCATAAATTGCTTTATGCTTTTACCTGGCAATAACAAACAGCACGCAGCTGACACCGAGGCAGGCCAGTAGCACATACATCCAGATATCAGGAGACAGTGGGTTGAGGAAGGAGAACACTCCTGGATTGGTGCCATTGGGTTTGTGGTAGAGGATGCTGATCCCCAGTGTCATGAAGGGCTTGGAGAAATCTATCACCTTTTCCCTCACATATGTGATAGTGAGAGGGGCCACGGCAAGGTCCGCCACCTGATACAGAACAAAAACATCACGCCGAATCTCAGTTAATGACAGGCGATACCGCTGATTGCTCGGATATTCTCTTACATATGATATAGATTGGTACTCACATGATCAATGAGTTCTCGCACCATGCCGTTCCACTCCCCCTTGTCATTCTGAGCTCCATATTTGCCATCGGACACCAGCTTTACCTCATAGGAGAAGCCCAAAATGTTGGAGAGCTCTTTGAGCAGGTCCAGGCAGTAGCCCTCAAAGCGATCATTTCCATACAGGGGCTTATCAGATTTCTTATACATGACATATGGATTTTCCTGGAACAAGGTGCATAACATACTTTATTAGTTTCAGCAGCACATTCCTGATCAAATTCTGCCTGATAATTACTTTAGTTCATACCAGAATAGTTGTGACAATGAGGGTCCTGTTGGCCATTGAGTCGGTCACATTTGTGGATGAGTCCTTGTTGTTTTCTGTTAAATTAAGGCCTGTTTGGGAGTTCCACACGCCAATCTGTAAGTTATACAATATTCAAATAACCATACTCAATGAACCATAGTTGTCCAAGTTACCTTGACGTTATCACAATTAGGAATGCAAAGAAGGGAAAAGAAACGAGTACAAAGAAGCTGACAAATTACAGTGGAAGAACAAACAGAGATTAGAGAGTGGGGTTGGGAAAACAGTAGAAGAATATAAACACATAGCACTTGAAATGCCTTGTCCAACCAGTACCTACAACGTTTTTTAAAGGGAGACATCACAGAGGGCAGCACGTAGAGTAAAATAATACATAGTGCCAATATTCCTTTAGCCTGCCAGGGCAACTAAAGTACAGACCTTTTTCCACACTTTATTCAGGCGGTTGTTGCCCGCGATTGTCTTGCAGAAATAATAAAGAAAAAGCATTTTAATCACAGAGCTCTGAACCTAAATGGAAAGACAGTAAACAATGATGGTGAATTGGCTTGAAGACAAATGTAGAAAATATTTTCTTCTGATCACAGCTCTTATTTCTGACCAATCAATTCCATTCAATCTTTACTTCCAACGCGTTGACTATTTGTAGTGCAGAGGCCTCTTCATGACTTGCCAAAGAAAAATAATTAAGAGCAGCATTGTCAACGTGTTCAAAGAAACATTCACACTTTTGACCTTAATAATGCAACTACAACTATTTGCAGGAGCTTTGTTAAAGCAGTTTAAAAAGTTCCCTTTCAGGGTAAATTAGTGCACCAGATTTCAAAGCACTGTTTCACAGACAAAACATGTTTCTGAGTTTACAGTGAATACCAGTGGCTCTGTTTGTCTATTCTTTTACTTTATTCGGTCAGTGGATGTCTACAACAACAGCATGTACTGACAATAAAGACATGGGTCAGCTAGTTCACCTTCTCCAAGCCATCTTCCTTGAGGCTGATGACATCTAAATCAAACTCTTTCCGCAGGCCGTCTGTCTTGTTTATAACTATTTGTCCCGTCAAGCCGTTCCATTGTGCCTGTGGCAAAGACAAAAACAATGAATCCCTTCAGTTTGTTTATTGTCGTAGACATAAATGCAAAGTCAAGCAGACGCCTGGAAAAATGAAAACATTTTTTTTTTTAAATTAATAATTGATGAGTGCTACATTAAGCGAAGAACATTGACAGAGGCTAACTGCATCTTAATGGGCATATTTGCATTGGCTGGATCCTCAATGGAAATATTAAGTATCTCTGAGTATATAACATGCTGGACAGTGATGTAAATGGAGCAGGCAGGCATGGCCTCTGTCTGAGTGGAGAGCAGCGGGTGGGCAGCAGAGCTCAGAGATATTTGAATGCCCTTGATAATGAAGTGAGCTCAGCTGAATAACAGTCAGGTTAAATCTCTGTTACAGGGGCTTAGAGAAATGAGCTGCATCTCTATTTTGCACTGATGCAGGGAGCTGAGGAGACAATTATTTTATGGGAAGAAATCAATGCCCCTTCTGTAAATTTGCCAATGTCCAGCCAATGGCATTTCAAGATTTCATTTTAGTTTGGCTACGAATCACAGTGGACTGAAAATATAATTAAAAGAGCAGTTTACCCCATGACACAGAGTATATATCAAACCTCTTCATTCTCCTATTAAAGTATGTTGCATTGCATCTAAATGAGAAATCATCTAATCATACATTGATGAAAACAAAAACATACTGCTGCTCCTTCAGTTAGGGTATAACCACCGACAAACTGGATATTGTGACTGATATTCACTGATATTCACCAACTTGGTGTGAGTAGTTCTGAGAAAAAGTGATTCCAACATGGCCTTTGGATTATTGAGAGCAAGCGTAACCGTAATAATGTTATGTTTGAAAATGGACATAGATAAAAAAATAGCCGAATACGTTTGGGAAATAATGCCGGTATATGGGAGTAGAGCTGTCTCACTTGTTTATCTTTAATAAAGGACTTGTGTTGAGGCTCACGGTGGGGCAGCTCATAGTGTGTGTGCATTAAGAACTAGACATGATTGAGGGCACTTGGAGTTACACAAACCAAATGCCATTGAACACATGGTACTAGCAAAAGCTTCCAATCACTACAGATCATACGAAACTCTCTGAGTGAATAAATGACTTAAGGTAAGGGGGAAACCTTTTATTGGGTAAACTGTCCCTCGCCTATTGTCATACAATCTAATCATCTGGGCAAGTGTTGTGCTACACCGTCATTAGATTCTACAAAATACTCCAAATTCATTTGACTCTCTCACTATATCAGCCTGAAGGACTTTTTGTTAGAAATCAATTACAGGTGTGAGATGCTGAACGACGCTGAGCCTTATGTTTCATCATCTTGTTATTTCAGCCTTTAAACAGAAACTTACATCAGTCCATTTGTATCTGAAAATAATTATAGTTAATCTACTGGAACCAAAACAAATGTATCCTGATCCATCAATATGTGCAATATGCCATATGTGGCAATGCACACACACAAACATAATATTTCGGATTAAACTTGATGCCATCACGGGAAATGTTTTCCCCTTCGTTACGTTACTGACATCCGTTACTAATGCGAAGATCTTTTGCGTCTATAGAAGGTTACAGGGTATCATTTGGTGAAGTTGATCTTTGATTAGACCGCTTCACACAGTCTTATCTCACACATCTGTGAGGCCTACTTAACCCCTAAGTCCAGATTGATTCAAGTCATTAAGTCTCTTTTTAAATCCTCACCAATCAAAAGAGTCTCTGTCTTGACCATGTGTTGGTGTCATTACTGTACATGTAGTGATGACATGGATCTTCCCAGATTGGAGAATCCAGATGATAAAAAAGGATGAGAACGAGTTTCAACACACCACTGAAAGCTCACTAATTATCCATGAATATACTGCACAGATTATTTCACTCCTCCCGCGGGCCTTCATAACCTTCACAAACAAACATGCTCTGCATGTTCATTGGTAGATTTGGGGAAATAGTCCAAATGCACAAAGCTGAACGTTATTATCTTGAGCTGTGAGTTCTTCATGAAACTTTCTCTGCCAAAGTATTCACTATTGCTATTAAATATGTGATACAGCCTTGATTCCTGCAGGGGAAATTGTGTTGTGGCCTTCCCTCCCCGACGCTATCGGAGTGCAGGGAGAGTCACAGAGCAGCACCCCTCAATTCAAGGACTTGCTCAAGGGCACCACAGATAACATAGTTATAAAATAAAACATGAACAGAACATATCAGTACTTTGTAAGTTTTAACCAATTTAAATTAAATTATGCAAACTTTGCTACTGCTGATTATTTTCCAAAGCTAACCACCGATTTTGAATGTATTTCCCACCATCCCGGCTGCCAAGAATCTGTACAGTATCCAGTTCACCCTGCAGAGACCTGGACATTACTTTCTGTAAGAGATCCACCACAGTGAACATCATATCAGTTTGGATTGTTGTCCGTGTTACATTAGTATTGTGTGCTAATATAGTGCAGAAATTAATCAAGAAAGTTTCAAGGTTTTTGATACAATAAAATGTGAACGAAATCAAACTGTTGTGGTTCCTACCAGTTAATAATATCCGTTTTAATATTTCCCCTGCTCCCATCTCCTGTCATGTCAGACCCTGCAACCCTCCAGCAGTTGCCCTCAGCTCTTCCAACTTCCCCCAGTGACCCGAGCTCCACCTGCCGCCCGCCTGCCTCCCATTCTCTGTATGTAAAAACACGGATCACAGGTCTAACGACAGACAATATCTCCTCAGGCTTTACAGCTGAAACGTTGATTTACTCGCACCCTGCTCTCTGGACTCTGTGGCATGTCCTGTGCCCTTCATTATTATGTCCGCACTTGCGATTGCAAAACTAATTTCTCAAAGAAACATCTAATTTAAAAGTATAACACAACAAGTGAGACAAATACAAATTAATATGTTTTTCAATTTGAGTTTAAATGACCTAAGATCTACTCTACAGGATACATTTACTATGGCATCCAAACTTCAAACTATGAGAATCTAGAAAAAATATATTTTATAAGAGAAGTTTCTCATCATATTATCTAAGCCTCTTTTCTGTTTACAAGGTTGCAGCTCTCAATGGACAGCTCTCACCAGTAGCCTTCTGAAAACTCACTTTATCTAAAAAAAACAACAACATGTAGAACATGACATCAATCCCTATCTCCTGAGGAACATTATTTAAAATAGTCTTAGATTCTTCATCTTAATCTTCATACACACGCTCCTTGTTCGTGACATCAGATCTCCTAACTCTATTGTGTCTGTTCCTGCAGCCAGGGAAATTAAATTGGCTGTGAAATTAATGGATGGATGAAAGAAGAAGGGCGAGTGTCGCACATTCATAAACCAAACTCACGTCTTTGAGCATGCTCATAAAGCGGGATCCAAAGCGCCAGGGTTTATGTCGGTGGCACTGAAGGGAGCTGACAGTGATTTGGGAGGCCCGCTGCGAGGCGGCAGCCACCATGTAGACGGCATCGTACATCAGAGCTGCTTCGGTCTGAAAGAGAAACATGGCCGTCAGCAACCATCAGCAGGGATTCTGTCATGCACTTATCACATAAGGAGTGTTGCTGTGCTGTACATGCACAGCACCATATGATTTCTCAAAGCAGCGTCTGAAAAATGCACGGAACGCAATCAAACAGGACACATGACCAGGAACAGTGAGCACAATGTAGTGAGCAATTTTATTCAAAATACCTTTCTGATTGTGAAGTGTGGGTGATGAGGGGCTCAGATTAAGCCTTTGTAAAGGTTCTGTGCAGTTTCCCAAAATAGCCTCTGTGTTTACACATTTATATTAATCTCTCAGGGATTATGCCTGGATGTTGAGAACTATTTTATTTGATATTAGAGCACATTTTGTGGTACATAAATCAACTTGGCTGATGACAAACAGTTTGTTTCCAACCTTGCTCAGCTGACAGGCCATATCACAGTCCATATCGTTTCCATATTTAGCTTTTCAGAGAATTAACTGGTTTTCCTTGACCTTTTGAGCAAGTTGCTTACAGTAGGCTAGATGAACAATCCCAATACCATCAGAGAGGACATCGTTTAGATGAGAGTCCCCACTGAGAGACACAGCTCCTTCACCGGGTGGAGCTTTGGCATGCGGAATGAAAGGAGGAAAGTAAAGTCGCTTACTGTTATCATCCCCTCCATCATTCCAGTCTCCGCTTTGGAGGGGGCCTGCAGTCGCTCCATGGCCCACCTCTCTACCACCGAGGCCACCTGTGGACTGTCTATGTTGAGCAGTCTGAACCCCGTCATGTTGACCCCACTGTAGCGGTACGGCTCCAGGTCGAGGGAGAACAGGTCCTGTAGCAGTACAACATCATCAGTGTAGAATTAATGGGATCCTTAAAACATATCCAAAAGTGGATGTGAGTTATTCAGCGAGGGTAAAGGGACAATTTGCCACGGAATTACGCCAAGGGCACTGAAAACATCCAACAATGTTATTATCACGTAAACCACAGATGTTTGAGTTCATCTGCATAATCGTTGCATAACATAATCACTATGTGAATATGCACGTCTCAGCATGCATAGGATAGAGGGACACTCCATTCAATGGTTCACTGTTTCTATATGCATATCCATAAGGTATTCCTGTTTCAGAGAGAAACTCATAAGTCAACGTTCCTGTGCACATAAAAAAAAAAAAAAACAATCGTTGTGTTCTTGAGATGAGACATTTCAGAAATGTGGCTCGATAACAGTATGCTTACCAGTGTAGTGAAGAAGAAGTGGTAATATTCAGTCATCATTCCCATGGACAAGATCTAAACAGAATAAGAGACAATACCTTCACATTTCTCTCCAGGCATCCAGTATACAAATTATGTTCTTTCCCAAAAACGATCCAACCACATCTGTTACCAAGGGACTCTTGCAAATTACCAACCACCCATTTTCCAAATTGCCTCATTTAGCATCAAGTATCCAAGTGGGTTGCTCGTGTTAGCGCATTTTTACAATCAATCCACTGTTTCTTGAAGTGTACGTCTGGCTTAAAAAAAAGGCTCTTATTTGGCAATAATCATTGGATTTCTGAAGGGCAGAAGACTAAACTTGCAAAAGTGAATATTAAACCAAAAGCAATGCCGAAACACAAAAACAATTCAGACTACTCTCCACGGAAATATTCAAATTGGATTTCTGACACAACATTGCACTTTGTGTGTCCCATTCTGAATTAAATCCTGAGGGCTGCCTAGTGTAGACCACATGCTGGTCGATGTTAATCACCTGCTTGAGAACATCGGCTGACGTTTGGTACGAACAGTCAAAGATGACGTAGAACTCCTTCCCCTTCTTCATTTCTTTCAACAGAGGACGAGCATCTTTACTTCCTGTTGGCAGCTGGCGGATCTTGATTTTAATGCTGTATCTGGACGGAGCTTTGATCAACTCTTGCAAACGAATCAGTCCTTAAATTAAAAGCCAAGAAGGTAATAATTAGCAGCAAAATAACTGAATGGGGTTGAGGGTTTAAGTCTCTAACATTGAGCACAACAATTTACAATTATCTCAGTAAGTACATTTATATTTCCTCGGTTTGGTCACTTTATTTTGAAAGTCTTAACCAGAAGTGGTAGCAGGCTTTTTCCAACATTGACGCTAAATGATATCGCAGTTCTTCACCGTGACCACAAGAGGGCAGTGAGCACTCGATTGCCCTCAGGTCAACTGTCATTATGTCCTCCTAGTGTCCCGACTAAAAGGTTTGCAAAGTTGTACTGTTGAATCCTGTGTTATGTCAACATTTAAGGCTACATTTTATATAATATATTATTGTCACATAAAAAATGTTGCACACCTCCAATAAACACTCAATAACACGGACGTTATATCAAGCTCCTGAGACTACGTCAACTGCGGGCGACCACTTGAGGGCAGACTTGGCAACCGTAACTCAGTTTAAGGGAAGCACCGTAGGCCTACTCACAACATTACAATTGGTCAACTGAATATTAACCAAACTGAAGAATGTACCTGTAACATTTTACTTGTTGTAGAGAAACTAATTCTTCTTATCTGACTTTATTTTGAAATAATTCAACAGAAGTGCTAACGGTGATGCCGCTATTGATGCTTGTTAACAAATTTGGTCTTTCAATTATTCATTGTGGCTACAGGAGGGCGATAAACAGTTATTTATTAACACACTCATGTCAGTCGCCATCGCTACATAATGCTAAACAAGAATGCTAGTTTGGCAACCGAAGTGAACTTTATAATATCAAATGCTAAAGCATAGTTAAACAATATATATCAATAGGTAAATTGTGGAACATAAATGTCCGAACTGTTGAACATTTTGAGTTATCAAATGTTACTTCGTTGTTTTCCTATGCACCCTTTGACTTATTTGCTCTTTATATAGATACGTGTTATGTGTATGTGGTTTCTTGATCTTGAGGAACAAATTGGAGCATTGAGATCGCAATGTTTCATGGTAGCCTATCTTGTATTTCTGCAATGCAAAAACGTATATATATCATCAGAGTTCACTGCCCTCCAGTGGTCACAGTGAGCAATTGCAATATATTAAATTCGTCAAGCGTTAATATATACGGGAACATGATAGTTCCCTAAATTTCCGGTTTTCAAAATAAAACAGTCACACGAGGCTGGTGTAGATTCGAACAACTACGGATGTTGCACCCGACGTTATAGAGACTTTTGAAAGGTCACTCCGGTGTGGATGTGTGTTGTCGAGCTAAACATCTTCAGCATATGAAAGCTTTAGCTATGAAGGCAGCTAGCAAAGTTGCTTCAGCAAAGCTAGTGTGTGACATCTGTTTGTGGTCCAGGAAGAAAAGAAGCAAGAGGGTGCCATTCTAGCATCATGTCATGTTGATGCAATGAAACATGAATGTTTTCAACAGCAGGACTACAACATAGCGCCACATTCTTATTTCTCCGAATGACCTGTTGCATTACGTCCTAACCAACATGCACACGTGAGAATATTAGTTTCTGCTCTACCCGGACATTGTAAACACAACGTGTAACCGGATTAGAGACTGGAGGGAGCACCTTGAGCTTCTACACGTGCTGCTGTGACTGCAGCCTGTGGAGTCTGGCCTGGACACGATGTGCAAAGACAAAGTCAAAGAAGATGCTCCTATAAAGGTAAGACATATTACATTGTGATTGGTGTTACACTTTGGAAGCTAGATGCTACTTCAGCTTGTTGCTAAGTCCAAGATGATTCAAACCACGTTTGTCGTCAACCATTATCTCTGTGACTTTTTTTTTTTATTAAAAAAAATCTGTCGGAAATATTGTTGAAGGCCGTAACACGGTGTAAATCACATATTAGCTTTATAATATAAATACCAAAAGGTCCATGGAGACCACAAAGAAGCCAACTGAAGGACGAGAACATTTTTAGAGCAGCCGTTTTATTTCATGATTTTTGATAACCGTGTCTAAAAGCCTTTGGAGGAGCATCTTGAATGAAGAGAATCAATTCTAGATGTCTACTCTGTTTCCCTTTGCCTCGGATTCACAATGTATTGTGTGTTTTTTTCCCCATCTTTGTTCCATCTGAAAAGCTGTTGTTACATTGGGGTACTCTGGCTGTATTTTAAATGAACAATGCCGGTTAGTAAAAAATGCTTCAAATGTATATGAAACACTATATTTTTGTTGGCATTCATCAACTACATCTCCCATGAGATTTTGTGGCCAGGACTTGTTGAAGCTAATATTGTTCAAGTCAGATTCCTCAATGTACAATGAAAACAACATCAACTGGACTGCAACAGTTCGGTACAATGCTGCTCATTAATTAGCTTGTTACTAAAACAGTGGAGGTCCCTCCTGCCTCCCACCAGCAGACGCTTTAGCGTTCAGGTTCCACACTACTATACGCTATTTGTCACACAATCAGCTCAACACACACATGCACAGTATTCACATGCACTACATTAGCTTCCAATTCCCAACTTTGTGTACGTGGTCACATATTTGGACACATTTGGCTGAAGTGCTTCAATGCTTCACTGGTTTCACTCACCAGTTGCGTCCTCATAGACAACAGTGACCGTCTTCCACTTGTAGTACTGCACTATGTCCAGCACAGCTCGGCTTATGGAGGTGTATTCCGGATAGAGGTTAATGTAGAAGCTGTCTTTGTTGTCCACTGAGGGGTGTTTCCAGCGCGTCTGGATGTGAGGGACTTCCAGGGCGTTACAAATAGACTGCACCGCACTGACGGATGAGCTGTGAGAGGGGCCAAAGACGGCCCCAACGCCCAAAGCCAGCTGGTCACAGGCTGAAGTAATGAAAGTGGAGAGAGAAAATAACAAATGACCAACAGGAGAGACACTTGTGTAATAGTAAACAATCACTTTAATGAATGCTTCAACACAGAGAGCTTTCAGAATTAAATGAGATCATCCTTACCTCTTCTTGAGGCCTCAAAACTGTCATATAGGTTTATTCTCTGGATGTCATAGGTCAATGTGGTGTTTGGCATTAAGGTCCGGTTCCTGTTTATGTTGGTTACAGCAAATTTAAAGGCCAGTTCTTCAACACTAATAGGCTCATTCTCAAGCGTCTCAAAGATGCCGCCTGGAGGAAGAGAAGAAACAGTGGGTGTGAGAGCAACATCCAGATCACACTGAAGTAATATCAGAGACATTATTGATCGGATGACTTGTCTCAGCTTCATTATTCTCCTCCTTTTATAGCGCTTCAACAACCTAATTCTGATAGTTGCATAATGTGGCCCAGTTTTCTATGTTACTTTGACCACATAATGCTACTAAGGGACCTGGTTGAGTTGACAGGTTTTTAATCTCATTCAGAGAAAAGCTTGACCTTTACTGACTTCACCCTATTTACATGGCCTGAATTTCACCAGCTGACACAATGCCGTGTGGGATGATTTGGCGAGGTAGACATGCTTCGCCGTCCGTTCATTATAGACGAGCTTCTCAGCTAATCTATGTAGGGGCTTTACATATCCAGTAATACATTATCTTGGCAGACATTTATTAACATACCAAGCCATCTTTTCTCCCCTCTCCGTTCCTCTGCAACAGTAATTCAACAGATGAAGCGCTGCACTCATTCACCTCACAGTCAAATTTCCAATATTTTAAAATGTACTGCACTAGACAACAATCACCTTCAATGAAATCATACTTAAGCATGTCCCCATCAGTTTGTGATTTATAGGCTCATATAGTGAAGCCGCAAAACATAATGTAATTTAAGAAGAAGTTTTTCTTTTCTGTTCAGGCTGCCAAAATACGGTGGCTATGAAAGGCCGTCTTCCATTAAAACCCTTATGCTTTACTCTCTTAATACATTATGTTTTCTTCTCCACATGTTTATTTTTAACTGATTAGTTTCTGTTCTGACTTCTCTGTTATATGTATAAACATTTGGGTTGTCTAATAGAAGACGTGGAGGTTTCATTATTCCCATTTGGTGGTCAGTCTGTAATAATCCAACATTGCTTTATCTGTTAATTATATTATTCTTTTAAATCACATCATGAGACAAAGCTAACTTCTGAGGCATCACTGTCTCTAGAGAAGCTGGTTCATTCTTTATATATTGCGGCGTAAGAGAAGAACGACTGGGAGGTTGCAGAGGATTAACATCAACATCATCCACTCCTCTCATGTAAAAACTGCACTCTGTTTATTGTAAGAATAAAAATGTTTAATTTGCTAAAACATAATCATCAGCCGTGCAAAAGGGATTTTATTGTCATGTTTGTCTCTATAGTAATTATTTTAAGTCCCAACTTGCACCTGAAGGTAGCATGAGGGAGTGATTTTCAGAGCGCAACAAAGTTCAACATGCCGTCGTGGAAACCTGATACTCTTGTTTGTGTTACGTTTATTAAGGATGAAACTAATACTTTTTATGGATCGGTTAACTTGTAATTAGTTTGAAAATGCATCAATGTCACAATTTTCTAAAACCCAAGGTAACATCACCAGATTACTTGTTTTACCAATGTTTTAAAATCCAATGATAATCAGTTTACAATTGATATGATTTATGTCAACTGACTAATACATTAATTGACTTATCATTTCAGACTAATGGTTTAAGATGATCATATATGATATTATATACATAATATACACTGCCGAATAGCCTAATTGAAAAATCACCAAATGGCAATCTTAGTATCATCCTTTATAAAATAAGGAATGACAAAAATAATTTCCGCAAATATTTTAAATCAGTTACACTGCAAATGTCTGCTGCCTTATGTGCCTCTTTATTGAAAACTCCTTCAGTAGTCTGACAATGCCTTTCCACATGTCCTGCTGTATAGGACGGGCAATAAACCTTGACAAATGCAACTGTCAAAATGTAATTTTAAGATACATTTCTCTTTTAAGTACAATCATGTTCAGCTGGCTGTGTGTGCCAGAGCCATAGGGAGGGGATTGTGTCAGAGTTGAGAAGATCATTCTACAAACCGTCCAACTCCTTTAATCCACTGCGCTGCTCCAGAAAGAGGACGGCACTAGCATGTCATGGCTGGCAATATATATATATATATATTACATTACTTCAGCCAGGCTCAAGCTCTACACACAATGCTTTACATTTCACTTACATAAAGCGCAGCATGAAGAGCATTAGGATTAAGGCCAGAAAAACATTGGATTGTCACTGGATTGTCACCACCTGCATAATGGGCGGACAGACTCGCATGAGATTCAGTGTTCTTATCCCGGCTGAAAATGCCCCTGCACGTTGATTTCACCCAAGCCTTTCAAATGTAAATCATTTGAAACATCTGGGCCTTAAGTGACAGGATTTCTCAAGTAATACATTCAATGTTATGTTTGTTCTCACATTCCTGAGTGCAGATGGAAACAAGGCCAGTTCTGAACTGGTTAGTCAGTTTCTTTAGCCTTAAACAAATCAGAAATAAACGTTGAATGTTTTGTTGTAGGACAAATCGTGTGTATACTGCAAACTTGAAAACAAGACTAACTGACTTTATTTTTAAAAGCTCTGCCATTGTAAATCAATGAACCATGACCACAAATTATGAAAATACCATTTTGATACTACAATAGTTTGCAAATCACCTCACTTCAATACTGAGGCTACAGATGGCAATAGGTCATTGCAATCTCTAACAGGGTTTGAAGACTTGCCTGCAAAATTGTGATTGATTTGGGAGGAGAAAGGGCCTTTAAAAAGCTCCCCTTGAGACCTGGATTGTGAATGACCTTTTTCTTTGGTGTAGCATAGCCTCAAACCTCAAACTGAGAAACCCTTGTCTGGACTCCCTGGTCCCTAAAAGCATGCTTGAAAGTGCCAATCCTAATTATGGTTACCCAGCCTCACAGAGCAGCTGCTAGGTCCCATTAAAGTCTTTAATTCTTTCCACGGAAATATGAAATTTGTATTCCCAAATTAAAAAAATCTAAATTTGCCAATATATATTTTTTTATCTTTGATGTATTTTGAATGTAAAAGGGGAAATAAACATGGGTTTTGACCAGCATCACAGTAATACTTCCAATCAATCATTTTGTTTTCCACATACTTAAACAGGGTTTTGAAAATAGATTAGATTAGATATTCCTTTATTAGTCCGGCAGTGGGGAAATTTCAGGATTACAGCAGTTTGCAATTTGCAGTTTGCAGATGGTGCATTTTGTGTAAAAGGCAAAAATAGATGCTGCTATTTACATTTTCTGATTTACATTTTTGTAGCTAACCTCTAATCTCACTCATAATAACGTGCATCCATCCCGATGCAAAAGCTGAAAATGCAGCCAGTATCTGCAAAGTATATTAACAGTGAATAAAAAAGCTAAATCTGAGACTGGCCACAAATGAAAAAAAATCATCTTATATATTCAGTATGTATTAGTAGCTTTTAATAATATATTGATTTGCCATAACAGGCCATTTATTTACCATCTCCTTCAGCAAGAAATTACTGTAACCTCATAGGCAATCCTAAAGTAGGTCTATAAGCTTAAGACAGAAATAAAAACAGACCTATTAGCAGCTGTCAAACAGTGGCTGCATCCACTTTGGAAAAGCCAGTATTCAAACAGACGTGTAATTGTTTGGAAGGTTTTATAATTGTGTGTGATGAGCTAACCTATTCACACACACAGAAATATATCAATTGTATTGTACTGCTCACTTTCTCTTGGTGGAAAGGCACATCATACGATGAAAGAAAACACGTATCTCTCCTCACTACCTGAGAACAGACCTTAAATGTGTGTGTTTGCAGATTGTCTGCAGCTCAGCATGACGAGCACTGGTCCATGCAATCAGTAGTGGTAAACATCAGCAAAAGACTGAACATATTGATAGTGTTTAAAGTAGCTGAATACAAATTGTTAATACACCTGAGATGATTAGGAAATGACTGATCCATCTGTTAGCTTGGTTATTGTGCAACAGAGTGCTAAAGCTACGCTATAATCACTCAGTTATAATCACGGCCATGACCACCATCAACCTTCCAGACATCTGGAGTGAAGCAGCAACAATATTCCACTTTATGGCTGGAAAATTGATTTCAAATGAACTTATAGATGTGTTTAAAAACTGAGGGCGGAAGTCTTATCTCTGATATGCATTTTCAATTAAAAGACCCAACAAAACGTTATGAACATATCACCAGGAAAATAATTAACTTTGTCTCTGCCTCAGGCTTTAACATTTGTAAACCAACAAGATTAAGTCAACATTGGTCTCCAGAGCGGCATTACGTGAGTTCTTCCTCGTTCAGGCAGACATTTGAGATTAGATCTATGCAGAGTTTTCATTTTATTGACTTTAAAAATCCCGCAATTGTTTAAGGGCGTTTTACATATTAGGCATGATTGAGTCGTACCTACTGGAGACAACAGACCTGGGAGAGAAGCTCGTTGACCAACACCTGGTGGCCGGGCCTTTGACATGGGACTCGGCCGGGCTCAGGCCCTGTGGGCTCCTGTCCAGGAGGTTTTCAACTCCCACCTCCGGTAGAATATTTCATGCATTACGAAGGAGGCCAGGGACATGTAGTCATGTATTGAGTGTAGGTGTAGTGTGAGCGTCATCTGTGCTTATCGGTGCAGCAACCTAAGAAGGAGGCCGCAATGATTGCTATGGCAACAGCGGCGCAATTTTGCCACATTTTTGTGTTTTTTTTCTTGTTTATCACTAATGTCATATAGTAGAATACATTAATTAGCATGGAAAAGGAAGCTTTGAGAGTGGACTTTGAGACGATCACCGCCCACGGCCGACCAACCGGCTAAACCTTAAGAAACGTCACCAAACTGCCCCAGGGTGGAGCTGGAGAACCGAGATGGAAGCAAAGCTAACCCAGCTGAAACCCAAGGCTACTCCACTACCCAGCATGCTCCTGGCTGTCTGATGTCCGGTTGCAGAGAAATAAGATAAAAGTAGCAAGAGATGACGACGAGCCAACATCTTCCCGGCTCCATCATTCACTTCGCAGGCAGGCAGGCGGACAGCAGGACTGAGTGCAGGACTCTGGAGGGAGGTGGACTGTGTGTTTACATCACAACGCTTGGTGCTCAAACACAGTCAAGTTGATGAACAATGGTTTCCTCATGGAAATGTGAAGATGTCAGCCATGTTACCTGCCCAGATAATCTGTTTTGCTGCTATATTGCTTTTGATGCAAATACAAAAAAATGCTCTACAAGACTATACCGCTGTTTTTTATTTATTTATCATGCGTTTGTTGTGTTGCAAATGGGCTCCAACTGAATTTAGTTGTGGATCCCTGTGTTGCATAATGAATAAAGAAGGAGCCCTTCGTGGCTTGGCTGGCCCAGGGGGCTCCAGATACAACCCTTTGAGGAGCTCTTAAACACGACCAACATGCTCTCCGTGGAGAAGGCAGAGACTCAGGGAAGACTCGGGAGGAAATCCACATCCATGGCAGACCTGGCAGAGGACGCTGAGGTAGTCAAAAAGCTCTTCGGTGGAACGGTGCCAGGAGTGGATGAGATTTGCTCTGAGATGCTGAAGGCTCTGGACATTGTTAAGCTGTCTTGGCTAACCACATCTTCAGTTTCAAGTGGAGGTTGGGGACAGTGCTTGTGGACTGGCAAACTGGGTTGGCGGTCCCCATGTTTTAAAAGAGGGACCAGAGAGCGTGCTCCGATTATCAGGGTATCACACTGAAAAGTTCATTCTAAGGTAACGTAATGGAGGCCCCAACTAATTGTAAAGCCTCAGATCCAGAAGGAGCAATGCAGATTGCGTCCTGGCCATGGAACAGTAATCCAGTGGAAGTGGAGCAGCTCTCTACCCTCCTAGGACTGTTGGAGGAGTCCTGTGAGTTTGCCAATCCAGTCCACATGTTTTTTGGCCTTGGAGAAGGCTTACAACCGTGTCCCACGTGGAGTACTGTAGGGCATACTGCAGTGATACAGGTTACCGTGGTTGTTTCTGTGAGCCCTTCGTTCCTTCAAGTGAGAGCTGTGTCCTATACTCGGCACAAAGTCAAACACATTACCAGTAGGTGTTGGCATGTGGTTGTCACCAATTCTCTTTGTATTTTTCATGGACAGGATCTCATGGCACAGCTGTAGGGAGGAGAGTGTCTGATCCTACGTTGGGATGAGAGTCAGTACTTTTAAGTCTAAGGCCATGGTTTCCTGCAGTAAAAAAACTGAATTGTACCCTCCGGGTTGGGAGTGAGTCACTGCCCCCAGCGATGGAGTTCAAGTATCCTCTTGGTTTTGAGGCAATTCGATGCAGGCAGTTAGACACAATTAGACAGTTGTGGACAAGATGGAATCGAGTCAAAGGTATAAAGGTATATTTGCCGGATGGCCGCAAAGCTCTTGATAGACCAGTCCATCTATGTTCTGTCCCTCATCTATGGTCATAAGTTTTGGGTGATGAGCGAAAGAATGAGATTTGGAATTCAAGCAGACGGAAATAACCACCTGTAGGCTGACTGGGCTCAGCCTTAGAGATAAGGTTATGAGCTCAGACATCTGGAGGCAGCTTGGAGTGGAACAGCTGCTCTTTTGCGTTCATAAATTGATCCTGCTATGACGCTGTGGCCTGTAAACAATCCTGCCTGAACACACGTTTTTTAGCAGTGCTATGAGAACACTTTTTAAATGTCACTCTAAAAATGGGTCACAGGATCAATGGCGCAGTGCACTTTTAATGGAGTTAGACAAACCAATACTATGAGTGGGATTGGTTTTCTGATGCAGAGACAATAGGGTATAAGCATCTCACACTTTCTGTTTGCAGATCAATGCTCTCACTCTCAGGATATTAGAAAGCACATAAACAAATGCACAAGAAAGCTGGAGGTGTCTGGGATCATTTATACTTCAGTAAGTTTGAGCTTATACGTGCAGAGGTGCAGGTAAAACTATCACTAAAATCACTAGACAAGCTTGTCTTGTGAGACACTGTAGTGTACATTGTCGAAGAAGAATTCAATCATCCATTCGCAGTCCTCAATAATAAAATAATATCTATGAATACCTGCAGCTTCGTTTCCAATGAAAAACATCTTCCTTGTAATTGCAGCGTTCATTATTTCTGATCATGGCTTTATAATTAATACAATTTATAAAGAAAGGTGGAATGAACATTTTTGCTATAGCTACCGTTAATTACTTTCCAATATAATTTGCAGGATCACTGAGCTTCTGTCTCATCTTTAATAGGCCAGACAATGCTGTGGGGTGATGCATGCTAGGAGGTCACAAAAACAAAAGATTATTCTTGTGCTGCAGGCAAATACTGATAAAGCCTTAGGCTTAGCTTTTTATAGACGTCTGTTCCTCCCTTCAGGGCTCAGAGAAAGAGAAGTAACAGGGTTCAGGTTTAGGCAGCTGGGTGAACCTTTTTTAATCCAGAAATCAAAAGTAGGAGGTTAATATTAAGGAACCGATATATAGGCCCTGATTCTAATCTGTGATTTAACTCTGTGCAATTATCACATGAAGGAGAGTCTTTTAAGGCAGAGGAACACAATGACGTAGTGTTTTGCTTTCTCCCTTCTCCCCATCCTGGGCCAGCTCCCAGTGAGACCCCCACCCCCACCCCCACCTCAACAACACCACCAGCACCACTCCAACCTGGGCTCATGCCAGACTGTGAATGAATGAGGAGGTCCTAACCAGTCTAATATCTTCGTTTGATGTGGAACACTGAGGTTCCTCTGTTTATAGGATAGCTGCTTATGGCCCAACAACAAAACATTTAGACTGAAAATAATGTTTAATAATTTGTATCAAATCCACCTAATTTGGGAATCAAGACTTTAACAAACAGCACGATAGAGTGGAGGCCAAGCCACAAGCTGCTGCTTCTGTGCTCTCCCTAACGATGAGATTGGTTGCTGCTTAAGTACCATATTTGAGATAGATACTTTCTGCATGAAGAATATTATTGCTAGTTGTTTAAGGGCTTGAGGGAGAAGATGTATCATTATTACCAACCCCAGTGAAAAGAGTGGAAGCCCATCACAATCTGATAGCAGCACTTGCCAAGACAGAGAAATGTTAATTGAACGAAGCCACACACCATATGGGAGAGATTATGATGTGTGTGGGTCATGAAGAGAATGACAAAGATTAGGTGGCCTCGGATAGATAGATGATTTAGAGAGATTAACAATATAGAGAACAGATCGGGACTGTTAGAACAG
Organism: Cottus gobio; assembly: GCA_023566465.1. Taxonomy (NCBI): domain Eukaryota; kingdom Metazoa; phylum Chordata; class Actinopteri; order Perciformes; family Cottidae; genus Cottus; species Cottus gobio. Next base: position 9,570,893 of record CM042220.1, read on the forward strand.
GGAGGTGGTACTGGCCCATTAGCCTTCAAAGTTATGCAACAGCACAAGTCTGAATGTTAAAGTCTTTACAAGTAGAGAGAATTTTGAAAAGTGGGCCCTGGGCATTGAACTGAATGGGCTAAGTGGGGCTAAGTCAATGGAGGATAACCAATGGGGAAGGAGCAGAGATCATTCATTTTCCAGCAAACTCCATGCAGCTCTTTGTCACAAAGTTACATCAGAAATCAAAGGGGAAGAGTTGGAGCAAGAGCTCTGTTTGTCTAATTACAAGTGAAAGCAGAGTGCTTGTCAACTCTCAAAGGCTTAACACGACTTTGGACACAGATCCACATCCATAGGTGTCACTGCGCATCAGCATACATATGCACTAAGTCTGATTAACTTTTGAGAACGTTTGTAGAAGAGACGCCTCAGTTTCACTGAGACTGTCCACCCTGTACTCTCTAGCTATCCATTTCACATTCCTCAGTGCCAAGTAGATCATCATGCCAACGGTACATGCTTTCAGATGAAGTCATAGGCCAACTTCATCACTCATCTGCCTCTGACCTGCCTGTCAACATGGAGGAACAGAGACTTTGGCATTAGCCAACAAAAGTGGATTAACATGATGTTTATGAAAACCAATAGAGTTGTTTTATGTGTAGTACCTAGCACCCTGTCCTCAGTGTACCTCCCTTATGAAAAAAATCTAACAATCAAACTCACTGTAGAATGATACTGTACAAAAGATTACAACATGGTAAGTCTCTGAAGGATTTTTCTTTTCTTCGAATGACAGTCAATAAAGGATTAATGTTGAATAACATATGACACGCACCTATTAGGGTTGTTACAGGATGCTGATAATATGATTACATCATCCAGTGACAAGGGTATTATAGTCACACAGCAACACATACAACTAAAATGCATCGCAAATGTAGCCGTAACACAGTGATTCTTTATTTTAAGTTTTGGTTAATATTGCCAGAACAGGTTATGCTTCCAATAACTGGCCTACAACACTTGAGCTGCACAATAGCTATGAATGGGTATCCTTGCATGACATCCACCTGTATGATTTCTGCAGTTATTACCCTGGCTGTCTCTGCAATATTTAGAGAGAAGCAACGCTACTCTGGGATATTGGAAATAGCATATGTCAATGCCATAAGTCTACTTATTTTTTATTTTATTACATACATAAAGCAATGAAGAGTAGGTTATTAATCCCAAACAAAATGACCCTCAACCAAGGTCTAGTAATCACATAATTGAACATTATATGGCAGTATGTATACATATATTAACAAAGAGTAATGACTTTAAAGAAAAACTACTTACCAATTCTCAGGACCTGCTGCGAAGTGAGCCAGAACTCTGCTATAAAGTACAGCAGTGAAAATAACAGTCCCTTCCTTTTCGCCATGGTCCTCTCTCCAGAGTCGAATTTAACATTGATATCAGTTTTTCTGCCCTTGGTAATTCATGCTGATAACTTGCTAGTCCTTGTATCCGTAACAAAAATATACTGACAACCGACCCACATCCATCCCTCACACATTGTGAGGAAAAACAACAACAAAAATACACACTCCAGCTGCCACTGTTCAAAAGAACTCCAGTTTTTCCATTCTAAAATCCTTAATGTACCAGTAAGGTTTTGCTTCCCATGTTCACTCTCCACACATCCCTCTTATCATGTTTTTCTTTCTGGTGCACACTTGAATTGTAGGCTGCAACTGAGGAGGAGGACCGTGCGCTGGGCTCCTCCTGTCAAGCTTGCATGAATACAAATTGGCATTTCTGAGTACCACTTTCAAAATAAAATGTGAATTTAGGCTTGGGCAATATCACAATATTAAAATGATATTGTGATATGAGATTGGATAAGTGTCTTACATCTTTGAAAACTTAATATAATAGTAAGCTGTAAATGTCTTTTTTTGTAATTGGACATAAATAAACCATGTAATATCATAGCAATATTGAGGTATTTGGTAAAACAATATTGTAATAATTAATTTTCGCCCTAGGTGAATTGGCAACAAGAATTTCAACATATATAAAGAGGAACAGGCTGCATATATGTCTGCCATTAAAAGTGTGTGATGAACAAAATACCAAGCATCCAATACAACGTTGCTGCAGATCACACTGTAGATCTATATTTAAGTGATTATAAATACTTGCACAATACATATTGCAATATGTTTCTTATTTGTTTATTGTTCAAATATTATGCTTAATATGTATTTCCAGTGCTTTGCCTATTTATTTAATTCATTAATCAATCTTATATTATCCATACTGTTCCCTGCATGTACCTAATTCCCATATTTAACATATATAACAACTCAACATCAGTTTATCATTTTATTTCCATAACTCAAAGGCTTTAGTCATGTAAATATACAATTTATGTTTTTCTTTCCCGTTGGACATTGATTATTCTATCATTTGAATGCTTTTATTATGAAATGCCTGGTTTCCGGTCTCGCTCTTGCTGTCCTTGGCTGACTTGAAGCCGCTGAGCATCCCTCCCGTGCAGGCGCTCAATTGAGGGCAAAGCCAAGCTGCTAATCCGCAAACATGGATACGTCCTGAAGATTAACTTCAAATCTGGCAACATTCGACCTCGACAACGTCTTTGCTTTGCTACACCGAGGAATGATTAAATCTTTGCTCCAGTCCTGATAGAAACGCAAATCTAATCTTCAGACTGGTCTGTGGTGCCCCCTTGAAGATTAACTATACCCCAAACTGTTTATCTGACACGGTCGTAGTAAAGTAAAATGTTTATGTTACCTTAACCCACTTGAGTAGTTTGGGATGGAAGTGAAAAGTTATCTTGGTTGCTCACCTGCACCAATCAGCAAGTGGTGAGGCTCAAAACTACTGCCCCCAAAGCCAGGCAGAAGCATCAGAGGGGTTTTATGGGTATTGGGGATTAGTGTAATCTCAGTTCCCATTATTTAATTCCCCAGAAATTAACAAAATTAGAAACTCATAGTTGAGAATAATGTTTCTATTTACACACTGAGTATAAGTAAATCCTCAATTGGCAAAACATGCAAAACATGACATCAATCTGAAGTCTCCAATGGAGATGTAAAAGTAAAAGCTGGGTAACCTATTACTTAAGTAGTGTACAGAATTTGACCATCTTGCTTTGAAATCACAAACCCAATTTTAGTAAAACTATAATTTTATAAAAAACTCTACTACTATTGCTGTTGAAAGCAAAGATAGAGAATATAATAATCCAATATGGTATAATGCCCTTACTCCACCTCGTGAAACAGCCCGTAGCTTAAATTAGGTTCAAATGTATTCCCTTATTATGAAGTTCCTCTGACTGGGAGGTTTAGGTACTCATCACATTCTCTGGTGCCCTCTTGTGGTTATTAATGACAATGTTGAAGATTAGTTCAGGCCACCATGGTGTTGCCATAACTGCAAGGATGTTATTGCTTTTATCAAGCAATAATCACAGCACATGGAGTGTTTGCTGGTCTTGACCCAAAGTAGTTTCATATAACACGGCCCATTAGCTCTCCTCTATGTGTCTGTGAATACACATTCAGGTAAACTCACTGTTTACAATAAAATATTATTATTATTATTATTATTATTATTATACAGAAATAGTTTAAAATAAATAGACTGAGTACAGGCTGTCACACTAATAATATGCTTTAAAATATCTATACAACTACCACAAGATATTTAGTGTAATTGGTTATTTTCTTAACATTTGTAACATATTTCATCTTTGACGTTCATTTATTTATTATTACAGACCAGAATCAGAAGCGTTTATTGCCAGGTAGAACAGAGGAGGAATTTGACTTGGTGAAAGGTACATAACAATGAACATAGACATAGAATAAAACAATACAAATATAAAGGGCTCATCCTAGCAGCAAACATGGGCACTATGCAGGGAACCATTTTTAACAGGTTGCCAGTCCATCATAGGGCTAATAAAGACTATGGAATTTACCTGATCTTTACCTGATAAAACTGCTGCTCCCAAGGGAAATACAAATCCCACACAAAGCCCGTTCAAAGCCACTAACCCCTAATCCTAAATTGCTAAGTGAACTCCACCTGCTAATTACTAAGCGTTTGTCACTCAAAATTTCAATTAAATGATCATTGCTAATACAAACTATAACTATCTAAAAGTTTGTTATTTAATCATATACTTCAGCACTGCTTCTATTTGAGTACAAAGACCTCTCGACAGTAAAATACATTAAAACAACTAAATGCATTGAAACACATACAATGAAACCACAGAACATTTAAAAAACATATGAACAGATGGTTACAAATATGTAAAAAGGCTATTATATTCCAAACAGATAATTTCTCATAAATCTCTCTGTTTTGATAAGTATACAATATTACAAATACAAATTACGATAAGTGTGTATATAGTATAAACAAAATGAAGATGTTTTTTTTACTCTGGGCATCACGATCATTTGAATATAAGCAGAAGAAACATAACTGTACCTTCATCTTGATAATAATGCACAGAAGGATGAAAAGCATAGTGCTTTGTGTCTTTAATGTTTAAACAGCAAACGAAACTCACTCACAATTTGTGTTTATATGTATACACCAGCACTGCTCCAACTGTGGGGGCCTGGTTGAATTCTTGATGCTGCATATCCTAGGGAAACAGGAGTGTTTGAAACCGGTTGGAAACTGGACTTGTAGGAGGCAGTAGGATCGACGATAGCCTGTGACTATGGCGTGGTGTGCCGGCTTCTGTAAAAGGAGTTGTCCGGCTGATACAGGCTTCCAAGATGGTTAGAGCTCCGCATTGAGGACTTGTGAGCCATACCACTTTGATATACCAATGACGCATTTTCTAACAGACCTGGGTTATAGACAACAGGAGGGTTAATTAGTTCTACATCATTTGTCATAAATTGAGGAATGTTTTGCTGGGGAGTCGCAAGTTGTTGTAAACCATAGCGTTGGTTCTGCAGAGACGGCTGGTAAGCGGTAGATTGGATGCTGGAAACACTTGAGATGGGATGGTACATCAGAGATGGGTTGCTGGGTGCTGGCTTGTAACCTAGCAAGTTGGCTTGGTGGTACAAGTCCAATGAGCCTTCGCTTGAGGGTATACGGCGACAGACGAACAACATGGCAGATGCAAAAAGGAAGGCGCCGGTCACCCAACCGATGTAGAGAGCCTCTCCTAGCTCCCTTCTCTGGGCATCAATTAGCAAAGGATTGTAAAAATCTGTAATGATGACATGACCTGTCCACGACACGGGGATAAAGACACAGATACAGGCCCCAAACTGCATTCCACCGGCAACCATCAGGATAATGCTCTTAGCCCAATCGTTATCCTGAATACAGGATATACAACGCATTCCTGCCAGAGCCACAAGGAGCCCCAGACCCGAGAGGGCCAGAGAACAGCACATCAGACCTCTGGCAGCCTGTAGGTCCGGGGGCAGGAACAGCAGGGAGTCATACACCTTGCACTGCATCCTGATGTTGGCTTGTCTGTAGCAGTTCATCCACAAGCCCTCCCAGCGAGTCTCCATCACAATGATGTTCTCCCCAATGAAAGCTGTCACCTTCCACATCGGCATCCCTGTCGTAGCCGCCGCCCCGATCAGCCCAATCAGGCCGACACATATTGCGGCTATCTCTGAAATACCTTGAACCATCTTGCTGCCTTCAAGAAATCAGCTGTGTCCAAATTCAAAACAATGTTAGATTGCGCAGACAATACATTTTGATGCTTTAGTAAAAAATATTTCAGCAACGGAGTCAGAGACGTGTCCAAGGGAGCGTCGATCTTCTCATCTGATGCAGTTGGTATGGTGTTAGAGGTGGTTTGTTATGGGAAAGAGGCTTTGCTGTCACCTGGTTGGCTCAGGGCAATGGGGGTAAAAATAACCTTTGCTTATTTTGTGTTTATGGTTCCTCTGGCTATAGTGGTATATCTGTGCCATCAGCTTCATCAGCAGCAAAAACCAATATACCAGACACAGCTAACAACTCCAGACATGTTTACCACTTGCTATGTTTTTATTGTCTATAATGATATGTGATAAAGAAAAAAAAAATCTGAAGCAAACAAAATATTGTAGCACATCAGCTCTCTTGCAGTACTACTGTTGTCCACAGGGGAGCAGACATGACATTCAAAGTGATTATACAGAGAAGGAACTCACATCACACAGACCAAACACAATGGTTGATTGTACCAGAAATACCAGAAGTACCAGAAAGATAGTTTTATGAATTAGAAGTTAAAATATTCCAGATCAACTCTAGGGTTGTTGAGAATACATACATAGAAGAACAAGTTGTTCATTTTGATTAAGCATTAAGCAACAATGGAGGAAGACAACATTGCCATTACATCACCAAATATTTTCAGCATGAGTCATCAATTAAATGACCCTATTTGAACTGTCATCACATTCATTGCATAAGGAATTGAGAGTCGTCTCCAGCTTTTTAACTGTGAGTGAAATGAGTGGACCAAAAGGTTCAAGACCTAATATACCTCACTGAGCAGAGAAGGAAATGTTTTTTAATTGCTTAGATATATGGAGTCGGATCAACATAGATGTGGACTAGATAACTTTTGGTCTAAAACTCTGTATTCAAAGTGACTTGCAAATTCGTATCACATGATCATGCCGCCAGGTTTTTCCCTGTCTGGCTTCTTCACAAACACCAAGGCAGATGTCCACACCTTTAACAAGCAGTCTTAAACCTGCATCCCATGTTTACTTAGCCATTTGTTCAGTTATATTAGTTCCTAAGAGCTCCAGGGCATCTAACCAAACTTAAACAAAAAGTTTTATTTGTGTTCCAAAAGAATGGACACATACAAATGTATGTGTTTTTGTTTCGTTTCTTACTTTTATGTCATCTCTCTTGTGTTTTTCTTTCATGGAAGATGCCTTGAGTACCTTTTTAAAGCGCTAAACAAATAACATGTATTATTATTATATAAACGTTTTGAATTTTAGAAACAAATGTCTGTGAATTTCCAACCCAATCACTCACCAATTTAGCATTTTCTATCCTAATACTACCCGTAACAGAATTATCCTGCATCTAATACTGGGCAAAACTTTAAACTTTTTTACCACACAGATGTGTTGAAGGAAAATGGGTCGTGTATAAACTGTCTGTGTTACATAGTTCAGTCATATGTGGCAACAACAACAAATATCATTTAACAGTTAACACAAATACTCTTGTGTCACTTTACTCATTGGTTAAATGCTGCATGCATTGTTATATTAAGCATAGGCATACAAAAGTGGTAACCTATAATACAAAAAAATAAGGCTGTCAGTATAAAATGTGATATACAACACTCATAAAAGTAACGGAAATCAGGTATTAGCTCACACAGTCTGGATTTTAATTAATATCAAAATTCTGTAATCATTGCTCTTCAACAACAACACTCCTCACATATTGTATATCATTTAAGGTGGGTGATTTAAAACAGACATCCATATGGATTTGACTCATTTGCATTCACAGTTCATGTATTTATTGAAATGTGTTTTTGTTTAGTAACTTTTTTAAATTTGAAATGTGTCATACATTGCCCTGCCAAGCAAAGCCTTATTAAAATAGAAATCCCCTTGCATATATTGAACATGTGAGCTGTGATCATCATTATCACAGTCACTTTAGGTGTTCAGAGATAAGCCACCCCGCTGTGTACAGAGGGGTAGCTGGAACGGTAGCTGTAGTTGGTTGATGGGTGCCTCGACAGCACTTGCTGAAACTGGGGCTCTGGTCGGGGAATTTGCACGAGCCGCTGAGGCTGCAGTACCTGTGGGGGGTAGGTCATGTAGTCGGAGTTCCTTGAGTACACATACCTCTCTGCACCTTTGTCTTCAGACATCAGATTGCAACAAAGAAACATGCATCCTCCAGCAAAGAAGAAAGCAGAGGACACCCAGCCGATGTAAAGAGCCTCTCCGAGCTCCCTGCGCTGGGCATCAATCAGCAGAGGGTTGTAGAAGTCCCTGATGATGACGTGACCGGTCCAGGACACGGGGATAATGATGCAGGCGCAAGCCAATAAGATCATGATTCCTGCAATGATGAGGACCATCCGCTTGGCTCGATCATTGTTCACGATACATGACGTGCACTGCAGCCCCACCAAAGCGATGAGCAGACCGAGGCCACCCAACGCCAGAGCGCAGCACATGAGCCCCCGTGCCGCCTGTAGATCGGGGGGCAGGGCCAGGAGAGAGTCGTATACCTTACACTGCATTCTGATGTCGGCCTGCCGATAGCAATTCATCCACAGACCCTCGTAGCGGGTTTCAAAAACAATGATGTTCTCCCCAATGAAAGCTGTGACTCGCCACATCGGCATCCCGGTGCTGGCGGCCGCACCAATCAGCCCAATCAAGGTCAATATCAGACCCACTAGCTCCAGTCCCGAGTTGGCCATCGTGTCCTCTTATCCCTCCAAACTCATACGTATATCAATGTGCCGACAGGCTGTGCCTATAGTAGGAAGCAGATGGATTGACTTTGTATCCCAGTGGAGGAGGAGCAGGGTGATGTTCACCTGCACAGCCTCCTCCCTGTGGACAGGGCACTAGAATGGGAGGGGTGAAAATTGTGACCGGTTGCTAAGAAACCGTATCCCTCAGGCCTTTTTTTCTTTGCTGTAAGCGGCCACTTTGTTTATTCAGAAGTCTCAGATCACACTTTACAAGGAAGCTTTAGAAATAAAAAATCTGATGTTCAACAAGGCATGGGGGTTATTTAGAAAAAGATATGGTAACACATTAGCATAAAGTATATCTATAGATATCAAAGACATGAATCTTCTCTGGTGCTCAACGTGTTCTTTTTGTTGTTTGAACTTAAAATTGTCTTTTACGTTAAAAGGAATTACTAAAGAAATACAACCGTATTGGCACGGTAGACACAAAATATTTGCAAAAAAAGCATTTAGAAACTCGACATAATTGTTTGCACTTGCGTGAGTGTCATGGGGTTAATACGTGTGTCACTGTCTCTTGTGTCTGTACTCAGAAAAAAGCTCTGGCTTAGTTGAAATTAAATCGCTCGGCTGGTTTGCATTGTGGGTGGAGTCATCAGTCAGGTTTTACCAGTTTAGGCACATTTCCACTGACAACAATGGAGACAACATAACAACTTACCATCCACACACCCGTAAGCTAAACAGCAGCAGTTTCAGGAGAACATTTTGAATACGAGGCAAACTTCAGAGCTTTTAGCAGGAAATGAGACACTGGCTGGTGTGTAAGCAATTCACCCTTACTTCTTGAATTGTCCTTCTCTTAATTAGGCAATACAAAAAAAACACACAAAACACTACTTTTTTTTTTCAACAATACCCCTTTATTGGAAACCACAATTGACCTTATATTTAGGCCAGCATTTTTAAAGAGAATGTACATTTACAACAAAAACTCAGCAATGAACACAAATCATCTGGTATACTGGTATACTGACAGTATACTATATGGAAAAGGCTGAGTGCATAATTTGTTTCAAAGAGCATGCCAGCAGTGATATCAACAACTATTAATGCAGATTAAAAATACTTCTGAAGGACTGATGTAATTTAGTGTAAACTAAGCATATTGAAATAAACAGCATTATTCAGCACAGTTCATCATGATCAAAACATTATCAGTTCCATAATAAAATTTAAATCTGCAATACACTTGGCCATCTTTGAGAAAGTAAGGAAAAAAGTGGCCCTTTCCAGTTTCGGCCTTTGGGCATGTTAGTGCATTCAAATGTACCAAATCTCGGCAAGTAAACAAAAACGGGAGTCCAAAATTGTCTCTGTGTTAGATTTCCCTCGCTAGTACTGACTGGGTGTGTATGCTACAGACCCTGGTGGGGGTGCTGAGTAGGCGGGCTGGTAGGTGTACGCTGGCTGGTAGGTGTACGGCTGGTATGTGTACCCAGGTTGGTACAGATTCATGTTGGGGTTGTACACAATCCTTTCATCTGACTCCTGGGTGCGGGGAGCATGACGGCACAGCAGGATCACTCCGGCAGTAAAAAGCAAAGCTGAGGTCATCCAGCCGATGTAAAGAGCCTCCCCGAGCTCCCTGCGCTGGGCATCAATCAGCAGAGGGTTGTAGAAGTCCCTGATGATGACATGGCCGGTCCAGGACACGGGGATTATGATAGCGAGACAGGCCAAGAGGAACAGACAGCCTCCAGCGACAAGAACAATATGCTTGGTGCGAGCCCGATGGTCCACCACTTTGGTACACTTCATCCCCACTGCTGAAACGACGAGGGCGAAGACGCTCAGGGCCACAGAGCTGCACATCAAACCCCTGGCAGCCTGAAGGTCCGGCGGCAGAAACAGCAGGGAATCATACACCTTGCACTGCATCCTGATGTTGGCTTGTCTGTAGCAGTTCATCCACAATCCCTCCCAGCGGGTCTCCATCACAATGATGTTCTCCTCAATGAAGGCTGTTACCTTCCACATTGGCAGGCCCGTCACGGCTGCCACTCCGATTAGTCCAATGAAGCCGACGATGAGGGCCACTACCTCACAGCAGATGGCGTCCTGGCGGTCCTTCTTCTCAACTCTCTTTTTTTCCTCATATTCAGACTCTTGATAATCAGCATACGCCTTGGCCTGCTTCTCACTGTAGTAAGTGCCTACGTAAGATTGAGGCGGCTTGCTGTAGCCACTGTACGCAGTGTAGGAGGCCATTGTGGCAGTCACACAGAGAGCCGAAGATTGCCCTCTCCAAGCTCTAGAAACCAATCTGAGGAGACGAGCAAGTCAAGGAACTTATACACCCACAAAAAAAATGCCCAGGGTGCAATGCAACCTTACTGGTTGAGCTGCTTTACAGACACATACATGCATGGGGATGGGAGAGTGCTTCTTGTTTTGAGTGAATTACAACTGCCACTACTAACAATCAACCATTTAGTCTTGTGATTATGAACACTTAATCACAAACTAAAATTAATCACTTTATAAAGTCACAGTTGATCAAAACATGTTTAATCTCTTTTAAAGTTTAGCCTTGAGACATTTAAACACAGTTCCAATACTACACAGAACAATATTTTTTATTTTAAACTAAATAAAAAAATGTAGATAGCAAACGAGATAGCTAAACATGAGAAATACACAATATAGTGGCTGTTCCTAGTATCTCAGATACTATCTCAGAGGTGTTACTGTTATTTTAGCAATAAGTTAAGTTAATTAAATAATTACATCATTTTTAAAGGGTGAAAAGATAAAAATGTATTAATTAAATGTGTGGTCTTTGTTAACTCCTGAAACTAATAGAAATTAAGATGAGTTTTGGATACACTGTAATATATGAAACCAGAAAAATATACTTTGTCTTCCTCAAACCAAAAGTTAATCGGATGGTCACGGATGTCCACCGGCTCCTCCTTCACATGTAAACTGAGCTGATAAAAAGGTGTTGAGCACAGAAACTTGACTCGGATTGGTTTCATTGTGACACAGTATTTGTCTGTTGGCCAGCAGTTCTCACCTTGTCAACGACACACTGAAGTCTCCCTGCAGTCTGAAACATTTAACCAGTACCAGTGTGTTTGTAGATAAAGTTTGCATGCACTGAATGAAAAAAATGCAATCACACAAGCAAATGTAGAATATAACATTTTTGACTGTTTATTGTCTATTGACCAGGTCAATGTGACTACTATGCCATGAAGTTACTACCAAAGTAAAAGGATCAAGAACGGAATTAATTAAGCAGTTAAGTGACAATTGACAGTTGATAAACTAAACTGCACAAAAAAATGGCATGGCGGTACATAATTGCAAAACCAAGTGTTACTGATTACTTAAATAAGCATATCCAAGTACGCATAGTTGTATATGTGCAACTATCACTCAAAAATGTTAGTACTGTGAAGGATTTACAAATGTGCCCGCTTGGAGACTAATAAAGGATTATCTTGTCTTATTTTTGTGGACAAAAACATTGGACAAAATAAGAACACATTTTGTACTACACTGTGCTAACACAGTGCATTAGCAATTAGAAATAGTCACCGTGATTAAGATAATGAAAACAATACATTTATTCATAATTTGAATGCTCTTGATACATATATTTTATATATTAGAGACATAAATTCAAAGTTGCATATTTCTGTACTGAACTGTACTGTTCAGTTCTTTACACATATTCATGATGCCTATGAAAGCTGGATGGCGTCCTCTTTAGGTAAACGCTCCCCTCTTTTGGTACATCCATGGCCTCCATCAAATACATGTCAGCGTAAGGCTCTTCTTCCTTTGATCTACGTTTCCTGTAGCTAAACAATAGGATGACCCCGGTGATCAGCAGAATACCAGAAGTGGCCCAGCCAATGAAGAGGGCCTCTCACAGCTCCCGTTTCTGAGAATCCGGCACTGTTGGGTTGTAGAAGTTGCTGATGACAGTATGGCCCACCCAGCTGACAGGGATGAGCAGGGTCAGAAAGGACAGCAGATACAAACTACCCCCTAAGGCCAGGGTGATGTTCTTGCTCTTTATATTGTCGCCACAACAGCTGCTCTTTTGGGTCCCACATCCAGTGACGGTCAGGGAGATGAGAACCAGGACTATGGACACGCACATGAGCCCCCTGGCTGCCTGCAGCTCTGGGGGGAGAATTAGCAGCGAGTCATACACCTTGCACTGCATCCTGATATCGGCCTGTCTGTAGCAGTTCATCCACAAGCCCTCCCAGAGTTCCTCCATGACTATGAGATTGGCACCAATGAAGGCAGAGACCCTCCACATGGGCAGGGCAGTGACGGCTATGGTCCCACACAGGCCGACGAAGCCCAGAACAAGAGCGAAGATCTCCAATTTTGCTCTCATGGCTCAGAAGGAATAGTCTCCTCGGTCGTCCAAAGAAACTGCTTCGCCAATCTCTTTTGCAGAGCAGTAAGTCTGTGATAATATCCCCATGCCTGTAATGTCATCCCACTGGTTTTCACTGACTCAACCTCCAAAAGCACACAAAAGTACTCTGTATTTATTTAACTTTGGTTTTCTCTGAAAAATGATGTTAAGCTTTTGTCATCATCGCTCAACATGCATGACAAGCACACACGAAGAGTAGGAATGTTTTGCCATATGGAAACTTTGCAAGTTTAGTTTTGGTGACTTTAAAGTTGACATGATATTCTATAGTATCGAGTATACTCTAGACCAGGGGTGTCCAAACTACGGCCCGCGGGCCAACTGCGGCCCGCGGGTCAGTTTTTATTGGCCCGCAGCAAATTCTAGAGTCTAGACCAAGGGTGGGCAAACTACGGCCCGCGGGCCGGATCCGGCCCGTTGGGCGTTTTTCCGAAGCACGATGACGGCAAAAGACCAGCATCGATGTTTCTTAACTCAAGTCGGGAACGGAGAAGCGTTACAGCGGTCTTTACGTGCCGTGCTTTCTGCAGCGCATCAGGCTGCGAGTCCAGCTGCTGCTGTCTGCGCTGCTCACCTCCACCCCTCCCCCACAGGCCAGCGCGCCACGGAGACATGGTCCGTTTTATACGGCATAACGAACGCACATCAGACCCACGGGACTCATGTGACATATAAGGTTCTGCCTGCCAGCCTCCTGCATGGAGCCCCTCTGCAACAGGTCTCTTGTGTCCAGAGAGCAAAAACAAATTCGAAAAATTTAGTTTATCACGCAGGACAGTGACTCGGCGTGTAGAACTAATTGACTTGAAGACTTAGCCAGCAAGTTAAACAAAAAAGCTGAGTCATTTAAGTTATATTCGTTAGTAAGTAATGTAAGTTCTCTTTACTTTTTAGTTATTGGCTTTTACTTATAATTTATATTGGGTCACACAAACACTCTCTATCCATCTGATACTGGCCCGGCCCGTCTGTCTAATTTTAAAAGTCAATGTGGCCCCTGAGCCAAAAAGTTTGCCCACCCCTGCTCTAGACCATATGTCTTGGGCTAGTAAACTCTTGTAACTCAGTTGGATAAAATCAAAATGCTTACTTATTTAATGCAAATACATTACATTTGGAGACCACACGTTTTCACCTGCCTTAGTATATTGCCATACTGTACCCTATCCAGCCCTGGAGATGTGATTTTGCAAGCGATTCAGCTGTTCATATTATGGATAAAGGATAATACAAAGAAACCACAATTTTATATAAAGGGCATTAAGTCAGACGACATTTTGGACTGTGAGAGGAAGCCGGAGAACCCAGCGGGAACCCACCTGCCATGGGGAGAACATACAAACCGGGCCCCTCTTGCTGTGAGGCGACAGCGCTGGCCACTACACCACAGTGCAGCCTCACAACCCAGGAAACACTTGGTGTGTAGTCACCCTAAAGTTCAACACATACACTGACACATAGGTGGCATCTTTTCTTAACATGAGAATAAGCCATATTCTCTTGACCACTTCTTCTATCTATCCTTGTGCATCTGAATCAATTTAAGCAACACAATGATATCTCAGTCTATGAATGGCACTGAGGTCAGCATTAGTTTGAAATGTAATGTTTTTCTAGAGGCTGTTTGTGATAGATCTGTAAACTTTAACTTCAGTGTAAGGATCATTAACTCTGTTCTAGGGAGGAAGAATTGACATAGTGTTCCAATATAAAATACGATGTCATAAGAAAAAGATAAGTATATCTCCTGATGAGTAAGTTTTCATTTCAACTGACTTGTCTGTTGTAACTTTGAAACAATTAGTGTAGACACTTATTATGCTGCTATGAAAATGACCATTTCATCTTGCCTCAACTACTACAAAAAATATTTAAATCAGGTGTCTGAGTGCAGATACAATAGAGAAACAATGGGGTATTCACAGATCTTAAACAAAGAGCCACTCCTTTATCCACACTCCAGTTGGTTTAGCAAAGGTTGGTCACCTTGTTTCTGAGAAGTAGGAGAGCCTGAAAGGAAAAAGGGTTGTGAGCAGCAGCTGAAGCTGTCACAGGAGAGGTCACAAAACAGGAACAGAAACTGGAAAGCCTGTTGAGCAGGTTTGCTGAGTGATACTATCATCACATCCTGGCCGTGAGTGTACTTGTTTACTGTTAAAGCAGCTGAGAAAACCATAGCTGAACTGCACTAAGCTGTGTAGTATTTTCTGTATATTTTCTGAGCTGCTGGTATTGGAGTTTTGGATTTAGATGTGAGATGGTTTTGAATAACGTTAAGATGTAACTGAATACGCAGAAAGGTGTAAGTTGGTGCTGGTGCAGTGGCACAGGAAGTAATGTACAGCTACAACAGACAGCAGTGCCACCTGCTGTCTGTAAATGTGACTGCACATTCTGTGGGCCACACAATAACAATAATATATATATATGTGTGTGTGTGTATGTATATGAGTTCCAGATTCCTTCCCTTGCCATCACAATTAATTCAGTGTTCATTTTTAGATTCAGAAATCATCATAAGCCTGATCTAAGTCTGTTCCTTCAAAACAAGTGCATTAGCAAAGCAACCTTGTACTGTCATTTAGTCATTGAGCCCTGCTGTCGAATCTACAGCACAGTCTGAAGGGATGCTTCCCCTTTATCTGAAGAAGAACCACAGCTTTTGTGGTGAGGATGGTGATGGACATGAGGGAGGGGGCTGGTGGGGGGGACATGCCACCTGCAGAACGATGGTATCTCCCTTCATGCTCGATTGTCCACTCTAGTGCCATTCAAAAAACAGGGTGGTGAACAGTTTAAGAAACACTTTACACAACACAATAGCCCTCCAGTAAATACCATTTTGTTGAAGCTCATGTTTTTTCTTTTGTTGAAATGGTCAGGGATCGTGTATTAATTTATATGTAGGGTTGTTGAGCAAATATCCCAGTTACTGCAAGTGTATTTGAGTCTGTACTGCTGAGGGTATACTGGCACACTGTTCATCTTTGCTAATGCAAATTGTGTTTGATTGGCACACTTTATTTATTTTTAAATCATTTTTGCAGGGTTTGACAGTTGAACCTGCATTTCTATCTAAAAAAAAAGGAGACATTTGTCAGAATAAAAAGAGTGTGGAAATCACAAAAGGAAGTTACAAACAGTAAGTGCAGTGGAGCTCCAAGAGCTTGTGTTTATTGTATCTGTTCATGTAGAATATGTTTGTGTCACCAGCAATAGAAGAAAAAAAACATGTTTTTAACTTGTTTTAATTCAGCCCAACGTGTTCCCTTTAACCTTCATTGTAGACAGCACTGGATCTCCCATTTCTAAAGATACGTTTACTTTTCATCTATTCAAATTTCTAAGATTACATTTATTTTATTTCCGTCGCTCCCCCACCATCATTCAGACAACTAATCAGGTGGCTTGCAAACACTGGAAGTGGCTCTTACTATCATTTTAAGATTAAACGTCTTCAATTAGCTGCTTAGTTCTGCTGTTATCGGGCATGTCCGAGCACATTGGGCATTTGTGTATTTCAGGGAAGATATCTGCAGAGCTGCAGAAAATGTTATGTAAAAACACGCAAACCAATGAGTCACTACAGAGTGGTGCTTTGAATTATAAGTAGGAAACAACTGTATTTATTATGATATCAATACATTTTTCTATATACACAGTAATAAAAATGCAGTCTTAGTAGCACAATGAATTGTTTACAAGTATGACTTCTTTCACGGTTCAGGCATACTGCAAGTCTTTCCCCTTGATTGCTTGAGCAAATTTGGACTTTCTTTGTGAACAAAATGATTACTTATGTTTTTTGCTAACAAATTAATTTACATATGAATAAATTAAAACAAAAAACATTGCTTTGTGATCCATTACTAGTGAACAGTGTTTTTGAACACACAATACCTTTTTATAATAACTGGTGTGTAATAATAACGATACAGTGTGCACGCTTGGTATTAAGAATGGAATGTAACATTTAGCATTCTTTAAATGGCAATACTGAAGAGTAAAAAGGAAAAATACAAGAAAATGGTTTCACAGTAAAACATAAACATGAAACTGCAAATTCAAGTAAAACAGGATTATGTTAAGTTAAAACAAATTAAAAAATCCCCCTAGCCTCTGTGCAATAGGGGCTAGTACATAATTCCACAATTAGATGTAACAAGAGAAAAAACTAAATATTTCCCGAGCTAAAAAGATAGCTTTACATCTGTAAAACAAATTGAAATCATCAGGTTTACATAACTTTTAACAGAACAAAATTGTTACCAAAACATGTCAGTTTATAGTCATGTGAAAATGTACAAGTACAGTAAACTATGCAAGACAACACTGTCCATTGCAGTTATTCTATTTCTTTAAGGACAAATAATATACAGCCCTTAACTATGATAATATCTCTGAGTCACACAAACAAAACAAATATCAATGTTCTCACAATTTGGCAACAGCAGGCAGGACTATAGATGCTGCCCAAATGTGCAAACCATGCCAATCAAAGCAACTGATTAGATTCCATGATTGTACCACTAATTCATCTCTGAAAGCTTACACTTGACTTCTATGTAACAGCATTTGATTTGGGATAAAGCTCCCTCGTTCTGGATTCCTGTTTTGCTCCACTGATGATTTTACGTGTACAAAAAGCATTCAGCAAAAGTAAGGAACGATACAACTTCTACAAGCTGTGCAATAGACATAAATGCCCATGCATTGTTGGTGAAGATCTTTATGGAGCCCATGTAAAGCTGTCTGCCTGTCCTCTTCAGCTTCTATGTGCCACAGTCTGTGGACGAACCCGACTGCTGCCTTCTTACCCAAATCTCATCCGTCTCTGCTTGCTTTTGATCCTCCAGGTTTTCATCGTTCCCGGCGCTCCGCTCCTCTGTGTTGGACAGCTTCACGTCATCAGGCGTCCCACTGGCCTTTGGGGACTTACGGCTCTTGCCCTCATCGGTTTCCTCACTCTCCAAGGACAAAGCCATGATGGGGGCCTCTAGGTCCGCCTCGGCGGACGACACTCTGGGTGTTTGGCAGAACATGTCGTCGTCATCACTGAGGATGTCGGTCTCCTTCACCACTTCCTGGTCCTCGTATTCTTCTAAGTCAAACTGTTCTTCCACCCAGCGGTCTGTGTCACCTGCAACCTCAGACTGCTGGAGCTTATCTGGTTCGTTGTCCCGCTGCAGCTGATCTGAGTCGGGCTCCTGTGGTGAAGCGAGGTCCTGTCCGGGCTCGCCGTCAAAAACAATGTCAGTGTCTATAGTGAAACGGTTGCGCACTAACTTCCTCCTGCCTAGAGTTCTGGTTGGTGCAGATACTGCAGAAAAAAAGGTTAAAAGCATAAAACAAATTGAAATGAACAAGTTAACACTTTCACAGCATTTACTTTTACATAACATCAACAATATCCTTCTTTCATTGAGAAATAGAAGAAAAAAAACTGTTACACATTCAATAACGCCCATGTTTATAATGCATGGGCATCATCATACTTATAATGCATGCACTGTATGATTATAGTTATAAGCACTCAAATATAAATTGCTTTATAATAATAACTCAGTTGTAATAAATTATATTTTAATAATTGTTAATACATTATAATGTAATTAAAACACACTAAATATCGTAAAATCTATTTTAATAAATAACTTAATTTAACGCAAACGATAACCACTTTGAGTAACTTATCACATTATAATGAATTATGAAAATATATGATGTATTTCAACTATGGGATGGATGGAATTATAAAACACTATGAACCTGACCAGCAATTATGAAGGTTGATACTTGAACTGTATACGTCATTATTAAATGCTTTATAAGTTATGAGTGTTATAAAGAATTATGAGTGTTTATATATATATATATATATATATATATATATATATATCCAATCTGTGTCTGCTAAGAAAGAGCACATTCAGAAGTGGGACACTTGGCGCTGTAAGGTGAATGACTGGCATTTACCTGCTCTATTTATGGCTGGACGGGCTCCCTTCAGGGCACAGAGGCGCTTTCCACCAAAGGGCACATACTGCTGGTTGAGGGGTAAACTCTCCGTTTTTAGGAGCTGCCTACGGTGCTTTTCCCTTAAAATGGAATGTACTGTCTTCAGAAAGTCTTTTCTACTCTCTGGAGAACTGAGGGAGATAGAAGGACACATTATTAGTTTGTCACTTTGTAGATAGCAGCAGATATGACGGTTTGAGTGTCACACAAGCTTTAATCTCCAGTGGAATTCAACCTCCATTCGAAGAGACCCTCACCTACAGCACAGCTGAAAAGCCCTCTCTGGCCTTCCCTCTGACTCCGACTTAATGTGGACAATCTCACACACAGCCGAGCCCTCGCCATCTGAGGAAGTAATCGACACTCACATATGATGTCATGTACAGAGCAATCTGGTGAGACTAATAATTTCTGGATTCAGAAGAATATGCATTTTAATACAGTACTGTACATTATTCTTTGAGTTGTCTACCTGCATTGGCCAAGGATCTGACTTGAAGGGCATCAGTTGGGATCATGTGACGATATCTGAAGGGATCCTTTTCTTCTGAAGATACAGAGACTCGATGGGAGCCACCCTACAATCATTGAAACAAAATCAAATCAATTTTTCCCCTTTGAAATAAATTATACTGACTGAGCTGTATCCAGTTCAATCAACGACCCACTGGACTCGATGGGAGCCACCCTACAATCATTGAAACAAAATCAAATCCATTTTTCCCCTTTGAAATAAATTATACTTGTAAAATGAGCTATATCCAGTTTAATCAACGAACCACTGGATGGATTCTAAAAGTGGCAAATGGGCAATGTATTTACAATGCCTGAACAAAATAGGTTATGTTCTAAATGGGCGCCGGTGTTGCTGATTGCTTTTTCTTCTGTAAAACATACCAGTTTCTTTTTCTGCTTGGACCCATCCTTGCAGACAAAAACCACCGCCATTTTGAACACTAAAAGGTAATGGAAAAAAACACAAGTTATCAATCAAAGCTTCATATGATAGAGACCTACCCATTACATAATCATGGAGGAAACGCATCTCTGACATACCAAATGTAGCCATCTGCGGCTCTTTCTTCCATTTTCCCAAGGAGACAGGGGGGTTGATCCAGGTCACACTGGTGTGGAGTAGCAGATCGCCCATAGACAGATCGGCCACCTGGCAGAAAAAACAAATATCAGCAGTCCCTCCACGTGCCCTCTTTAGATAAAAGAACAAAGCCAAGCCACTTTTGTCTAACATACCTCTTTCTTTTCACCACTCTGCTCAACGATAAGCAGATCGAACACTGCCCCAAACTCCTCATGGATCTTTTGCATCTCGTTGATGTGGCTGGCAACTTTGTTCATGGCTTTCATGGCAACTGCAGACAAGCAGGAAACAACATGGTTAGCATTGAGTTGTTGTGACCGTGTGTCAAAATGATTTCATCCTCTCAGGCAGCCATGTGATTGGGTCGTACCATCCAGGTGGTAGTGCTCCTCACTGTCTGGGTCTGTGAGGGAGTAGAGCTCCTTCAGCAGCAGGGGATACTTCAGCACCCTCTGGATGGGTTTGATCAGGTACGACTCCAGGGTGGAAGAGTGCTGCTGCTTGGGGTTGCGCTCTTCCAGGAAGGCCTTGAAATCCGGATCGGTTTTGGCTGGAATAACCAATAAAACTCTTGATGCAAAACACTTCGAGACATCTTATCCATATTTGTTTGTCCTTTCGACAAATGATTGGTGTGCTATCCAGATTATTTGATTTAAGAATCAGAATCAGAATCAGAATCAGAACCATTTATTGCCATGTATGCTTACACATACAAGGAATTTGTCCTGGCGGGAAGGTGCATACATTTAACATTTAACAATACACATTTAACAGTTAACGCAGTGCAATAAATGAGGATGAATGGATGAATGAATATCTACATTGAGACAGCAGCATAACAAAATACCAAAAGTAAGATAAAGTGCATGGAATGTGCATGAGTGTAAGTGTTGTGTGAAAATGGCAAGTGCAATGCCCAGGTGTCAAGTGTATTCAAGTCAAGTATAAGTATAAGGCTATGTGCAGGGGAGTGTCCGGTGGGAATTGTCTGGGGGTGACAGAGTCAGTAAAGTCAGTGGGGGACCCGGGCTCTGTTGATGAGCCCGACGGCAGACGGGAAGAAACTGTTTTTGTGGCGTGAGGTCTTGGTCCTGATGGACCGCATCCTCCTGCCAGAGGGGAGGGACACGAACAGTTTGTGTCCAGGGTGAGAGGGATCAGCTACAATCTTCCTCGCCCGCTTCAGGGTCCTTGAAGCAAACAAGTCCTGGAGGGACGGCAGATTGCAGCCAATCACCCTCTCGGCAGAGCAAATGATGCGCTGCAGCCTGGCCTTGTCCTTGGCAGTGGCTGCAGCGTACCAGACTGTGATGGAGGAGCAGAGGATGGACTCGATGATGGCAGTGTAGAAGTGCACCATCATTGTCTTTGGCAAGTTGAGTTTCCTCAGCTGCCTCAGGAAGAACATCCTCTGCTGCGCCTTCTTGGCGATGGAGCTGGTGTTTAGTTCCCACTTGAGGTCCTGGGTAATGATGGAGCCCAGGAAGCGGAAGGACTCCACAGCTTTGACGGGGGAGTCACACAGGGTGAGAGGGGCTGGTGGGGCTGAGATCTTTCTGAAGTCCACAACCATCTCCACTGTCTTCAGAGCGTTGAGCTCCAGGTTGTTTTGGCTGCACCAGGTCACCAGGTGGTCAGTCTCCCGCCTGTAGGCGGACTCGTCCCCACCAGAGATGAGTCCAATGAGGGTGGTGTCATCCGCAAACTTCAGGAGCTTGACGGACTGGTGACTGGAGGTGCAGCTGTTGGTGTACAGGGAGAAGAGCAGAGGGGAAAGAACGCAGCCTTGGGGGGAACCGGTGCTGATGGACCGAGAGGCTGAGACGTGTTTCCCCAGCCTCACGTGCTGCTTCCTGTCAGACAGGAAGTCTGTGATCCACTTGCAGGTGGAGTCGGGCACGTGCAGCTGGGAGAGCTTGTCCTGCAGCAGAGACGGGATGATGGTGTTGAAGGCAGAGCTGAAGTCCACAAACAGGATCCTGGCGTAGGTTCCTGGGGTGTCCAGGTGCTGGAGGATGGAGTGGAGGGCCATGTTGACTGCATCGTCCACAGACCTGTTGGCTCTGTAGGCGAACTGCAGGGGATCCAGGAGTGGGTCGGTGAGGGTTTTGAGGTGGGACAGGACCAGACGCTCAAAGGACTTCATGACCACAGAGGTCAGGGCGACGGGCCTGTAGTCATTGAGTCCTGTGATCCTAGGTTTTTTGGGGACGGGGATGATGGTGGAGGCCTTGAAGCAGGCTGGTACGTGGCATGTCTCCAGAGAGGTGTTGAAGATGTCTGTAAACACCGGGGACAGCTGATCAGCACAATGCTTCAGGGTGGAGGGGGAGACAGAGTCCGGGCCGGCTGCTTTGCGGGTATTCTGTTTTTTAAAAAGCCTGTTAACGTCTCTCTCTTGGATAATGAGGGTCGTCACTGTGGAGGGGGTAGGGGGCGCTGTGGACGATGGTTCAGAGGCGTGAGCCCCTGATGGGCTGGGGGAGGGAGGGCTGGTGGTCTGTGGCTGGTTGGTGGGGCTGTTGATGGGGCTGTTGATGGGGCTGTTGGGGATGGCGTCAGGACTATTCCATTGTCTTTCAAATCGGCAGTAGAACTCATTCAGCTCGTCTGCCAGGCGGAGGTTGTTCATGGAGTGGGGGGTTTTGGGCTTGTAGTTGGTGATCTGTTTGAGCCCTCTCCAGACCGACGCAGAATCACTTGCTGAGAGCTGGTGTTGCAGTTTCTCAGAGTACAGTCGTTTAGCGTCCCTCACCGCCCTGCTAAACCTGTATTTTGACTCTGTGTACAAGTCCTTGTCCCCACTCCTGAACGCCTGGTCCTTTTGCAGCCGTAGCTTTCTGAGTTCCGCTGTAAACCAGGGTTTGTCGTTGTTGTAGCTCACCCTGGTGCTGGTTGGAACACAGCTGTCCTCACAGAAGCTGATGTAGGAAGTCACAGCCTCTGTGTACTCATCCAGACTGATGGTAGCAGTCCTGAAGACATCCCAGTCAGTACAGTCCAAGCACGCCCGAAGATCCCCCAGAGCCTCACTGGTCCACTTCTTGAACTTCCTCACCACAGGTTTGCAGAGCTTTAGTTTCTGCCTGTATGCAGGAATCAGGTGGACCATGACGTGGTCAGAGTGACCCAGTGCAGCTCGAGGGACGGCGTGATAGGCCCCGCTGATGGTGGTGTAGCAGTGGTCCAGAATGCTCTCCTCTCTAGTCGGGCATTTAATAAACTGTTTGTACTTAGGGAGTTCATGTCTGAGGTTTCCTTTGTTAAAGTCACCAAGAACAATAACTAAGGAGTCCGGGTAGGTCCGCTCCACACCCTGTATCTGCTCGGCGAGGGTCCGTTGTGCCTCCTGCACGTTGCCCTGCGGTGGCATGTAAACTCCGGCCAGGATGAATGAAGCGAACTCACGGGGGGAGACGAGCACCGACACACCGAGGCAGCCATCAGCGGCGCCATCTTGCAAGGTATATTAATCACAATAATAACACTTGTACTTAGTATTAAATGGATGCTTATGTTGCCTGATATTGATGGCATAAACCTCTTGGTCTTGTGCAAACCCAGACCTAGTATTTTACTTTTCTATTTTACTTTTAGCATTAGAAACAGCCATCGACCTACAGCCAAGTCAAAAGGACTGAACTGTTTCATGCTTTTGGTAGATGAGTAATTTTTTTAAAAGCATGCAACCACAAGTGGGCAGAAATAATCTGTTAACTACCTTAAAAACAGCTTGATAACAAATAACACCTCACAAAATGGCCAATAACTAGTTGACTCATTGAATGTACAGCAAAAAAAGATATTGAGTGCTAAAGGGAGTGGGTGTTTTAGCTAGAGAATAACTTTTTTCAAAACCACTTATTATATATTATACAATGCCGCTGGGCTTTTAGTCCTCAGAGCCACCAGCTTCAAAGCATGCAGAGGTCAAATGGACAACTGTCTGGCTGACGACTCTGCAGAGCAGATTTATGGGGCCTTGCGGGATACGTTAGATGGTTGATGGTTTAATGCATCGTCTCCTTTGAGCCCAGGAGGAATGTCGACCAAAGACTACATTTACTCACCCTTTACAAGGACCTTAGGGACTTTGGTGTGGCTGGCACAAAAAGCACTGTAGATTTTAAAACGGTCTGCATAGTACAGGAAAGAGCCTCCCAGGGAGAAGAGGATTTTCTGTGAAAAAGGGAAGAGAAGTTACCCAACCATTAATTATATAATACTTTATGGGTGTTAACAAATGCTTGTTGACGGCCATGTCTTTCTCAAAGAAGGTATACCTTAAACTGATCCACTCTCTCCAGTTTCTCCAGATCAGGAACCAGTCTGGTCCCGTCTTCCAGAGTTTTGAGAAATTCAACCTGAAACTCCACCATTTCTAGCAAGTTCCCAAATAGTACATCCAGCTGGCGGAAAAAGACATTTGAGCAAAGCCAAAATTAGTGCTTTTCATTTTACAGTGTGTGTTCTTTAATATCAATTTAGTATTTATTTATATTTATCTAATATAATCCTTAACTGGTGCATCCAATTTTAGGCCCTTGCTACAATTAGCGCATATAAAAACTCAAAACGATCAAATGAATTTCATCATTACAAGTGCATGTAAAACATCTCTCGCAAACCTCCCTCTCTCTCTCATCACCCACCCCTCTTCACATGATTATGTAACCCTCTTTTCTTCAAAAAATGTTAACAGTGTTAGCATTTAAAAGCCAACTACCTTTCAAAGACTCAGGGGAAACGTTTGACATACCTCATCCTGTGTGAGGAAGGTCTCTTTCTGCAGTGGGGTTAAAAATCTCCCGATGAGGCAATTGAGATCCTGCAAGACAAGAGTTAATTATGCATTTGTTTATTTGTGTGATTTGGGGTTACCCACATCATGATGTAGATAAAAGGGGGAAAAACAGCTTATATAGGGCTTAAATATTCCTCACAACAAAACTAATTAAGTAATTACATTGCAGGATTCGTCTCAACATTCCTTCAAAGATCAAAGACAGATTCACTTAAAAAGTGAAAGCAGGTGTTCGATATTAATTAAATGACTATGGCTACAGTTCAGTGAAGCTATTCTGATGAAAGCCTATGAGATCAATTAGTAGCTATGCCAAAAAGTAGGGAAATAGACCTTCCAACGTCTCCAAAAATGACTGGCCTAACCAAACATTGCACTGTAATTTACATGTTTCTTTCTTATTGTTGATCTAATAAACAACTCAAGCAACCGCCAAATTACTTTTAAATTATTGGTGAAGATGTTGTCTTTATTATTTGTATATTATATTATTAGTTAAAATGTCCACATGGAATAGACAAAACTATCTTAATTAATAACACCAATATTATGAAACTAGTAAACTTGTGGGTATGAGTTGTCAAAGCAACATGAGGTGCTTAAAAAAAGAAATAGAACAAATAGCCCCGGTCCACCAAATATCAAGGTATCCCATCTGAAGGTTGTAAAATATGCCATGTATCATACATAATGCAATTTCTATAATAAATGTCCACCTCCTTCAGTGAGGTATAACATTTTAAATAGCCTTGACATTATCCCATTGTATTCCCTCGTAACCCTTTTTTTTTTTTTAACCAAGCCACATTTATACAGTACCAGGCAGAAACATATTAGGCAATATCCAACCAAGGGCACAGCTGTGTCCCCTCATATCTCCTGAGATACAGGGATGCATATGGAGTAGTCTTGTGGAATAGGTAATGTGTAGGTCTAACACCACCTGAGGCATACAGAACATAGATCGATGGACTGGAGCGACACACGCTCACTCACAAAGACCAGCTGTAAAGTAACATGAGTCATACGTACTTTGACATAGGTGCGTTCGGTCTCCACGAGTTCACAGATGACTTTGCGGAGCTTGTCAGCATCGGAGAGCTGTCGGAGCGTTGCGGGTGGTGGGAAGGGAGAGTCCGGGCTGGGCGAAGAGGACACACACTCCGTGGGATTCATGTCATGGAGACTGCGGCAGAAAGCGGCGACTTGCTCTGTACTCTACAAAAGAAAGGAGATGCAATTATGTAACTCCAACCTGAACTCATAAAAGCAAACATTGATCTGTCAGTACAGAGCCAGCACCTCAAATGTTAACTTGCAGGTGTGAATCATGACTACGCAGAGTGGGAGCTTGGAAAGAGGGTGATGGGCAGCTCTAAAAAAAAAAAAAAAGTAATTTGCACTAATTTGGTCTATTTTCAGTCTGTCATAACAATCACTCTCTCTCTCTCACGTCCCTCTATTCCCTGGTGCTTTTCTCCTACTGACGGATCGGTGGTGTAATGATTCATCTTTCACCGAAATCAAAATATACACACAACATTGTCGGTCCACATACAGTACAGGTTGCCGGGGAGACCAGCCCTGATGTGCATTAGACTATCATTTTGGACGGAAATAGACTCCGCTCAGCAACAGCCTACACGGCTCAACACAGTCACTGATCGCAACAGCCTCACCAGTCATAACAACACAAAGCGCATTTGGGCTTTTCACGTCAATACAAACACAAAACAGAAAGCAAAATCAGATTCGTACCCGTCAAAACCTTATTCCATTGGACATATTTGAATAGATTAAATACTTTTTGTATTTTATAGCAGGGAACACAAATATTAAAAAGGAGAAAGTTGCAGGGTGCAAAAAAGTTATTTCCACATAACAAGACCACTAGCAAGTACAGACACCACTGAGAGAGCCAAAAGGTCTCTGGTTGGTATTATTTTATAGTTATAACTTGTATGGGTCAGAAAGAAGCAATGTATCTTGTCACACCAACAAGCTTCTCTGGGAAATAATAATAATAATAATAATATAGCCTCCAAACAGCTGCAGAAGAGGGAACGTTCTCATTCTCCGATACAAACAGTCCTGATGAAGATCTGAGCTACTCGTCTATTATCACTGCTGTGCATAACAAAAAGTACATATACAAAGTTGCATTGTTCATATAACTGATATACTAAATGTTTTTCCAGGACTTGCACCAATGAGTGAACACTAGGTAGAAACAGTGATAGGTTAGATGCCATTCCCTTAGATACAATGAACACAAAAGAACAAAAGCAGAATACAGACAGAACAGACAAACATTGTGTTATCCAGTGACAGTCGCTGTGCATGCAGCTTTGCAAATAACCATGGTTATCAGCATTGTTATCTAATCAAGCAGACATCCATATGTGAGACACGACAACACTTTGTCCCTCTTGACAGTGTTCCCGAAATAACCGGGTAGCTTCCAGATCAACAGATGAACTGGGAAATGCTTAAATGCCCTTAAATATAATATAAAGCACTGATGCTAAGTTAGCTAAATGTATAGTTAAAGAGCTGCTGCAATAGGCATTTTTCAACTTTCATGATTTTACTAATTGCAAATGTTAGAGTACAATTACTGACAATACTTGTTTAGCCGTGGAAAGGGTTAGGTTTTAAAAAGCCAAGTTGCCTGACAAAGATCCATTGCCCCGAAACATCCCTTTATTAAGACATTTACCGCTGATGATGTGCGGGACGCAGTACGTTTTTACACAGAAACAATCAGCACGAGAGATCCTGTCAAAACAGATCAATTGAGATATGCTCCCATCACACAGCCATGCTCGCATCACAATACATAACAGTTTTCCTGTATTACTTTACTGATATGATTATACTGTACCTTCGGCCCAAATGGAACTGCAAAGACGTTTGACAAACAAACACACAACAGAAGCGTGCATTCAAATTTGCAACTCCAAAAAAATAAATGTAATGCCAAGAAAAGAGGAATTTAAAAATATTCTGTAAATAAATCAAATTCTTTCCTGCCCAATTAGTCAGCTGACCTCGACCAGTTTAACTGAGCATAAGAAGTCCATGACAGTCCAGTCATAGTCTTCACAATCTCAATCTCGACTAATTAACACCATGGCAGCTTTGGGTGGCTGAACAGTCATGACATGCCAGGGAAAAGAGAAAGAACGGAGAGGGGGCGGGGAGATCAAAGCCTTAAATATCACATGAAAAGATATATGTAGATAAGAAGCACCGTCTTGGGTAAAACTAGACCAAAAAAAACAAAGATGCCAGGGATGAGCACTAACAAATGAAATATAGATTAAAGGCTGTGTAAAGGCATGAAGGCACTCACGATGGAGTGGAGGGAAAATGACACGCCTGCTCCCTGAAACGGAGATAAGCCGAAGATCACAGCTCGAGGTGCCAAGAGAGAAAACTCTGCAACAGTCAGAGAGTCACTGCAGCAGCGTCAGGGTGGTTTGTCATGTAAAGTCCAAGTCAGCTGTAGAGACTCAGCTCCTACATACAGCGTTTCCTTTTGGCATCCCGTGGAGCACTTCAGTGATTAAGGGGCAAGTCTGCGACATAACAATGACTCATAGCTTCCTCTTATTCGTCTGTAGCAGCAAAGAGGAGGTGTGAAACAAACGCTGTAGAGGAAAAGGTGTTTTACTCGCACTGGAATAAGACACCGCAGCTCGCCATCTATCACAGCAAGCGCTAGCCAGGTAAAGAAAAGTGATCTCACCAGATGAAGCATGTCATAGATGGAGTCTGAGGAGCGCTTGCTGTGTTTGCTCCACTTCAGGACGGACATAGCCGAGTGCAGTTGGACAGTCACACCAGAAAAAGTGCCAGAGAGAAAGACTCCAGTCTTAGAAAAAAGTCAAGTCTGTACTGCGCCTCTCCAACATATGTCTCAGCCCTTTTGTCTTCCTTTTGTTTTTAAAAAAAGGAGAAGGTGCTGTAGTGCTTGTGATGAAGGATGAGGGAAGCGGTTCAGCCTCCTCCTCTCCGCCCACCAGTGCCTACAGCCTTCCAACTCCCCTTCTTTTCACCCTCAGTCTGCTGTAGTTCTGTCACTGATATTCTCCTCTTTTCTCTCTCTCTCCCTTCTCTAAACTCAGGCACACAGTGTGAGTGTGAAGATCTGGACAACTCTGGCAGCATTGTAAGTGAGTCTTGATAATCTTCCAGTCCGGCGAGAGAGCAGGAGGGAAGGAGTCTCCTCCTCAAGATTGTGGTGGAGCAGGATTGGCTGGAAGAGAGACACCGCAGTGGAATAAAAATGCAGGATTGCAGGAATGGGGGGGGAGTGATGGGGCCGGGGAGCTGCAAGGAACAGGCTGCAGTGGAGGGTGAATACAGGGACTGAAGAGGGGGATTTTACAGGAAGAAAATGAAGAGTGGTAAATGTTTAGGCTTGCCAAAATTCATTTTAAAATGAGTACTACATCAAATGAGGTAGGAGTTACACAAGCCCAGAAACAAGCCATTGTTCAGATCATTAACTGAAAAATAGATGTATAAAAATACACCAGCAGATATCACACATTTAAATGTCGTCTTACGAGTCTCAGGACTTTGAGGTTTCCTCTTATTCTCATTATATATTTTTTTCTTTGTTGGCGTTGCTACTGACTGTTGGAACAGTTGTTGCAACAAGAAGTTCAACAAATGGTTTACATAAGGGCAGCACTTGTCAAGCAAAGGAAAAAGTAGATCAATTCTCCAAAAAGAATGGCATGAGTTTTTCATTTTGCTCTGTTACTAGTGAGCTTATGGTGCAATTACAGCGTTTTAGTTACAAAGACTTGAATTTGAACCGAGTGCAGCATCTTACACCGATTTATCAAATACTTTCAACGCAGACGGATAAACTAGCCTAAAACAGAGAGGAGGAGCAATCAGCTTTTTCTTTTTTTATTTGAAAAGACAAAAGTTAAAATTTAAGGAGACAATGCATCACCTAACATCACTACTATGATAGAATGCACCACTGTTTTTTCTTCTCCCGATTTGGCTCAAATCCTAAATCTTGATCACCTTTCAAATCGTATCCATAATGGTATTATTAATTATTTGACAAGCAGTTAACTAGAATTGGTAAAATATTTGATTAATTGCTGCTCATTAAAAAAGAGAAGTTAAATAAGCAGTAATTAGACCAGTCCACAATTTGAAGGGCAAGTGAAACGACTGAGGATCTCAGTGATCCTTAGATCTAGTTGGTAGAATAAGAAATGATAGTGATCAAGTGTTTGATAAGAAAATATGGCATCCTTTGATTCAGAATTTCATGAGCGGCAACCCAGTTGTTGTTTGAAGTCAGCTAGTTGCAGAAATAAGAAGATAGCACTACTTTAATGTATTTTATTTTTGTTCTGTGTTTTTACTATGAGACCCTCTTTTTACTTCACAAAAGAAGCATTAGTCATCTTGTTAGTCAAAGCACTTTAATAGCTAAATAGAGAAATGTATTGGTCTATGAGATTTGTACTTGTTTTGTCACACCTGCTCTGTGATTTTGTACTTTGTCTGAATGTTCAATTAGAGTTAAAATGAATACACCTCCATTCATTACATTATCCTAATCACCACACATAAATGAACAATTTGAATGCAAGCTTAATCAAAGACCCGTCCATCAATTGGCTGTTACATTCAAAGTAATTACACTTTGCTTCAAGCCTCTAATGCATAAGATGCACTTCGTTCAGCACTGTAGGCATACATTAATATTCAGCCCCTTTTAATTATCTCAAATGCTACATATGTGCAGATAAAACAGCTGTGTGACATGAAAGGAAAAGAGAAACTTGATGCAGATTTGTAAGCATGGGATTAACACCTGGCTTATATGGACACTGCTCCACTTTCCTCAACAAGACTGAATGAGCCAGTTACAGATGGCGTCTCAAACCGTGGTGAAACAAACTGTTCTAATGCGCTCTTTTCATAATAACACTGAGTTGAGGAGAATGGTGTGAAAGACAAGGACGTGGTGTAAAAAGACAAGGACATGGATAAGACCCGTGCACACCATTTTGAAGATGTGCTGTCAGATGTTGTTGTTTTTTTGTGTGATACTTAACCATACGACACTCAACAATTAATAAACTGCTGCTCTTACCTTCCTGCACTCAAACTCACTGAAGATCTCAGAGTCGTCGTCCAGGCTGTCTCCTGAGCTTTCGAGTAGCAGTCCCACCCCGTCGTCCAGGATCTCCTCTGCAACAAAAACAACATGTCTGAGCTTCATGAAACACTGTATGGAATATTTATTTTAATTGTTTTCTGAGATGAATGCATTTATCACAAGCACTGTAAAGTACGCGAGAAAACATGTCCTTGTTTTGTCATTTTCTATTAAGATTAAAGACCTTTATGTAACACCTGATGACCTCATCAAACTAATCCACAAAGTGGGGCTATAACACACTGCTGGCAGCTTCCTATCCTCCCTCACGATGACCCTGTAGATTCATCAGGTTTGTATAAATGAAACTGCTCTCAAGGACACTAGCGAGAAATCTTTTCTGGATGCAAGAAAAGAAAAATGCAAGAAAAATAATTGCCTTTCTGGCCCAGTGTTATCCTTGTATGTGATTACAGGCCAGCTGGTTTGTTAAACATGGCCATACTGTGAGCAATTAATGGCTTTAATACACTGTGCAGGATTTCTGGAAATCAAAGTTTGGGAGTTAAGCTCTTCAGTAGCCTCGGCTTATCGGACCTGTGAATGTGCCGAGTTGTGCCTTTAAATGCGTACAGGTAACAACATATTAAGATGGTGGATTTCTTGTCCAGCTGCATTTGACCTTCTTTGTATTTCTCACCTTGACTCTGGGAGAAGATGTCCGTGTAGAGATCCTCCTCTGCATCCGAGCGGCGTGGGGGTAGATAGCAAAGCTGTCGGCGGTCCACAGAAGGCAGGGTGTTGACTGTCAAAGCAAGCGAGGCTTGAGAGAAAGCTACCTTCATGTCGGAGAAGTTGAGACTGTGGGAGTCTTTTCCGTTCAACTGGAGGATTTCATCCCCTGCATTGAGACCTGAGAAGTGGGAACAGTAGCTTTGATTACATGCTCGGCCTGCCATGTGTGCGCACACTGAATACAAGTTATCTGCTGTCCCGAATATGAGATGGGACCAGCAGTCAATCTCATTGTCAGCATTGATTAACAGGCCATTAAACCCATAATTACGATGATGAAATTACAATAACATTATTTGTAAGAAACAAATACAAAGTAAAAATACTACTTTGGAGACCATTCGTTAAATTGATTATATTTTCTTGGCCTTTCTGCTGAGATAGAGCGAGTATCTCACTTTCTGCTGCACAGCATCACTGCGTCTTCTCTACCTGCACTATGACCAATTTCAGCATTTGACATTACTCAACCCTGCAGTATAACTTCATAAGGGTAGTGATGTGAAGCAGCTGTGGTGGGGCATCGTATTCAGCGTCCTTCACAAAGGCCAGTGAGAGGCAGTGTGGTTATGATTATAGTAATCAACGCCCTTGAGAACTGCCGTATTCTCTGAAACCTTCCCCGCCTATTGGAAAACATGTGCTAATGCATTTCCAAAGAGATGTAGAGAGTGAAAAAAGTCTATTGACCTTGATGTGTGAAAAAAATGCTTTGTTTAAAAACAACTGGTAATAGAACAGAAAAACAACCAATTCATCGCACATTATTTTTCCTCGAGCTATAAATCATCAGTTCACGGACACAAATTCAGTGTATTTGAAAGGAGTTCATTGGACGGAAATGAAGTGTAATGAACCTTTGGCGAAGGCTAGTCCGCCTGCCTTCACATCAGTGATGTAGAGCTGCTGCACTCCGTCCTCCTCCACAACTGAAATGGAGAAACCTGGAGGAGGAAAAGGAGGAGAGAAGAGGTGGAGAGAGAGCGACAAGGGAGACTCTTACATAAAATATCAGAGGGATTTGTGCAGTACAAATGGGAATAGTCTAAGAAAAAACAGGTTGTGTATAGGTCAAAGACAGCATTACATAGGAAATCGTTGACATTGAGGTAAGCATCTTACTGAAAACAAAAAGAATCTTCGAGGTCAATGGAAAAGAAATTACGCAGGATAATTTAAATGGTTCCTACCGTAACCAATCATGCAGGATTCATCTCGGTCAAACTGGATTACTTTTGTAATTTTGGAGCAGAGCTCAATTTCTTTGTAAAGCTGTGAAGAACAAAAACAAGTTATTATATAAATCATGAAACAACGGCCTATTTTATTCATATTCTGGTGGGTTGGTTACTGACAGCATGGAAAGAGAGTGGTAATTTTCTGTATTCTAAGACAAAGCTGCTCGAGCAGTCTTTTATGACGTGTCATGATTACATGGTGGAAATACAAAAGTAACTACAGATAGAGATGAATAGATTTATGTTTTGATGCATGGTCCTCCCAGGCAGGCGTTTCTCCAGAGATGTGCAATCGAAAGGATATAAATACAAAACCTATTAATAATTCACAACGAAGGATGCTCTTATGGTCTGTGGTTTTCTCCGTGTGGTGATTCCTCCCACATTTGAATGCAATTACTAACGTTTCCTGTTTTTACCTTTTTTAATCATAAAAAGTCTGGTGGAGAAGGAGCGATAATATCATGTGCAAACAGGTAGTTACATACCAAGTCGCACACATCCTCTTCTGGTTTGGGAATGTAGAATTGCACTTGGTTTTCGATAAGGAATTTGAGTCGCAGGTAGTGCTTGGTGGGATCGAGCTGGTGAGCCTGTGGGATGAAGGAAAGAGGACAGAAAGAGTATTAGAGGGTAGCTAAAACACTTTGTGAATAGAAATAAAGATTACAAACAGGTATTCGGCATTTTTACAGTCTTGTTCCAAGGGAATTATTTGATTCTTCCTCTACAATTCTGCCCTCAACGTCCTGACCATGCATAACTTCTATTTGTCTAGTTAAAGGATGCAACGAGAGGCCAGATCGTGGCTTTCATTTCCAAAGTCTTATGCACAAGTGTCATCTTTACATCTTTGTCATGCAAACATCGCTGGAGTGCACTGTGCGATGTTCCTATCAGTTCATTTCAGAACAGCCATTGGCCACAGTTACCTTGCAGATGGTTTCCAGAACGCACAGTGCTGACTCCCCTGGCTGGATGATGGTTAGCACCGGCTGGTCATTCGGCAGACACACCCAGGAGGGGGTGAGGTGGTTAGGGACCCAGATATCACTTTCCGTGCTGGACCGTGGAAGGCTTTTCACAGTTCCATCCTCACTTTTCTTTGAACAGAGACATTTAAAAGGATAATTTAGTCAGCTATTTAATACAGAATCATTTTGACTATGCAAGTTTGGTTCCATTAACAAGGATGATGATTTCACATGTATGTTGTAATAATTCCTCCCATCTAAATATAATATATTATATTACTGTACATTTTCTCAAAAGGAAAAAATAATAATAGCTGTTATAGTAACCTTTGGGTCTTGGCTCTGCTCAGGGAACATAGAGGGATAATAATATTTCATCAACGTGAGTGTTGACTTATAATCTAGTCGAGTAAGTTGCCACTCATCCTTGGCCTCCAAGTCACTGTCAAATGTATGCATACAGAGAATGATTCCTCCTTACTGTGTTTTCCTTGGTTGGATCAACAAATATGCCATCAACAGGCTTTTTTATTAGCTCTTCGCCATCAGCAAAGACCTGCTGGGTCAAAAAAGAGGTGAAGTGGTCATTACTCAAGCAGAAGAGTGGAGGTTAAATCCTTGAGGAAAAGACAAGATGCAATATTTTAGTAGCCTAGGCAGTTCTATTGATTGCATCAAAACTAGAAAATAACTGTGAAATATCGCAGACCTGGTTGATACTGGGGTGGGCTTTTGTTTTCTTCTTTGAGGTAGTGTCCAGACCCCAGAGGGAGGAGAACCTGCTCTTGCGCTTGCTGCAGGAACGAGACATGGCCTGTGCTCGCCGCCTCACTCCGTTCTCTGAGCGAGCTGCCACCTGCAAAACCATAACGACTGTCAGGGCTCAAACATTAAAATGCACATAGACGACAATATGACCAAATGTCACATACACTTTGCAGAAATGCGTGGCAAGCATGAATTATTTCTTAGTACATCATTTTATAAATTAAATAAGAGCCCAGAGTAGGTTTAGAGGGTCAATGAAAAAACTATGTCTTTAAAAAGGCAGATTTGCAAACAGTAGCTTTTCTATGAGCAGTACAAATATTGATCAAGAAGCATTTCACCAGACTGAGGAGGAATGAGGAAAAGGGATTGCATGCGCATCAGCATGATGTTGACATACAGATACTGAGCCGTCATATCTATTTCACAGAGTAGTACTGGGCTCATGCAGATTCTTACACAACCTGTCATTTCTAGGCTGTTCATTTGTGGGAAAAAAAGAAAGAATAAAAAGGTCTTTGAATTCTGTCTTGATTTTTACTGTCAACTTGTGTCAGCATTTTAGACGTAGGGCCGATGCAAGTATGGAGTAGAGCTGAGCAGGGGGAGAAAAACGGGAAAGACAAAAAAAAGAGGAGGATAGAGCTGTTAGAGAGTCTTTTGTTAGACATCCCAGCCTGCCATCTTGCAGCTCAAACACCCACATGCTCCACAGCACTGCGTTGGTAGTGCCTCCCTGCTCTGCAAACACGTCTCTAAAAATCAAATAAATGTTTTCCTGTACTACCGGTGCTTTTTGCTGTGTAGCACACAGTGCAGCGGTGGGAGGCCAAACAAAGCTGAACCAGAATCTCTTCAACAGGATCTCTGCGTGAGACTCAGGATCCAAAATAGAAAAAAACATGGTTTGAAGCGATGCATTTAGTTTCTAGAATCAATTGCCCTGCCAGGAGAGTCACCTGCTGTACTTAGAGGTCACAGTGTGTGCTTTGAGGGAGATAAAGTATCTTTGGAACTTCTAAATATAAGGGCAGAGTAGTGTTAAGAGAGATCCCCCCACATCTGAAAGGTTACAGATTTACTCCCTGCAAAAGCTATAGTTTGAGTTGCTGAAGTATACTTGGGCTGCACATTGGTTCTTCAAAGATTCACAGATTCCAAGTCTTATTCGTGATGGCTCCTGAGAAATGCATACAAATGTAAATAGAGGTAAAACTAAGATATGTCGAAGTGTAGACGATTCTTCATAAAACCAGATTAAACGAGGGCCTTTGATAAAGATAAAGATGATATTTACCAGTGCATGGAAGGAAGACACAGAGAATATCCCCAGTCGGCCCATTGCCAGCTTGGTTGGACGCGAGGCGACAGCCAGGAGGCGTTTGGGGTTGGGCAGCTCGCCACCTTGCAGGCTGGCCAGGTAGCACCTGAAGCGGAATAGATCCATGTGAAACTGCTCTAGGTTCTGCTCCCACAGGAAGATCTGCAGAATGAGAGGGACACAAATAAACATCCAGTTAATTGTTCATCGGGGCTCTAGTTTTTCAACTTCAGTCCAAGATGGAGTACCTCCTCTCGCCCCCAGAAGCTCTGGAACTAGTTTACTCCCAGTGTTGCCAACCTGCGCTCTCTGTTCCTAATGGTTGGATGTTTACTGGGGCAGTAGAGCAGGACATTGCGATTATTCACCGACCCGTCCCCACCCAGTCACGGTCCTAAACTGGTGTTTGGAAGAGGCGGCCAGTGCCATGGCAGAGGGCTCTGTATCACTGCCAAGTAGCCCAGAGACGATACAGAAACAATACTGCACATTCCACTGGCAGATAGAGGCTGGGAGCGTTTCAGCTTTCTTAGGAGCAGGCTTTATCCATTCATCCCTGCACAATGTGAAACTTGACACTGCCAAACAGAAGCGCTCCAACCAGGCACTACCTAACTGACCAAACAAAGGCCATTTGATCTCCCTTCTCCGTAAACAGACCTATTAGAAGACAATATGAGCTTTGCAATTAATTGAAAGAATCGACTGATGCCAACAGCATACTGGTTTAAAAAACAAAACAAAAGGCAATCTGGTGGCCGGTGGGTGTGTAGCATCAGCAGCCTCTAGTGGATGATACCTCTGAGATCTGTTACTTAATCCCCTCGTACCACTCCCTGCTTCTCTGTCCATCTCCAATTCCTCCTCCATGCTTGCAACTGCTATTGAAATGCCTACTTTTAAGTGATACCTGTAATTAAGCCAACAATGCATACATTTAGTAGGTTATGCAAATAATAGCTGTTATATTCACTATAACCGTGGACCAGAGTAAAGAAATCTTGAGCAACACTATTTTG
This sequence comes from Cottus gobio, assembly GCA_023566465.1. Lineage (NCBI taxonomy): Eukaryota > Metazoa > Chordata > Actinopteri > Perciformes > Cottidae > Cottus > Cottus gobio. The sequence goes on from CM042220.1 coordinate 9,608,006, forward strand.
CTTCTTAAGTGAAGACGAGGTTCTTCCTGGAGCAGATTTCCTCTCCTTTGAAGTTTAACAGTTGTGTCAACAGTCAGACAGAGCAGCAGCAGAAGGTTGATCACAAGAGCTCTTGTGTTGATGTATTACTTGATTGATTTACTAAATCAACCCTTTGTCGGAGGCCTTTCATCAATCCCTCCTGGCTTGTTAAATGTCGCATCAGCTCAGAAAACGGCTGCCAAGCTGCATGCAGTACTTGTAACTTGAATTGAAAGACAAATAAATATTCTGACTCAAAATCTAAACTCATTTGGATATATTCTTGCTGCGGCTGCGTTTTCACATTTAAGGAAACTGTCCATTTTGGTTTGTTATATTTTCTTGAGGAATGTATATGGACAAATGTAAAGTTATTGACAAAGGTTGTTTATTATTTAAGTGGGCAACAGAAGAACAGCTGAATGTAACCTGCATTGACAAGATTGCAACACATTTTTAAATCAACCAATGAGTGTATATCATTTTAAAGACACATTTGAGTATTCTTCTCTCCTGCTGACCTCAGAGGACCAATCAAATTTCCAAACTCTTTCAGTCAGAATAAGACTTCTTAAAATCCCACATAAACTGCTTAACGTGCGGGAACTGTATGGCAGACGAGCCATGTGAGAAAGGAGGATGAAACCTACTTGATCCAGGATCGTCTTCCTCTTCTTGGTGTCAGTAACAGCTGACAGCTGCATGTCTCCCATCTTCTTCATCTTCTCGTCCATGTCTATCTTCTGCTCCAGTTTCTTGATCTCTGCGCGAAGCAGGCGCACCGTGTCCTCTCTGTGATGCTGGCGGGCGACAGCAGTGGCACATGCCGAGTGGATGGCTGTGATCCAATTTTCCAACTCCGTCTGGCTGCAGGTCTGCGTGGGGACAGAGAGGGAAAGGTCAGAGGTTAAACAACAACAATCGACTACCAAACACGCAAGATAAAAAAGCTCTCTATTTGCATTTCCGAGTTGATTCATTGCTAATTATTATGGCGAATCAGACTTGAGAGATCATGAAAGGAAAGAAAAGACTGCATATAGGTGGAGGTAGAGCTGGCGCCTGGCAGAAGGCACACTTATTCACAGAGCAGATGACATTTAAGCGTTCTCTTACCTGAAACAGAAACGCGTCTCCCAGGGAGTTGCTGAGACAGAACACAAAGTCCTTTTTGGGATGCTCGGGTACAGCCTGCACAATACTGTTCTCCACCCAGATGGCATGCTTAGGGATACTGTTGTTGTCGATCCCTGAACGGCCATCAGTCTCATAGAAGAATAGAGTGCAACCTGGAAAACCAAAACATCTTTCACTTTACATGCATAATATGCTAATCGACTGCTAAACTCTTGATGGCCCAATCTCTAGGAAAGGATAACAATGATGATCATATATTTTTTTTTAAAGCTTGATTTGCTCAAGCAATTTAATTCTGCTCTCCAGTGGCCAACATAAAGAAGTGCAGCATGGCTGATAAGTCAGGCATCATGATCATTAGAGCACTGATTTGATTTTAAAGCCCAGTAAAGTGGCATAAATTTGACAATGCAATTTTTTTATTTTGCTTGAATTGAAGCTTGGTTTGCTTAGCTACTGTAAATTGAGGTTAAATTAGATTTGCGACACACACACTAGTCACAAATATATATAGTATAAGTATTTCTGCATAAAATACTGTATGTCAAACTACATCAAAAGCATCCTGTGTTAACTTGTATTAATATTGAGATTATGGAATAAAATATAAATGTTATGGACACATTGATTTGAGGGCATAACAAACCTTTCAGGGAAACCCAGTAACTCTTCCACTTGCGCCTTGTGGCCGACTCCACTTTCTTGTTCTTCTTATGCACAAGGAAGTTCTTGACGGCAAGCCTTCCAGCTTTGCGCACCATCCCCTGGGTGACGCTGAACAACGGGTCAGACTGGTAGGCGGAGCTCATGGTGCTCTGCTCGTCACTCAGGGCGGACCCCGCCTCCTCTAAACTCTCCGTCTGGCAGGAGCTCATCTCCAGTTCTTGGCGAAAGTTCTCGTACACGCCCTGTACACACTCGCTGGCCCCGCCGCCACTGCTGCTGCCACTGTCGCTGCCAGCGAACATGCTCCTGCCAGCCGCCGAGTACACGGAGAAGGAGGCCGACATGGTCTTGTAGCGCCTGGACTGTTGCTCTGCCTCCACAGTCACCCCATCGATGCCGCTGTCCTCGTACTCGCTACCCTCTCCGGCAGTGACATCCTGCGTCGTGGTAGAAGCACAAGACAGGTGAGACGGCATGGCAGCCACGTTGTCTTCATCACTAATGAAGCCTGTCAACAACTGCTAGCCTCACTGACAAGTTATCTACATACTGTATACATACAGCAAGGAGCCATTATTCTAAACATGTGGCAAAAACGGTGAGTAAAGAGGCCTAACTGGAGTCCATGGGTTGCTTAATCCTGAGGTTCTGCTCAAAATTAATTACTCGCAGCAAAGTGTCTGCTGTTGTGCGAGCCTGCCCTCCCTGTGGCCCCGCAGGGTCTGCCCTCTCCTACCCACGTGGCCAAAGGCTCCTGGGAGATGAAGGGGGTGACACTGTATCTCCATCTGATCACATGACCCAATCATGCGCTCCAGAGCTCCTTTCTCTCAGGCTGACGGTGCCCTGCAGTGACAGGGCCCCCATACACGTTTTACTGTCTGCAGGCCTCCCCTCATTATCATGACAAAAGACTGAGGCATTTCAAACAGGGAGTGACTTTAAGCTCTGCTCCCTCCCTCTCATCGTTGCAGTCTCCTCTCCCAAGAAAAACAACAGTTTCATCCGGAGACGACACATTGCTCCCCTGACAGAAGCGTTTTTTTTTTTACACTTAATCTGTTTTAGCAGCGTATTATCTGTGAGGTGAATGCTGCAGAGGAAACGCTCGGGCACAATGGGAGGGGGAAAAAATGAGGGGAGCTGTGTTATTGGTGATGCCACCAGACCACATTAAGATTCTGCACAGCTCCTTTATGTCCAAGCAACATAAAGGAGCCATGACACAGCTTTAACGGTTCAACTTAAGATAGTGTCAAAAGGACAGGAATACACTGTTAACATTTTCATGGACACAGAAAAGTATTTGTTCAGATTTCTATGAAATGAGCCACTTTCAAGATAATTTGAGCCAAATTGGTAGTTTAAAAGCAGCACAATGTTAACCTGCTTTACATATTACCTGTATAGTCTGCGCCCTCCGGCCCTGCATACTGGCACACATGGCAGCTTGGTGGCTGCTCAAGCCTTCAGAAAGGCAGTGGGAACGCCGGCAGGGAAGGGTGTATGCACCATAGGTGTTCCCATCCTCCTCTGATGGGGAGATCATCTTATCGTCCTCATTCTCCCTGATAGCCCTGTTGGCGTCGTGCCACTTGGCATAGCGACCTTGGGGTTGCCTGCGGGCGGGGCACTTCTGGCTGTACAGCTCGTCCAGGGAGTTGGCCCTGTCAGTGGAGTCAGTGGGGCTGGACTGCAGGTGCCCTTTGCAGCCAGTAAAGTCACTCTCGTTGGCCGTGTCTATGATCTCCTCTGTGCTGGTCAGGTGGTCTTGGCTGAGGTCCGACAGGGAGAACTCAAGGCTGTCATCTCGCCACATGTCTGCAGACTTAGACCTCTTCTTCTTGAAGCTGACGGTCTCCTTGGAGCAATCCCGTGTTTTCTGAAGGTACGTTACCTCGCCTGTGTACACGTCTTCATCCTGCACCTCCTCTGCTGTGGGGCCAGGTAGGGTGATCGTATTCATGTGCACAGAGGGATTGGCCAGGTCGTTGTGAAAGGACACAGGCCGCAGGTTCATAGCCACACGGTCCACCCAAATGGGGCTTCCAAAGTCTGGGAGGATATTCGTTTCATTGAAGGGCTCCAGACCATTGTCAGCAAGGGATTGTGGGATACTGGGGGTGCTACTTGAGCGTGTGCTCGTTTCAGAATTCCTGTGCTCTATTTTCCCTGATGAAGCATGTCGAGAGCGTCTGGACTGTTTGTTGGAGATGCGAAGAGACCGAGACATGTGCTTACGTGACAAATAGCCATGTTCGTTACGGTAGAGGGCATGGTCCCCATTTTGGCTTTCAACATTTCCCATGATTCAGAGGCTGAAAAGAAGTAGACAACGTGTAAATTAACTCCAAAAGAACACAAGATCAAATCAAATGACAGAATTATGAATGTTTATCTACCTGCAGGATCCTGTTGAATTTTCTGGCATTTTGTTTGTCATCCCCAGACAGTTTGGTCCTTCAGCTGCTGGTACAAGCCACAAAGCTCTGAAAACAGATGAAAAATCATATCAAATTTGTAATGAGCTTTCAATTATGTATGCTGGTATGGATAAATACTTTTTTTAGAGAAGCAAGGAAACCAAGATGATCAGTTAAATCAAAAGAAGTTTGATCATTTATCACCTGGAAAGAACTATGATGATAATAAAAAAATTAAAAAAACTACCTCTGAGGGAAAAAGATCATTGCATGATTGCTGCAGACATACATGTATAATGAAACACATCATATGCCTTCATCTTAAACTACTTTGTTTCACTGATCAAGATAACCTGTAATTATATTACCAAGCATGTATTAATGATTTGTAAGTGTATAGCCCATTACAACTTGTATATCAACTCCTTTGCAAAGTCCCTGTTTGGATATTGCAAAGTGACATGTGGCCAACACAGACTTTGCCCTAAAACAACTCTGACGCTGGTCGAAAGAAAATATATAAGAAAAGTCGGAACAGAGGAGCAAATGTACCTCAATCCTAGCATAGTTTTAATGTGTTGCTTCTTCATCACTCACTTTACAGAAAAAAATAGTCAGTTTTGGTTAAGACCAAACTCTCATTTTGACAGGAAGTGATCCACTCATCCCCATTCTAGGTGCACTGGGGTCGCAGGAAGTGGCCGGGACGATATGACCACCGCGAGAGTCACAGTGAACGTGAGTTATTCACAGCTGAAGTGAGCCGTCCATGTAGCGTTGTTGCAGTTATCAAGAGCATTAGAAAGGGCTGTGAGGAGAACAGACCGGGTCGTACGCTTTTACCATAATGCACATATGGATCCATCTCCCTGCCCTTAGGCAGGACAGCCTGCTCTGAAAAGGTCCCGTTCTATGCCTGGGACCATCATCAGATGGGACAGAAGATTAAATAACCACATTGTGGCTGTTGTTCCTCTTGATGTGTGCTCCCCCCTTTTTTAGGACAGACCCTTTGGGGGTGCTATGTTTTTGCGTGTGTAGCCACCGCAGATGAGTGGAAGCCCAACCCTCTGCTGCTGCATGGCTTTCTGTGAAGAGGGGAGTTACGTAAACTGGAGCTGACCCCGTTTCTCTACCCAATGTTGCTCCCTTCCCCTTCTTCATTCTGCTCACTCATCATCCCGCACCAGTACTGCAATGCACAATGTGTGATGGAAGTGCATTCATATAACCCTTTATATTTGGTAGAGGAAAATAACTGAATGCAAAAAAAAAAAGGGGGGGGTGGGGGGGACAGAGCAATGAAATGCCACTGCACTCATAAGAAATAAGATTCGCTGAGGGACACAAACATGCTTACACAATGCTAGCAGAAACATTATACCAAGGGCTACCTCCAGGGTCGTTTGTTCCCTTTCCCACATAGTGCCCTTTAGCGTTTCATGTGTTAGGTGAAAGTTTAATGGCTTTGCAGATGTCATCCCTGGAGAGAAACACAATGTCCTGTGTGTTTTAGCCCAGCTTGTCACTCTGTGAGCCCTACAGGGCTGCATAAAACTATAAAAACATTTTTAATAATCCTTTCGAGAATCTATTTGACAGGTCTAAGGGTCAGTGTTTATAATTAAAGTGTCAGCTGAATTACAGGGGAGCTTTACTCTGTTGCTGTGCTCTATTTGATAATCTTCTCTCAGTGGTTTCAATGTTAATTTGATGTGAAATTGGCCAGAAATTAGACTGTTTCAAGCAGAGATGAGGGGCTTGAATAGTGGAAGATGTGGTTTCCTCAGCGGGTACAGTTAAGGCAACCCACTGTGCTTTGACCTTGGATTTTAAAGCACAACCTCATTTGTTCAGCCCTGAAATATGTGAACCAGCTGTTCATTCACATACGGCAAAATTGGCACAAATGAATGAAAATAGCTGATGAATTCTGCAACACTGTTTGAATGCAACAAATATTCTGTGATTATATATTTACTGTCCTTTACAATAGCAGCAGCAAAGTCAGAGAAAACTAAAACCTGAATAGAAGTGAGGGAAGTAAGTGTGTATAGAATCAAATGTAAAACTCACATGAAAGCTAAGTCAAATTGGCTTCACTGAGCTAATATCAGCATGTTCATCATAATGGCATAAACAGCTTCTTGTTCAAAGCCAATACATTATTATTAGTTTTAGAGAAGACAGCTCTCTTTACAGTACAATCATTTTGCAGTGTGATCCAAGATGGATCAGCAAGCTACTGTTGCCTTTTTCAAGGATATAAAATTTCCTTTGAGCATAGTCCACCAAAGGTTTTTAGATGCAAGGACACAGATAATTAAGAGGTTGACCTGGAGAAGCTCTTAGGAATATAAATGTACAAATAAATAATCATGCATGTTCCACATTGTGATATACAGGTCAGCAGAATATTTAAATAAAAGGTTAATATGGCCTAAATTCTACAACACTATGTTCTCTAAAGCTGCAATGCTGCTGGTGTACAGAATATATCATCAACTCTTTATTAATAAATGAAGAAAAAATGGGTCATTTCCAGCAGGCTGCATTAGAGCACAGGACAGTGGAAGTCTCAGAGGATGCATCTGTGCAGGCCCTTATTGAAATACATAACTACAGGAGATTCCAGCCACCCACAGATCACAAAGATGAATAGTTTTATTGTAACTCAAGATGGCCACACAACGGCACAGAGATTCACCACAGCTATCACCCTTCTGGAGGTTGTAAACAGTCAAGCCATGAAAAGTATCAAACTGCTTCTAAATGAACAGCTGATGTATAAACATCCACATCTTTTTTTCAATGCTTATAATAGAATTTGCCACTTTTGGAGAGAGGCTGTCATTTCTTCTATGCTCACAATGTTGTCAAATTGGAGCGGGAAAATTATATTTAAACATAAAAGACGATTTAGGTTTGGTTCTCTTCCCAGTGGCCAAAAGCTGGATTTATGGTATAAAAAAAAAATCACAAAACGCTATCTAGAATGTATCTGTAATATCTACATGACAGTGTTGGAACATACAAGTATTCTGATTTATGCCTGAACCACTCCAATTACCGACAATGCGGATGATATCTGAGACTGTTTTGGGAGAGTCAAGTTCATTTTTCCATGTCATGTGCCGTTTGTCATCCCTGAAATATGTGACAGGTAGATTTAAGGTCCCTTTGTTATTAAATACCACTTAAAAGTTCACGTTATATTTGACAAATACTTGGGCCAGTTGGAACAGGAGTAAGGAAAATAGTCCTAACCCCCACCTGCTCTTCTTCTTCTTTGGATCCCTCAGGACAAAAATGTCATGTTGCTTGTATTATTAGAGGAAATGATGAAAATACATGCCCTATGGCTAAAACCACAACCTAAAGAAGGTAGAATCTACTGACAGTGTGAAACACCTGGTCACACATTCCTATATTCATGAGCTCCATGTAGAAAAAACAATACTATAATACACCGTATAAATGTGTAGAGTTATTTCGCTGCGTAACCCATTGGAATCAGACACATAATACGAAAGAAGATACAAACAGCAATAGAGCTAAATGCAAACACAATATGATTTTGACTCTTTATGTTGCTCTGACTCCTGCAAACAAATTCCTTTCACTTACGCCAACTACACTGGTGAAAGGCAAGAATGCACCGGGCCGACTAGTTACAAGCTCCAACACAAAACCCTGTAATCTGAACACTCCTGTCTCTAAAGATAATAACACAGGTAGTGGTACAGAGGAGGAGGGGGGGTAACACTGAAAGACAGCTCTCAAGACAGCTCACGGTTCCCTGCTGATATAGTGGTATGCGCCTAAAAAAAACGGGAGTACCAAACAGCAATCTCTTGTTATCGTGACTCGTTCTCTGCTCCCGAGTGCGCTCAACTGTATTTAAGATTCTGTTAGGCCAGAGGGAATTTTAGCATCAACAAAGCTTGCATCTTCTTTTAAAATGTTTCACGCAGGTGAGAAACATCTGTACCAGTGGAGCATTTATTTGGGATTTTGATGAACAAAATAAATACGCGCTCCAGCCTTCCTTTCTTATCTCGACTGAAAACTATACACCGCTTTTATGCAGAGTATTTTTGTTACTTGGATTTTAGAGCTTGAGAAAACCTGAATAGCAAACAATTGGAAAAGTAGGCTTTCAGTGATAATGAAAGCAGTTGGACTAGCTTCTTGCCAAGATGTGGCAATGGGTGTATCACAAAGCAACAGGCTAGCCGGCATTCGGCTCAACCAGCCAAGATTCATACTTCCATATTCAACAAGGTATCTGTCGAAATTACAACAGCTAGAAAAGCTGAATGGATACAATAATAATTATGCCTATGTGGTTGTGTGTTATGGGACTTTAGAAGGATGCCAGCACACACCAGGCAGAATAATGGCTGACAGTAAAGTCGGTGCGAGATCTGGCAAGACGGCAGCAACCATTGATTGGTAAAGGTGCTGGAGGAAGATTGGCAATTTGCCTTTGAATTGTGAGTACAGAGGCAGATTGTTATGCAAACTGATGCGTTTTCTCCGTGAATATTCCCCAGTAGGTGAAGCAGAACAGCTATTTTGTTTGACAGATAGTATGATGTAAGGGTTGAGTGAGTAAGAACCCTCATTTACATTATTCAAAAACCAACTAGGGTATGATTTGAGCTACTCTGAACAGCCAAGCCGGCTTTAGTGTCCCATTGTGAAGAGCAGTCAGGAGTTAAATGTAAAGAGACATTTGCCCTGTTTGCTCTAATCAAACAGTGTTTCTCTATGGACCATAACATACAAGCTTAAAAAACAGTGACTTGATATATCCATTTAATTTTTCATAATGGCACTTCCTGCTGCTTTATTGTGGCACCAATTATATTTGTCAAAAATCCCTTTTTGCACCCCTTTCTAAGTTTAGTATGGGTCCATGTATGGTGCTACTGCAGTATTTGTCCATCTTAAGCATTTCAAAAGATAAGCCCCAACTGTGTGTTACATTCTTTGCAATAAATCTGTAGGCACTGATCTTGGGGCCTGTTGTTGAGCAGCAGCTGGTGCTGTTTAGCCTGGTGGCACCTTTGTCCCTGCCAGTGTTTTCTCTAGGGCACCACTGTGTGCAGAGGTCACTGCTTCAGCTGGTGTTTGAGCTGTATGGGGTTTGTGTACAGCAGATGCTGCTGGTTTTGTTGGATCACCAAGGCTTTTGTTCAGTCTATAGGTTAAGAATGCTTTATATGCTACATATGGCCATTGGTAAAAAAGTCAATGGTGTAGATTTAAAAGTATAGAGATTGTCTTACATTTGTGCACACATTCCTAAGCAAAAGCTGCTCGTTTTAACTGTGGATCCTGGTTATTGCGCTTTGGCTGTACTGGGAGATGTGTGAAATGACCACTAAGATAAGATACACATTTAAAATAGAACTGATATATTATCTCACGTAAATAGATGCCATGCAAAGGACAGCTGTTGTATTTTTCTTTCTTTTCCAACATGGCCAAAGATACATGATTATGTGAGGTCATTGAGTGCTTTCATCTCTATGATCAGTGCCAGCAATTTGCTTGTTCGTAGGGTAACAACGGAGGTGCTATCAGACCACATCCTGCTACGGCTCTTTAGCTCCTCATTGACAACCTTTGAAGTCCTTAAACAGCTATTAATTGGAGGAATACGTGAGCCACAGACCACTGTTTAGACAAAGGGGGATGGATACAGGTTGTGATTCTCTTTTAGGGAGTGGGGGCAATTTCTGTTAAAACTATGATTGGATATGCCATTTAAAATTATTAGAGCATCTTAAAATATGTTTCTTGTTCGTATTACTGACAACTCTGTTTGAAACTTGAAGGTTAGTGTCAGATACATGTAAGGCCCACTTATTGCCTGTGATTATTTGGATTAGACAGAACAAAGAAATTATGTTGAATAATTGAATTTAAGAAAACATTCATAATAGAATAACCTCCCATTTATTTCATCCTTCTTAAATTTGATCCAACAGCTCCTGTGTTCATTATGTAAGACACGTTGTCGGAGCTTTAATATTCCTTTTAACTGTTTTTCTTTAATTCCGGTAGAGGAGCTTGTGAATTTGCATGGAAGCAGAAGTGCCAACGTCATTCAAACTTCTCTCCCAATATTGTGAAACCTACATCAGATGCTGAGGAATGAAGAAATATTCACTGCGAGATAGCGACAGAAGGATCACACAATGATTCAAGATCAATATTTTACCGTTTGCAATTGACGTATTCATCTGGGAAGTGGATAAAAAGGCCTCATGTAATAAAAAAGACAAAACATCACAATCACCATCACTTTCGGTCGGTGACCTTCTCATAGCTTGTCACTGTAAGTGAAAAGGTCTCCCCTGGCTATGGAGCTTCAACACAAGTCTGCCTTTACATACTTCACATTCCAGACTTTTACAATTTGCTCCGCCACAGTCCGACTCCAAACACACCCGACAATTTCCCCCTCACACAAGGAAAAAATGTGCTTGACAGTTTTATGTTCATAGATTTGTCATCAACGGTATCAATCCTGGGACACGCTTGTTACCAAAACACAGGTTCTGTTGCAATGGTAATTTCACCAGGGAAGATTGTCTACCGAGCACTGGCACACCATGATGTATATGAAAAACAGCTGCAAGCTGAAATCAGATATTGGTGGAAACAACCGAGAGTGATAGTAATATATATTTCTATCTCTATCCATCTTCTCTAACTCCTCACTATCTTCAGCTCAATAGCAACGTGGGTCAATACTAAGCTTGAGGGTGTCGATGAATAGAAAAAGAAAGTATGTAGACGTATACTATATGCAACTACAAGGACAACCCACAGGATAAATGAGCAATGAGACAATGTTCAAATAGTTGTAATAGAGAAATGTCATGTCAGTATGGCGTGTACTGTAATTCTGCCTAGGTCAGCACACGTCCACTGACCCCAGCTGGCCATGCAATCTTTGCATTTTATTAAATTAAAATCCAAATAAATATGTTCCGCTCGTATTCAGAAAGGCAGCAGTACCACAAAAGCAGCCATTAAATGGATGTTGATGTCCTCAGACCAGAAGCCAGACCACTGCTGGGTGAGCCATTCACTTACCAATCTCAGAATGGCAGCTGCCTTGTCTTTGCCTGAATGACCCTCTGCTGGCAGCAGAATAAACACAAAGCCAAGGACACAGAGGAGCAGCGAGTCTGCATTAGAAATGTGTTTCCTAAATCTGGTTCACTCGGGATGTTCTTCCACAGAGGCAATCATTTGCTTTCATGTCAATGAGTGGGAATACCTTTTATTTAGTATCACAAGTGCAGGCACACATTTCAAACTCCATATATCTATCTATATATATAGATAGATATATAGGAAGACACTGCAAAAGCTCATGAACTCTGCGGACGCTGGTTTTAATTTAACTTTTGAACAATTGTGGAAATGTTTTGACTGCGATGGCACTCGGAGTGAAGTTTTAGTTCATTTTCAGTTCAGTTCAAGTTTTGGTTTTTATATATATATATATATATATATATATATATATATATATATATATATATATATATATATATATATATATATATATATATTTATATATATATATATATATATATATTTATATATATATATATTATTGCTTTATATTATTATATATTACTACCTCAACCATAACACTCCTGGAGCTCCCAACTCCTTACAGTGTGGCATTGTGCACTGAAGCAGAGGAGTGGATCCTGAAACACACATGACAACACAAAGCTGCAAATGTTACCACTTCCTCCAAGCGGCCCTGATCACATTTTCCAGTACAGGCCTCTTTTAATGCCCTGTGGTCAAATGTCACTGAGAATGTCACATTTCATTTCAGTGTCCAGGACCTTGAAACGGGCTGGTAAACACTGAATTTCATGTAAAGCTGTGTGAGCAGGAGGATACTTGTATCGCTCTACTATTGTGGTGCAGGACAATTTCATGAATTTCAATATCAGCATACTGTAGAGGTTATACTCAAAGTGCGAAGATGTTATTTCTTTAAAGATTTGCCAGCGCATTGATGACGCCGCTAACCGTATCAAACTAGTCACGGCGCATTCACATGTAAGAAAATGAATGGAAACCATAAACATGGCTTTGGTTGGTACTCACAAAAATGTCAAGCCAGCATTAGTCTCCTCGTCTTGTTGAAGACTCAGGGTCACGTGCAATCTGTGCATTGGCATTACAAATGTATGACTTATTCTTAGATCCAGCACAACTTGTGGCAACCATCGAAATGGAAGACCAAAAATCTTAATTGACGGATGATAAGAATCTTACTTTGACTGTCAGCAAACAAAACAATTGGTGGCAGAAGCTCATGCGGCTCCACACTTTGGATTGAGGAATGTGTATTTGAATAGAAACTAATTAGCATGTGCCTAAAGCAAAGGAACAACGCCGTAGACTTGCCTCAAATCAATGGCATGTAAAATGTATAAACCAAATGAAGAGCATGATTCAATGGAGTGCTACTTGTTTTTACAATATAAAAGAGCAGCAAGTTGAGTTGTGTGAGTTAGGGTTAGGGTTTGCTCTGTATTTCGTCTAACTTTTATAATAAGCCAAGTATCTGAAAGAGCACCTGATCTCTAATCAACTTTTCTGGCTTGTAAATCTACAATATAACTTTTGTTCTACTGCACACCGTGCCTTTCAATTAAGTGAAGCTTATGACAAGACCATGCAAACCAATCTGTGATTGCAATTATGTTCCTCTCAAGTGTAAGATTGAGGAAAAGCCTGGAATTGTGTATGTTTTTAATATAAAGCTTTACAAAAACAAATGTTAGTTTTTTTTTAAGCTTGCTTTCCTCCATTCATAACACGAGCATTACCAAGATCTACAAGCCTGAAAGCAGAGCCTGACCTCCTGTCCTGCTAAGCCTCAAACGGTCAATACATTTCCATAACTATGACACCAGATGACCATTTCATGCCCCTCTCCCCACCGCAGGAGTCACAACAGGCTTTCAAAACACAAAGCTGGGATTTTAAATGAACTCACACATCATAAAGTCCTCCTGCCCCCCTCCAGGATGCGCTCTGGGAATTCTCCTTGACTTTGACCATCTCCTACATTTGCAATTCATCATCTCTGTCTCAGCATCACAAAACTACCTCCTCCACCACCACCACCACGTCTTTGTCATTACAACGACACAGACACAAGCTGTATTGTTTGCGTCTGGCAGTGAATGCAGAGCAAGACAATGGCTGGCTGCCTGCTGTTGTCGGTAAAGCTCGGCCCTACACAGGAGTGCTACAGGTACAAACACGAGGTGGAAACCCCACCCTATAGACAGGCTGTGAAGACCTCAGGACATGGTTATAAAACACACACACACACACACACACACACACACACACACACAACACACACACATAACACACACACTATGAAATTACAGGCCGAGAGCATGCAAATGCAAACACTGATGAAAACTAATGAAAATATAAACCCTAAAGACCCAACAAGATCAGAATAGCTTTGGTTGCACCTGATCAATGTAACTAGACTATGGAGGCACTGAAACCTATGCTTACAGGCCAAATGTTGAGTGTGTTACTGGTGGTGTGATTTAGCACCTCTGTTGGAAAGTAGGAGGTTTGAGGCGGGACAGCCATTTGTCTCCTCTATCTACTGACACAACCAAAACACTATATAACGCTATAAAAATACACAGCAGCAAATACAATGACTTACCTCACTGTGTACCACGAGAAAATGTCACTTCGGCTTTGCCACGGAAGCCACAGGAGAAATCCCACGCATCACTAAGGGGAACATTTGAATCCTCACGAGAAGATTATTGATACCCTTCCTACAAGTCCACAGCAGACTGACTATGCAAGGATGAGTTGAAGAACTGAGGGAGGGAGGTGACCGTTTGTAACCCCCCTCCCTCCTCCTCCTCCTCTGACTCTTTCACACTCTTCACCCCCCTCCCTTCTTGCTCCCTCCTTCATTCTATAATTCCACCCCCCTAAACTACAAACCTACTGCTAGGAATGTGTGTTCCTTGTCTCCTCTGTGATTGCCCCTCGCTCCACTATGAGAAGCTTTATATTTACACTAAATGTTGCAGCCTTTTAATTGTAAAAAAAAAAAAAAAAGCCGATTAGATCAACAACTGTCAGATGCAGCTGTATTTTTCAGTCTGGATCAGAACGGTTACTTAAACCTTAAATATAAATATTACCTAATTTAGGGCTTGTACAGAAAACAATCTTTCTTTCATCTCTTTGTGGTTTAAAATAACAGGATTTGTAGTGACAGGATTATGTCAAATGAACCTCATGTTCCTTCTGCCTCAAAGGTTGAGAGCTGAAAGGTTGCAGTCTTAATGTGTTGCGCTGCATAATTTGGATCCTTCAGTGACAGCCCCAAATGGACCTGTGAATGAGAAAAAGGCTAGACTTGCTGTTGTCATAGCACCACTGATGTCGTGTGGCTTTCACGTCAGCAGTGACAGCGGCGCCGGATTCATTTTGAGGCGATGGAACCGGCAGAGGGAACAGGGGAGAGAGGAAGGGGAAGGGGAGGATGTTGGATTGAGGGCACAGCGACGTCTGCTCAGCTGCAGCCTGCATCATGTGCTCCACGCACACTGGAAATAAAACATGCTCCGAGGTAATGTCAAGGGTGGAGACACCATGACAACCATGCAGAAGAGCGACAGCGAGAGCACTGAGCTTAGTCTGTCTGAAAGGAGTCCAGAGACTGGAGGGCTGAATGGCTGTGTCTAGACTTTGCGATGACTAGAACCAAAATAAAAAACACTCCGTATCGTGTCAGGATAACTTCCTCTCTGTGTATTTTCATGTCCTGCCAAGGTTGTGACCCTTAACCACTTAACCACTGGGTTTCTTACTAAAGCAGGAATGTCTGGTCTGCAGGAGCAACCAGACACAATAACCTGTGTTCTTATCAACTCACTGAGCTTGATTTCAATCTTCCAGGATAACTGAACATGCTGTGATGTTCTGTGTCAAAGTCAACACACAAAACACACACTGCCAATTTCAATTAGTAGACAATTTGTTGGGACGAGATCCAATGACCACAAAGGACTCGGAAACACACCATCTGAAGACATGGTGTTGAGAGATTATTATATATATATATATACATACACACACATATAATATATATCTACAAAACTATATTGATGTTGTTCCTGGATGGTGTGTTTTGATAGTGGTAACTTACAACCAAATATGAACCCAAAGCGAGCGTAAATAAATAAACGCTGATGTTACATGAGATGAGATCATCTTATCCGCTCGTGTCCTCGCTTCTGGATCAGGCAGCGCTGCAATAAATGCCTCTATCAGTGAAATTTGGCCAAATGCTGAATACATGTCTGCTCTCACCACGGGAATTTCAGAAATGCAGATTGCTTGCATGGAGCTCAGCTAAACAAAATACTCGGCTGCTTTCTAATCACAGACACAAGGCTATTAAACCCAGTGCTACCCACACTCGGTGTAGCGGATTTAATTGGACATCCAATACATCGACAGGCCATTCTATACAGCCGGAGCAATTTGTCAGGTGAGATTGTGTCTACAGATTTACAGTAACATTTGAGACTGCTGGCGCTGTCCAGGTGTCACAACCAACTGCAATCACTGCCAATCACCTTCAGCCATAGTGAACGAAAAAAAGGGGATGATAGCAATCCATTTCCCAGGATAGTTCACAAAGTGGGACATTTTACTTGGAATAATAGTAACACTTTCAGAAAAATACCAAATCTAATTCACGTTTTCATGTTTGTGATTCGTACAAGCTGGCTCAAGTTAGTCTGGATGGCTCTTAATTATTCTACAGTAATTCCATAGTTGTTCCAATGCGATTCAAGTCTATCCCCCCCCCCTTTATTTTGCATGTGCCTTACCTCCTGTCAGTATAACAGCTGATGCTCCCAGCATGCTTCACATCAGGGACAGTGTTAGACAGGTGGTGAGCTGTGCTTCATCTAGCCTCATTGGTTGCACCAAACTGAGTGTTGAGCTTCACTGCAAAATACCTAGATACTGACAAAAGAATGACAAACATTTTTATTTATTTTTTTAATTTGAACTTTTTAAGTTTACTGCATGAAAATCAGTCACATATATTCCTATTCTTCTTTCAGACGTGGGGCCTTTACCATCAATGTCTGAGGGGTTTAATACTTTCTCAAGGCTCTGGACCCTGAATGTCTTGCACCTAACATGATGAATCACAGCACGGCTTCTCAGAATAGCTTTAAATAAAAGGTCAGTTAATAATTGACTACACACTGGTTTATTATAGCAATTCTGAATGGACCAAAAGACGACACATCATGCGATGTTAAAATACATTGCATAATGTATTCATTCAAAAAAGGACATACTGAGGGATACAATCAGCAACACTACTGATAGAAACAAATACATAGACAATGCTAATTTCATCATAGAAGGTCATGGCAGAATAAAATAACAGTAGCTAGACTTTCCTGGGCCAGGTTGAGAATGTAAAAACAACTTGCACCACAATATGAAAATGCTATGAAACACCAGTCTATCAGCAACAGCAAGAGCATTGACCTACACAGCCAACAGGCTTTCTTGTCTCATGATTAAACTCCCAGTCAACATACAGGGGCCCACAACTATGTATCAAGATGTAGATTCAACAGCATCTCTCTGCTTATTCAAGCTTTATTTCCAGAACTGTACACTAGAAATACAAACCAGTCATCGGGCCGAATACAACGTTTTGTTCAGAAGTTTTTGTAATCTACTACAACAACACTGAAAAGAAATTCATTACCACTAGGGTTCAAGTGTTTATTTTTTGGAGAGTCTCCTCAATCACAACAACACGCGTCCCCCCTAGTGCCCCTCTGAGGAAACACATGATCCATTATACTGAAAAAGAACACTATGTACAACTGATATCTAAAGAGAAAAATGCAACTGTTACGCAATACATGAAAGCAGTAACCCAGCCCGGGTAGAGATCATTAGCAGAGGATCCAGTGGTCTCCAGCAGTGAGTTGCCTCTCAAGAGTCGACATCAAAGACACCGGTATAGAGGGGGAAATAATTTAGAATGCAGGAAAAAGCTGCAATTGACTGGTCGAGCTGAGCATATACATCATGGGTATCTCTCCAACACTAGTGGAACATGTTACAGTTGCATACATGTGATAAGCTGCTGGGTAGGCTCAACTACACTGTATGCTAGAGTTGCAGAAAGCACACTGACCATATAGGAGTCTGTCAATAATTTGTGAACTGCATAGATACGTTATTAATTATACTATACAGTTTTTCGCTACAGCAGCATGAAACCCAGGCTAACTATGGCCCAGTAAGTGCTAAGCCTTAAGAACATTGTGCAAAAGCCCATTCCAATTTCTGAGAGCCTGTGGCAACATCTATGAATACACTTGTTTAGTTTGACCAACATCTCAAAAAAACCCTAATGTTCTATATATGATATTAAAAAAAGAGAACGCACCAAAATCTCAAATTTGAGAGGCATGTTTTTTTCCTGCATGAAACAATTTTCAAGTTGTATATTTTCTTTCAGTTGACTAAATTGCAATGCTGCTGTAATCCTGTAATTTCCCCACTGCGGGACTAATAAAGGATTATCTTATCTTATCTTATCTTATTTGTTTAACTTAACATGTAGTTAGGATCTACCTTACACGCCGGCTATAATTTAATGGTTTAATTCTGCAAACTGTCTTTTTAAAAGGCATCAACTCTAAAATCATTTCTAAACAACAGTCGTCACCGGTGTCAATCACAACAGCTGCTTAGTCTGGCATTTCAAGAGATATGTTTGGCTAAAAGGCCAACGTAAAACATACAGAAAACAGTAATTTAAATGAAAGGTTATTCTAGAAATCTTTAAAAATGTCACTTTTATAACACATTTAGCGTAGTTGTAACCTTGACTAGACAATTTTTGACCGCATATCACCAAATAAATGCTTACTGAGAGGTTCAGATGCCCACAGAGGATAACAAATTATCGCAGTATGCCACTTCAAAACATATCCCGAGTCAGAGTCTATCTACCACAAGGAAACAAAGGGGCTTTGAGAAGTTCTACATTGATGCCGTGGTAGAGTTAGCCTCATTCCAACCTCCCAAAAGTGACGTAGCCTCAGCAGTTTAGCGCACGTGAAACTGATGATCATCCCCATGTGCATTTCTGACAGCCAGTCATATGTTTCTGCACACAGCTCAGACATGGGAGGAGGAGCTGAGCTTTGAATGCTCATCTGTCATGTCTTTCCAAACCCCATGACCATTGTGGAGACAAATTAACTTGGTGCTGCACACCATCCACTTTCAGAATAACTTTCAGAATAACCATCCACACACACACACACACACACACCCCTTTAGAATAGAAGCCCTCTGTAATATTTTCAGAAATTCCTTTTCCGAGGCTAACACAACCTCAAAGGAAGCTTTGAAGCTTCAGTCAATACTCAACAGTGCAGGCGAGTCAACTAAATTTGTGGGGAACACTTGTTTGCTTGTTTTTAAAAAAGGTGCAGGCCCCAACATAGGGCCGATTTGTTTTGTCTTTGATGAGAGTATTCAATTTATATTTGTTATTATTCATGAGAAAGCCCATGTCTTCCTTACGCTTGGAAGTCAAGTTGAGAATCATACAAAATGCTTCTGTAGCAGTTATCTGCTCCACGCTTTAGAGTTTGGTCCTCGCTATTCAAAGTTAGGGGAACAGAACCCAACCTGTTCTCACATTATACAAAGTGCAAAATCAGTCTAAAGTGCACTGCTAAAGAGGTTTTTTCGGGGAAGGTGTCTGGGATCAAATCTTGGCAAAATCTTTCCAGATCATGCTGACTGTCATCACATCATGAATTCATCAAGTGACTTCACTTTGTCAGATGCTGGAATATGTGGCCGTTTCTAGTCTTCTGCATCCGTGATAAACATTTGCACATTGTAATGCATGTGAAATACCAATGTCAATCAAATACATTTTGCAAATCACCTGCTTAGCAGCTCATGTGCCAGAAGAAATCAATACAGTCTCTCAGATGTGTACAATCTGGCTGATTGTGGAGAACAATGGGAGTCCTCCTGTCAACTATAAAAAGATGGTGGAAGACAGACTCTCTAATGGAGACAGATGTCCTGCCAAGAGGAACAAGGGAAGATCGAGCGTTAGTCTGAAACTCAATACAACATGGATGTAAACAGAACAGAAGGGAAAGCATGGTTATCCTTCATCCATCATCTTGGGCTCAGAGGCAACAAAGACTGCTTGTTTTAGACATACGCACACACTCTTGAATAAAGGCTTAATGCAGAGTATAAGAGTCACATTCAAATTGTAGAAAAATATTGTCTGTCCGGTAAAAGACAACCTGTAAATATTTTTGGGCTACAATTAACTTTTTTTTTGTTGCATTATGTTACTTTTTCTTTAAATTATTGGAATTGTTTCATAAAAAAAAATGCACATCTTAATTTCCAACAGCCGAAGGTGATATCTTCATTGTATGTTTTTTCTAACGAACCATATATATATACCCCAAGTGGAGCAAATCCTCACATTTGAGAAGATGGAAATAGCAACTTGTCCACACTTTTAAAGATCAACTATCGGATCATCAACTAATTGTTACTGCACTAAAATAGTTTGAGGTTTACATTTATTGAAAAAGCTGAAGCATGGGATTTCCATTCATGGGATTTCCATTCATTGAACAGAGCTTTTATTCAGCATCAGCCAATATGAAATATTCAGAAAGACACACATACCGCCGAAGCCCAGAGTTTATTCAAATATTGAAACACTTTGTCTGCACTGTGTATCTGTATGTATCTATGTGAACTGCAGTAGCGTATAAGATGATCTCTTCTATGAAATATGACTTTGGGCCATTTTTATGACATACTTTAACCTTTTTTTGACATGTCTTCATAACATACTTTAGGGTGACTTTTTAAGGACAAACAATACTATAATATGACCAATATGAATTTCTACCTTAGTAGATAATTAATTATGCTCTCCCTTTGTGTGTGTTGTAATCCGAGCTTCTCCGTTCTTTGTTGACAGGCCTGGGCCGGCTGTTGCCGTGTTGAGAGGCCATAGAAATGCTCAGAATCTCGTATTTATCACTTTAAAAATGGTATTTTCCTAACACATCTGGATATATGTCTGCAGGGCACTGAGGCTTTAGCTCAGCTCAGTATGCTCAGTGTGCTCCCTACAATCAGCCACTTACAAGTCATCACATGTTTCCTGGTAGTAAAGATTTCCAGCTTTGTGGTTATGGTTTAACTTGAATGTACACACAACACACTTCCTCCTCTCATTTGTTGATTATTTCAAACACATGGCTCAACTAAAAAGGAACAAAGCTTACAGTTACAGAAAACAAACATGTAAAAACACTGGTAATGAAAATACAACATTGATTTTACAAAATTCAAAACCACTGTCAATATTAATACAGATGATAGTAGTGACTTTCTCTTGGAATTACATATTTGTCCATTAACACACTCGGCTCAGTACATTGTTGACTAGACTGTCTTCAGTATTTATGTTGCATTACTTTGAAAAGACATGAAGAGTTATGTGCAAGTGGGACGGATATGAATAATTCACAAAGAGGACTTATCTGGGTTAAATTATGCGCATTTCAAGAAATTATCTGTTTGGTAATACATGGCTATACGCACATGAAGAACAAAGTCATAGATTGTACAAAAAGCCAACAAATTACCATATGAATGTGTAGACATTCTTTCATGTGTGGCTACGCTGGTCGCTACACTGCCTCACGTTGGGCTAACTTTAGAGATCTTAGAGATAGAGAGTTAAAGAGTGTGGACACAAGCCAGAGGAGCAAAACTAGTTTCAACTTGACCACACAAACACAGAAAGAGGGTGAGGTCTCTGTGCAGGCATGTCACACAGGTGAGCTCAGGTTACCACCGGGGGACACAACGGCACTCGGCGAAACCGTTCTGCTGGATGCTCCGCAGTACGGTTCTCTTCCCATGGTTCTCCGTACTCAAGCTGCCAATTGGGTCATTAATAGTTTCTGGAACCACTGCAGAGAACACCTACCAACGGTCAATCACTGCCACTGCCTTAACTTGGGACTGGGAGTACTTTTTGTTCCTCCACCGAAACAACTAGCGCCCATTACAATCTGCCACACTTAACATGATTAATCCACCCCAACTCTAAAGCATCTTTTGAGACTGTGAAATGTTTATGCATTTAGAAAGGTGAATTAGCAGACATCCAAACCCCCCAAAAAACAGTTAATTCAAAACAAAAGCCCAGTGCTGCTATTGGGACTTGTTATTTTAGTTACTCTTGAGAACATAATGAGTGCAGTTTGAGTAATAAAGCCATAAGCTTGAAAATGTATCAAATGCCAAAACACAACAGGAAAGTTATACAGCAATAATTATGTGTTGATAGCTTAAGAGTAGAATTGAGCTATTTGAGCAACAGAGTTCTCTAGAAGTAACCATATACCACTGCTGAGTCAACACAGTGATTCCATGGAAATTAATACGATTGTTTATACAGTGATATTAGTCTGAACATAGCAGTTGGCTTTTCGAATTTGAAATATTGTCATCATTGGAATCCATTGTGGCCAACGTAATCCAAAACGTTAAATCACATTAACATACAAATTACTTTCCCTATTCTTTTCTCATATTCACTCAAAGCCACTTTATAAAGTTCAGCAATGGAATTTCACAACAATGGAGTTTGTTTTCATGTTATAAAATGGGACCTACGTCATAAATGTATATCTTTCTAATTTAATCTTTATCTAATTATCTGCGATTCAAATCTCTTTTGCGAGAGAGACCTGGTCAAAAACATGCGTTAATTAGTTGAATGCTGAAGAATGTGGGAGCCACTACAAAATATTAATATTTTCTATTGGACATTAACAAAGACCAGAAGCCATTCATTTAACCAAGTTACATGGCTGGATCCCACTGAGCACATCGACAGACAGTGAAGGAACAGGCTGAAGAAGTGGTTTAAGAGATATCTATGGGTGTTACGACATCAGAAGACATGAAATTAAGCCACTGCTCTCAAAAGCCATCTTTTCAAGGCCACAGGTTGTTTGATACTCAAAAAAATGGATTAGGATGATGCCACAACTCACTTTTTAAAAACTGATAATTGCTCTGTTATATTTCCCCACGAGTCAAATTGTTACTTCATCCGTAGTTAGTAACTAGTCCTTTGTGTAGCAGTTACGATACTAGCGTTTCTCAACTCCCCTTGACGGATGCATTTACCATGTCCTGTTTGTGGAGCAGTCAGGTCATACTAGACTCACCGTGAATACAAGCTGCTGACTGAGAAGAGAAAAAAAAACAGCACCCTGTGCTCACAGTGGTGAGATTTGTGTTGTTGTTGTAGAATAAATTATATTTCTCTTGGCAGCACAAATTGCAGAAGAAAAAAAAACAGTGACAGCAAACACTAGACCCAAACTCCAAATATGTATTGTTTACACATCAGTACAAAAGCTGTTGCAGCGCCTTGCTGTTCAGTTTTCAAACATTTCAATAAGAATGTTATATCCCATCAGTGAAATCTGTTGCAGCACTACACACAAACAAGCATCAGCTTAGTCACCTCTGCAATTACACCTGCTATGGTGATCACAGCCCCCACAGGACGACACCGAGCAGCAGCAGCAGCCTGTGGCAGTGACGCTGCAACTAACGTGACACCATAAGGTCAGCTGAGTAAATCAACTGCACACATAAGCTATTGCCTTCCAGTGGAGTCACCGGCACATGATCCGTTTGCCAAGGCAATGTGTAAATGCACAGCAGCACGAGCCTGGGTCATCAGTAGGCTGCAACAACGAAGAGGTGCAACGAGTCCGCTCGAATGACTCCGCTTCATGCAACAATGTACCGCACTGAGGCCATAAGCGCCTTTTCCTCTCCCAAATCATTGACCACAACACCTCGCAGGCATCGCCACCACGGCGGACAGGTTGCAGTGCCTGCATTACTGCATGTGTTGTCACCCAGCATCCGATTGCTGAAGGAAATCCGTTATTTGTCAGTGGAGCATCTGTGCAGGATGCGCATACTAGGCTCGAAATGTCTGAGCGTGCAGGTTACACTGCTGTAGCCCATGTCCACCGTCATGCAGGCTACGTAGATGTTTTTACCCCCGGATCACTGACGTCGGAATTAATGAATCCACTACAGATGCTCAACACCCCATGTCAAAAAAATACCACAAAAAAACGCAGCGTGTCGGCCTTTTCCACTGGACCTCTGCGGCCGCACCAGTGCGGCAGTATACCTGTCACCCCTAATAAACTTGTATGATTGAGTGACGCGGCCATGCATGGAAACGGCGCTAGGACCACGCGGAAATATGATCGGACATCGAGCCAATTATGCGTGTCATGATTAAACCCGCACGCGCCCCGGCCTCCGTACGTACCCGTTGGGATGTGACTGCGTCCGTTCTGACATTGAAATCTTCATGTCTCTCACACCGGTATGGCCCATCCGCGTCTCTGAATCCCGCCGCCCGTCCAAGGTCTGCCTGTCCACAGACCATGCGTGTTGTTTCCACACCGCTGAGAGGGGCGGAGCCCACGGTCCTTGGAGACGGCGTGCAAGTGGATCGCGAGCACGCCACTTATTTATTCTCAGAGCCAATCAGCTGCGGTTCACCTCGAATCGCCGTTCAATGACAGTGTGAAATACAGTGGAGCTGAAGAGTGTTTAGGTTTGGAATTAACACGGCGGAATGATCTCTTTCTTTACCCTGAACGCATCAGTTGCATGGTCTTTGGTGCAGTGTGTGTGGGCATCCCACCTCCGCACGCACTGCTGCTTTTCATCAATGTGAGCAAATACATGCAACAAGAACTGGGATGGAGACTGAAGGCTGCACTGACTTCAATTTAAATTGGGAAACTAAAAGGGACTATGCTTTAGCCAACAGACAAAATCCTGTCGTCAAAAAGATAAATAACTATGATTTATAATAAGATGACTAGTAGACGTAAACTACAGAGGATGAGCAACAGCTGGTTAGGTGGTGTTTGAAATTGATTTATCAACAGATCGTAGTTTTATGAGAGGGTTTAAAAAATATCAGTTTGATAAACACAAATAAAACCATTTGATCAAATTGTACCCATTTTTAATATTCACTGCACATGATCCTACAAGGTGTGACCTTTATGTACAACAGAGGTTGGCCATGGTATCAGGGTTTACACTACCCTCTGCTGGCAGGACATGAAGTCTTCCCCTTCAAATGAAATCAAACTTCTCAACTGAAGAATTAAACATTAGTGTGTTACAAAGGCATTTTGCTAAAAACTAAATACCAAAAAAGTGAATGAATTATAGATTGTTTTGTCTCTTTCATACACAAAACCCATGGTGAGGGAATAAGCTCAAAAATACAGACTTTGCCTTTGTTTTCCCCTCCAACTACTAAGATTAGACTTCAGCATAAACTACACAACTTCAAATATACAAAAAGATAGCAAACAGCTACGAGCACATACAATATTTACAGCAAAAAGTCTCTTAAAGGCGCATGGATCACATTCAGAATACTGTGTCCTGTTTTTCATTGTTTATGTGACAGTAAGAAAAGGTTCCTGTGGTAAAAAAGAAAGTCCGAACACAAGTGTATGCACCCTCAATGACTCACAGCAGTCCTTGTTGAACCAGATGTTTCGATACTTAACCGTCACAGTGATTCAGCCCTCTCTCCCCTCAGGTCCTTCATCCAGCCTACCTCTACCACCTCCCTCTCTGGAAAGGTGGGCACCCAAAGCCTGCTCTCCCATTTCTGAAATGCCTCTCTTCTCTGTCATGCATGCCGTCTGGTCCCATAGAAGGATGTCGATGAAAAGGAGGGCCACGAGGAGGAAAGGGCATAGGCATTCTGAACCGATCTGGTGGAAACATGGGTCCTCCGGGCATCATTTGCGGGGGCATGTGTTGCATGTTTGGAGGTGAGAGGTATGGAGGGAGATGAGGATTCGGCATGCCGTGAGGAGGCTGCAGAGGTGGCATGCCCAGTCTGGGACCCTGCATGACTCCTGTGCCCGGCAGGGCCATCCCCGGTGCTGCAGGAGACCCCAGCTGGTTGTCGGTGTTCAGATCTAAGGTGTCTCCTTTAGAATCCTTGGCGGACACCTCTGGAGATTTTACACTACCTGCTGCAAAGAAGATAAGATACGTTTTTTTTAGTATTGTGGCAGCACAAAAGAAAGAACAATCAGACAGCAAACGTTTAAAGAAGTTACATCAAGCCAAGAACAGTGACAACACTGCAGCATAGATCTGTTAATGTTATCGTCAACTTCAAGGAGAAGTTACTTTTAATAAACATGAAAGCACTCGCATCTCCCCTTTAGATGATGATTGAAAGATCCACTTACCCGGTGCCAACTTTGAAGGGTCAAACTCTGTGGAGATGAAAGGAGCTCCTCCGAGAGGCATGGATGTCGGGGACCGCAGGATGGGGCCAGGGAAAGCCGGTGGACTTCCCATGGGTGCTGCCCGTTGAACCGGTGGCACCTGGAAGACAAAAAACACAATGGCATCCTTGTTAAGATTAAAGTAAAACAAGCAGTAAAGCTTTCTGAAAGCAGTGAACTGTAAGAAGACACTGCATTAACATGTTCTGATTCCACAGCATGAAGCAGCTTATTGATGCATCCCATGTGTATTTATCGAATCGCCACCTTAACGCGGTGAAGGAGTTTGAGTGGCTCAATGATCCTGGGAGCTATGTTGTCCGGGGCATCTGCCCCTGGTAGGGTCTCCCAAGGCAAACAGGTCTCGGGGGAGAGCCCAGACTAAGAGCGGTTCAAAAAACCCTGATGATAAGCAGCCCTAGGACTGAAGTTACCTCGCCCGGACCAGGGAAACCGGGGCACCCTCCCGGAGCCAGACCCGGGAGGCGAGCTCGGCGGCGAGCGTCTGGTGGCCGGGCTTTCGCCCATGGGGCCCGGTCGGGCTCAGCCCGAAGAAACACCATGGTGCAGCCACCCTGTGGACCCACCACCCGCAGGGGCAGACATCGGGGTCGGGTGCTATGTAGACCGGGCGGCGGGCCGGGCAGGGGGCCTGGGCGAGCCGATCGCAGGCGACATAGACTAGCTCTAGGGACGTGGAACGTCACCTCGCTAGCGGGGAAGGAGCCGGAGCTGGTGAGGGAGGTGGAGCGATACCAGCTAGATATAGTTGGGCTCACCTCCACGCACAGCGCTGGCTCTGGAACCAAACTCCTGGAGAAGGGTTGGACTTTGTTCTTTTCTGGAGTCGCCCAGGGTGAGAGGCGCCGGGCGGGAGTGGGGATACTCACGAGTCCCTGGCTGAGTGCCACCGTGTTGGAGTTTTCCCCGGAGAACGAGGGGGTCGCCTCCCTGCGCCTACAAGTTGCGGGGAGTAAGGCTCTGACTGTTGTTTGTGCTTATGCACCAAACAGCATTTCGGAGTATCCGGCCTTCTTGGAGTTGGTGGGAGGGGTCCTGGAAAGGGCGCCACCTGCCGACTCCATAGTTCTCCTGGGAGACTTCAATGCCCACGTGGGCGACGACAGAGAAACCTGGCGGGGAGTGATTGGGAAGAACGGCTTGCCTGATCTGAACCCGAGTTGTGTTTTGTTGTTGGACTTCTGTGCTAGCCACAGTTTGTCCATAACAAACACCATGTTTGAACATAAGGTGGTTCATAAGTGTACCTGGTACCAGAACACCTTAGGCCGGAGATCAATGATCGACTTCATAATCGTATCATCTGATCTGCGGCCGTATGTTTTGGACACTCGGGTGAAGAGAGGAGCAGAGCTGTCAACTGATCACCACCTGGTGGTGAGTTGGATCAGATGGCGGGGGAGTCGGCCAGAGAGACCTGGCAAGCCCAAACGTGTAGTGAGGGTGAACTGGGAACGTCTGGGAGGTCTTCAACTCCCACCTCCGGAAGGACTTCTCACACATCCCGAGGGAGGTTGGGGACATGGAATCCGAGTGGATCATGTTCAAAGCCTCCATTGTGGACGCGGCCGCTAGGAGCTGTGGTCACAAGGTCATCGGTGCCTGTCGTGGCGGCAACCCGAGAACCCGGTGGTGGACACCAGGGGTGAGGGAAGCTGTCAAGCTGAAGAAGGAGGCCTTTCGGGCTTGGTTGGCCCAGGGGACTCCTGAAGCAGCTGACAGGTACAGGCAGGCCAGAAGGGCTGCAGCTGCGGTGGTCGCGGATGCTAAAACTCGGGCATGGGAGGAGTTCGGGGAGGCCATGGAGAAGGACTTTCGGTTGGCCTCAAGGAGGTTCTGGCAAAGCATCCGACGACTCAGGAAGGGAAAGCAGGGCCTTCCCCAGGCTGTTATCAGCGGGGGAGGGGGGCTGCTGACCCAGACAGAGGATATCGTCGGGCGGTGGAAAGAGCACTTTGAGGAACTCCTAAACCCGGTCAACATGTCCCCTGAACAGGGGGCAGCGCCTGAAGACTTGGGGGTGGATGAACCCATCTCCCTGGCAGAGGCCACTAAGGTAGTCAAAAAGCTCCTTGGTGGCAAGGCGCCGGGGGTGGATGAAATCCGCCCTGAGATGCTGAAGGCGCTGGACTTTGTTGGGCTGTCTTGGCTGACACGCCTCTTCAATGTCGCATGGGGGTCGGGCACAGTGCCCATGGACTGGCAGACCGGGGTGGTGGTTCCCATCTTCAAGAAGGGGGACCGGAGAGTGTGCTCGAACTATCGGGGTATCACACTACTCAGTCTCCCGGGAAAAGCTTATGCCAGGGTGCTGGAACAGAGGCTCCGACCGTTTGTCGAACCTCGGATTCAAGAAGAACAGTGCGGGTTTCGTCCTGGTCGTGGAACAGTGGACCAGCTCTTTACCCTTGCAAGGATACTGGAGGGGTCCTGGGAGTTTGCCCAACCAGTCTACATGTGCTTTGTGGACTTGGAGAAGGCCTTCGACCGGGTCCCTCGGGGCTTTTTGTGGGGGGTGCTGCGGGAGTATGGTGTGCCGGACCCGTTGCAACGGGCCATCCGGTCTCTGTACGCCTGCAGTAGGAGCTGTGTTCGTATCCTCGGCAGTAAGTCAGATACGTTCCCGGTGGGTGTTGGCCTCCGTCAGGGCTGCCCTTTATCACCGGTCCTGTTCGTGACTTTCAAGGACAGGATATCAAGGCGCAGCCGTGGGGCGGAGAATGTCAGGTTCGGGGATCTCAGGATAGCCTCTCTGCTGTTTGCAGATGATGTGGTCCTGTTTGCCTCCTCGGACCATGACCTCCAGCATTCACTGGGGCGTTTTGCAGCCGAGTGTGAAGCGGCGGGGATGAGAGTCAGCACCATGAAATCTGAGGCCATGGTGCTCTGCCGGAAACCGGTGGATTGCTCCCTCCGGGTGGGGACAGAGTGCCTACCACAAGCGAAGGAGTTCAAGTATCTCGGGGTCTTGTTCACGAGTGAGGGTAAAATGGAGCGGGAGATCGACAGGCGTATCGGTGCGGCTGCAGCAGTAAAACAGGCGTTGCACCGGGCCGTCTTGGTGAAGAAGGAGCTGAGCCGGAAGGCGAAGCTCTCAATTTACTGGTCGGTCTACGTCCCAACCCTCACCTATGGTCACGAGCTTTGGATCGTGTCCGAAAGAATGAGGTCGCGGATACAAGCGGCCGAAATGAGTTTCCTCCGTAGAGTGGCCGGGCTCAGCCTTAGAGATAGGGTAAGGAGCTCGGACATCAGGAGGGAGCTTGAAGTCGAGCCGCTACTCCTTCGTGTCGAAAGGAGTCAGCTGAGGTGGTTCGGGCATCTAATTAGGATGCCTCCAGGACGCCTCCCTTTAGAGGTTTTCCAGGCACGTCCAACTGGTAGGAGGCCCCGGGGAAGACCCAGGACACGCTGGAGGGATTATATCTCCCAGCTGGCCTGGGAACGCCTCGGGATCCCCCAGAATGAGCTGGTAGATGTTGCGGGTGAGAGGGAAGTCTGGGTCAGCCTGCTTGACCTGCTGCCTCCGCGACCCGACCCCGGATAAGCGGTGGAAAATGGATGGATGGATGGATGTTAGATAAGGGGGAAAAACTCTTTTCATGCGTATTTCTGTACAGCATTTCTGACAGGAATTTTCAGTCGAGCACATATACATTAACTAATAAAAAGTCATTTAAAAGAGGACATACATCATGTCTAGTGACAATCATTGTAAAAAGGTACACATGTGTGTGGAAGAGTAAGTACACACAAAAATGAGGGTCACACACTGGCAAGACACAGTGACAGTTTTGTATGGTCACAAAACTGGCTTGTACGGTCAAACTGGCTTCATTCGTTTGATGTGATCTGAAACAATCTGTGTTGGGAAATACATGAAAGCACACTGGGCAATGTGTATGTCTGAGTTATTATAGAAAGAGTAAATACAAATGCATTTCTAGGTGTGATATTAGACCACACAATCTGCTGTAAAGCCTCATAAAGAAATATGTGCCGGTCAAATTGGCAAGGATTGGTGCATTTCTGGAAAGGAATGGACACATTCTGGATCATAAAGCAGCACACTCCACATTGTTCACTTGTATCACCGTATCTGAAACACTGTGCGGAGCTATGGGGCCACACCTAAATAAGTATCATGCTATCATCACACATTCTACAAAAAGAGCCTAGATAGATAATTTGCAATTATTTATTTTTTAAAGTCACAAACATTGAAATTCAGGGATTTGGTGGAATATATTGATTTAATTTTTAGGTTGATGCTAGGGCAGTGAGTTTGTTTGTATTGAAAAGATGTTGCTTATGTTCATCATTATATATATATATCATTTTTTAATGTTTGAAATAAAGTGTATCATATTCAATTCAAGACTAGGGTAAAACTGCCATTGACAAACAGGTTATGGTTGCAGTTGTTTGAAAATGCTTTATCACAGCATCAAATATCCTTTCAACATCACCATCTTCAGCCCTTATGTGAATAATTCTGAACGACAGACACATGCATTCTGAACCCAAAATTCCAGCTTTTGGCTTCAGACAGACTGTTCAGACAGCCACTCTGCAGACTAAATCGGTACAAAAATGTATTTATTCCATCTTTCAAATGACTAAATAGCAACAATTAGATATATTTGTAGGGAACTTATATTTTGTGAGCCGATTATGTATTATCTGTGTTAATCATCTGATTTTATTATTCCATTATTTGTAACTATTGTCAACACATGTACTTAAGCATGTTTAAGCATGAGAGTATGTATGATCTATGTGTGCGTGCATGTGGATTGTGATGCTGGCAAGTGGATTGTGCAATGTAGCAGCTGGGGAGAAATTTCCCCGCGGGGCAATAAATTACATCTTATCTTGTTTATATACACACAACCACACACTGTTGTGACTAGATGTTAACAAATGACCACCTGATGAAACAGTGACCATATATGGGAGGATGTTTGCCATTATTGAGGCTAATCGTTACAGGAAAGGTGAGAGTTTTCATTGGAGGAGCTGTTGATGACTGCTGAGGGAGACTGACAGGTGAATTATTGAACCGGAAAGGATTTTAGAGATCTCAAAAATCATGCTACAATCTAAAGAAATTCAAGAACGGATGAGAAACAAAGTAATTGACATGTATCAGTCTGGAAAGGGTTACAAAGCCATTTTCTAAGGCTTTGGGACTCCAGCAAACCACGATGAGAGCCATTATCCACAAATGGGTAAGACTTGGAACAGTGGTGAACCTTCCTAGGAGGGGCCGGAATACCAAATTACTCCAAGAGCGCATCAACGACTCATCCAGGAGGTCATGAAAAACCCCAGAACATCTAAAGAATGGCAGGCCTCACTTATGTACAGTGTTCATGATTCAACCATAAGAAAGACATCCATTGGAGAGTTCGGAGGCGAAAGAACTGCAAAGAACACAAAGGCTCGTGTCACATTTGCCTAAAAACATCTTCATGAGCCCCAAGACTTTTGGGTAAATATTCTGTGGACTGACGAGACAAAAGTTGAACTTTCTGGTAGGTCTGGCGTAAAACTAGCACAGCGTTTCATAAAATCAACATCATACCAACAGTCAAACATGGTGGTGGTAGTAGTTTGATGGTCGGGGGTCGCTGTGCAGCTTCAGGACCTGTACGACTTGCCAAAATTGATGGAAACATGAATTCTGCGCTCTACCAGAAAATCCTGAAGGAGAATGTCCAACCATCAGCATGACCTAAAGCGCACATTGGTTATGCTGCAGGACAATGATCTGAAACACACCAGCAAGTCCACTTCTAAATGGCTCAAAAAAAGCAAAATGAAGGCTTTGGAGTGGCCGAGTCAGTCCTGACTTAAATCTGACTGAGATGCTGTGGCCATGACCTTTAACAAGCTGTTTATGCTCGAAAACCATCCAATGTGGCTGAATTAAAACTATTCTGCAAAGAAGAATGAGCTAAAATTCCTCCACAGCGATGTGAAAGACTCATTGCTAGTTACCACAAAAGCTTGATAGCAGTTGTTGCCGCTAAGGGTGGCACAAATAGTTATTAGTTTTAGGAGGCAATTATTTTTTCACATAGGGCCAAGTAGGTTTGGATATTTTTTCCCCTTAATTAAATCATTTAACTGCATTTTGTATTTACTTGGGTTATCTTTGTCAAATACTAATATTGGTTTGATCTGAATAATTTAAGTGACAAATATGAAAAAAAAAAAAAACAGGAAGGTGCAAATACTTATTCATAGCACTAGTGTGTGTGTGTGCGCGCACACAAACACTATAATTTAACTACCTGCAGCAATTGAACTAAACATGGAGGAAACATAACAAAAATAATTAATTTGTAAACAAAATAGTTCATGCTGTTTTACTACTACTAACATAGAGTTGGAATGGAGAAAATGCAGTTCATAGAATCAAGTCAAACTACCTTGAGAAAGTCTGTACGGGGATAGCATCAGAGGGGTCTGCTCTTACCCTGGTGTTTCCCTCCATCAGCAGAATATCGAGGACTTCTGCGGCTCCATTTTTCCTGCAGGTTATTTACTTACAACACAAACCAGGCAGCTGGGCATTGGATCAACTCAATGCTTCCTCTTTTATCACTTCCTTTTTTCTTTGTTTATATCCGTCAAAAGACCATAATGAGGCAGCTCTACATTAACCTGGACTATATATTTATCTTATATTCATGAAAAAACAAATGGAACATTTAGGTACATTTTATTATGAATGAGCCTTTCATTACCTTCCAAGCGTTCCAGTTTCATCCAAGAGTGGGAATTCCAACATTCAAAGATAATTTCCTTAACACTCACCTTTGTGAGGCCTCATGAGTCTAATTGAAGAATTTCCCTCTTCCCTTGAAATTTCACTTCACTTGAAAGACTGAAAGAAAAAGACTGCTCGGTATAAATTATAATTCAGGTAATGACTGAGCTACCTGAACCTATTCAGTGCAAGCGAATGCTCTAGAGTAGTGGTTCTCAATCTTTTTTCAGTGTGCCATCAGTGTCTGAATTAATATAGAATATATACAAATCAGTTCATGAATGTCCACTTATATTTGATTTATTTTTTATTAAATAACTATTTTTTAAAGGATTTTTTTTAATGGATGGTAATTTAAAAACATTTTCTTTTTTAATCTCACGTACCCCCTGAAGTGCCCCCTGAAGTCTCTTTACTTCAGTATCTTGTTCACATTCAGAAGTGCTTTACTTCTATTCCAAACAGATTCAAGGATGTTAAAACAAATTATCTAAATAACATTGTGTAATTACTACGCTTTAAAAAAACATATCGAAGTGATAAGTGATTTGAAGTCAAAAGAAAACCTTATAACAGTAGTGACTTCAATTTTCCATAATTCTGCAGCTGTGGCAGAATCAGAAATTCTAATTTTGGTGTTATACAAGTTTAAAAGCAGTCTTTCCATACCTTAAAATGGATCATGGAACATTTATTTTATTTTCAAATTCTTAAAACTGAGGCTCATTTACATGTCCTAATTTTTAAAAGAAGTATGGGGGCCATGTAGACACAGGATTTGAAATGATGAAATGTGTTTCCCATGTAAACTCTACACAATTTGCACTTTTTGTTTCATTGTGTGCTAAATGAGCAGTAAAATCATTATATCCTTGGCTTACAACTTTGTTTTTTTTTACCTTGTCCACTTCATTCCGAGGGCTGGCAAAATATTTTGTTGCATCCACTTTACTTCAATATGCCTGGTAACCTGTAGAAGCAATGGCTAATAGTTGCACTGGAAAAATCCTACAATGTTCGAGTTATTTATCCACGGAAAATTGATAAATACACTTCAAACTATGGACTCAGGGATTTTTTTTGACAATGTAAGTAGATGAATTACTTTTCTGACCTTACAATGCTACACTGAGCTCATAAATGGGCTGTGACATCAGACGTTATCTTCTTCAAACATTACAAGAGCAATAGAGACAGGTTGCGGAGTGATATTGCCATCTGCCATGAGACAAGGCAACAGAGGTTATGCCCTCTATGCAAAATCAGAGATCATTAACTTGGCCTTGCAATTAAGAGCAGATTTTTGGCATCAAACCAATCATAAAAAATGTTAACAGACTATTCTGAAACTGAACCATTGTAGATGTGTCCGAGGGGTATATTTCTGAGAAGATACCATTTAGAATTGTAACATGTAAATGGAGCATCCTATTAGATTGATTATTCAATGATGATGAAAATTTGGAATTGGGGAAAAGACATGCTCTTCTTTTTGTTGGTTTTAAAACTGTGGGTACGCTGCAAAAGTTTAAAAAGTGTGGCACAAGCTACGTCAACCCCACTATGTTGAGCAGCTAAACATTAAGTTGTATTGAACTGTTCATGCTATATGTGCATAATTTCTTCTATCTCGCATCGATTAGCCAAGATTCTTTTTTGTGCCACTTTTTCCTCCCGACTACTTCCCTCCTCCTCTGCTGAACTAACAGATGGCTGACAATGAAACTTCATCCTTTGAGGGCAACATGCACACTGACCGCTTCACATTGTGTGTCATTTGACACCCATACCACATACCAAACCTGCCATACAGACAGACGAGTCAGTCAAGTTTCCCATCCAGGGAGCAAATGAGGTGAAATTGCTGCTTTTTGGAGAGTTGACAGGCACTGATGTTGAGGAAAAAAGGACAGCAGCATGTCTTGACACGTACATGTGTGCCCAGACACCATTTGTGTGAGGGATGACGAACATACATAGAAAATAGTGTGTGTTGTGATGCACGTCATATGAAAACGGTGTCACTGGACCAAACAGATCTTAAGCTAACTGCTTTCAATGCTCAATTGATTTGGACAGGATAATATTATAGCTAGCAACATAACTGAAAACCACAGGGTTAACTTCAAATTGCATTTCTATCCAAACGTGCAGGCAAGTATTCCTGCAAGTATACAGAGGCAGAAGACTATGCAAATATGCAGTAACTCCAAACAAAAGGATGAAAGGTGACAAGTTCAAGTAGTATTATAAGTAGGTAGCCTGAGAAGCAACTTTTTAAAAGTCAACGGGTTCATTCCCTTTAAAATCAAACTTTGTGGCAGTTTTGATAGGATGGAAATTGGTACCGCTCAAGATTTAATAAGTGCAGATTTCTGTAAAATCTGGGGGAAAAAAAAAATATGAGTGAAAGCATCTCATTTCCCCCTTGTGGCACAACCTTAAACAGCTCTTATTAAATTCAGTTATATATAGTAGCTGAGCAGACGTGGACTACACATGCAGTAGACTCAACTTCAAAACTAGTGCTTAATCAAGATGAATCCTTACTTTTAGATGTTTCGCTTTCATTTTATATTATTTGGTATAAAGTGACCATAAAATGGCGAGATGGGTGAATATGACGGCACACTGATACCATGTTGCAATTTCATTTTTGGAAAGTATTTGTCTATATTCGACTATATAGTGACAACTCTGTCCTTTTGCTTCACGTTGGGAACTCCACATAATTAAGGTAAAGAACTGTGTGAGGTTTACACTACCAATGTGTCAAGACCCACACAATAGTGTACTTCACCCAATGAATCAACTTTTTGTCCATTAGACTGTGTGCTACTCAGTGAGGAGCAACATGAAAAGGTTTGCAGAAGTATCTGTGCTCACTGATCTGGCACTATGATGAAAGCAACAGTAAGAATAATAAGCCCCAAATGCAATGCATCTGTTGTGCAACATCATGATTGAGCAGGCAGACATTTGGACACAGTTTGGTTTTATTCATTCTAGAAAAAATAAAGCTAAGTAATTTCAAGTACCGATTTGAAATCCGACAGCTCTGGAAAATGTATGTAGTATACAAACTTATACTATTGTGTTTTGTCTTTTTGTCCCAGATTGATTGATTTTTTTCTTCAAACACAGTTGAAGGCCTGGGCAGTACTCATTTTTTCTTAATTTGATACTTTCATGATACCATACTGTAATGAGCAAGTGTAAATCTGACTATAAACAATTAATGTCTCAAAAAACAGGTCATAGTAGATTGGCTAATTTAATTATCTCCTGATCCTAATCTACTGTGATAACTTAACTAAGTTTAACAAGAGCAAATGTATAGTGGGCAATAGTGATGAGGTGAATAGGGTCAGAGGTAAGCGTAAAAAAATTGTTAAATTTGTAGTAAATTATTAAAGACAGGATTGTAGAAATTAAGATAGCATACAAAGAGATCTCTGGGCTTCTTTGATACCTAAGACCACGCCACATGAGTACTTTGTCTTTTGGAGTTTTTCCCTAATTCGATCAATGGCACACACTCAAGCTCCATGTCCCGTAGAAAGATAGAGTAAAGATAACTGAAAGCTGATGCGTGTACTGGAGTACATCATGGACAGTGGATCTTGAACAATGGCTCAGGCTCATTTTGTTCTGGCAAGATTCTCCTTGCCACAAACATATCAAAAACAAATAAAGAAATCCTCTGTCCAGTGTACATGAACCAGCTTTTCACAACAAGTTGCTATGGATGCTGTCGGCTTACCTTGTCTCCCACTTGGTCACTTCCTCCCAATCAGGCCTTTAAGTCCCACCAGCAGCCAATAGTCAGATACTCTCGACCTGTCGAGCGACCTTTCTCTTCACAGAGAGGTGTGCAGTCCAGCATGCCCGCCAAGTATGGCGGGTTGCAGACAGTCCAGCTGGATCATGTTATCAGACCTAGTTTGTTAACCAATAATTCAGCGTGTGGTCCCGAGGACTTAAAACAGCAATCCATGAGTTTAATGTTCACACCTATTGCAACCAATACCATTTTTTTTCTTCAAGAAGAACCTGATTCAATCTGTCCAACCGTTTCATGTTTGTGTTTCATACAACCGCTGGTGGATTGTTAGGATTCTTTTCTTCTTTTTATTTACATGTGAAAACTAAACATTATATACACAATTATTGATGACTTTGCCAAACCCAGACAATCTGTATAATAGAGCTTGGATACCGAAAACAGAAAGGATCACATAAATGCGTCCCTCTACACATACCACAGTAATTAAAGTTTTTTGTAATTCCCACTTTATTTGAATACGTTATATGGCACAGTACAAGGTTACTGAATGAAGATGCAAATATTTTGCAAAGAAAAAGGAGAAATTAATATATAAGCATTGTTGGATTTAATGCCTTTGAGCAGAGGAGCTTATCTGAATTGTAATAAAATTAGACTTGTCTCCTCATTTGGTGTCTCTGAAACGAACCGTATGCCTCAAACAAAGACGCGATTCATGTCTACAACCCTCTTATAAAGTAAATATTCATTAATTTAAGAATAAATACATGAAAATGTCTCTTTTCATCAACAGTTTAATTCAGCACTCTAAAATACCCAAGACGACATGAGGAAGAACCGAGTGCTCGTTTAGAACGTTGAATTTTTCTAAGTGTCCAACAGTGGTCATTTGCATTAGGTGCAGCCTGCACCTAATCACCTGTCCTTAACCTCTGCATTTCCTCTTCTAACAACCCAGGGTAACAAGGATGTTAGTCAGTTGCGTAACGTTAAACCTCAACATTAGAAAGATGTGGAGGCTGCAGTTGACCGTTCTCAGACAGAAGGCAATGAAAGGGAACAACACTGTTCCTATAAAGCCAGCAAGGTCTTTATTCACTGTAAAATCCACTGAAAAAGCAAAAGCGGCGTAAACATCCGGTATACCATAGGTAGTTTGCATGGCATTGTGCTAACCCAAGTTAAAGATGTGCAAATGTACTCTGCGATAACTTTCACTATTATACGCGCCCCAGGCACGTTGTTTTACTAGCTCAAAATCTATAAACCCAGCATTAAAAATTAATCCATAACCATTGAATGAAAGAAGGTCCTTGGATTTTTTTTTTTTTTTAAACAATCAAAAGTTTCATTCCTATTTGTCTGTCAGCCCGTTATACCCAAAACCTCAATCATTGCCCCGAAGGCCTATTGCTCTAAAAATACAAACGCTGTAGTTTTTTTATTTCCTTGGTATTATTATTTTTATCGCCTAGATGTATGTGCAATCCCCTAAACTGAAGTTCAATTCTACAAGAACATATTCTTGTGGCAAACTGAATATTATTAAATTTGTACCCTCAATTTTGGCTGAAAAGGTGAGCATCTCTGTTTGAAAGTTAGTTTAACCATTAGTTAATTTCATCAATAATATAGAGGGACCAGTAGTATTAAGATGTTACGTATGGGCTAGTATAGGCTGAGCACTTATTTACAGTGATTTCACTGAACTAGGTATCACATGTCCCAGTATACAATTGAAATATAGATTTGCAGACAATTAAAACAAGACATTTCCCCATTCCAATGGTCCTGTTGAATTCTTTGAAGTCAGCCTTAAAAAAGGTATCATGTGTGCACTAATGATGCAACTAAATATGTACTGCACTACCCATATGTTGAAAACAATACAACTTTGCATATTTTTGTATCAATACTTCATTAAAATAGCACGTGATCCGAGAACACTCACTGTTTCGCTCCCTGTCATGCTGCCCAGGGCTGCCAAGGGGCTTTTCATTGTTGTTTTTCAATAAAGGGGAGAAATTGTCCAGTAATTATGTGTCCATCTTTAATGTAGCTTTAGGTTTTTTTCACCTCAAACACACATCTGTAAAATGACGTAACTGTATATTTGCTCATACTTGATGGAAAGAACTATGTAGTCACCTGGTTAGATACGGACATTGGGCCTACATAGCCGTGTATAATCAATGCTATGATGGCACCATGTTGTTTTCATTAATATCTTGCTGTAGGCTAATACTAATATTAATGTAATTTGTTAAGTGGTAAAAAAGGGAACCATACAGATTGGGTAATTTTAAATCTAAATCTGTAGTAACTTGATTTTAAGAGAAAATGAGATGGTGGTTCAGATAAGCTCCACTACTCATGTGCAACAAAAAGGTATTTTCCTTACAGTCTCCACAATAACAATTGTGAAGTAGGTCTCCAACACAGAAGCTATAAAACCAAAAAGTGTTTGTAGTATCAAAAAGAAGGTGTTTAAAGACTGTATTAGCATTACCTGAATGTGAGCAGTGACAGTTCCTTCTGCAGGTACACTTTCCAGCGCTCCATTTACAGATGCCTGCATACTGAGGTCCTTGCCATTATTCCACTCTAAGCACAATGGAGAAGAGAAGGGACATGGTTAGGAAAACTGTCCAATCGCCTGCAGAAGGTGAATCTTGGCAATGCTAAAGGAATATGTAAGTGTTTACCTGGATTTAGAGTCTCTGCGTCCAGCATACCCCCTTCCCGATAGCTCCCCAACTCCTCAACTTTGACTTTGCTCCAGGGAATGTAGGTGACTCCCCGCTCCACATCCCAGAACTTTTTGTGCGTTGATTTTATACCTTTGTTCAAAGCCCAAGCAATCTAGGGAAAAAAACGACATTAGCGATGATAAAGTCGACAATAACACGAAAAGAAGTTACAGAACCAATATAAAACTGGAAATAGAAGCAATATGTGTTAATTTACCTTAACAGGTTTCTGATTGACTTTGTATGAACCCTTACTGAGTTTGTTCAAGGCTGTATAGGCATCTTGTCTGTGAACCATGGCAATATAAGCACAACCCCTCGGAGGAATCATCTGGGCATAGAGAAGGAAAACGGTAATAGTGCAAATACTTGATAACATTTTCTCAAGTTCATGGAGGATTACAAGTATCTTTGAGAAGACCGGTCCAAACTTACATTGATGGAATCAATCTGGCCAAACTCTTCCAAAAGGGACATCACATCGGACTGCTGTGTTTTCTTGTCTAGTTGACCAACCCAAAGTGTAGTGCTGCAAACTAAAAGCAAAAAAAACTGAGTAACTGCTTGGATAATGCAAGAGATTTTAGGTGTGTTCAACTTCACTATCGAGCATAGAATAAGTCGACAAATTGTACGTTGTCCAAACCATGTCTTATTATGGCCTATTTTAACGATTAGGTTGTACAGATATAAATGTCGTAGATATATGAACAAGTTGTTATCAAAGGATACAGGATCATTTTTCTCGTTGGTGAAACTCACGGTTGGGATCATATCACGAATCGGAGTACAGATCGGATCAGCACAAAATAAAAAAAGATAGCTAAAATATAACTTATAGAGGCTGCTTAGATTGTGTAAACGTCTTATAATTAATCTCTTGTATCTATTTATAATGTGAAAACATCTCCTTCAAACAGGATTTATTCACAGGAAGTTCACTAACACTACATTTTACGAGATTTGTGAACGCATCATGATAACGTTATAATTTACCTTTTCCAATTTATTTTCACTGAACAGAGCTTGAACACATCATAATGTAATGTCTTTCGTTGACCGTTATCGGTGCTAGCACGGTTATCAACTCACAGGTTGATTTAAACAGATTGATTGTATACATCAGAGATTAGAAAAGGATAAATGTCGATGTCCTGATTATATATTTTACTGAATATTGGCGGATAAAGATCATCAGTAAACTATTTTTTCACACTGTGCAGGTTACCGTTTAACTGTGTAATCAGTTCATGGTTCACATTCGGGCCGAACCGTACGGATCGACAGTGGTCCGTTACACCACTAACACTTGTAACAAAAATTCCAAACTTTCTGATGCACCTGAATGAACTTCACAATGAAACACATTGCAACATATCATGTTCTGCTCGTTACAGGAATACGGCTTTTTCAAATTAACATCCGTCTCAAGAAACTAATTTAGGTTTAGGTAAGAAAACTACTTAATTACGTTTGAGAAAAGATAGTTGTTTGGGTTGAAATAACTACGGAAATGCCGTTACTGAAGTATGCAAGTTACATGACAAAACATTAATGCAGACTTCTTGTTTCACATGGGGAATGAACAGCGGTCTCCTGGCTGAACGAGCACTGTTTGTTGGAACCATTCAACTCCCTTCCTTTCTGCTTTAGTGGTTCAAAATTACATAGATAACATACATAAAAAATGTTTTGGGAGATATTGCTACAAATGCTGGATGAGACCAGCCTGCATACAGCGGTCACTGTCAACGGGAAAACCAAGCAGTCAAACTTCCCATTTTATCGTCACACTAACATAAATCTATGTTCTTGTCAAAGTATGCCACAAAAGACTGTTATTTTTAAAACAGCAGATATTGGTCACTTACATGTCTGCAGTGAATACAATCCGCCAGAAAGCCACACAAATTGGCTGAGATGGAAAGCAGTTGCCTAACTAAACATTATTGTCTCATACATACGAATCTGTGGATACTTCATAAAGCACTTTGGGCCTTTGCATCTACCCTGACAACAATGGATTTGAAGGCACACAAAAAAGGCACCACATGAATGGACCCTTACAGATGTGCCACACACATGGTTCATTTAAGCAGATACATACATGAACATGCAGACTAAACAAATCTTCCTTATGCAATACATTATTATATAAATCACTGTTAACTTTGACTAGTACTTGTCTGTAAAGATGGAACTATTAATTGTTTACTTAAAACAATTTTGATATTGTGAATTATGATAATTGTTTGTTGTAGATCTCTGTAGACACACTGCAGTTTCAAACTATTATAATTATCATATGTGAAATCAAAGGGTCCCCCGTTCTATGGGGGTTAGATATATATACACGTAGTAGTAATTGCAGTAGTTCTGTGTACTGGAGGGTTCATTAATGACATTCACAGGTTTGTTTCGGTCGCAGAACTTACCACTGAGTGTCTGGTTCTTTATGCTGGGAAGACCTTTCTGTCTACGCTCTCTGTCATTCCTGTCCTGAGAACGAGAGCGCGATCTCAAGCGCTGTTCTCTAGAGCGAGAATGAGAGCGTCGATGCCTTGACCTTCTTGAGCGGGACGAAGACCGCGATCTTCTTCTCTTGGGGGATCTAAAACACAAAATATTTAACACCTGAAATGGGTTGTCACCAAATAATTAAATGTGTGTGAGGAACGTTATCGTTTTCACTATTGGCTGAGTATAAAATATCAACATGAACAGATCTTTGAATGGCCACCTGAGCCTGACTCCAATAGTGAGTCAATCCCCATAGAGCCCCACGGTAAAAGAAGACCGCAGGACAGCACCACCTGACTCTTATTCATAGTTTTTACATAGCAATCGGACAGAACAGAGGACTCTGGCACAAAAGAATGAGGAGGCTGAGCTTGATGGGATGTAATGCACAAATTGAAGGAACCGAGAAGATTGCATTTCACAGAAGTTGTACTTTGTACAATTGTCCTTTGACAGATAAATTGATCGATTGATTGGCCTGAGTTAAATTTCTAGAATAGTTTGTATAACATTCCAGCACTATTTTGCAGGTATCCGTTTCTGCACTCACTATATCTGGCTTGTTAACTTACCTTGTTGTACTAAAGGACACTAATAAGCTCTGCATTTTTCCAGACAAAAGTGGCATCCCAACTATTATTATCATATTGTTAATGCGAGTTACAGACACACCTTGCTAACCAAGCTAGCTAGCTAGCGTTATTGTTAGCAGCCAACAGAACCTGCTTCCCGGCTCCACTTTCTAGTCCAAATATAATCACTTCTGGTTCCAATAAAACAAGATGGCGACTGCTGGAACAACACACTTTGAGCTTGTTTGTACAAGCTATGCTGCCAGCGCTTGCCTTGCACCAACTCCTCCGAGCTTTCTGATGTGTAAGATAATCAGATAACCAAATAATGAAACACTGTAAAATTAGCATTAGATACAGAAATAGTCTTGTGTAACATGTGCCCTAGTAAGAAATTTGAAAA
Source organism: Cottus gobio (assembly GCA_023566465.1). Classification (NCBI taxonomy): domain Eukaryota; kingdom Metazoa; phylum Chordata; class Actinopteri; order Perciformes; family Cottidae; genus Cottus; species Cottus gobio. Next base: position 9,650,635 of record CM042220.1, read on the forward strand.
ACATGAGAAACGCACTGTAAAATAACATTCACACTGAAGTAACTAGTGTGTGTGTGTGTGTGTGTGTGTGTGTGTGTGTGTGTCTTAAGCTGGACCGCTAAATCTAACATCCAACTGCATGCACACTTTTAAAGATGAGAGCAAAACATCTGCACAGTACAACTGTTCATGAACATCTAATTGAAATTCACAGCATTACGGTTACCTTTGATAAGCAGACCCTTACCTTGAACCAGATTTGGATCTTGATCTCCTGCCATAGCCTCTGTGTCTGCCCTCCCGCCTCACAGTTGAGTCTTCTCTGGAATGTCCCTAATAGACAATATAATTGATATATATGACAATTTAATTGTTTCCCAAATTAATGAGCAGATCATTCTAAGTACCAATTAAAAAAGTAAACCACAGAAACGTTCCTGCCAGTTGAGGCAGCCATGTCATTGTCTTGTTTCAACTGTACTAATGAGAAACACTAACTTATAGGAAAAAGTTGAAATTCAAATGCAAATGCTGTGAGACTTGAGCTGAGGCTAAAAATGTTTCTCTCACGGGAGATACCTTTCAATCAGGTTAAACTAAACTGGGCTGGAATATTTACCTGCGATTGTGAATAAGCCTCATTTATGGAACGGTATCCATCTAGCATCACATGATGTTCACCATGACTTATTCCTCCACCATGCTAAAGGGATGACAAGTAGACAGCCATAAGAGATAGTTCAAAAACAGATACCACAGAGCATTAACCACAGAACATTTTTACTGAAGCTTGCCACTCCACACATTTGATCCTTTACATATTCAAAACAAACATTTAAAGACATTAATTGTCTTATGAGTAATTTTGGTTTACCTCAACAAAATGTCAAAAGAACACCACAATTTGTAGACAGCATGGCGGTATTACATCAGAGAGTTGCTATATTTGAGATTTAGTTGAGTCATTATATAATGGAGTTTCCATTAGATACCTCTATACCACCGCTCTGTCCCATCATATGTGGATGAACATTCTCCGAGGTCGGCAGCTGACCAGGAAACTGGTTAAACACATTTTCAGGAATGCCTCTGTCATGACAAAATATACAAACATATTAAGTTTGGTTACTACACACTTACAAAGACAACAATAATATATTAAACTACATGCAATTGTATGTATTTTTCATGTAGCCGTTTACATCGCTGTCTGATTAGACATTTGTGTAAAATTGTCATATGTAGTAATTTAATTCTCGGGCTACGGTACAAAAATGTTTTGTGAAGTTACATGACCTTTGAGTACCAAAATTGAATTAATTCATGTGTGACTGCAAGTGGACATTTGTGCCATTTTTGACCAAATCAGCCCAAGTCCTTCATGAGATATTGCGTTGATGAGAATAGGACGGACGTGAGGTCAAAGTGACCATGACCGTGGTCCACAAAAATGTAATCAGTCCATCCTTAAGCTCAGGTGGACGTTTGAGCCAAATTAATAGAGATTCTCGGTGTTCCTAGGATATTGCGTTCATGAGAATGGACCAGACATACAACCCGAAAACATAATGCCTTCGGCCAAGGTTGTTGCCAAGGCAAAGGGATATAATCAAATTAGACCTATAAAATTATAATTGTAGGCCCTTTTCAAAGCAGATATTTTAGAGCAAGAAAAGCATATACATTGGAGGAAATAGGTATTTGATCCCTTGCCGATTTTGTAAGTTTACCCACTGACATGAATGGTCTATCATTTTATTGGTAGGTTTATTTTAACTGTGAGAGACAGCAAATTAGAAATGTGCAATATTGTGCATCCTGGCCATAACTTATTTATAGTGATAAAGGTGTCGTATTTCTCTACTTACTAAGGACGAGCATTTAAGCATTTGATTATTCAGAATCTTGCCAAACACGTTTTACTAGTGCCTAGTAATAATCGTATTATCAGCAGCAGTAAAAACAAGGTAAAATAAAGGTTGGTCTCATAAACTATTAATTTTTTTAAATGTTCAAAAAATCATGACCAATCCCTACTTCTTACTGATTTATTTTTGTACTTATTTAAAGAATCTATCTCTATTGTAAAATTAAAACACAAACATCTGTACTTAATATCTATAAAAGACAACCAGAATCTACAACAATCAGCAAAGGATTTTTCTCTCACGTCACTTTCATATTAACATGCATGAGTGCATAATGTCTCTTAGTCCAACCACACACTGACAATCTTTACTAATATGTCAGTAGTGCCAGTGTGAAAGATGACAAAGATGGCATACACATTCTGCGTTAATTGTAAAAAACGCAATCTCAGAACACACTGCCTATTGTCCAACGATGATTTAGAATTAAATGTGGCTTGTAAACTGACTACTTGTGAAACAATCTGATCGTCTGTCAACTCAAGCTCCAGTCTTAAATCTCAAATATGCAAAATCAGACTGTAAACAATGAGCAGTGCATAGAAAACAAGATTTGGCCAGGACATCCGCTAGCTATATTGAGACCCCAGACATATAGCCAACTGCCCCAAGAGGCTGATTCGTTTTCAGACTGATAGCCGTTCCTCTGGCTACACTTGAATCATCATGGTATGTAACAGCAGATATGTGTCCTTCTACTAGCTGATTAAAAGGACAAGTGAATGTATACTTAATAGCTGCATTGATTGAAAACAAGGCACTTTTTCTCAGGTAAACTGCTTGCTGTGGTGTGATGTGACCAGCACATTTGCACAAAACGTACACAACAAAGACATCAGCATAAATACAGTTTATGAAACTCACTGTGACTGGGCACTGCCTTCTTTAGCGGTTGTTTCCTCAGGTTCATCATCGTAATCAAATCGGTCGAGGAGTTTCTGAGGAAAGATAAATTATATAATTAGGTAAATGAAAAAAGTAATTTGTAAATGATTACAGCAGGTTATGTTGTGACACTGAGCTCTGCTGTTACCTCGGCTAAAGAGCCTCTCTTCTCTGTGTGTGCACTGTACGGGTTGAGCTGGGACACAGGCTTCTGGGGTTGGTTTGGTATGTTGTTTGCAAGCGTGGCTGCAAGGGTCTTATCTGCCTGTTGGAAGTTCTGGAGCATCCTATGCAGCTAGACGAGAGAGAGGGTCATTCAAAGGTTCTTTACCTGCCTTGAAACAGAGCAGATAAGAGAACTTACACCAATCCATTGCTTACCTCCTGACCATGGGGAGATTGAAAAAGCTGTGCGACAGCAGCCAAGGCATCAGGAGTGGGTAGCTGGGACACAGCCGGCACAACTGAGGCACTAGTGACAGGAAGCTGCGTCTCTGGTTGGAGGTCAGCAGGAACTGTTCAGATACAATAAATAGATTGGCTTCTTTGCATGAAGGTCATCAAGTTACAACCCTACTTTGCTATAAGGTAACACTTGAGAATATTGTTTCAAACAAAAATGTTATATTTATTTCAATACCTTCCAGTTCAGGGGCTGGTACAATGTATCCATTGGACATATCCATTAGGGGCTGAATGATGCCCATGTCAAACACACCATTCTTCTGCCACAGGTTCAGGACACGAATAATTTTGTTCTGTTAAAGAAAAGAGAAAAAAAAGAAAAATGTCTTATTACCATTAATTGCAATGATAGAAAATAACAAAATGATTAACATACAAAATACAGTACCTTATCATCCTCTGGGCACCGGTAAAGGTTTTGGAAAGTATCTGTGAAGTTCTTTAAGAATCTGGGCGCAAATACATCTTTGTCAACACCAAACTGGTGCCGTGACTGTCGAACAATGGAATCCACCACATACAAACCAGGGACTTTTAATTCTGGCTTGCACTATTTAAAAAACAGAAGAAAAAAGACAATTTAGCGTTGTATTTGTACAACATATTTTGAACTCAAATGTTTCATATAATGTACTCACTAAGGCTCGGTAGTACTTACCTTCTTGATGAACTTTTCAACAATCTGGACAACATGTTTGTAAAGCTAATGAAAGAAAAGAAAATATATATATTTATATAAAATAGCATCAGTCACACTATACATGAAATATATAACCTTAGGGGAAGGTAACAGCAACGAAAGTATGTGTCCATTTAATACCAGATTTTTGTAATACCTCAACTGACCTTTCAAATTTTTTTTAGCCGTGACCTGATACAGTTAAGTTCAGTAGAAAGCGACACATTTTAGAAAATAAAAAATGGCAAGTACAAAACTACTATCACAATATGGTATTAGAGCATCTCCATCCTTATGTTGAAGACATCCAAACAAGTATTTTCACTACAATACAAATAAATGTACCCATCTCGACTAGTTACGAGTCAGCAGAACTGCAGGAGCAGCGCTACCTTAGTTGTTGCTATAGCACTGAAAATGAGTGGCTAATGAGGTAACCCCTTTGGTAGCCATTTGTCAGTCGGTTGAAACCACAGAAATATGGGTATCTTCTCATACAAACGTTTGCATCCAAAATCCAAACTACCAGAGGTGAGCTACTGATGTTCAAAATTATAAATATGCAAATATATTACTCCTTAATGTAATGCTCATTAATCTAAAGCAAAAGTGTTGTATATTATGTACTGTATACAAAAGCCTGAGTGCATCAAAATGCTTTGAGTATGAGTGTTTTCATTCTAAAACAACAAAATCAAAATGTCTAGGAGTTCACCATAATTATTATCATTAGCCACTCCTTGCTAAGACAATACATTGATATAGTATTCACTTTACCTTGATAGCTTTGATGGCTGACTTTGTTACAGACATCATCTTAGCACGGGATATTGGAGGCTTCATGTCGATCATGGAGAACAACTGATTGTTTAAAAAAAGAATGACATCAGTTATAATAAAAATACAACATTGAAATAGGCATAGATGCATCTAAACTACAACAACATAGTGATTTCCTACTAACAAATTATAGAAGATTCAGTATATATATATATATATAATTTGAATAGGTGGCTAAAACAAGATTATTCCACTTAAACGTTCGCTCTATAGCCTACTCTTATGTGAACCCTGCAAAAGCACTACATTTGTTTTCATAAAGCTAGATATACACACACTGCCTGACATGGTAAATACAGATTGCCCCCATTTTCACACGAGCAGGAATTATGAGACATGTCTTCTGTGCGGACAGAATAACGTGAGGATTTCTGTTATCTTACTCTGCTTGTTAACAAGTTACACACTGAAGCATCTGTAATTGAGGAAAGTGGATCTATCGGAGCGTCACTCATTGACAGTGATTTGTTTTTTTCCTCAGGCTAACTAACACTCAATGTCCACAAGAATGCGAAAGGAATGCTCATTGGTGTTGGTACCCGAGACCAGTAGTCCTGTCAAACATGTGTTTAACGCATGTTAATGCCTTGAAGAAGCGTCATAACACGTTCTGAAAGCAGCACTCAAAGTAGTATATCACCTGAACTACATGCATTGTGTGTGTCCCACACACACACACACACACACACACACACACACACACACACACACACACACACACACACACACACACACACACACACACACACACACACACACACACACACACCTTCTAAAAATACAGCGAAAACTACAATTCAGACTCCTAATAAATAGTAAGTAAGCTTAACTCATGTTGGTTTGGGGTGCGTTAACTCTACATTGATCTTCCTCAAAACAAGCAACATTAGAGGAGAGCAGCCCGTAATGCCTTCTTAATATTTTAACAGCAGGAAACAGTTTATGGTATAAGAGTGGGTTATATAGCGAACGGGGCAGACGCCAGTGTTATCAGTAGTGAGACCACGAGTTAACAGTTATATTAACTGTAAACGGAAAATCACAGGCCTTGCGAGATTAATGTACAAGCGTTGATCTCGATTTAAGCTAGTGGCTAACAAATCCAACAGAGTGATGTTTACGTTAGAATTCACCACGTCCCAAAATTAACCCAATTATCTGAAAGTATTTACAATGATCTTAGCTATCAAACCAGTAATTTCGCGCTGACGTAAACCAAATGGTAACAGTTAACGGTAACGTTAGCCTTCGGGTTTAGCGTTAGCTTCTTCTGGGTTAAACACGAGCGAACTTTACCTCCATGTTGAACGCGTTCACTGCATCCATAATGTTTGTTATGTTGAACACCAGTTGACGAACTATTATATTTCGTTACTTTACCAAAGTATAGTATTGTGTAGTTACATAGCGTTAGGTAACATAATAAGCGACGTTGAAAGGTTCTGTTTTGATTATAATGTGGTTCACATAGCTCTGCTATGCTAAATATGGCTACTAGCTTCGAGGTTCCGCCCCAGCGTACGCGTGTCAGCGTCTGATGTCACGTGGTCATGTTGCCTTCATGGCTGTTGGAATTTGGGCATTGTTTTTAATAGCGTGGCACAGAAAGGAGTCCTTATATTAGTTAACATTTGTTTATAAGATAAGGTCTGTGGTGAACACAAACTTGAGATATTTAAAAATGTTGTTCTACAATATGAAATAAGTCAGAAAATATCACATTCATTTTCAGCTTTTAAGAGTTGAAAGTTAAGTGTTAAACGGTGGTTGTTACAAATTGTCATCACGCCTACTAACCGCCTTGACAGCCTCGTTGTGTACGTGTGCCCATGGATCATGGTGTATCATTTGTTTAAAGTCGAACGTTAGCGTTTTACAATTGAATGTTGAATTTACTCTTCAAAACACCTGTAAGTGGTGTTCATTTATGAAGATAATCTCCCGGCATTAAACTTGTAAGTATAATACAAGTATAAAAATCCTATTGTCGTTTTCGTGGAGATTGAACCAGTGCGACGCTAGTGTTCGGGATTGGCCTACAAAAATAAATCATCTCTGCAACCCTTATAATTAGATGATTGATTTTGGAACCACATTTTAGTAATTCAATTAAATATTTAAATAATTAAATGTCACATTGTAGAATGAATTACCACAAACGGAATAGCATAATGTATGTAAATAAACATCTTCAAAAACAAATTCCTAAAATATACGTTATCCTATATAGCTAGATTACCGAGGAGTATTTGAAAGCAGCATGTCTGCGTGCTAGCTAGCTCTAGTTCGTGCCCGTGCGTCCTGCTGGATTTAGATTGCAAACTTTCTCTCTCAGTAGCCATATTAAAGCAGCTGCTTCGATGCTGCACGTGTGTAGCTGTGATGCCAAGGTTTAATTTGGACCAGTCCATGGTTCAGGCCTGGACAAGAAATAAAGAAGCGTTGATAAACTTTGCGCTGATCACACACTGACGCCTCCTAGCGTACTGGATGGAGTGTGTTGTACCATGAGTTTTGAAAACAGATGCGAAAGAAAAATATAAATATAAAAAATATGAATAACCAAGTAATAACCATTTACTCCAAAAATGTAATAAGCTGTACTTCATCAGACCCAAGTATTGGTTCAACACAGAGCACTAGGCCACAACATTAGGCATTTGTATTCGTCATGTCCCCTACCCAATTATATTTCAGTTTCCTTGAATTCTCTTGACCCCTGTTGAATGGTGCACCCCTGTGGTCAAACCTGCACACTGCATGCATCTGCTGAAATATAAGCAGGCACGGGCAGAGGAAAGCAACTGAAGCAGACATGCAAGTGGGTGAGGGAGCTTTTCTTCGGCCTGCTGAAAACCAACGATCTACAGATGTTGGAAACAACTGCGATGTCTTTTTTCATCATGGTTAAATGACCATTTTTCACGACCAAGTTTTTGGTACTTCCCAACTAAGATGTCTGTAATGGAGAACTCAACCAGCGCTGTTCCCCTTGAATGGGAATACTATTATGATTACCTTGATCCTGTGATTGTGGATGAGAGCAAACTCAAATACAACAAATGTAAGTCTTTATGCTTTATAAGATATTTGTGTTAGCCATCTTGAAGATAAAATGTTTTCCTCTTCCCTTTCAGATTCAATTGTTATAATATTTTGGATAATTCTGGCTGCTTTTGTGGGATTCCTCTTTCTCAGTTTGAATCTAATGTCTCATAGTGGAAACTTGCCAAGGTAAGTGTGATGCATGCATGATCTTTCAAAGTCTCAATACCTTGAATGGAGGTAGAGGAAAGTAGTTACCAACACCGACATGTGTATAGCCTATACACACATAATCATATATGCTTAATTAGGCCAAGCTTCAAAGGTCAACGTAACTTTAAAAATGTCTTCTTCTTATTGTTGCAGAAGTCACAGATTCAGAAGACGCAACAGAACATCAACTGCTTGACAGGATCGATGTGGATGTGAACAGAAATGTAAAAAAAAATGGAGGCAATGAAGACATATAAAAAATCTGAATGATGAAAACGCAACAGTGAAGATGTTGGGGGAAACAAACAAATTTGAGATCAGAGGTTTTGAGGCAGTGTGTAAGAAAGAGTATCCAATTATTTGTCTTTCACTCCATTTCACTGAATATTTACGAAGTGCAAGGCTACCTGAACAGAATATGTAACTATTATTGTGAGCTTTAATCTGCAGTTTATATACATATGAACTCTGCGCTAGTAGTTAAAAGTTCAAAGAGTGTATATTTGAATCATTAAGGCAGCTTTAATGCATTGGGTCCAATTTCTTAAATGTAGTCCACCACACCTTTTGTTATAAAACAACATTTTCACATACAACTACATCCAGGTTTAAAATAAAAAAATAAGACACGTATTTATTGTAAATCAACAGTTTTATTACAAAGGATTTTACAAGTTACTTCCAATCTTTTTACAAGAACCAAACAAAGCAGCGAAATAAATGAATACAAGCGTTCTTGGAATTAAGTCTATTTTAGCAAACACAGTTCTGTTCTGTTGTAATATTTAACCTGTCATGGTCATGATGTCATTACAGATGTCTCTGGTGGATGTTTGACTCAGTGAGGATTTGGATGCTTTCTGTGTCTTACTCTTGGCTCTGGTCACCAAACTGACATGAGACAGGAACAGCTCTGCTGACGTGGCTCCACTCCACGGCTCATGGATGTACGACGAAATCAGAAACAGCCCCGCTACTGGAAAGGGGAAAACAAGAGGCTTAATTAAGTCACACTAACGTATTAATACAAAGTCATCTTTCAAAATAAACATGCATCTACATGTGTTTTTTGTGTTTTTAATATTTTAGTTAGTATACATTTTACTTTAATCAAGTAGGTATATCTTCTCAAAATCAAGTTTCTCCTCCATATTATTATTGTGGCACATATAGTGCAACATAATTATAACAGACTTCTAGCAAAGTAACAACTGATTCCATTGTTTTGTATGAGCACTACCTCATTTGTTATTTGATGGAAACTACAACAAATGTTGCAAAACTTAAGGTCCTCGACCATTTTCATTGTCCACTGCTGAATTGGACAAAATTAATGTTATTTTATTCATAGAAAACAAAAACAAAAATCAGGATCTGTCATGGGACACAAATGTGACATTTCTTTCATTTCATAAATTTGGTAGCTCATAACAAAAAGAAATGTAAAAAATAATTTTGCAATGTAAAAGAAAACTGGATTCAGCTGCACGTCAAAAACTGATCATATGTAATAATAATTGGGGCACAGCCAACATTTTTGCTAAAGATTTTTGTGAATCTAGAACTTTAAAACAATTTTACGTCTTGATGGATTTCCCTTCTAATGTCATTTTTGGCCCACCTTAGTCAAAAGTTAGGCACCACTGCCCTAAAGGTCTAACTGTTTCAATGAGACAGATATTCTTTTGTAGTAGGGAGTGGAAAAGTGAAGCCTAGTATTTTAACAGTACTGGTATGGTATAGTGTGATATGCACACTAGCAGTCTTAGAAAGAGTCTGTGAATAAGGTGGCAGGTTCTTACCACGTCTAGCCTGATCATGTGCGTCTTCTGGCAGGCAGGCGGAGACGACTGCCTGATGCTGCTCTGGAAGGTGGCCTTGGGCCTCGAGTAAACGTATCATAATGGTGGTAAACAGCTGGAGGGTTTCCACTCTTGCTGAGATGCTGGAGTGACACTGAGCTTCAAAGGCCTGATGGTAGAGTCGAAGGATGTCCGCTTTCATGCCAGAATCGAGAAGCACCGCATTCACAATTCCCCTGTGTTTGATCACAGCCTTTTCGACCCAGTGCAAGAACTCTTTTGTTCTGTTTTCGTCATACGAGTCCTCCACCAAGCACCTTAGAGACCACTTGGTGAGCAGGTGTGCAGTATCACCGGCCAACTGACTCGGATCCAGTTGGTCTCTTGGCTTAGCCGGCTGGGGTTCAGAGAGGGGAAACTCAGGCTCCCAGTGAACAAGGATACCGCCGAGGTAGAATTTACACTCTGTCAGGAGACTCTCTTCTTGTTTCTCAGTGTCGGCATCTTCTGCCTCTTTTCGTGTGTGGCCCTGGGAAAAGGAGCCTTTACCTCTGGCCTTATCCTTCCTAATCCCTGAGGAGCAAGATGAACAAAACCATGTTTATGCCATTAAAGATACAAGGAATGATTTAGATACTGTAGAGCGGGACACACATCGACATTCTAAAAAGTCCAGCATGTAATGTCATCACATGTAAAACGTTTATACTTTTAAAGCCTTGTTTCTTTTAATTTCCCTACAGAGAAGAGAACACAGGGTCAGCCAAAGAGCAGCCATCTTGGAGCAGTTAGTGACCTGTTGAGGTCCTGCAGCGCTCAAATTTTATGACATAGGCGTGGCTTCATTGTAGAGCCTGAAAGCCTCATATCAAATATTCAGCATAGGTTGTGGGAATTCATGTCAACTCTTTTGGCCATTTTAAAAGCTCATTGGATCAGCAGAAAATTAGTTCAACTATCTGGAATACATTTCAAAAGAATTCTGCAATATTAGAGAGAAAAGGTCTATTTTAGTTAGCAGTCATTTTATTATCAGAGCTGCGCAAAAGCCCTGTTTGAGTAACAGTGAATACAAAACTTGTGAAAAACATTAATTATGAAGTAATTAAACCTCAATTGTAAGCACTGAAACTAGTCATATTAAGGTTTTCATGACAATTAGTCATATGTCAAAACCTATAAATTGTATATGTCTCTCATTTTCATATTGGTAAGAGTTTTTCTCCTGTTGCTTTGAAATGCATCCAATCTATCTCCTATTCCACAAAGTCCTTTGAAAGACAGACAACCATGATAACATTTGCAAAACCTTCTCGGTGTGACAGAAGTTGTTCAAGGACACACTCAATGACACTCACCCAGCAATTCCCGCACTCTGTGTTTTTCACACAAGGTTTGTATTTGGGCGAGGAGTGCCGTGTTGCGGGACAGGGAGGCCCAACAGAGAAGCAGAGTGAGGGCTTCGGTACAAGAGAGAGGCTGTGGGTGGAGCGTTAACCAGTCGGCCTGTTTGTTGGCATTGACAGCTGTCCCATAATGCTTCAGTACGGAGCAAAGAGTCTGCAGAAACGAGCTGAGCTGAGCGGCCTTCACGCGCAACCTGACAGGAGATCAAACAAACACTGACATCCTTCACCCAAAAAAAACAGTTGAGATCTATTACGTAACGGTATTATTAATAGCTTGGCTCGAGTGCCTGCAGAGTGACTTAAAAATGATGTTAAATTTAATTTACATTTTCACTGTGATAGTCATGGCGCTCTTACCTGAGGTGACGGCTGATAGTTGTTGCCACACATAGAAACTCACTGATGAGTGGGAGTGGGAGGCACTTCCCTGATCTCCGAGGTTTCTCCTCTGTAGAGGAGGCGGTCTTGGCTCCATCCACCGGGGTCTCCTTCTGCCCGAGGTTGGTAAACCACAGCACATGGAGCAGATCTATGATGGCACTCAGCAGCTGCTGGTCTAGATTCCTAAAGGAGGATAATAAGTACAGACTTAAGAGTAGAAAATATAAAAATGGTTGACGAGTTATTGTAGTAACATGAATGATGATGTCAAAATAAAGAGCCAAAATGGGAATTGGGCCGTGCCTTTTTTCAACCATCTGTATTATCCAGGCTAGAAGCCCACAGCTCTTGGTGAGGTTATACGCTGCTCTGGTCACACGGGCAGCCTGGCACAACACCCTGATAATCTGTGCCTAGTGGAGAGAGATATGTGAAATATATGCACATTAGACATCTCTATTCATGTGAATATCAGAGCATCTCCACACTGCTCATTTGTTGCATCAGTGTGATTCCCACAGTGTGTACCTGGCAGTGTTCATCACACAGAGGGCTGCTGCTGAAACCTAAAAGGGTCTGGAAGATGCCCTGTTGTTCACACAGTTCATAGCAGTGTCCATCACTTATGCCTTCTTCCAGCACACTCAGGATCCACTCCCGTTCCATTTTATGCTGCAGGGAAAAAACAAACAGACAATCAGTCGTACTCTCACGGCTGACACCCCTGAAAAGATAACATCAGTTTAGAAAAAGCATGAGCTGAGCAAAACAAACAGATGAAGGTTAAATGTTGTTGACACAATACAAGTTTATTTGGACAATCATTTATTATACTAGAAGATACTTTGGATTACCTCCATGTCAAAGCCATAGAATAGCTTGAAGAACTCAGGGACCCTTCTGAAGTCCAAACTCTGATGGGACAGCAGGAACCTGTTTAACACCATGTACATGTGGTCCTCTGGGAAATGAGGAAAAACAAGGAAAAAGGTCAATGATCCTTTATTATATACTGGATATAGAAATAGAACATTCTAAAAGATTAAAATGTAAATGTTACTTTAAAAAAACAAAACAAAAAACAGAATCAGTTCAGTAAAAGTCTTAAACAAATAATCTTTGCGTCAAATCACTCTGGTCAGAACAAGCTTTCAGAGTCACACACCAGGTTTAAGCATCTGCTGAGCCACTTTGCCGATGTAAGTGGTCAGGAGAAACGGAAGTCTTTGATTCGGCTTCCGAATCCCATTCTTCACTGTGTCCATCAAGTACAGCAACTGTTCGAAAAAAAGAAAAGAAAACACTCATCAGTTTCTTGAGGTGACTTCCACACATAAAATATTGAAATACTCACACACCACCTCCCTAACACGTTACCTGTCTCTTCTCTCTGAGCCGAGCTCCCTCCACGTGTTGGTAGAAACAGCTTAGCACGTGGTACGCTGCCGCTCTCACTTTTGGGTCGTAGCTACTTAGAGCCATCACGGTTACACCGAAGGCATGACTGGATACAAACTTGAGGCAGTCAATTACACACTCTGTCACACAGAAAAGGGAAAGAAATTACACGTTTATAATGCGGTGATAACCTGAACTGATTTGGTGCGATGATACATTAATTAAATATATTCACCTGGCTGCAGTATGGTGCTGAATAGAGGCAAAAGAAAACATGGATCATACACATTCCCAAGGTCCTTTCCTGCGTTGTTACAGTACAGCAGCTCCTTATTATCCTATAAGAGAGAAATATATAGAAATCCAAGATTTATGCAAAGACCAACAAATATGTTTCTCATTCATCCCTTTTCCTTTAGCTGCTTAAGTTTCTTTAATATCCATCTCTTGAGATTTTTGCAGCCATCTGATCACAATGCATGTGGATGGGATTTCCTTTGTGATGCTTAAATAACTGAAAAACGACGAATATCAACCTGCAGGATGATTCTGCGTTGCTGGGGAAAGTGTGCAATCGTTTGGAGCATCCGGTCACTTCTCAGCAGGGCCAACAGGTCGTCTGAGCTCGCTTGCTTCCACAAAGAAGCTCCGAGGCTTTTCCTGGTCTTGTGGTGCTCCACAGCTGCCGGGCCCCACAAGAACGACCTGCAGTTGAAAACAAACATTCAGCATTTGCAAATAACAAGTGCACTTGTTGCATGTGCAAACTACAAATATGTATGGAACTTACTGAAATTTCAGCAGACTGACATCGTTTCTTTCATATTCCTGAAGAAGCAGTAATAGTTTCTGATCTGCAAATAAAAAACAAGATGTAAGAGGAAAGAAGGGGAAAAGACGCACAAACACAACATTTAGATTATGTGTTTTACCTGATTTACTCAGTGTAACTCCATATGCTCCTAACAGTACAACAAAGTGATTCATGCTACAGACGGTTGGGCTTTTCTTCACCAAACAGAGAAGTAGGGACACTAGCGCTTCTGAAATGACAACAAAATAAGTTGATGTTATGTTTAATAATAAAATAAACAATTGAGGGATGAGTAAATTATAGTTTTTCAACATCATATTCTGATACATACATACCTTTAGTCTGACTCATGCTCGGCTCTTCATCACAGTCCAACATGGTGGGCAGGAACAGAGAATGGCTGCTGGTCATCATGTGAAGGGTGGATACAGGAATCAGATCCTTCTGGACTTCACTGCTCCCGTACATCACTTCCAACAGGTTGCTCAATGTGTTCAGAAAGTGATGGTCTCTGTAGCGATATCTACAGTGGAATAATGTCTTTTAGGTCACTGATTTAAAAAGAAATATAATCTTGAACAAACAACTAGCAAACTTGATTTAAACACATATCTTACTTCAGTCCATTTTTGACAAAGCTGTTCCATTCAGTTGCGGTGATGTCTTCAGCTGATGTCTGTGTAAAGATATACCATGAAATGCATGAAATAAAAAAATAAAACGCACAGTATGTGTGAGGAAAATAAACCCACTAGGAGTCCTCGCAGTCTTTCCATGATGCTCTGCTCCTGCTTTGACCACAAAGGAGTTGGATCTTTAGAGTGACTGAAAGCGGCTAGAAGACACTTGAGGGCAGCAGTGATGACAGACTTCCTCCAGGTTTCTTGTTCTTCTGGGCAATCAGCCAGTTTCTCAGTGATAACATCAACTAGTTGCCATCTGAAAGAGGAAACAGCATTCAGCCAATACCCTGTGACACTGATCATTTACATAAAAGTATAGGGAGTTAATTACTACCTTTCAAAACTGTCCACTTTTTGAAGAGCACTGGGCAGAGTGTTGATCAAGCCCCTGGTGTCCTTGATGTTTGCAGAGAGCTTGATCAGATTGGCTAGTGTTTCAGCAAGCTGGGCTCCAGAGTCTGCTGTCAGGTTTCCCAGAACACATTGTGATAATTTGGCGAGCAGTGCTTGCTTCAAGGCCTTTACAACCATTTTTTGCACTATAAAACACAGAAATGGAGCATATCTGAATGAATATACAGATGGTGTTGAGATTCAAAATAGTGGTATAACTCCTAGGGCTAAATGCTTTAAGAAACAAATAACTTGTATTAGTACTAACCATCTTCAGGCCTGGCAGGATCCTCTCTATTTGCCATCTGGAGGTAGGTGCTGACAAGTGGAAGGAATGTTTCCATCTGATCTGAGAGCTTCTCCGTGTTTGCCGGCTCTAAGCACCACATCTCAAAGCAGAGGCGGTGCGTGGAGCAGTTCTGCAGCAGCAGAGAGCCGATGGCATGAGTGTCTGAGAGAGGCCGCTGGAGACAATGCAGCAGCACATCTGTGTGGATGAGCTTAGCACTGCCAGGCTCAGTCGACAGTGTCTGCAGCAGGAAGGCCTCCAGAGCAGAGCTGGAGCAGGACAGCAGCAGGGTGCTTAGGCCGCGGAGGTGTGCTTGAGATAGACAGATGGCGTGGTCCTGGGAAGGGTTAGCTTTAGACTCTGTGAGGATCTGCAGCGCTGCTTGACCATAGACACTAAGCTCAGCGTGTGTGCCCTCACTGCTGGGAGAGATTAGGCTCTCCTGGGGGAGGAACAGCAACTTGGAAACCACCTCTCTGAGACTGCAGGAGTCCATGTAGCTGTGCAAAGACAGGAGGGCCTGGAAAGGTCTGGACTGTTTTGTTGCTGCCTGGGAGCCCTTATCTATCAGTTCCTTGAGCACAGCCTTTTCTATAGTCCCCATATAGCTACTTATAAGCTCCAGGCGACCAAGATCGTGGAGAGTGGGGGTGCTGGTCTTCAGCAAGGCCAGAATGTCATCAGTCAGCTGAGCACACAGATGCTTTAGCCTGACGGGGTTCAGCGTGTGAGGAGGCAGAGCAGCCAGCTCCAGAGACAGAAACCACTGCTCCAAACATGGATGCTTGAAGATGGAGCCCAGGGCAGAAACAAGGATCTGAACACAGATGGCGCCATATTAAAATCAATAGTTCTCAAAAACATGAACGTAAACGTGTTAACATTGGTCACAGTTTGAACATATTTTTTTTCCATGCAAAAGCTGAACTCCAAACCTGCTCTTTATTGCCTTCTACTGTGGACGACTGGTCTAAGAAGAGGTCCGATCCTTCTTTGGAGTTCTCTGCTGCTGGCTCCGAACTTGTGTTCTTCTGAAAGCCTTGTAGCTTGGTCACCAAATCCAGCAGTATTCCCATTAAGGTCTTGAGAGAGGCAGTTCCTACGTCTTTGGAGAACTGTGCAGAAGGTTAGGGTTATTTTTTAACTTAGTAGTGTATTGAGTAGTAAACTTGTTTTGTGCTCTTACCGTGCCATGGTTTTCCACTGTTGACTTGATGTAAAGTAACATCTGCTTGATAGCTACTGGAAAATCAGGCATCAACATGGAAGCTAGAGTTCCTTCCACATTCTCCCTGAAGGTGGCCTCAAGCAAAGTGCTCGGTCCTCGGCTATACGCATCTTTCATCAGTGCAGTGAATGAAATGGGCGTCGGCAATTCCTTTAAATGGCATTCAGAGGACTTGAACTGCGAAAAAGAGAAAGAAAAGACAACTGTTATTTTCTACAGAAAGAAATAACAAGCATGTCACTCTTTAAGTTAAACAATTTCTTGGTTGCAACAAAAACGAACCAGTTGCTCCTGGCACTGCTGTGGTAGCCATTTGGAGTAGTACTGATGAAGGTGTGCGACGGAGGGATGAGGAGACGCAGAGACCTCTGCAGACACAAGCTGTTTATCGTACTGCAGCAGAGCCAAACAGAGGGGAAGCGGCTCTATCTGACAGTGAAGGACATCGGAAAGCACTGCAGACAAGTACTCATATACCACCCCTGAGAAAAGAAGACACATATTGTTAGCAATGTTACAACATACTACACAATTAGATTTGAAATACTTATCAGGGTGGAGAAATCACTTTTTAAACGGTAAAGTTGCACTTTAATCGCAGCAAATTGTCAAGCTGCAATTAACCCGATAACCATTTTACAATCTATGTACGGCTCTGAACATTATGCCATCTGTCTCAATTGAGGCAGAAGTGCTTTACCCTTGTCTGCCTGCAGTTTGTTCCGGGCCTCCAGAGCAGCAGGTACCATCACACTGAATGGAAATGTCTGGGTAATGAGGTCTTCACTCAGGGATGGCCCGAGCTCCTCCATCTCACCTTCATTACCCTCCAGAATGACATCCAGCATGTCTAAGACATCTAGAAGACAACCAGTAGTCAGATTGGAAACAAAAACACAGACGTGCTTATGGCTGGAAGACATTCACTTAGATTCCATCTTGAAATGTTCACCATCTATGTGTGAGACTGGGATGCTGGCAGCGTCACCCTCCTGGCTGAGGTTCGCTTGCAGATAAGCCGCCTCCTGGACCAGGCTGGCAACCTTATCTGTGTATGTGTAAGAATTACACACCAGTTTCCCTATTACCTAGAGAAAGAGACCAGATATGTATTACCAATAATATAGACTATACACAATGTCAAACCAACAGTAATAGACAGAAAAGTTGACACGTGAACACAGATGTTACGTAGATGGGCTCACCCTCTCCAAGAACTGGATGACGGCCTCTTGTTGGTGTGCCTCTATTCTGGCCAGCTGGTCGAGCCAAAGCTCAAGCTCAGTCCAGGTGTACTCAAACACCCCACTGTCCTTTAGCACCTGAATACGAGGAAGGAATTACAAAACAGCGGCCATTTCCCCCTAAAACTCAGTTTTAGGATCTTTTGAAGTTAATTATTCACTTTTGCTGACGCTGCTCTTACTTCATTAACTTAATGAAGTTCATGAACAACTAATATGCAGTTTACTACAGAATAATTTAGCTGCAGACTCCTTCAAGCAATACGGACAAACTACTTTTCTCAACTGAAAGGAACTGTTTCCTGAGGTTATGTGCTAGCATATCCTCTAGAAATGACTGAAACAAAGTTCCTCACTTTGAGAACCAGCATCTGTGTGGATGTTTTCAGGTGGCTGCTGCTGCTGCTGACAAACATCTTGAGAAGCAGGTAAAGTACTGACTTCTCTCCAGATGACAATTCTGTATCTGCAACATCCTAGGAAGACGAAGCAATTCACAACACATTAGAAACAATGTGCAAAACCGTCTAAACAAAAATTGCTGTACATTTTTTAAATGATTAAATAAAACAGTGTAATGTCTTCACCTGTATGCGAAACCAGGTGAACTTGCTTGCGGGAAGCTCTAAAGCCAACTGCAGTATCTGATACTGCAACACCGGGGGGACTTCTTCTCTCATTCCTTTCTCGGACACAATCCCTAGAGGAGGTTAAAAAAGAAATCTACTTTGAAGGCTTTGTTGAAGAACCGCCTGCATCCTGCTTGAAACATTACTTAGATGAACTCAATAATAAAATAAATGCATCACCTTTTAAGAGTTTGCTGAAGTCAAATTTGCACTGGCTAACCAGATGTGGCACTACCTTCTGGTAAAGACATATGACCTGAAGAATCAGAGTCTTCAGCAGGATTACCTCTGCTGTCTCGGTAACTGCTGAACACACAAAAAAACATAGTCAATCAAATGTTTTAGTTGGTCATACCCTTTACTTTAGAGAACTGATTAGAATAAACAATATACGTGTAAAGTAATAGTTATTACCAGGCACTTTATTATCCGTCTGTTCAGCACTCCCTTCAGCTTTGGTCTGTTTTTCTTTGCCATCAGTCTTTTCCCTCTTGCTAAGCGACTGCCACTTGGCCACTATGCTTGTCATATCGGGCAAAATCTGGAACAGAGCATGAACAGTGGAGACTTGAGTTGTTTAATGGTGCATCATTATTATTTGTGGGTGTTATTACAGCTATGTCCTGAGCTTACCTTGCTGAGAGTCTCCCTGTACTGCAGTACCAAATCCTCCATCATGTCAAGAGTGTATACATCCGAGCTGTGCCACTGAGACTTATCCAAAAGGTACTCCATATTCGTGTTGGCTCTTTTCAAGATGAAATTCATCATGGAAAGAGTTGTGAGCTGCACTGCTGTGTTGGCAAACTGTCAGATACAAGAAGAGATATTCAGAATATGTGACAAAGTATTGTTCGTTTTCAGTGTTTTGTGTTACTGCAGTTACAGCATTGATCGATTCCCTTCATGAGGCTCGGCCACTTACACTGAGGCCCTGTGTGAAGAAGGCCTTGTTACAGACCGGAGGAAGAGATATCATCATGATCATGGACATCAGACGAGGGAGGGGGATGACCTCACGAGTTTGGAAGATTGTGGAAATCTCTGGCTGGGCTTCGTAGATCTGATATATGAATTCAAAAAGGGTCATTGTTTTGTTTTTTGGAAATAGACAATCTAGATATGATTAAACTCTGAAACAGCTTCATGAAAATCAAATCTAGTAACGTATTACCTTTTTAAGTAACTTGACGTTGTCCTGCCAAGCACTTTTGAGGCGGGGGGTGTATGAATACTGAGTCTCTTGAAAGTATCTGGATAGCATGTCAGGGCTAGCTTTCAGCACATTCACCACCAGATCTGTCACCAACTCATCCTCTGTCGCCTGTTTCTGCCCCACCAAGAACTGAAGCAAGACAATGTTGCCAGCTCTGTAGAAAAATGCAAATGATTTAATCAGCACGAGGAGTCTCCAGCAGAGTGCAGCGTAAACTTGAATCTCTGAGGACTTACCTGCCAGCTGTGCCAAAGCTGGCATCATGAAAGCTGATCCCATGCTTACGAGAGCAACACAGGTCGAGAAGGAAACCGTGAGCAAGTTCCCGGATGACAGATATCCCAGCATACTCGGAGTCCTCCAACAGCTTTAAGACAATAAAAAATATTTAGCCCCTCAGGTTGAAAAGCTAATTTACACAACAGAGCCTTTGTTCGAACAAGAAGTCCAAAGGTAAATAACTCACCCTGTCATCATCAGTGGTTGCATCCACAATCCCATTCCATTTATACAGAGATGCTACATTGGCCAGTACAACAGGTGTGAAGAAACGCACTTTCTGTGTTTTACTTATGGCCTTGTTAAGCACAACCTGCAGCAAGACAAATACCAACACATAGAATCATTAAATCCATTCATTAATTTTAAATGGAAAGTGTAAACTGCTGAGAGCACTTACTCTTGTCTTCAGTGTGGACAAAATCAGATTGACCACGGACATCCTGTCCTCCTTCAGACCTGTGCTCAGGATCTCTGGCAGGAGTTCTGGCACACCAAAATGAAAATGTCATCAACAATCCTGAGATGAGAGTATGTTGTGTAAATCGCGATGCATATCTAAATATTACCTTTGCTTTCTAATATCTGTCCAATTGTAGCATTATCTCCAGACACCAAAAAGGACAGCACAAACTGGATGAAAGCCATGCGGATATCAGGTCTTCCCTGAAGAATTCACAGAGAAGAATGTAAGCATAAATATCCACAGAACCCAACAAACATGCTGAAAACTGAAGAAAAAAAAATGCTACAACACACCTTCTTATCCTTTCTTTTCGCCAGTCCAGACATAGCTTTATTGATGTGAATGTGACTTAGGATCTCTCTGGCAGCTTCTGGACCCTGAGTGACCGAGGCAGACAGGAGACTGAGGCACTGACGGACAAACCTGTGCACAAAGGAAAACACAAGATTAGTGCAATGGGCAGAAAACAAAAATAAACTGTGCCGATAACTGACATGTGATGGCATTGTGAAGGCATTCCACTAACCTGTGATTTTCTGAATGGAAAGATCCCTGCAATAGCTTCACGTAGCTAGAAACAGTCTTTTTCACGATAGCATTGCCAACCATGCTGAAGTGGGACAAGTCACTCGCTGTCCTGAGAAGGATCATCTCCAAGCTCTCAAAAATCAGCATCATCTGGACAGAAGCAGGAGTTAGAGCTTTACATGTACAAAAACAGGCCTCCTAAAACCTCAGTCCCATCCACTGAGAGAAGTACTTACCTCGCTCTCTTTATGCTTTTCGCTCTCTAGCAATTTGAATATTTCTGCACACTCCATAGAGATTTTAATATAACCTTCCACCACATCATACAAGTCAGGGCATGGCAGCTTCTTAGCCGTTGATATGAATGTCTCCAGGCCTACAGGCGATAAAAAGTAAGAATTAACCAAAGCAAAACAGAGGAGAGCGCTTCAGACGCTGAGGGTAAGGGACATGATGCTGAGATACTAACTGCACACAAGAGGATGGACGGATATGCGAATACATGTACGAATCACTTCTGTGAGACGTGAGTAACAAGCTGCACACTCACCCTTCATGGCTGTGGTGGGCTCCTTGAGCATGGCTTTGAATACAGTCCCATTGAACTCCGGGACTTCTTTTTTCACCGGAGTGTGAGACTCCGCGGACTCTTCGGTTTGGCGCTTTTTACCCATTTTAATACCAATTAAAATAGATAATAGTGACTTGTAGTTTTTCTTACACCACTGCCATAAAAGTTCTGTCACAGTTACCCACGTTGGTCTGTAAACAGAAAGCCGTACAAAGCAAATGTTGCCCGGTCGGAAACATTTGCTCCTGGATTTTAGTTCCGCTTTGTTTGTGTTCCGCTTCCTAAAAAAAGTAAACATACGTATCTCTGCTCCATTCTTTACAGCTCTCTAGCTAGAGGAGGTGTATGAATTCAATAACAACATAGCCAGGCATAACAAAAAACACATTTCACATTCTTCATTTACATCCTGTTTAGGTTATGCTAGCAAAGATAACACATACTGAATCTATTTAGTTGATAGCTCTCACATTCTTTTTTTACTATTTCATAGTAGCCTAACTGTATTTCATTGTGTAAGGTTTTGACAAAACAGATTATTATATATGCATATACACTTAGTTTTCAACATGCCTTGTTTTAGTTTCATTCCATTACATCGTCATTTTGGGGAAACACATTTGTCTGAGATGATGTAGACATAGCTGTGGTTTAGCTTTGTAGCCTATTTAAAGAGTGCGTGGTTTACAGCCAAAGGGCAGCCTCTTCTCAGTTATTCTTTCAACAAACTTTTGCAGACGTTGCTTAACCAGATCTCAAAGATGATGTCAAACTTTGTAAGGGTCCAATGCTGTTGTGAAGCATTTGAAAATATTTTCTGAAATATAAAATCTATTTTTGTCAAGTTGGGGTGGACTGTGTATTTGTATGTAATCATTTATTTTTAACATCATCATGAAGAGGAAAACTCAAAGAGCACATCTGCTGATTTTGGAGACATAACAACATGGATGACATCCAACTTCCTGATGTTGAACTCAGACACAACTGAAGTTACTTTACTTGGCCCAGAACACCTCAGAAATCCATTATCTAATGATATTTCTGTAGATGGCATTGCACTGGCATCCAACACCACCGTGAAGTTATCTTTGATCAAGACTTGTCCTTTAACTTGTCCTTTCCACGTAAAATAAATCTCAAGGACTGCCTTTTTTCACTTACGTAACATTTCAAAAATCAGGCACATCTTGTTTAAAAGCGATGCAGAAAAGTTGATTCATGCATTTGTTACTTCAAGACTGTATTACTGTAATAACTTATTATTAAGCCTCTCTAATAATTATCTTAAATCTTTCCAGTTGATCCAGAATGCTGCAGCTCGTGTACTGACAAGAACTAAGAAAAGAGATCGCATTACTCCTGTATTAGCTGCTCTCCACTGCCTCCCTGTAAAATCAAGAATCAAATTTAAAATCCTTCTCCTCACCTATAAAGCCTTAATGGTAAATGCACCATTATTTAAGGAGCCTAAAAAGTACCATTGTACATCACTGGACAGCAGGTGTGAAATGTATTCCGATATCAGAACTTCAATTCTGATTAGTCGTTCATGGTTTATATGACCTGTTGTACAGATCAGAATATTCATGGTATGGAGGAGCAGTTTGTCAAGCAGCCATTTCCTGTTTCCAGATGTGACTGGAGGCAAATCCCAGGACAGTGCCAACTAGTCTTGTGCAGCAAAGCACACTGCATGTTCTCCTGGGGGTTGTGCTCGTCATACACATGCGTCGATGGAATCCAACAGACTTATACTTTCTTGTTTAAGAGCCTGAACGCGACATGAAGTCCAGCCAACTGCTCCATTGGACTCCATGTTAAATCTGAACACAATTCTCTCATGAAGCAAACGGGAGCACTTTCTGAAGTGCCATTAAGCTCTCATTACACACCACAAACATTTAAAGGACATTTCTGGGTTCACAAGAGTCTTAGCTCTCTCATAAATCCTTTTTTCTTGACATTCAGAGTCATGTTTTTTGATAAAAACCAGAGGTTTGACCGGTTCACTAGTTGAAAATCCAGTCCGCCTCTCACTCCGGTGGTCTGTCACCATGGCAACCAGTGACACACATACCGCACACACGCAGGCAGGAGTGAACTTTAACTCTACAAACATAACAAGCAACGCGTTCGGCTGAGTCTCCACTCACAGTCTGAAGATCTGCTCCTTCACCCTGGTGCCCCAAACACCATGGTAACCATTGACCTGTGTCTACGAAGCAATAGCTGCTCTCAAGTCAATCACAATTACAGAAATGACCTCAACAACCTCTCACTATAGATAATATATATATATATATTACAATGTATTAGAGCAGTAGAAGCCACACCATCAAAATGTCTTGCGGAATTTTCTAGTTATTGATGTTCTTTTCTTTTGATGATAATTCTTCTCTACCTTCCAGCTATAATGCAAATTAGAATATATTAGAATTCCTGATTTCTAAAGACTTATTCATATTTGATTCAACAAATGGGGATAGGACAACTTGTCAATAATTATTAATCACGCGGTCATCACATGCCAAATAATGTTTAATACATGTTGTATGTTTAAAATATATATTTTTGTATCACTTTTGAACAGCATGTTGGTGACCTGTTAAAACTGTGTTCACTCAAAAAAATGTACATGATGACATCCATCACTATAATTAAGTGTTTAAAGAAATGTACTTAGGTTTATGGTTTTAATATTGCTTCAGCCCTACCTGCTGGTTTAAATTAGTACATTATGTGACACACATCTGCTTTCAACGATTGCAGAGAAAGACAATAATGATGTTATTTAGCGGAATTAATTTGAATGACAAAATATTCCACTCAAAAAAGAATAACAGCATCACATCTATACAGTTTGAGTTCTCCCGAATAAATGTACTCTTTTAGTTGCTGTTCAATTGTATGGCCACCAGGGGGCATTATTGCGTTGATTGAGATGAGCCTTCAGCAGCTGTCCAGATTATTCAAGAGGGGATACAGGATCCACTCCAGCCAGACAGACATGCTGAGAATCACTGTGGGATGCAGGTGCAACATGATGGATGTTGTAAGGTAAGTCACTGTGAGGAGCCTCTTCACTGTGTTAAGACTTCTTTAGATCCGAGGTTGGGCCTGCAGGCAGTCTGCTATTGTCTGGGATGTTATTCGGGATTCTGGTAATTTGATTACAGCTCACGGCTGCACATGCTATAAAACCTGCCTGTGGTGCAGAAACCCCCAAATTACTCGGAAGCCATTTATAGAATAAAGGTCCTAAACTAGGCAAATATGGCTCTATACCTTTGATGCAATACCCTCTGAACTATCTGCGATATGACAGGGCAGAGCATAGTAAAGCTTCTCTTTAAGTTCATGCTTCTGTTTTCACAATTTGATTACAGAGCTTTTGTAAATATGCAGCCGGACAAAATAGTGCGAAAGCATTAGAACTAATTTAACAAATATTTAACTTTTGTTTATAGTAAACAGCAACATAAACCAACATACTGCCTTGTCTCAATTTCTGAGGTGCACAAAGTAAAAGTGACTATATATATATATATATACATATTTTTGCTACAACAATGCTACAACTTTATACCCTGCTTTATGATGCAACATAGCCAAAGAGAGATTGTTAGCTTGTTCACAGCAGAATATTTTAGTGAGGCATTGCATAACAAATTTAAATATGTCTTTAATCGTGGTGCAGGAATATCAAACTGTGCTAGATAATATAACAAATGCAAAATACAACGTGATGAACGATGAATTGCAATAATGCAATGATGTAATATAGTAACATTGTAATGTTAGGCTTGTGTCTGGACTTTAGAATTATAGAACCCCAGGATGTTGAACAATGTGCAAATAACAAGCATTGAAGTTTTTGCTCATATAATTAATCCTTTATAAGCAGGGCCTGTTTCTGTTGTCTCGGTTGTAGGTTTGGTTTGATAATATCGTTGTATTACCCTTTGTTGATACACAGCAAGCTGGAATATGTTTTCATTCTGACGCAGGCTACATTATTTGGCAGAATTTCTTTACTGTGTTTTCTCAAAGAGTTTGGGCTTGACTTTTAAGCCTGAGTTGTGATATTGAGCTGTGCAAATGAATAAACTTGGCTGGACTCTTGTTGTAATGAATATTGATTTTCCAACTTTCGTTCCACAGTTGAATCATAGAAACATTTACTACACTCATAAATTATGCTCTTCGTGATTCCAGTTATGGGAGAGGCTCGAAGTCAGAACAGACAATTCCAACAAACACTTCAACTCTCTCTATATCTGCTCTCTATATCTACTCTCCATATCTGCTCTCCATATCTACTCTCCATATCTACCTCAGGTTTGACTGAGATTGAATTTAGGTGTACGGTAGATTGTTTGTTTGAAAAATAAGAAATATGGTGTGTGGACATCTAAGATAAGCTTCTGGACATTGTTTTATTTCAAGATTTGTTTTGAAATTACTTCTGGTGTTGCATACTTGACCAACAGTATTGGTTCATTGTTGTACTCCATTCACTTTGTTATGGATGCTTTTTCTGACCGTTAGCTGTTTCCTGCCTTTCTTGACAGTACGTATGGTTAGGGCTGGCTCAGCGGACCTAGGGTCCAGCACCTAGATATGCTGCCATAGGCTTAGAGTGCTGGGGAACAATTTAGGATACAATGAGCTCCTCTCTCCTGGCCTCTCTCTCTCCTCCTCTTCCCTTCCTCAGGTGCTCCTGGGGTGCTCCTATGGACTTATGTTTCCGGGGAGCGCCTTGGGGAAACACCGAGGGATTTATATCTTCTTCTCCCTCTCATTTTTCTCCTCTCTATACTTCTAGATAAATTAATGAATGTCTCTTTAATGCTCATTACTAACTCTACTTCCTCTCGGGAGCCTCTGTGCTTCCTCTCCTCAAGCGTCCATGGATCGTGGCTGTCTGAAGCCGGTCCTGTTCCCTTCCATGGCGGCCCTGCTGATGCCCTTCATCTTTACCTCCGTCTGCTGCCATGGATCATAGTCATCTGGGCCGTGGCCAAGCCTACTACTCATGAATAATTTCTGTGACATCCATTGAATGTGCTGTAACTCTGTTATGCTGATTCTGTACACATGACATCTATTGCTTCTGTCCATCCGGGGAGAGGGATCCTCCTCTGTTGCTCTCCCTCAGGTTTCTTCCCCTTGTTTTCTAGAGGGAGTTTTTCCTGATCCGATGTGAGGTTCCGGGACAGGGATGTCGTATGTGTACAGATTGTGAAGCCCTTAGAGGCAAATTTGTATTTGTGATTTTGGGCTATACAAAATAAACTGAATTGAATTGAATTGTGGGCCTCTGTTCCTGGTAAGACATGGGTCTCTATAGTCTTGATTTGGCCGACTGTGGCTCAGTGGTTAGCAGGTCTGTCTTTCAATCAGAGGATCGGTGGTTTGATCCTTAGCTCCACTAGTCCACGTCATTGTGTCCTTGAGCAAGACACTTAACCCTCATTGCTCACCGTTGCTGTGTCTACGGTCTACTGTATAGCATGTAAGTCGCTTTAGATAAAAGCATCAGCTAAATGAAATGTAATGTTAATGCTCTTGGATACGTGCTCTAAACTGGTGTGTATCTGAACCTCAAGGCATGGGAATTTAATGATTACAAGATAAATCTGCTGTGCTGCCCTTATGGGACCTGTTGTTGAAGTGCTCTTTCAGCGGGACCAACCAAGCCATGCTGGATGAGAGAGGAAGCAGGAGTGGCATAGCTGTGCAAAGCCTTTTCCGGTCCATAAATGCCATGTTTATTTTTGAAGTTCAGGCCTGGTGTGCACCACTTCTCTTTTAAAGAAAATGGTGGGTGTATAAAGCCTGTCACGGCGCTGACAGGGATGGTCAGGCCTTTATAGCTCTGGGATGTAGGAGCAGGATGTTGATCAGTTCAAAGAGGTTTTAGCCACGTGTAGCTCAGGCTGAGTGATCATGTCAGCAGAAGGGCAAACTTCTTCCCTTCTGGAAAAGAAAAAAAGGTTATTTATGACATTGGTGTCCTCTATGCCACAATGTGCTACACTACTCAGCACTGATATATGATGGAAAAAGCATTTCAATGTAGAAATTGAGAATAATTTTTGCTGAATACATAAACATTGATGTTTTTACGAGTAATCATCTTTTAAGTTTTTATGACAAATGTTCAGAGATTTTCATTTTTTTCATATAAAACACACTTAAAGATTAACACACTCCTCTTTTTGACTGGGCAACTGTAAATCACAAGGTTATATACTATACTTATGTGTTTACTTCCTCTATTGCGATGCCAGTACCGCGACTGGGTCCAGATAGAGACGCTGGGTGGTTTCCAAAGAGTTCTTTTCCACAGCTGAAGCCACTTTACCATGCCTGTTTCCACCACAGTGCACCACAGGCCCTTCTGTGAGGTTGAAGCGCTTCCGTTGTGTGCCTCTCAGAGCCTCTCAGGCTCTCCTCACGATAACACTACGACCAACGCTGTCGAAGGATCAAAGATCACCCCACGCCTAACAAACAGCGAGACACTTGGCCTATCAGAAACATCTGGGAGTGGTTGGCTGCAGCTGTTGGTGCATGCCCTCACCCTTGCACCAATCAGGACTCAGGCCAGATGTGGAGATCATCTCACGTAAGGTACAGATGTTTCTGTTCCTCACTCCAAGGAGGCGTTGGATGCTTTCTGAAGTCCCATTATATTTAGAGTGCTTGTACTGCACCCAGATTGTGTTCAGTGCTTTGGGATATGCCACCGGCTTGTGGGTTGTCACTATTCAGCAAGCTGATTGAAAACAGTGCTGCTTGCAAAATGCTTTTGAAAAACAATGCAAAAATGTTAATTCTTTCCACTAAAAATCACCTGGTCTGACCCCACTGATGATATAGAGGCGAGAATGTTGCAGAACCTTTTCATTCTACATAATAAGCACTTGTATTGCAGTTCTGGAAATATGCTACCTAAAATTGGTGCTTGTTGAAGTAATGTTTATCACGAGACACTTCATTACATCCAATATTCTCTCGATGTCGAATCCGAGCAGCTTTTTCACTGGATTATTGCTGTGACCCTCCCACATAGTAGAAATTGTTCAGAAATTATACTTAAATGCAGATAAAAGTCCAAACATTATATGTGGTAAAAAAAAAAGAAAAAAATATCAGCTCTAACATGCAATTATAGAACATACTCAGAATGAGTACTCCTTTCTGTGTGTTAAATTGTTGATGCATTAATGTGTCAGCCGGTTCAGCTGGTACTGATTTGTACTAATGCATATAGTGAGTTTAAACAAGGGCAACGTGTGACCGGATATGTTTTATGTAAATCTGCAGCCTTCTGATG
This sequence comes from Cottus gobio, assembly GCA_023566465.1. Classification (NCBI taxonomy): domain Eukaryota; kingdom Metazoa; phylum Chordata; class Actinopteri; order Perciformes; family Cottidae; genus Cottus; species Cottus gobio. The sequence goes on from CM042220.1 coordinate 9,679,344, forward strand.
CAGCGGAGTAAAACGTACAATTATTCCTTCAACAATATGAATTGCACATAATGTTTCAAGCTAACATTAATGAGTTTGAAAGGTGATGAGTTTGGAAGGTGATGAGTTAATACATGAGAGCTTTACACATTTTAGCTATTAGGATTTTCCATATTTCCTGACAGCATTAGCTAATCTGCTGTTATGTTGTTGAAAGAAACTTGTCCAAAAAAACTTTTCAAACACAGTCTGATATCCAAGGAGAGATGAACATGTGGTTTTGTGTCAGTGTACATTATAAATTAGACTCCATTGTGGATGGATATGATAAAGTTAATGATGAAGACACCTAATAGTGTATGCAGAGCTGACATATTAATGCACTCGATTTGATGTTAATACCAGACCTGAGATGGTCTTGAGAGAGTCTTCCGCTCCTGCAGGCTCCCTGTGGTGATTAGAAAAACACTTTGGTGGATATTACACCCTGTTATTCTATCCCTCTGCTGTCTCTGCCTGTTCCCTCTCTCTGCACACCATTAAAACAACATCTTTGGCCCAAGCTCACCAAGCATGACATAGGAAGTAAAGTTTAGTGATGTACCCTCACTGTGACCCCCTCCTCCCCATTCTCATGAATGAAATGGTTTTGTTCTGTACATCAAAGGAAGGTCTTGTTTGTTCTGGATTTTACTTTCTGTATTTCTCTTCGTCAAGTTTTCCCTGCAGTGTAAGCATGATGAGTTAGAGCCTTCTTGTAAGACTTGTGGGTCGTGATAACATCAGTGCCCTTGATACGCATTTGTTTTGGGTCTCGGATTTAGATGATTCCCCCGTAGCCCGGGTCCCATGTCTCTACTACTGCTTTTGCTGACTGCTTCACCAGCCTGTCCTCCAGCGGCCTGGTGGTCTTCAAAGTGGGACCATGCCTGTACCCAAGGGCCTTTAAATCTCAGGGGATGGCTACCAGTCCGAAGATGTCACCATAAGTGAATCCTGCCATGTGAATACTTGTAAGGTCCTTTCTCCAGATAAAAGACAGCAGACTGCCGTTGGACAGCGCAGGCAGGTGTTCGGGGAGAGTTATAGAGTCAGCAGTCAGATGTTGTAAGCTCTTCCTAACAGCTGTACATCTCTCAGAGGCTTCTCTGTGAGCATGATGTTAAATGAATGATAATTATTATTAACTAATCTCTTGATTTAGCAGAGGTCACAGGAAGAATTGTCATTTGAATGTGTGCCATTCTTTTTAAAATAACTTAAGAGCTGTTTGCTCTTTTTGTGTTCATTAAAATTTCCTTTGGAGTATCTTCTTTTATGATACACAAAGCTCATCATTTCTTTTTCAATTACATTGCAGTTTGACAAAAACCCTTGGATCTACTTCTTGTGTGTTTCACATTTTTCACGGAAATGCGTCTCTACAGTAGAACCTGCACAGTCGGTTTTAACAGCACACTTTGGCAATAGATCCCAATGGGCTGAGGTGTGGTACCTAGGTTGAGCACCTGGTATAGAGGCCTGCTGAGTGTCTCCATTTCCTGGCAGGGGTATTATGTAGAACCAATTAGGGAGTCAGGGATTTGTTGGGGATCCCAAATAAAGAGATGGAGGAAACTGATGGGAGAAAATATGTTACAACACTGACAGGGATTAGAAACTTCAATGTGAATGGATAAAGACTAAATTACTTTAAAGAAAGGTCAGTTAAGTTTTGCATTTCACGTTTGTTTGTAGTGTTGTTTTGTAATCATTGGAAAGTAACCAGAAACAGAACTATAACTTTGAGCAGGGCGGTCTGGGATCCCAAGGAGGAAGAAGGCAGAACAGACCGTTCTAATCTGGTTTACTAATTAGTTTTCTTGTGTTTTCTCAATGGATCGTTTAGAATATTCTATCTGACTTGCATGTTGTTTGACTGTATGGGAAGTGCTGTGCAAGTGGTCGGGCAAGTGCATGCATGAAAATCCAAAATTGAGCAAATTTAAACATTTGTTGAATGTCTAGTTTTTAGTTTCAGCCTCTATAAGAACTGATTCTGCACTGGTAACTGGACTACAGTCTTACTGGCATGCAGAAGCCACGGGCTGACTCCCATCTTGTATCCCAAGCTTCTTCCACCCTTCCTTGATCATACAACTTCTGTATCTCTTACGACAGCCCCACCATTTGTTAATTATTTGTCTACCGCCGGTTGCTCTAGGTTCCTGAACTGATGAGTCGGAGAATAAAATGACTCCCTGTGCTTTAGGAAGAGGATCTGGGTTCAAAACCTCAGCAAATCATCAAAGGGTAAAACGGGAAGTGGTTATTTACTATATCTGAGGTTACATAATAATTTATTTCACCAAATGATTATACTGCTATATGTTTCTGTAGCTTCTGATGTGAAACCTTGTCTGTGTATTTTTAGTTGTGGGCTCAGCAGCTGGTTTATAGAGTGCTTCTGATTATAGTGTTTTTTCAAACCAAAGCACATATGGCTTTGACAGTATCATAGCTGCTGTTGTCTCCAACATCTGTGCATGACTAACACTGAAACGTGACATGCTGATGTAGGATCTGCCCATTTGGGCCATTTATATATGAGATTTACTCCCCATCACCTTTATACTTTATCCCTGTTCTCGAGTGTTCTAAGGATTTCTATGGCTTTTCTATTTAGCTTTGTTCCTAAACTCCTGACAAGCCTTTATGTTTCCCAAGATGGACTTATTTTACAAAACAGGACACGTTGCATGCATGGTATTGCAGTTTTCACTTTGGTGATTTAAAGTCATAGATCAAAACTGACCAGCTGGTCAGACTTCAGTAAATATATATATATGGTCACAGCTGTGTTATTGCTCTTTGATGTGGCTATATTCCTGAGATTCTCACAGTATGATTATATGAATCTGAGGTAAGATTCCAACATTTAGCTGCTGAGCCTGGCCAATACAAAACACAAGTCTTTATAATTTGAAGGCTTTGCCCCAAGGACGAACACAGCAGAGACATTAGACCGCAGAGACTCCTATGTTTTTATGGTATTGATCGAACAGTGATGTTAAACACTCAAGAGCACGAAGGAGCCAGAAAAGATGCCAGCCTGATGTTTTGTATTTTCATAAGCACATCATCACTCAGTTAATATGTATATTTGCTAGATATTTCTTTTTGTGATGCCTTCGGAGGAAGCAAAATGAGAGACCTTATTATCAACAGCAACGTATACGTATTTTCGTTAAGCTCCTTGAGGGATAAACAGACTTGCAATATGATATTGCCAAATAGGCCATTGTATATTCTGTATGACGTCTAAGAAACTAAGAACAATTTCCTCATGTGTTTTTAGGGTCACTATTGTATTTTATGATATACACACTTGTATTGTACTCATATTATTACATTTATGATTAGTTTATATTTTGTTTAAACGTCATACAAATGAAAACCTGCGAACACATGCACATTTGAGACCTGAGGAATTTTAATTACTGAAAATGTATGACAGACAAAGGATGAGCAGACATAGAGCAAGAGTATTGCACCACAGAGTATAGGTTAACCCGACCAGAGGGAGTCTAGAAAACCCAGAAGATATATACATCTACAGCATATAGTTCTCCTGGCTGACATGTTTTGAACACATTCCTTTGCTTTCCATCATCGCTGTGGGGGCCGATGTGTTCCAGCGCACACTTCCTCAGACACTTATACCATATTCCTGTTGCGGTTTCTGGTTGTTGTTGAATGATTACAATAGCACTCCCCTTTGTATCTGTGCACCTGGTAGTGAGTCTTATGAAGACAGGATCCACACATTTTATTGGAAAACCACACAGTTTGGACTCAATATAGGCTTCATATTGAGTTGGGCAGGGTAAAAAGAATGCCACCGTTATCAAAATAAACGAATAAATTGAGCATGACTATGTTGTAAACATTACAATAAAACTGTGGGAACAAATCAAGAACCCGTCATGGTATTTGGTAAATGACTAAATATGGTATTGGGAGCATTTCTATTGCCTCTCAACATTCCGATGGCTGAGCAGTGGGCTCGGGCTAACGGTGCTAACGGCGCGGCAAATACGACGACAGTGCCGACAGATCTTGAATAACAACACACACAGAGGGAGAGCAACTTAATTCTCTGCTCAGGTCTGCATTACTCCATGAGCAAAATGTAGTTTGCTGCTGTATTATTGCTCAGAATCCTGTTTAATTCACCTTTTAAAGAGATCCTCAAAGCAAAGGCCTTCTCAAAAACACAGCATTGAACACTTCTGAACTGCAACCCTGCAAAACAATAAGATGATACACAGCGTTTGCATTGCTGTCGTCAAGATGTTTTTTGTCTTATTTTGAGTTACCAAGAGAAAAAAATTAAAATCCTCCGTTTTCTGAACTGGTTTATGCACGTCATTCAGGAAGCTGTTTTGTATTTGCATGCCCATAAGGAACTGCTCACCGTTTCTAACTACTCAGTCCTGTGTCTTGTTATGCAAATGTTTGCTCATGAGCATGACCATATGATCATGTGACAAATTGTTGGAGAAGTTGGCAGCCTTGAGGGCTGATGCCTCTCCCCTAAATACATAAATGGCAAAACAACATTCTTTGCACATATATGATTTTTTGAAATCATAACCACACTGTAGAATAACTTTAAAAAAAAATCCTACTGATGTCTTTAGAAAACCTGTGCTTCCACCATCAATGTAATAGCATTGCGACGTGTAGTTCATGTGCAGCATAATGAGACTGAGCCCCTGTTTGTATTAGATCTGCTTCCCCATATGGGCCTGATTTAAAGAGGTTAAGAATACGTGGACATTGTTGTTTCCTCCTGTTACAATTACTCAAGCAAGGTCAATGACAGCTTGCAACAAATCTTTATTTTATTTCAGTATTGATTGCCCTTTGACCATGTGAAATAAATGGTGGAATAAGATGGCATTTGCTCCCCTTGCCATGAATACAGGAATATGATTTATTGGTGATAGGAGGGTGTGGGTCATTTATGTTTCCTGTGGAACCAACCGAAAGCTTCACATCTTGCCAAAGAAAATGATCACAGCAACTGACTCATGGCAGAAAGAAAAGTTTCCACGGTAATATAAATTATTTCAGTTGATTCTGTCACTCCATCTGCAGGATGATTTGAACGCGCTCCCCTTTTTTAGTCATGTTGGTCGTTAACTGTGTGGTCACGACATGCAGTTGTAAGAGCTCAGTGAGGCTGAAGAGGAGAAGGAATTCGCCCAGGTTGCTCTGTGCTGACCCTGATAGTGATTGTTCACTCCAATGCCAAGGCTTACTGCCTGTTTCAAAATGACAGACCAAGCAGAGTCAACAGTTGTCTAAACCTTCTCATGAGAGGGCATTGTGAAGTGTGGAATAATGGGATTAGACGTTTTTTTTTCTTTCTTTCCTCAAAGAAATGTTTGCTTGAACAATTTAATTGTTTTGGAAATTCCAGGGCATCTCTCTCAATGCTGTGCATTCCTCCCCTAAACAACAGAATGCATTCCTGAAGAATAAAAGTGATCTCCATCAGAATTACTTAGACTCCCTACAATGTCTGAGGAATTTCGTCCTGCAGGAGAACGACACGGCGGCCTGTTTGATTGATAGTATATTAATTAGAAAGCATTCACACTGGACAGCCCAAAAGATTTGTTTTTTCTGAAGTGGGTGTCATTGTTATAAACCAGACGGCTGTTAGCTGGCCAAGATCCAGAGGCAGATCTTATCCTATGTAGTATAGAAGCGGTGGAATTTAAAGGTTAAAGAATATTACAAATTAATTAATTTTGATATTTACTGTGAATACAAATGCTCAGGTTTAATTTTCAAATCACTTTATGGAGCTAGAGAAATCCTTTTGCGGACATGCTAAATTTATTCTCAAGCTTGGTAGATTTTTTTTAGCAGAGTTCATTCCACTGACAAGAAGAACTCTTTGTAGCTTAAGGGAAAATGTCAGTTTTCTTGATTTCCTAATACATTTTTTCTTCTCCCAAGACTGGTGTCAAAAACTTCATATCCGTTTTCATATGTATTGAAGCTGTTTGTAAAATCCAATTTGATAAATTTAATGAGGCTACATTGTTGTACCAGGACATTAGAAACACATTTTAAGGTTGCATAATTAAAATATGGTTATTTAAGGTTGGTTATTTAGCATCACGTGTCAGAGAAATCTCTCTGACTCCAATAGAGTGAAAGCATAACACCATGTGTCATCACTGAAGACAGATTCAGTCCTTTAACGTCAGAGTCTTTACATATTACAGCTGTATACGCTTCCAGGCTGAGGGGGAAAACAGCATGAAATCTACTGATGGAAAGATTTACTTTGTTCATTATTTTTCATTCATCATTGATCCATTTTGTCTTGAAAGCCCTCACAAAGCCTTGCTGTGAAGTTCTCCCAGTTTGACCAGTTAAATGCATGAATTATTAAAGACACACCAAGAAACAACTAAATTGGCCCATGAATACCGGGTGCATATAGCCCATGGCTGTTTTGCAGCAACATTTTAAACTGATTGGTCCCGTACTGCGCAGTAGATGGACAGATTTGGCCCGTCTACATACAATATGTAGAAGAAAAACAGAAGAGTTGCAGGGAACTTACTGGCTTTGTCTTCAGAGAAGGCACGAGAAACCGAATATTGTTGTGTTTAGTCGCCATTTTAATCCACACAAGCTTTTGCAGAGCAGACTGGGTCTTTGTCAGCAGAGCCATGCTTTGTATTTATGTAACACAGATTCACACCTCGGACTTGCTGATCATAACCGCAGCACAACCACAGCACGGCCACAGCTTTCCTCAACTGTGTAGAGAAAGAGCACAGTCCGGATGTGCTTTGCTCTCAGGTGAGATTCTGCAAATGTGCAAACTTTGGAGTTTCTTTTGACATCTAATCTGTTGTGCAGTATAAATACTATGAAAATAAATATATATATTGTTTTTCTTTGTCTTCTGGCATATGATACCACAGTTTATAATTCAAAGAGAGCTCCGAATAAGAGTTTACCCAGCAATAGCAGTGATGCAGGATCAGCTCTTCAGAAAAGGATCCTTCAAATAACACAAACTATACATGCATATTATGTATTTTTATAAATGTATATATAGAATAAATAGGAAACAACATTTTGTTTTTTATTTTGTTTCATAGACTGTGAATTTACTGTGTCTGGCCTCTTGTATGTCCCTCAGTGCAAAGAAAGAGAATGTATTGTTACTATCATCCATAACATCTGTACTTATTCCCTATACCACCATGGTAGACTGGATACTGTCTGTTTTTTGTCCTACAGCAAATTTAGATGATTCATTTTTTATTGTTTGATATATAATAAGTCTGTGGGCCTTGATTTCAGAGTCCAGGCTATAGGGTATCTCAAAGAATTTAGATTCTATGTTTCTTTACATGAAAGATTTACTGTTGCAATTTTTGGAGTCAGGAAGCAGTGGTAACACTAAACAGAACCCTGTAAAAGAGCTTTTACATCACGATTAACCAGAAGATGACAGAGAGCTAGTACTCCCAGAATTGTTCTTAACCAAATGAAAACCACCTGTGCACTTAATATCTAATACCCTTTGGAAAGGATCACACAGTGTAAGCCTAGAGTAGACATACAATACCAGGCATTATGTATGCAAGTGTGCCTTAATACATTGCAACTGAAAATAGTCGTTAACTTGATGAAGCCCTGATCTCAGGTCTTCTCATTCATCAAGCGTGTGAAGCACATTCCTTCAAAAGTTACATTCAATAAAACAAAGCTCATATTTCCTCCAATGCACAGCAATCTGGAGGAAATGGTCCACCAGTGCTTCTGGTTAGTGTTTTGCCTCAATAAAGGTCCACATCAGACTCCTGCTTAATCACATGCCCAACCACCCAAAACCCCCATTCTGGCTTCTCCATCAAACATTCTACACAGTTCGCTTTGGAGACATTGCTAACGAAAGCCTACAGCTCACACCGAGCCCATCTATTGTGTGGAGATCAGGCTGTTGTAGAGAAGTACGTTGTAAGCAGTATTTGTACTGAAGTCTGACCAAACAAACACAAATTGATCTAGCACTTTGACACAAGGAACAACTCAGAGTACGCTGACAAGTGAAATGCTTATACCTTTTTGGTTTAGGTAGCAAGTAATGCATATCTGATTTCATTTAAGAAAGGCTCAAATGTTTTTGACAGTTTTCAGAAACAGAGGAAGATCATGTTGGTTCAAGTGGTGCTTAAGTTTAATTGTCCATGTGATTTGTTTTATTATCTTGATGAATGATAATAAACTGAGGCCAAATATTTTCACTGTTGTGAATCAGCACAATGGGGTCAGATTATGATCTGTTTCTTTAACTGTGTTCTCCAAGACTTGATGAAATTCTGATTTGTATTCATGCATGCTCTTAAAAGCATCACATACTTAAAGTTTATTTTATTTTGACCAAAGGCACACTTGCAACTGCAAACAATAAAAACCTTGGGAGAGTAACAAAGACAACACAGATTGCAATGATCCGTGGGTCAACTGCTGTACATAAGCAAGAATTGTATTACATGAAAATTATAAGATACTTATAAGTATAATTTTACTATCTTATACTACTAAGCAGGAAGATATATTGACAGATGAATCCTATTCAGCTTCCCACTGTATTATGCATGGCCGGCTCATTAATTACCTATTCATTCACATTGCATTACATTAGGTTGGATGCTGGCCTGTCCCACACTTTACTTTAATCTTGATTAAACTGGATCTGTTTATTATTTCTTCCATGGAGTTTCAGCTGGGCTAATTCAGCCAAGCTCTGTGGTTTCCATGGTCAAATGTCACTGAAATAGCCATCACAGAAAAATGACTGAGACCACAGCCCTGTGATGTGGACAGCATCGAACCTCAAAGTAAAATTGCAGATTTCTCCACCATTACAGCACCTTGCCTTTTTTTTTCAGGGTCTCCTGCGACTCACAGGAGTCAGGATTCCCTCATTCAGTGAGGCTGAGGTACTGAACTCAGTGGATTATATTCACTTGTGGCTGGAAAAAAGTTACATGAAAAATTAATTGAAAGGGCGGAACGACCTTGAGTGCAGATTTAGTTTTAAAATGTAGAGAGGAAAATCTGAGCTTGAAAACCAAGTTGTACTTTATGTATGAAACTAAAGTGCTGGTGCCAAATGAGCAACAGATGCCCCTCTGATGTTTTGATGCAATTTATTGATCCAGAGTAAAAGACCTAATCTGCTTGTTTTTTTATTTTTAAAACACACACAAAGGCATCAGGTCGACATTTTTACATTTAGTTTCAGTACATCAGTTCATCTTTCATCATTTATCAAAGTCAGAATACACTATTATGTCTGTGTCTTTGTGTGAACAGTATGCTGTCAACAGGATATTTGACAATCCATTATCTTGCCAACAGGCAGTTTCTTTTTTTACATATTTGTAAATAAAATGATAAGACGAGTAATGTATTGTTTTCTTTGCTACACAAACACACAGTGGCAGACTACATAGATAGTGAGTCTAAGTCATAACTTGAGTTATTAATGTGAAACAGCCAGACATGTTATCTGAAAAGAGACAAGAAAACAAAGTCTATCACAAAAATTAAAGCCCATAAGGGACAGATAATGCAGATGCTTATTTTGTTTGTCCCTGAAGAGGTAAAGCTGGATGCCTTCCTGACTTAGCAAATAAATGAATGTCATCTGACTTTGTGATTGTGTGTGTCCACATGAATTTGTGTGGATTGGCGCCAATGTGTGTGCATGTCTGTGAGTCTGCTTCCTCCGCTCTGCTGTCACAGTAATAATGAGTAGCTGCCAGAGCTGCAAATGATTTCACTTGGTTATATAGAGGTTCAGAGTGAGAGTGAGGAGACATGACTGGGTTGCTTGAAGGCAAAAGGGTTTAGCCAGCAGAAATGTTGAACTGTGGTAGGTCTGACACTGACCAAACTTTTCAAAAGTTGTATTTTTCTCACTCAGCACAAAAGGAACGATCCAGCAGTATATTGCACCGTCACTGTATTTGGCCCATACGGTTATAATATAATTCATAGGACTTTATTTTGTCAACTGTTCCTTCACTATATATATGACGGTTGACACAGCAGGGCCTCTCTGCTGCTCCCTTGTTTACAACGACTTTAATGAAGACGTTTATAAACTCTCAGAGCTTTCAGAGATTGACAATAAACCGAAGCAGGGTTATGGTTCCAGCACCACACCAGAGACAAAAGCTGAACGCCTATTGGGAGTTGACGGTATACATAATGCTTCTTGAAAGAGTCACAAGATGTGAGGAAAGGTTAGGGGCATTGTCTCCTCTCTTTCGCTGACTGGGATGAAAAGTACCTCCAGGAGGTTTCATGACTCCCAACATCTGAAGGTTAAGGCTGTCAGTTTGATAGGCTTCCTTATGATACTGTGGATTTGTTGAGGTTGTTTTGTCAAAGGCATGATTTAGATGGATATAAGGCGCACTATGGCATCCGAGAGCCTGAAGGTATCTGAATAATATATACTTTTGAAGATTGATACCATGATTTGCTTCTAATCCTTTGCAAATTACATTTGACAGTGAGGAATTCTGTTCTTGAAATGCATATCAAATATTGTGCTTCATGAGTCTTTATGCAGCTGTTTTCTTTGGGAGAGGTATTCCAAAAGGATCTTAATATTTTAAAAACAAAAAAAATGTACATATTGTGACTACTCTGCCAGATACAATCTGGGATGTTTCACATTTCAGAGCTCCACTCCACCCAGTTTTAAACCGCAGCAATGAGTTGCCATATGCATATTGCGACAGCACAGTGATCCAAACTTTTGGACAATTTATTTTCCAAATCTATCACAGCCTTCCAGATCATTTAAAGCAGCGAGGCTGGAACACTGCAGCGTTGTGTTACTGATTTACAGTTCCCTCTTGCAAAGGATGGTGGCACCAGAGTTCAGCAATGAGCCGTCCTGCCTCCCTGCAGTCGACGGGGCTCCTTGTGGCTCCACAGCAGCAGCAGCAGCAGCAGCAGCAGCAGCAGCAGCAGCAGCAGCAGCAGCAGCAGCAGCAGCAGCCTGGAGAAGAGAGGAGCAGGAGTTCGCTCTCCGCCCGTCACGTGCTGAATAAATCACATTTGGAGAGGGACGTCCACCGCTCTGCCCCACACTGTTTGGCTTCAGTCAGCGTGCTGCAGCAGCAGACACACAGACCCTGGATGCCGATAAGTTGGTCGGCAGGAAAAGTTTCACCAGACACAAGTTTGCTATTTGACTTTTGAACATTTCGTGTGGGAAGAAATCGGAGAGAACTAATTAGGAATCGAGCAGGGACACAGCGAGGAGGAATCAATACAGCCACTGGCAAAGGATACAAGTCCTGCAATGGATGTAACTCTCACTTTGGACTCCGCAGGGGAATACTGAAAAGAATCTGGACATCCTGGGACTCGTCTTCTCTTAAACACAGCAGAGCAACAGATGAATGTGAGTATCCACCACAGCAGGTCACAGATCCCCTCACATGCGATGGAGTTGTCTATCGGTGCAGGTCGTCTAGAATAAGCACCGCTTTCTTTCACTTGTGCAATGTTTAACACACGTTACAACTCACTCGTGCATCCCATGCGTGCAGTAATAGTCTATTTGTATGTCAATGTATGTTTAACGTGTTTTCCCTCAGTTCTTTCATGCAGTCAGACTTCTCTGAAGCGGTAATGGACTCACAGTTGTACGCTTTCATTTTTAAACAGGTTACAAAGTTGAAGTTAAGGAAACACACTCAGTAAATGCCCCTTAACTGTTTTAGCAATCCATGGCTCGTCTACATGCAAACACTGTTGATAAAGTTTATTATGCAAGTTCGAGCAGGAGCTGCTCTTTCTCTTGCGTATTTATTGCATCTGAGATATGATATATCCATATAGCACTGCACATAGCAAGCTCAGCTCGTGCGCATACTTTGAAAAGCAGCCAAATATTTCCGCTGCTTGTCAGGTCGCACTTTGTTTAAACCCCTGTGAGACATTCCTCCCCAACAGGTCAACCTATGGAGTTACGCTATTGTCCTCCGCGTGCTGCAGCCGCCGCCGCTGCGCCTTTGTGCCTCCAGTGGAACACATACCAAATGATTACCCACATGTCGGCACAGTTATTGTGTCGGCAGACTCGTGTTCATTGACCATGAATAGGTGTTCCTTTCCCTCAATTAATACCTTAATTAAGTCTCCAGCGGGTCCCATCACCGCGCACTTTAGTTGTGACTGTGATGGTTGCCATGGTGCGGCTGCGTAATTATGCAGACTTTTTTTTCTTTAACTTGAGACACGAGAAGGAGCGCAGGCTCCTCCTTTCGCTTTGACTCCCAGTTTGAGGAGCACGGCAGAGGCTGGCTTTTTGTTTCATTTGAGTTCCTCCTCTACATTTGTTAAGTTAGTAAATGTTCAGTAGTTACATTGTTGCTGCCAGTCTGCTGAATCATTTTACAGAATAAGGCCATAACAGTGGATGCCACTAACTCCTTTATTATTATTATTATTATTATTATTATTATTTAATAAACATTGTTTTTCATCCATTCACCTATCTAAGCAATTATTCATCCATATGCAATCATTTTTATGTGTTTGTGATAATAGCTATAGAGATAATTATTCTGATTTGTATATGTTCAGGACTGGAGTTATATATTACAACTCACAAAGAAAACAAACAAAAATGCAGCACTGACAGACAAACCACTAAAATGTAGACCTCCACAGCTTCTATAACAATCCAATGAGTATGTCATAAACCCTTGGTGCAGTGCATGAAGTAATCTTGTTTACTAGTCTTTGTAGCTTGCATGTGCTGTTGATGAGGCTAATGTTCCAGACTCCTAAAAAGGAACGAAAATCACAACATGCTTCTCCCAGGACGACCACACCAACTCCACCCAGAGAGCATGTTGTTGCCTTACATGTTTGAAGATTGCTTGGCTGCAGTCACTGTGGTTTTACTCATCTTGCAGTTAAATAAGTCGAGTGAACCTCATGCCAGAAGGCGGTCATCTCTGGAGTTTGTTTCCTCAATTGTGACCGACCGGACTGTCACCTGAAATAAATAATCTACATCAAAGCATTTTGAATCCCAATTTTTAGACACATGTATGTGAATGTCAACATATGAGGTGAACTTTGACCTTGAGTTTTGGTAATGTTGTCCAAACTCTCCTTGCACCCCTGCTACTGTAACTCGATGCACATGTGTTCTTAATGATGCAACCACTAGTACCCCCCTCCCCCTACGTAACATCAGATGGTGTCATCTTCAAAGACATGAGGTGTGTGTTTCTTTTATCTGGAAAATCTTACACAAACAGCTGAACCAACCCATGCTGCTCTTGCTGTGGGAAAGAGATGATCCTTTTTGTCACGGACCCCAAGAAACCCTCAGCTCATTGTGAAAAAATGAGCCAGTGGGTTTTTTCCCAGTACCGTGTTTGTTATGGCCGGGGTGTGCATGTGTGTCTCAGGCATGATGGCTTTTCCTGGCTTTTACATGTCGAGGGACTGCCGTTTCAAAGGCGAATGCAGGGCACAGAAACGCTGCACTTCTGAGAGGTAATAGTCTGGCAAACATTCAGGGAGTTTTAGTTTGCTTTGTGCTAAGCCTGTCGTCCTCATGTCCAGTCAATCTGCAGTATGTCTGTGGTTTCCATCATGGCTCCATTGTGCCTCAGGCAGCATGGCATGTTCTCGAAAGCGCAAAAGTTTTCTTTGAGTTAACTGGAATCATGACATGGAATTAGGAGCTCATTTTACATATAGTCTGTCACTATAGTCGTCCCTCTTGGCCTATTGGTGGTGAAAATGGTTTGGTTGTGTTAATTAATATAGTGCAGCTGAATAACAGTTTTTTTTTCATGAATTGAGATATACAGTATTTCAAGCAGTATTTAGTTTATATCCCTGTAAATCTGATATTCTGGTTCGATCAGGGAAAGCACAATTCACACATATTGTATGTGATTATAGTTTCAGATATTAGCTTGGATAAGAATGTGATGATTGTTCAACATTAATAAGATATGTCTTCTCAAATGAAATGATATGACTTGGTCTGTTTGATCTGTGGCAAATCCACTGTATTTATTATGATGTTTAAGAGAATAATTTTCTCGACATCATATTTATATTTCATGAGAGTTTTGGCATTCTTCTCTGTAATGTAGGTGTTGGCTCCAAGAGGGAGACGGCCGTGTTTGGTCAGATGTATTGTCGATTGTAAGTTTTGCCAAACCAAAGGTCTGCTTGTCTTGATTTTGTCGTGAAAGAAAGACAAATAATACTTCACAGAAAACTGAAAAGCAAAAAAAAAATAAGCAAAGGAATTTAAAGCTATCATGAAAAATAAATATCTGACACATTTTGCCAAACAGTGGAGACGTAGAAATGCAGGCCTTATGTGCCCAACATCCACTGCTGCCAGGGATTTTGATGCTGATTCCAGTCATGCCCATAATGATTTTGACTGTATTCAAACAGAGGGTCATTCTGCATGTAAATCCTTGAAACCTTGGATTTAGTTGGTTGACTTGGTTTAGAGGATTTGAAAGAAAGTGGGTCAAGGCTGTAGTTATTGCTCACAATGAGATGTACATGTTGTGACGCTCAAACACGTGCTGGTTTTGGAAAACTGAAATAATACAATATTTAGAGACTGTTCTGCAGGTACACGGAGCCCCACCAGTTGCATCATCCTAACACAACTCTTCACTGAGGTTTAACTACGAGCAGAGGGACTCACCATAATCTTGGACAGTGATGCAAGAAAAACATCTGAAACTAAGCAGCAACAATGGGATCGGCTTACTAAACCGCTTTCAACCTCAGCAGCTATTTTGAATTGTTTTTTGCATTGCTTTCCCTGAAGCCCTATGCATGAAGAGATTACCTTTTATATGCTAACTGGACACTAACTTTCTGACATCGATGGAGGCCTGGCAGTTGGGTAGTATATTTCATATTTGGTGAATGTCTTAGCTTTAAAGTGCACACATTTCTCTTTAACTTCAAACTGAATCTTTTAGAGCCATACCCTTCTTAGCCTGATATTCTGCAATTAGCCTAGCCGACTGCGTCTGCTGCATCCATTAAGCTGCTCTGCTCGGCAGAGGCCCTCCACTGTAGCGCTACCAGAGAGTGCATGATTTCAGTTGTGGCATTTGGACAAAAATGTTGGCCATGAAAAGCTTTACTTTCTGCTTTGGAGAAAGCTTTGTAAAAGTGCATCCCCAGTGTTGCAGTAAAGTAAATCAATACGGAGACTTTAAAGTTCAAGTCCTGTCAAGATTTTCAGGCTTTCATTGATGTGCTTATTTCTTTTGCCAAGATCAGCACTCCCAAGGCAACCCAATGTATGATGTGTAACGGTGAATTTGTAGTGCTTGCTTTTAAGGGCCTGTCATTTGCAATTATTACAATCATGGGGAAAGATATATGATTAGGATTTGATAGAGCAAATTGATTTCAGCTCCTTTTTATTCCTAAACTGTTAAATAATCTTGAACTCGAAAGCATAGAAAATATGTTAGCAGCATCAATTTTCATATTTCATTTAAATATTTCCAAACTAATAATGCTTGAAACCAACTCATAAAGTCAAAGTCAGCGTCTTCCGTGTTGTGGGCTCTGAATCAGGGCAGACTGAAATTAGCCCCGGGATCTTGTGTGCTCATGGCCAATTTCCAGCAGCCCTCAATTACAATGCTGCAGAGCCAGAAAAGGGGAAAGAGGTAGACTGCATGGAGCCCTTCAACTCTACTGTACTGCTCTGTCGCTCAAACACACTGTCACCACCACGGCTGAGACAGACCGCCACACTGCGTTCATGGACACATGGGAGGCATTTGGTGCACACACACACACACACACACACACAGAGAGATACACAGATGTTTTGTGAACGGTTCATTGCAGGTATCAGTTTAACCACTGGGGGGAGCCTTGAAGAGCTTTGACTAGACGCTCAATTCCTCAACATTGTATCGGTATAATGTGCTTATAAATATATTTCCTCAGAATTAAAGCTAGATTGACTTGTCAAACAAGTCAAAGTAATCATGATTTACACAAGTTTAGACAGAACCACAGACAATTGGAAGCTGCTCTCTTTAATTATTAAAAAAGACACAATCATTTTCTATGTGCCAGACACTTGGCGGTTTTGGATTATTCTGCAGATGGTGACAGTCTTGTTGAATAATTTCCACATTGCTCCAAAGTGTCTCTCAGTCTCAGTTACAGATGCAGTGGTGTGGGTCCATTGCCAGAGTTTGCCGATTGTTTATGCAAGGAATTCTAACACCCCTTTATTTTTAAATATCAATATTTGAATATTTCCCAACTTGATTTAACACTTGATTCTTGAATTACATTCTCAAACGTATTGCAAAATATATATGTTTGCCTGGGGAGAGTGTTTCAAAACTGCTCACCCTAGAGCTTAATGTGGTTCCACACATATATTAAATCTAGGACTAACACAAGAGGGGAGTGCTATGGTGAACACACTGGGTAGTGGTTCCTGCATCTTTTTAATCAGAGTTTAATAACCGCAGTCAAAGACTCGCTGTCTGAGGTGGTATGCTGTGGCCTGTGGCTTTGATGTTTCTTTTGCAAAGGAAACCTTCTTGGTAGGAGGGACAAGGTGTTGACTTATTAGGTGAATGAAGAGGTGTAGGAAAGTGTTATGTGCAGAGTGTATTGTATGTGCTGTGGTTGGGAACACAGCCCATAAAACATATGGGAAAGTGTTTAAGGCGTGCACCTTATTTTTCTTAAACTAACTTACTCTGTATTTCAACACAGACATAATACACCTTTTCTTAGTTTCTGCTGCTGTCAGGTTTTGATGTTGCTCAGCTTTTCCTCTTTGTGTGTCTCCAGGTTTAAAAAGAAGGAGCCAAAATGAAGACAGCTGCCAAGGGTTTTGGGAAGTCGATAATGGACCCTTCGCACCGTGAGGGCTGGTGGAACAGAAGGATTGTGCTCATGGTGTATGTGGCCTTGGAGCTTCTAACACTTCATTCGCCCGTGGTCCGGGGGACTCTTGAACTGCAGCTAGATGAGGAACAGCCAGCAGGCACAATTGTAGGTGACATCAGTGCAGGACTTCCTCCTGGCATCACAGCATCCATGTACTTCATCTCAGACCATGAGGGCACTGGTGTAGGCAGTGATTTGGACATAGACGAGAGCACAGGCATTATTAAGACCGCCAAAGTTCTGGATAGGGAACTGAGAGATAGATACAACTTTATTGCAGTCACCATGACAGGTGTGACCGTGGAGGTGACCATCAATGTGAATGACATAAATGACCACGCCCCAACGTTCCAGAGAAAAAGGGCCATGTTTAAAATCCCTGAGCAGACGGCCATTGGCACCAGGTTTCCTCTTGAGCCAGCTGTTGATGCTGATAAAGGCCAGCTTGCAACACAGGGTTACCTTATCAAGGATGGGAATGTTGGCCAGGCATTCACCTTGGAGACCAGGAGGGGAAGCAATGAGGTTCTTTATCTGGACTTGGTGGTCAATGCCATTCTAGACAGAGAGAAAAGATCCACATATACTTTATCTCTGGAGGCCTTTGATGGTGGTTTCCCTAAAAGGACTGATCAGATGACATTAGATATTACTGTACAAGACATTAATGACAACGCTCCAATTTTCAACCAGAGCCGCTACCATGCCATAATATCAGAGAACCTTCAGCCAGGAAGCAACATCCTGCAGGTGTTTGCCACAGATGTAGATGAAGGAGACAATGGGATGGTGCTGTATGAAATCAACAGGAGACAAAGCGACCCGGACCGCTACTTTGTCATTGACTCTCGCACGGGCATCATCACGCTCAACAAGCCGCTGGACTTCGAGATGAGGAGAGTGCACGAGCTGGTGGTCCAGGCACAAGACAACGCTACCCAGCCAGAGGTGACCAATGCCTTCGTCACCATCCACGTCAGAGACTACAACGACAACCAGCCCACCATGACCATCATCTTTCTCAGTGAGGATGGATCTCCCAGAATCTCAGAGGGTGCACAGCCAGGCCAGTATGTAGCCAGGATCTCAGTCACTGACCCAGACTATGGCGAGTACGCCAACGTCAATGTGTCGCTAGAGGGCGGAGATGGAAAGTTCGCCTTGACCACTAAGGATAGCATAATCTATCTGATCTGTGTGGACAAGATTCTGGACCGGGAGGAGAGAGACAGCTATGAGTTGAGGGTGATGGCAACAGATGCAGGCACTCCTCCTCTCAGGGCAGAGTCCTCCTTCATCATCCAGGTGATTGATATCAATGACAACCCTCCTCTATTTGACCAGCCAGTGTACAGGCAGGTGATCCCTGAAGTGGTGTTCCCAGGGAGCTTTGTATTACAGGTGACTGCTCGAGACAAAGACCAGGGGCCTAATGGGGACATTAACTACAGCATCCTACAAGACCATGGTTCTTACTCCAACTGGTTCAGTATAGACTCCATTACGGGGATTATCACCACTCTCTCCCAACTGGATTATGAAAAGAATCCCAATCCCAGTATAACTGTGGTGGCTACAGATGGAGGGAAACCACCGCTGTCCTCCACTGCCGTGGTAAACGTGGTGCTTCAGGATATAAATGACAATGAGCCTGTTTTTGAGAGAAACTTCTACAATGTGTCCATCAAGGAGAACACAGCTCCAGGGACCTGCATTCTTGAGGTAGGACATTTTCTTGCAGGTTTATTTCATTAAAAGTTTGTGAATTGATTGATTATATAAACACACTCCCACACTTTAATGCTGAGCTCACGCAAGAATCTCAACTTAACTTGGACACAGTTGAGAAGCGCATAACAAATGGAAATTCATAACATCCAATTTTTGGGAATTTCTCAGGCTTTGCTGATTCCTTTCATTCCTCTATAAAGAGTCATTTTAAATGGTAAAACTGTTTGAATTTGACTCCCTTAGTGTGGATTTACCTGCAGTTTCGGGCCAAGATGATCTCCTCTTTGGCTGTCCTCCTCTTCACCTCTCAAAAGGTTTCCAGGGTAACAGAGGCAGTGTAAAGTCCTCTGTCAGCCCAGGCACAAAGGGGGGTTTCACGTACTCACAGGCAGAGACAAATTCAAGGCTTTATCCAAAGAAATATATGTCACTTCACTCTCAAAAGGCACCTTAATTAGACTAGTTGAGCGTGAGAAAAAATGGCCATAGACGACAAGATGAATTACAGTTCAGACAAATTACAGCACTCCCAGTGACTGCAGTCCTGTGTCTTTAAAGATATTTTTTCTCAAGTTCTCTTTGGCAACCTGATAAAAAAGCCTGCTCATCATTGTTAAAATCATTCAACTGATTCCTCAAGTCCGAAAGCTAGTTTTCTTTACAAGTATAGACTTTCATACAATTCTCACGAGTGTCTGCAGTAGTATTGCATGGATCAAGGGGTTGGAAACAGAGTGCAGTTCTGACAGAGGGCCTTGCAGACGGGATCTTGGCCCAGGGTTTGGCCTTGGGAGAGGGAGGGGTGAAGGGAGACGCTGGCCTTACCGCTACTACTGGCTTGAGTGCAGAAATAGAAGCTTCGAGGGCTCCTTGTGGGAGGTCCCCTAATTATAAATCACAGGGACCACAAGGATAAGGCAATGTCCTAAAATGTATGATGGACTTTGGAAATGATTGTAAGAGCTATACATCTCTCCAAAATATATATTTAAAGTGTTTCTTTCGTCCACTCTTTCCAATATGGGTTGAAGTTCATGTTTATGAAAATATATTTTCTTTCTTTCTAGAAATGGTCAGAATTGTGTTATTTCTTTGCTCTTTCCACCAAAGGGTATTTCTACCTGCTCTTATACAACTCAGAGTATGACACGTGGATCAGTGGCCTCACAGGGTCCAAGTATGAAGTCATTCTTTAAAGCCACTGCTCTCTGGCCTCTGTTGGGCCTGCCTGGATGCTGTCGACGTGTGTTTGGCGGCCCATGTGAGAACAGACTGCTCTTACTCGGGGGGCCAGCTCTACATCCAAACATCTCAGAAAGACATCTGATGACTGACTTTTTTTTCTTTGCAAATTAAATTCTCAATGTCCCCTTTTTCCATACACATTCTGTTTAAAAACATTACTATATATGTATTTTGATCAATTTAAACATTCAACGTGTCTACATTTTTTCCCCTCCTCAGGTCACCAGCACAGCAGGTTGTGATTATTCTAATGTAGTCTGGCTCCAAAGAGCTGTGCCGAGGATATTTTGTCACTTTCTGCTGTACATCACTTGGTTTATTGTTGACTTTTGGAGGGGAAAGATTACTAAAAAAAGGACTTAAGCCTATTAAAAGCAATCAGTCTTGTAATTCAATATGCAAGATCTACTGCAAAGAAAATAGGTCATCTTTGAGAGAGGAAATTAAATACGACATGAAAATCAACACTTTAAAAACCACGATCTGCGTTGTGGAATGTGTTTCACAGGATGTTTCTAATTCTATTCTCTATTATTAGTTTTCAAACTGTGTCCACATTTTTGCATGGTGTATGTAGAGGTCAAATATATGTGTTGGGCAGGTCTGATGTCATGATGGAACCGCAATACCAACGTAGCTAGCTATACTTTTTGCTTTCATCTAGTTGATCTATTTATATGGACCTCCTGCATCAAATACCACCTCAGTGTTACACTGAGGATTGCCTTTACTCAAGATGTGTTACACTGTACACTGCCTGCCAGTGTTTTGTTTAAAATCTGTGAAGTCTTCACAGAATAATAGGAAAAGGAAAATCATTACTTCAAGGTAATTTATTAGGTAATTAAGCATAGATGCATTTGATTCCTGACATGGAATAAGAAGAGTAATACAATATGCCATTAGGGATAATGAGGCACATTAGCCAGCCTTAATATCTACAAATTCAGTAAAGCAAAGTCTGGTTGTTTTGGCTTGGAGGGTTACTCGCCATTCACTCTCCTATGTGCTATTTCAATTGTGAAGTAATGAAGCTCTTCCGTTGCCAGAATCTCGCATTAGGGAATAATTTACACCTCATATCATTGTGGTTTCTGGTTGGTTTGGACTGTGTCCCTGCTAAGAATTGTCCCTCTGTCTGTTTCGGGGGGCCGTTCTGGCTCCAGCAGAAAGAGGAGAGGGGGTCTCCAGGCAGCGGAGGGGGAAATGAGCCCTGACAAGCGCTGGCATGAGTGGCGGAGGTGACATGGGCAGGGGGGCTTCCTCGTCTGTCTGTTGGTCTGTCCCTCTCTGAATTCTTATCTGATCTCACTTCCTTTCTCATTAGCCGGGTGTGAAGTTAGGCTAGACCTAATTTTTAAACCGGCCTCCCTCATGTTAATGACAGAATGGGCCACTTGTCATTGCTGCAGCCCCCTTGGCAACATGAGACCAACAGTGATTGCTCCAAGTGAAGGAGCAAACATTTCTTTCCCCATTTTTCTTTCTTGAAGCTGTAAAAACAAACTTTTGCATCTATCAGTTCCTTTGCCGCCCAAATTGCTTCCTGTCTCATGTCTTGGCAACCTTTTGACTAAACACATCACTTTCCTTGAAAAACCATTGGTGATATTGTGTAAGCTTGTTATACTTATTTTTCTAGGGTTTCTTGTGTGCAACAATGCTAAGCCTGCTATTTTTTAGTTTAGATAACTGCAGATACAGAGTGCCACTCAAACACATTCATTATTTCTGGGAAATTTTGAAAGGCAGCCTAGTTGAAAGAGATACCTCAGTGAAGTGGCACTCTGAATCGCTTCTCCTTTCCTGCCAACATAAAAGCAAGCAGTCTATGGGGAAAGGAAATACTCATAATTGCACCAGAGCGAAAGTATGAATTATTGAAAGAATGTATTTCTTTCATACTTTCCACTATTTTCCACTCTTTTTGTACTACAGACACCACCTACTAGTGACCACCAGGCAGGTGCTATTAACACTGATTCCAATATCTTGGGCCATGGTGTCCTTGAGCTGTAATTACCTGATGAAAGAATCTGGTGTGGAGTGTAATAGTTTCCCTAAGCCAGAGATGTTCATAATGCTCCCTGCGGTACAGGCAGCATAACAAGCTGGTGTTTGCTGCTTAATTGCAGGCGTTCTCTGTCTCTGCCTTCATTATTTTATATTAAAGAAGACCTATGTTACATTCCCTGTAGAATAGGTATTCTATAGGTAGGTACCTATCATCCTTTATGTTAAAACAATGAAGAAGGGAGTTACTCTTTGACAGTAAATTATCAAAGCACAAGTGTCATGTGGGATTAGAAGCAGAAAAAAGTTGGTCGTCCCTTGGTAAACAATAAGCAACATGTTGTTATATATAGATATATATGTTTTATGTTTTGTAGGGAAATGCTCCTTTACATAAAGTTTCTCCTCTCTGTGTTTTAGCTGCAAGTCTCAAAAGTTGGCAATTTGCTTAAATATTTTTTTTAACATTTCACCCATTCTAAAGTTCTGCAAAACTTCCATGTAAGATGCAATGTTTGGTGACTGAAAGCAACACATGACTGCTCTCGCTCCACTTTGCCACCTTTTTCTCCTCTAATGGATTTTGGTAGTATCTCAGAGAAAGCTTTTTGAGCGTATCCAAATGAGACTAACTATGATGATAAGGGAAATTGTGCGATTCAGACTGGTATTTTTGTTCACAAACCATGTCATCAATTTTGACCAGACCTTTTTCTGGGGATGGTTTGTGTCACACAAAATGTTCACGTGTCTGTTATGATACCGGACTGGACTGTCTGTCCGTGAGATTGGTTTTGCTTGAGGCGAGCTGACTCTGCTTTTTGGTCTTTATCCTCCTGCTAACGACCACGCGTGGCTGTGGCTCTGCGGTATAACAGCATTTTCAGGGAATGGTAAAATTGCAGGAAACTGGATGTGCTACTTAATGTGTTCGAAAATGTAATACTTCCTTGAACACTTACTCCTGGGCCTTGCAGGGGCACTGAAGCGAACATAAACACTGATGTACATCTGGATAGAGTGTGGGTGTCCAGGTCAAAGTTGCTGTGGTTGAGACAGCTGAGCGCACTTTATTGTGCTCAGACGTCTATCAGTAAATCCTCTGCTTCTCTCTTTCCACCAGCATAGGAGGAGGCAAAATAGTGGTAAAACCTATATTATATATTATATGGTTGAATACAGCAACTGGGAGGACATACTGTTCATTAGTAGAACACCTAAGCTGTGGATGTTTGAACACCAAACTGTGGAAGAGAATAGAAGGACGACTGTAGTGCAAATACTGTGTTCGTTTTATCACTTACGTACTTGTACAAGAAATGTCAGAAAGTTATTGAATTCTTAATGTCCATCACTTTTTTTCCACAGCCCAATGGTGATATCTCAAATTGCTTTGTTGCCCAAACAACAATGCAACATTTCAGTTGACATGACAAAAGCAGCAAATCTTCACATTTCAGAAGCTGGAACTAGAGAACATATTCTGCTTGATAGATGACTGCTTAACAGTATATCATTTATCTAAATGTACCGTGGACTGGCTAATTAAAATGTTACAGCAGTATTACTGATTCTGATAGCACCTTTGCTTGACCTTGGAATAATGAACTGGTCTCCTTTAATTATGATCCAAATACTTTGTGTTTTAGACAGATTATATATATATATGACATGCTAGGTGTGAGCGGTTAAAGTTTGCTGGAGGGGGTTCCTGCCCACATCTGGCAAGGAAGGAAGATGGACTTATATGCTTTCTCAAGGGACAAGACATTTCATTAGTAGCTCATACAGTTTGTCTGCTGCTGGTGAGGCAGACCTCTCAGCACCACTTCTAAGTTTCTATGAAAGGATGTGAGTGTAGTGAAAGGAGAGTGAGAGAGGGAGAAAGAAAACAGTCGAAAGTCTCCAGAGGGACAGTCAGACTCTGGCAGCTGTGACAAAGCTCCGACTCAGCAGCTGAATCCAGCTGTTGATTGCTCCTCTGACTCTGAGGGGTGGGATCTCCTTCACTCTTCCTGTCTCTTTGTCTCTGTTTGTCTCTATTTTTTCTTTCACCTTCTCTGTCCAGACATCTTATCTCTTCCCACTTCCTTTTCCCACACTGTTGTGTCTCCTTCGTGATCCAATGTGTAATCTTCACTTCCCCCTGTTTCCCTCCAGAGTGGTGACATGCGAATTGAAGCAGGTGAGAGCAGCACATCTGCCTGCTGGAGACACTCAGGCCTCCCTGGAGTGATGCGAACACACTGCCTTGTGGGTCCCAGTCAGACCAAGCCCAGGCTTATCCAATTTGATGATGCAAGAAAGCAATGGTTGTAAATTACCAACAGAGTGAAGTCACACAGCAGGTGTGTATGTGCCTTCACAGTCCCGTTGTCACAGTGTTGTGTTCAGGCTCAAGAGGAGCATCTTTGCACCTTGAATAGGGACAATTATTCACTTTACCTCCCTCCTCTTTTGAGACAACTGAATGGGAAGAGGGGAGCAGGCCGAGAGGGGAGCTGTGGTGAGGGCTGCCAGGCCTTCTGCTCTCACAGCCCGTGGTCCCTCTGCACATGTGCGAGGCAGTTTGCACTGCCAAACAAGCTGGGCATCAGGAAGCATCATCTGCTCGCGATATTCATTCTGTTCCAAAGCAAATCTGTGCTAAATCATCCATCCAGTCCCCTGCTGTCCATCAGAAGCCACCAGACCGGAAAGCAGACGCTGAGTGACAGCTTGCCAGGTTACACAAATCAGTAACCAGGAAACTAGGTCCCAAACAAATGGCAACAAATCAATTATTTAGTGTGATGATGATGCAGGTATTGTGATAGTAGCTAGTTGGCAGCATGTTGATGACAAAACTGCCTCTTCCTAGAAAAGCATGCACCTCTATACTGTATACACAGCCCAAAAATATCTTAACCACTGAGCAAATTGTCTCTGTATCCAGAACTTGACTGTTACAAAGAATGCATTGCTTTAGTCTGCCAGCCACCTCAGCCCCCCCTTTTGCTCCAGCCTCACTGCTGCACTGACTGCCAGTTGAAATAACGGCTGAGAAGAATGTTACTGAGCTCAACAAGCTCATGGAAAGAGTAGAGCATTCAGCTACAGGGCGTGTGGTCAGATCATTCTATTTCTGCTCACGATTAGATAGATTTTGGTTTACGACCAGGTCTAGTCAGGGCTAGCGAAGTGGCCAAGCAAAGGGATTAGTCAAAACCTCTGCTCCCCATGTGAGAAATAGTGGATGGGGGGTAGTGTTTCAGGAAAGAGGTGGTAAAACGGGGGGACACATGCAAAATACCAACAAAGCCAGCGGAAAATAATCCAAAGCCAAGGTTATTTTTCTGTGTGGTCAGGAAAATGTGGAACTGACATTGTTAGAGCAGGATGTTTTGCAGATGCTTGAAATGCTATAAAAGCTTTCAGCTCCTGTGTGGACCAAATTAGTGCTTGGGGCTGAGTATTGGATGTGACCAGATACCTTGTATCAAAAATGCTTGATTTGTATTTCCCCTTATTTGGTCTCAGATCAGACATTTTCTTAGATTTAACATCATGGCCCCAACCATTTTTCAGCCAAAATTGCGAATGGTTTTTTATCATACTAAATCCTGATTATCTCCTCATTCACAAGGTCTATTTGAAAAATAAAAAAAACTATAATATACAGAAAACCCTTGTGAAGATAGATAATAAGGCCATATACATGTTAGTTGTATATTAGTTTATAATAGTACACAGAAAGTTATTTAAACATTTTAAAGTTAATTATTTTTATCTTCATTTTTCATCAAATATTATTATATAACATATCTCAATATAGTAGGAGTATCAGTCCGAAGCTTGGAGTTGATTGAGGGAAGTTAAGTATTTTTAATAATTATTTTAGTTCGGACATGTCGAGAAGTGTGGAAAATCAGAAACTTTTGAAAGCGCCACAGCTCGTCCTACGGTCCTCAAATGCACCTCGCTTCACTTCAGCTGTCTGCAGCAGGCTCAGACCTACAGTTTGCACTCAAACACTAAGGTATTATCCATATTTCAGTCAAAAGTAAGTAAATTCTCATAATTTTTGCTGGACACAAATTACTTTCCTGTGTATATCTTTGCAATGCATAGTGTGAATGGTTGGTGTTGGAGGATTCTGTCGGTTCTCAGGATTTCAAAACCAGTGAGTATACAGTGGGTACGGAAAGTATTCAGACCCCTTTAAATTATTCACTCTTTGTTTCATTGCAGCAATTTGCTAAAATCAAAAAAGTTCATTTTATTTCTCATTAATGTACACTCAGCACCCCATCTTGACAGAAAAAAACAGAAATGTAGAAATTTTTGCAAATTTATTAAAAAAGAAAAACTGAAATATCACATGGTCATAAGTATTCAGACCCTTTGCTGTGACACTCATATTTGCTGTCCATTTCTTCTGATCCTCCTTGAGATGGTTCTACTCCTTCATTGGAGTCCAGCTGTGTTTAAATAAACTGTTTGGACTTGATTAGGAAAGGCACACACCTGTCTATATAAGACCTTACAGCTCACAGTGCATGTCAGAGCAAATGAAAATCATGAGATCGAAGGAACTGCCCAAGGAGCTCAGAGACAGAATTGTGGCAAGGCACAGATCTGGCCAAGGTTACAAAAGAATTTCTGCAGCTCTCAAGGTTCCTAAGAGCACAGTGGCCTCCATAATCCTTAAATGGAAGAAGTTTGGGACGACGAGAACTCTTCCTAGACCTGGCCGTCCAGCCAAACTGAGCAATCGTGGGAGAAGAGCCTTGGTGAGAGAGGTAAAGAAGAACCCAAAGATCACTGTGGCTGAGCTCCAGAGATGCAGTAGGGAGATGGGAGAAAGTTCCACAAAGTCAACTATCACTGCAACCCTCCACCAGTCGGGGCTTTATGGCAGAGTGGCCCGACGGAAGCCTCTCCTCAGTGCAAGACATATAAAAGCCCGCATAGAGTTTGCCAAAAAACACATGAAGGACTCCCAGACTATGAGAAATAAGATTCTCTGGTCTGATGAGACCAAGATTGAACTTTTTGGCGTTAATTCTAAGCGGTATGTGTGGAGAAAACCAGGCACTGCTCATCACCTGCCCAATACAATCCCAACAGTGAAACATGGTGGTGGCAGCATCATGCTATGGGGGTGTTTTTCAGCTGCAGGGACAGGACGACTGGTTGCAATTGAAGGAAAGATGAATGCGGCCAAGTACAGAGATATCCTGGAAGAAAACCTCTTCCAGAGTGCTCTGGACCTCAGACTGGGCCGAAGGTTCACCTTCCAACAAGACAATGAGCCTAAGCACACAGCTAAAATAACAAAGGAGTGGCTTCGGAACAACTCTGTGACCATTCTTGACTGGCCCTGCCAGAGCCCTGACCTAAACCCAATTGAGTATCTCTGGAGAGACCTGAAAATGGCTGTCCACCAACGTTCACCATCCAACCTGACGGAACTGGAGGGGATCTGCAAGGAAGAATGGCAGAGGATCCCCAAATCCAGGTGTGACAAACTTGTTGCATCATTCCCAAGAAGACTCATGGCTGTACTAGCTCAAAAGGGTGCTTCTACTCAATACTGAGCAAAGGGTCTGAATACTTATGACCATGTGATATTTCAGTTTTTCTTTTTTAATAAATTTGCAAAAATTTCTACATTTCTGTTTTTTTCTGTCAGGATGGGGTGCTGAGTGTACATTAATGAGAAATAAAATGAACTTTTTTGATTTTAGCAAATGGCTGCAATGAAACAAAGAGTGAAAACTTTAAAGGGGTCTGAATACTTTCCGTACCCACTGTAGCATTCTAGCTAGTCCCTAACCTTTCTATCAACATTTTTCAGTCTCAGAGGCTGAACCCTCGACCTCTCCATATGGGGCGCTTTCGTGCTTGCATTTATTTTATCCAACCATAATTGTTGTATGGCTGCTTATTTTTTACGACACCATTTAACATTTGAGAAGCTTGGTGCTTTTTTCATGTAAGAAGTTATTTTCTGACGTGGAAAAAGGGTTTTCTAGAAAGACATAGTTGTAGTCCTCAAAGTAAAGTATGAATACTTTGCAATTGTATTGGTATTGATATTTAGATTGTGTTCTTTTTCAAACCAAGGTATTCATTAATCAAGCAAAAATGCACTTTCTGGTACTCGTAACTGGCCCTGTTTTCTAGTGAGTAGGTTTTTTTTCAACCTTTGCAAGACATAGAAAAAGATAGCGAGAGGCAGCGAGCAACAAACCACACGGAGAAGGAGGTTTTTGGGGAGAGATGCTCCACTTTTACATTGCGGTTACCCAGAGTTGTCTGTCTTGGCTTCAGACAGAGGCACCCAGGCCTGCTCCAACCAGACTCCCGGTCTGTGTGTACTGATGCTCCATGGTGGTCCACCCTCACACTGCTGGTTGCATATCTTGAAGCCTTCGCCACATCTTGCAGAAACGCCCCTCTTGTTATAAGGGAGGACATCTGTTATGCCTTATCTATTCTAAGGTAATGCATTCACCCTGCAGATTAGTTGTAATAAGGAGACAACTGCTTAGCTCAATGCTGCCTTCCTCTGAGTGCTAGAAGGTGATTTAAAGACTTAGCGGGGGGAACCAATTACAGCAGAGTTGCGTAACTCATCAATAAGGCTAATTTGGTCTGGTGCTGCAGAGTTTATGTTGAGAGTGGTGTGCTGCTTCTTTTAACCAGCGTGCTGAAAGGCCAAATCTTTGTTTAGATGGTTGTGTATAGCCTGGTGCTGTGAGGAGCCCGGAGGCAGCGTGGGGAGCAGTGGGACTCTCCGCTGTAATTAGGCAGAGCCGGTATGCAGAAGTGCAGGACTCAAGATGTGTGATGTGGTATCAGAAAAGGCGAACAGAAAGCCAGGAACTGGGGTGGGTGTATATGCGTGTCTCGGTGTAGATGGGGTTTTAGGGTGGAAGAAATTCTCTAATCAGTGCCTTGAGGAAGTTTCCTCCCAGATTGCTTCACAAATGCATCTTGTGAGATCCAAAGCATCAAGACAGGCGATTTAGGAGCGGGGAAATGTATGAAGCACATGTGATTTTGGATGCCGATGGTCAAACTATCAGCGCTCGGCACCACCTTTCCATTCCAGCATAGGTTTAAAGCCGGACATGCAGCCAATAGGATCCAGTCGAGGCAGAACCATATTGAGTTGCAGCACCGTGGAATGTGAAGTGAAAAGTACTGACCTTACATTTTGGTGTTTTTACAGAGAGTGGCCTGTGCACACTGTACAGAGGATTTTAGGCGGGGGTGATCACCCTCATAGGATCCATGAAAGAGATATGTTATGGTTAAGAGACCCAAAAAAAGTATGTATTGTGTCCAGCAGCATTGGCAAAAGCTTTCTCACCACTCCACAAATGGATGCAGACAAGGAGCAGGTCAGTAACTGGGATAATGGAGAAACAAGTTGTTGATGCTTTCAACAAGCCAATTCATCACGGCGATGGCTGGAGGCATCCAGACATCTGTTTTCAGAAGCCGTCTTTAAAGAGGATCACTGGAAATGATGCATAGTCAATTCTATCAGGTTCCCAATCCAACCACAGAAGGGAAACGCCCAAGTTGCATTTATGTCTTGTGCTACAGAAAACGTTATCATGTCCTCCGGATTCATCTGCCATCTTTTCAAGCAAGTAACATTTTTAATCACCTGTTTTTTCTGTGCTGCTCCAGCTGCTTTCAGAGGTTTATTTTCTGCGTCATAGTTTTGGAGGGGCTGGAGTACAACCTTCCACTCATGTGTTGGGCGGGGATACTTGCGTGTAATCTCAAAGAAGAGGTCTGTGGGGGTGTGCAGATGTGAATAATCTGGAGAGAATTGAAGAGTCGCCTGCTCTCAATTTTTACTATCAACAGTGTATTGCATACAGGACCAGATTAGCCCAGACAGCAGATTTGGTGATTAACGTTGTAATTTGCCTTTTGTATGTGAATTCGCAGCATGCTGGAATAACACTGGCTCATTCTATGAGCTAAGATCTGCCTCTGATTCTGTAGTTTGTCTTTTTAACTCTTTATTCATCCAGGAGAAGTCAACCAATGGCAACTCTATTGTCTCATTCACAGCTTTCGACTACTCCCACCGACTTCTACTGCTGGTCACTGAGCAGCTTTTGGTGATGGGCAGCTATGTTTTTCAGGAGGGGAAAGAATGATTTAAATCAGACAATTTCCTGTCCCACGTGGGTCTGTTGGTCTCCTGACAGATTAGACAACACTGTGAATACAGGATGCAGGCAGTTTCATCATCACAAGTATAAAAACGGTTTGATTAATATATAAATACTGTTTTCAATCGAGGGGAAGCCATTGCATGGTGCTTAAAGTTGATTTTGACAACATCTGAAATGTCTCCTGGGCTTAATCCAATGGACGTGGTCTCCAAAGCAAACAGAATGGGTGATAAGATCGTTGAGATGGAGAGACACTTTTTGCATGGTATATAACACCCACATGCAGAACTTCTCATTCATGGTCATGTTTTAATGCAAAAGCTGATACATTATGATTCCAGTGCATCCCAAAAATGTAACCCTCAGCACTGTGAGCAACTTGTAATACTTGTGGTAGTTCTCGCCGCTGCATTAGAAATGTCACTCACAGGTGTGCCTGGTAGAATAGATATCCGCACACTTAAATCTGTGCAGAGAACACTTTATTTTGAGCTTTTGGTCTCAAGGATCTTCATCAGAGCATTCAGATCCCAATCACTGTATGCAGAACACCTGTGCACACTCTGGTGGTCGAGGCTCCGCCTCCTGTTAACTACAGCTTTATAGTGCTGAATATACTGTAGTACTGAGAGGTTTACAAGTAGATGCCATACTTACACAACATAAAAAGGGTTGAAGCACAATGTGTACAGACAAAAAACATATAGAATCATGGAGCACCTTTCATCACATAGTAAACGGGGCTCTAAGAGGGATCAGGCTTAAGCTATCGTTAATCAAAGATCCCCAGCTCTATAATAAAACGACTCATCGGTGTGCCTGGAATCAATTAAAATGTCTTTAAACATCCTAACTCTGCCCATATGCAAGCACAACGCATTGGTTTTATACCACTATCTGCAAATTTATTTGAGTCTTGAAGCTGCAGGTTTTAGAAGTCACTTTTTTGGTCAACATTAATCTACTAGAGATATCATGGCCGTGCAGGGGAATGATGAGAACATAATAAGGCTAATTTTCTGGCTTTAAATCTCAGGTAGTTTAAGTCAGCGCTCTTCCCGGTCATCATTCCTGTCATCGCTGCTCCTGCATTTCTTATTTATGGACCTTCCTTCCATGTTTTTTTTTTACCCCAAGCATACTAATTCTACACTCTAATAGGCTTAGTGGTATCTATGCATTTTTCTTCTCTTATTCCTCTGCAGTCCTCTGCTCATGTACCCTTTCTTAACATGCGGCAACGTTTTCTGCAGCCCCGTTTCCCTCTCTTGTGTATTTCTGAAAGGAGGGCTTTCTTTGGGAGACTCCTCTGAGCGTCTCTCCCTCCTGTAGTTCTGTAAATGACTTGTAAACAGTCTGTTTAAGTGTGAAGTCACCCTTCGCCCTGTTGCTTCCGCTCTTTATTCATCACACTGGGACACATGCACATAGAAGTATTGTGAATGTTTTTGCTAAAGAGCCGGGGGAAGGGCACCACTGCTGTTATGGGACCGGGCCAAGCTCTGACACACTGCAGAAGTTGTTAGTGCAGGAGAAATACAAGTCAGACCAGTTTGTGATTGATTGTGCATGATTTAAAGCTCTAAAATAACACAATCATTTGATGATGCTATTTGAATAGTGGCAATGTAGGCCTATCTCTACATAGCTTACCTGCAGTTATTTATTATGCATAAAGTTTGAGTAACATTTAGCAAATGAGTAAAGACAAAGAATACGCCATGAAGATGCTGAATTAAAACCAGAGCAGAAGAAAAGGTCAGTTCTCTGACTTGCTCTATTTTGAAGGGACTAAATCAAGAAGGTATAACACGACTGAAACAAATGGTATATGTGGCGTACAGAAAGTTGAGAAAGAAAACAGATGCTGAGGGGAAAAGGAGGATCTTCACCTCATGCAGGGTATGTGCAAAAGTGGCGTGCAGATGAAGCTGAAGTGGTGGTTTGTTACCATGGCAATATTGGGAAACAAGCTAGGTGTCAACACCATCTATTCACAGACACATCCCGAGTGCCTGTTTTTCTGTTGTAATTACGGGAGAGTTTTTACACGCCAGGACAGTCCCTAAATTAATCATGAGGGGAGAAGAGAGACAGAACTCTTGAAACCCTGAAAACTGCCCTGCAGCTGTTACAAACAGTTGTTTTTTTCAAAGCACTGGACTGTTAAGAGTTAAGCTGTCCTTTTTCCAGAGTTCATCGCTGTTTCCTTTTGGACTGTCCCGCTGTCTCGGCTATCGCGCGACATTATCAACACATTCTCGAGGTCTGGGTAACATGTAGCAGGGTCTCAGGATGTTTGTTTGGAGATAGAAACATCACGATCTCTTGGCTAGAGAAGGTACATTTATCCTGGTGTATAAACACAGAGTATAAACCGAGCTATCAGATGAATCTATATTGTATATCAACTGAGGTTTTCATTTGGAGGGGGAATCAGGGGGGTAGCAGAGGACTGGATATGTTTATTCAACATGCTCGCCCTCCTCAGCCCCCTACCCTCGCATGTTGTCAGTGGCCGGGCCTCTGCATCTGTCATGAGGGACAGACATGTTGGAGAGTTCACAAGGTATTCTCTCTCTCAAACTCCAGCTCTGCTTCGCCGTCTTTGTCCGTGCTTTTGGTCTTGCTGCAGGGACTTCCCTGTCCCACTCAGCTCCACTGGGGTTTGATAACAGATCGGGGGCATCCTAATAAAGTGCCAGCATGATTAGATTACATTTGCACTTCTTTTTCCACTTTGGGAGGGAAAAGTTATCAGGCTTAAAAACACTTCCCTTCAGAAACAGACTTATCCCACACCTACTGGAACTGCCAGACGGTTGCTAACGTTCAGCCTTTATCTCCCAGTTTGGCCATGTGAAGAAACAAACACAAATCTGCTATCCCAGACCGGACAAGCCTGTGTGGGCACTGTGGACAACAATGTGAACTCTAGAGGAGAGCTTTCATTGGACTGCTGGGAGTCTGTCTGCCTGCAATCTACATTTTGTGAAAATAGTTCAAATACATCTTGATAGTCTGATTAACAACATGGGTTTCCATAAAAGAAGACTGTTCCTTTGACTTTATTTTCACTCTTATTCGTCAAAAATGAAATTCCGGTGTTGGGTCTGATTACTGACAGGAAATGTTTACTGCATGACAGGAAGTAATAAAATGAAAGGTATTACGGAAAATACATTTTCAACAGTGCAGTCTCCATGCATGCTGCAACCTGTTAAGCACCTCAAGGAAGTAGCATAGGTCTTACCGTTTTCACAATCATGAATTTAAGTTATAAAGTAGTAATATATATTGTCAGGATATTTGGCCGAAGCAGCTTTAAGATGAATCACCTCTTGAAGCCGAAGCAACTGAATAACTAAGTAATATTCTTTGTGCGGCATTTAAAAATGACAGTACAATTTAAGGGAAAATAATGTTTTGAAAGGGGAGGAGAAAGATAAATTGTGCAGCAGTTTGCGTGCCAATGTGTTCTTTTCCCAGTATGGGAAGGTGGAACCAAGCTGCAGGATTTGGCTCGTGTTTGTGCAGAAGGAGAAGGGTGCATCAGGATGAGGCCAAGGCACACAAGCTGAAAAGATGTTTGGCCTGGACATACAAGAGACAATGCTTCAATCATGGCAGATCCATACCCAGAGACCACTGGGATCTGAAAGCCATCCATGACTTAATTGACCTAAACTTTCAGTGAGAGTGCTTCTGATTGAGTCATAACGTTGGCCTGCTAATGATATTATATGACAGGGCAAATACTTACAGCTTACTGAAGGAAATTAGGTTAATTTGGTGCAAGGCACCCTACACACTTCAACAGAGAGAAGACAGCTCCGCAGTCTAAATCCAGAGTGACGTCTGTGGATGTTGCCATGTCTCCTCGTGGCCAATGGAGGCTATGAAGGCTCGAGGCTAACTAAGAACAAGTGAGCAAAATTTTAAGTTGTGGAAGACTTGAGCCAATGTGGAAATGCTGCAGGGTTTTGCACTGTCCGTATCCTGCTTTGGCTTGGCCTCTGTCTGAAACGAATGATCTTGTTTAGGTCGCAGGCCATCATTATGGGAATAAGTATATGAGGAAAGAAGTACTTACAAAAACTGTCCCAGTGGATGTTTTGTGTAGCAAGTGCTTCAGAGTTGGCGATGCAGCTTCCAGGCCTTTGTAGACTGTTTTAACCACTTAGGTCATTTGTTATGTTCTAGAAAGCCTCCTCTCATCTGTAGGAGCAGCGCTACCATCTGCAGCACTAGTGCTTTGTTGAAACCCCCATTTTTGAAATAGTCAGATGATTTATTATAAACCATATTGAAGTGGGACAGTCTTTTCCTTAAGAGTGAGTTTGTCTCATAAATTATTTATATGTATGTGTTTTCTTAATAGACAATTTAAATTTCTAGAGCAAAATTATTTCAAGTTTTAACTTCTGAACCGATGAACCACACTTATCGGGGACCGTTTTCTAATCAATGCAATACTGTTTTTCTTTTTCCAACAGTCCAGGCAGCCAGTGGTTTCCATTGATTTTAGCACATATAAAAATCAATCAGCAAACTCTGAAATCTTCTAGTGTTCTATAATGCATTAGAGTTCAATCAATTGCATACTAATGAGTTTAAATGCAGATAGATTTGAAAACTTTGCACAGCGTTATTATAAAAATTGCAGACTTGATTGATTATTGTCGACAGGGTCGGCACAACTTCACCCACTTCCAAGATGCATGGAGTCTAAAGGGTCGTGGCAGTAGTAGATAGAAGAGCATTGGATGAGCCTGAAGAAGGCCACAAGCAGAAACACGGTGCAGCAATAGTTGTTCTGTATACTCCAATGTTGCTGGAGTTTAACCTCTTCAGACGTGATTGATTACACAACTCATGCATATGAGTCATAACTTTTTGAGATTGTTTAGGGGGAGAATTTTTTTCCCGGGAGCTTTCCTAACTAACAAACAACGGTAGCTTTGATGTGACCTCTTCTTTGCCGGTGCAGCTCTCAGTGCTTTGTCTTCTGTGAAGTTCATTACTGGTTTACGGTTTCTAATTAATTCAATCAGGATTTGGTGTGGTCTTCCCGAGGCTTGGGTGGTATGGTGAAAGGGATTACCGTTGTGACGTCAGAGTGCTCTGACTGGAAAGAGTGGCATGATATGCTCACATAGCTGTGTTCATGCTGGACACTATAGTTTCCAATCCCTGCTTAAGCTTGGGAATCTTCAGATGTGGGCACAGAGGGAAGCTGGTGGAAATGAACACCGTGGCAGTGGTGTGCTCTGTGGATGAGCGAGAGGAAATTGCTTGCTCATACAGCACCAAACTAATTCAGGGTTTCAAATCCTTTCCAGGCTCACCAAAGAAGTCTTTATTATATAACCCACTACTTTTGTTTTCTATTTCTTAGCTCATTAGATATACAAAAACAAAGAACAGAGGGGAAACAGTGTTTTTCTAAAGCCGAGTGTCAGACTAGATTGATGGATCAACCATTTCCCCATATTCATGCTATTCTGCAAAGTAAATTATTCAAATGAATTCAACTGAGCCACGACAGCTCATAGAATACTTTGTGTGAAACTCCTTTTTTGAGATACAGAGCTCATTTAGCTATGGTTGTTAGCAGAGTGATGGGTGATGCTGAGAGGAAAGCAGATTGGTTCTAAATAAATCAAATAATTCCTTTATCTCTTGCCAAGGACCTTCTGACTCTGCCTTCGTCTTTTATTTAAAAAACTTCGCCTCAAGTGCTGAAGATATATAAATAGTTCCAGACCTTTAAGTCGTGTTTGGGACCTTGGTAATTGTGGTCAAACCCCCCTTTTCACCCCCATACTACTTACAAAACATACTGTAGTTCCTGCTTGTTCTGATCCAGAGTTCTGCAACCTGTTCTAATTAAGGTTTTATTTACAATTACATCAGTATCCTTGTTGCAATGTTTCTTTTAACCCAGAGTGCTAATGTGAGCCGAGGGTCTCTTTAGAAGACCAGTCTAGACCCTTTTCACTCTGTAAGCTTGCTGTTGCCAGGCTGTTAGAAAATGCCGGAGGAGTTGCCACAATGTGCCTGTATAGAATGGCTTATGGCACAAACACGGCACTGTCTGTGTCTGTAGGGACTGTTGATGTGGGACAGCTGCTTTCTGATGGTAAACCCCTTCCCTGAAAGCTGAGGACCCCCTGCTAACTCGCCAGCATAACCACATTGTACGTGAATTGACTCAACATGCTGGATTAGCTGGTTAAATACAGTGATTATTTCCCTCAAATGTACAATCCTGACATTTAGGGCATTCGGATGCTCACAAAGAGCGTTCAATCTTTCTCAGGGCTTTCTTTTCTTCTTCATACTTGGCTGACTGTGAGGACGATAGCAACCTGCATGTTAATCACGCGTCTCAGTGCGACTCTATGGAAGATTGTACATGTTGAGATTGAATCAAAATTGGAAGGCGACAAACATGAGAAACGGGACAGTTTTTTGGTTTACAATGGCTCCGTTGTAGATATAGATAAATAGCATTTTTTTTTTAGATTAGATTAGATTCAACTTTATTGTCATTGTCAAGTACAGAGCAACGAAATGCAGTTTAGCATCCAACCAGAAGTGCAATAGCAGTAAATACCAATATACAGATAATAATAAGTATTGTCTAAATACTTAAATTTGTCTATATGGGTTAAAGCACTTTGAATATATACACTGCATGGATACTGCCAAACCAATGACAGGGAGCTCTTGCCATCTTGGCAAGCGACTGCGTAAAATAAATACAGCTAGAAAGAAAGGGGGGAAAAAGCAAGTGAATATTGGGATCCAAACCAGAAACCGAGCCGTGTAGGTTTTTTCTTTTTCCTCTGTCATGCATACAGGCTGAAACACATCCCAACACCACGGAAGAAGAGGACAGCGGTAAAGAGATAGACGAAGGGAAGGGAAAGTGGAGAGTTTACTAAAAAGAGCAAGAGAGGTCTGAATAGGGGAGAAGAAAAAAAGGAAGCAAGAAAATGGAATAAAAATAGGCTCATGATGGAGCTGGTGTCTCGATGAGGCAGCCCACTAACCTCAGAGGCGCCACACTCCCTGGCTTATCCCAGCCCAGAGAAAAGGAGGGGCCACACCACACATCTTTCTGACTGCCAAGGCTCCAGCGCCAGGCCGCCTCTCTCTCTCTCTTTCTGTCTGGTCGTGGAGGGGCCAACATCTGAGGCTCCCCTCTCAGGATGACAGGGCAGCCCCTCACGCTTCAGAGCGATGAGCTTCCAGCCAGGTGTCACAACAGACCTGCAGGGTTCTTTTCTTTTTTTTTTTTTTTACGTCTGCGACTGTTGGGATGGTTGTGTTGGTTTAGCAAAGTTACCGACTCAGTGTGTGAGCTGCTTGCCACCGAGTCAGAAGCATGACATTTGAACTGCCCTGGCAATATGACCGCATGCTGCACGGTGGGTCACATCAATCACTGCAAGTCGGTGGCCGGCGGAGCAGACATCAACCTGGAAGGAGGTCACTGACCTGAGAGTGAAATTCCACAGGTTTGCCACCCCATCCTTTCATCCAGAGCTCTCCAGTGGATGTGGCTGCTGAAAATGAGAATGTAGTAGACATTTTGAAAATGTAGGGGATGCACTTGGTAATTCAATGGAATTGAAAAATCTTATCATGATTCGGTCTTCTGATTTGTACGAGTTACAATCAACGACACCTTTGTATAGGTTATCAGATGTGTGAGCAAGAAAAGGATTATCAATTTATAAACCATGACTGCAGTCAAATAGTATTACAATAAATAAGTTCTATGTCTTATCCTAGCCATTTTTATTTGACCACGAAGCACAGCTGAGTTGGATCTATCAGGAAGTCTACTGTCATCTGGGAAATACTGACAGACAAAGAAGGGAAGGGAACGAGACAGCTCCACATGTTCTCTCAACTGAAGGATATTCAGAGGAAATATATTTTCATAACTGAAATTTTAAATATTAAGCAGATTAAGGAGACTGTAGACACACATTTTTCCCTAAATTGAAAAAAGAACATCTGGATTACATTAGTTGAAGTGTACAGGAAATATGAACAAACAGACAGGGAATTATATTGTTGTTTATTTTCTTTTTTGCATCTTCCCCATGTAGGGCAAGTATTTACAGTATAATTAGATGGCCAAGTTTTAGAACCTATACTTTGTTTTGTACATTTTCTGAATGGTTACGTTGCTCAGTCCTATATCAGGAAGTCGATTCTTTCTTTTGTTACCAAAGAACAGCAAGATTACAGTCTGATTGCGTTGCCTTTGAATCTACCGCTCACTTCCTTTCAATACAGAGCAAAGATGTTGATGTTGGAGCACCAAACATATTTTTTTTGTTAGCATTTGCCTTTGTAGGGACAAGTTTATAACTATTTTGTTCACAAGCATGTGTAAGGTTCATGCAGATGCCCATACTTTGATCAGTCATATAGTGACAGATTTTTCTCCAACTGCTGCAAACTGACCATAGTTCATACAAAAGTGCTGTTTTAAACAAAATAGTAATGTAAATGTGTTTACATATGTTTTGCTGGTGTAGGAGATCTATAAGTAAAAACAGTTAGTGCAAACCATCCCATGAAGATGAGGAATCAAAACAAGTGAATTCACAAATTATTGTATACAATTCCTTCTTCAACTCTGTGTCTGCCAAGACACAAATGTATTTGGTAGATTTAAAAAAAATAAAAAATGTCATCCAATATATATCTCACAATAGTAAGAGTCTACAACAGGTGATCCTAGTGGGAGTAAAAACACACAAGTTAAGTTATGTAAAATGCTTTTTCATCAAGCTACAAACTTACCTTAACAACTGACAGTTGACAGATTTTTGCAAAGCTCATTGTTCATTTTTCAATTGTCTGTAATGTCCGTAACCACATACTATGTTGCTTTAGGGTTTATGTGAACAAGGAGAAGACTTTTTCTCAAATATCCGGTAGACATTTCTTTATTAATAAAAAATCTCATGGGACCATTTGGAGCAAATCTTCTTTTCTGTTTCTTTTCTGCCCATGTCACACTGGGGTTCTTCATTTAGTGTGGTCTGCGATAATTATCCAGGGAGAGTGTAGAGTTATAGCTTTATTCAAAACCGCCCCGTTTGCACTCTGAGACCTTTTCATCTGGTAGCAATCTCCCCGTGAGCAGTTTCAGCCACCAAAAGCCCAATCCATCAGCCACTGTCATGTGCCGCAATGAAACGTGAAAGGGAGTGTAAACGCGGAGAGGCATAATGTTCTTTTAAAATGGAAAATACCAGTTTAAACTTAATTTGTGCATAATTGCTTTTTGGAAGAACAGGAAAATGAAACTCAATTCAAAATGCCCCTTATCTATTTCAAAATGAACACAGAGCATTAAACAAAACACATTTCATCGTGTCTACTCATTAGTCTTAAAATAACAGTGGGATTAAGGTTAAATGTGCTGATTTCATACATACACAACACATTGGTCTTAATTGGTTCCTCTTTCATGTTTCATGAGACTGTCACCACAATGTGTTGCGTTGGATGTAGAAAATGAACAGCAGATTGCCTAAACTCCAACGCAAACAGGGAAAATAGGTGCTGTGTGCATGCAATGTAAGGGATTGTTGCCAGATTATATGCTCCATATGTATTCCTTTAAGGGAGTAGACCGTACTTCCTTTTTTATGAATTCCTCCCAAAGTCATCACATAGTGCAGCCATATTTACCTACGCCGGCTAACTGGTTCCATGCTTTTCAATTCAAATTGCCTTGAGCCGGTGGACAGATGATAGCAGCACAGCAGGTCATAGAAGGACAGCACAGCCTCCAGCCATCTCCCACACATAAAACAAATCATATCCGCTAAACCTTAAGGAGTAAGACCTGGGATGAAAGGTGATATTAAATGTCTGTCTAAACAGATGAAAAGCAGTCCCATGGAGCCTCCTCACTCCTGCCCGAGCATGCGGTCCATGCTGCAGTGCGTCCCCTCATGAAGGTCAATGAAGCGCTGCATCATGGGATTATGGGATGCAACATACCTGCCCTTACGAGACAGAGAAAAGGAAATGAGCGGTGTCTAAATAAAGCCAGTTAAAATGAGTCAGACGAAAAGTGAACATGCTCCATTGACTTGTGGCTTGAGATGAGATGAAGTTACACACTGAGAAGGATAATACAGGGATGCAGAGAGAGAAGAAGGAGAGACAACAAAAGGGAAAGACGAAGGCAACTGAGAGGGAGATACAATCTTGCAAATCACAGCTGTTGGAAACACAAGCTGACTCAGTTTTTTCAACATTATTGCAAGTCTCCTGTGGAGGAATGAAGGCTGCAGGGTTCAAGTGTCCCTTGGACGGAGCCACGAAAGGGAACTACACTGAAGCAAAACCGTTTTTGCTGATTGTTTGTTATTTTCAACCAGTCTACGGCTTTGTAATATTATATATCAGATAACATTATTGGATTGATGCTTTTAGAAGATGTCAGCACACTAAAGGCAAGATTCAGGCTAAAGCTGGCTGTTGACCTCCAGCAGTAGAGGCCCCTCATCAGGAATATCAGGTTTAGAAAATGGATGGGTGGATGGATTTTATCTTAAGATCTCCCACAGCTTGAAACCCTCACTTTACTGGAATTACATTTATTCTCAGGGAGGACTAAGGGTCTTCTTGAATGCTGTCTGTGCTACGTTTTTATTTGTACTAATGCAGCTAAATCTGAATGCACTGGGGTTCCGCCTATCTTTTATTTTCATATAGTTGTCGGTTAACATTATAAAGCAAAACAGACACAAAGTAATAACAGCTAAATCTCTTCTTCCTTCCTTTCAAGGGAATCAGTAATCCATGGGAGGGTCCATTGAGACGCAGCATTAAGCTAATTCCACAGACATGTCCCTGTAAAAACATAAAGATGTGTCAAAGACAGTTTTATGTGATCAGCAAAATTACTTTCTTTTGTGGTAATTTCGGGGCTTTTAGGGGACTTTCTGTTCCAACAGAAATGGCTACGTTTCCAGACAACTTTGAAAAAAGTTAAGAACCTGACCAATACTTTTGTAGTCCTCTCTGTTTTCATATTTACATAACCGAGAGTGGTTTCACCAGTGCGAAGTGAGGCC
The DNA here is from genome assembly GCA_023566465.1 of Cottus gobio. Classification (NCBI taxonomy): domain Eukaryota; kingdom Metazoa; phylum Chordata; class Actinopteri; order Perciformes; family Cottidae; genus Cottus; species Cottus gobio. Next base: position 9,720,673 of record CM042220.1, read on the forward strand.
CAGCAAGTAGCCAGCAGTAAACAGCTGCTTCTCATCTCTCTCTACAAGCATGTGTGTTATGGCTCCGCTCTGATTGGGTATCCCATAACCCCCTTGTATCTCCTTAGCCCTTTGAGACTGGGCCATAGGCACTGGCTGTTTCATTATTGCAGCGCTATCTGCATTTGAAAGAATAGCTGGTGGCAGAATACATTTTAAATGCACATCTGTCCTAGTTAATTCTAGTTTTCTTAAGTAAACTAAACACGTTTCTAAGTAAAAGGGGTAACACAATAAATACAAGGAGTTTTCCCTACACGTTATCATAAATACGGTATTTTCTTTAATTTGACTGTTGCGTATTGCAATAATAATACCATAACAATGTACTGGTCAGATACTTTTTCCAATCTTGCATGTCAGAAACAATAACCAAAAGATTCTAATTTAATTCAAGAGTTCAACTAAAGCCCAAAGGAGGAAACGCAACTTTGTGAACTCTGTTGTGTAAGTTCACCATTATTGGACACCAACTGCCATTCAATGTGACATCTCCATTCTTAGCGATTCCATCTTGCTTCTCTCCCTTTCCGTCTTGTCAGAGGTCACTTGCTCGGATATAAACCTGGTCACTTGCCAGGCTCAGGTTTATATGTGTTTCTCTGTTTTGTAAGCAGGCCCTCTACATGGCTCCTCCACTTCCCTCATCCTGCACGACGGTCCTTAGGTTGTTTGTGAAATGGAAGTAGCGCAGGACTCCTCTGGGACGTAACAGAGAAGGGAAGGTCTGCAGCCCCCTCACCTCTGTGTTCCTGCAGAGTCCCCAGTGACCAGGGAACAGTGGGCTTGCCCTGCTTCTCTTCAGACTGTGTGTGTGTGTGTTTGTCTGAGAAAGAGAGAGGTCTTTACATGTGTGTGTTGAGGGTGGGCCTTTTTGCTTTTTTGCATTACAAGTAGATGTCACATTGAGTTAGTCCAGCAGTCTGCTGATATCTGGCTAGACTGGAGAACAATATTTTTCCAAGATTGCCCAAAAGTAATGGAGGGATGCTGGCATCTGAACTTTTGCACGTTCCTCTCGTTGCTCTGCATGGTACTTTCTTGGTCCATCTTTTTACTGTATCCTTGAAAGAAGTTAAATTATGCATAGTTTCCAGTTCATTATTATGCATTGTCTGTGCCTATCAGTCTCACTTTACCCCTTTAACACAGGGAGCTGCAGTGAGGTTTGCATACTTTTATCCTTATCTGCAGGATGCACCAGGCATACTGCAGGATTACAGTCTGACTGAAGGATGGTGCATTTACTGGGGGTAAGATGTAATATATTTCCAACACACAATTGTTCTGTGGAATCATGTGTAATCGATTTCAGTTGCGCTTTGTGCAGTTTCTCATATTACACCCCACTGGACTTTCTCTCAAAGTACTGAGGCTCAATTACCTTTCAGGCTTGTTTGAGCTCATCAGATGTAGAAGCATATTTTCTTTTCTGGAAAAAATTAAGAATCCATTTATAACAATAAACTAAACATTTTCTTGGATGAGACAACCAAAGCACCACCAAGCAATGCTTCACTAGAGGTAAATTAGGCTGCGTAATTTGTTCTCAACAAAAGATCAGCGACGTCCCATATTTCTTGCCAAAGCATTGAATCTATACCATGTGAAACTAGAGCATGTGATTTTAGTTGCTGGCATGAATGAGGACTTGTTTGGTTCTGAGGTGAAGGCCCACCCAATCCCACACTACCCAAGCTATGAAATCCAATAGTTCCCATGGTTGACTTTCTTTCCTCCTCTTTAAGCAGCAAATTAGAAAGTTGTTGTGGGCAATCATGCACACCTCCAGTGGCCAACTGATTTGGATTGGCTCGGTTGTTTTTCTGGGCAGCTGTCTCAGCCCAGGATTGCACAATGCCCAGGTGGGAGTATCCGTGACCAGGCTGAAGAGAGAGCGGCACACTTGGGTTGCCAGCTTTAGCACGAATTCCATCAACACCCGCATGTCATCTGTCAGCTGCACTAATCTGAAGCCGACAGTTGTAAAAATAGGGCTGTTAGATAGTACATCTCCCTTCATTGATTCGGTCTGCCCCTGGCCTAATCCTGCAGTTGTTCCCCTGATTGAAAACAAATACATCCTTCATTACTGCTGTCGTCAAAACCAAAATGTCAAATTGATTGATGTATACATACCACTATTAAACATCTAAAACACATTGGTCATAGTTTGAATGTAAATATGTACCATGCTATTTATTTTTATGGTGAACTAGATCTGAAAATATAACACAACAGTTTAAAGTGAAGTAAGTGCAGCAGCATGTTACTGGCAGCTGTTTTTAATTGATTTTTTAGAAAAAGATTTCTAGGATATGAGAAAAATGAATCAGAAGAAAAGGCAGGATTAGCTTCTGGCAGTAGACAAATACACATGAAGCATAATTTAAATGTTATTCAGAGGCATGGAATAGTATAATATTAGTAAGATGCACTTATTCTGTTCTTGTCTGGCCACAGATCATCAGGGTGGGTGAGGCCAAGGGTCAGGGGTCAGAGTTAGGCCAGCAATAGGCTCAGCAACTCTGCAGGGCCTGAAACACAAGTAAATCAAAGACATACTCCGAGCTGTGTTCCAGGATCCTCAATCAAATCTAATCCAAGCTCCAAACGGTAACAAGAAGACATACAACACTGAGAGCGTCTCTCACCAAGTTTTCCACCTCTGCTGCTCTCTCCAGTTCAACTTTTGTATTTTCATCTGGCTCTGGTGTGATCTGTTATATCCATTAGTCCGAGGAGGCCTGTGGGCTTTTTCCCGTCTGAAGGGATATGTCAAACTGTTAGCAGTGTACAGCCTATTGGCACTTAACATCAAGCAGAGAATTGAAGCATGCACTTCAAAAGAGAAATCTCTAAAAGACTACTTGAATAGTCCGTAAGCCAATAACCATGGAGACTATTTGTCTAAGCTTTGACATTTAAAACATAAGGTAATAATTTGTAATTTGGAGATTAATGCCAGGTACAATCTTTTTTCTTCTTCTGAGTGTTAAGAGCCAATACTGAGGAAAATATTGAAGCCTTTGCATTTAGAGCTGAACAGCTAAAGAGAAAATGAGGATTAAGGAGGCACCTGCATTTGTCAGGGCTCTAAATCAAATGTGGCTTCGATACCAACCACTTTACTTCTCAAATCTCATTAATCAGTGACTATAAAGCTTTGTGCTTAAATACGGAAAAGACATGTCCATTTGGGGACCCTTTAGCAGATCACAGTGGCTTTAAGCAAGACTTCAACAGAGCATGTGTTCAGTGCAGAAATGTGTCACTGTGCTGTAAATGTCTTTTTTTTGTGCCTGACCCAAAGGAATGCATTGATGTAAAATGTAATAATGTTTTTTCAGAAACGGTATTTCTGAATCAGTGATTCATAACGCCTGCTGTCATGTCGGGGAAAATCGTAATATATGAAAGAAGTTATTACGGCCTTCATCTTTTGTCATAGTCATACAACTGTTAAGCCTTAGCTTCGTTGGTTTATGTATGGCTGGTTTGTTTTTCCGTTGCCTCCGCCGCTCCGTCCGGATCCCCGTCCTCTGTCCCTGCTCTGTTTGGCAGCGCTCATTGTTGAGTCGCTTGTGGTGTCGAGCAGCGGGTCCCCCAAAGTCATCCAGAAGCCGGGCCTGCAACCGTGAGAAAGGACTGCTGTGTGATTGGATTAGCTTTTGAGCGCCACGTTGCTTAATTAATGAAAATGACCCAGGGGCAGAGAGTGAAGCCATTGTCTGCACAGTGACAAAGTCCCTGCCCATCAACAGTATCCTTAACAGGATTTCACAAAGTATGCCAGGCGTTCTTAATTTGTTGGCTTAGACCACTGCAGAAGGGCCCTGGCAGCTGAGATGTTGTCTTCCCTTCGCTTTGCAGCAGTGACTTTTTTAACCCTAGCAGTTCACTTGCGATCATTATAAAGAAGCAGAATCTTAAATGGCATTTGTAAGTGAAAGTAGTCGATGTGCCGTTTTACTCGTTTGTTTTAGCTCTGCAGCAATAATGCTGTCCAGTGATTTAACCATCATTTCCTTTTTGCCAACCAGCAACTCACACCTGCAGATCATGGCACGGTGCAATGCATTCGTTGCACATGAACAGTAGCTATGGTTCACTTGATGATGTGTGAGCCCCTCCCTCTTTCCATCCTCCTTTCATTCCTCCTCCTTTGACTTTCTATTGCAGAGGGATGTAACTGTGGGCTAGTATTATGAGGGTGACGACCCTTCGGGGTCATCTGAGAAGTTCAGCAGAACCAATGTGACCAGATTAGTTTGCATTCCTCAGTGGTGAATGGCTCTCTCTGGAAACTATTACCTGAATTACCTCAAATCAAAGACTTCTTCCTATTATCTCAGCAGGATCCGTCAAAGCAGACCCAGTATGTGACTGCCAACTAAGATGTTGGAATAACAATGCTGCTCCAATAGCTGTTCCCTAGAAACTGTGTTTTTGTGGAATTAGTCACGCATAAAAACCTTACACATCTTTAACTAGCGCGGCAATAATTTGTAAAATAAAGCTGTTTTTTTTCAAGAAAAAATATATCACAGTAAATTGATTCATAAAAGTTTTATACATTGTATAGGTTTTTAGTGTAATTCAAACATGCTTTCCGAGCTAACTTTTTCAACAATACACACACACACACACACACACACAGATGGCTTAGGCCCACACCTGTCAGTCTTTCTCCACAGCCTCATGTGTCAATCACTTGTAACGCTTACTGACAGTGGCTAAATATTCCCAATGGCTCCGCTCAAAATGTAGCTGAAGATGTGTGACAGTGGTGTGCTTTGAGTCTGCAGTCGGTAGAAGACAGACTGACTCTTGTCCCCCAAATAGACGTCTAACAGGATAACTCCTATATGAAAGCAAAGATTATTGTAGAGCAGAGGCACAGTCACCCTTAGGTACCGCAGTGGTTACGAATGTTAGCTGTTAAGGTTGCTATTATTATTATTATTGTATGATTACCATTGTCTCCATCCAATCTGGGATAGAATCAACCTCAATAATTTCTAGTTTTCACATTGTGTATTTGTGGTCATTTTTAATGATTAAATACTAAACTAGACAAATCAAAACAAAAAGGAAAAAGGAAAATTCTCAAAGAATACGAGCAGCGAATCTTAAAGTAAACTTTTCCAGCCACTGGGTTTTAGAAATATAAAGCTTAGATGAGTGTCACTCTAAAGAAAGCACTCACTCACTCTTTATGGCCGAGTCTCTTTAACAGGCCTCCTAATACATACGCATATTATATTTTAAGTTCCTCTTTGATGTTTTTAAATCTCATCTGAAATTTGGTAAAGCAGGAAAACTGCCTCTTTCTTCTCACTGCTTTTCTATGAAGGCCTTTTGTTATTCTTCTCCCCCCCGCAAGAGTTTGTGGTTTCAAATTTCTCCTTGGCTTACAAAGATCTTGAAGTTTCTAAGCTTTGGATTGCATCTGGTACACTGGCTTCACATACTCCGAGGGAAAGTTTTGGTTTGGTCAATTCAGGGGACATCGCTTCACAGCTTGATTTCCATTTTCATGACTATGCATTGAATGTTTTATTGTCACATTTGTTATATAAGAAGAAAAAGAGAAAATAAAGTGACAGCATGGGAAGCATTTGCTGCTTTGTAGCCACTGAGCTGTATAATTTAAATAATGCAAAAAGTAATATATTAATTAGATCCCCTCTTGAATGAATTTTTAGTCTTCAGTTTGGACTAGTGTTGAGTTGGGCCTTTCTGTCAACGGAGCTGAACAACAACTAAAAGACAAACGAGCCTCATAATGCTACCACAGGGTTCCTTGGCATGTTGCCCATACAAGTGAACTTCAAGTTCTATGAGGGCAGAAGCATTTCTTCAGATATGTGTGTGGATTTTAAATTTGATGCGCAGTGTTGAGCTTGCATGCAGTGCTGGTGAACAAACACAGAGAAAGAGCTTCTACCTTCATACACGTGGATACTGAGGGAGCGAGACATTCTAACAATATGGAGCAAAAACATCTGTTTCCATTGTTATGTCCTCCTCATCGGACTTTAAAATAAGTCAGCATAAAAACAAGAATAGTCTTTAATTTCCCCTTTTGATTAGATTGGCGGGGAACTCTTTGGTCTCCCTCCAGTAGGCTTGTGTGATAGGAAAGATCCTAATCCCCGCGAATGAAGGGGTCTGCTGTGGGGGAAACTCTTATGAGAACATATGGTCACAAAGTGTGTGGATCCAGGGTCATGGCTGGTTGCTTTTAACAAGATCACCAGAGCACAGCAGTCTATTTTTATATTGATCATCATGAAATGGTATAGCTGGGAATGATCCCGTGATCGTATGCGTGTATCATTCTGAAAGGTATGCTTTTATTTTGGGTTGTAGAAGTTGAAGTCTATGAGTCTCATAGCCTGTGGTAGGTTTTTTTTTTTTTTTTACCACATACGCCGGATTGCTCGTGTTCAACTTTTCACTGGTTTCTGTGAGATCAGACAATGACCCATCGTTGCTCAGCGTTAACCTTTCTTTTTTTTTATAGATTTAGTTTTCTGGACAAGGTGTGAAAATACTTTTTTACTACAGGAACTCTACATTCTGTGTCCAACACCATCAAGATGGGAGTAGTGAATATGCTTTATTCCCCCGGCGATCATTTTTAACTCGCACCACACTTGAGGTAGGAACGGCACGTACAGCACAGCAATGACTTGCTGTTTAAAATGTACGTCATAAAAATGTCAGCTAGAGGAAAAGCATTTATCATCTCTCAGGTTCCCACTGGAAAACATACAGTATTAGAAACAAATGGGTCCAGAATCTAAGAGGATGTAGCGTCAACGTTTGAGGTTATGTACGTGACAGCTCTAGCCATCCCAAGCTGTCGCTACCTTTAGCTATAGTGCTAGTGTCTTAACAGCTGTGGCAGGTAATGGATCACACAGACACATTGATGCAGACGTGCTGCTTTAGAAACAGCTCTAAGCCAGGTGTGAAATGGATGAATGTGATTCTGTGTCTTGGAGAAAATGTTTTGATCCGCTGAATACATTTTAACAGTTAATTAAACTCCAGGAAAAACAAAGAGTGTATAAAGAGTGTGTTAAGTGGCACATATGTTCACACATTCTGTCTTTTCCCTCCTCGAGTTTGAGGAGATACATCTCCACCGGAAAAAGCGTCGATGTCAATTTTCAGACAATTAACTGTGAGTAAGTAAAATAACAAAGCCAACACCACCTCCACGTGTATAAAATGAATTGAAGATTTGGACGGGATTAAATCACAGCTATGTTCTACCATGATTATGTTAACCTCCTGCTTCCTTTTATGAAAAATAATCACATCTGATTAAAGAGAGGTGAAACAGAGCTTTAGGACTACGTGCTATGAATTTACCAGATCAAAGCGGATGTGGAACCATTTCTTCTCATTGATGTGTCTGAGTCACTCAGAGATAAACAATAGTCACAGCTAATGCTCCTTACTCACTGAATTCTAAATAAAGCAAACCTAAATATTGCCGTTGAACGTAAACTCTATCTATCTGTGACTACTGACATGATCCTCTCGAGGCTGTCACATTTACAAGACCCTAAAATAAATACATGCACCTACTGTGTGTCTGATATAAATCCAGCATAAACCATACTGTACTGTTTATAAGATATAAAAGATACTCCGTGGTGAAGTCACTTTTGAAGTCTGATCTAGGGTCAGCTTTCCCACCTGTTTGAACATCAACCCGGAGTGAAATAAAATAGGCAAGGCAGATTTATTTGTAGAACACATTTCATTGCAGAGTGTGTTTTACATTAAAAAGAAAAATAACAGAACCCAGAGGTATACACAAATACAAAAAACATGAAGCATAAGCAACACAGTGAAATTACAATAATATTGATAAAGACATATATAGCAGTTTCCTCTTATGTGGATAATACAATATGTATCGCTGCTTTTTAATCATTATTTAATGGTATAGTATCTTCTTTGGGATATGTCTGGTACCACCCATCTCTTATATTACATCTATAGCGGCAGGAGTGATAACAAGCCACACACTCCGCATGCTCCTTCAGCACTTTTCCTCCCTTCTCTGTGTTCATTGCTAATATTCTCATTAGGACCAATGGGACGGCTGCCTAACATGTTTTCACAGCCGGTGTGTGACATCATCACATTTCAAAAGCACCTCATAAACACATACTACTCGACTGAGGTCGGGTCTGGGAAAGCTTATAGCCGCCCCTCCACCCGCCAAGTCATTGTCTCTGGAGTGACAGTGATCTAAGAGACCATGAAGGATGAAGAGAGTAAAGATGATCAAATATTGTTTAGAACTAGGTTTAAATAGCTCGGCTGTATCTGTTCTCTGTTCATTTTAATTCATAACGAATCATTAAGTATTTTCTGGAATGTCTACAAATAATCCTGCCTTCATTTAAAGAAGAAAAATCCCCCCACCTCACCTCAAACCATAGTGAATATGAAACAAAGAAAAGCTTACAAAAAAGCTGGTCTCTGGTCAGCTAAAGGGTCTTAAGTCAATTCCTAATAAAAAGGCGGAGGACTTCAAATGTGCAAAGGGTGTGTTCCTTTAAACCTCTACCCAAAGGCCACACAGCGTGCTCAACACAGAGTGAAAAAGCTCTAAAACTGACACTTTGATCTCCAAAGCGAGTGTTTGGCAAAGTGTTTCCCCACAAAACTGTTTAGGAAAAGGCCGTAATCATCATCTACAAGCACTATAACAGCTCGTTGGCATGGTGACCTATCATTTGCACATGGTGCAAACTGATGTTGATATCGTCCCTAATTAATTAGTAATCACTGATTGAAGCTTTTGCTCAGAGTTGATATTTTTGGGTCATCTTTTGCGCTTTTTACTCACTTCAAAATCAGCATTAGAAATGAAAAACCATTGGAATGGGGGTTTCACCCATGAATAGACATAGAGTTGTTTTAATATTTCATTACTGCACATTTTTATCTTGAGGAAAATCTGTCTATTTTATCATGCTGGGCAGAAATGTCCTTCTATCAGACTTTTATTCAGTCCCTTTGTTTCAAAGGCTGGTGCGTTTGTATATTATGACACTGATGTGTCTTAGAGGACAGTGCAGAAGTTATTTTCTCACTTAATGTACAATATAAGATCATCCAGTCCAACTTGGGCCATGCACCCAGTATTCTCTGTTCGACTAGTTCCCCTCTCCGAGCCTTTGCCCCCTGAAATTAGGTGTAATCCCCTTGAGGAGTGGTTGATCTGCTTATCGTTTCGTTACACACAGAGCCATTTTCTCCCCCAAAGGATCTATCATGTGACATCTGAATCTTTAACCCATCAAATGAGCTTAAGTTATACAAAGTTCGAGAGATCCCATGACTTGCCAATAATCCACAGCCCCCATTTCCCATTGGCTTTTTGGATTACAATATGTTTTCTTTGTACCATTTTTCTTTTCTGCTATTAACACTAAAACATCCCACATAGCCTTGGGTTTCTTTATGAAAGCCACATCTAATCCCTCATTACCCCACATTCAGGCGTTTATTGAAATGTTAGCAAGCCTTGTATGTGGTCCTGCTGGATTAGTGGATTCAGAGTTTCACAGTTGAGTATTTCCAATGCATCTGCAATACATGCATATAGATAATGCCTCTTTTAGTAGCCCTTTGCAATGACCTGTGTGTTCTCCCCTATGTCTCTGCCACCATGCTGATCTATGAAAACCAGGGCCCCTCACAGCAGCCGCAGTTAAAGACACTTTTGTTAGATCCTGCAACTGTTTGAAGGGAATAGACTCTAGTGTGCTGATGTAATCTGTTAAAGGGAAGGAAAACATTGTATAGTTGCTGCTGAATGAGCCCTGGAAGGCCCCAGCCTCAGAGGAAACTGGGAACAAGGGGTTGGAGGATTAGAGTGTTTTTTTCTCAGTCTTTGGCTTTACTTTCCCCCACTTTTTCCTCACAGTTTTCCCCCCGTTTCCTTTCTTTGTGAAGAGGTACTCAATTTTCTCCTGGCCTCATCGTACAATGCACCCCTTTACATTCACAGACAAGGATGACTGGCAGATGCAAGTTACTGTTGTAGGTTTTCTTAAGATAAAAGGGAAGTGCTTTTCAATGAAATATCTCAGATCAGTTTGCAGTCTTTTTAGACCCAAATCAATACAACAAAGGACACCAACACATAGATTTACTTCAATTTTCAGAAGGGAACCTCAGACTGAAACTATAAGCACGCGGTCACATAATGGTTATGTATTATCTTGAGCGATGTCGATGTTCTTTAATGTGGCTTTATTTTCCATCCCCGTGCTTCCAATAAAGAGTAGACATCAGCAGTTTTTAAACCATAATGTAGTTTATACCATCATTTTGTTACTCTGCCATGAGAGCAAGATGCTTATGTCAGTCTTGAGGTCCACAGTTTGAGAGAACCGAAGAGCTTTTCCGTGCCACATCCCAAATTGTATAATTTTCCAATACCAGGATGTACAACAATGGATGGCACCAACACCAAAGCATTATTATGTCAGATAATACTATGTGGCACGTGTCTCAGGTCTATCTCACGGATTAGCTGTAGTGTTTCCATTAAGACAGTTGTTTCATAAGGTAGGGTTAACACAGTTTACAGTTGGCCACGTGTATCTTCTCCTCAAAACCACATCTGCTCTTAGAGATCAGTTTCAATTAGAAATGCATCGCTCGGTGCTGCAAACAGAGACATATGACAAATAATGCTCCATTTAAAAAAAAGTAAAAAATGAGCCTCTTATTTCGTGTCACAAATGGAAAAACATCCCTCTTATTTTCTTTTCATCCCAAGCAAAATCTCTGTCTACTGTTTATTTTCATTGGGTTGTTTATTTAGCTAATCTTTCAGCACTCCTTTGTCTGGCTGGCTTAGAGTTGCTCTGCCACTCGCACCAGCTCGTCCACTATCCAATAAACCGACGACCCCAGGGCAGCCTCACTGTGTTCATCTTGGCTCGTCTCCCATTTCAGAAAGGCACCAGAAACGTAAGACACGGGTGCATGTGTCATTTGGACAGCTTATCCTCCCTACATGACTTGAATAGCCTCGTAGCCTCCATTATTGGTCCTTAAACAGCCTACTCTCTTGGATCTGGTCAAGGTCTGTGTCCTCCATGTCTATCTGCTCTACTGCTCGTGACCTCTCCTGTATGCCCGTGCAGAAATATCACTGCAACTGCTGTTATCTCCAAATGAGGATACACCAACACCAGGCTTAAATATACGGACACGTTTATATCAGGAATAGGCTCATCACAAGTACAAAGCAGCCGTTTACATGCTCAAGCCATTGTTTATGTAGCAGGTGCCGAGAGAATCTGTTCAAATTTCTGCTTCTAATATGAAGAACATATGAGGATTAATCTGCAGTCAGTTTAGAAGCAAGAGCACATACCTGTAAGGAGAAACACATTTGATCATTGTTAGTCCCTTGGTGTGCTACAGTAGACATGAAGAATGAAAAGGGCAAGAATGACTGCAACGGAAAATCTTTTCAAGCTGTGAAAATACAACTTATCAAAGAGGCTGCTGGAGACAAGTCACATCCCCTTTACTCACCAACCCACGTTTGCACAGATCAAGTCTGGTTTGCCTATGGACGGTCTGCTACCCATGAGAAGTGACATTTTAAACATGAGCAAAATATCAAACTGCCTCATTAAAGCAGCAAGCTAGTGCCATCCAAAGAAAGACTAGTTTGCCTCTTAATTTGCTGTCCTTTCTCACAGAGTAATCACAGTGCAGCTACGTTGGCAAAAAAAAGATTAAACATTTATATACAATTTCTGCCCATTAAAGTAAACATTTACTTCTGGCTGTTTAAAGTTGCTGCAGTTAGAAAACGGCCTCCTGTAGTTCACCACTGATCTTAAGTCTTTCGTCCTACTTTTCTGTGCTGCACGGGCGCCATAACAACCGTGTCGTCCTCCTCTTTATTAAAGTCTGATAGAGAGGGAAGACAAACGGTGACCTCTGGCTGTTGTTGTGTCTGTTAGGTCAGGCTGTCCTTACACCCTGTGACACATTCCACTCATTCCAATACATCTTTCCTCAGGAATCAAACTTTGATTTATTCCAGCCATTGTCACAGGGGTCTTGAGTCAAAGTGCTCAACGGGGAGTCACAGAGGTTAGTGCCCAGGGTCTACCAGCAGGATATGCTACAAATACCCATTCAATTCCTGCGTAATGTCCTCTAACAGTGCTTTAATGGGCTAATTTGTTACTATTATGGGCATGGTTGAAAGACTAATATGCATGACTATGAATAATTAGTTCAACTGAACAATAGCGTTTGCCAGACACAAGAACTAATGCAGAGTAATGAGTTTCTCAACCACACACAGGACCACTGCCAGTTGGTTAAAGCAGTCTTAGCCTCATGTAATTGGGTTATTCCACACAAATGGTAAGGCGCATGTCAATGAAGCATGAAAAATTCTTTTTGAGTTTGTGAATCATTCATTAATACAATATGTATTCAAAAGAAAGACATATGTTTAATGTCCGTTTGCTCAATATTAAGAAAGATATGCATCATGATTAGCTGTTGTCCACATTGTGTGTTTGCGTGTGAAAATACTCTCATGCTTTGAATCTGGCAACTTGCACATTTAATAACCTACAGCCCCACATACTATACTGTACTATACTATACTGTACCATACTATACTGTACTATACTATACTGTACCATACTACACTATACTGTACCATACTACACTATACTGTACCATACCATACTATACTATACTGTACCATACTATACTATACTGTACCATGCTTTGCTATACTATACTGTACTATACTATACTATGCAAAACAATCCTGTGAAATCAAGTTTATCTGAACCTGCTGGCAGTTTAAAAACTTCTGAACTTATGGGCGACTGTGGCTCAGTGGTTAGCAAGTCAGTCTTTCAATCAGAAGGTCGGTGGTTCAAACCCCGGCTCAGCCAGTCCACGTCGTTGTGTCCTTGAGCAAGACACTTAACCCTAATTGCTCACCGTTGCTGTGTCTACGGTCTACTGTATACTCTATATCATGTAAGTCGCTTTGGATAAAAGCGTCAGCTAAATGAAATGTAATGTAATGTAACTTGGATCCAAGACTATGTATCATAGACATCAAGTGTGAATGTCTGTCATTCAAAGCATAGTTGAGCTTTCAAGTTTGATAGCTCTGCTGTGATGGGTTTGCAGCAATGTATGCAATTCATTTGCACATATGATGTCATGAATTCAGTCATATAGAAGTAGCAGTTCTTACTTCTTTGTTCAAAAAGACTAACTGAAGAAATCTTCCAGGAGGGACATCTGATGATGGTTGATTCTCCAGAGTACGGTACTGACACAGAACTGATGATGGTGAAGCTGTGCTGGCAACCGGTAATCTGTTCTCACACAATAAAAGGATTTGAGATTCACCAAAGAACCATGACATATGTTTTGTTGGAACACTGTCTGACCGTAAACAAACTAACTTGTTGGCATTGGACTTGTTGAATGTGTCTGCAGTAGGGCTGTCAAAATTGCTCAAAAATGACGTTCGAATATTCCCTTTAAAAAAACACATATATTCGAACATATTTGAATATTCGAAGTTGCGCGTTAGGCACGTCAATAACAGGACAAATTAATACGAGACATAACTACTTGTATAGGTAATTTATTTAAGTTTAAACATATTTAACAACATATTACCTACACAAAAATAAGTAAATTAACTAATGGCCAAGACCGCGGACCTCTCGCTCGCACGCGCACACTTTCTCTCTCTCTCTCCCGTACCGTCGCTCTCTCTGCGCATAGCGGTTTAAATGAACGACAACAATAAACGAATGCTGAGTGCTGATCAATAGTTTTGTGTAAGCAATTTAAGGTTGCGACTCTTGTCCCAAATATGGCTTCATTCAGTGATTGAAACACCCGCAAAGCAGACAGTCGCGCCGCTGCTGCCGCTGTTACCGCTGTTGTGTTGTTTTTTTTTTACATTTGAATATTCATTTTCGAATATATATTCGAATATAGAATATTTGTTGACAGCCCTAGTCTACAGATTAGGAGTTTCTAGACGATGACCTTTGTCTCTCTTCTATGTGTATGTATGCATTCAATCACAATGATGATGTGTTTCTGCTGTGGTCCTGAGATCAGTTTAGCTCAGTTCAGTTAATTTGGATCGTTTCAGCAATGTCGTCACTCAAAGAACAAGTTTAGAGGAAATGAAGAAGACGGCTGGACATGGGGTGTTAGCATAGCCAATGAAGCATTGACTCCAAATGACAGAGTGTGAATGCTGCAGAATTGTAGCCCAGCATATTAAGGATTAGTTGAAATGTTGTCTTTTGGATTCACTTGCCTGTTTAAAAGTGGGTTACTTCTTGCGGTTTATTTGAAGATCATTTGCTGGTCTGAGATGCCCTGTAATATCATACCTCAGAACATCAGAGCAGTCTTTAATTACAAAGTCAGAGCAACATTTACTCGGAGCATGGAACAACACAAAAGACTCGAGGAAGAAGTTAGGTGCCAAATTATCTGTGATTTATTTACATTACCCTTCCTCTTTTTCCTGTGCCATAATTCACTTGTCTGCCTCAACATCCTGGTTATTGATGAAGGCAGAATAACCTCATAAGCCTCCCTGACGCAAGTGGCGGGTGGCTGGCCACTAGATCAAAGACAGAATAGATGGCCTTCAGGCCGAAGGTCGCAAAGGGCAGCTGGACCTTTGACTGACCTTTGACCTAGGACCTCACGTTAGCCAGAACGTTTTGCTTTGATTGGATTAGATTAGGAATGCCTCGTATCCTTTTCTGTGTAAATCACAGAGACACAGATGCGCGACCTCTCACAAACATGATCAAGTATTGTGTGTGAAGGTGGGATGGGGTCGACACTGGAGACCTCTCAAGACTGGAACATTGGTCAGTTCCAGTCTCTTGAATTTTATCTTTTCTCCAGGTTTCAGACTTTATGCTGTTGTAGACATGGCAAGCACATGGCAGTGTAAATATACATTGTGTCTAGGGTAAGAACACGCCCAAGGTTTCCTGTCCATCTCATGGCCGGTCACACGAAGCTGATTAAGGTCTTGAGTCTAAAAGCACAAGGAAGACGAGATCCATTGTTCATGTGATTTATTTTTTGTCAACAAAGGAATTATGTTATAGTAGCATACATTTCCATAATGTCTCTTGAGTGTTGGATATCTAATTTTGGAAGGAACCCCTTTCCTTATTTTCTGTGAAAACCAGATAAAGCCTTCATTACAGTATACATTGGCATAGGAAGGCAAAACAAATCTGTTAGGTGTGGCCTCCGCATGCCTTCACATGGACTATCTTCTGCTCCCATCATAACCTGTTTTCCTTTCAGCTTTATGGACAATATTATAATGTATTTGTTGAATCTTGATGGGACACAGTCAGTTTTTTCTTTCAACACAAATTGTTGATACCACTAGTGGTAATAAACCACTATAGGTTTAAACCTCTGATCTGCTATCACTGATGGAGTGGAAAGCTTGTGGCATTTCTTCACTGAGCCTCTCTCCACCAAATGCACACAGAGGGCATTCTCTTGCACAGCTGGACAAGCAATTAATACTGAAATGTACAGACACTTGATGTTAACAACCCCGTCCTATGTCAGTCTCATTGCTCAGCAAAAAGCAGGAAATGTAATCACTGAACGGACACAGGCTTGTGGATAAGTGCTCTTGCATAGTGTGTGAGGTAAATTTAAGGTGTGTATGAGTACAACATCGGGATCATTGGGGGGGGGGTAGTCCTGTCCAAAGCTCAGTTTTTGTGAAAGCCAAACAGGTTTTTTTCTTTTAAATAGATGAAATGTGTTTGATTCAGACTTGTGTGTGTTCCTTTTAGGAGCTTGCGTGAGTGTAATCTATCGCAGGACATGTTTACTGTGGAAGTCCCTTTTGCTCTGAGAAACAACCAAAGTGCTCACTGACTACCTTATGTATACTCAGGAGGGATTGTTTGAAATGAATCACATGAAGGAGGGGACTGGACATGTATACAAGATAAAATATAATTATTCTATCACCTAAATATTTTGCTGGAAACTAAATAAATATCCATGCGAGGAAATGAAACATATGTATTGCTTTGCTTTCAAAAGAAGTTGTGTGAAAAAAAAATGCTCATGAATCAGATTGAGCATCTGAGAAGGTAAACATACAAATATCACATAGAACCGTACTACCATAACAGAAAGTGCTCCAGTTTAGGAGGTGACGTAGTTTTACATGTGGAAATATGGAAAATCTCATTATCACATTTTGTTTTCCCAGTTTGAAAACAAGATGAAAGGTGTAACGATGACAGAGCGCCAGTATCTCTATCCATCTCCATGTGACGGAGCCAGAGTTTTATGTAAAGAACAGCTGTTTGTGGTTGGCAGGGGACTGTTTGGACAGTTACAGTACATACTGTGTGCGTGTGTGTGTGTGTGTGTGTCTGTGTGCGTGCACTCATTTGTCTATCCAGACATGATTCTCCGGATAAATCTGTGTTGATTCGCAATTATGTGACTCGTTGAAACAAAAGAAAGCGATCCAAACAGACACTCAGCCCTCCATCGCCGGAGCGTGTTACGTGTCCAGCCCACGTCTGAACCAGGGATGACTTCCCTCAGGACCGGGCTTACAGTTAAACAGACTTCGCTGGAGAAACCACGTGCACGCCAGAACCCTGCCTGGGCAGTCTTCATTTGTTTGCGGTGTTTATCAGCCAGTGACAGGGAGTGTTTATGTGTACGGTTCCAGTTGGCTAGCAACGGTGAACAATTCAGGTTAAGTGTCTTGCTCACATGGACTAGCGGAGCAGGGGCTCAAACCACCAATCCTCTGATTGAAGGACAGACCTGCTAACCACCGAGCCACAGTCGGTGTAAATGCATAGCTTTTTTTCATTTCACTGGAGAAACTAAATCTACCCTTCAACAGTAGAGTTACAGTGAAACTTTTGGTCTCCAAGGAGAATGGCTGACTGATTTCTTCAGCAAGTAAACATTAAATGAAATGCTGGTGCCCTATGGCAGCTTAATTATGGTCCAGGTAAATTGTCTCCAAGCCACATCACGGCAGGAGAGTCTGTCAACGTCATCATTATGGGGAGCAGCCACTGCCTGGGGTGAGAGTCTTGAGTAATGATGTAAAATGTCACATCGTGGAGCCCCTTCCTAATGCATTTAGAGAACATGTAAGCAATGTGCTGATGGTTTATTGATTGATTTACGTTTGCACACTGAAATAAGTGGCTCTGTCAAGCTTTTTCAAGTACCAATCTTTTGGTATATCACTGAAAACATGTCAGACATACAGTGTGTTGACTCGAAAATGCAATTTACGACAATTGATGTATTCAAAGCACACACAAAACAAATGCTATTTAGAAACCTTTAATTCTTCATGCTTGGCTATGTAATATAGATCTTCCGGTCGATTTGTTTTGTCCTCCCAGAAGACTGGACAGGTCTAGACACTCCAACATAAGCAAGTACACACTGTGGCACAACAATTTCCAAACTATCTTTTTTAATTACTGTTTTTGAGCAAGTTGGAACTAAATTGCAATGGCAATACAACTGTCAGTAAACATGTCCTTCCAACTGAGAGACTTCTATTATAAAATCAAACACAATTTTTTTTTGGAGGTTGCCTTTGTTTTTTTTCCCATTTCCTGTCCCCTGAAAGATGAAGGTGTTTCATGATGGCCCTACTGGTTCTCTGCAGTTTAATAAGAGCCGCAGGCTCGATTCCCTGCCACAGATCTGGCTCCCTCTGCTGCGCTGAGAAACCGAACCCATCCATCCCAATCGTATTCTAACGGCTGTGCCCCAGGGTCAGCACTGTACAGTACATGCACACAAAGTCAATACCACTTGTATATTTGTGTCTACATGTCGGTATCAATGTCCATCGCATGGTCAGCATCTGTATGTGATTCCGTGTGTGCAGGGGAGTTCTTCATGCAAATTAAAATCCTCATTGAAATAATATCAAAGCAGAAAAGAAAGTTCTGCTCCATGATCAGCCAAACTATCAGAGCACGCAGGATGATGTTTTCGGTGTGTTATTCATTATTATCGGTTATATGCGCTACTCCGAGTTTACCACCAAAAGATAAAATTAGCAAGTGGTTGCATGGTACTGGCTTTGAAATGTCTCTATTGGAGGATATGGATCCATGTCAAATGTTTCCTAGAGGCTTTAGGCAGATATGTCTCTACTAGTTCTGTATTGATGAATGTAGTGTTCTTTGTAGCCAGCTGTGATCACAAATTTACTGAAAGACAGCTTGATCACAGGAATGTAGCGGCCATCACTGTAGACTCGGCTCACACAGAGAAGAGAGGACAAACTCCAGCGTTGAGTCTCTCCCTACTCCTCATCAAACAGGCTCGTGGCTCTCTGAGAATCAGGGTCCAATCTGGCTCTGATACTGCATCTGCGCTGTGTTTGTGCATGCCATGCTCAGTGGGCATTCTACCACCCACTGCAGGCAGCTGTAGCATTAGCCTAGCCCACATCAGTGCTCCTGCACCCCCCCCCCCCCCCCCCCCCCCCCCCCACACTGTGCATGGTTCATATTAGCTCCCCTCCCACCTGTCCAGACCCTGTGATCCACCGCCTGGCCTGCCTCAGCAGACCAGAGCTGAGCGCAGCTATTGGACATCTGTGAAAAGGACAACGTGCTGAAACAGAGACAAGCTGGAGCCCGGCAGGCCGGGTTGGTGTGGTGCGAGGTCACTTCCCTGCTAGATGTCTCGTGAGAGGGAACCTGCTCAGCGAGCTACTAGCATCAGTTCTCCTCCCACACTGGATGCTGGGCAGGTCTCAGGAGCTTTTAACTGGCTGTACTGGTGGCTTTGTGTTGTTCTGGGTTTATTGGAGGTCGCCTCAGAGGTGTGAGATTCAAGTGAGAATCAATTATCGTGTGTCTGCATGACAGATTTGAAAAGGCATTTAAAAAAATCTGACTTTATACTTCAGCTTAGTGTATTTGGATACATTATTGTGGTATTAATGAGCATTTCATCAGCGCTGTGCCCCTTGAAATGTGCTTTTTTTTAATCACCGAGAATTCCACATCTGCGAGGCAGCTAATAGCAAATCACTTTACAACCATTGGAAATTGAAAATCTGGGTTAAAGGCAAGCTCCCCCAACCCACTTGTTTGTTTTAAATCCTCTAACCTCCACATTTTGTTATGAGATTGTCATTCAAAATGGTTATTCATTCTCAAACTAGCAATTTTCTCTTTATTTTCTTTCCATTTGATAATTAGTGGTCAGCATGCACGAGAAAATAGTGGCAGCTTTGTTTCTCCCATTTGACCTTTGGAAAATAAACAGGCTAATGTTTTAAGCAGGAGCCTCTCAGATGGGTTACTGAGCTGCCTCTGTCATTCCAGGTGGCCGAGGGTTAACGGCGCACACACCAGTACGCCGACGCTTCCAGTGGAGTTTTTGTCATATTTATTTTTCCAACCAAAGCTAAACTTTCATTGAGAATTACCCCTGCTATTGTGTATGAAGAGTTTGTCAGCGGTGGCAAATGCTGCACATGAAGGCAAAGTCCTCCCCAGCTGTGAGCCTTCACCGAGGTCAGCAACACGTCTGGCATGCAGGTCTGCATGTTCTTCTTCAGGACATTTTCAATAAGAGCTACAAATCAAAGGCTCCCAGTTCACCTGTTGGGATCATGGCTACTATCAAATATTGACTGGGTTAGTACACACACAAGGGCATTTAAAAACACCTTGAAGTTATTTTCAAGGTGAAGTTACATTCCTTCTGGATGACCACACCTGCCTGAAGACAGAATCATTTTATAGAGCAGATGCATACATGTTTCTACTCTACTATCCTAGTGCATTCATTCAGTGGGGCTTTTGGTTGTTACTATTGCAATCAGTTGTACTTTACTTTACTGTATAATTTGAAAGCTTAAAAATGTAGTTTTGCATGTCTGCTCTTGAATGCAGCTTCTAGTCTGCTCAGCTCATACGGTGCTACCTTCTTTTCTTTAGCTGCACAATATCTCTCCTCTATGCTCATTTGGCCTTTTCTGGAACCTTTTTCTCCTTAAATGGTTTGATGCTAAACCACCTCCAGATGCACGGTTTAGATTAATGACAGATGCTTCATTTTTAGAAGAAAGTCTAATGAAAGTAAAAGGAAAAAAGGCAGGCCACCGAACTTCCAACAACTGAAGTTTGTCACAACTCTTAAATTGCAAACTACAAAGAGTGCCTGCATATATTTTAAGTATTGTGAGCACGTGTGGTGAAGCCAGACAGGTTTAGAAACAGCTTGAGGCAAGTCTGAATTCTACTTAAAAACAAAGACGTATACTTTTATTCTAAAGAATCTACATGTCTTATGTTGTTAGATTACACTATAGGCCCACTGACATGCTGATTAATTGCTGGAGGTTAATTTGAGCAAATGTATGAGAATGAATGCCAGGCTGCAAGGAATTGAGTTTTTAAATTCCACTCAGTCTTGTGTTGGACACTTTATGCCACTCAATAGGTGGTGTTCTCAATGTTATTACTCAACAGAAATGCATTTGTTTCAAAACAGTGGTTTTTATAATACTCAAAGAGGGGAACAGTTATTCTCAAAAGAAAAGCAATTATGCACCCCAGAGCCCCCATTTTTGAGCCTCTGGGACTCAGAGCCACTGGTGTGATATAGCAAAAAAAAAGGCACATCCTGGCCACACAAGTCAATTTAAACTAATTTGTCATTTTTATAAAAATATTACACAATAAATATGAACGTAAACCATAAATATGACTCAAAGTGACCCCAAAGTGGCTCGAGAATGGACCAAGAGTTTAAAAAAAATGCTGATTAAAAACGTTAGCCAAATCCTACACGCAAAAACTCAATGGTTTTGGCATCCTTAGAACCTGTCAAACAAAGCTTCGCAAAGATACACACAAGAATGTAATTTTTGTCCAGCAAAAAATGTACTTACTTATGGCTAGCTCTTCTAGCTTCAGCGGATTTCTCGAAATGTCTGAACTAAAATAATTATTAAATATACTTAACTTCACTCAAACTTCGCACAGATACTCCTACCATATAGAGCCTATTTTATATATTTACATTTTTTATATTAAAACATTTGTTAATATAGTTTTGATAAAATAAAAGTTATATATATGTTCTTTTTCTTTTCTGTGTACTATCATAAACCAATATACCACTAACCCATATATAACTTATTATCTATGTTCACAAGGGTTTTCTGTATATTATATCTTTTTAAATTATTAAAATAGACCTTGTGAATGAGGAGATAATCAGGATTTAGTATGATATGCAAACCATTCGCAAAATTTGCCACAAAATGGCTGGGGTGGAAGAAGTTTTAATGAACGTGCCTCGTTAGAAGAGGGCCTTCCAAATTGAGACATTTGATAACTTAAACAATTGTTAGCATTCAGGCTTAATCTTCTAAAATGGTATTTTCTATCACATTGAATTAATCAACACACTGACCTACTGCCTTCACACACAGAAACATGTCACAATGTTTTGACTGACTTTTTCCTGCAGTGTAGTAGTTATGTTGAGTGATGTGTGAGAGAAAAGGAAAGAGATAGAAACCTTATCCTGTCCTGTGTCGGCACTCTCGCACCGGGATTATATCCCTGTCTGCTATATTACCCTCCCCTCTGTTCCTCTGCAAGATATGTGGACCTTACACCAAACCAACCTGCTGGTGGGTATGGTGGGTTAACCCTTAAGGGTGGAGGGTTAACCCTTATCCTGCCCTTAACCCTAGTCCTCCACATTTATGTCAGTGAACTACACACAGAAAGATGAAAAGCTGCAGTTCATGGGACCCTTGTTGATTTAGAAATCAATACCTTTTTGGTCTCCTCGTGTCAGAATGTGGTTCTTTTATGTCTTGAACTTAGACAATCCCGTCATAAGAAAGTAGGACGTAAGACCTGCTGGGACCATAGGCTTGGCAAAATGCTGCTTTCTTGTTGCAGACTGCTCATTTTTTTTCGAAAGGCAGCCAAAAGTTACTTAGCTGAATTCTGTCAAGACCATGTCATTCTGGAAAATGTAATGTGAAATATTATCTGTTGTCATGTTTATCCTTCAGCACATGCGTAATGGACGTGTTCTTCTAAAGCTCTAGTCTGGTGGACTCATTAGTCCTGTAAGGACACTTGGAACTCATTTCCAGCGTGAAAGGACAGGTCTGGACGGTATGATTTGGCAACTGGCACATAACTGTATATTTTTTGAGAAATCAGTGTGATTAAGATGGTTACCGATCTTGACAGTTATATGGTGTTTCACAGGGATACCCCAACACAGCAGATGTATTTTAATGGACATCTGGACGGAGAAAGCACTTGACAAATCTGGAATAGATTGTTCATGTGATGTCTTGCAGGGATACTGAAGGTGGTTTTGTGAATTTGAATTGTTAATAACACAGCTATACATAGCTGCTTGGTCTGTAATTATAACATATATGTTGCTGTTGTATTTGCCAGTGTAATGTTGCTGAGGCTTTTACAGCAGAAATCAAGCAGAGGATAATTGAGAGCTGATGTAGAATTTCCATTCAAAGGAGTCACGCTCAAATTGTTGTTTTTGAGCATTTTGTGAATAGCATTTGTTTGGAAAGCCACACACAAAGACTTGCTCCCAATCAAAATTATGTTTTCCCCGAAAACAGTGAGGTTGAAGCATGTTGGTGTTTCAGTCCATGGCACTGTGGCCTTTTGTTTTGTGCTTCCTTCAGGTCAACATTTAGTTTTTTCCAACACTGGCACATGATGCGGTGTCTCGGAAACAGTTGGCTTGATTTGGTTGAATTCCCTCTGGATATTAATGGCGCCCACAGGGTGAATCCTAATGTTTGTGATGACCCCTTTAGCTTACACAGCATCACCGTCATGCCAATATTTCCATTTGTAGAATATAAAAATATCAAAATCTATCAGACATATTGCCATGACCGAAATCCTGGCATTTCTCCAGTGCCACAAACCTTTCAATTGCATCTCAATGTAGTTTATGCAATACATCTAAAATCTAGTATATAGCCAATACTTAGACTGTCACTTTGCAGTGTACGCTGCCCCTTCTCCTTTACACAGACAAAGCAGTTTTTGGCTTCAAACTTTAATGTACTAACATTTCCAGAAATTGGTGGAATACAAAGGAAAGCAGAGCACAAAACAACAAAAAAAGAAAAGAAAGGCCTTTTTTTATGTCGTGTTCACCTCAATGTTCCATAGACAGCACAGCAGAGTGTCACACAGCATCCAGTCCTTCAGCCAGGTAGAGCTTTTAAGAAGAACACAGTGTCTACTCTGGCTGTCTCACACTAGACTAGCTGAATAACACAATACGGACAACAGAAACCTTTTGAAATGTCTCTATTTTATCACCCTTGTTCAAAGCAGCCAGACATCACAGGCCACATTTTGGTGTATTTAATGTCACCATTTTATAGACCATATATATGTCTTAAACTATGCTGTGAAGATATCAGCTTTTTGTCTCCTGAGTAACCATCAAAATCTCTCACATATGGTGATTGGAATCCAGACAATACTGTCTGTGGGGCAAATGTTTACATTTTTGGATGGATTCGTCAACAGTGTGTGGGCATCTTCCTTCCACCGGACCGGTGTGGTCTCTGTCTGGGTCTTTAGTGTGGTGGTGGACATATCACGACGTCTCTAGGCTGTCTGTCTGCTACTTTGGTGAAGCAGCGAATGAGGCCTTTAGGAAGTATTCGCCTCACTCCCCTCATCTCTGCTGTCCTCAGAAGTGATGCCAGGACAATGGAGGGAGAGGAGTGTGCACGGCTTCACACCAGCTGTGAAAGCTCAAAGAAACTCCCAGTCCAGATTTCTTGCAACTCGCCCACTCTTTTGATTTCTTTGAGCCTACGCTTTCCTCTTTGCCTTTACTGACTTTTAATGATCTCCATGTCACTCCATCAATCTACCAGACTCTGAATGTATTTGCTCTTGTGGGAATCCTGCTATCACAGGATTAATCGCTCATGTCTGTGAAACTGTCACTATTAATTTTTAGCATTATGTAATTAATATTTGGATAGTTTCTACTTTTGGAGAAAAGGCAAATGATTGTGATTGATATTGCTGTTAATCAGATTGGCATACAGTAAATTGTTGCATTACTTGAGTTTAAGATACATTATCCTTCATTCTAAAGATGGCAACTAAAATCTCTCAATTTGGTGGAGTACTCAGCTTCCTTAACTTTCATAAGTCTCTGCAGTTTGGCAAATAAAGTCCAATTTATTCTACACCCTAAGAGATGGAAACTTGTTCAGGTTCAATATTGACACTGATTTCTGCAATTGAATAACTTCTATAAACCCATCATGAGCAACTGGCTTTAGAAATGTCCTCCAGTATTTCATGTGTATCCTGGTGAATACAGAGATGATGCTGGTGTGTAATCAGAGTGCAGAATGAATGTTTGTAGGTTGCTGTCTTTGCTTATGCGTCTGAGACACACTCAAAGGACGCGTGCATGCAAAGTTTGATTGATGTGTGTGATAATTTCCCAGTTGGCAAACATTTACATGAGCACTGCGTCATTTCTGGCCTATTTGGATTGGCAGAGGAGCAGTCCTGATTGGCTGGTCTCACTGAAGACTACGTGAGACAGATTTGTTTGACTGGGCACTCTAAAATACGGGAAGTATGATTGAAAAACTACATCCCCTTCATTTCACCCCTTGTTGGCCTCTATGGTTTCGGCTCTACATCATTTATTTGCTCACAGGTTTTTGCAGCGGTTCTTTCCACAGGAGAACTGTTTTGCATGCCTCCACAGTGGAGATGAATAGAGGCGCTTTCGCCTTATCCACAAAAATATGAGAACAAGAACTAGAAAACCACAGTGGTCAATCATGTATGATAATTCTAATTGGCCTTTTGGGAAATGCAACTCTAAAAATAGAAAGCACCTAAATCCTGGGCTTGTTCTTTTCCAGGCCTGGCTCTCTCTCTGACCACAGACTGACACACACTTGGAGCATCCCAAAGCCACAGGATCATTATTACATTTGAACATATTCTACATAAACATACAAAGGCATGTTCTCTTCTGTGAATCCTGTTTTCTTGATTGGACAGTCAGTCAGAAAGTCTTCTGTGGAAGGCTACTGGAATCTGATGGGAGAACCACAAGTGCCCCAGTTATCTTTGGATTCCCCCAGCTTGTTTAACTAAGGACTTGGCCAAACGTTGCCATTCCCCTGCTGATAAGACAGCTCCCATCATGCCTCACTCACACACACAGAGTGTAGGGAGAATACTTCTGGCTGCTGCTGATGATCTAAGATGACTCCTGCTTTTGAACTTTTAATCCAATAGAAATAGAGACTTTGCATAATACCTATTTGCAGTAGAAAGTGTAAAAAGTCAGTGGGAAACAAAGCGAGGCCCCTAGTATCCATGTCAACACGGATACCATTAAGTGGTGAGTGGTATTTTTCTCCCCCCTGCAGGGCGGAGAATTCCTACTTATGACGGGCCCAAAATGTTTTGGGTCGAGCTATTTCCTTTTCTTCAAAATGTCCAGTATGCAGATGTAGAGGAGGCAATAACCATAATGTAAGATTATGGTTATTGCCATGGTTAAGATTTAATTGAGCATATTATAGTGTGTTTGTCAAAGTATTGAAATGAATGATGGATGACCTCTTGCTGTTGTTACATTGCTGCGGAACTGCAGCATTATGTAACATCCTGAGCAACTTTCAGTCTTTATCTAAGATACTGTGAGAATCTTGTTTCATCTGTTGAGATTTATACCGACTTTGTCACTGATTTATCTTCATATTTGATGCCAGAAACCATATTTTGTTCGCTTATCCTCATCTCTTAGGGTTCATGGTTTGGGATTTGGCTAATTTTCCTGCTCATTTTCTCATTTGTATGTGGTCTCATATGTCATTTCATATCTTTGACTGGCAAATTATAATCTCCTGGACAGAGAAGTCTGCAATCTAGAAAAATGACGCTATAATAGGGCTGCTATTTAAGAAAGTGGAATTGAAATCAGTCTTAACAGATTTCAGAATAGACTGATTGCTTCAGGCATTCTACTTAAAGGGATAAGGATTAATGCAAATTTAATTATGTGGTTTATTATTTTACAGTTTCCCCCCCCCACCCCCTCCCCCATACGCTTAACTCATGGAACATATTGTCCAAACCACATATGGCTCCAAATATGTTCACCACTTTGTGCAGTGCTGGATCATTGGAAGAAGTGCAATTATTAAAGCACCGGATCCTCCTCATGAAAAGTAATTTCATGGCGTACGCATCACTCAATCCCCTGTCTCTTTGTTCAGTATCTCTGGTTCACACACTGTAGCACTGCACTTTGCTTAAGTTTAGATATTTTAAACTTACTGGGAACCCTGACTGGTAATGTAATTGTGTGCTAACTTTGAACACGGGAATACGTTTTACTGTGTGTCATTATGGATTCATAGAGTTCAAAAGAGCTTCAACTTCCACCCTGCTAAAAGTAACTTTCATTTTCTTTCTCTTTTTTTTTCCTTTTTCCGGTTTTTGTATCATAAATATAAATGCAAGCTTTTTACACTAGATTTTCTTGAACTGCATGTGGGTGTGCTTTGTAAAAAATTGTTTTTTATGGATCGTTGTGGCTTAGATGGCATGCAACACGGAGTCTCCTCAAATAGCTCGTACATTCAATGTCTGCCACGCAGGTCAGTCCCAATGGGGAAAATATTTCCTTACCTAGGTATTGCTAGAATGCTCATTCAAAGCTGACACTCATCACAAAACTGTGAAAGAAAACAAGCATATAAAGCTGCGGGCTTGTTATAAATAACTTGTCCCCCTGCAAAATGATAAAATATTACAGTAAGCTGCAGCCTCCGCACGTTAAAAGATGGAGTGGCTCTCTTGTATTGCTCTTGGTTTCCCCTTTCCTCATGCGGTTTATTATTCTTCTCTTTGGCTTGCGTCTCTGCCAGCTTTACAACTCCCTCACTCCTACACACTACTCACCCTCTGTTAGGAGTTACAGTCAAGAGTGTGGAGCATGCTCTCTGCAGAGTCCCCGTCTGCCATCTGCTCAGGCAAGAGACGGAGCGGCCAAACCTCCATTGCCTTGTATGAATGATTTTCATCTATTCACACTCATACCAAGGCCATCTTTATAAAAAAAAAGTCTGCTCCTGATGATAAGCATGTCTTGCCGTATTTTTCTTGGCAATGTTCCTGATAACTACTCTGTCTTCCGCAGAGGAGGCTCCCTGCTGCTGAGTGTTGCGGAGCACCAGAGCATGAGCTGAGCTTTTTTTCTTCTTCTTACAATTAGTGTTTTCCTAAAAAGATCCATTTATAAAAGATGGAAGGAAGGAGAATTCTAATCAACTTGTGAGGTTTAGGCCGACTGTAATCTCTGACAAACTGCAATCCAGCGCCAACACTTGCAAACAATTATACTGCTGGTACCTAGGGGCCCAATCTGATTGGTGTATTTGCTCTTGCGCTGTCTTGGGAGATCCTGTAGTAATTGAGTCGGCTCCCTGGTTGATGGCTTGTGAGCTGCTTTTCTAACTGCAGCCCTCTGTAGATGTGCGGCATTATTAAAACCAGACCGCAATTGGGATATTACAGTGGGGTCTAATGCGCTGCACTGAAGCATACTGTGTGGTATCCCATTGTTCCGCTGCCGTCCCTGTCACTGTCCTTTGCAGACAGACGCCACTCCTGAAGCAGGCAATTTCCCCTGCTGGCAGCCCTCCCAGAGTCTGTAGA
The DNA here is from genome assembly GCA_023566465.1 of Cottus gobio. NCBI lineage: Eukaryota > Metazoa > Chordata > Actinopteri > Perciformes > Cottidae > Cottus > Cottus gobio. The sequence continues at coordinate 9,748,602 of CM042220.1, forward strand.
AGTCATCCTCCTCCCCGCTACCCTCCTTCATTCCCTCGGAGCCCCTTTCTGCCAAAGGGCCTGTTTGGCTCATGTTCAGGTTCAGATAAACAACAAAGACCAGGTCCAACGATGCTTTCAAAAGGCACCTGGTATGGTGCTCTTATTTTAGTTTGTGGATTGCCATCACTCTTATATCCCTCTAATAGAATTTAGATTTGATCTGCTGCGGCTTTAGAGTAGTATTATTAATGAGTATGGAAACTGCTGAGTTTATCCAGTAGGATATTTCCCCTCCAAGTTAATAAATTCACATTTTAATGCACAATGTTGGAATGTTTAACCAATAACATGCTTTCTTCTCTGTAGGTGACTGCGACAGATGCAGACGGCGGCTCCTTTGGCTCCATTACCTACTCCCTTGGCTCTGGCGTTACCAGTGTGGTTCCATCTCAGTTCACCATTGGCAAGGAGACTGGCCAGATCTGCACTAGTGCCACACTAGACAGAGATCAAGGCCCCGCCAGCTTCGACTTTACTGTAACTGCAGTAGATGGGGTGAGCCACCACATTTTGAAATAATGCTTAATATGAATCTGTTGAGCCACAGAGTAATCCTATAAACACAGCAGCCATGCTTTTCAGCAGAGACATGGCCAACTGTGCAGAAAAACTAAATCTTGAATGGCTCTCGGTGGCAGGCTTAATCAAAAGAATATATCCTGTTCACTTTATGCCAAATAATACTTAACAAATAAAAGGTTTAAAATGAAAGAAAATTATTGCAGCCATGTTAAAGCAATCAGATGGAGAAATGCCTCAACTGTCAAGGCAGTAATATTTTAACAAGTTGGACTGCCGCCTCCCTCGTTTTTGCCACCTGGTCGAAATGAAAAGCCTGCACTGTATTTTCTGCAAATGAAAAGCCTATGAAACTGATTGTTCGGTTGCAGCGAGCCCTCTCACCCTTCACGGGTCATGACATATTGCTCTGTCCCGAGGGAAACTATCAATCTGTATCCCTGCACAAAGCTGCAGGGACTATATTTTAGAGGCCGCTGCTATACATTGAAATTTGAACAGGGCTTACTGCCGGTTTTCACTTTTACTGACTTTCACTGTTAATGTGGTCTACTTGCACCATTAATGTGGCCTTAATCCTGCTTTCAGGTGTGTTTTTACTGTTCATGATTTAATAGCTACTGAAGATATAACAAAGGAGCTTTTTGTTTCCTCCGCAGGGTGGACTGAGCTCAGTAGCCTATGTGAAGGTAGATCTGGCCGACATTAATGATAACAGACCCGCCTTCTACCCGGTCAGCTATGCTGTCAGTTTGAGCACGCAAAGCGCCCCTGGGACATCTGTTGTCAGAGTGACTGCCTATGACCCAGACTCAGGCGAGAATGGTAGAATTACATACAAAACAGTACCTGGAGGGGCCTCCCCTTACTTTACTCTCAACAAAGACACAGGTAGGCGCAAGTCATTTTACAGTTCCTTCCTGCATACTTTATTTTTAAAATTTCAAATATTTAAGAAGTCATTTTGTCCTGCAATTTCATTCTGAAATTTCCATCACATTATTGTTATTGTTCTTGGCTTATTATGTTGTACAATGCTTGTCTCAACCTTGTCTACGGCTTTATTTTTGCAGGAGTGATCTCCCTGTCTCGGTCCGTCTACGGGAAGGCCAACTCTGTCATTCCCGTGGTAATCTCCGCTCAGGATGGTGGCGGTCTGGTGGCCCTCGTCAGTGCCAGAGTCAACATCAGCGTGGTGGCAGGGCTGGTGGCTCCTCCTGTCTTTGAACAGACTCAGTACCACTTTACCGTATCGGAGGACGTCTTGCGGGGGACAGTTGTAGGCATCGTCCAGGCCAGCAGTAAGATAGGTGGGGATGACGAACACATGCCCTTTATTCTTCTTTGCCACTCACTCACTGGCTGACGTACTCACTCACTCACAGACACACACATTTGAGTTCCACAGCCCATATTAAATAGTTCAGAATACATTTATCATTCACACTGGGTTAGGCTTAAAAGAGTTTCTTTTCTGCTGCCTACACCACTTGTACAAATAGGCGCTGGGCCACTATACACACTTTAGTCTGAATTGACATCAATCAAAAAACTCATTTCACAACTGTGTTTATATATTCATTTTCTGAGTATTTAGGGCTCTATTACAGCCATGAAAATTGAAAAATGACATTTTTGGAGTATACTGTTACTTTAGTGCTTTCAGCACAGCCTCATGGGCCATGGTGACATGTCTCTGGTTTTTGTCATCTTTTTCCTTTTCTAGGCACCTCTAGAGATATTTCCTACACAATCAGCTCTGGGGACCCAGGAGGCTACTTCACTGTGGATCCTGACACCGGGGCCCTAAGGACCAGTCTGTCCCTGGATCACGAAGCCCAGTCAGCTCTTGAATTGGAGGTGCAGGCCCGCAGTGGCAACCCCCCTGCATTTGGCCAGACCCGTGTCCACATTACCATTGCAGACATCAACGATAACCCGCCCGTTTTCCTGCCCTCGTCCTCTGAGTCTCTGCTGCTGCCGGAATATACAGAAATGGGCACAGTGGTGTATCGTGTCCAAGCGGAGGACAGAGACTCTGGAGTCAATGGGCAACTAACCTTTGACCTTTCTTCTCCAAGTGAGATCCAGAGGACCTTCAGCATAGAGCGCAGCAGTGGAGAGATCCGATTGGTAGGGAGCCTCAACTATGAGAGTGCCCCCCGTTATGACCTCCAGGTGATTGCCAAGGATGGCGGAGTACCCCAACTTAGCGCCACTTTTGTGCTTGTGGTTCATATCCAGGCAGAGAATGACCAGGGACCTGTGTTCGATACCCTCACCTACCGTGTGGAGCTAAAAGAAGGGACTCCGATAAACACACGCTTCCTGCAGGTCAGGGCCCTGAACAGAGAAACCTCTGGCTCAGGTTACTTCAGTCCCCTGGCGTATCACCTGCGTCCAGATGGAGATGCTGCAGGGTTTGGCATTGCTGCAGACAGTGGCTGGCTGTTTGTGAAGAATTCCCTAGACAGAGAAGTCAAGGACATGTATCTCCTAACAGTACTGGCCAGCCAAGGTCATGGACAGTTGAAGAAGACGGGTAGTGCCACGGTGCGGATTTCGGTGACTGATGAGAATGACAACTCTCCTCGGCTCACACAGGAGAGGGTCTTCATGGCTGTGAGAGAGAACCTGCCCGCGGGAACAGGCTTTGGTCACGTGACTGCATCAGACCGAGACAGTGGCCCCAACGGACGCCTCAGCTACCGTTTCCTGCACCCCGATCGCCACTTCCAGATTAACGCCCACACAGGTTAATTGAAAATGTGATGTACTAATTGTCAAATAAATCCGAGCCGCAGTCACTGCAGGCTTCTTTGATTAGAGTGTTAAAATGATGATAGTTTAGCTTTACATATTATTTGCAAGTACACACTCGGTAAAGATGTCTTTGGAGATATTTAAGAGATAGGTTCTTAATGAACAGAGCAGGCATAAATGAAAGTTGACTGCAATACCATGCTTTATTAAAGCTGCTGTTGACAAAGGACAGCACAAGAACAGAAAAGCTGCAGATATTGTTGGTGAATATTGGATGTCTTCTATATTATTCAAAGGCAGTTTACCCCAAAAATGCAGAATGCTCAGTTGTTTTTTTTACATCTATTAAATGTAGTTTCTCTAGATTGAGAAAAAAAATAACGAGCAAGTCGTTCCATCAGTTTGAAGGACAAGCTGTCATGATTTCACAAGAATTACTTTGAATCATCGAAAATGTAAATGATTTGTGAGAAAAGCCCTTTTAATGTTTATTCATCTCTAAAAGATGAGAGACTAAAGTTGCCTCTTCCCCGCCGTCATAAATTAGTCAGATGTTGGTGACTGTAGCACTAAGTGTCTTGCTGAGCTCTAATTGGCCTGCTGGGCCTGTTAGTCTGTGGGTGGAGACTCCGAGTCTGAATTGTGATTAGCTTCTGGCTGAGTTGTGACTGTCTACTCTACAGCATCTGCCAGTCTTCCAAAATTCCTGTTTGTGTGTAGATGTGCGTCTAAATCTGCACACTGTGCATGTCTGTTACTTGTGTGTCATTGATCATAGCCTGCTGGCTCTTAAGTCTCCCATCATTATTCCAGTGCTCTAGACTTGTGCCTCTGCATAAAATCCCTCTCATCCACCCCCTTCTGCCCCCAGGTGAGATCAGTACAAGGACTACTCTGGACAGAGAGCAGCAGTCGAGTTACCAGCTGGGGATGGTGGTTCAAGACGGAGGTTCGCCCCCTCGCAGCGCCACAGGCACAGCCTTCATCACTGTCCTGGATGACAACGACAATGATCCTGCTTTCACCCACAGCCAGTCGGGCAAAAATCTCATCATAAAGGTGACGCAACAAGACCCGAAACACAGACCGAAAGAAAAGCAAATTTCTTTCATGGCTTTGGTGACATCAATTTCTGTTTTAACCCGTAGGTGACAGAAGGCCAGTCCTCTGGGGTTTTACTGGGCACGCTGCAATCCAAAGACCCAGATGAAGGGGAGAACGGAACCGTATTCTACTCTTTGTCAGGTAGTGAAGAGAGTACTCATATGTGCACAAGATGTAATATGTGTATGTAAATGTAGTATATGTTGTGTTTTGAGAAAGTGCTAGTACTTGAGGTGCCCTGATAATCAAGGAAGAGAATAATGCATATCCGGACACCTGGCCTGCTACCCATGGCCATGGTATAAGCATTTATTGTAGGATTTTTAAATCAATAGAATGAATCATTATTGGTGTCCATGTGTTTAAATACAGTCATAATAATAACATATTGTAAAAACACTTCAGTGAAGTGGATTTTGCTCCCCCATGTACATGTTCTCCAGTTAAAGTTGCGACTGTCTTTCTCTCCCAGGTGCCAGAGCTGAGCGTTTCTCTTTGAACCCGAACACTGGGGAGTTGCGTTCATCATCCCCTCTGAGCCACTCGGAGCGGGCGGAGTACACTCTGACGGTGACAGCTACTGACAGAGGACTTCCCCCTCGCAGCACCTCCTGCCCCCTCACCATTCAGGTCAGACTTTATTTGGAGTGTGGCCAGAACAAACACCCTCACTACTCACCTATTTAATATCAAAGAATAGACTTGGGGCTGAGAGGATCCATGTCTGTGGGCCCCTCAGACTAGCTGCAGACATATCACCCTCACTTTTGACAAGCCTCCCTCCCATCCCCTCCCTTTTCTTCCCCTGTGACTTTTCGAAAGGGAACTTTCTATCTGAAATGGAAAAGTGGGTCTGAATCAAATACTCCCAGCTGGCTTGTGATGAGGGCCAGCTGTAGGCGGCTCTGATCAAGGTCATACTCAATGACTTCAACACTTTTTTAATACAGTAGCCTTTTTTGCAATGAGCAGCAGGGCTATACACTCACATAAAACACAGCATTGAAAGTAATTCAGTTAATATTTAATATAGAACAGAAAAGGGACACAATGGAAGAACCCTTGAAGGAACGTAGATTCATGTGTTCCAGGAAAATAGAGTTGCCATATAAACAGCTCCATTAAGTGCCAGCTCAGTTTTTCCTCCTTTCCAACAACAAAAAAATGAAAGTCATAATTATTAGTTAATTGGAATAAACAGTGCAGTGTTTTTCTTGCCTTCTGACGCATCTCTGTAATTTCCTTTAATCATCTCTTCAGGCTGATTTTTTAAAATCCGTTGATGGGACAATTTATTTCTGGAACACTCCCTTTCCATCAAATATGGAAGCAATTTACAGCCTGTCATGTAATATTTCACAACAAACACAGCATATTGTTATGCGTGCCTACTTACTGTGGGAACTGTTCTGTGCAGTGCTGAGTATCTAGATCACGCCTTCAGCTTGAAAAACAGTCAGTAATGCTGCTGAAAATGCATAACCTCTCCCTTCTCCTCCCCCTTTACAGCTGCTTATGGTTTATTCAAACAATGTGTCATGTGTGTTACGTATGGTGCTCTTTTCATACAAAGGAGAGAAGTAATCATGTTCTTGTCTTTGAAGACACTTGAATTGCCCATGAAAGGAAGTGTAAAGCTATACACAGTATGGGAATATGTCCCAGTGCTAGATTCAAACCCTCTCACCATTTTCTCCTCTTGATTGTGTTACTTTTATCATCTATTATTTTTCCTGGCAGTGGCATGAGTATCAGATTAAGTGTGATTAAGGTTAGCAGGCGTGTTATTTAAATCTATAAAAACCTCTTGCAATGCGTTTCATTTGTTCCCATTGAAGACATACAGTGTTATTGAGACAAGAGGACACAATCTGTATTTGTTTTGCCCCAAATCCATTAAATATTACTTTGTATTGACATTTACAAACTTGAGTTGCCACAAGGCATCTCAATGGAACATTAGATGGGGTGACTGTGGCTCAGTGGTTAGCAGGTCTAACTCTCAATCAGAAGATCGGTGGTTCAAACCCCGGCTCAGCCAGTCCGTTTTGTTGTGTCCTTGAGCAAGACACTTAACCCTCATTGCTCACCGTTGCTGTGTAACATGTAAGTCGCTTTGGATAAAAGCGTCAGCTAAATGAAATGTAGATCCACTGTTATGTAACTCGGTCCTCAAATAATCACAGTGTTCTTCTTCAATGCAGGTTCTCAGCACTAACAAACCAACTTCTAAGACCAATTCATTCTCCATATCCTTCAACTCTGTGGAGGAGGCCAAGCCTGGATCTGTTATTGGCTCAGTCCGCATTCATGACAGAGAAATCCCTGAAGAAGGGGAGGTGACCTACACGGTGGTGGGGGGCACAGACCGAGAAGGGACCTTTGTCGTGGATCGTCTGACCGGAGACGTGTACCTAGCGCGTCCTCTTGACTATGAACGAGACGCACGATACACCCTGGAGATTGAGGTAGACAACCTCTCTCAGACCTCTCTCAGGCCTCCTAGCAGCACCCTGGTCCACCTGGACATTGACATAGAGGACAGCAATGACCACGCCCCTCAGTTCCCCGAGGACCCAATCACAATTGTCATCTCTGAAAACATGGAGCCCGGCTCTTCTGTCTATACCTTCCAGGCCACAGATAAGGACGGCAGTGGTCCCAACAGCGAGCTGAAGTACTCCATTTTCCACCAGTGGCCAAACACCCCTAGCCTACTAACCCTCGACCCTTCCACTGGGGTTCTCTCCTTGGGCCAGGAGCTGGACCATGAGGTCACGTCCAACCTGATTCTAGTTGTAAAGGCAACAGACTCTGCCCACGATGCCAGCCAGAGGCGCTGGGGTTCTGTCACGGCGAGGGTGTATGTAACGGATGAGAACGACAATCCACCGGTGTTCAGCTCGCCAACAGCTGTCAGTGTGATGGAAGACCAGCCGGTGGGCTTTGTGGCGCTGTATGTCATGGCCAGAGATGCAGACCAGGGGGAGAATGGCCGGGTAACCTACAGCATCCAGTCAGGAAACACTGGGGGAACATTCAGCCTCAACCCTAACACTGGTGAGTCCAGCCCAGTGCCAATGCAGAACAAATACTGATAGTGGATATTGTAGAATCAGATCATTTGAAAAATAATGCTATTGAACATCATTTGGGGAATCATCATGTTTTGTATGGTGGTAGTGTTGCGAAAGTATATATATATATATATATATATATATATATATATATATATATATATATACGTATACTGAGAGAATATATCTGAGAGAATGTTTTGGAGGAAAATTATGATTCTGATTTGTTTTTCACAAAATTGTATTTCTTACTTTATATTTCTGGCACCTGTTGGGAAATCCATAATTACTGTGTCTTGCAAATCCTCTGCTCATGTTTAAATATTTTCAATTTAAGCAGACAAGCAAATCTGCATCTGTTCACCTCTGTTTGATTCTTTTCCGTGGCCTTCTTAAGCATTTGTGCCACATGCAGAGCATGTGTACTCACCTTTCCATGTGCTCCCACACAGCCCCCCACCAGAATTACCAAACCTCCCGCTACATAAACACACACAAACTCTTGTAATACTCTGCTTAAATCTTAGTGCTGCACAACTCTTGCTTCACCTTTCATGACTTATTTCTCTCAGTTGGAGGCCAGACAGACAGAGCAGCCTGCCAAATATTAAACACACACACACACGCACGCACGCACACACGCACACGCACACACACACACACACACACACACACACACACACACACACACACACACACACACAGACACAGACACAGACACAGACACAGACACACACACACACACACACACACACGCACACACACACAGACACACACACACAACCTATCATCTGTTATTGTGGATCTATTCCCATGAAAGACCAAAGAACCTCCTGCTCGGGCTTCTGGGAACCATTAGAGAAGGGATCAGTTACGCGTGTTTGTGTGTACGCACGTGTGTGTGTAGGTGTGTGTGTGTGTTTGTGTGTGTGTGTGTGTGTGTGTGTGTGTAGGCAAGCACATATGTGTTTGTCTGCTTGCATGAGACTCTGTCACTTAGTCAACGTTGACCTTGGGCTATTTAGTCCGGTGGGCTTTGTTGTGGTGTTTGAGACACGTGTCAACGTTGGCTCCGCCTTCCCCTTCAAGTCGCCAACCGGGATGGCCCTGAGAGCAACTTGGGGATGGAAACATTCAGCGTCTGTCATGCATGCCACTTCTGCTTCAGCCCTGAATGTACTCCCATCTTGAAGTGTTTTCATGCACACTGGTTATTTGTTAGAATACTGACAGAGTTAATCCTCTGAGCACCTGGTTTGCTCCTGTTTTGGGGTCAGTGACCGGAGACCAGGTAGCATCTCTGCACACTCTGTTTTCATTACTTCAACCCTCAGTTGACCACAATAGAGAGAACTATCAAGCTAGTATTAGGAATATATATAGTCACAGTGTGAGATACATTCTCATAACTCATTGTCAGAGGGGAGGTTATTAATTACACTTTTGGAGCAAAAGGAGAATGCACCGGTGATATGGTGAATTGCTTCTTTGCAAAAGACTTTATGGATTAATACATCACATTTTGATAAATGCCTTCTACATATAAGACAAGAGAAATGTGTTTATTTGTCTGAGTAACCTCAGCTAACCTTCACACGGCAGTCCAACGTCTCTACGCCAGAAACTTCAAATAGGGTTGGAATTGAAAACATCCAATTTCTCCTGTTTCCAACTGCCTTTTTTCCTGCCCATGTGCTATCAGTGACCAGGGATATGGCAGGATCCCAGAGGAGTCAAATTTGGTAAAGATATTCCAGCCTGTAACTCCTACCAGATTAAAGGCTTAGGGGCAAGTTATCTCAGTCCTAGCAAGATACAAAGCAAAAACATGAACAAAAAACTTAAAATCAAAACAGCTTTGAACCTATTTCTTTAACAGTTGCTGCTCATTTTAAAACATGAAATTGAAATTGAATCAATGCAAGCTCTACCCTCTTAAGGCGGGATAATGAAAAGGCAAGGGTGCCCCTAATTTATACTGAGCACGGCAGGCCTGGCTGTTGCGTGTCTAGAGCGTGTGTTTACTGCTTCTTTCTCGATGGCTGTGGCATTCTCCAATGGAAAATCTCGTAAACTGTGGCCAGACTGTTGGGCTGTTAGAGCAGTGGTGGTGGTAACGCTCAGGTAGGCAAAGCTGTGTGTGTGGAGGAGATTAGCTCTGATTTGGCCCTCACACGGCAACCTTTCACACTTGCTTTTTAAATCACTTCACTACACACAACCATGGAAAGTGGTATGTTTTATTGCCTCTGATATAGCATTCTGTCGGACCATAGTTGTCGTTTGTAAATGCCTCAGTGAAACAGGCTATAATAAAGCACTCCCACACACGCGCACACACACACACATAAAGGAAATCTCTCAACTCATCTCACCCTTGATTCATCTCTCTACAGGCTCTCTGTCTATTTTCAAACCTCTGGACCGTGAGGAGCAGGACGTCTTTAACCTCACAATAACCGCTGAGGATCATGGGATACCCCAACACTCGTCCAGCCAGCTGCTGTGTGTCCATGTGATTGATGTTAACGATGAGGTGCCCTGGTTTGAGGAGAGCCAGTACGAAGCCCAGATCTCTGAGAACCAGCCAACAGGAATTAGTGTGTTGACGGTGTCCGCCTCTGATCTGGACCAAGGTGAGACATGCAACGTGCACTGACTTAGTTACTGCAGCCTTGGTACACGTAACCCTACTTCTAAATCAACATTTATTTCCCAGTGATAACTGATTTGATCTTTTGCAGGACAAAATAGAGAAAATCTATGTTTTTGACATCAAACTTACATTACTTTTTTGTCAACGTAATTGAAACAACTATATTTTGATGTGAAATAGGTCCTAACTACATGATGAATTATCATCATAGAAATGTTGATGTAGTTACATGTAATCTACATGTCTAGGAAATCTTTTCAGCTAAATGTATCATAGACAAGCAGACATCTTTTGAACTAATTACCTGAATCATGCTTTGTGTTCTCTCTCTCTCCCTTACTCTCTCTCACTCTCTCTCTCACTCTCTCTCCCTCCCTCTCTCTCTGTGTGTGTGTGTATTTTTAAATGGATATCAAATTGTGCTGCATCATAAGTCAAGATGGGGAAAAAATGCCTGCAATTCTTCTCAGCCTGCTGATTATGTGTGCACAATACAGACATTAAGTTTTTAATTAAAGACTCTGTAGTGTGGGGGTGGGGGTACAGAAACAATGCATTTCCTCAGACTTAGTCAGAAACACATAACACAGAAGAATTATAAACTTTCTCTCCAAAAGCAATTAGTGAAGTAAACAGGTGAGGTTGCCAGACTGCTCTCTGTTAGAACGCAATCTGGCATCCAGACACCTGAGGGAGGGCCGTCACAGCAACACGCTTTGTCAGCTAAACTAATGGCAAACAAACAAATAGGTATACAAGCCATTAACAAGATAAAGCCAAATGCATCTTTGTTTTTTATTATCAGATATTTACAGGCCAAAGGCATTAACTGTGTGAGCTTTGGTGACATGTGGTAGCTTTGTTTTTAACAATGACTATGCATTTCTCTATAGGAACCAATGGGCAGGTGACATATGGTGGAATCTCAGAGGAGGGTTTCAGCATCAACCCAGTGACAGGTGTAATAACTACCACTAAGTCGCTGGACAGGGAGCTCCAGGAGTACTACACCGTGACAGGTACTGATGTCCACCATCACAGATGAAATATGCCCTAAGAGGACTGCTTTGAGATATTTGAGTCACTTTGTGAATTTAAAATTTCACCATCACTTTCAAGTCACCATTAATACTGTGACTGTTAATGTTTTCTTTACTATGTTTTGACAGTTTATGCAAAAGATGAAGGCCTTCCCCCCAATTATGCCAAAGCCACGGTGAGGATCAGAGTGCTTGATGAGAATGACAACGCCCCTTTCTTTGGACGTCTCTACTACAGCGTAGAGGTGCCTGAAAACCTGGCGACGTTGCCTCTGTTTACCTTGAGAGCCACAGACCAGGATGCAGGAGATAGTGGGGAAATTAACTACAAAATTACAGGTGTTTTAGCTTTTGATTTTCTTGTACCATTGAGTTTCTAAATGCTAAGGGAAACTACTCCAATGATTTAGCATTTCTTAAACATTTCTAACTCATTTGCTCTCCTTGCAGCTGGAGATCCATCGGGAGACTTCCGCCTGGACAGACAGTCAGGTGTGTTGTCCACCTCAAGGCCTCTGGATCGAGAGAGGAGGGCTGGGTACACGCTCACAGTCACAGCTCAGGACCAGGGCCAACCCCCCCTCAGCAGCTCTGCTACGGTGGAGGTGACCGTTATGGACATCAACGACCACAGCCCCCAGTTTCAGAGTAGCAGCTACACTGCAGACGTTTCTGAAGATGTTCCCATCGGCTCACTGGTCCTAGAGGTGAAAGCCGTTGATCTGGACCAGGGCGCCAACAGCCAGGTGCTGTACTTTCTGAGCCGTGGCTCAAAGAGCATGTTCATCATAGACCAGAACACAGGCCGCATCATTACAACAACACCCCTAGACAGAGAGAGAACTGCCTCTTACACCTTTGATGTGTGTGCCACTGACTCCTCCCCTGCAAACCCACAAAACTCCACTGTTCAGGTGACCGTCTACATTCAGGATGTGAACGACAATGCACCCTTCTTCATTCAGGACCCTCTTATTGTGAACATCTCCGCCAGCAGCGTGTCCAGCCGCAGAGTGCTGGCCACCATGAGGGCGGAGGACAAGGACTTCGGGGCTAATGGCTCTGTGTTTTATCGTTTTGCCAACCCTGTAAGGGGCTTCACCATCAACTCACTGACGGGAGACATCCAGGCCACGGAGAAGCTACAGACGCTGACCCAAAGCCAGAGAACTCTGATAGTTCAAGCCATGGATCAGGGCAACCCGGCTCAATCTTCCCTGGGGGTGGTTATTATTTATATCAGGGAACAGAGCTACAGAGGGATTCGATTCTCTCGCACAGCTCGAGACGTCAGTCTGCAGGAGAACGCTGCAAAAGGTAAATTAGAGATCAATATTTTTACTTGGGAATTTGTGAATGTGTAGAATAAACAATAAGTGGAAGTAAAATGTTTCAACCAAGTGTTTTCTTCACCTTTCAGGCACAGTAGTAACGCAGACTCAGGCCCAGTACCCCGATGGCTCTCAAACGGGTATCAGCTACAATATTTTCAGTGGAAACAGAATGCAATCTTTTGGAATAAACTCCATTACTGGTAAGTGCCGAGATGGCAGCCTACCCTAGAAAACAATGTTTTTCAAATCTAAACTGACTCATTGTTATTTTTGTGAACTAGGCGAAATCTGGGTCCAGAAATCTCAAGAACTAGACTTTGAGGAGACCCCTAAACTCCGCCTTGTGGTGAAAGCTGAGACTGCATCCTCCAGCTCCTACATGGCTGTCAACTTAATCCTGCAGGACGTCAATGACAACTTGCCACGCTTCCAACTCCAGAACTATGTGGCCTACATTAGAGAAGCACAGGGCTACGATTTCCCCATTATTCAGGTGCAGTAGCCTGTCCCACACGGCTATTATGGTTGGCTCTAACGTTTTTGGAATAGAAATTACTCATGCTTCAGAAATCTGGATTGTTTCAGCAGTGTAGAGAAATGACTCTGTTCAAGTGCATGTGTTGTCAGTGTCCCATCTGAATATACTAGAGGATCATTTGTGGCATGAAGCCAGGTCCATTTTTATTAACTCTTGACTTCTAAGTACAATAATGCTCACTAGTTCATCTTACACTGAAACAGCTGCTGCAAATATTTCCATATTTTAATTTTCAAAAATGGGTTGGTCATTTGCTCAGGTTGCTGCAGATGACCTGGACCAGGGACAAAATGGTCAGGTGACCTACTCTATCAGGTCATCATCCATGAGTGGCTTGTTTAAGATAGACTCACTGACCGGCAGCATCACCACTGCAGCCATAATGGACAGAGAGATCTGGACACAAACAAAGTGAGTGTTTTTCTTTTTTTCTCCTCGTCTGTTATCACATCCTGCCATGTGGCTCCTTTCAGCTCGTCTCTTGACAAGTTAGTTACTGTGATAACGTAATGGTTAAGATCCTTTATTTTGTATATTTCCATAATAAAGTATTCATTTTGATATATTATTAAGGAGCCCTTGTTTAAAAACAAAATATTCTAATGCTCATTCTGACACAGAAATAGGCTGATGGTAGTGGGGGGGGAATCATTACACGACTGGGTTCATAAAACTTCAGACACTGACATTATTTTCCACCAGGCTTGTTGTTACGGCAACAGACCGGGGCACCCCGCGGCTGGCTGGCTCTGCCACTCTCACTGTGATCATCATCGACCTCAACGACAACAGTCCCATGATTCCTCTGCATCGGGAGATCCGAGTGCCCGAGGGTAAGTCAGCTTCCCAGTGGAAGTTAGTCCAGTGATCTTATCGTAAAGCCTCACATCACACTCCCCGGCAGCTCTCTCAGTAGAGCTCAGGAGAAGAGTCTGACCCTATTACCAAACAGGCTGTAGCCAAGTTCCTCTGTTCATTTCCTGTCTTTTAGATCAAGGCTCTCAAGAACAGGATATTTCTTAATAATGAAAATGTCTGTTGTTGTTTTTTACTTAGAATCTCTTTCTTTATTTCAGCTGCGACCTAAATGTTTTTTTTCCTCCTGTCTCTGCACCTTTTTATCATACAGATACTGTGATTGGCACCGTTATTACCCAAGTCACAGGAAATGACGTTGACTCAGGGCCAGCTCTTTCTTACACTCTACACCTGGATACAAACACCGAAGGCATGTTTGGGATTCATCGTTATGGAGGAGGGGTGTCTCTGACTGGCCTTCTGGACTATGAGGAGAGGACGTGGTACACTCTGACGGTCCGCTCATCCGACTCTATACATCAAAGCGAGGCTAACATCACGGTGCTGGTGGACGATGTCAACGATAACGCACCCACCTTTACTCAAGACTTGTATCAGGTACAGCTCCCTGACCTGTCCTCACACCAGTATATACCACCACCTTTTTCAGAATTAACATGTTTGTTAAATCATTGAAGTATATATAATGGATATATGCTTTTTATCTTATTAGGTGACTGTATCAGAGCACCTCCCAGCAGGCAGTGCAGTAATCACAGTAACAGCCACAGACCGTGACTCTGGGGAGAACGGGAAGATAACCTACAGAGTCACGTCATCAACGAGGGGCGTCTTCTACATCGACCCGAGCAACGGTGAGGTTACTGTGTGCACATTTATAGTTGTTCAGAACAGTTCTCTAACCAAAGCTCCCCATAATTACCCTTTATAAAAATGGTATCCCCTAAGGCTCTTCTTGGATGCACATTTGGGGTTTGGACATATTTGTAGCAGGCTTTGCCAACTTATTTAATCATTTTGTTCATTAAAAGCCAGATTTCATATTATTTTTCTCAGATGTTTTGCTTGAGATACCATCTAAAAATAAGTCAATTTTAAAAGAGGAGTCATAAAAATGAAATTGCAATTGAATTATTTATTTCACTGAGCCACAAATCCAACTCGGATAATTAAATGATGGGCTCTGGACACAAGATTAAAATGAAGTTGCTCTTTTTTTGACCACGTTCTTTTAATCTTATAGGTACTCTGTTTGTCAACCAACGAACAGAGTTTGATTTTAAGAATCCCTCCATCCTGGTGACAATTGAGGTGCGGGACCAGGGCACCCCGTCCCTTTCATCAATTGCCACTGTCCAAGTACAAGTTTCCGATGTCAATGACAACGCCCCCATCTTCCACCAGTCAGAGTACAGAGCCACTGTGTGTGAAGATGGGCTTCCTGGATCAACTGTTCTAACCTTAGAAGCTGTGGACGGAGACCTGTCGCGGGACAACTGTGGGTTTGATTTTGCCATTGCCAGTGGCAACTCAGGTAATACCTTCCAGATTGAGAGCAGCGTGCGCTTCTTGGAGGGGCAGGGCTTCCAGACAGTAGGCAGCCTGATCCTGGTGGAGGAGCTTGACTTTGAAGCAGTGCCAAGTTATAACCTGACGGTTGTGGTATCAGATCGAGGAATCCCTCAGCGCAGCTCCAGCGTTCCCATTCTTATCAGTGTCACAGATGCCAATGACAACCCTCCAGCCTTCAGCCGAGCAGAGTACAGTGTCACACTGAATGAGGGTGCAGCAGCAGGGACAGAGCTCTTGCATCTGTCCGCCACAGATCCAGACTCTGCTCCCAATGGAGAGGTGCAGTACTCCATAAGCTCAGGGGACGAGACAGACCTGTTCCAGGTGGACCAGTGGACCGGAGCCCTGAGGCTGCAGAAGCCTCTGCACAGCGAGAGACAGTGGTCCCATATGATCGTTGTACAGGCTACAGACGGTCACGGTCACTATGCTCTGGCCACAGTCAGTATTGAGGTGAAGGACATCAACGACAACCGGCCCTTCTTTCCCCTCAAACTAATAACTGCGAGCATCAGGGAAAACCAACCCCAGAATGCCTTAGTCACCATGCTGCATGCAATCGACCATGACAGAGGTGTTTTTGGACATTTGAGGTACTACATGTTAGACACCTCTAAAGAGGGAAGAGAGGCCTTCCTCATGAACCAAACTTCAGGAGAAGTACGGACTCGCTCCACTTTTGACTTTGAGAGGGTGAACTCCTTCCATTTTGTGGCTGTTGCCATGGATGCTGGCAACTATTCCGCTACTGTAACAGTCCAGATTTATGTTACAGGGGAGGATGAATATGATCCTGTTTTCACCTCCTCAGAGTTTTCATTTGAAGTGCCTGAGGGAGCAAAGAAAGGTCAGATCATTGGTAAAGTGCAAGCCAGAGATGAGGACGGAGGCGTGGATGGTATTGTCCTCTACTCTCTGGCAGACAGTTCCCCTTATTTCGAAGTCAATAAATCAACGGGAGCAATTTCCTTAACGATGGACAGCTACAGTAGACATGGGAGTCGCTCTAAAAGAGAGGTGCGTCTAATGACACTGGACGTGAGCGCTCACAGCCCTCTGGAGACGTCCCGCGTGGCAGTGGCCAAGGTTTCCGTAGATGTGACCCATACATCTTTTGGTGTCACCACAGACATGAATATGCTGCTTGTCGGCGTCATTGCAGTTTCACTTGGGACCATAGTCATATTAATAATAATTGCTGTGGCGCTCTTTTTTGTTAAATTAAGGCGTCAGAGAAAGGAGCGAAAGGCCCAAGGACGAATACAAGCCCCAGGCACCATGCTGCACAAGTTTGAGGAAACAAAGATAGCAGCAAGTAAAATGATTTACCATCAGGCCCTTCCTGGATACACGGCCGATCAGAGCGGCAGCACCGGTGGTCCATACACTCGTGGAGGATCCCTGGATCCCTCCCACTCCAGTGGGCGTGGCTCTGCGGAGGCGGAGGCAGCAGAGGATGATGAGATCAGAATGATTAATGAATACCCTCGGGTGTCAAGTATCTCCTCCTCGATGCAGGAGCGCATCTCTGCCCGAGGTCCGGACTCAGGAATCCAGCAGGATGCAGATCAGCTGTCGGACGTGTCCTGTGAGCCTTCCATAGATTGGTTCAAAGGGAAGAAGTTGGGCAGTCTGAATGGTACTTTATTAGCTGGCCAGGTGCCAGTCTACAGGGATGAGGGTGGTGGGTATGTGGGTGTGGGACGGGGACTCAGCATCTCCCACCCTAAAGATTATACTTTCCCAGAGGATGGAAAGCCTGCTGTCGATGGCTCCCTGACAGCCATCGTGGCCAGTGATGAGGAGCTGAGGGGCAGCTATAACTGGGACTACCTGCTAAACTGGTGTCCCCAGTTTCAACCTTTAGCTAACGTTTTTACTGAAATAGGGCGTTTAAAAGATGAGACGGCTCCTCCTCATCCTCGCAGGTCATTTCATCACAAAGCAAAAGCAGAGTCAAGAATCGACCCCCCGCCTCTCATAACCTCTGTGGCCCACCCCGGGGCCAAAACTGTGCCCCCGAAGCCTGCTGTGGGGAGGACGTTCCCCCATTTGGCTTCTTTGCGAAGGTCTCCCCTCAGCGCAGGGGGATCCATCTCCTCGGTCGCCATGTCTCCGAGTTTCTCTCCTTCTCTCTCCCCATTGGCAGCACGTTCTCCTGCAGTCACACCCTTCAATGTCTCCCAGGGCCCCTCGGCATCAATGATCAGCACAACTGAACACAATCTAGAACACAGCGAGGAGGCAGAGTTGAGGATTTAAATTCGTCATTGCTGTCCCAGACTTGTTCTACTGTATGACCATAGGGGCTGCAACCTTAAATGAGTCACTGCTATTCTTTTTCTCAAGAGTACACACGGTTACACCGAGAAGTCCAAACAGCTGACATTGTGGTGTTTACTGGAGAAAACATAAACTACACGACTACCAGGCCAAAATGGACTATGCCTTGTTTTGTGTTATTGTGAAAGAAACTCCTCATTCTTCTGTTGATCAGTGTTATTTTGCACATTCAAAAGGAGATTCATACATGATGTCAATATTTTGTACAAAAGCATTGTCTATATTTTTATATTTACATGTGGTTTCTGACAAGAAATGGCATTAAAGTGTCAAAAGGTTGCTAAAACCTCAGAATATATTTCTATATTTGTATATTTGTAGTTTGTACTGTATACTTGTTTGTACTGTAAGTTGTTGTTTTTTTCTCTTGTAATTCTTAACGTTGTGGTTTGAAATGAAGCTCTTCATCAATGCTTTATCAATTGGGATTTTGTAACAGGTTATTGTAAATATTTATAGAGGAAGAGACATTGCTTAAACAAATGAAACATCAGTCGGAATAGACTTTTGTGTGATCAGATTTTCTAGGGGTCCGGTGTTTGATCTCACATCAAAAGGTAATCATGAATGTGAAACGTTGAAACGTTGTCTTCGTCCTCAACATGTACCTTCATTTTCTGCTCAAGGAAAATGGACCTTGACATCCAATGATCTCATCCTTCAGGTGCTCTGGCTTTAACTCTCACAGCGAGCCTTACTGCTCTCATGTTGCATTGTGAAAATAATTCATGTGCGAGCGAACATTGAGCAGCTACATGGTTAATGGTGGATTGTCAGCAGCCTAATCATTCCAGAGAATGTAAGCGGGTCTCGGACATTTGTCTACTCATCATATGTCCTCAGAAACGTTATTTAAGCTCAGTGCCATCTTGTCACTGAAATTGGCAACAGGTTTTCTCATTTTTGTCCATATTTTGTGTATAGATTTAATTATAAACTATAATGAACGTTATTGGATCACATTTGCCCCCTTTTTTCAATAGCACTATAAATAATAATATTTGAATTAAGAATAATACTAACAAATGTTACATATGATGATGGAAGTATGACATTTCTTTTCAATGAATGTTCACCACCTGAGAATGTTTCCTAGTTAATGAGAATAAATCCATGCCATAATTCACGTAATGCCTACGCCATAGATACATTTGTGATCATAATTGTGTTTTTGGCAGCCTTTACAAAACATAATAATTCATATTTTTAACTATGTATAGAGCCTACTGTGGATTCCTCTCACCTTCAAATTATTATAATTGTATTCTGTTTGCTCGATCCCCAGTTTTAGACCCTTTCTAACTTTGTATAAGCAACACTAACATTCTAAAGTATTTTTATTTATTATATAGGTAGACCTTGGAAAATGAGAGGTATGATAGATTATTTACAAGGATGCTATTTTGACCATGGCCAAATATACATGAACACTACCTATTTGATAAAAGGTATATTGTTGTTTGTTTGTTTGTATTTTTGTATTGAACAGTGTTACCTGCCACTTCAGTTTCATATTTGTCCAAACTGTGCGTATAATAGTGCCATAGAAGAGGAATTCCTCCAAATGTTCACACAAATATTATAGACTCCTCCACAAAAAATGTTTTTGAGTAAAAAAGTGCCCGATTAAAGTACTTTTGTGAACACATTGTTGTGTCTGTCATCTTTCTTAGATGCTAGCAGTTATTTTGTGCAGTTCATTCATATTCAGAGCAAGTGAAATGTCCCACAAATAATCATTGTTTGAAGTCAATATGTGTAACAAACGGGCAGTGACGTGACATTTGCCATCACACAAGAGGTGACCAGTCTTCTACCCTGAGGGTTTTTAACTTGGGCTTATCTGATAACTCCTGTTTTTTTTATTATTATTTAGGAACCTTCAGAAGGCTAAACAGTATTTTCTGTAATCCCAGACCTCCAAAATCGAAATAAAGCACACTCACTTCACTGCCCTGTGACCTCAGGACCTTGTATGAACAACTAAATGGACAATATTAGATTAGATTAGATTCAACTTTATTGTCATTACACATGTACAAGTACAGAGCAACGAAATGCAGTTTAGCATCCAACCAGAAGTGCAATAGCAGTAAATACCAATATACAGATAATAATAAGTATTTTACAGATAATAAGTTAGTGATATAGGTACGGGATATACAGATTGATTGCGGTAATATGTACATGTTATACAGGTTGATTTGTGCATTAAATGTAGGTAGACTATAAGCAGGAACTATAAACATAATTTACAAAAGGCAAATGGGCATATGATAAGTTAAGTAATACAGATTGAGTGAACGTTAAATAGTGCATAATAATAATAAACAGTAGCTGCCTAACGTTACTAGACTAGTGCAATGCTCAGTTTTTAGTGCAGACAGTTCAAAAGTGTTTGAGTGCAGGTGTAAAGTCTTTGGTCAGTGGGGGGAGATGACGAGGAGATGGGTTTGTGGGTGGAGGTGGTTGGGGAGTAGGGGGGGTGTCAGCATGGGGCAGAGTTCAATAAGGAAACAGCTCTGGGGAAGAAACTGTTCCTCAGTCTGCTGGTCCTTGTCCGGAAGCATCTGAACCGTCTGCCTGAGGGCAGGAGGGAAAACAGTCTGTGTGCAGGGTGGGAGGCGTCCTTGAGAATGCTGCGAGCTCGACGCAGACAGCGTTTCCTCTGGATTTCCTCAATGGCCGGAAGTGGAGTTCCTGTGATGCGTTGGGCAGTTTTCACCACCCGCTGCAGTCCCTTGCGCTCCGCAACAGAGCAGCTCCCATACCAGACTGTGACACAGTTGGTTAGGATGCTCTCGATCACACAGCGGTAAAAGTTCACCAGGATGGCTGAAGACAGATGGTTTTTCTTCAGTGTCCTCAAGAAGAAGAGGCGCTGGTGAGCTTTCTTGACAAGGCTGGAGGTGTTGGTGGTCCAAGACAGGTCTTCCGAGATGTGGGTCCCCAGGAACTTGAAGCTGGAGACACGCTCAACATCCATCCCATTGATGTGGATGGGCGCATGCTTGCTTCTTTTCTCCTTCCTGAAGTCCACGATGAGCTCCTTGGTTTTGCTGGTGTTCAGGAGCAGGTTATTTTCGGCGCACCATGTGGCCAGGTGCTGTACCTCTTCCCTGTAGGCTGTCTCATCGTTGTTGCTGATGAGACCAATCACCGTGGTGTCGTCTGCGAACTTGATGATGGAGTTGGATCCATGCATAGGTCTGCAGTCGTAGGTGAAGAGGGAGTAGAGGAATGGGCTGAGTACACAGCCCTGTGGCACACCGGTGCTGAGTGAGATGGTGGTGGAGCAGGTATGGCCTGACCTAACATGTTGAGGTCTGTTAGTCAGAAAGTCCAAAATCCAGTTGCAGAGGGAGGTGTTGGTGCCCAGGTCTCCAAGTTTAGTGATTAACTTGGAGGGGATGACAGTGTTGAAAGCCGAGCTGAAGTCAGCAAACAGCAATCGCGCGTAGGTGTCGGTGTTGTCCAGGTGTGTGAGCACAGAGTGCAGTGCTGAGGAGACTGCATCGTCTATGCTCCTATTGCTGCGGTAGGCAAACTGGAGTGGGTCCAGTGTGGGTGGGAGGGAGTCCTTCAGGTGTGCCAGGACCAGCCGCTCAAAGCACTTCATGATGATGGGTGTGAGTGCTACAGGGCGGTAGTCGTTGAGGCACGTCGGCTTGGAGTGTTTCGGCACTGGCACGATGGATGTGGTTTTAAAGCATGTTGGTACAGCTGCTTGGGCAAGGGACAGGTTGAAGATGTCCGTGAAAACCCCAGTGAGCTGTTCCGCACATGCCCTGAGCACACGTCCAGGAATGCCGTCAGGTCCAGCCGCCTTGCGTGCGTTGATCCGGCTCAGTGCTGTGTGGACAGCAGTGGAGGAGAGTGTGGTGGGCTGGTGATCTGCTGGGAGTGTTGTCTTGGTGGCTCTGTCTCTGTTTTCCCTCTCGAAGCGAGCATAGAAGTGGTTAAGCTCGTTCAGGAAGGAGATGTCTGTGGTTGTGGGGGTGAGGTTGCTGGGTCTGTAGTCAGTGATGGCCTGGATGCCCTGCCACAATATGAGCCTCAAACAACTCTGTTTAGTCCCAGTATTGTCCCAATCCTAAGAAAACCTATCTTACATTAACAATATCTGGCTTAATGAGAGCCATTAAGTGTTATTTAGAATGTGATTGGCATATATGATGTAACACAAACACAATACCGTAACACTTTATTTCAAGTGATGACTTTACAGATGCCCTCATTTCTACTCAAAGCAGCCATGAACAACAACAAAAGCAGGACGTTCCCTTTAGTCAAGTAAATGCTTTTTCTGAAGCTTTTCCAGCACCAATGAATCATAACACAAGACCTTGAAATAAAAAATCATCCTGGAAACCATAAAGAAATCGTCAGTTGCTTCACATGAAATTCTCAGATCAGCCTTATTTGTTTGTTCAAATTAGCACCATGCACATTATCACGGAGCCTTACTTATTTACATCCTGCTTTTGTGTACTGACGCCCATTCATCTACTTGGCCAAAAGATCTCATTCACATCATTTTTTTGCAGCTCAGAAGTCATTCATCATGTAACACTGACCGCACCAAATCCAAGGTCAAATCTCACATTAATATCTTTCTGCGTATGCAACTGGTGCTCTCACAACAATTCTTAAACTATTATTACTAATCGTTATTGTCCCTGTACTTATCTTTGTTATTCTACTTTACAAATGTCTGTGTTGCTGTTTCTACTAATTGCCCTCGATTTCTATTCCCCAGATAAGAACATGCTGAACTAAAGTATAGTTGAGAAACGTGTCTACAATCCAGACTATAGAATGTTTTTGTATTTTTAATAATTGCACTCAAATTATATAATGGTATAACAAAAACATCAAAGAGACTAAAAAAGATGATCACTAGTGTTATCCTCGCAAACTGTTCATTAAACAGCAGCAAGTTCAAGTAGTGTAACAATCTCTCTCTAGAAATGCTTTTGTCAGAGCTTTTGAACTTTTTCACGTTAAAAATGAATGCATGTCAACAATGTTAGAAATGGATGTTATTTTGTAGTCTCCAACCCCACCTGTCATGGGAGCTCATTGCATCCCTCTCATACTGCTCGAGGCAGGACAACAGTTCTGCCGCCTGATGAAACGGAGCTGAAACAGCGCTGTTTATCGGCTTCGAGGCCTGCCTCTGACTGGTTGTGGAGCTGAAACCTAAACCCTGTGGTATTCTGAGCAATTACACACACACACATGCACGCACATACACGCACGCACACTCTCAGAGGCAAATTCACGTGTGTATTTTTTGTCCCAGGACTGGAAATATGGGCGGAGCCGGCTGAATTGGAACAGCCCGTTGATGATACACTCAGTGTCACAGCTGACTCAGGTTATGAGACCAGTGCTGTGACCCAAATCGAGCACCTTGGATCAGAGGCCAGTATTTACACAACAGAACTCAGATGATATGAGTGAGAGGACAAAAGCCAAGTCATTACTCAAAACTTAAATTAAAGGCTGGGAGTAAACCAAATGAAATCTATCATTTTCCCGTCAACGCAAAGTGGATACACAGGAGGCTGCTCTGTTAACATGCAATCTTCAGTGCCAGGGCGCCCTTTTCCCGTCAACCTGCGTGTCTTATTGACTCGTCGATGCTGTCATGCATTAGTTGGAAACTAGTGAAACATTCCTTGCATTTGCTGATAAAACGTGAACCACAACCTCGATTTCCAGGCGACTAGTTTCTGTGTTTACTTCAAGTTGGAAACAAAGAAAAGAGTTTCAAGTAATGTCTGCTAAATTTAAGTGTTTATGAAGCTGTAAGAGGCAAACGCCCCGTGACCAAAACAACATTGCCCTTGCTCTTCACATTTCTCAAATCTCTGCACTGGAGGCTGTCTGTTGTCATGACTAATAGTTGTGATGGACATGAACATAATAATAACATTCAGGGTGATAAACAGCATAATTTCCCTTTTAAACTTGGAAATCTCATTTGTATTCTATTGTTAGTGTGGCCATTAAGCTACCTGTGATCATGCTGTTCGTGCTTAAAGATGCTTTTTCACGGATGGGGCATCCAGCCTTTGAAATGCTTAAACCTGCTGGGGAACACAAGTGTTGTTATTCATTTTAATCAGTTCCACACTTTGATCAAAAATACGCCAATACACTAATTTCATGCATTGTGGAATTACTTCCCTTTGTTAGTGAACAGCCTTCTGAATAGATGCAATATTCTCTTTTGTCTGCAACCCATTGAGGGAATGGGTTATTACCGCTCCGGTATCGACATAATGTTCATTGACTGCAATCTGTGTGAAGCATTTTTTGTGCTTCATGATCCAGGTGCTGCTTGTTTCAATTTAATTACGTGCAAGCTGAAAGCTTTATAGGTTGCATAATTACACGATTACCTTTTGTAAAGTTGCCCCATTGGTAAACATCTGATGGGTCTCATATTGTTTTATTTTCTTCATCAAGGAATTCATGTCTGAATATGATTTTAATATTTGTCTTTGCACTTGTGGAAAAAAAAGGTATTCACTTCTTTGAAAAATAATTTGTTTTCTCTTTAAATCCGATTTGATGTTTGCATTCTAGCTAATGAATGCTAGTTTGATGGATTGATATCAGTAAAAGTTATCTGATGGTGCAAGTCTCAGAATATCCTTTTGCATGTTGCATTCAATTAGTGTGTGGTATGGACACAGTGCTTGCCTCAACCCTTTAAAATGCTGAGTTTGAGTTTATCATCTGTGAGCTTGACATTATTCTGGCAATGCACAAGTACACTTAATAATAAATTAGAAACTCAATCCATTATATAACTAAGTAAGCAATTCTAAAATCAGGACACAAAAGCAGATTTCAATCACCTTTTACTTAATAGCCACCTGGAAATGGGTGCAGCGATGTAGTTCTACCAGAAATATGGAGGATTGATGGAACTAGCGAAAAAGTATAATTATTTATCTTACCAGGCATTGGGAAGGTGACTAGAACAACAGTGCTGGTCAGACCTATTAATCAACCTAAAAGATGACACTCCTTTGGTCAACACTATGTTAAAGGTCTTCTTTTAGAAACAGACCCATAATCAAATTTGTTTGATTTTGAATTACCAGCTAATTATATAATATATGCAATGTAGAGCCTCTTGCTGTAGACTTTTGGTTTAAAAAAATGGGCCTTTTGTCTTCTTTTGGTCTTGTCCATTCATACAACAACCTGTTGCATTGTTGAGGCAAACCTTAGAGAAATCCTTCTGTGGAGTTGCCATATCAAAGCACAGGGTGAGGTCCACAGTGTCACATGTTGTTTGAGGGCCGATAGTTTTGTGCGGCATGCTTACCTGACATTAAAGGGAGCCAAAAATCCAGATCATTCAGATGTTCCAGAGAACGTTCACGCTCTTTAGCAGGGGAGGACTGAAGGCATAATGACTTTAACGACAGGAGGATATAATGGTTTTAACATGGCTTCTGCAGAAGAACTTGTGCCACGGGTCCTTCACACTGTCTTATGTTCAAAAGCACTTTCTTTAATGAAGCTACCAAAATAGGCAGACTTTCAAAGGTAGTTAACCAGGGCAAGATAATGTCTCTCTTTTTTTATAATCTAGCCAATGATCTCATCATTATGTCATATGTGACAGCTAAAAAGATGAATACCAGCTGCGGAGACCAGTCAATAGGAAAGGGAATCACAGTGAAGGATGTGGGCTTATGGACATAAGGAATGGGAGTCTTTGCATTCTGGTGTGAGCTGCTTTGTCTGCAGGCCCTTTGGTAAGGATCAGACTCTTCTCTGCAGAAGCCCAGGCTACCGTCCAGCAAAAATGAGGCCAGACCAGAGAGAGGTCTCTCTGCTCATGCTTGGATTACCCATAAACCCCTCATACCTGAAGCTTGCACGGAAGTCTCGGCTGCTCGTTCCTTCAGTAGAGGGCCAGGCTCCAGGGATGCTCCAGCCTCAGCTTACCACAATCCTTTCTCCAAACACTTTTCCCCCCTCCGATACTCTTGTCTCTTACGAGTTCTGTTTTTTTCCCCTGCTCTCTCTCTCTTCAAGGTCTTGCCAGGCTACTTGCGTGACTAGAAGGAGTGGGGAAAAAAAGGTTTCGAAACCCATTGGCACGCGAGCCCCAAATCTATTTTTGGAGAGCCTTCTTTTTTTTTTCTTCGAAAACAAAAAAGCCACAGGGAGAAATGGGCAATACTGGGGTGAAGGGGGTCTGTTTCTCATTTGGCCAGGCCTGCCTCCTGTCCTGCCCCGCCAGCGTCACAACCACAGCACTATGAGAAAAGAGGGTGGCTCAGACTAGGGAGGAGAAGTGTTTTTCCTGCAAAACCGCGGCCAAAACTATGGACCCTCATTTTAGCCCTTGTCACTTAGTAACCAGCCCAACCTGCTTTTCATTACGCGGCCATCTGCTTGTGTTTCAGGCTTTACTCTGTTTTGATTTGTTTCGCCCCTTTTTAAACTTTTTGTCTTTAATTCGCCATGATTAAATTACTGCATTTAAATTCGGCCTTCATTGTTAATTCATTTTCATCAGGCATTGTGTGGTAGGCCTGCTACAGAAGCCTTCACTGCAGTGCAGCCCATGGCTTAACTCCACTCTGCCTTTGTGATTTGTTGCAGTTATTGTGTACAGTGGTTTGTGGAGGAGGCAGACAATGAGCCAGAAATTCAATAAATAATGTATGAGGCGTTTATTGTTTGACAAACGTGAATAAATTCTTTGCTGTTTTAGTTGGTTTGCAGCACATTATATTTACAAAAGAGGGTTACAACAGCACTGAATGTTGTGCATTTAACTTCAGTCAGTGTTTTGATGTAACATTTAACTTTCTGACCCATTTCCTTCAAACAATTGTTGCAAAAAAGTGATGATTTTGTTGGATAGCAAAAAAAAGAAAATCCCCCCTTCATTTATTTGACTGCAATGCAATTACCATTATGATGATGAGGATGCTTGTTTATGCCAAGTTTAAATTGTCTTTGTTCTGTTAAAAATGACATGAGATCTTCTCTGAAGAATACTGTAATAAATTAAAATAATGATGATGTAACTGTTTCTAAGACTTTTATAAAGGGCCATTAAAGCTGACAACTAATCTGACTTTATAATGACAACAGTTGTAATTACGGCAATTTGGGAAAAAGATGCAGCAGTCTTTCAGTCTGATGGGCCAAAACATTATGGCAAGAATGAAAATGGAGAGCTTTGTGGTTGTACAGTATAATGACTCACAGCAGTGTGCTGCTGCGCTGATGACGACGTGTTTCCCATCACTGATTTCGTGTCGGGAAATTTCTTGTAGACTGAGGAAAACCGCTGTTCCCTCAACTGATTCTGTCAAAACAAAAGCCTCTTTTCCTATTTCAATATAGTGTAGAGCAGCAGAGTACACGGATAAAGATCTTACTGGTGAAGACTTACCAAGTGTAGTGCCATGACTTGAGAAATCTCAAATCCAAAAGGGTAGTTGCTAGTGCATGTACACAGTCTAAAAGAAACCAAATACACCTTGTGATTCTGGAGACCCATCTATCAGGTCAAACCGTCAATTTGTAAAAGCCTGGATCTCCTGACCCGTAATTCCTAAACACATAGCAGTTCTTATGCATGATCATGCCCCAAACAGAAAGAAGAAACATATTGATGTTAGTATTGATTTATGTGGCTCTGTGTCATTTTCTCTGGCACCTCTTTCAGGGTAAACACGTACTCAATGTCTGCAGTCTTGTGAGGCTTCCTTGTGCTGTATATTGGTAAATAAGCATCAAAGAAAGAATTAATTGCTAAGGAGTGTTTTGCTAGGATTTCTGAAAGACAAAACAGTCTTTGAATAAATATTGGGAAAAGATGAAGCGTTCATATCACTTCCTCTTCTATGTATGTGCTTTCTCTCTCTATCTACTCTAAGCCCACGCAGAAACAAGTCAGATCAAATAATAAACCAAATATTCATATTTCTTTCATCAAATCTTCAACCTCACAACGTCGTATAAGGTTATAAAAGAAATTGTTTATTGTCCCATTTTTAGCTCGAGAACAAACCATGTTGATCTAACCTTCACTGTAACAAGATTACTGTAGAATTTACAGTAAGTTGCTGGCAGCAATTAGCAAGTAAGTAGCTGTATTTCATTTTACAGTATGCTTACTGTAAAATGAATCACAGTAAACATTTACTGTAGTCATGTTTACAGTAATAATCCCAGTACCGTAATTGCTATCACAGTAGTGTTACTGTAATTGTCATTACAGTAACAGTACAGTACAGTTTACAGCAAATCCTAGACTACTGTAAATAAATAACAGTAAAATAATTACATACTGTAAAATGAAGACGCATTTCTTTTTCAACAAAAGTCATTTATTTTAATATTTCAACATTTTAAATACACATTTTACATTTTTTTAGTTTAAAAAAAAGTGTTGTAAACAACAACACTTTTTAATGGTATTCCTGAACATACAACATTTTAAATGTTCCTCTTTCTACAAGTTACTATGACAATTTAAACATGATTTAAAGTAATTTGACAGTAAACAGTAAAATTCAAGCACTGGAAGCAATAACATATTCAGGTCAAGGGGGAAATCTATAAAAACAATTTGAACTGGAAAAAGTGCAATTTCAAACAATAAAATGTGCATGACGGACTTAATTGTTACTGTATTGAACTGCAATCCTCTCCCTGGTGGTCGTCTTCTCCATGAACTGGAGTCTCTCCATATGATCTGGAGTCTCTCCATGAACATGTCTTCTTCCTGGTCAGGAGTCCTCTTCCCTACAGTGGAAGGACAGAGATACATTAGTTAAAGATTCCCATTAGAAATACCACAATATGTTTCTACTACTGACGATGTCAGCCTATGTGGTGTTTTGTCTGGTACTGGGATCTTACCAGCATGATGAGCCTAGAAGTGCTTGGCAGGGACAACTGGGCCTGTGTGGAGGTTTCCTGTGACACAAAATAAACAAACAATAGTACCGTAGTTATTAGGAGAGACATGAAAGAAACCTTTACTTTGGTGTTCCTGGTCAAATAAAGGTGTATTTAGGGGGAAAGTGAGAAGATAAGAAGCATTGTTTAGTCTGGAAAGTGTGCTTCACTTGGGGTGATGGGCACATTAAACAGGAGAGAGATGGGTTCCCATAACAAACACCTGTTTCTTCTGTTTGAAGTTTGAAATAGGTACAACTTTATAAATGGGTCTGCGAACAGGTGTTCACACAAGTGTGTGTGTGTGTGTGTGTGTGTGTGTGTGTGTGTGTGTGTGTGTGTGTGTGTGTGTGTGTGTGTGAGCAGGAGGGGGAGTGATCAGCAATTTTACATGTTCACATGCATAGTGTGGAGGATATCATAAGGTATTGATGTAAACAGATGTAAAACACAACATTTATGATTGATTAAAGTTGTAAATCGATCAGTTTAGACCCGAACACGACAGGAGGGTTAAGCTAGCAACAATGTACCCAAGTTTATACCAGCTGTTGCAGTCTACCCTGCGTGTAGCTCAGAAAACACGTCATGTGTGTAGGTCTCACCTGTTGTGGCGTTGTGGTTCACCTTCAGTGGTGCTCGTGAGGCCTTCATAGCCGCACGTTAGCTAGCAAGAGAGAAAAGAGTCAAATCTTCTCTTAGCTAACGAAACCTAGCTAACGAGCAGCAACACATACACGACGATGCCGTCACATAAACAACTCCAATTAATTTAAAAGTGTTAAGTTCTAATAGATTAGTGAGCTTGAAATTACCTGTACATGTGTAATAAAGGATTGTTTAAGTGTACATTACAATGCATAAGAAGGATATGATAAATAATGAAGGGCATTATGAAGGATATGTAATTGTATGTATTAAGAAAGTCACTGTATGTCATATTGTTTAATGTTTAAGTGTGAATGGGTTTTTATATAATGATTCTATAGGAGTTAGGAATGCGGGACTGTTTCTTGAAGAAGAAGTGGTTCCTTCATGTGTTGCTGGGGGAAGGTGGAGTGAGACACAGACATTTAGGACCGGAAGGACGCGCGCATGGATACTTGGAAGATGGACTATTCCTTTGTCTCTAAGAGCCTCCGCCTTCCCGAAAGCAAATGGACCTATGGACAATCGAGAAGAATAACTAACCAATGAGAGGGCCTTAAGCTCCGTGAATGAAAGTATTTAAACTAACAACGCGGGATGTAAAGCTCTCTCTCTCCTGGACGTGATGCGACAGCTAACTGTTTACAGTCTGTGAATTTGCAGAAAGGAGGAAGGCCTCGAATCGCGTAATGTATAACTGTTTTGTCATCATCTTTTATTAAATCTTTTAATTATATAAATTTGAATATCTGAGCATTTCTCCCACGGACTGACCGGGATAACGAGCAGAATCTTTCAAAAAGATACACTATAAGAAGCCAAATAATGTATATCACAATTCAAATAGCAAATACTATATGTTGGTAATATTAGTAACACCGACGTTAGCTTACTAAGGAACGTGTGTCCCTACTTCCCTCTTAAAGTCACGTAGCGTTACACGGTGACTTTACTTGAGAACACTGTGCTGTCTGTAATTAATGTACAGTTGCAAAATGCCCTGCAAAAAGGAAATATGAAGGGATATTAATGAGCTTCGTTACCTTGCTGTTGCAGAAATGTTGTTGCTCCAAAAATGTGTTGAGAGTATCAAATGTCCGTCGGCACACGACGTTATAGTCCACTGTCATGGTTTGTGTAGCAACGGAGGTTTAACATGTCGTTTACTCCTCTGTCTGCGTGGCAGCAAGAAGTAACATCTGTGTTAAAATAATGCAACGGATTTTGTTGTATTGCTGAAAAAGGAAAAACCGCTCAAAAATACTGTATTGTGATTTACAGCAACATGTATTACTGTAATGTGATTTACAGCAACATGTATTACTGTAATATGATTTACAGCAATATTTATTACTGTAATGTGATTTACAGCAACATTTATTACTGTAATATGATTTACAGCAACATGTATTACTGTATTGTGATTTACAGCAACATGTTTTTACTGTATTGTGATTTACAGCAACATTTATTTACAGTAAGATTTACCCGGGAATGAATTTTGACCATGATGCATTGCAGATCTACAGTAACATACTGTATAGGAGTTCTACAGTAAGAATATGGCCAATATACAGTAATATTACTGTAAAAACTACAGAATCTTGTTACAGTGTTGTTAAATTGGGATTATTTTTTTTGTTTGTTATCTCTGTGGGAATCTGGCTCTGTGTTGGGCAAAGCCACAGCGAGTCAGATTGATTGATTGAATGCAAACAGATTCCAGCTACCTTGTTCTTAATGAATCATATAAACATGGAGAGAAACACTGGTCAGTATACAACACTGTTTTAAAAACAGCCGCAAGCAATTTTCTGAGAAAAACAAGTATTCCCACACCAGCCAACCTGCATCTCCTGTGGAGTGTACAGGTGCAGAGGGAGAAAGATCAGAAATCATCCGGGGGGGAAAGTGGCCTCGTAGTGGCACATGAACATACTCTCTAGACAGCATTCAACACCTGCTTTCACAGACATCTCTACCTTCCAGCACCATCCATCTCAAGGACATAAATCAGGGACTATGAAAACATGCGCTGAAAGGCATACGTAAGAAGACCAGAAGAATGCATTAGTCATTTTCATCTCTCTTCTCATTAAACTATCATATATTAAACTGTGCATATTTCCTTTGAAAGTATCAGAATTACTATCCTAATACCCTTCATTCAGCTTTATAGGACTGATGACAAAAAGAACAAACTATGTACATCAAATGGTCTATCTAAATGGGACAAGCACCATGAAACCTTCCTCACTACAATGTGTCTCCTTCATTTAACAACAGACTTCTTTGGATTACAGCTAAAGACAAACATGCCTCAGTCAGACTTTCATTGATCCCCAGCTAAAAGCCTTTTTGCATTCAGATTTTCCTGGTTACCCGTTGTTAATATAGGAACTGTTTGATATGATCGTGTAGTCTTGTGTATTCTGAGCTTAATAAAGATTGAACCTTTGTTGTTGACAGAATTACCCATTTGTGACAAATTACCCTTTAAATAGAATATAAAACATAGATATAACAATTAGATTTAAAATGGCTGATGCCAGAAAATTGGCTTAGTAACTTTTAAAAGTTAATATAAATGTCCCATGCCTGGCTCCAATGGCAAGCACAGTTAACTAAATAAATATCTAATCCCTGATGCTAATTAACCTCTTGACATCAAAATACACTAAAGCCTGAAAGGGACTTCCAGGCAATTTGGATTTAAACCCGACGAGCCGACTGATAAACAGATATCTGGATCTTTGTTTAAATCCATTGCCTTGAAGGGTCTGGCTTTTAATACTTGTGTTTCTGCTCTGCGTTGATGGCATGGAGCACCGTGAAGCACGGCTGTGTTTGTGTTCCCTTCGAGCCACAGGGGTTCCAGCACGGTTCCACCAGATATGAGCGTAGCTGCGATCTTTGAGGTTTGAACAGTGTACGAACATACTTAACCTCATCAGTCACTGCACACGTTCTCTCATTTGCATATGACACTTGGCTATGGGAAAAAAGTGGAGTACAATAATAAAGTTGCAGCCAACTGGGCAACAATAATTTATGATGATCCCCGATGATGTTTATATCAAATACACACACTCTCTACCGCTTTGAGGATTTATTATGGTGCACACGATGAATGGAGAACATATGGCAGTGCTTAGCTGCCAAGAGTTTTTTTCACTATCCTCACAGCTCAAGGAGTGGTAAGATTGCTAACATTGTATGGGGGTTAGCACAAAGGTGCACAGTCACACAGGAGTTAGTGATTTGTGGCCGTTCCTCAGCAAAAGCGCTTATATTTCCCTTATTGTCATTCTCATTTTCATTCAGTAAACACCACATATGCAGCTCAAATATTTTAGTATTTTTATATACCCATTTAACTTTCCACATTTAAACTTTCACATGAAACTGCACAATGAATGCTGGAACCTTTCTCAGCTAAGAAACAGACATTATTATTTAGCCATGCTTTTTTTAACCTCCTGGGAAACAAGAGCTTTGGTGGTTTTCATTCTCATCAACAACTGTGATGCAGGTGAACACAAGACAAGCAATACTCTAGAATTGTGAGGACCAACACTGAAAGCTAATGCTCTATGACTTCACTCCAGAGGAAGAGGAACGAGAGCGGGAACAGGATGGTGGACGTAGTTACTTGAGTGGTTACGCTGCACAAGACTCCAAAAATGGGACTGGACCTTTCACTAATAATGTGAAGTTTACTGACTTTACTCAGAGTGGCAGATTTAACAACAAAGCTCAGCAGCGTGGAACAACACTATCACAGCAGCAACAAGCACAAAATGATTTTACACAACACTGAACGGGTCTCGGTGGCCCGTAAAGTACACAGATATACTGAAAACAAACCAAACAAGGTTACAACAACACACACACACACATTGACATATCCCCAGACAAGGCCTCTTACTGGAGATTGCTTGAAGTTTATTGGTGTGAATGCTATCGATGGCCGTGATAGCGCTCCATTGGCGAATCAAGCGGCAAACGAATCCTCTCACACAAAGGTGAGATTTTGACGCCTGATGGGGGTTGGCGTCGTCCAAACCAGCCCAGGCTTTTGAAATCCCAGGTTGGCCTCTTCCTTTGTTTCAGCCATATGGCGAAGTCCTGACAAAAATGACTGCACTCCATTTAGGTGCGCTAGATATTGTTATGGTATTGTGCATGCTCACTGGCCGGATTCATTAGGACACTTGTTGGAACTGAGTCGTTGTTGTTTCACCTGTGCTTTGCCTGACAGGACAAGTCAAAATATCTGCAGAGGAAAATGTATCATAAAGCATAAAGATCTTTAGTTAACTTTCCGTCGAAAATTAAAGGCAACATGACCGCTTGATGATATGCTTCTGATTCTAATTTCTTTTCCCTGGAGCGTCATATACCAAGGCTTTTTCACGCCCATCAGTGTCTGATACCGACGCACAAGGTATCCTTTAATGAGATGCAGGCTTTCAACTCCAATGCAAACCCATCCGTGCCATTATTAGACACTCAGAGAAAATGCTCCAGGAGTGTAATGAATAATTAAACATCATAAGCAACATAGAAAAATATTATTGTATATAAATAATTGTAAGTGTAGTCATCTGCTTATCAGTGCATTGGATTGATGATAGATCAGAAGATGAAGTTAGCCGCTGAAAAGAAAAGCAAATTCATCAATAGAAAGTCTGAAATATTCTTTAATATCTACGATTTTGTCTCACCTTGCCCAACACAGACTTCCCTCTGCACACTCACTTTGTGTATGGGTCAGGAGCGAGGATCTTTTTTTCTGATAGCTGTTTACATGTGGGTGTCACAGGCAGGCGTGAACGAGTCTCTCCAGTTTCCAGCATTCAACCACTTTCCACATGCTTCGTGCACCTCATTTGTCTGTGAGCAGTTTGCTGAGTTTAAAGGTCAAAGTATCCCATGCTTGAGTGCAGCACACAGACACGCTGAAAACATGACCTATTGCTTTGATATGAATAATCATTTGAAAAGCGTCAAATTCAAATGACGGCAACTGTGAGTGTGTGTGATTGAATGAATGTTGAGAAAATAAATTAAAGGCATAGCTGAAACAGCTGTAACTTGGACATAACACCAACGTTCTGATAATAGTGGAGTGTTGTATTAAACACTTCCAGCACCTGCTGGTGCAAAACCAAATAGGAACACTGAGAGCAAGGCTGCTCTCAAGCTCAATATACATGCTGTTGCTTTAATGCAACTTCTGGAAGACATGCAAGAGTTTACACAACGTTGCCTGCAAGCCTTTTTTTGTTTAGCTCTTCACATTGTTGTTATTGTAAATGTGGCCAATATCAGATACCAGTGTGAACTGGTCAAGGTTCTCATGTGCAAAGGAACAATAACAAAGACGAGACACGTAGCACGCTGTCGTGAAGAAATAAACATGAAGGTGAGTGAAGCTTTTATGGTTTGATTTATAGCTTGATGTACAGGGGGAGCCAGCCAATTTGTGAGCCTATGATAACGAGGATGAGGAGAGAGACCACTTAGGGCATAATTTAGAGCATTGGCTGCTACGTCTGTATGGAGGCGGATGTGTGTGGATGAGGAGTATGCAATGTAAAAGTTGCATAAGTTCCACTTTAACTGTGTAGAACCATGGGGTCAGAACATAGAACCCTGAGATCAGAGCATAGCACCCTGAGATCAGAGCATAGCACCCTGAGGTCAAAGAACCCTGAGGTCAGAGCAGAGAACCGTGATATCAGAGCATAGAACCCTGGATCAGAGGATAGAACCCTGTGGTCAGAGCATAGCATCCTGAGATCAGAGGATATAACCCTGAGATAAGAGCATAGAACCCTGAGGTCAGAGCAGAGAACCCTTAGATAAGAGAACCCTGAGATCAGAGCAGAGAACACGGAGGTCAGAGCAGAGAACCCTGAGATCAGAGCAAAGAACCCTGAGATCAAGCAAAGAACCCTGAGATCAGAGCATAGAACCCTTAGATCAGAGCATAGAACCTTGAGGTCAGAGCATATAACCCTGAAGTCCGAGAAAACGTAGCTGTCCTCCTGAATGCCCATATTTTGTTTTTCATTCTATGTGAAAATATACCCGGTTAGTCGTAGTATCTTTACTTTAACTACAGTAAACAAAAGCTGTGTATATTATTGAAGGCATTTTTCACAGAAGACATTTTGACACGTCATAGTAGGAAAAGCACAGGTGTAAATAATTAATTTAATGATGGCTGACTTCCTTTGAGGTGCTTCGACTTCACATGCTCCTGGTACTGATTTACTGTCACACTCACCTGAACACTTAAAAAGAACAGAGCCGTCGTTGGTGTTATTACTAACACCTGTGCTTTTCCCACAATCACAAGTCCAAATGTCTGTTGTGAAAAAGTCCATACTGCTGAACTTTAAATAAGTATTTGTATGAAGCCAGAAATGGAAATCATACATATACCACAACAACATACACCAACATGTAATTTATCTCAGTTGATACGTTTAAACTCTGCTGGGCCCTCCTTCTTGGGAAGTGTTTTTCTTTCCAGCTGTATAGGCTATATTAGAATAATATGCAACAATACTGGAATACCCACAAAAATAAAATCCACTGTTGTGTCTGGATTCTTGGGTGCCATTTTTCATCTCTGCCCTGGGTTTGTCCAGTCCAGTAGGAGGACTTCATCGTAAATCAACGCTCTACCCAGCGACAGTGTGGTGAGAGTGGAGGGGGCCTAGTAGTTTGAACTTCACTTCTCCAGCAAGGCGTCTGGAACAAGCCCAGCTACTGAGAGAGCGCTGAACAAGAGCGGCCTACTTCAAGTGGAAAGTATTTTGGCCTCCAGTCCCATCTGCTTTCACTTTGATTCCCCATCTAAATAGATAGTGTCTACGGCATGTGGACGATTATGTGTTTTACACTGCAATTCACT
The DNA here is from genome assembly GCA_023566465.1 of Cottus gobio. NCBI lineage: Eukaryota > Metazoa > Chordata > Actinopteri > Perciformes > Cottidae > Cottus > Cottus gobio. The sequence continues at coordinate 9,784,941 of CM042220.1, forward strand.
TCAAAAATATTGATGTTATGGAGATTTTCTCTCATCATCATGAGCTGCTTACTGCGTAGGGTCTGCTTGGATCTTGACGGAACACACTCAGCATCTCATAAAAGTTATGGCTCATAATTGCGAAAGTTTTTACTGCTCTTGGGAAACTATTAAGTTTGAAACTTTAAACTCAGACAAGAATGTCATTGATATCCTCAGAAATTGTCCCATACATAAAAGTAGACTTCAGTGTCGCCAGCAAAATAAGCCACATGAGGAGTGAAGTTTAATCTCACACATAATGCCTATGGAGCCCAATGTTAAACATTTGTGTGTGGTATTATTGTGTGCCAGGTATATTTAAAGCTCAGAGCATCCATCTCTTCAACAGCTAATGTGCTCTCATTACTAGCATTTCTTTTTTGCTACAACCTTTATCCCATTTTATTGCTAACCCTGCAATTAACCCTAGCTAAATATCTTCAGACTGGTTTTCACCACCCAAAACTCCTTCCTGACACATTTCAATATAAAATGTAACTACGGAAATATTGCGCTACTGTGCACTTTATAGCAAGTGGATTGCCACTCTGTTCTGCACCCGAACCCCTAAAAATTAAAGTTAAATTAAACTTTCTCACACAAAATTAGTTTGTAACTGAATCAGAGTCATTTCTCACCCTGACAATACATTTTCAAACCAGCTACAGCCAACTCAGTTTTATAGGTGGCTGGCAGGATTTCCCATTGAACACTATGTGGGATGGCTGCTACCTGTAGTGTACATATTCCAGGGTGGTTAAGGTTTGATAATAATGATCTCTATTTGGCAAGACTAGAAAGAAGTCCAGTGTATTGGTACTGTTCCGCCCATGACACAGATGCTGTAAGATACAGATCAAAGACATATGTGGGGGAAATAACTTATTAAAATCATAAATAATTTAATGTAATGGAAATTGATGATGGCAGATTTGAAAAGGTCTTTAGACTCAAAATCTTTTCTGAGCTGTTTTTTATATACATGCTGTTTGTGGAGGGGTCTGCCTGAACTTTAACCAAGCAGAATATTTGTCTGCATGGTCAGCTATTTCTGGCCACCATGAGATCAATGTTGAGATTTTTCAGGATGCTGTGAAGGTTAAACTAGAAGAATAATTTATTTTCTGGGTCATAGTTGGTAACACTTTATAATAACTACTAAGTTTTGTGTGTCATATATAAATGCTTTGTAAGGCATAGATAATATAATAATAATTTGAACAATGTACTAACACTTTATAAATTATCTCATTAATCATCGATATGTCCTTAATAAGTGGTTTGTAATAAATATTACTTAATATACAAGTGGAAAATCCATCATTTATAAAGTATGAAAACCCAATCGTGAAACGCATAATAGTCAAGCTTATTAATCAAGAATAAAACATTTATAATTGTGTTTATGAATTGCATACTAATGAGTGTTAATGTTGAAACGATGCTTTATAAATGATGAATTAAGTGTATACGCATACTTAACTAATGCTAAATAGCAGGTAGTTATTACTTAAAACCCTATTTATTATTTTCTAATCATTTTAAATGATCTTCTTCGTGTGCTGGTTGGGTTGTTTGAGTGCAATGGCTTCAGGAATACCACGACCCCATGCACAATGTGTCGCAGGACACTGCAATGCAGCTCCTCAACTGTGATTCTTCTACTTTGCTTAGCACTTAATTAGTCAATGCATATTTAGTGTGGAGGACGATCAAATCGGGAAATCCTTTTTAAATTATGTGATCCCTCCTTGAAAGAAGGCCCAGAATATTATGTCGAAAAATAACAATGTGAAACGGTAAATCAATCTAGGTGCAACGTGAGTGTATTATACACCGATCAGGGATTTGGGCTGAGCAGAGTTAGAGTTGAACTTCCTGAAGTTGTTAAGGGCCTCAGTGATCCTCTCTTGGATTGTGTTGATGAGAAAGTGGTGCTTCAAAACTTCAAAGACTATCCTCTGGTATTCACAGAGGGGGAGGTGAATCATGATTCTTCCCTTAAAGCCCATGGAAAAAGAAAACGTAATATGCTCTTCCCATCCCAAGATTTTGACCGTTTCCGAGGGTTAGAAAACTCTTTTTAACACCAATTCCACCTACTACCTTTTCAGCAATTTCTATTAAAACTGAATCAACCACATATAGCTCCTCATGCTCCCTAGGAGCAACCAAACACACCATAGTTTAACTCACATGCCATTTCATTTTAGAGTGACAATGTGTCTTTTATTATATTGGAATGTTTTGGGTTTTTTCTAAACCATGACAGCATCACTAAATACGTTTTGTTGTGGCAGCAGCACATGAACCCACTGCGTCTTCACCATACCAGTGGAGAAAGGAGAAAGGTGCTGGCCTGCTCGTCCCGAGCTGTTTGGTGTTCAGTGCACTGGTCAAGGACATGTACAATATCCAGGGATCAAACCACCAATCATATGATTAATGTATGACCTGTTGTACCACAGCTGCCCCAGAAAAAGTATGGGATAGTGTTGGAAAGCCAGAAAAAAAAGAACAACAATTCCTTTCTTTCTTTTATGACATGGTTTCTGTCCTTGCCAAAAGTGCTGTGTGGGTAGAAACAAACAAACAAACAAACAAACAGACTGGTTGTCCTGCTCTGCAACACATGCAGTTCAGAATTTATAAGTAAGAAGCAGAGCAACAAAGAACTTTCACATTGGTTGTGCTAGTCATGCTGCTGCTTTTAGGAAACATGATTACAAAGAGGGTGTATTCATGGGGGCCATAAGGAACATAAAGTACCTTTCTAATCCATTATCCACTAATCCATTATCCACTACCATTAACATGTTCAATATACTAGTTTACTACATTTACTGTCCCCGTGTCTTTTTGAAATGTCTCTTCTGCAGTAGATTCTTTCGAAATGTTTCAGGCTTCAGATTCTTAATTTCAAACAGATTTACATACCACTTTGAACACTGCGAGACACCAGTCAGTATGTACTGTACCTCATAAAAAGTGTAGACGCCTGGCAGAAGTTGGATTTAGCAGTTTGTGCAGTGCAGAGGGTCTGTAGATGAGCCATTAACCAACACAGGCACATCTGTGAAGCAGGTCGTACCTTAATGAGTGACAGAGTTAGCACGGTGTCTCAGGCTTTGGAAAAGGAAACCAGGTTGAAGGGACTTAGAGGTCTGAGCTGATGGTGACAGAGGGTGAACGCAGAGCTTAATTGACGCATGTCGCTCAGCTCCACATCAGCTTTATCACATCTCGTCTGTTGCTGTGATTTAGTGGGCAGGACGCCTACAGGTGCTGTTTTACTTACTGCATGCCGGAGGAATTATGTCCCATGTGATTGAGAAAAGAAAGAATAACAGAGGTCAGATACACAACTGTGTTCTTTGTGTGACGCTTGCTGTATTTATTTTTGGAATAAATGAAATACAACTTTAGCTGATGGCTATGTTTAACATCAGTCTCCATGACATGACAATCACACACGGAAGAAAGACAAAGCTACATACAAAAAAGTTAATTATTATATATATATTATTGTCAATTTCTTGACATGTACCAAACATACAGAGGATTGTATTTTACATTTTAGCCGTCAGTGTAATTATATTTTATAAACGTTTACTCGTTGTGCAGTGCATATTTGAACAATGGTGGTTTAACAGTTTTCAAATGCCCATGATATTTTGGGATATTTTAGGTGGTAAGACAACATTCTTATTCTTATTCTCTATATTACACGCAGCACATGTAGGCATGCTTTCTGCTCAGGAAGCAAAGCAGACAGATTCAGGAGGGTCTGAACACATCCCTGGCAGATGTCCCTGATGTAGTTACAAATCTCAACAAGAGATGAGAGCTGACCTGAAATACTAATGCTCTGGATATTGTTGGATGCTGTAAAACTCAGTCAGTGTAACACAGCTTTTGAAAACACACTTGACTACTGTCAATACAAGTGATAGGTGGATGTGATCAAGTTTACCAGGAGTCACAACTTACTAGGAAAGCCTCTGCCAATGTGCTGGAAGTGAGGCGCCAATATTGTCACACCTGTTCAAAACAACAATTTGAAATCCTTCCTTCTTGGTTGCAGAATGGTGATATTTGTATCCTCTCAGCTAACTGAGGCATCATGACAGTCTGCTAATCCTGTCAACATGTGTTTTGTGAATTTGGAAAAAGCTTGGAACCAAGTTCCCCAAAGTAACTTGTGTGATGAACAGCGGGCGTATGTGCTGTTTGGTTCCTGTACATTGAGAATCAGAGCTGTGATGCTTCTCTGAGCATTTTTACGACCTGCTCAATGTGAGCATTACGCTTTCAGTGGGATGCTCTGAGTCAACTCCTCTGCTTTTAATATAGTCATGGACAAGATATCAACAGTCACTTGAAGTCTACAAGCGTCCACATTGTTGTCACTATTCCCTGTTTGCAGACGACACATTCGTTTTGACATCACTGCATGTTTATCTCCAAAAATGAGTCTTAAATGCCCTCAAGAAACTTGCTGATGAAGACGTCCTTTTCAGGTGGGGTTTGAGCAATTGCTACAGGAAGAAGGTTATCCAAGATGTTCTCAAGAGGCGTTCAGGCTACCATGCCCCCAGCCCACCAAAGTGCAGTTTCTTGGACACCCCCACACTCAACCTCCAAGCAGCCCTGTACACGACTCTCCGCCACCCGTTGGAATGAGGCGAAGCTATTGGATGTTGTGGTTGTCTTTCTTATATTCATTCTTTGAATTGTAACATTGGCTTTAATATTTCTAAATTGGACGTAAAACGACTTTTAGTATCAGTTATTCAACCTCCATTACATGCCCATATGCTCACAGGCTTTAGATTGAGAACAAACAAATGAGAATGCAGATATAAGTACTTTTCTGAAGAGGCATACATATTAGGCACCAGGCTTGTCTGATTTAAAGGGGTCCTGCTGGAGATCTAAGAAATGGTGGAGAGAATATGTCTTCCAGCTGACCCGGAGAACACTTTGAGATCCCCCAGGAGAAAAAAGAGGAAGTTCCTGGAGCATGGGGCATAATTCATACTGCCTATACTGTTCCCACTGACCCTGACCTGGATATAGGCAATTGGAGAAAAAAACATGAGCTAAAGTGGTGCATTTGTCATGTTTTACTGTGTTTCTCATAATGTTCATATCATTTGTGTTAATGGAATGTAATCTAGGTTTCAGATGTATTTTCAAAGAAACACCAAATTCACATGAAGATAATTAAATCTGTCAAAAATTAAAAAAAGTTATTCTAAGTACTTTTTAGTCAAATAAAATCCCATTATTTTGTACATTTTTCCCATTCTCTCTTTTTGCATAGAAGTTAAATAACTTTAAGACACCCTCACTTTCCTTGTATTGCACTAGACATTTTGCCACCCTTGGAGAAGCTACATGATTACTTAATGAAGAGGAGCACAATGTTTGCAGCAGCCTGAATAAATCAATGAAAGTGTTTAAATGTTTGGGATTTCTCAAGAAAGCAGGCGGACCAAACTTTGAGAAAGGAATAAACTGGGAGGACTCTAGTTGGGAAGGCAATTATGAACATTGCTCAGCATTTGTTGGCCAGTTGGCTGAATACAGTTTGCTGAGGCGAGTTTGTTCAAGACTCCTGACTCAAAATCAAGATTTCATTCACATAGTTTTGATTTCAAGAAATATTTCTAGTCACAACAACTTGTCATCATTATAATGGCCTCTTCCAAAAGTTGTTGTATATATTGTTAAATTTAATGCAGAGTTAAAATATCTTCACATAGGTAGCAGTCCCACAGTAATTCATGGTTTGGGAAAATGCCTGAAACTAAAATGAATGAGAATGCAAAATTGGAGACCTGCAAAACTGAAATTGCATGACAAAGTAAGTAAACAGTAGAAACTAAACAACTGCCCTTCCGTGCATATCCTGACCGCAGCCTCTGTGTGCCAACCAAAGTTAGCGTTCATGAAAACAAAATTAACAACTGCTTTAACACTTCAGTGAAAAAGCCAACAAGCTTTTGTGGGATTTACGATTCTTAAATTGGCCACTCATTTTATGTGCGGCCTCTGACTGGTTGTCCCTTTGATTATGCAGGTGAATTTAAGTGGAAACATCAGAGCAATAGCAAAGCCTGTATTTTCTGGGTACCATTGCTCTCACGCCATATACTCAAGGTTGATGTGCTGACTGCGGCAGAGGTGGTATGATAAAACTAAGAATATATCTTGAAACAAAAATGTCTTGTACTAAATAATACCCGGAGGTTTGTCATCGGTTTTTTTCAATGTGTTAATATATTACTTTCCTCAGTGTTTGGGACTTGATTTAAATAATAATCTTGACAGCTCGGTGTTTATTCCTACATGGAAGCCTTCAAAATAAAGAGGATAGCAGAGAAAAAGTCAGCAGTGATTAATTGGAAAACACATCTGCCAGTCAAATTAATGTTTAGTATCATTAGAAATGGTTAGTTAACCCTCATTCATTATTTTTCACCAATCCATATCTGAACTTGTCATACTTTTATTCATTAAAGTAAAAGCACTTACATATGTATTGTCCTGATTATGTGTTTTCTTTTGAGACACTCTACAATTGACATTAACAGCATCCAAGGATTCCTTATGATGATGAATTGTTGTTTCTCTGGGAGAGCATTGATAGAAACACCAACTGGGAAAAAAGGTTGACAGACTGTTTGAAATAGAGCATTAGAGTCAAAAACATTACTTCCATATGGTGTATAATGTAAAACTTGAGTGCTGTTTGTGATTCCCATGGAGTAAGGATGCCGGCAGCATTGCTTTGCCATGTTTTTCTGGATTCCTCTGTCTCACTGCAGTACTCTTGTTTGCGTCAGGATGAATTTACCTCCCAACATCTGGAAGTGTGCTTGATGATCATTAAACACATGATGAACTATTATCTATAGGGAGGGGTACACTGTGGTCTAGGTCTCACACACTCCTCACATGCATACTCTTTGTGAACTGCAGTTTTGTCTCAGAGGAGACCCTGCATGAGACCTTTAAAATTGAATTTGGTCTTGTTCTAAATTTATAGGCAACACTAAATTTGCATTCTCCTGTGTGAGAATCTGGTGTCTTAAAATGTCTATCCAAGGGCGAGAGTAGAGAGAGCTTCACTAGTGGTATAACCCCCCCATCGGTGCTCTTGTTAAAATTAAAAACTGTTGACTGTCATGAAGCTGAAACATGAGAGAATTTGTGATTAAAGTCTGCTTTAATAAGCCTTGAGTACCTAATTGCAGCTTGCAATCTTGTGCAACGATGATAACTAACTGCTGCACATAATTTCCTTTACCTCCACTCCAAAAAACAAAACAACTGGATTTAAAATTCAAGCCTCAGCAACATCAGGCTGTTTGTGTTCCATGAATAATGTGGAGGTCAAAGGTACCGGAGCTAAAGGATGTTGAGTCAGTCACTCTCTTCAAATGGTAAGTCAAAACACACCCATACAATTATTTACTCACCAAACTGGAACTAATGTAGCCGGCAAACCCCTGGAATGTTTAACCTCCTGTCAAGGCTATATTTTGATTGACAATACTTGTAGTATATGTATATATAATCCATTTGTTTTACCAGGTCACTATGGTTTTACCAGGTAGACTGGTTTCCTGCACTAAATGTATTGGGACATCTACTTGCAATAGGTAATGTATAGCGATAATAGGCAGTACCCAGTATGATCATCAAATAAGACAATGGATTGATTCTATGATACACATGATGACAACAAATGGACATATCTTATATATATATATATATAATGTTGACCTCAGAAACGTACATGTGACATCAACATATGAACCTAGATGCAGTATCTTCTGAACTTTATGATTAAGAGTGTTCTTATGTAAACATATACTTGGTTATGTTTGTATGTGATGCAGCGCATACCTTTTTCAACGCAATACTCTATGCATTTTGACATCAGGATCAAAAGCAGAACATATATTATGCTGGTCCAATAACCTTTAACATGGTGATTAAGGGGAAAACATGACTAACCCAGTTTCATCCTTTGCCTTTCAATGTCTTTGATCTTGTAATGCAGAAGTAAAATCTAGTCATATGCAGTAGCCTGATAAAGAAGAAGGGGGACGATGATGAAGTGGAAGCAAAAAGGGGGGAAAGGTTTTCTCAACATTAGATTTTAAATGTTTGGAAAATATGTCACTTGCAGGAAATCAGCACATCAAAGAACATTAGCCATTTTACTATATTGCCTAAATTGTTGGTGTGAGTTGTTGGTTCTCTGTTCAGACCAGGAGTAATTTCACAAACTACATTTGGAGACCATGTGCATTTCCCTCCCATCCCTGATTGAAACAAATGAGGCAAATAATTGGAAGTGTGGTCAGTTTACCAGGGTGAGGTATATCTCGAGGCATTTCACATCTCAAAACAAACGACTGTATTTATACAGTCTGATTTCAAGAGATATTGCAATCAAGGTAACAGGATGCAGCAGCCTTCCTTCAAGTGATTAATTATCAAAACATTTGATGGGCCAGCGCCTTAATGGAGTTATTGGTGGAGTGTGTGTCAGGTTTTCCTCTCACCGTCAGTGGGCTGTTAGCGACATCTGTAGGAGCAGAATGGTACTGCAGTTCAGGGATAAAGCTACGTCAGCACTGCACGACGTGGAAGATGGAGCGGAGGAGGAGGCTTGACGATGATGCTACGTTCAAGGTATGATTATTTCAAAATAAGAGCATATATTCACAGTGTACGCTTGAAGCCTCTCATTTGTAAATGAACACACAATAAACAGTTAAAATTAAGACTTTTACTCAAAGTTCTATGCTATCAAAACCAAGCTATGTGACTTGCACTTGTATAAAAATCACGCACACTTTTATTTCGAAGAGGTACCACTAAAGCTGTTAGCAAACTGGATGCAGGGATTTTCTGGCAGAATTCCATGGAAGGCAGACCGTTGCAAGGAAAATAAGCATGGACTTTGCATTCAATTATTATTAAAGACAACGGTGGTTTCTGGTTGAAACAAGTTATCATTTCAAGCCTGCTGTCTGTGCAAACAACGGCGTGTTTCTCCCTCGGACGACTGGACTTCTAGTCGCTACAGTGGTGGGAAGAGCTAGCTAGCTGTAGCTGGGGCCACATCAGCACCGCTGAGGTTAGCCAGCCACGTTAGCATCAATGTACGCGTATGTTTGATGTATGCTTATGTCGAGCTGGAGTAGAAGAGTATGATCATTATTTTGTCAAAGTGCAAACAGGATACCATCAATATGTGTCAGTGTTGGCTGCTGTCTTGCAGAGATTGAATCATGGCAGACAGTATCATGAGCAAGGCTGCCACCATGGAGATCCCCATTAACTGCAATGGAGACACAGGGACTCTGCCAGAGGATGACAGCCTGGAGCAGGTCAGTTAGTCACTGCTTCCCCCTCACTGACACTGTCCTTATATTTCATCTGTTTCTCAGTTTGTGTTGCGCTGTCCTTTTCCACGCGATAGCACAGTCTGGGACTAAGTTAGGCCAGCTGATACCTAACATGCCCAGACCTGCTGCTATGTACAGAAGCTGTAATGTTTAACCACTGTCACCATCAGTGCCTGCAACTGGGAATGATGTGTTGAGGGCATGGAGAGGGAGTCTGATATTATGGGCTGGTGGATGCTGATGCCATATGAGCCTTTGCATACAAGCAGTAGCAGTCGGTACAATTCACCACTATTGTGCATATAGTTGTATGTCTCATTCTGATACAGCTTAACTGGGTTGAGAAAGAGAGTGTGTGTGTGAGAGTGTGTGTGTGTGAGAGTGTGAGAGTGTGAGAGTGTGTGTGTGTGTGTGTGTGTGTGTGTGTGTGTGTGAAAAGTAATACTGAGGGCCATCATATGAAATAATAAAACAGCACATATGCAATTTCATAGTATTAATACAAATAACTGTTTTGGAGGAAAGATAGTTTGTTGATTGTTTTTAAGTTGCAGCTTTCTATGCCCTTTTTACTGCAAAACTATTTATAGCCTGCGTAATCATATATGTTACCAATATTGTAAATCCATCAGGATTTGCAGCAGGTGATGGTGTCTGGACCCAACCTGAATGAAACCAGCATTGTCTCAGGAGGTTATGGAGGACCTGCAGGGGGCATCATTCCTACCAGCAGCATCAAAGGTACTGTTAGAAAGTGAAATGCCATCCTTTACAGGTTTTGCTTTGTTGTTTATTTCTCCCAGTACAGATACAGTTTGTGCTGCAAATATATCATGAATGATGCTTTGCATAATAGTTGCTTCCCCTTAGCTTTAAGTCATGCTGATAACTCTACATCAGTTCAGGAGGGTTGTCGATCAATACAAATCACCCTTCAATTACTTTGCCAGGTGCTGACTTTCCTGGCTTCACACAGCTCATTGTTCATTCCACTCTTTTTTGACCCCCCACTCCTCCCAACAGGCGGTGCAGACTGCCAATGCGAGAGCTTTGTCAATGTTGTTGCAATGCTTAAGTCACTGAGAGAGGTTGATACTTAATACCTCTTGAAGAAACCATATCGAGAGCTTTTCTTCCTTGTATTCCGATGTGTCACTAGAGAGTTGCTGACCTCTAGGCTTCTTCTTCACGTTACAAACATCCATATCCCATAGGGCCTGCAGTTCGCTTCAACCCTGAGTATCTGGACAGGAGACGAGCCCCTGCACCAGGACCAGGTGGCTGTGTATTCTGACAACCCTTTTTGGTTTTCCTTTATACGTTGTTATATGTTTGGCCTTGTATACGAGGTTTTGATATTGCCTGACTCAGGGAGTGTCATGCAACCTTGCTTGTACCTCTTCAACTTACAGCTTCAGCAACAAGTAGTGTTTTGGCAGCTTTCAAACTTAGGGGTGCACTAACATGATATTACATGATATTGATGTCTAATAGGAATGTCCTATTTTGTACTGTAAAATGCACTTTGGATGACTGTTTTGACATTGCTTGGTAGTGACCTCATCCCACGAAGTCCGTTTTCATCTTTTTATAAAGCCTTTTCTTCTGCATGAGAAACCTGCATGGTGGATTATTTCAAAGCCGCTTAAACTCTTTTAATGTTTCCTTCACTACAGTACCTAACATTTCATTTTTCAGTATGCTATTCAACTGCCTATGCCACGCCAAACCCTTTTTGTACATATTTCACACCTTCCTCTCATCGTCGCTCTTTTATCATCACCATGCTCATTTCAGACATTCGCATGAAATCCAGGGGTGCTGGCTTGCCAAAAAGCCAATCTGCAGCCAGTCGACTTGCCCAGCACACAGACCAGCATCCAGGTATCACCAGGCTCATCACCATGTCCACACTGTACTCTTCACTCATTGTCATGACCCATACAACCTCTGCTCTCTGTAGACTTTGATAGGATGAAATGCATCAGACTGTACATTGTTCTTTTTTTTTCTCTCTGTTAGGGTCCTCGAACAATAACACTGGTAATTCCGTTGAAGAAGTTTCTCGGGGTGTGGCAGTGGAGAAATTGGACAGTGTAAAGAAATGGGGCATAAACACATATAAGGTATTGTTTACTGGGTCCTAGATACTTTGCTGTTTTTCAGTCGAGCTGACCATAATGTCATGAGATTTTCTTTATGTTGGCTTTAATGTAGTCTCTATATCCACTATGCAGTGTACAAAGCAGATGTTCTCCGAGAGATTTGGCAGAGGTTCGAGAACAGTTGACCTGGAACTGGAGGCTCAGATTGACGTGTTAAGGGATACCAAGAACAAGTATGAAAACATCCTAAGACTGGCCATTGCACTCACCAGTCATTTTCAAAGCATGGTGCAGACACAACAGGCTCTAGGAGACACCTTCTCCGACCTCAGTCAGAAGTCCCCAGAGTTGCAGGTACCGTACAGTGAAAAAGCTCCTTGTGGGATGTGACATGTAACTAAAGTTAGCAGGTGAAACCAATTTGTTTCTCCACAGGACGAGTTTGGGTATAATGCAGAAACACAAAAGCTGTTGTGTCGGAATGGCGAGGCTCTGCTCAGTGCCATCAACTTCTTTGTGTCCAGCATCGACACCCTTGTCAACAAAACAATGGAGGATACTCTGATGACCATTAAGCTGTATGAAAACACAAGGTAACCAACCCTGACATCCTGTTTCGGAGTTGAGGAATATCATCTGAATTCCTGTAAGGTGAAAACCTGGAAACTGAGACAGCTTGATCTGTTTTTGCATGCAGACTTGAGTTTGATGCCTATCGCTCTGATCTGGAGGAGCTGAGTTTGAGCCCCAGGGATGCAGCTGCCATGGTCCGCATTGAGATGGCTCAGCATGATTACCAGATCCACAGAGACAAATATGAAAGGCTGCGTAGTGATGTCACCATCAAGCTCAAATTCCTGGAGGAAAACAAGGTTTGTGGATGGAAATTTTCTATTTTCTTTCAAATGTCCCCCTATATAAATAGAAACTCAATACCTCCTGAAATCTGTTTTTTAATGACCTCTGGTGGGTCAACTTCTCATTGTGGTGTACTCCAGGACCCCATGGTCACTCGTTACAGGTGCAACAGTGTTACCCTTTGACCACACCCAACCACAGGTATGAGTGTTGCTGGGCGTGGTCAGAGGTGAAACTGTCAACCAGTGAAAAGCAGTAAAACACTGTTCTTCAGCAAGGTGTCTAGTTACTCCTTAAAAACACCCACTCAAAATTGCTTTTGGATGGCATTCTGAATGTGGAAAACATCAGTGCAGTCAATCATATTCAGAAAAGATGGAGCATGTTGTGACTCATTCCGATTAGTTGTTGCTTTCACCTCACATTTGGTTTGTGAAATGATGCCTAATTTACAGTGTCAAATCCAGATACTTCATGTATTGTGCACTGCAGCAGTGGTTTAGGACTGATTTGCCACATTACGGCAGAAAATGCACCTCTTCCTTTGCCTTTAAGCATCTCCTGAGGTAGACCAGGTCAAACTAAAGGAAGCAGGCAGACTTCCTAAAGCACAGACACAAGTTCATTCATGTTGTAGATAATTACACTAAAGAGGGTGAATGCCTCAGTTTTGTCAAATTAAAGACACGGCCATGATCCAAACCTTTTTAACAGGTAAAACATATTTTTATTTTATTTTTACAGTTTTTTTTTTTGGTGGCAGTTTTGCCAAATTAATGTAAATAAGTAAGATATTTAAAAAAAAAATAAAAAACAGTCACTGATTGTATTTAAGCAATAAGGTTCGAGAGGCAGTACTGTATCGTACAATAATGTACTGGTCAAGGGTGTTGTTAGGCCCGACGTGCAAACCCTTGAACAGTACATTATTTTATAATACGGCCAACGACATTATAATAAGTAAATAGTAAGCTGCCTTTCAGCACAACATAGTTGTAGCCACCAAACGTTGTGTGTAGCCGTGTGGCTGTTGCTATGCAACATACAAACAACATTGGGAACTTCACGTTTGTTAGCCTAGCTAGATCTCGCACCAGCTCATTCATTCACAATGCTCATTTTCTACATCCATCAATTTTCGGCCACTTATCCGGGGTCGGGTTGTGGTGGCAGCAGGTCGGCCCAGGCCTGCTGGACCTGCTGGACCTGCCCGAACCACCTCAGCCGACTCCTTTCGACACGAAGGAGTAGCGGAGTAATGGACAAGTTGCTTTTAGTTTGATTCCCCAGAAACTAATCTGAGCAGCTAGTAAATGTCATCTTGATAGAAGTTAATGGTCTGTACTTTCCTAAACACTTCTGTACTGTAATGGCAGAATGTCACTCTTCTTTTCTTCCAGGTGAAGGTTATGCACAAGCAGCTGCTTCTCTTCCATAATGCCATCTCAGCTTACTTTGCTGGCAACCAGGAGCAGTTGGAACAAACTCTAATACAGTTCAATGTCAAGTTAAAGCCCCCCGGATCAGACAAGCCATCCTGGCTGGAGGAGCAGTAAAGAGCGCTCAGGGTTCAGCAGTTTGACATGTACAGTGACACGCTGGTCCGTGAAGATCCTGACATCGTGGTTAGATGGACAAGAATGAAATGCATAAAGGAGTATAAACTAGGATCAATTATGGTCGGTGGTAAAGAAAAACACTATCTCTTTGTTTTTCAGTATCTTGTATTACATAGATGGTACAACAATTTGAGTTGGTTTAATCACAAAATTACCTTTTTTGTTAATTTTATGCTTTAGGTTGCACAATCATTTTCATTAATATCACTTATTTATGTAAAGTATAGTCTACTATTGGTGAGAGAGCCCACGGCAGTTTTGCACATGCATTTATTTGTTTTAAATGTCAGATAAAGTGTTATCTTATATTTCAGAGTATCTCACATTAGAGGAATTCCAAATGAGATTAGCAAGTTTGAGGGATAATGTAAAAGATTGTATGAAACATTCTCCGAAATTGTATTTGTTTTTCCTGAGTGTACACGACTGAACCACATGTTTCAAATTTAGTTTTACAGATTCATATCAAAGACATCAGGATGTATCATAATTTGTAGTAATTTTCACAGTTATCTCACTTGCCTCTAATGTTGGTGGTATACCTGCTTGAATGGTCAGTTTGCAGTTTACACGCATAGAAGGGAAAATATATATATATATATATATATATATAGTAATTTTCTCTAACCGGATATACAATCTATAATAAGGTTGATCTTCTAGATTGAGTACCTTGAGATATGTGCTGATGAATGCAGCACAGGAACACGTGTCATGTTTGTTAACTCAGCATCATGCAATCAATATATTGGATACTTTGATTATAAATACCAACATCTGGACTATCATAAAAAAATCAAAATGCAATACAGTGTTTTATTTGGATGTGCCTGTGTGCAACCAAAAAAAAGCATTTGAGACTCATTCTTGAAGTCTCAAACATGAATAATATCAGTGTCTTCGAGGACAGAATGTACACTCACATTTGTATTATTCTTTATTCATCTACCAATCTGTTTGTGACATAGCATTGTATGTTCTTTTCAAATCTAGTCAGCTGACTCGTTCTGCAGTTCCAATAAAATCTGCGGGATCTTTTGTTTTACCTAACTGTGCCGTCAACACAGATCTGTCAGTTTCATATGGGAACCTCTGAAAGATTATGTATGAGAAGCTCACAATGTATGTTATATGTATTCACCATTAATTATGTACATAATACAATCTATCTCTAACCTGTTGTCCATGACTTATCTTATTTCTTGATGAACAAATTATGCTACATATTTTGAAAGTGCTGTTTGTGTTACTGTAGTGAGGCAGCTTGAAGCACATAGATCTATTTTGGGGATTATTTTGGGAGAAATGTGAAGTTGGAAATTCACATTGAACTGATTAATTTACTGCACCAGTATTTACAACCTTCTGATGTGAAAATCTAACATTGCCAAGTTAGTTTCAGCTGTTGCCCACAGTCAGTTAGTTTTAATGGTGGACTCGTGATGGATTTGACTAATACACATCACATCCTGTAGCCCAGGCACGTGCACAGACATTTTGGGGGGCAGGTGCTCAAACCAAAAAAAAGGGCACCCATCGCCAAAATTATTTATGAAATTAAAAATAATAAATAAATAAATTCTCCCTCATTTGTTTTACTAGTTGATGGCCTGATCCAAGATAAAAGAGAGCTGCTACCCTGAGCTGCTTGCTGCAGTTCCCTGTCCTTCTGCTTTTGGAGTCTGTCTTTTCTTGGCATTATGCTGCAAATTTTGTAAATGAGATAAATCAATGTTGTACATAATAATCAAGAGTGACTTACATAATCTCTATAAAGCTGTACACAGTACACACACATGTTTTTACTGTTTTCTGACTAGACAGCTAGCTAGATTAGACAGCTAGCTTACATTTTCCTTATGAATAAAGATGATTGGCTACATACTACATACTGATCAACATACTTTCGAAATTGTCTAAACGGCATTTATACAACAACACAAAGAAGATGCCTGCCTGTATATTACTTATTGTAAGTCGCTTTGGATAAAAGCGTCAGCTAAATGAAATGTAATGTAATGTAATGTAATGTATATCTCTCGCTCAATCTCTTCATTAAACATGACTAACGTCAGTAAACAGCTGGACAAGGCTTTGAAATCACGGATTTCGTGAGTTTTTTGTTTGTTTATTTTTTTAGGAAACGTCGGACCAGTTGTGACGTAATATTTTCAGCGGCGCTAATGTGGTGGTTAATTTATCACCAAACAACGTGGGGATTGCACAAACACCGTCATTACCTGTTTGTCTGATGCTGCGGGTCAGAGGAGAAGTAGGCTGCACCCGTTTGGCCTGGCGCTCACTGCATGAGCACTAAGTGGAGGAGGAGGGAGGGAGAGGGGGTGGGGGGGTCTTCAAGTTGATGTTAAACTTATCATGATTCTTTTAAAAATATTAATACAAAACAAACGCGAAAGAAGGAAAGTGAAAAGAAATAAATGTATCTACTCGGTCGACACGATAAGTTATAATAATAATAATATTCTCTGCAGTAATTTCATCTTTACCATTGTAAACACAACGTTGTATTCAATATAACTACTTTGTGTGTGTAACATAACATGACTGCAATGTTACTGCATCACATATAAAAAGTATGATAACTTGACCATTTACTTTTTCATGAAGATAAACACAACAATGGCTTCCATGGCTACTTTCCTTGATGCCTTTCTTGTTGACTCCCTCCAGTGGGCAAAAGGAATAACTAAAATAACTTTATCAAGTCAGCGTCAATGTGGGTCTGTGATGTGGACACCTCCGTGCCTTTATTTTTTACTAATATGTTGCAGTTCGTCACTGTAGCCGCTGGAGGGCAGTACGCATAAAAGACAGGAATGATGCCGAGTTGACCTGTGTATTTAAGATCATGAGTATTTACCCCCTCCAGTGGTCAAACCGAGAAACTACAATACAATTAAATCGATCAAATTAGCGTCTATATGAACATGGCAGAAAACTACTACTTCCAGCAAGATTTTCAAAATACATTGACCAACTTGAAGACATCGAAAGTGAAAGGACATATTTAGTGGTCAGGCTTAGTTACGTTTAATGTAGATTTGTTTGGCTGGAAATGTCTTCAACAAAAATGCAAAATACCAATGATAATAACAAACAGAGGGAAAGCAAACAAACAAGCTTGTACTGAACTCAAAATAATCTCAAACTACCTGAGAAAATTACAAAGTCCTGCAGTGTGCTGGGGTGTCCACTGGATACAGTGGAAGTGGTGGGAGACAGTAGGATGATGGCGAAGATGATGGACAACTCCTTCCACCCAATGCAGGACACTGGCTGCTTCAGCCCCAGTGTCTTCAAGTTGATGTTAAACTTATCATGATTCTTTTAAAAATATTAATACAAAACAAACGCGAAAGAAGGAAAGTGAAAAGAAATAAATGTATCTACTCGGTCGACACCACGGGACGAGCTCTCCTGTCCGATTTCCAGGATGTGTTTTACTGCAGGTCTATGAGTCAGATCAGCGGCTTGGTCACGTGACCCAAGGGCGACGCGTTATTATTATTATTTTAAATAATTACAGATTACTTTCGGGCCAGATTTAGAGTCTACGCAGTTTGTCTTATTTGTTTATTCCATTTTGTAGTTTAATGTACTCATGCAACTCATTAAAAAACACACGCCGCTAAAAACAAAAGATAAATGCGACCATAGGCACATATATATTTGCCTAGCACGATGGTTTAATGGATAGCGAACTCGCCTGTCACGCGGGAACCCAGGGTTCGAGACTGAGTATGGGCCCCGTACTCAGTCAAGTGTAAAGACGTCTTTGAGACGGGATAGGTAAAGGGATACCCGTATGCTGGTAGAATATCGGCCGAGTTTAAATTCCTGCCTATCCCTGTACACTACGTTGGAGCCACCCTGGGGGTCAATAGTAAAGGCGTCTTTGAGACACGTAGGTAAAGGGATACCCGTATGCTGGTAGAATATCGGCCGAGTTTAAATTCCTGCCTATGCTGTACACCACGCCGGAGCTCATTGACCACTCAAATGACAGCCAACGTAAATGCCCTAAGTCTAAAGGACGTCACTTACGGACGTTAGGGGGCTAAGGCGAGTGACCTAGACAACCATCGTGTTAGTGGCACCAAACAACTGGGCTAAACCCCTATAGGTTGGTGCTGGGATTTTGGTTTTTTAAAACCAAATTTAAACTAATAGTTATATATATTATATATATAGTTATATATATATAAATATATTTATATATATATATAAATATATATATATAAATATAAATATAAATAATAATATATATAAATATATTTATATAAATATCATCGTCACATTAGACCCCCGATAGGTTGGTGCTTTTTTAAACTGATAACTGATAATAACAATTATATATAATATAATATATGTTATATATATATAAATATATATATGCTATATTATATATATAATATATTAATGCAATCTATATTAGATTGCATAGTGACCAAGACAAGCATCGTGTAAGTGGTACTTACGGTACTAGATCTTTAAGTACTTCTGCATGTAACTAGCATGTAAATATCTTCCATGATATATTCTCTGTGTGTTTGCCGTTTAATTTAAGTATAGAAGCTAATCGCAATGCTTTAACCAGATGGTGAATCAGAAACAAATGTAATATATAACTTGAGATCTGATCCGTCTTCACTCTGGTATGAAACTCCAGCGAGCAGTCCAATCGGCTGCAGCGTCCATTCAAACAGCTGATAAACACGGAGGGGGCGCGTTGAACGTTAAAACACGTCCTCCTGATCACGGCTCCTCTGAGATCCTCCTCGCTCTTGAACAAGGACGTTAACGGCCGTTAATGTGGCGGCGCAGAACAACTTTCAGTTCAATCGTAGAGCGAGGAAACGTTTGGCTCCAACTGACTGGCAGCACGAAATTATATTTTGGTTTAATTTGTGAGCATATCTCATAACGGTTAGACATATTACTTTTTTTTAAATTATATATAAATAAAACTGGTGTAGCCGAGTGTCTTTCTTGCGCCTATTTATAATAAAATAAAAACACGATGCTGAGTACTTTGCTCAAGACGGAAAAAACTCTTTATTCTTCCCACATCTTCACTCGCACAAAACCTCTCCTCTTCTTTTTCCGTCTCTCCTCCACAATAAAAGCCCCGGAAACATAAATCGGAACACAGCTTCCAGTAAGCATGCCCCGCTAGTCAATATACACCAGACATATAGCTGATACACCATAGCGTTTGGACACACCATACATATAAAGCATGTGCTGCTACAATAAACATGTTTTACAGGGCTTCCTATATATATATATAATTGCTCAATCACTAATATAATAGCTTACACTGGCTGACTGGAAAATGTCATAACAATAATATATAATATAACATTGTTACATAGGGGAAATATATAGATTATATACACACTATTTATATTAGCTTTTATAAATTGCTCACATTATTAACCATATCTATATATAGCTAAGAGCAAATTATAATACATTTTATCAGGATGTATGAAGGACAATTGATATGATAGTGAAGTGGCCCGGATTTTACCGACGCGGCTGACCACGGCTGCTTTCCCCTTGTGGGATAGCCTGCCAGCGGATGTGCAGACCGACTATTCTGCAGTAAAGGATAAATTGCAAGAGGCTATAATATTGTCACCTAACAGGAATATATAGATTATATATACGCTTGTTCTGCCCCACATTTCCATGTTTTGCACTCGAGACGCCAACTGGTGCAGAATGCAATTGCATCTTTGTTTATTTCCCCTCTCTTGCCGTAGTTAGTTCAGATTCTACTGAGAAGACATGCTGCAGCTACTTTTTACACTTAGCTTGTGTTGTATAGAAGCTAATCACAATGCTTTAACCAGATGGTGAATCAGAAAACAAATGTAATATATAACTTGAGATCTGTGATCGGTTTTCACTCTGGAGCGTCCAGCGTCCATTCAAATAGCTGATAAACACTGAGGGGGCGCGTTGAACGTTAAAACACGTCCTGGAAGACCGCTCTCGTGCTCCTCGATCACGGCTCATTTGAAATCCCTCCTCGCTCTTTGAGCTCCTCAGAGGAGAATAAGGGCTTTGGTACGGCCGTTAATTTGGCGGCGCAGAACAACTTTCAGTTCAATCGATGAGCGAGGAAACGACAATAAAAAAATAAACCCATTATTGGTATCGACTGCTATTGCTAGTAATTTGATCCCAGTCTAATATTCAGGAGGAGGGAGAAAGAGGGGGGAGCGGCGGGGGCTTGTGAGCGCCGCGGAGCATGTCGGGGCGAAATTCTCACAAGAACTCAAATAAATGCCCCGTCAGATATCAAAACACATTTGTGGGGAATTGATGACAGAGAGAGTAATTTTTATTCTTAAATACTGATGAATGAAGAAACAATTGGGCTCCAGTAGAAGGGGCACTTTTCTCATTCAGGGCAAAAGGGCAGGTGCTTGAGCACCACGTCTATCTGTGCACGTGCCTGCTGTAGCCTACTGGGTGCATTTACTGGCTTGATCTGTTGTGTGTATCACGTTTCCTCTCACTGATTTAGTTTCTCCACATTGCACTTACTACTTAACTTGCTACTCATTTGCAGGGAAAAGGCAAACAAAAGTGAAAAATTCCTGCTCAGTTTTCTATGTGCAATCTCTGAGTCTGTAAATTCCTTTTAGATCGTTATTTGCTATTGTTGCAACTTGTAAAGACATGCATTTGTGTTAGAGGCCCCAGGAGATCTTAACGCAAGGGCGTAGGTTTGCATATGGTCCACAGGGACTAGTCACGACCAATATTTGGGAAAGACACAATTGTCCCCACCAATATTTTGTTAATTTAACGCTCTGGGGTCCGCCCCGCTTCGAAGCGGGCACGGACCTGTTTACGGATGTTTCTATTAATAGCTCCGCGAAAAAACGGCACATAAATATGAATCAGCTGTTGCTGGATGTCTGGAGTCCCTGCCCCCTTGCTCTGTGAACCCCTACGTGACTCTCACAGGAGCCGAGAGCCTGTGGAGTGTGTTGAGCTCCACCTTTCACCGTGATTTGTCGATTCAGGTGTCTGAAACTAACCAATGAATACTCAGGAAATCCCTAAGGACCTACCCACCTACACTGTAAAATACACTGGCTTTCAGTCAGAGACAAGACAGAACCTACCAACCTACCTTACACTGCAAAAAAACACTTGTTCAGCGAGAGAGACGTCAGCTCAGTAGATCAGATCAGCTGTTCAGTTTTACTCTGCCCGACTCGAAATTTGGTATTAGACATCTAACTAGCATTTTTATTCATATATTGCACTGTCTGTTGTGATCCTGGGACGACGCTTTGTCGACGATGTGAGCCACGACGGCGTTGTGCAGCTGGATGACGGGCACAGGGCACAGCGTCGCCCCGGTAGTGAGATTAAACTCTGGGGTAGAACTCACGACTCAGACCGGCCTCTACAAGCTGCACCAGGGTCTGACAGGAGAGCTGGATGGTGGTGGAGCCAACGTGTAGCCTGGCTCAGCTAAAGACACATGACAGGATAGGTGGAGAGAAGTTGTAGAAGACTTAGTTTTGAAATGTTTCCTCTATCAAACAATCTACGTCGGGGAATCCAAACCGTTTTGGATCATGACCCCTCACAGTGGGGGTCTACTCGCTTTGGAGTTGATATGGCGAACAGACAGTTACGCACTATCACATCCACCTGTTTGGTGCTGAGCAGGTAGTCCACAGTGGGTTTGTAGAGCGCTCCATTGCTAAAGAATGAGCTGACACTCATCCCCACATCTCTAGCATGTGTATGTGTAATACCTGTTTGGATCCCTATATGTCACTTGGAGTCTCTGATATGAAGAAGAATGTGTACTCCAATATCAGGCCCTCCTGGACCAGTGTGTGCAGCATCAGGGCTGAGGGACAAGGAGGCACCATGAGTTTTCTGTATATTATACCTTTTGAAAGTATTCAAATATACCTTGTGAATGAGGAGATAATCAGTATTTAGTATGAGATGCAAACCATTCACAATTTTTACCACAAAATGGCTGGGGTGCTAATACCAATTTGCTGATCATCGAATGAGGAACTGCTAACTAAAGAGATGCCTTGATGAAAGTACTCATGGTAGCATAGAGGGCACTGAAACTGGCCAGCCAAACCAGAGTTTTAGTACATACAGAACTAGCATGCTCACATAATATTGACTAATTAGCACTAAAACAAGTGAGGCTCGATTTAGCAAGTATTTAGTCATAAATCAAAGTACTGGACAAACTGAAATTGTAACAGAAGCTGGCGATAGAATAAGTAGAGGATGAAAAGAGACAGCAGCATTCATTGTAAATGTCAACGCAGCATGGAAATCTCATAAAATCTGCCAAGATAGTAAAACATTGCCATTCATCTCCTGCAGATTAACTCTTTTCTTTTTACTTTGAAAAATATCCTAATTGGTACAGTAAAACTGTTTTATTTCCAGTGTAATAGAAGTCCTAGATGTCCTGAACAGATGTGTTCAGTCATTTTCTGGAACTCTAGGTAAAAGTCAATTTACAGCACCTCAAACATTAAAAAAATGACTTGATTCTTGCTAAAAATGTATGACTTTTTGAATGTTACCATAATGTTAGCAAACATGTTAAAAAACTATCTATTTGTATATCGTTTTATTTTTTACGCATAATTTATTAAGGCACGGATTATTTGCAACATATCTGTTGAGTCGTGGTGCAGTGTTGCTACAGCTACCGTTGCACTCGGAGAAAAGAATAAATGATGGTCTTGTCTTTAGCCGTTCATGGCGTATTTATTTAACATGCTTCTGACACGTCCGTTTCACGGTCAGAGCTAACTTCAACAACACTCTAGCATATGGCTAATCGGCCTTTATAGCCTGTGCCCAAAACGCCACCTTGTGGCGTAACCATATATACATATCACAGTACAGCGTTACATTACATATACATCTGAGTACATAATGAACATATCTCAACACCCCCACTTGTACTCAGGTTGTTATACTTCAAGCATAAGAAACACAAAAACACAGAATGAATGTGAACCTCTGTCATACACATATCACTCTCCAAAAAGAGCACTTGCAAACCTCTTCAGTTTAAACTTATTTACAGGTTTGGTCATTACATCAGCAATCATGTTATCGGTAGAACAATACATCAAAATCACTCTTCCCTCAACCACAGTTGACCTGATAAAGTGGTACTTTATGTCAAAGTGTTTGCACCTCTGTCTGTTTACAGGGTTTTTGGCAAGAGCTATTGTCCCCTGATTGTCCTCATGTACAATAGTTTGTGTGTAATTGTAGTTATCTATACCCCCTAGTAACTGCTCCAGGTACAGACACTCCTGTATGGTTGAAGCCAGTGCCATGTATTCTGCCTCGCAGGTGGATAGCGCAACTGTGGGTTGTTTTCTAGTCTTCCACGAGACTAGAGAGCTGTTCTGACTAAGATTGACACAGTATCCTGTGGTACTGCGTCTGTCTCTGGTATCGGCCGCCCAGTCAGCATCACTGTAGGCTTGTATACCTAGCTCCTCACTGTCATTTCTCCTAAAGCTTAACCCTTTCTCTGCAGTGCCTTTGAGATACCTTAGTACGTGCTTCACAGTGACCCACTGCTCCTCTGTAGGCTCTGCAAAGTACTGTGATAATCTGCTCACTACAAAACTTAAATCTGGTCTGGTACAAGTAGTCAGGTATATAAGACTACCTACAGCCTCCCTGTACATCCTGACATCTTCCATCTTTACTGCATCGTCAGTATACTCTAGCTTCTGCTCACAGGGTGTTTCTCTGGTCCTACAATCTTGCATATTAAAACGTTGTAGTATTTTGTTAGTGTACCTTTCCTGTGACATCTTTACACATCCATCTGATTGACTGAAATCAATACCCAGAAAATGTTTGAGATTGCCTAAATCTTTCATCTTAAACTTTTCTGCGAGCATCTCTTTCACCTCTTTCAGTCTCTCTTCATTGCTTGCTGCAATGATCAAGTCATCGACCCATATGATTATGATCACCTTCCCTTCTTTTGACTCTTTGGCATAAACACAGTGGTCGGCTGGGTTTTGTGTGAATCCATCCTCAGTAAGGCAATTGTGCAAAACCCTATTCCAGTTTCGGCCGGACTGTTTAAGACCGTAGAGGGATTTCTCTAGTTTATAAACTATACCCTCTTTTTCTTCATAACCCTCTGGTGGATTGATGTAGATCTCATAATCTATGGGAGCGTGCAAGTACGCAGTTTTCACGTCCATTTGGTGCAGGAGTAAATCCTCCTGTGCAGCTTTTTGTAGCACCACCCTTACACTCGTCATGTCTGCCGTGGGTGAAAACGTCTCCCCATAGTCTACTCCCATTCTTTGGCTGTAACCCTTGGCCACAAACCTTGCTTTGTATTTGTCTCTCCCATCTACATCGGCCTTGATGGCGTAAACCCATCTACCCCCCACTGTCTCCTTGCCTATTGGCAGTGTTGTCGGGGTAAAGGTCTTGTTCTCGTTTAAGGACTGGATTTCCTCATCCATGGCTTTTGCCCATTCTTTTGAGTTAGCTGACCCCATTGCCTCCCCAAATGTCTGTGGGATGCCACACACCGCTCTACAGCAATAATCTACTGTGATATGAACCGCATCACTAACACAGTCTTCAGTTATGAACTCATCTAAGTAACTCGGCTTCCTTCTTTCTCTAGTTGGATACCTTCTACCCTCTGGTTCACCACTTGTCACACTCTGTTGTGTTTGATCATGGTCATTAGATCTCGCTTCTGTACCTGGACTATCACCATTTTCTGTTTTCCTACTAGTCCTGGGTCTCACAGTGTCATCATAGCTATCGCTTGGATCTGGCTCACCTGTCTGAATTTGTTTTTCCACAGTTGACTGCCTCACAAACTTTACCAGTCTGTGTTTTTGTACTTTGTTTGTATCTGGATGATACACCAAATACGCTGGGCTGTTCTTGTCGTGACCTACAAAATGCCCCTGATCACATCTGGAATCAAGCTTCCCTTTGTTCTGTTTGTACGTGTAACATACAGACCCAAACTTTTGCATTTTGGATACATTGGGCTTTTTGTCTGTTAGCAGCTCATAAGGAGTCTGCCCTGTACGTCTGTTAAAACATCTGTTCCGAACCATTGCTGCTGTTTGTACAGCGTAGGGCCATAGCTGCTTTGGTAATGCACTTTCAACTATCATGCACCTACCCATCTCAAAAAGAGTACGCCAACCCCTCTCTGCTGTTCCGTTCTGGTGTGGGGAATAAGGAGCTGACGTTTCATGTCTGATCTTATTTTTCCTCAACACTGCTTGGAAATCACTGCATGTAAACTCTGTTCCGTTGTCGGATCTGATGCACCTCACCTTCCCATAAGGGGATATATCTGCTAGGAACTTTTCCGTAGCCTGTACTGTGTCACTTTTCTTCTTTAGAAAATAAACAAACACTGCGCTTGAGTAATCATCAGTAAATGATTGCACATATTTGTAACCATCTCTCGACTCAGTGACTACGGGACCTGCAAGATCTGTGTGTACCATCTGTAAGGGAGCCTTTGCTCTGGTATCAGGGTCCCTATTTCTGGTTTGGGCAAACTTTCCCTGAATACACACCTCACACTCTTGTTCTGGCCTGCCCGTTTTGCCTTTGATCTGCATACCTACAACAACATTTTGCAACTTAAGAACATCGTCATAGTTACAATGGCCTAATATTTCATGCCATGTCTGTATGTCGTGACAGGCATTACACTTATCATTAGGTTCAGATTCAGTATGCAAATAATACAGCTTTCCATACACATGAATGTTAAACCTGGTACCTCCTTTGGTTATTAGGACATCTTTATCTTCTTTGAAGACAACCGTAGCTCCAGTCGTAGTAGCTGCCTTCACCGAGAAGATGCTCTGGGGATATGACGGTACGAACAAAGCGTCTCTCAGTGTCGCCTTCCGTCGCTGTCCGTTGCTGTCGATGAGGAAAACCTCAGCATTCCCCCTCCGCTGAGCAATCCCGCTGCACCGGGTGCCGTCTGCCAGCTCGACAACGTGCGTTTCTGGCCTGAACGCGCTGTCGAAACTCTTGAACACGGTTATGTCATTGATGACATGAGAGGTAGCTCCCGTGTCCACCATCAGACCCCTCTCCTGGATGCTGTGCGCCGGCTGCCGCTGGGTTCTGGTTCCTTCGTCTCTCACCGTGAACGCGTAGTCCTCGTCGGCATCTTCTGAGACTTTACTCACACCATCTTGTTTGTCCTTACGCCTACACGTGGCATCTTTGTGTGTGTCACTTCTGCAAAAACTACACCATGTCTTCTGTCGACACGCTCTCGCTCTGTGGCCTTTGATGCCGCACTTGAAACATAACATTTCTGTGTCTTCTTTGTTCCAGCCACGGGCGACCGTTTTGGCGGGGCGCCTTCCACTCTTCCCTTGAGTCTTCATCACACTGTCGCTCGACTCAGCTGCGTTTATCTTCTCCGTTTCTTCAAAACTTCGTAGTTTAGTCTTGAATTCTGCAAACGTGATGTTATCGCCCGTATGTGCCACATGTATTGCAAATGGCTTAAAACTCTCAGGCAGTCCTTTTAAGACCATAGCCACTAGCAGTCCGTCTCCTAACGTTTCACCCGCGTTCCTCAGCGCTGTGATGGCGGTTTCTGCTCTGATGATATAGTCCATTATACTCTCGTGGTTTGCCTTCTGAAGCGATGTCAACGTGGTGTACAAGTTGATTATACGGGGCTTTCCCCTCCCTGCATAATACTCTCTCAATATTTTCAGAGCTTTTCTTCCTTCATTGGGCGCATCCCTCATAACTAACGAGAGGCTTTTGTCATCCAACAGTAAAATTAGCTCTGCATATGCGTCAGCATTTTTACCTGCATCTGCTGCTATCTCTCGTTCTGACGTCGGTTCTCTCAGAACAGTGTCCTTTAGTCCATTCAAATGGAGATATCCCAACATTTTGGTTTCCCAAATCTCATACTTGGTCTCATCTCCGTCGAATGTCGGTCGAGGCAACCTGCTCCTCCCATGTTGTTCCATCATGCAAGCTTGCTCTTCTCCTTAGCTAGCTGCCCGTTAGCACGCGGTTCGTTGCGACTTTCTAACCGTCAAACTTTTCTTCAGAGCGACTCCTGGGCCCATAACCTGTTGAGTCGTGGTGCAGTGTTGCTACAGCTACCGTTGCACTCGGAGAAAAGAATAAATGATGGTCTTGTCTTTAGCCGTTCATGGCGTATTTATTTAACATGCTTCTGACACGTCCGTTTCACGGTCAGAGCTAACTTCAACAACACTCTAGCATATGGCTAATCGGCCTTTATAGCCTGTGCCCAAAACGCCACCTTGTGGCGTAACCATATATACATATCACAGTACAGCGTTACATTACATATACATCTGAGTACATAATGAACATATCTCAACAATATCCCTCATCCTCCATTTATTATAGTGCAGATGACGAGTCTATTAGAAACGCTTCCTTGAGTTTTCCTCAGTATTTGATTACAGACAACCACGGAAAATGCATACAGAAGCATGGCAGGTTGTGCGGGCCTCGGCCTGCTGATCGTTTCTGGGGCAGAGTTGAAGTGCGTGCTGCTAATGACGATACCCACGCTAAAACACACCGCACTGTGGTCCAATGACATAATGCTTCACGTGTTTCATTTTTACTCATTTATTCACTTACCATTGTATTTACTTTTGCTGACCAAAAAAAAAAAAAAAAGGCTCTAAAAGTGTCAAAGTTTGTTTTTCTTTAGGGTGTAATGTTCTGGCCTTCTCATAAATCAATGTCCCTATCAGCCAGGCCGCTCTTCACGCTGAAGGGGTCTATACATCCACTGGACTGCTCGCATGAGTTCATGACAGCTGGACAAAAAAAAAAAAAAAACTTGGCCACAAACAAAAGACAACACGCCAACATCGAGTCCCTCCTGCGGGGAAGGTGTGGGCAGCCATGACACCTGGGCGTGTCGTCAGCGCAGGTAGTTTCGACACTTTCCGCTCGCGCTGTTCAGGGTGTTGCTTTCTGTTTTTCATGGTGAAGCTTCAACGAGAAGAAGAAGGCAAAGGAACACATTTGGAAAACGGGGCAGCGGCTGAATCACAAACATAGGTATGCTGTCTATTGACTTGCTGATGATGACGTTAGTGTGTGAACAAACATTGTAACAACTGGTGGTTCGGGTAGTTTTGTCGATTAAGGTGGAACCGTTTGGCTGGATACTGAATATAACACGATACCTTTTAAAAGCAACACGCAGTCTTTATTATTTAAAATTATGTATATTTTATTTACGTTTTTTGCCAAAATAGGCTTCAAGAGTGACCAACTGGGTCAGGGGATACATTTAACATGCTCAATATATATTTACATGTCATGTTATAATAAACTGCCACTAATAATCCCATAACAATGTGTGGGTATTGTGATAGATTTCGAGTAACTTCTGCATTACAATTCCAAAGTGTATTGTAGATTGTTATTGTGTTTGTCATATGTTTTGACAACCATTGACGCACTACAATCATTTATTAAGTACTATGGAGAAAGTAAATGCTTTATCCAGTGCTAATCACCGTTGCTTGCACAGGCCTATTTTATTAATCTGTCCCCACCCTGTTGTTTCTTTCAGTCTGAATCTATCATCCTACTGAACAAGTGCTTCCAGCACAACAACTACTGCACAATCCCATAAAGAGTAGTTTATAGATGACTGCAAATGATTTCATAGGCTTTAATCCTGTCTGTATGTGTGACTCAGATGACTGCATCCCAAATCTGCTGAGAGCTCCTTGAAAAAAAACATGCAACCAGGAGGTCCTCCCGCTCCACCACCACCGCCGCCTCCACCGCCGCCGCCACCTCCGCCGCCACCTCCACCTCCATCCCTACATGGCGCTGGCCTTATTGCCAAGGGAGTGCACCGGCGTTCCACGATGCGCAATTTCAACTGGGAAACCCTTCCTAAACAGAGTGTGGTTGGAAAGCACAACATCTGGACCGCAGATAAGACTGATGGGGAATATGAGCTGGACACTGATCACATGGAGGAGTTGTTCAGCCACAAGCAGAACCAGCAACAACTCAAGGCCCTGAACCGCCAGAGTGTGAGGGGCCTGCCAACTGCTGCCTCAGGAGGCGTAATGGTGAGTTTTCCTGCCACAGGATCAATGCGTCACGCTTTACTGAAACAGAGAAGGCTTTACTCTTTAACCCCAAGCGTTTGTGGCAATATATTTAAATATTTGGTACTTTTGTTGTGTAATGCTGAGCTATGGAGACATTTATTTTAGACCTGGATTGATTTTAGGCTGTTGAGATGAACACAAAACAATGTTTCCTTCGGCTACCTTTGCAACAAACTCCATCGGCTCCTCGGTTGAGCTCATTCTGCATATTTAGGGAATGAGACTGCATCACCAGTACAGTAATGCAATGCTTGTTTTATGAACATTGTGTGATTTAGAATCACTAAATATAAGGGTGGAGTCTCACTATTCTTCATATCTGTTTACTAAAGGAAGGTATAATAGTGTCCGCACACAGCATAATTCTGTAGTATATTGTGCTCTGCTTTGAGCACAAAGACTCTGACAAGTCTTAAGCCAAAACATACCTATTCATGACCTTCACTGTCATTTATTTTGTGGAACAATCAAGGTCTTCTGTCTAAACAAAAGTGGGTTAAATTCTGTTACCAAACTTTTACTTTGACCTATGTTCCATTTTCTAAGAGAGACACTGAGAAAATGTCTTGCTGATGTAAAATGGTATCTTTGCCCTCATCGTTCAATACAATCAACTCAAAGAATCCTCAACCTTTGGAATCAACTGTCTGTTTGGAAAGCTGAGGAATATGATACAAAAAACACTGCTCAAGACAATAGTGAAACTATCTTTGCGACTGACAAGCTGATTATATCCAGGTCTGTGTCTGTTCCCACTCCCAGGTTTCCATCCTCGGCTCCAAGAGCAGCATGAACATTGGAATTTTCCTGAAGCAATTCAAGCGGTGAGTCAGTGTTAGTACTCCTAAGGTGTGATTGGTTTTGCACAATGATTTTGTTATGTTCCACCGTAAAACACAGGAAGGCAGACGGACTAGTCTGCAACACGACTGCATCATACTCACAAACCTCGGAAAGCCAACATGTCCTGACAGGTCTGATTGACTCTGTTCTACAGCTCCAACAGGTTACCTCCCTAGTAACACTTGGATACAATATTGAGAGGTATTGTGAATGTACTGCCAAAGGCGCTTTGGCATTCGCGACAGAAATGGAAAACGTACTATATATCCTCAAGCATTTTTAAACTGACAAACAAAATCAGCAACAGCAAAACAACATACAGTGCATCCGGAAAGTATTCACAGCGCTTCACTTTCCCCACATTGTGTAATGTTACAGCAATATTCCAAAATGGATTAAATTCATTTTTTCCCTCAAAATTCTACACACAACACTCCATAATGACAAAGTGAAAAAAGCGTTTGAATTTTTTTGCAAATCTATTAAAAATAAAGATCGAAAATATAACATTTACATAAGTATTCACAGCCTTTGCCATGACACTCAAAATTAAGTTGAGGTGCATCCTGTTTCCACTGATGATCCTTGAGATGTTTCTACAATTTGATTGGAGTCCACCCTGCTATATTCAGTTGAATGGACATGATTTAGAAAGGCACACACCGTCTATATCAGGTCACACAGCTGACAGTGCATGTCAGAGCACAAACCATGGAGTCCAAATTATTGTCTGCAGACCTCCAAGACAGAATTGTATCGAGGCACAGATCTGACGAAGGGTACAGAAACATTTCTGCAGCATTGAAGGTCCCAATGAGCACAGTGGCCTCCATCATTCGGAAATGGAAGAAGTTTGGAAGCACCAGGACTCCTCCTAGAGTCGGCCGCCCAGCCAAACTGAGCGATCGGGGAGAAGGGCCACAGTCAGGGAGGTGACCAAAAATCTGATGGTCACTATGACAGCACTCCAGCGTTGCTCATATGTTTGTTTGTTTCTGTTCCAAATATGTTTCCTGTCAGAGAAATGGCATCCTTCTAATGTCCTGTACGGCATGTGTTTTTCTGAGGATAGACATAATGCAGAAGTGTGGAATTAACGAAGACACACACTGCTCATGAGCACCCTCAACAAAAACATTTGGATAACCCCCCATCTGTCCCTCCACCTCACTCCACAGGCCTATAAAAGACATGATTGAAGAAATCCAATCAGGAAGTAGTCTCAGTTTTGGTTCTGGAAAACTGAAGGAGCTGTGCAAGCTGCTGCCAGATGAAGCGGAGGTACTAACACGTCTAATGTGTTCTGTCAATCTGACAACCGTGTTGCTTGTGATTTAATCTCAAAAACACAAACTGATTTTAAGATTCGTGCTTGCTGTTTCTGTTTTGGCAGGGGAAGCAGCTGATCAGTTTTAATGGCGACCGCTCCACTCTCCCCGAAGCAGATCTGTTTATGCTAATGCTGGTCAAGATTCCCAGGTGAGCTGTCTGAATGTAACTCCATGTATTGCAAGTGTTAAATGTCAGTAGCGGTTCACTAATGATGCATAACGTGTGTTTCAGCTATGAAGAGCGTCTTAACAGCTTGGTGCTCAAAGAGGAATTTTTCCCTCTCATGAATGAAATGAAAGAATGCATTGGCACTTTGACAGCAGCTGGAAAAGGTAATGTTTGTTTTCCTGGATTTGAAATAGATTTTTTTTAGAGTTGTAAACCAATTTAGACTTTAAATTCACCATGTGTATCTTATTTCAGAGGTGTTGGAGTCTGATCATCTCCATTCTGTCATTCGGCTGGTACTGAAGACTGGGAATTACATGAATGCTGTGAGTGTATACTATGGGATAGTGGAGTCTTGGATGACTCTCCTTTGTGTTTGTTCATCTCGGAGTCTCATTTTGTTTTATTTGATCACAGGGTGGCTATGCAGGCAGTGCAATTGGCTTCCGAATGGCTTCTCTGTTAAAGCTAGTGGACACCAAAGCAAACAAACCCGGAATGAATCTTATGCATTATGTTGTGATGGCAAGTATATTTTATTACTTAGTCTTTCTCTATCTTAAGATATGTTTGTGAAATATGATTTTCTTTATACAAACGTTCATATTCACCACAGCAAGCTCAGAAGGCCGATGTGGACCTGCTTAAATTTACAGACCAACTTGCACACATCGAAGCTGCAGCAAGGTAAACAATAGGACACTCAACATATGTTATCCCTCTTTTTATCTGCTGTACCATAACCATGTTCTTTTTTTTAACTCTTAGAATGAATAAAACAGAAATTGAAGCAGAGTTTGAAAAACAGGTCAGGAAAGTTCAAGCTGCCAAAGCCGACACCTTGAAGCAAGAAGACCTACGGGCACAGATGGAGGATTTTTTAAAGGTGAGGAAGTCTTTTGGGAATTCAGCCCAGTTTGTGTGACTTGTAATGGTTGTTTTCTAATGTTTTTTTGATTTTGGCTCCATTTAGGAGGCTGATGTCTGCTTGGCAGAAATAGAGACTAATCTTCAGGAATTGCAGTCAGTGAATGACTCTGTGGCAGAGTACTTCTGTGAAAACCCAAACATGTTCAAATTGGAAGAGTGCTTCTCCATTTTCAACTCCTTTTGTGAGAGATTTATGCGTGCCATGCAGGTAAATTAGGCACCTGTAATTTCTTCCTTAACTGAAGGTAAAAAAACAAAACTCTTGTTTGATTTATTAACTGTGTGATTTTTCTGCAGGAAAACCAGGCTCGCGAGGTGGCAGAGGTGCAGCGGAGACACAGAGACAGATTGCAGAGCACTGCCAAGCGTAGGTCCACAGCTACCTGCTCCAGTAGAGACAAGGAAATGGATGGAGTTGCGTTGCAGTCAATACTACAGAACTTCCTGACAAAGGGTCGGAGGAGACCCGGAAGGCCTTTATCCACTCATGGAAGCCCCACAGATGGCAGCCCCAACAACGGGAGCCTATCAGAAATGATCTCCCAAGTAAACCACCCCACTGGAAAACAAATCAGAGGAGGATCCTTTAGAGCTAAGGACATGGGCAGAAAAGAGTGGAGTTCAGCAGTTGAACTCTCAGAGAACCTTTCACAAAAGAAAGATCAGTCTAATGGCGAGGAAAACAAGGCAAAAGGTGGCATTCGTTATGAACAAGGGGGGAAAACTTCCAGAAAACAGGACTCCAAAGGTTTTACACAACCAGCCGATAGGACCACCTTCTCAGGCGGATCTTTCGCAGCTGCCACTGATGATAGTGAAGAAGATCTACAGGATAACAATGAGGAGGAGGCTCAAAAGTTGCGTGAAGCATCTAGAAAAGTTTTGCGCTTTCAAAACAGCCGCAGCAGTGTCTCATCTGATGACTGTTGTCTGGAAAATCACAAATCTCCTGGTCCAATTACCACCTTGACTCGTCAGCGCACCTTTGATGAGGACACGGCGAGATATCCTGAAGACTCCACCAATGAGGATTTTGTTCGATTTTTGCTAAATCCTCAGTCCTCCTCAAAACCTAACCTTGGCCGCCGCCATACTCTACCTACCAAAGTCCCCAAAACTGAGGAAGAGGAAGAAGATCTTTGTGCTATGCCTCCAGTCAGAACTCCTAATTCTGCGGCAAGAGAAAATGGGACACTGCCAGCAGAGAGTGCTGGACAAAATCCCTCGAAACAAGTGTTTGACTTTACTGACACGTCTCACAACTTTCACAAATCTGGTGCTCAAGACCAGAATTCTCTATTGATAGAAAAGACGAGCAAGCCAAATATTTCTGAAACCCTTGTTTCAGATGAAGGTGTTGAAGTGGGCAAATCAGTGGAGCCCACGGACAACCACTCGCAGAGGATAGGTGAAAATGCTCCCTCGAAAAGTGCATGGATTAAGACTGAAAACTCTGGGCTGTTTTTTAGCTTTTTAAAACGCCTTGGAGACATGAGTAAACCGCAGAACAGCAAAGAAACTGTCTATAAGGGCACTGATTCTGCTGTGTAAGCATTAGGATGTGTCAAATGTAAGGTCAGGCAAGCACATGTAACTTTTGTATTACTTGTAATTAACTCATCATGGTGATGATGTTATTTAATATTACTGTTGTAAATTGATGAAGAGGTTATTAAGAAATGGAGAGAAAGTTTGAGTAAAGTTGTTGAAGGTTTTTGTTCATGAAGGCCATTGTGTCTGTTGTACCACTAGAGGGCAGAATATAACTAACTAACTAAGGGTGTTGTTGCTTTGCAGACAAAGTATACACTGCCAATTAAACAAAAGAACAATGGGCGCACATACTATAAAACATTTATTCCGGATATCAGTCCTCATCAGTTGGATAAACGGCAGAATGCAAATGAAATGTGCAGCTTTGCAGAATGTATTGAAAGTAAATGAATGTGAGATCATAGAGAGATTGGATTATGTGTTGATACTTTGATAAGTTGCTTATTTTACAGCATGCTTGAATGAAATACTGATGTCTTTCAGTTTTACAACAATGAATCTTAGTCTTTTGCCTCTTTGTGTTCCTCAGTTTTTGTCACAGAATCACAACAAAAAGGCTGAAGGTTGAAGATGCTTTCAGGGTATCTCAATTCAGCCATTGTTTTGAGCTTAAATGGGTCAGTGTTACAAAGGCAGCCTGAATCTGAGCAGAGCTCAACCAGGGCCTGTCAGAGGCAAAGTGAAAGGCGCTAATCTCAAATTAATTTGAGAAGTGATGCTGAGCCAACAGCTGGTGGCTTTTTATGATGGAACGGATCCAGCCTCCTTGCATTTACGACACTGTACATGACAATAGTTTGCTTATTAGGACTTGGTCCAGCTGTTAGACGGAAGTATAATGAGGTAGTACAAGTGTTAGTTAATACCTAATTTAAACACTAACAATTGGGGATCTGAATGCTCATAAAACTGATGTCGAAGCCATAACAATATTACAGATCAACAAACAGCTTTGTCATTAAATTGTGAGATGGTAAATTGTTCTCTTATGTGTGAGCAGTAAACATAGTATATGTATGAATACCCATTTTTAAAAATAAGAGTATCACTTAAGGTCAAGGTAACTCTGCTCTCCAATTAAAAGTATTAACATTTTTATATTACACATTTATATTAACAAAAAATTACTATCAACATATTTATACAGCGCTTCAAAGTTGATAAAATCACAAATCAAAACCCATCCATCCATCCATCCATTTTCCACCGCTTATCCGGGGTCGGGTCGCGGAGGCAGCAGGTCAAGCAGGCTGACCCAGACTTCTCTCTCACCCGCAACATCTACCAGCTCATTCTGGGGGATCCCGAGGCGTTCCCAGGCCAGCTGGGAGATATAATCCCTCAAAACCCACCTTTTCAAATCTGCTTTTATTATGTTTATCATGTTTTTCGTGTATTGATCTTTTATGATTTTAATGTTTCTAAAGTGTCTAAGATTATTTTGAAAAGCTCTATTTAAATAAATGTATTATAATGTACATTCTGAAAAATGTTAAAGGTCCCCAGATACATTTATTGTATTGTTTCTATTGTTACATAATTAGTTATAAACCTGATAGTTATGAATTGATTCCAATAAAGGATAGATTATTAAATGGAAGAACAAAAAATAACCTTTAGCCTTAGCCAATTTAACACATTTCCATATTATAATGTGATAAACAAACCGGTGGTTATGGGGTGCGTGTGACCGGTATTCAATACCGGTC
The DNA here is from genome assembly GCA_023566465.1 of Cottus gobio. Taxonomy (NCBI): domain Eukaryota; kingdom Metazoa; phylum Chordata; class Actinopteri; order Perciformes; family Cottidae; genus Cottus; species Cottus gobio. The sequence continues at coordinate 9,820,744 of CM042220.1, forward strand.
ACACTGACCTCAAAATGCCTCCATATCACAATGAATGTAACAAAACGTCATGCAAGATTTTGCTCATAATGTTTGATGATGCATTTGATCCAGGGAAGGTATTTTGATATATCCAAATAGATGTTGGGTACATTTGGGTCACAGTTTCAGTTTGTGTTGAACGACACAAACAACCATCCCGTTGCACACCAGAGAACCACCAGAATCACTCTGCAAGGAGGAGAAAGCCTAATTTGTTTCTTTCTTTTTTTAATGTATGATGTTTGTAACATTAACCCGCTGACATTTTCTCTAAACAGACAGAAAACATAACTGACAGAATCAGAATTGTAAACTAGCAAAGTATCATTTTACAACATAGTTCCTGTTATTTATCAGACTTTAATTTAAAGGTGCTCTATACTATTCTGAATATTAATTTAGCAGCAATCAACTATTTGGTATTTGGTTGCATTTCCTTCTCTTTTGGACTAATTACGCCGCCAAGACCCAGATATAAGTAATTAAGCTAATTAAATGTTATAACTGGAAAAAAATGATTCCTAAATCTCTTCAATTAAGCCCAATGTTTTTATTCTAATATTTAGTAAAATAATGTTAATATAGCTACTCCAGAAAACAATGCTATCAGAAAAAGACAAGAGCCTTATGGCCAGGAAAACCCTCATCTCCCAAATCTCACATTTCTGACCATGATTTGTTTTTGAAAAAAGGCATTCTGTGATTGTAGCAGTGCTTGACCTTTCCATAACAAAAGGACACACCTCCTCATCATCCAGGATGTTGATCCACAGAGGAGGACAAAGGATGTCCGTGACGTGCAGGCATGCATTCAACTCAAGCTTCTATTCAGATCTGTCTGTTCTATTCAGAACGTGTGACAGTTATTCAAGTTGGTTAAAATATTCCTGCTCACACACTATGTTTTTGTGCACAAAACATTGCAGAAAGTTTTAATTAAAAACTTAATTAATCAATGTTTGCTGGTGGCAGCAGAGATTGTTTGTAAAATTGTTTATTGAAAATTAAGAGCACTGTTACGTCCCCTGACGTAGACTGTGAGAAAATAGAAACAACAGAAATGGCAGAGAACCCTTACACGCTTCCCACAAAATGATGCTAAAAGGTAGTCTGCACTCAGACACCATCACACAGAAGGCCTGCTCGCTCACAGCTTCGATAGGAGGAAGAGCTCGAGAGCACTGTATCATGGAGCATTTCTATCCAGCCCACGTCTGAATGTTCCTAGAAATAACGTTGGAGAAACACTGGCTGCACTATACCTGGATGTGGCAGAAAAAGGAAGCTGTCAACGGCTGCCACCAGGTGTCTAAAGAGACAACTGGCCATAAATCCTTGTGTGACCACAAAAGAACCACAGCAAGACTTAGGGGGCAGTGAGGTTTCAGTTCCCACAGTAAGGAGCATACTAAACACTCACGGTCTCCAATACACAAACTCCAAGACGTATACTGACGCAAAAGCACAAGCAAAGTTGGCTCCAATATGCTTAAAGCCATATTAATAAGCCACAGACGTTTTGGAGACGTTTTGGAGATGTTTTGGAGCAATGAAACAAAACTGTAACTTTTCGGGCCTATGGATCAGCAGTCTGTCTACAGGAGGAAGAATGAAGCAACACCCTGCCTACACTGAAGCATGCCGTTGGTCCACTTGGCTTCTTCTGGCACTGGAAAGCTGCAGCGTTTGGGGGAGAGATGGATTCAATCAAGTATCAGAAAATCATGGCAGAAAACGTCACGCCGTCTGTGAGGAAGCTGAAGCGTGGGCACCAGTGGAACTTCCAACAAGACAATGATCCCGAGCATACCTCAAAGTCCACCAAGGCTTGGTTTCAGAAAGAGTCCTGGATGATTCTAGAGTGGCGTCACAGTCACCTGACTTGAAGCCCATAGTAAATCTCTGGTGGGATTTGAAGAAGGCGGTTGCAGCCCACAAACCCAAGAATATCAGAGAGGTGGAAATCACTTGTAGTATTATGTTGAGCTATTTAAATTGTTGGTCTCTGAGTTGTTTATTGAAACAGATGAACGTTTGTAAATTTAGCAAATAAACCTAATTTGCAATGGAGGTTGAATCATTTTGACTACAACTCTATTTATCATACCCTTCCAGTGTTACTGTAGGTGATACAATTACGAAACATTTATGAAATTCAACAGAACTTATTATCCCATCTTCACCCAGACATTTAACTTTCTTGCTCAGTAATGGTCTTACATTTTAACATGGCTAAATAAATTATACTTAGTAAACAGCTCTGTTATTGAGATTCTCAGTTGTTCACTGGAAACAATAAAATGAACTCCAAGTTAGTGGTCTGTGTTGCACTGGTGGAGCCGAACTGTTAACAACCTGAATTCACTGCTAATTTTTTTTTTTTTTTTTTGTATTCTCTGAATGCAGCCAAGATGAACAGTTGTGTCCATCAATGCAATATGTCATACTGTAAGCTAGCATAGTAATGTATCTAGAGTCTGGAAAGGAGCACATAACGATGCAAATTATTTTTAACCTTCGGGAATATTTCCAATTCAAAATCTTTTCAAAAGAGCCCATGCCAAGATGGCAGCCTAAAATGTTTCACACAAATGAACAAACAAAAGACTTAAAATCACTTTCACCTGGGACAGTGTGAGTTTAAGGCATGCCATGACTGAGGGTTACAGCTACTGACCTTCTAATGGTATCTAAGTGTAATATGTCCTAGTAGAGAAACATTAACCAGTGTTAACCATTCTATGGTTGTAAGGATGACCAACCAAATCCGAGATAATGTCATGACATAATATGCTGAAAAGAGACCTGGCATTTATCCATGGCAAAATGTGGTATTCTCAAAGAAGAGGCAGAATTGAGTTGGGATTGACTGTGCTGCATCTTCTTGCTCTCACCAGCTCCTTGGCTGGAGCCATAACCACAATCAGGAAGAGTTGTTTTGTTAGAGGATATTAATACCATTGTATATACAAGATAACATATGCCTGCCTCAGATGCTTCCACGTCTCAGATTAGCTGAACGTCAACCCTATTTGCCAAAGGTGGCTATCAGCTTAAGAAGAAACATTTACTTATTAACCTTTTGGACTGATAGGCTATATAATCAGGTTGATTTTCGGTCTGAACATCGAAGACCTATTTTAGCCGTCTCTTCAACCGGCTAAAATGTGTCGCTAAACACCAATTTGTGTGAAAATGTCGAGTTATTCAGTTGTAGGTTGAAAGAGATGATATTAGTTGAACGCCATTAATGTTTTATAAAATGTCATAAATATGTAACTATAGACTGTATGTGCCAACAAGAAGCTCCAAGTGTCAGGGGTTGTGGTGAAAGAAGGACCGCAGGCACAGATGCAACAGTTAAAAAGTTAATTTATTATAACAAAAAGGGCAGAACGAGGCTTCAAAACACTCGAACAAAAACTGAGACAAACACAGACAAATCACATGTAAGACGAAGGACAAGACGAGTTAAGACAAGAGACAAACAGGGTTTAAATACAAGGGAAAGGTGCAGTTGATTGGAAACAGCAGGAAACAATCAGCAGACAATCACAGGGGCAGGAAGTGCAGGGACACAGAGGACACACAAGACAGGACTTCAAAATAAAATAGGAAACAAGACAAATCGACATAATGACACCCAGGACATCATAATGGGAGCAGTGTACCTACTGCTGGAACACCATAGCGCCAGTACTCACCGTTGAAAAGACATTCACAACTAGTACATAAGTGAATATTCTTTTTTAACACTTGTTTTATAGCAACCATCTGAAACCAGCTCCTGTGTGACTTTTTCAATGACATTTAAAGAAGAAAATGGAGGTTTGTGCATTTTCAACTTAAACAAATTAATTGTTGCCTGTGTCACAGTGGAAACTGTTGATTATGTAATGAATTTCTACATATTTTACTGTGAGCATTTTGAAGGTTTAAAAGAAGTTTATAATACCGGGATGTTAGATTTTCAAAAGTGAACGTTTTTCACCATTTGAAGATGTTGATCCATATTTCAATGCTATTGGCAATTTAAGCCTCTAAAATAAATATATACTATTATTAGCTATAGAGCCAACCTTTCTTCCAAGAGTGCCCTGAAGGAAGCATTTCAACAGAAGGCTCATAAAAAATATAAAATATATTTTAATTAAAACAAATTCCATTTCTCACAGAGCATATATACCCTTCTCCTCCCAGCCTTCCTCGCTGTCTATGACGTGTGGTTGAATACGGCTGGACGTTTTTATGATGTTTTCCAGCTGCCCAAAGCAAACACACAAACACACACGCACGCGCACACGCACGCGCACACGCACTGCCCATCTCCGCCCCACCTCCAGATATGGAAAATATTCAAACTTGAACATTTCTGATTATACTCCCCCTCCTTCCTCTATAAGTGCATAAGTGTGTGCAGTTGTGTTGGGCGGTCAGGTCCTATTTTCCCTATTTAACCACATGTGTGTCAATCGTTAACTGATCGGCAATGAAGCGGCTCTGTTGTCACTAGCGCTCTGGAAGTGTTGATGTCGCAACTAAACTTTGAGGAAATAATTCCTCCTTTACCAGCCCAAACGGAAGATTACAGACATCATATTTGACCGTGAACACCTGCATGAGAAAGGTAAGCGTACAGCATGAATTAAGCGCTTTAGACGTAGGTAACATTTGAAATCGATGCTTTGGGTCATTTGCTACAGTATAATATCTTTTGTTGTAAAAGAGACAACACATTACCAACACATTGATGATGGCAACTAGCAGTTATTACAGTGACTAGCAGTAACTGCTGTTACTGTTTGTGCTCACTTTCTTTAATTTATCACAACCCATGCGACGCAGTAACGGTATTCATGACATAAATATTTCAATTGCAAAAAATACATATTCGTTGTTATTAATTTTCAGAAATTCTGTTATGTGTTGTGCAATCCAGGGAATATCACTCACACTGTTAGATTCTTTTAGTTTTTGTTCCGCTTCAATAAACGGAAGTTAATACAAATATAGATATTTGAGAGTTGCACCTTCTGTACAATGTGCTTGTTATCACAGTACACTTTTTGAAAAGGGGTTTAAAATTGGTTAAAAAGTAAACGTTTTTTCAATGACTATTTGAAAAGTGAAAAACGTTTAATTGTTAACCACTTTGAACCTTATTTTCAACATCACCGTGTTTTAATCTTTTTTGAAACTTCAAAATGCTCACAGTAAAATATGAAATGTAGTAACACATCAACAGCTTCTACTAACTGGACAATGAATACAATGTGAAACAGGCAACAAATAATTTGTATTTATTAAGCAACAAAACAAATGCCTTTGTCAAAGCCACGCTTAAAAAAAACTATTTAAAGTGTTAATTAGTGTGAATCTTATCAACAGAAAGATGCTCCCTAGGGTATGTCAAAGTATAATTTACTAGCATTACAAATATGCAGTTATATGTTTGTTGAAGGAGGTTTGTTTGCAGGAGGCAGTGCTTCATTTGTAAACATAGACATGTGAGGCGTCAAAACGCACTGTGCTTGCCGCACTTCTTTTTTGGTTGACATTACACAAGATAAATAAATGTAGTTTTAGGCAACAAAACCCCTTAAAACAGCATAGTTGGGCTTAAAGTAACAAAGGCGTCTCAAAGGCCTCACTTCTAAACAACACTTTGAGACACACAATGTCAAACTCAGTCTGGTGGATGAAAGTCCCTTTGTGTTTGTTGTTTTGCCTTTTATGCACTTTATGCCATGAAACTGAGCTCTTTCACAACTCATCATAGATTTATTTGGCAGGTATTGACAAATCCTTTTCTCGTTTGGTTATGGCGTTGCTAGTTTGTTTAGTTGAGGTGAAGCCTGCTGAACTTCCTATAAAGCTACCAAGATAGCCAGTGGTTCTCAACCTTTTTTCAGTGTTACCCCCTGCAAAATATTGTTTCAACCAAGTTCCCCCTGCGCAAAATCATTTCTGGTTGAAAAAAGATATAATACACAGCACTTGTGCCATGTCTGATATAAAATAGAATATCTACAATTCAGTTTATGAACATACACTTATATTTTATTGAATATTTATTAAATAACATTATTTAGAGGATTTTTTAATGGATGCTACTTTTAAATGGATTTTAAAAAATTCTCACGTACCCCCTAGAGTTTAAAAAAAATGTGTTTTCAGGTGGTCATATGTACCTATAATCAATATTAGACCCATTTTATGTCAATATCCAAAATATTTATCAAAGTCTGAACTTCATAGTCAAAAACATATAATATGTAAATAAAGAAACACAATTCCACCATAAACATTAACACACACTATAAAATTGACCTGAAAGTAGCTTGAGAATGCACCCCAAGTTTAGAAAAGAAAGCCAGTTAAAGTCCACTAACAAGAAGCAACAAGCGAAAACTCACTGCCAAATCCGCTGTCAAACAAAGCCTCGCAAAGATACGCACAATAATGTAATTTTTGTCGAGCAAAAAAAAAGAAAATTGACTTACTTATGGTTGAAATATGAATATTCCAGCCCTACAGAATGCTCATACCGATAGGCCATGTAGAAATCGCACCTTTATGTCCAACAGTGTCAGCTGGTGCGTGATATGAAAGAAAAACCACCCCGAGCTCTTCTGGCTTCCTTCTTTTCAAATGGCACAGTGTTTACTCATGCTTTACTAATTACATTACATTTCATTTAGCCAACGCTTTTATCCAAAGCGACTTATATGATATACAGTAGACCGTAGACACAGCAACGGTGAGCAATGAGGGTTAAGAGTCTTGCTCAAGGACACAAAGACGCGGACTAGCTGAGCCAGGGTTTGAACCACCGATCCTCTGATTGAAAGTTGGACTTGCTAACCACTGAGCCAGAGTTGCCCTAACTAATGCTAAATAATGTGTAGTTATTATAAAGTGCAACCGGTACTCCTACTATTAATAGGGCAAAAATATTACAACCGTTGCATCTCCATCGCTTTTCTATTGTGTGATGAGATTTATACTGCAGTTCCTACCGCCCCGTAAGAAACTTCTACTTTTATAATTTTGACATGGCTTTGTTGTTTTTTTGCCTTCAGTGAGTCTCAATATCTAAAGGATAAGAAAATAATCCCTCACTTCTGCTTGTTCAGGTTCCTACACTCGGATCACGGAGACGTTGCTAAGCTAAAACAATCAGAACTGAGGTCATATGTTTGTGATGGGCGACAATCAGCTCCCGCCTCAACTTAAGAAGTTCAGATGGTTGGTGTACATCAGTCCTGTCATCACCATCCTCTCTCTCACCCTGCTGCTGTGGACCTACAGGTGGGTGAAATCATTAGCCTGATTGGCTTCAATGTGACTGATATTTAACATACTTTAACGATCCCTACAGGACATTGCATTACTAATGACGTTTTATTTGCACACAACTGATGCTTAATAAACGTGTCTGATGTTATATGTGAGAAATATTTTGTGGATTAGATCTTTGACCAGTTTTAAAGTCTTCAAAGGATTAATACATATCGCTTTACGGTGCAGTTATTTTCTTCATTCAACACTCCACCTGTTGAATGCTGCTCTGCACTTTGATTCATGGATATATCTGAATGTCTTGTTGAGTTAAATTTATTTTCAGGTTTTGTGCTTTGTCTATAAGTGTACTACTTGTGTTAAATAGAATGAATAGCAGCAGTGGAAAGGCTGACCAGTTATATAATACCTTTGTCCTTCTTCCTTCTGGTATTTGCTTCACCAACAAAGGTTTTGGCCCGAATTCCTGGTAGATACTCTTTCTGATATCTGATCCTTATCATTCGCACACGATTTGCACCACACAACTAAGTGATTTTGTTTTCTGACATGTTAAAACCCAAAAGAGCGCAGAAAACTCACTGTCCAGAAAAAACCCCATTGTTTCTCTAATTTGTGTTTAAATTATATTTTTAAAATAGTATCTAAAACTGGGCTATAGCCAACAAATCCTGGTATATCCAAGCTATATCAGACCTAGAAGAGCAATGTTAAAATTGCGTCTGTTGCTCAGTAAGTTACTTCCCCACCTGACAAACATAAAATGCTGCAAGCTTTAGCTGTGAGAGACTGTTGTCTCACCCTTGATATAATGTCATACTAAACAAATGTATAAAACTACATTTCTGATTTGTCTTTACAACCTTAATTCTTTGTTATTTATCATGATTTGCGCTACATTTGGGTGGGAGCCAATCAACAGTCACAGTACATCCTCCTTTATGGTCAGTTGACAAGAGTCATAATTACTGAGGCCACTTGAGGTCTTTGTTACTTGAGTGTAAATGTTGTTTTTAGGAGGAAAGCCTCTTTTGTTTCTAAAGATGGAGATAAAAATGGAGAAAAACTACAGTACCAGAACAATTAGCTTCAGCATCAGCCTCCATCCTCTCCCACCTCTTGACTTGTTCTTTGAACTTCAGTTGACATTTTTTAAAGAAAAATGTGATAAGTTTATATGACCCTACCAAAATACACTAATTTGCTTTGGATCCGCAGGTCCAACGTCTGGACCCAGTATTCCCAAACAACCAGCAGGCCTCAGATCCCAGTGCAGTCAGCAGAGCCTCCAAAACATAGTGCAGGACAAATAGGTAACTTTAACTGACTGCTTCACAATGTTTTCAAACTTTCCTTTTTTTCGGTTCTCCTCAGCTGCTGTGTATTATCTAACTTCTTATTTCCTTTTGATAAACTTCGCATTCAGGATCATTCTTGTTTTAATGTTATTTATTAACATTTGCATTTAAGTAATCTTTTACGTAATCTTCTTTTACACCCATCGGAACATTTGAAAAGGCAATCCTTCATTTATGACTGTCCACATACGTACTTTATTACTTAACAAGTAGGGGTGTGTATATATCATTACTGTTATCAGCTGCTGCAAGACCACTGAGTCACCCAATCCAGGCAATGATAGTATGCACATTAACAGCTTGTATACTAGTTCACTTACACAAGAATATAAAATAAAACAAAGAATCTATCTTGCGGCCGATAACTGTGACCTTTTCTGTTCAAGAAAAATGAGCGACATTGCAAGAGGTACGAGTAAAGTTACATGTGCATAACCATTAATATCGTTAGGGGCTAACACGCCTTTTCAGCCTCAGCCAGTCGGTTGCCACAAGCTTGTAAGCGAACAGAAGTCATACAAGACATACGTAAATGGCCTGAGTAAAGGCTCTGGTTGTAGGGCTAGCTTTAGTTCAGTGAATGCTTGTTCTGCATCAGGAGTCCAGGTCAGTTTCTCATGTGAGGAGAGGCTATGAAGGCAAATCATTGTCATAAAGAGAGAGCGCAAATCAATCATACGCGCGTGTAATTTACTTTGACGAGCGCTTTTACAGCACTCCGCGAGCAAACCCCTCTCAAAAGTTCCTCTCTCGCGAGTAAAAGTCACTCTGGCGCATTTTTAAACTGCTCGCGCGCGAAGCTTCAATCTGCGCTCGCGTCTCTGTAACCTTCTGATTTTATTTTTGACAGTAAGTGGGCGGAGCCAGTCTCCATCGTATCTCTACATCTAATTGGTTACAATCCTCGTCTGAGCATCCAGGGACTGGACATTGAGATGGTGACGTCTTACAAGTACCTGGGTGTTCACTTGAACAATAAACTGGACTGGTCCGACCACGCACATGCTCTTTATAAAAAGGGACAGAGCAGACTCTTTATGCTGAGGAGACTGAGGTCTTTTGGGGTGCAGGGAGCACTCCTGAAGACCTTCTTTGACTCTGTGGTGGCATCAGCCATCTTCTATGGAGTGGTCTTCTGGTGCAGCAGCATCACGGCAGCTGACAGGAGGAGACTGGACAAACTGGTAAGGAAGGCCAGCAGCGTGCTGGGGTGTCCTCTGGATACTGTGGAGGTGGTGGGAGACAGGAGGATGATGGCCAAGCTCTCATCCCTGATGAACCACGCCTCCCACCCCATGCAGGACACCCTGGCAGCTCTGCACAGCTCCTTCAGCCACCGGCTGATTCACCCCCGGTGTGTGAAGGAGAGGTACCGCAAGTCCTTCCTCCCTGCTGCTGTCAGGCTGCACAACAAGCTGACCTCCCAGTAGCCCACAAACATTCTGGACTCTCAATACTTGAACACTTTTTTATCACTCTGGTCACTTTAATCCATTCCGGTGCAATATTTTGTAATATTTGTAATTTTGTATATTCAATATTCTACTGTACATTCAATTTTCTTTTCTAAATAAACAGTAATAAACATAATAAAACAGTAAAGAAGAAAATTGAATGTACAGTAGAATATTGAATATACAAAATTACAAATATTACAAAATATTGCACCGGAATGGATTAAAGTGACCAGAGTGATAAAAAGTGTTCAAGTATTGAGAGTCCAGAATGTTTGTGGGCTACTGGGAGGTCAGCTTGTTGTGCAGCCTGACAGCAGCAGGGAGGAAGGACTTGCGGTACCTCTCCTTCACACACCGGGGGTGAATCAGCCGGTGGCTGAAGGAGCTGTGCAGAGGATTATCTTATTTTATCTTATCTTATATCACATCCAGGAAGAGACGGATGAACCCAGTCAACAGCACCCAGTAGAGACTGGCCCTCTGTGTATGTGGGTGTTAATGTGGGTGTCTGTAGACCCAGTGTGCAGCACGTTATCTCTGTGTTCCGGGGCTTGTTACCACGAGGTGGGCTATGAGGAAGCTAATGTGTGTGTCTGTTACGTTGCCAGTACGTTATCTCCGTGCCACAAGTCTACTGGAGCTTCCTGCCTGAATAAACGGCCAGTTGGAGCCAATACGAGATCAAGTGTGACTGAATTAATAACACAACACAAGAGAGAGGGAGTACACAACCGCTACAGTGGATACATATAGACAGTGGATCAGGGGCGGACTGGGGGAAAAAGTGGCCCAGGAGTTACTGTCAGACTGGCCCACTCATTACACAGCACGTTATATATGTATCCTCTGTGTATAAGACATCTGTCTTCCTGGATGTGATATCCAGCCAATCCAAAGACGAGGATTGTAACCAATTAGATGTAGAGATACGATGGAGACTGGCTCCGCCCACTTACTGTCAAAAATAAAATCTGCTCGAGAGCGAGCAGGTTACAGAGACGCGAGCGCAGATTGAAGCTTCGCGCGCGAGCAGGTTAAAAATGCGCGAGAGGGACTTTTACTCGCGAGAGAGGAACTTTTGAGAGGGGTTTGCTCGCGGAGTGATGTAAAAGCGCTCGTCAAAGTAAATTACACGCGCGTATGATTGATTTGCGCTCTCTCTTTATGACAGTGATTTGTCTTCATAATAGGCCTTTACCATGCATTAGGGCGCCATGGGGAGTCTCCTGAGGAGCATAATTCTCACTGAAAAATGCATTTGATGGTATATGAGACAAAATTGTATATGGGTTTCGAACAGTGGGGGCTCTAGGATGGACTGTTGCATTAACTGCCTGTAAGTCTTGGACAAATCTCCACTCTGTTGGTGCTCCCTTATCTCTTATAAGATAAGATAAGATAATCCTTTATTAGTCCCGCAGTGGGGAAATTACAGGATTACAGCAGCATTGCTCAGTACGTAAAGATAAAAGAAATCAAGTAATATAAATAAACAGTAATAAACATAATAAAATAAACAGTAAAGAAGAAATTGAATGTACAGTAGAATATTGAATATACAAATTACAAAATATTGCACCAGGATGGATTAAAGTGACCAGAATATTGAATATACAAATTACTAAATATTACAAAATATTGCACCAGAATGGATTAAAGTGACCAGAATATTGAATATACAATGCCTGTTGTAAATGTGTGATTGCAGTTTCTGTGTGTCACCACACACAGATACAATGCCCAGACGAACTGCTGAAACTTAAATTTTACCTTTCTTTGTTGCATGTGCTGTGTGTGCTTGGTGAGTTTGATGATTTCTGTGAGGCGGGCTTCTTCATAGCTGATGCAGCTCAGTTTAATAGCTCAGAGTAAGGGGGCAGCTTCTAGGGAACACTGTTTGAGGGAGCACTCCCAGTTACCTAGCACCTCACTTCTGACTCTGGTTTAATATTCTGTGACACTTCCAGCAGCTTGTTCTCAGCAGGCCGTTGATTGGCTGGTGGTGAATACGGTGCATTGCATGCGTCTGAGATCAGGATCTATCCTGTTCAATAAGTGAGAGAAGAGGTTTTCTCAGAAGCTTTGTCTGCTCCTGTCGTGGTTATGTCTATACATGAGACATAATTTTACACATTTCCTTAATTTACCTCCATTCTGCTTCATCTTTACACATTTTCAAATATCCTCTGTGGCTTTCAATTATTTCCAACTGTTTAAACTTTAATTTTTTCTTTCTTTTCCCTCTAAGTATGTTTTTTTATCCGTCCTAAACTAAATGATCCTCAGGAAAACCACATGTATTAACCTATTCATTAAGATGTTGACAACTGATTTCTCCATACTTATTTTTCATGAGGTACCTACCTGGTTTTCCCTTTGACCCCATTTTCTTTAACTATGCACATGGAATGCCAGATGGGGGACTGTAGGGTTCTCCTGGTGAAACTGAGCATATCAGAAAATACAAGAAAATGTGTCATGTTTATAACACTATTACACATTACAAATTAACATAAACCATATGTATGACACAAAATGACTCAAAGTTACCCCCAAACTGACTGCGTTTTTGAAAAATGTTGATAAAAGAAGTTAGGGACTAGCTAGAATGCTATACAAACTTGTTTTGAAATCCTGAGAACCAACAGGATCCGCCAATACCAACCATTCACACTATGCATTGCAAAGATATACACAGGAAAGTAATGTATGTCCAGCAAAGAATATGAAAATTGACTTACTTTTGGCTGAAACATGGATAATATGTTAGTGTTTGAGTGCAAACTGTAGGTCTGACCCAGCTGCAGACAGCTGAAGTGAAGCGAGGTGCATTTGAGGACCGTAGGACGAGCTGTGGTGCTTTCTAAACTTTCTGAATTTCCACACTTCTCGACAAAATAAATATTAAAAATACTTAACTTCACTCAATGAATTACAAACTTCACACAGACACTCTTCCAATATTGAGCTATTTTATATAATAATTACATGATATAGTTAAGATAATAAAAAGTAACTTTACATTTTTCTTTTCGAGAAAACGATTTGTTATGGCCTTATTATCTATCTTCACAAGGGTTTTTCGTATATTATACATCCTGCCCTAATTTATGACCTGTCCACATACGTCACCCACCACTGGCTCACCCAAAGCAGGCAATGATAGTAGGCACAATAACAGCTTGTACACTAGTTCACTTAGATAAGAATATAAAATACAACTAAGAATATAACATTGCCATTGCACTTCACTGCCAGTGCTTGGAATAGAGCTGTCAGCAGCAAACTGAACGTCTTTCTCTGGGGCTGCCATCAGCTCTCCTCCCAGTGAAGTAGTCTCCTAGTGGTGGAACCACAGTGTGAGCTAGCTAGCTAATTATTGTCTCATTTGTCTTGTCAGTCACTCATGCAGTTCCTTTCATGGCAGTCAAAGGGACAAAGACGCTGCTGGTGTCAGCTTATCTGGAGCACCGCACCGGCAAAAGGGAGGTCAGTGAAGAGAGCCACTCACCAGCTCATGTTTTACTCCCTGTGGCGCTCACTGGTTGCAACATGAACAGCTAATTAGAAAGCAAAAATATAAACAATAAAACATTGTAAGACTAACTTACACAAAAAGGGAGAAATTACATTGACATATAAGTGTAATACAGTAAAATAGCTGTGAAATAGATGAAAGAAAATGTAAAAATGCCAGGATAAAATTGTAGGTTTTACATCTTCCCCATAACATTGTACATCTTCTCCATTGCCAGGTTCGTGTTATTGCTGTGGTGCTGAGGAGTGAGACAGTTGCATATCACTGTGTCCTCCACTGTCAGAAGCAACTGCACATCTCTGAAGGTGTCTGTCAAATCCACACCGATCACTTTGGCTTTGCGTATGGGACAGCGGACATCATGTGTCCTCTACCCACAAGCTGTGAGACCCCATCTCATATCGCTGTGACCTCTGCTCCATTTAACTCTGAAGGTAATGAAGGGTTCTGCACACTGTTTTTGACCATGCTGGAGGCAGTTCACCAAGGATGACTTTGGTTGAGACTGAAATCCATGGTGCCCAGGGAATGAATCCTGTCGACTGGTGATCCTCTGACCACCAGCAAGTCATAGTTTTCACACATATTTTGAAACATCAACAACAAATGATTGAATACATTATGAGTATATTTCTACAGCAATTTTTGGTCTTCCCTGGTGATGACTTTTTTCAGACGTTTTTCAAACTGTGGTTCTTTTCTGTGGACACTAAGATACACTTCGCGAAGAGTTTTTAGAAGTGAAGAACCTGAAGGCGGAGACTGACTCCTTTGCTTTCAACTTCACCGTCTGCCTCTCCACCATGTTCGATTTCACCAATGTGCTGCAGGTAACATTACATTACATTGAATTTACAGTTGTTTTTTTAACTTTACTTACTTTATTCAGACATTATAAATAAAGGACTTGTTTACTAAAGTATGCTGACCAAGACGGGCAGACATGAGAAATAAAGAACAAAATAAGACTTGGTTAAGAAACTGGGCTACGATTTCTATGTCTCCACAATAATATTTTATTAATACTTCTACTATTTGCCTTTAATAATGACTAAGACCCATACTTTTGTCTTGTACCTAAGTGCCTGTAGTGTGCCAACCAAATATCTGTGTTGCATTGTAGCTGGTCCAGAGTTTGGAAATGCTGCAGTTACTGGGGGTGAACAGAGTTGCTGTCTATAAGACCAGCAGCAGCCCTGAAACACAGCGCATACTGGACTACTACACATCTAAAGGTGGAGTATTTTTTACAAGTTAAATCTTTTGTAAGTGTGTAATTATGTTGTCTCAGTTCACATTACAAGCAGCAGCAGTGGTATTTTATACAGTTATCTGTTTTCCACGCCTATCCTCTCAGCGTGTGAACAGTGTTAGCAGGGCAACAAAACTCCCTTTTCCCTGCATTGATGTACTTCCTTTAGCTCCCCAGGAGGAAGATGGACAGCTGATCCAACAATATCCTGCTTTCCAAGTTCATGATTGCATTGTGTTTCCTCAATAGCTAGAACGCTTCCCTTTTTTTTCAATAGAGGTAACTTGTTTTTCAGTCTTGAGACATCCCATTATCAACATGACTTTGAAGACCATGCAACCAGAAAAGTCCTGAAAATGGATTAATGTGTCTACACTGTGGACAGATATTGTGGATCAGATATTGTAAAAACAGCTGCTGCTGCTGGAAATATAGAGACTGATTAGTTCAATAAATTTGTCGTATGTGGTGTCTTCTTTTGTAGATGCCTTTTTGGTGAATGATCGCTGTCAGCTTTAACCTCACAAATACAAAACATTGTCTTTCCTGTGGCTTCACAATAAAAGCCACCATATGTTTCACTGGTTTAGTGCTGAACACTAACGTTAAAAATAGTCACACTAACACTAACGTCGGGTGATTTTCACCCGACATAAAATACCTGATAAAAAATACTTCTGATGAAAATATGTTAAAATACAACTATACAAGGTAAATTGAAGTCCTCTTCTATTATTTTAACCTATATAATTTCTCATAAAATTAAAAACAGGTATCATGGTGGGACCGTGAAAAAAGGCTCAAAATCGGGTGAAAAATGAGGAAATCGTCAATAAAACACGATTAAAAACATAAATAATGGAGCTATGAAGTTGTTCTTTGGTCCACATGTTCCTGGGACATGTGAGCCTTGTTCTGTGAAAGAAAAGTCAGATGTCAGTGTAAAAACCCATCCGGAATTTTTTTAACCCTCTAACACTAACGTCGGGTGAAAATCACCCGAACACCTGCCTGTTGAAAAAAACAGGGATCGGAGCTGAGAGACA
The DNA here is from genome assembly GCA_023566465.1 of Cottus gobio. NCBI lineage: Eukaryota > Metazoa > Chordata > Actinopteri > Perciformes > Cottidae > Cottus > Cottus gobio. The sequence goes on from CM042220.1 coordinate 9,836,718, forward strand.
CGCCCACTTCCAGTAACGTCAGTGAGAAGCAGGAAGCTACACAAGGACACACGCAACTCAGAAGAAAGCAACACGATGAAAATAACGTAAATATAATCGCTCGGGTGAAAATCACCCGACGTTAGTGTTCTAGGGTTAAATGTAAAGCATTTCTTCACCAACTTCCTTGTTGAGTAAAGTAGCTGCCTGAAACCATTGACATAATCAACTAACTAGATGTTGATGTAGTTCTGCTACCCTACTATCATATTGTAAAGGTCCATGCACAGTATGACCAAAATAAACCTAAATAATAATTAGGACAAAATCCAGTTCTCCCCTGTGAGTAACCTCCAAATCACCACCGTCTCTCACACTCAACCACTTAACAGGTGACATCAGTAAGTCCCTGAGGGTTCAGGGTTTGAGGTTTGATAATTCCAAACCCCATTCTTCTGTAGCCTCAACTTTTCTTTCTACTGTTCAAAGTTTAAAGACATATTCAGGGCGCAACTAATTGCTCTCACGTTAGCCATAACATTTCCCTTATTATTATTATTATTATTATTATTATTATTATTATTATATTGTAGCGACCCTTGGGAAAAAAAGCTACAAGACGTTATCTTGCTTGTTTCTGTGTACACAGGCTACTGTGGGCCATAGCCTACGCCAAAAACAACAGCGCTAAACGTTCTCTTAACGTGCTTAACAATCCGATCATAGACTAACTCTCAACAGGCTAACAGGACAACAAGAACATACCACCTCACTCTCTCTACCAATCCCAAGTACGCTCACTCATGCCAACCAGAACTCTATTGAACTTCGGAACTTAGTAAATGCAATAACCAGAAAAGAACAAATGTACACATGCAAAACATGGAAAAGAAAACACAAGTTGCTAACCATGAGGGCAAAAAAAGGATTCCCCACCTGGCATCCCCACCACAGAATACCCATGCAAGTCCAATCAATATCTTACCAACAAAACCCCATCACTTATTCATTTCATAATTCTCAAGTTGGATGAGCCGGATCCAGGGCCACAACAAATAAGGTCAGCAAATGCAAGTGTTTTATTTAAAAAAGGTTGAATTAGTTAAAACAAAATTAATTATATTAAATGATACTGGCAGAAAAATACCTGCAGAAAATACTACCAGTTTAACTGAGGTAATTATAAATAAAGTATACAGCAAATCATAGGTCCAACATAAAACAGGGGGACAAAAGCCCTTAATTCATAGGATGGGGTTGGTCTTATAGGCTGGAAACAGTGGCCAGCATGCAGAAGTTTGTCTTCAAGGTTTTTAGCCAGAAAAGACCTATTTTTTAACCCAAACCATAATCTTTTCCATGAGAACTCCCATGCACTTGACCAGCTGTCTTTAGTTCCTTGATGGCTTTCAGCTCCAAACAACCAGGAACACAACCAGGAACACAAACAACACAACAAGCACACAAGCCCTGAAAGAGGCCCTTGGGCTGTCACAATACCAAGGTTATATATACATTTATTGGAAGAAACCAAGCAAGTCTATGTTAAATTAGAAAGGTAGCGCACTTATATAGCCTAAATGGAATCCTTTGTTTCAAAACCAAATTTACCTGCGACTGCGATGCTTTGACTGAGATTGGCAGTCGAGTAAATCTGCTTATATTAAATCGTGGAATAATCCACTATGCAGGCTAACCCTTGGTAATATCCCTGGATGTAACAAAAGTGCTGAGCTAAAACCCCTTAACTGCTCACATGTGTTCACTAATGTCTCCTTCTTAGGTCTTGTTGAGGTGATTCCTTGGTCTCTGTCCAGATTTCTGAATGTTTCTCGAGGATGGCTGCCCTTACACGGTCCAGGTGACCTCCACTACTTTGGGCAGATTCCTGCTCTTAATGACTGTGTTTACAGACACATGTACCAATCCAGATACGTGGCCCTGCATGATATGGATGAGCTCATACTGACCCAGACGGTCAAAAGGTAGCAAATAGTTAAAAGAAACTACATGAAATGTATAACTGAAAGTAAAACTTTATGTGATCATAATGACCTGAAATGTATCCATGTACAGCAGTTATTGATGTCTCATAGGAGGAGTTGTAAATAATTATAAATGCAACCTTCTAAACATATCTATATTCAATATATCCACTTTAATATAGCATGTTGGTATTTATATTAATATGGCATTATTAATAGTTTATATATTGCTTTTTAATGTGTATGTGTATTAAAAAAACATGTTTATTCTTGTCATCATTCTATTACCAGTTGGTTGGAGCTGCTGCCTATGCTGGAAAATAAATATGGTGCTGACAAATGTTACATGTTTGAGAATAACGTATTCCCCACCACCGTCACGGCTCCGTCCACCTCCCGGACTCTGCCTCTGCAGAGCTGCTGCTCCAGCTGGCAGAATGTGTCTGGGGTGAACATCCTGGCACACCTGTACAAAGAACCCAACATTAAACACCGCTACGAAAACATCAAGACAATTGTCAACCCCCGAGCTGTGTTTGCCCCAACCGTCCACGGACTGCTGAAGTCACTCAAGGGCTGCACCATGGTTGACAGGCATATAGCACGGATGTACCACACAAGGTAGACTGATGGTTGTATACTTTCTAATTAAATAATGTGTGTAAGTCATTGGTTCATAGCTGCTTGTTTATCAAACAGAACCACCAGTCTATAGTCATGGTTTGCATTTTCATTTTAGCAAACGTTTCCACATATATATATATATATATATAATAGAAAGAGACATGAAAACTGAGGTGTGTTGTGTATTTCTTTGGATTCACTCAGGTTTCACATTCTGAGACATCCAGTTCAAAACATAGCATAGATAGGATTTACAAAACAATAAAAAAAGGTAGTAGTGGAAAAGGAAACTTAACTTCAGTATTCTATGGAAATGTCAAAACCATCACATAGTTGCACATCCAAAATATCCAAAGAGCTGCACCCTATCAGTTAGCCTAACTAAAAATATAGACCAACAACTAAAGCTGGTTATATGGTGCGAGTGTTTTCTCAGTTTGTATATAACTGTCATGCCTCATGTTTTCTGTCTGTGCAGAACTGCTGTACAACCCAAACTGACACCGGACCAGCTGATTTATGATGGCCGTCTGCTGAACTACAGCGGCCAACTCATATCAAATGTCAATACTGCATTAAGAGAGAGTGGACTTCTGCCAGAGGACAACGTATAGTAACCTCTGTTTGTGAATCTCGTGTGTGTGTGTGTGTGGGTGTGTGAGAGTGAGAGGATGAGAGAGAAAGGCACATGTAAAACATGTCTCTTAAAACTCAAGACAAGTGCACTTAAAGGCTTAAAGGTTGCATTATCAGCCTTTTGAAAAGTGAGAACATTTTGTCTGTTGCTTACTTCTTCAAAGGTTTTAAGAGTGGATTTTTTGGTTAAGGATCCCCTCTATGATGTTTTAAGACAAACAAATATTCTTTGAATACAGATTTGCACCTCCAGCTAGTGAATGTGAAAAGAAACTGCCCACACATCATTCTGCATAGTCGAGCTCAAACAACTACTTGAAGGAACAGGAAGTAACACATTTTATTTCCTGTAGGGGGTCTTTAGGACTAAAATAAATTTCAGGGTAAAATGTATTTCAGCTTCATCACAGATTGTACTTTATTCCCATGAGCAATAATTATATTGTACTCGGTTAATTAACAAGATTCATTGATGAGATCTGGGATTCAGATTCAGATTCAACATTATTGTCATTGCACAGAGTAGTACTAGGACAACGAAATGTATTTTAGCATCTGACCAGAAGTGGATGAAGGCTATCACCGTGGTGCAGAGTTCAGTAAGTTGACAGCTGAGTGGAAGAAGCTGTTCCTGAGCCTGCTGGTCCTGGAACAGATTTTCTATAGCACCTCCCAGAGGGGAGGAGAGCAAACAGTCTATGGTTGGGGTGTGAGGTGTCCCTGACGATGCCCTCCGCAGGCAACCATTGTGGTGACAGTCTCGATGGCAGGGAGTGGAGTACCGGTGATGAGTTGGGCAGTTTTGACCACCCTCCGCAGTGCTTTCTGGTCTAAGACAGAGCAGTTGCCATTCCAAACTGTGACGCAGTTAGTAAGGATGCTATCAATGGTGCAGCGGTAGAAATTCACCAGGATCAGAGGAGACATGTTGATTTTCTTCAGTTTTCTCAGGAAAAAGAGATGCTGGTGTGCCTTCTTAACCAGGGTTGAGGTGTTGCAGGTTCAAGAGAGGTCCTCTGAAATGTGGACACCCAATAACCTAAAGCTGGAGACATGCTCAACCTCCGTTCCATTATATGGATAGAGGGTGTGTGCAGCCTTTGGTTTTTCTGATGTCCACAATAAGCTCCTTGGTCTTTTTGGTGTTCATTTCCAGGTTGTTGTTTGCGCACCACGCTGCCAGGTGCTGGATCTCCTCCCGGTAGACCGACTCATTGTTGTTGTTGATGAGGCCCACCATGGTTGTGTCACCTAAAAACTTGCCATTGAAACCATGTACAGGCGTGCAGTCATAGGTGAAGAGGGAGTAGAGGAGAGGACTCAACACACAGCCCTGTGGAACGGCAGTGTTCAGGGTGAGGGTAGAGGAGGTGTGATTACCTATCCAAACATACTGGGGTCTGTTGGTTAAGAAATTCAGTAGGGAGGTGTTGATGACTAGGCCACTGTTGAGAAATATCAAATGCTCTATGATAATGTTTTATATTCATTTGCCTTGTGCGGTTTTTATATTCATTTACTTATGCAAGACCTCTTACACAAGCAGAACTATGGCAAAGTTCAAGGACTAAAAACCATCTTGCTGAATAACAGAATGTGCGAAGGGGGAGAACTATGCTTCCCCTAGAGTAAACAAAGAGCGGCGGTCACGTTGACATGTATCAAGGAACGATCAGCATGCGATATGGGCGTATGCTGGTGTGTAACTTCTCTGTGTAAAAGATCTAATAAAAGACGAAGCCACGACAGGGAAGGGAAGATTTCGTTCGTGAGGCTTTGACTGCGTAGTCATTGTAAGGAACGATATCTCCTTCGGCCGGAGCTTTGACAAACCGTTATACTTGGTCTTGTGTCTTATTGTCCATTACAGAGAACCTGAAGAAGTCCGTACGTGGGTGTGCACGTAAGAAGCGCATCACCACCTAATTTGGTGTTCAGTTTGGAGAGGATGATGGTGTTGAATGCTGAAATCGATAAACAGCATTCTCACAGCATAGGTGTGGTTGTTGTCCAGGTGGGACCTGACAATGCTCAAAAGAATTCAAATAGGGTAAAGTACATGTTTTGCCAATTTTGCTTTCAGTTTATTCATAACATGACAGACTCTGAGTTATTTTGTATTTTACAATTTTTGTATTTCTTTTTGTATTTTACAATTTTTGTATTTCTTTTTGTATTTTTTACAAAAATAATTCAAAAGAGGATGAGAGAGAAAGACACCTGTAAAACATGTCTCTTAAAACTCACTTTACAGAAGCAGCATCTTCACACTGTTTCTCATTGCAAAGAAGTCTAGTCTTTACAATAATAGAAATACAAGTGTGTGTGTGTGTGTGTGTGTGTGTGTGTGTGTGTGTGTGTGTGTGTGTGTGTGTGTGTGTGTGTGTGTGTGTGTGTGTGTGTGTGTGTGTGTGTGGGCGTGTGTGTGGGCGTGTGTGTGAGTGAGTCAGAGTGAGAGTGAGAGGTTGAGAGAGAAAGGCACATGTAAAACATGTCTCTTAAAACTCAAAACAAGTGCACTTAAAGGTTGTGAAGAAAGCTTAATCTTTGTGACTCAAGGAGAGAAGTACATTTATATTTGGTTCAGCCTGATAGATTTTAATCTGTCAATGACTGTCAATTAGTTTGGTTTCAGAACCCTGTAAAGCAGGGGTGTCAAACTCATTTTCACCGCGGGCCACTTCAGCATCATGGTCGCCCTCAAAGGGCCGGTTGTAACTGTAACACTATAAATGTAACTACTACCAAGCATATTGTTAAATAACTGTCTTTGTATTGTTTATTCAAGTGTAACAATATTGTACATGCATTTATATACATGTGTATATATGTGTATATATATAAACCCACATTACTCTATCAAAGATCAAACTTAAAACAGAAGAAAATAACAATGACAAAGATCAAACAATCGTTGTTATATTAACTTTGTTCAAAGCTTTTTTTTGTCACCTTTGAGAAGGACATAACTAGCCAATAATAACATGCATGTGGTCTGGGGCAGTGGTTCTACTGGTCTGGCTGCACCATCACCCCTGAATGAACCGAGATCCAAAGCAAGGAACATGTTCAACTTCTCAAATGGATTTAATGAAAAGATGGTGCAGTTTGAGCCTGAAATGGTACAGAATCTCACATGCCAACACAAAAAAACTAGTTTGAAATATTCCCTTGTACACTCAATCAAAAAACCCAAAAGTGCATCTTAAGGACACAAAGTAATACAACACACATAATCATTTTATAACTTCAGCCTTTAACAGACTCAGCAGTGCTTTCATGCACAAACATAATAAAAAGGTCGGGAATGAAGTGAACTATCACAAATAGTGTGTGTGTAAACTCATGCAAGTGTGTTGTGAACGCAGTGAATAGACGCACTCTGCTGCATTCAAAATTCCCTTCAAAATAAAATCACAGGATTTTTATATTGCCCATGCAAAGGTCCGCAACCCACTGAAAACGAGTCCGCGACGAACCGAAAACGGGTCCGCGCCGAACTGGAAACGGATCCGCGACAGACTGAAAACGGGTCCGCGACGAACCGGAAACGGGTCCGCGTCGAACTGGAAACGGATCCGCGACAGACTGAAAACGGGTCCGCGACGAACCGGAAACGGATCCGCGACAGACTGAAAACGGGTCCAAGCCGTCGCGGGCCACATAAAATGACGTGGCGGGCCACATTTGGCCCGCGGGCCTTGAGTTTGACACATGTGCTGTAAAGGGTGCATTGTTGAGTGAGCGGAAGTTGTGACCTTTCAGTTTTGTGGTCGCTGAGAAAGCACAATACACTGCAAACAACAATAAGCATTACATTTCACTGACACTTTTATCCAAAGCGACTTACATGATATACAGTAGACACAGCAACGGTGAGCAATGAGGGTTAAGTGTCTTGCTCAAGGACACAACGACATGGACTGGCTGAGCCGGGGTTTGAACCACCGACCTTCTAATTGAAAGACTGACTTGCTAACCACTGAGCCACAGTCGCCCCTAAAGCAAAAGAAGCACAAACACAACTGAGCTGCAAATGTCTTCTAGGACACAAATAACCAAACAGACAAAAAAAGAGTCATAGCAGAGTATTTTAAGCAGGATTAAAACTCAGCCATGTCGGTAGTGAGGCTGAAATATTAATTCTGAGGATAACGTGAATATCTGAACCAATGTCCACCACAGTCATCCCACAAAAGTCAATAATTATATTATATATGTATATTATAACATGACATATTGGTTTCATATTAATTATAAAAGCACTCAGCTAATCTGCTTTATCAGGACTGCATTTTTATTTTCTTGGGTGATTGATTAGTTCTTTTTTCAATTGGAATGTAGCATAAAGGATACATTTCAGTAACATACATAAAATGGTTTACCTCAATCATGCCCGGGAGCATGTTTTCAGTTGTTTCAGTTTAAGTGTTCTAAACTCTTGAGTGAAACTAACTTTAAAATTGCACTAACTTATCAAAAGTTTATGAATTAAATATAAATGCCCCTGATTGATCCACCTGTGTCTAATAACCCATATCTTCCCAGTGTATGTATTCCCTGTCTCTGTGCTTGTCTTTGTCCTCTGTATCAAGCGCTCCAGGGATTTCCATGGGTTTTTGTGATCTCTGCCTGATTTGTTTTTTAACTGGCCTAGTTTTGCCTCATCCCTGCCTGAATGGTTTGGCTGATATTCTGACCGATGTCCTTAGTACCAAAGCAGATTGAGTAAAGATGTTTTTTCTACACCTTATCCTGCTGTCTGGGCTGTGCTTTGAGTCCTGTTTTACCCTGTGGTACATCATTTTTGACAGATATTTAGAGAAAATATGGCAACCAGACAACACTTTTAATACGTTTACAGTCGTCAACCTCTGATGTGTTCATTTAGGACCAGCTGCTCTCATACTAAATGAGGGGGGACAGGGTGCTGATGATGGTGGCTGTATATGGAGCTACTGATTTAACATCTCTCAGCTGATATAGTTGTTAATTTATTAATAATTTACTATCATATCTGTATTATCCCCTGTAGTTAAAACTAGTAAAGATGTTGTGATGTTTATGGTACTCTGCATATTGTGCTTTGTCCCCAAGGTTATACAAGGGAACATGAAACATGAATATTTTTAGTTTTTGCTAATTCGGCTGGTACTTAATGCGCTCATGTTGGCACATGTGTGTGTTGTAAACCATTAATTTTTCATAGATGAATTGAATTTGTAAAACAAAACAGTTGACGATATACTACTGTTTTATTCATGTTCTTAATATCTCTTTTGTAAAATGTAATTGTTTTTAGTGAAATATTCTTTCTAATAATTTAAAACTACATTTTAATTTGATATGATAATCATGAAAGCAATTTACATTACAATGAAACTAAATCACAATATCATAATCCAAAACATATTTACAGTATCATACTATAAAACATCATTACAACATAATGTAAATAATCTCTTCATTCATATGCAGAATCTGTAGACAATGGGACAGGTTTGTTCTGGTTTATTTTTGTAGTTGTCTTGGTCAATTAGGATCTTAGATGCTTGGATTGAAGTCAGATAAAAGGTCCGGTAGAGAGCATAAGAGGCTTGGAACCCAACGGCTATCTTCTGTTGATAATATAGCTTTTTATTGGTTTAAAATTAGGATGTAATGTGTGTGATCAACAATCTGGTGATACACATTCACATTCACTCAATTCCAATTCCAGTCTGTCATCTTGAAAATTTAACTGTAAACAATGAGCAGGACATTGTAAAGGAAGTCCTCTGGCTACACTGGAATCCCTCAAATATAGCCCTTTTCCTCCAGAGGCTTATCATTTTCAGATTGGTAGACAATTGGTTCTGAGATTGTAATGAAAAGGACACACTCATGGTAAAAATGTGTACAATCAAATACAGTGGCATGCAACTTTAGTATTACTTGTAATTAACTCATCGTGGTGATGATGTAGTGCTTTATCTAATATTACCATGAGGCATTGATAAAGAGGTTGTTAAGAAATGGAGAAACGATTCTAGTAAAGTGGTTGGAGAATGTTTTTGTTCAGGAAGGCCATTTTGTATGCTCTACCACTAGAGGGCAGAATATAACTAACACAGTGAACTGTTGCTCAGAATATAATGGTGTTGTTGATTTCCAGGCAAGGCGTATATACTGCCAAGAAAACAAAAGAACAATGGGAACTCATACTTTAAAACATTTATTCCAGATATTAATATTACCTTGACATCAGTTGGATAAATGGCGGAACACCGCGTGTGTTGAAAATAATGAAATGTGCAGCCTTGCAGAATGTATTGAGAAAGTAAATTAATGTGAGATCATATAGAGATTGGGCTATATGTAAAAAAAAACATTTTTAATCTCAAATTAATTTGAGAAGAGATGCTGAGCTTGAAGGGCCAACGGCTGGTGGCTTTTTATGATGGAAGGGAACCAATCTCCCTGCATTTACAACTGCACACTGCTGGTGCAGATGACAGGCAATGGCCTCAATGTCTCCACTCACTCAGAGCAGATACAAGGGGTCACTGAGGCCACAGCTCGTGCCAATACATCTAGGATTATAAAATGTAAGTTGAACTACATCTTAGAGGTTAATATCAGGGTGACAATAATTCACACCGACTGAAGAGATCTGAATGCTTTCTATAGTTCATTGGTATTAAATATGTACTGAGATGGAAACCATCAAAGACCAGAGAAACAAATAGCATTGTCACTAAATCATGAGTTCTTGTTCTTTGTAAAGTTATCTCTTATCAGTGAGGGTAAATAAATATGGATGGATACCCATTTTTAAAGAGAATCCCTTCAGGTCAAAGGTCAAGGTAACTCTGCTCTCCAACTAAGAGTATTACCATCTTTATATTACACATTTATAGAAAATGAACAATATGTTCATTCCACTCAAGAAAATGTACAAACTAATATTTAATGATGAAAATGAAAAGACCATGCTCTTATTATTGGATTGTTTGTATGTTATGTAATTTGTTAAACCACATGCTGTTTATGATTTTATTGTGATGTTATCTGTAAATTACAAGGTAATTGCAGGACCAGACAGTTTTGAGTTGCTACGGGCATCTGTGAAGATTTATTTTTCCTCATTAGTGTTATTAGCCTATTAAATAAATACAAATAGTCTAGCTTTAGCAAAATGGATATTTTCATGTAATTATGTTTTTAATGTACAAATGTTCATGAAATACATTGAAATTTGGAATCTTCAACATGGTGAAAATCATATTCTAAGCTATATAGTCTTGGCAGTGAGAGCTATTGTGTGACCTGCTCACTCACTGCTGCTGCCAGACTGCAACAGCCATCTTGACTAAACTATGATGGAAGCAGTCTCCATGGCAACTCCACGTTCCAGAATAAAACCCAGAGATGACTGTATTTGCCTCTCTCCCCAAGCCCCACCCCCAACACACCTCACACAGCGCAGAAACGCTACAACACATTACAATACATTACCACCTATTTTTCATTCATCTCCTCCTCTGTCATCCTCCTTATTCGGCTTTACCTAGAGCACTGACCCCCCCCCCCACACACACACACACACACACACACGCACACACATCTAATTTTCTCCTGTCTACACGCAGTCTATATTCCAATAGACTCATCAAGTGCCCTGATCCCAACCCCCATACCACCACCACCTGACTCCACCCAAAACATTGTATCATCCATAGAACACATTACTCCCCCTGCCTTCCCCCACACCCTCTCATTTCCCTGCTGTCATACTACTACCTCACAATTTTCCTTTTGATTGGTGATATGCAGGAAATTGGGGTCGTGTGAGGCAAGATCCAAGAGAATAGAGCATGTGCTGTGAAACTGATCACTGAACTAAAGTCGGTTTCAGGATGATACAAGCCTGATTATTTCATGTAGCAGTATATTTGTTCTGTATTTATACTCCAAACATGCTATGCTTTCCATCAATTTGCAGTTTAGAGGTAATAAACTGCATCCTTTGTCCTTTTAAGGGAACTGGGCGGGATCTAAGGAAGCCACACCTCTTTGCACCAGAAAGACTCCATCCCGCAGTCAGTTCCTGAGATTTCAACTGTTTTGCATATTCCCTAACCCCTCCACATGCTATTGGGTTCCGCAACTCCTCCCATCAACCATCTGACCAATGATGCATGTAAGGCACTCCCCTAATCTCCTCCTTTCGCTTCTCCTCTTCCTTACTGTCCCCTTCTTCTCCCAGACAGACCCTGCCCTTTCCTTTCCGTCGCCCGGTCTGTGGATTTTCTTGTAGCGGATTGGGACTCTGACAATAGGAAGCGTTCTCAGCGGCCTGCAATGCTGGCACTCCACTCCCTCCTGCTGGGTATTCATGTGAGTACAATCTGGCTATTCACTTCTTTTTTTTTATGATATCGCATTTCGGCCCTCTCATCTTGTTTGTGCCGTCACGTGGAGTCCTAAATAATAGAGCACAATGACTGGAATGAGTGCAGATTAATATTTGATTGCTCCATCCCATCCAGCATCTGTGCATTGGTAAAGTACAGGCCCAGCCCTTGCTGTTATGATGTGTGCTCCGTTTGTTTTCATCCGTCGTTACAAACATAAAGGGAAAGCCTTGTATTGCAGCCTCATTTAAGAGCAACTGTTGCACTAAAACCCTGCACTGCTCTGCTTCTTCGTTGCTTCCTCAAACAGCCCACACACTTCTCCATTTTAGCTCCCAGGCGGCCCTGCTGCCGGCTCTGTGGCAGGTGGGCATCTCTGCTGCAGTCTGTAATCAGGCATACATGCTCTTTTGTTCAGAGGATTAGCCATCTTTCTTTGGGTTTCTGATCTGAATATGTATGGGCTATGTTGCCTTGGAAGCTATGTGAGGAGCCACATGTGAATCAGCGTATTGTTTGCTTATGTCATTCTGTTGCATACTGCAGCAACAGCCAATGCATCATTTTCAAACCTCTGGCCCAGACTGCGAGCATATGGTTCAGTGGTTCCTTTTTGCTTGGTCTTTTGTTCTGGAATATGGCAGATGTTCTTTCGGTAAAACTATCTCAAATGTCAAAAGCTTGATGAGTGCAGCTGAAGTACATGTTTGGCTGTTTTTTACTCTGTTGGCTGTCTGCACTGGGTCACAGGGAGGTTGCAGACAGTCCTGGATGCTGCGCCCCGAGGCCAGATACTTAGCAGGGGTTACATGTCTATCTGGGGACTTCAGGGTTTCTTTCAGTTTGTACAAATGAGCCTTGAGTCCTAGATTATGCCCAATGTTTGGCTGCGTTTGTACAACTGTGTTACAAACAAGGGTGCTGTGTTGACTCCACCAGCACAATCTTGAAATATTGACCAAGTGTAGGCTCCCGGCAACAGAGTACAAATTGTATCTTAGAAGGCATTGTATACAACTTCTGAATTCAGACATATTGCATTAATACAGATGTAGCTGGACCATATTGCTATGTGTGCAGCCAGTCAAACTTAAATAAAAACAAATGAATGAATACATTGATTAATCAGGATAATTTGCTCTGATCATTCAATCATTGGTTTAAAAACCTAATCTCCAGGTTGCATTATGCTTATGTAAATGGTGCTGTGGCAAAGGGTTTATTATCTTAACCCAAGAACTGAAATCAAATGATACAAACCAACAATTATTGAATTCATTAACTGTTGAAATACGTTATTTGGCTTGTCTTTTGAAGTTCCAGTCTGCTGTCTCATTAAACTGTTGTAATATGGTACATAGGCTACTTTCTTGTCACCATAAGGTTTGTAGAAAACCAAATTTCCCTTGCAGTAAAGACTGACCTGAAGTGTAGGTATTAACCACATTGCAGTGCAATAACATTTACATTGGCCTATGAGAGTACAGAGAAAGTACAGAAAAAATGTAAATATTGTGTCAGCATACAAGCATCCCATAATACATCTGCTAAATTGATAACCACTTCCGTTTTAAATCACTGCCCCTAATAGATATTCATGGCTCTTTTTCAGACTGTAAACTATATGCATGTCCTGTTGACTACAGCGGGTTGTATTTTGCTCATGATACTGCATGCTAGGTCTACACTTCAGATTGATGAAAGCCAATTGTTAGACTGTGTTATGTGCCTTCTTTTAAAATGGATTTTCCTGCACCGTGTGTTTAGGTTTAGCCAGTCTCATGAAAGTCAGCACTTTCACTGGTTAAGGGCATTTCCCCTAGGTTCTGTTCATGATGCATCACAAGTACACAACAACATAACCGTATGAAGAAACATTCAGTCACATCAAAGATTATATAATAACACAAATCCGTGACTCAAATGTTCCCACCGTGTCGCTCAACAAACTGTCGTGCCAAAATCACATCCAAGTCCATCTTTCCTTCTGCACATTCACATGCTATGTTTAAATTTACATTTTGTTTACAAGTGGCGACACGACTGACACACTGACCATTGGTATGCTCAAGCAAAACCCTGCCAGAGTGTTTGCACAGCACCACATGACGACATGTGATCTGAGTCAGCATATGAGACGCCACAGTCCCGCTGTAGCTCTTACTGCAGTTGGATGAGGGGTCGCAGGCCGGGCCCAGAGCTCCAGCGCTGGTCGGCCTTTTATAACAAATCTGCAGTGCATGTGGTGGCTGCAGACACGCTGCCTGCATTGTATTCTGCCAGCCTTTTGTGAGACTGGGCTCACTGGGAGAGGCACACACGTCTACTGACTCCCTTTGTGTGTCGGTGTTGATTAAAAACTCTGCTGACTGTACTTGACATGATGTGGTGACTTTCTGTCGGTTTCTCTCAGTAGGTGTCAGACCGCATCAATCTAATGTCGGCAGACAATGGCATATGAAAGACAACAGCTACGATGTTAGCCTAATGAGTTTTATTTCTTATTTTATTGTTTGGCATTGCTGCTTTTTATATGCATTTAAACTTTATGTATATCTACACCTATTATTTCACCTGTGTACATAGCGGTCTGTTTATTATTTACCTATCTTTGTCCTTGTCTCCAGCTTTTATTTCCTTTTTTGTGGAAGTACATTGATAGAGAAACATACTATGAATCATAAACAAACAGAAGTGGTTCTAATAGTTTATGTTGAGCCTGTTATACATAATGTGCACAGCCATAGTTTGTTTTCCCCATTATCCCGTTCACTGCTGTGACTGGTCTGACAGAGACTGATGCATTGAGACAAAGGTACAAAGGTTCTTTGGATTGTTACTGCCAGTACAGATGGGGCAATGAAATCAGCCATGCTCGACCTGCATCTGAATTATTATAATTATTCCATGATTCCATCAGATACTGCTGCAAATTGGCATTTTTTTGTATTATTTACTACCTATGGGAAATTCAAAATGCTTTTTAGGAATGTAATTTATGGATAATAATGCATCCCTGTTGCTCATACAAAGTCTCTGGTACATAACTTGCTCATGTTTACTCTGCCTTCTTCTTTATCTCAACACAGGTACTTCTTTATTACAATCTACATGCTGCCTTGCAAGTAAAACAAAATAAAATCAATCACATTTATTAGATCCTTATGTCTATAGTTCTGCTGAGGCCGAGCGTAGGCCGGAACAATTACTGCATGATGACACATGCACAGGGACACAACAGATGTGGATGGAAACATAAACTACAGTCTATATTTAAACACAATCTGGACAGCACAGCATCGAGGGCCTACACTTCCTATTTCAGGTCACTGAGACTTTCGGCCATGTTTACCGGTCCAGCCGACAGCTGACTGCTAAATGAAATGGTAGGAAAACGCTGTAGTTTGAAGTCTGTTAGTCTAAAGTCCTCTCTGCTGTGACGCATACAACAGATATCACACATTTACAGAGAAATGATTACAAACAATGGTGCATATAGTCTAACACAGGTACAACAATTACAGTAACACAAATGTAAAATACTGGATGCAGTGTGAGGAAAAGGTAGTCGCCTCTTACTCAAACAGGGAAGAGGAAGCCCAGGGGAAACGCTTTGTATGGCCCTTGACGTGCAAACATCCTGGAATCCTGAGTAGTCACAGTTTAATTTATTAACTTTCAAGAGAATCGTGTCACAGTGGTGTGATTGTGGTAGGCGTGTAATGAACATACAAGAACACAGTTCATTTCTTTGAACATCAGTTTGATGTATCGTGATATGTGATGATAAATCGGTAGCACTTTATAATAAGTACACACTATTTAGCATTAGTAAAGCATGTATAAACACTGAATTCATCATTTATAAAGCATTATTCAAACATAAATCCTCATTAGTATGCAATTCATAAACACAGTTCTAAATGTTTCATTCTTGATTAATAAGCTTGTGGTTTCATACTTTAGAAATTATGGATTCCCCATTTGTAAATTAAGTATTAAGGACTTATAGATGATTACTAAGATAATTTGTAAAGTGTAAGTAAATGATTGAAAAAAAAAGAAGCAATTCCCGATTTTTTTTTTGAATAATGCTTTATAAATGATGAATTCAATGTTTATTCATGATTTACTAATGCTAAATAGTGTGTACTTATTATAAAGTGCTACCAATAAATCAGCCCTAAAATCAGGCCGAGTAGACCATTTTTGTTTTAACAGCCAAGACTTCAAGATCTTTGCCACGGAGACTTCTGTCACCCATCCCAGTACAACAGGGCGGATGAAATTTAATTAGTAGTGCTTAAAGCAGAGACAAATGTCCAGTTAGCCAAGATAATCCAAATAATGATGATAATGTGTTCTCTGTTCCAAGTGCACACCTCACAACAACAAAAAGACAAGCATCACTTTATGGGAGCGGTGAGGAGCGGCAGGCCAGCCCTCGTGCAGCCGACGCAATCTGAGCTGGTTGGGCTAATAGCAGTGTTTTCTCTGAATGTGAGCTCATGTTGCTGAAATCTAATTAAACCATTCATATAATAAGTCTTTGTCTTCAGGAGAAAGGTGTTTAGCACACACAAAAAGATGCCTCCTGATAGTCTGGTCCGTGGACAAGCAATGACAGTCACTGCTTCCCTGATGGTAATAGCACAGGAGTTATGTATCAGGCCAGGTTTATCTGAATCTGTGTGAAGTGTTTGCCTTTTTGGATTGGGATTTGAGTTGATTGGATGTGATGGTGTCATCTGAGTCTGGGAGACACTAATCCAGATGGCAGACAGGGCTTTACCCTGCAGGAGGACATTAAGCCACTTAACTGTAATGCAGGGTGAGAGTGGACAGAGAAGCTTTGCACTCAAACAGCTTCATTTACAAACAACATTCCCATTCGGTGGATCTTCTGCATGCGTCATGTTCCATGGTGACAGAGAAAACACAGCTCCAAACTGACTTGAAAGACTGACCTCATGTGCATGAAGTGCTGATCATGCAGTTCCCGTGACAGAACGTTGAAGAAGATCTAGTCACATGCAGCTTCAAACGTTACCGTATACTGCAGATTCAGGTTTCTAGTCAGTCTGTACTCTACTGTCACTATTACTGTATGTCTCAGAGTTCTCTCAGATATTTGTACCTCTCAACTGAGGGATTATGTATTACTATTTTTTAAACGTGTCGGCAGGAAAACTTTACTTTATTACACTATATTATACTGTACTATTTTACAGAACATATTATAACATTATATTACTATAACATATTGTTATTTTTGTCTTTTCTGATTGTAATGCAATGCATTTTATTGACATTATTCAGCTTTTCCGAGAGCTGCTGTCATGGAGCGTTTTTAAAGGAAGATCCTCTTTCTGTGGTGAGACGAGTGGGAGGAACAGAGGCGAGGAGGGCTGCTGAGAGAACGGACAGGCAGGGAGGGAGGGAGGGAGGGAGGAAGGGATGGGAAGGTGGGGGGAGATGGTTGCAACCCTAAAGGCCGTGGCTAGCCAGCCGAGAGGGGAGGAGCCTGAGGGCTTTGGCTTCTCAAGCTTCCTCCTGATGTCACCGTTCAGCTGCTGCAATTCAGAGTCCATGTGAAGGGAGGACAGTCCAGGGAGGGGTGGGCTTTTGAGGAGAGACAAGAGGAGGGGGAGTCAGAGCGGGGCGGGGAAGGGCTGGCTGTGTGGACGGTGAAAGGGCTCGCGGAGCTCCTGAGTCGGTTGGCCCCATCTGCAAGACGTCTGTGGCTGAGATCAGGCCTGCTGATGCTATGAGCGCATTTATGTGGTTTTGAGAGAGAGAGAGAAGAGAAAAAAAGGAGGACAATAGAAAGAAGGAAAAGGCATGAAGGGAGGGGAAGAGATGTGGGGTGGAGAGCTATGAGCAGATCTGGAATGCCATTGTTAGAGCTGCTCTGTGTTGCAGAGAGGGACAGCTGCCTCTGAGGCCTGCTTGCTCATGTGAGTCAGGCAACCCAGTTCACCGTACATTTCCCCCCATCTCCTTAAAGACAGACAGAGAGACAGACAAACAGACGGTGCTTGAACTCAGCCAACCGGGAGTCGAGGGAAGGAACTAGGAGGAATTTGGGGAGTGGCATTTTAAAGCTTCCTCTCCTCTCCTTACTCTCAAGGAAAAGGGGCCAACAGCTATACTTGTCAGTGGGGAGCTTTAGCTCTTGGTGTTAGGTGATGTGCAGGCCTGATTAGCCTGATCCCAAGTCAGACTGAGAGAGCTGTTGTGTAGATGCAACCTCAAAGGAGAAAGTAAAAACCCTGCTGTTGGAACAGTGGATGAAAGATGAGGCGAGGCTGAAGGATTGTACAGTCACAGGGCTGTGACGCATGAAGAGGTGATGGGTGAGTTGACATTACCTTCTAAGGAACGGTTTGTGTGTCTCTTATTAGCGCTAATTAGATCTAGATCATAGCTCTTAACTGGGATATGAACAATAGCAGTAACGCAACATGGAGTGGATTCGTTATATAAAGTGCTCTTTAAGATTTCTACTGTTCTTGTGGTATGTTAACTTCTTTCTCTGGTACATAAAACTATATCATCAGTAAGCGTGCAATGATGTTTCACTGACAATGCATCACATTCCAATCCAAAGGACTGGGATCTGTTCTCATTTCAGTTTTGGATTTCTGGTTTATGTATCTGTAGTTGAATCAAGTCAAACACAGTGGTTGTGAAATGCACACTTCCGTTTGTTACATTCCACTTGCTCTCCAGCTCACATGTTTATATTAGCACTACCACCTCGAGCATATATTTGTGGTCTATAGTGTGCTATGTATCTTAAAGTAAACAAGTCAGAGTTTCCCTTTTCATAAGGGTGGCTTCCAGCAGCATATGTGCTTGGCATTAAATCAGCCAACTGTAGGCCGAGTAGTTTCTCAGACATCTTACGTAATATCCACAGTTTCTACAAGCAATACATCCCAATGTTAGTGTAATTCAACATGTCAGAGCTCTTCATGCCAACGATGACACACACACACACACACACACACACACACACACACACACACACACACACACACACACACACACACACACACACACACGCACACACTCTTAGTCTGACACCATTCCTTGAATTTTCATCCACTTTTAAATTGCATCTATGTGTAATGGAATCTAGATGAAGTGGAAGTGGAGAGCTTTCATTTAAGAGGCATAATGTAGTCCCAAGGTTATTAGAGGATGATGCATGACAGACATGTGTAGTGACAACAATTGCAGAAATGAAGTGAAAACCACAAAGAGCTAGTGGCTAATGACGTGTTCCCGACAATGTTGTCTCTCAGTTCTTTGATAAAAGGGTCTTAGAAGACAGATGATCTCTGAGGGAACAAAGGAAACAGAGAGGGCTTGATGGTTTCTGATTGTGTACAGCTGAATTGGAGAAAAATAAATACTTTGTAATGTTCCAGTACAAACAAGCTTAACTACCTAACCAGACCAATGGTTGGAACGATCCTAACATTACCTGAAATACAGATTGAGGCTGTTTCATAAGCAGCATTTATCGACCACATTAAAGCAGTGTGCCTGTGTTTTTAGTGTTCATGTAATCCTTCATGTGCTTATGTACAATATGACAGATGCACAACATGTCGTTGGCACACTCACATAATCTGTGCCTGACCCAGTGATACAGTTTCATGTAACAGCAACTACCATCTGAACAGAGAGCCAGCAGCCATCCACTAATCATCTGGAACTCAACTAATGTTCAACAATAAAACGGAGGACATTGTGTATGGTCAAATATTGCCCGTAATTACACAAGATGCATTTGAACATTGGTGTTAACAGCATATTTATATATATATATATATATATACACACATGTATTACTCTTCTAACATCCCTGTCAACACAGACATGTTGGCTCCTGGACTGCATAGTTGTCCCGTCTGAGACTTATTTACGTGTTTCTAACATGTATTAATTTCTCCTCCACTGCATTAACTTATTAGGATTGTCATTGGTAAAGTCAAACAACCTCTGGCTGTGCAGTTGTTTGAAAAAAAAGACGCTCATCCTACTGACACAGTTTAACAAGAGAGGGAGTCCATAGAACGGCAGCAGATACAGGCTTTGGAGGAGGGCTTGTTCTGTTCACGGCGTTATGACTCATTTCTTCCTTTGCTCACGCTGAGGGGAGCAAACATGTTTCCTCAAGGCTTTTGTGACCTCTCTTCCTCCCTGTGTGTGCAGGTTAAGCGGTCCCCGTGCCCCCTTTGAATGTCCGTCACTATGGCTAAGCGTGAGACCGGCAGCACCAGCCCTGTGGTCAGGCAGATAGACAAGCAGTTCCTGGTCTGCAGCATTTGTTTGGACCATTACCACAACCCCAAGGTCCTGCCCTGCCTGCACACCTTCTGTGAGAAGTAAGCTCTGATGCAATCAATCAAACGTCCTTTGTACAGCACCTTTCATTCAACGCAGGTCAAAGTTAAACAGTGCTGTAAGATCAATATGGTAGAAAGATAAACAGTAAAACAATGGGAGAGAATAAAAGAGAAACGCAGTACATAATGGAAATTGAATAAGAGCCATAAAACATTTTAAAGCCAAAATAGAACATATAAAAAGACATTCAATAGTTCATTGCATTATGTGTTTTTTGTTTTGTTATATTCCCACTGCCACTGATTCCTTAAAGGGATGTTAAAAGACATTCTTGTGTGTAATGTCCCAAAATCACATATCTTATGCCAAATATTCTCTCATCTTAATGGCTTCTGCATGATGTGAGGCACCAATCTGAGCTTGGCCACAATAAATAACAGCATTCTTTAAAGAACAGCTTTGTTGGCAGCAAGTCCTGGTTTCCACAGCGTTGTGACTCCCACATGGGACAGACTGTACAGTTACTTCAACACGTTGCTGCTCTCTGTGGGGCCCAACCAAAGAATTATATTGATCTCGCTTCAGTCCTCTAATTCTTTAACTTCTTGCCTCTCTCTAGATGCCTACAGAACTACATCCCTCCCCAGTCTTTGACGCTGTCCTGTCCAGTATGCAGACAGACCTCTATCTTGCCAGAGAAGGGTGTGGCGGCCCTGCAGAACAATTTCTTCATCACAAACCTAATGGAGGTGTTGCAGCGAGACCCGGAGTGCAGCCGACCTGAGGCCTGTAATGTTCTCGAGTCCGCCAGTGCAGCTACGGCCTGTCAGCCGCTCTCTTGCCCCAACCATGAGGGCAAGGTAAGCAAACAAATGGGCCGAGGGTGTTTATGTAGTAGGCCAGATATGTCAGAAGTCAGCCACAAGTTCATGACAACACTGTGGACTGTTACAGGATCTTATATATTTTTAATTTATTTGTTTTACTTGCGTTTGAGTTCTTAAGCATATTTACCCATATAATGTAGGATGTTCAGTTGTCTTGTGCTCCACTGCACCATCTGCAGGTGATGGAGTTTTACTGCGAGTCGTGTGAAACCGCCATGTGTCTGGAGTGTACAGAAGGAGAACACAGGGAACATGTGACAGTTCCTCTGAGGGATGTGCTGGAGCAGCACAAGTCAGCGCTAAAGAATCAGCTGGATGCTGTGCGCAACAGGTTGGCCTCTCAGTGCATTTAATCCATGATGAAGAATGTGATTGCATTTGGAAGAGCTTGGAAGTATGAATAATGCTAATTTGAACGTTTTATTTTGTGTTCATCATTTTTGCTTTTGTCTGGCAGACTACCTCAGCTGACGGCTGCCATTGAGATTGTGAACGAGATCTCCAAGCAGCTTACAGAGCGGAAAAATGAGGCAGTGACTGAAATCAGTAACACTTTTGACGAGCTGGAGAAGGCCTTACACCAACGCAAGACCGCTCTCATCACCGAGGTGGAAAACATCTGCAGCACTAAGCAGAAGGTCTGTGGTCTTACTGCTTTTTATTTTTTAGTAATGTCGCATGTTTTAGTACAAGCACCACTGACTGTCTGCCTCTGTCTCTTTGGACCTCTTTAGGTGCTTCAAGCCCAGCTGACCTCTTTGCTTCAGGGCAAAGAGAACATTCAAAGCAGCTGTAACTTCACGGAGCAGGCCCTGAGCCATGGCAGCGCCACGGAGGTCCTGTTGGTCCAGAAGCAGATGGGTGAGAGGGTCAGTGCCCTGGCGCGACACACCTTTCCCGAGCAGCCTCATGAAAATGGACATCTGGAATGTCAGGTAGAGACGGATGGACTGAGGCGCTCCATCCAGAACCTGGGAGTCCTCATCACTACGGGGACTGTCGGCCATACTAGCGTGGCCACCGGTGAAGGTCTGCGGCATGCACTGGTCGGCCAGCACAACACTGTCACTGTCACTACTAAAGACAAGGATGGAGAACTAGTGAAGACTGGTAATGCTGCTCTGAGGGCAGAGATTATTTCTGCAGATGGCGTGTGCACTGGAGCTGAGGTGGCGGACAACAAGAACGGCACCTATGAGGTCGGATACACCATCCGCTCAGAGGGAGAGTTCACCTTCTCTTTGCTGCTGTACGAGCAACCTGTGAGGGGGAGTCCGTTCCGCCTGCGAGCCGTCAAGCCGTCAGATGTCCTGCAGTCACCCGACGACGTGAAGAGAAGAGTGAAGTCTCCGAGTGGAGGAGGAGGTCATGTTCGACAGAAGGCTGTGCGCAGACCCTCTAGCATGTACAGCACCACCAAGAAAAAGGAAAACCCAATAGAGGATGAGCTGATCTACAGAGTGGGTGGGTGAATAACTGGCTAGATCTGGTGTTAATTCTGGTAACTGATGCAGTATGATGTTTTTCGCTACAGCGCACACAGAGTCGTATCTCCAGATAATTTGAGTACCTGATGATGCTGAGTATGCAGTTAGACCTCTTTATGTGGCACACAATTATTCTGTCTGTAAACATCTTCGGAGATTATCCAAGAGAAAGCACAGCAGAACTGATTTGTGCATTATTTCCGACTCATGCATGGTGCTGAAGCAGTCTGATGTCTTGTTTTGTGTTAGGAACAAGAGGACGAGATAAAGGAGAATTCACTAACTTACAAGGCATCTCCACCTCCAGTAATGGACGGATTGTGGTGGCCGACAGCAACAACCAGTGCATACAGGTCAGTGCCGTTCTCTTGAGCTGAAATTAATTATTTAGTTGTTTTGGTATTGGTGTAAGTGAATCTCTTTTTCTAGGTATTCACAAACGATGGCCAGTTTAAGATGCGGTTTGGGGTCAGAGGTCGTTCACCAGGGCAGCTGCAGAGGCCCACAGGGGTCACAGTGGACATGAATGGTGACATCGTTGTAGCTGATTACGACAACAGATGGATTAGCATCTTCTCCTCGGATGGCAAGTTCAAGGTGAGTGTTCACAGCCAAGAATAAAATGCTTCACTGCATGAATTCAAAAATGTTTCTTTGAATGACTAAAGTGTCCCTCTGGTTGTCAAAGAGCAAAATCGGCGCAGGGAGATTGATGGGGCCCAAAGGTGTGGCTGTGGATAAGAATGGACACATCATCACGGTTGATAATAAGGCCTGCTGCGTCTTCATCTTCCAATCAAACGGGAAGCTGGTGACAAAGTTCGGAGCCAGAGGAACATCAGACAGACACTTTGCAGGTACTGGGTCATACTTAGTACGAGTACCGATGATCATTTAATTAATGATGTCTCTTACAGGAAGGCTGGAGAAACAATGAACAATGCTTTATGTCTCAGGGCAGGATGTTGGCCAGATTTACGGATTTCATTTATGCTTGTTTGTACAAATATCATTTATTAAGTGATCAGCATGTTTCTATGCACCCTTAATTTAGGGTCTAACTAATGTAAGCATGTATGGCTGCTTGTTTAATTATAAGCATCTGCGCAAAGGTAATACTTGTTTTTTATTGCATTGATTTTGTCCTGTAAACATGCAGCTGATTATCATATGGTTCTAAACACAGCTGTATTGAGGCAAAAGTTAATTATGCCCCCTAATGCATGAAAAAGATGTAAAGGTTGTCTTCCTGTCTTCGCCTGACTGAACAAAAAGGTCTGTGAACAGGATTTGCTTGCCTTACTTATGAATCCCTCGTTCATATGGCAGACCGCAGTATTTCAGTTGAAACTCACCCGCTTTCATTTCAATATCTCACATGGACCTTTTCTTTCCTTTTAGAAAAAAGTGGTGCAAACATTGCACTGGAACAAAAGCTTAGTAAATCTGGCCCGGTTTTCAGTAAGTAATGAATTCCCCGTGAATGTGAACTACGAAAATAAATCGATGTTCTTTTTATATGTTGATGCATCAGCTCTGTCATGTCTCACGTATTGTCCCTCGTCAACTCTCAGAGTGCCTGTGTGTCCTGTGTGTCCTGTCGCCCATGAATAGTGTGGAACTTCCTCTCGTACGTTGTGAAACAGAGGATGATTCATCTTTCCCCTCTTTCTCTCTCTGTCTCCTCTGCTGCTTCCAGGTCCTCACTTTGTGGCCGTAAATAACAAAAATGAAATTGTGGTAACAGACTTTCATAACCATTCAGTCAAGGTATGGCGTGTTGCAAGTATGATTGTACATTCTTTATTGTACTAAACCTGCATTGGAAGTATTATAGATACATGGCTTGCAGGACAAATATCTGTATTTGAATTAACTTATTTCTTAAAGCTACCGCAAACCTCTTACCTGTTTCTTAGCTCTATGCTGTATACTTTAGTTTTATATTTTTCAAAGTTCAGTAATCTGAATGAAGCGCTAAGTTACCTTTAGTCATGTTTTCCCCATCTTCCACAATAACGTTGCCAGTGGAGTGCATATAGAACAATTGAAATAAACAAGCATGCAATTTATAATCTCTGTTTAAATCAAACAAACATTAGAAAACATAATAAATAATATTTACAAGGTAAACAGCTGCTGTTCCTGACTGGCTGTGTTGTTTTAGTTCATTTTAGCAATGTGCACTGTATCCTGTTTAACATATTTGTATAATGTGTGACATCAGAATGT
The DNA here is from genome assembly GCA_023566465.1 of Cottus gobio. Classification (NCBI taxonomy): domain Eukaryota; kingdom Metazoa; phylum Chordata; class Actinopteri; order Perciformes; family Cottidae; genus Cottus; species Cottus gobio. Next base: position 9,861,305 of record CM042220.1, read on the forward strand.
AATGTTTCCATTCTCTTCCCTGTTTATTCTATCTTGCAGGTGTACAATGCAGATGGGGAGTTCCTGTTTAAATTTGGCTCCCATGGAGAGGGGAACGGCCAGTTCAATGCTCCAACAGGCGTGGCTGTGGATGCCAACGGAAATATCATTGTTGCTGATTGGGGCAACAGTCGGATCCAGGTCAGCTTGAGAAAACGACATCACGTTGAACACAGGGAGCGAATTTGTAAGTATATCACTTAACCTTTCCTCTGTGCTGTGTGACAAACCAGGTGTTCGACAGCTCAGGGTCCTTCCTGTCCTACATCAACACATCAGCGGACCCCCTTTACGGCCCTCAGGGTCTGGCCCTCACATCTGATGGCCATGTGGCGGTGGCGGACTCTGGGAACCACTGCTTCAAGGTGTACCGCTACCTGCAGTAGATACCTGAGACAGCCATCTTCACCACTGCAAGCACTGACAACGACACAGCCAATGTATTCCACAGGGTGCAATCCAATACAGCCTTTTGATGTGCACATCAGATGATCTCCCGGATATAATTAAGTGTCTGATCCTGAGTTTACCCTCCCTGTGATGTGTGTTGAAGGTTGTTTGTAAAGTTGGATAATGTAGCATCCTTGGGACAAGTGATGGACTTAAAGCTATGGACTGGTTTTAGAGAATGTCAAAAAAAAACATTTTTGTGTGTTGTACGCTGTTGATGGTATTATTCAAGACCGGACCGGGTAGGGTGTAGATTGAAGTATTTAATGAGCCATAACTTGTCCAAATGCATGACGTTTTTTTAATTTATCTTAATGCCTAGGCAACAACACAGTGTACCCATCGGTTGCTTTTCTCATGAACTAGTTAATGCTTACAGTGAAATGAACAACGCTTACGCTTCCATCCAGCAATGAAATGTAAAATTTCGCATTTATTGACAACTCACATAAAAACATGTCATCACCATCTGTGCATTGATTTGCTGTATGTACTGTATATACATAAATGTATATTGTGTATATTAGTTTAATTCGTATGTTCGTGCTACGATTTTGAAACACACAGCCTTTTGGCTATTCAGAGAGCAGCAGCTAAGGATTCCAGGATTTTAACCGTGTGTATGGCAGCTGTCAACGTGTGCTTTTTGATCATACTCGGCACATGCTTAAAAGAAGAGGAGTGTCGTATTTATTGCTAAAGTAAGCAGCACAATACTCATTTTTGTTAGTATATCTGTTGTTTTAAAGGGGGGGGAAAGCTAATTTATTTTATTTTATACACTAGCACAGCATTTACAAATTATTTTTCTAAATTGATGTGCTTTTTTCTTTAGAGGTACACACTTTATTCTTTTCCCTTTAAGGGAAATTTCACCTTAAAACAGAATTCAGTACCCCCACATCAAGACATTTTTGATCAGTGTTTGCACATGAGCAGCTCTTTTTCAAAGCCATAAACTCATTTTGGATGTCTTCAAAGTTGTTCTGTTCAGAATTCATGGCTATAGATATGGGCTCATAGAGTGATTGTTTTTGCTTTCACAATAAAGAGCTTTATTCAACAGTTACAAACCAGAAAGAATACATATCTCAGGAAATCCATCCAAATTAGATCAGCATGTTAATGGAACAACAGCTTTTGTTGGAGACTTTGTGAGACAACTGGTAATTTGTGCAAATGAAGTCTAGATTCAAGACCACACAAATGACTGGGATGGAATATGAATTCTGTTTTACGGTGTTTTTTCTTTGGGCCTTTTACATAGGAAACAGTTACAACATATTTAAATGATAGTTTACTAGATTGCATTTGCCAGCAAACTCATCCCCGCTTTAGAATCCACCCACCTATGGTACTAATGTAAGCTATCTGACAAAATACAGTTTGATCTGAGTTTCTGCCTGCACCACATCAAGCCATGACCGAGCCCAAGTGAAACACCTGTACCAGTAGAGCTGTTGCTGCTCTTGCTCCCCCTAGTGTTCATTCTGTGTAATGTCATCAGCAGAAGCTGGACCAGGAGAAGGAAAAAAGCAACTTCCTGGTTTGACATAATAACCAACATTCACCCTTCCCAGTGTAAGGATTTCACCAGTGAAGTCAACCAGGAAGCTTCTGTTTTGCATGCCCCTGGTCTGTTGTTTGACTTGTTGCAAACAGGAGCCCAGACATCTTTATAGAGTCACATGCTCACCTTTTTCTGATGTGTCTGAAGCATTTTACACTGCGCTGTGTCACACCAATACACATTTGGATTTATCAATGAATATGCACTGGTAATAAAAGCACATCATGGTTTACTGAGTTGTTGTTTACCTACAAATCATTACGCTTGACTTGCACTGAGGGGATTTGGATCTATATCTAAATGTGCACATTGAACTTAATCACTGATTAGTGGTGATAAGGGACGGTAAGGAGCCGCAGTGGCTCCACTTGTTGGTTCACAGCAGGGGTCACTAAAAGGTGGACTCCAGTCCGGGTCAGGACCCAGACGCCGTTTTATCCGAACCAATAACCGATAGATAATTAGGAATAATTCAATTTTGACAGGTCCATGCGTTGTAAATCGCCGCTTGTAAATCACGTGATACTACTCAGCCAATCAAATATGTGTATTCCGATAAGCGTTCATTTGCGGATTGAGTGAGATATAAACAGACAGCAGAGACGGGACGAGAGGCCGAGCAGTCGGCGTAGTGAATCAGAGAAGTTATTGCACATGGCATTCTCCAAGAAGTGGCGATTATTATAAGCACCACCAGCCTTGAGCCCAATATGATCAGAATCCTAACAAATGACTTATCTGTCCAACAAAGTGGTTTCTATAACCACAGATAAACCCTGCACACAAATGTATATTATTAGAAGATGAGAGGAATATAATATCGGGGCTTTTTTGGGTGACATCATAAATATTGTTGAGATATGATTATATTATTCAAGCTAAACAATATGTTTGAACAAAAAACAGACAATATCTTGAAAAATTATTTATTTGCAGACCATGCTGTGCTTCTGGTCTATGTTACAAATACTTACAGCACATAGAGTATGCATTTCTTTTAACAATAACATTCCCAAAACATCCAAATGGTATATTTATAGATAATACATATGTATATACATACATGTGCATAAAAACAGCTCAGAATGCACTCAAAGCATTAAAGTGGAATAAAATAACCACATTATTGATACAGTGTCAAACCTAGATAAACAAGCACATTGTGCATTGAAAGAAATCATACTTGGGCTAAACATTTCATGAAGGTATGATATCACAGGTTGCATAGAATTGTTTTCAATAAAAAAAAGAGCAAATAAACCTGGCATTTAGAAAGCAATGACTTTGAAGTAAGTGTCATACGAATCACGAGGTAATCAGATGTTATGGCAATCCTGTGCCTTGATCTGGAAAAAAAAAAGTCAAAACTGCTTATCTTGTGTGAACAATGTATTGTATATTGAAATCCCAATAACAAACAGTTATACAGTTTGAAAAAGATAGGTTCAAAGCAAAAATAAATATATTTAACACTAATGAGTCAGGGAGAAGATGACTGAGGCTAAAACATTTCCTTCCCTTCTGCTAAACTTATTGGACAATATTTCTACGGTTTAAAGTAAATCAATAACACACAGCTCTGCTGTGAGAGGGCTGTGGAGTCCCAGCTATCTCTACTTAGCTACAGTAGTCAATACTTACAAATGAAGCATAGCTATTGTGCCAAGAGGGAAAATAGTTCCTGCAATAGTGTCTGTGGAACCTCAGCTATAGTACAATGAACATTGCAGACCAGCTGTCTCGTAAGTCGATTCAATACTACAGACTAACAGTTTAATTTATCGCTAGTGCCATGTCAATAATATGGTCTTAATCATACAGTGTTTCAAAAACGAAATATGAGAAGGAATTTAACAATTACAATTGGCCATTTATAAATACTGTTTTTCTTGGGATACACAAACTATAAAACACAAACTGGTGGAAATACAGTAGATCTGATGCATTTGTCGCAACTCCATTCAAATCAGTGTGTCGACTTTTTTTAATGAATTCAAACAGTCTTAAAATACCAAAATAAATGCATGCAAAAACATGAGCACAATACAACAGTGGATGTCTTACTGATCACACAGGACAAAAGATACTGTAACACATTGATTTCTTAGGCACACACTGAATCTAAGGACAAACCATTCCCTATAAGAACAGACGGGTTTACCCAGTGGGAGCAAACTATGGGCGGTGTCTTGATGCAGCAAACCAGAGATACAAAGCCTGTTGGTAACAACTACTACAGTATGCAACGTATCCACCTTCTCTTGACCTACTCAGTAAAACGCCAAATGCCGCTCAAGTTAAGAGGCATCTTCTGTAGCACCTTTGGAAACGTAATAACACCTTTTTTTGGGATCAAGTGGCATCAAAAGCAAATCATTAGGTGAGTGCCGACAACTTGACTAGTGCCTTGAAACAGCTGCTTACAAAGTCCGTCCCCAAGTTAGTGTCCGGATCACTCCCCAGCCGTGGAAGGGATGTAGCATTTCAAGTAGATTTCTGAAAAGAATCAAAGCTCTTGTAGTTTGTGTTGCTTCACACACAATCTTCAATTTCTATCTAAATGTGAGGCACTTGCAAAACAAAACAAAAAAAATCAACTGAAACTCTCAATCATTAGTCTGTTTGTTAGACCTCTGAGCTGTCACTGAGGGCTTTCGTCATCATGGGTTCTGCGCTGCTGGAGCTCTTGGGTACCTCTTTCTTCTCTCGCTTGGACCGGACCAGCAGCACCACCACGATGATGATGAGCACCATGAGGAGTAGCCCGACAAAGATACCAATGATCAACACTAGTCTGTCATCACTGTTGTCTTTCCGGTTGAGCTCACGAGGGATGATCCCTTTGGTGAAGATCTCCCTCTCCGGGCTCGTCCTCTGCTGGCTGCCGCGGTCCAGAGCGATGTGGAGGATGTTGGTGCCACGATTGTTACTCTGACCGATCTCCTCTATTACATCTGGCAGTCCGTCGGCTGATCTTCTGGTCCGATGTTGAACTTTTGGAAGCGGATTTGTGTGCTGGCTCATCACGTGGTACTCCAGGCTTCTCTTCCCAATGCCGCGGTTAGCGTTGACCCGCGAACGAACAGTGTAGATGGTGTGAATAAACCACTCTCTCCCTGCAGATACCTGGAAAAAACAAGAGTACTTGTTTAAAAAAAAAAACACATACCCGTAGATGTTGTTTCCCTTCATGGCCCATGTGTGTTATGGTATTGTTTCTATATTAGTGTATATCCGGCCAAACATGACGCCACCTCAAACATACAACGGGGCCAGTGCAGTTACTCTACCATAGAGTTGAAAAACAGGAAGGTTTTCAGCCACTGGCTGTAGACATACTGATACTGACTTTTTCACTTTAACTTGCCAAGAAATACAGACTTGCCAGGCGAAGCAATCTGGACTCCTGATGAAAGAGCGTTCTGACTCACATGTGATCAGAGGCTACATAAAGGCCAGCCCACACGGTGACGGGATTGCTCACTCGCAATAAGGTTTCCATGCAGAAAGTGTAATATCAGTGGGTTTATTTTTTCTCGTCTTAAGAAGAAAAAGAACATCTTTTTCGGTCACTTTCTGTGATCCTTATACAGTGCACATTATATTCATCTGCTCCTTCCACTTTGCTCTCAGCAGGATGCCACAAGTTCACACCTGTTCCCTGAGAGTTACATCCCAGACTGAAATAAGTGGCCACACTCAAATGTAAATTCCAGCACAAAATAACCTCTAGCATGCATCACAGCTTGGTTAAATATGATAATGTGGACGATTCGAGGACCTGTGCTGAATGTGTTTCTAATACTTGAGTATTATACTGACCTGGAAGAGAGCTGAGGAATCAATTCTGAAACCATCTGATGCAGGTTGTCTTACTAGAGCTAAAGCGCCGGGGTCATCCACTGCCAGGAAGGCATCGAAAGCCACATTACCAAATGACCGGGCCTGGGTCTCTGGCTGGGCCTTGTCCTGGAGTGAGAGGATAACACAGGATGGAAGATTTATAGGTTTGAATGGACACAAAGCACATGATGAGATATACTTTTGTTACTTACAATTATCTTGAATCTGTAGAGTAGTGATGGAGCATCAGCCAGACAGCCAAACTCAAAGTTGCTGGGGTTGTATTTAGGGACATAGCCATCAGCGCCAGTACACAGGAAGACTTTCTCTATGTTACAAATAAAGGAGTCGCCCAAGTTCTGCACTGGATCCACCATTACTCTTCCGTAAATCATATCCCCTGAGGGAAGAGAAATACATGTTTCATCACTGCCGTACACATAACCTTGATTGTTTAATGTAAAGTTTGTACTGATGAAGATTTAAATTAGCTTATTTTTCTCAGACAACAATAGTGAGAGCAACATGAAACACCAGTCTCTTGTCAACAAGAGCTTTCCACGCTCACTTGGACAACAGCTTCAAGGACCTTTCAAAAACTTTCAAGATCTTATTTAGAAAAATCAAACCCAGGCTTTAGTAATAAGCTTGTTTTGGGAGAAGGCATGAAAGTGGTCAAAATTATACTTAATATGGGCCCCATTTCCATTTAAATTGTATGCTGCAGAGGCAGGGAATAAAGGGGAACATTTCTGCTAAATCAACAGAAATACTAATCACACAAGGATTTACATTTGATCTGGAGAATAATCTGTGGAAGTCCAAGTAGCGAGGTAATGAAATACATTAACAGCATCCATGCAATGTCATTAACTATGGTGGCCCGGTTTGTTTCAACAAACTTTTGCAAAAAGTATGTATTTCATGACTGCATGTTATTGCCTTACCTTGTGAGAAGGCAGTGTCGGTCTCCTGTCCGAAGCCCATGGAGCCGTCTGAGAGCCAGAGCGTCCGCTTAGAGAGTAAGATCATCTGCGTGTTCAGGCTGAACTCAGCAGCCACAGGGTCGCTGACCTACAGGCACATGGGAGACAGACAGACACACACAAACCATGTTTTAGACAAAGCCAAGCAAAGTTAACAACAGAGACACTAGATGAAACATTTTTTGATCCTAATCACACCATTTTTGTACAGAACATATGTTATGATATTTCATATAATTATTACGGGGAGAATACATCTAATTAGAATTTTGATGGGGTTTAATTTTTTATTTCTGGCATTTCATGGACAAAACAATTAATGAATTTGGCCAGCTTTGCTAATATTATTGTAGATAATGTGTTGATGCTGTGGGTGGTTACATGTTGGCATCAGGAGCTGGACACATAGCGCTGCATGTGCAGCCAAGTGGATTAAAAGCGAGATGTTGATTGAAGATATGTTCCTGTCAGTATAAGTGAGAAGAGTTGCAGTTTTATGAATACTTCATTGGATGGTGTGAACCAGGAGGTGGTTTCTGCTTAGATTCCTCAAGAGATGGGATAAAAAAAGAGAGGGAAGAAAATAAATGACGAAAACTATTGAATAGGAGCCAAGATGTTTGGCTTACAGGAAGTAATGAATCTTGATTTAACTTTCCCAAAGATTCATAGGCCCAGGCTTTATCTGGTTTTCTATGCATGTAGAGCACACTGGTCATGTGACAGTTTCCCCAGAAGCCCAGGTTGAAAGGGGCGTGGCAAAGGGAAGATAATTGTTTGGGGTGGGGAGACAGGAAATGTTTTTTGGAGGTATGTGGAGGAGTAGTGTACGAGCCGGGCAGCCTTCAGTCTAAAGGGAGGGAAATGTTTTGTCCCTTTTTATGGCTGTTCTCATTGATCTGAAGTGGACAAAATTAAGTGTGATTCCAGGACCATGAGCAGATAACTGGAATTCAAGTTCTGTCTGTCTGTCAGTCTGTTGTTAAAATGAGTTTCTTTTCCTGATTTATATTTTGTCATCTAGAAGGGAGAAGAATTTGTTCCTCTGACATCTTTTTGGATTTTGTTGTCTTGTTAATGGGTGATTTTAAGTGTGCTTTTAGTGCATTCCTTTGTTCCAATTTCCTTTTTTAATCTGGCCTTCTGCTCTTTAAACTAGAGATGTTTAACCGGAAGAAGGAAGGCGCTATTTAAATCCAACCCATTTTCTTTCTTTGACTACATTTTCTCATTCAATAAACTTTTCAATTTTCCCTGTTTGATTTTAGACAAGGTGAGGTCACCTGCTGAAAGCGGATGTCCATGTCGAAGGTCAGCGGCTCTCTGGGATTGCAAACAGGAGGGATGTTGTACTCCAGGCTGGGAGGGGATGTGCAGGGGATCAGCTTCACTGTGTACGTGCCAGAGTAGTCACGCACCTGACAAGGGAAATTATGTTTACAGTAAGAAAGAGGTGTAAAAACAAGTAAACTGGAGAACAGAATGTTTACTTACAGCAAAATCTGAGACAAATGTCCACTGCTGGATGGGCTGGTTGTAGGTTGGCTCATTCCTCACAAGACTGAGGTTAAAGGTCAACCCAGGGTGGTCAGGACACATGACCATGGAAGTCAGTGGTGAAGCTGATGGAAAAATACATCTATTAAAGTATTTGCAGCATGCTCAGTCCAGAATTTAAATATATCGAAAATAAAAAAAGACAAACGGAGACAAATACTGTACTGTCAATTTTTAACTAATTATGAATGTGATATGAGAAAAGAGATGGTCCACTGGTAAAAGCCATACGTTTAATTTAAACTATAAAGCTGCTTCATTAATTACGTCCAATGTATACTTAAAAAGTAAGTTAAAAACTACTGTAATATGACATACTGTACCTGGATGTGCAAACACAAACAGGCCTCTGAATCGAGCCTCAGTGCGGAAGTTGACGACTAGTCGTCCCTGGCCATTTATACGCATGCTGGTCGGGTACAGGGCACCTACAAGGACATCACAGATCACAATTTTAATGTGGCCACTTATTTGCATTCCCACATTTGGTTTGAAGTAGTCCTCAATTTTAGACTTACCTTGCAGGTCAGCCTCCGGTGGGCTACCTATGCCATCCCGCCATAAGATGGCAGTGTCGTAAACAAAAGTGAGCTTCAGCTCTGACTGTAAATCAAAGTGCTGCCATCCTCCTGCTCCCACAGGGGAATGGAAGACATAGGACACATGGAGCGGCACTCGTAGCGTCACATAGGACTGGACCAGATTCAACACCTGCAGTGAAAAACAACATGTTGTTTCAGAGCAAATCATTTAAATTATACTTCACATATTAATATACTGTATCCCTGTTATCGAGGTATCGGGAGAAAAACAAACCTGAATAAATTGCATGTACAATACCTCTGGAGATGATGAAGAATATTTTCTGCTCTGAATAGTGCTTCAGGCAGTCCACCGATTGATCAGTCATGGCAATGCATGTATTAGTGAACTTAAAGCATACTTTCCTGGGAAATCATGGCTGTTAACTTCATATATATTAACTTCAAGTAGGCATCAGTATATTCCCTTGATGTTTAATAGCTGTAAGATTGAATGTATTCTCTAAATGGTCATGGACTCTGAAATACTGCAATTTGTATCTTTTCAACTCGATCAATTAAAAACATTTCAATTGCTTTTCACATTGCTGTAATAAAACCGGTTGCACAGCATTTACATTCGTTGGGGATATTGGATTCCTCCCAAACCTCCCCTCTCTAAAAGAGCTGTCCTAAAATGGTCAAAGGATTCCAAGTGGTGAAAGTCCTCACAGGGAGCGGCCTCTGGTATCTGCTCTCTCCTCTGACCTGTGAGAGGTACCTGCCCGCACTGGCTCCGTGTTCATGTGGAAACGTGCCTACGCCTCTGGGCGCTGAGAGCTCACGCAGATGATTTGCAGAATGGCTTTCTGACACATTCTGCTGGGCCTTAATAGATTCCTCCGGTCTTGTTAAGCTGGGCACTAAGCCCTACACTGTGACATGACACTGCCCCCGGCTTGCACAGTCGGTGCTCAGACTTCCGACCCACTTAGAGGAGCACTCGGGTCACAGGGCACCCGCAAACAAAGGCGGTTTCTTTTTCCATTCATCCTGCTTGAAAATATCTTGAAACTGAACTGTTGACGCCTCGGTCTATGCATCTACATACCGCCGTTTGCTCTGTTCGGTAACCATAGCAACAACATCTACATACAGCCCTGAATGTTTACCACTGCACCGCTGGATGGAAATACAACAGGGACCAGAATGTATTGTTATACATGTTTTCGTCAGGGTGTTGAGTCAAAACCATTCTTCTCTTTCATAACGTGCTTTTTTTTTATTATATAGGATTAGCTCTGATTAGTGTGGTCACTAAATCTTGCCATTTAATGCAAAGTGTGTGCATTATGAATTTAACTGTAAGGTACATTTTGCATTACCAACGGCAGTCTGCTTACTTGTCAAAACATGTTTATTACTGCCCTGTTCTCATTTACATCATGTGGCTACAGGCAATGCAGTTCCACTTGTAGAGAGAGGCTGTTATCCCCTGGGTGATGCCTTTATTATTGAATAAACCTGAAGCAATGTAAAATGAGAAACTCCCATTATAAAAACAAACCAATATACCTAAATATATGTGCGAGTGCTGTAGGGATTTCATTAATAATCCCCAGTAGGGAGTGTAGTGGAGGTTTTCATGATGTCCTCATGCACGGTTGCAGTCTTTCTTTATCAACACTCTCCCTTAATTAACTGAAAGTCCACTAACTGGAGGTTTCCAAGGTGAACGCAAAAAAAAAAGTGCTGCGAGGCATGTACGCCAGGAGAACACAGAGGGCTTTCATAACTCCTGCTTCTGGCTCCGCATATAACAGTTGCTACAAAGAGCACATTGCACACATAGAGATGCATGCATATGTTTATGAGGCTGCTGGCTGTTGACTTGCCACTTTGAGAAGATAAATAACCGGTCCCACCAGAAGTTGAAGAGAGCAAAGTGTCAGGTTAGTCATTACTATTGAGGTTAACATGGGTCTCCATACACCAATGGATGACTTCTCTACAGGCTAGTATTTACTTTAGGATATTAAGGGAAAACCAAGCAGGCAAGCAGAGTTTTAATATGCCTGTAAATTATTATATAGGATTGAAAATCCAGGAGTTTTTTTCAATGAAAATGCAAAAGACTTGTTACGGGACAGAATAGACCAGTAACTGCTAAGTCCACATTCCTATCCTCAAGGGGGTCTGCGGCTTTATTGAACCGACTCCTTGCTCCTCATGTCTAGGGATGACAAAAGGGGTCAGAGGTGAGCTGAAGCTCAAAGGTGGGGCTGCTTTACCTGTCCATCAGTCCCAATGTTGCCTCCACAGTCACTGAGCAGCTCAGACATGTCGTAGTAGCTGGTGAATTCCCACAAACAAGCTTCCAAGTTGAGGTTTCTGTAGAATCGGAGTGTACTGGATCCCCTGAGTGAAGTGCTGTATTGGTAGGAGGATGTCTCGCCGATCACTTCTGGATTTTTAGTGGCTTCAGTAAGGAAGCCATAGCGAGTCTTGACCTCAGCGTGGTCCAACAAATTGGAGCAGCGATGGTTGCCAACACGGGTACCGTCTGGGCTCAGCGTGAGCTCAAAGTTAGACAGGGCTCGGGTGGACACGACAGGTAGCATACCTGAGAGAAGATACGCATAGAGCAGTCAGAGAGTGGAAGCATATATATATATATATATATATATGTATATATGCATGTTAGATTCACAATGTAGGAACAACTAACTAAAGTAGTCTGCAATTCAAAAACTGGTTGATGAGTGACATACAGAACCAAGATTGTTCCAGCTCGAGAAATGTTTCAAACTGGTTGATATTTTCACTGATGAACTTTATTTTAAACATGCAATCTACTGTTCTTACCATCGATGTGGGGCATGGTCACAGTTAGCTTGATGAGGTTGGGGTGGTCTGTGTCTTCTGTGCCAGTGTACCGCAGCTTGGCAGAGAAGGGCTCGGCCCCAACTGTGCCTGCAACACGAGGCTGGCACATTCCTGCAACCGAGCAATACACAAACCAACATCAAACGTTTTGTTTTCCTAACAATCCTCCACATCCTTTTATGTTTCATTTTTCTGTCGGAGCAAGTACTGCTGCAAGTACTGCAGCGGGAGAGAAAAATGCAGCGAGCAGCTGCTTATTGCGTTGAATCATTTCCACGAGAGAGACTTAACATTTCAAGTGAAAGAATAAGCTGCACTCACCCTCGTCCATGCTGATGGACACTATGGGGCTACTGAGCTCCAGACCCTCATCCCCGTTAGAGTTCACGCCCCTTGCGGCACACTGGACCCTGGAACCAGCCTGAAAGTAGACTGAATCCAGAGTGATGAGCTTGGAGGAGGTGAAGAAGGTGTCAAAGTCTACTTCCCTCATAGGGCTTGTGACGCCATCGAGGCTGGTGGGGGCGCTAACGAGCCAACGATAACGCGTTAGGGTGTTGTTGATGTTCTCGCTTAAGCAGATGGAGCCTGTCTTGTCATAGTCTGGGTACTTAGGGTTACAGGCCTGAGAAAGGGAAAGAAGAAATGCTTGAGTAAAATGCACCCAAAAATCACTGCAGCAGCCAAAGTAATTCCTGTATACTCCTGATGAGCCCTCAAGGTAGCTCATAATTGAGCAAAGTGTGCACATCTGCTAAATAACAATAACCTCATTAACAGTATTTACCGGTTACTGCACTGACAGAGAGTCTTGCTAAATGAGTCATTAGCAGAGTAAATTACTGAAAGGTATGCCACTAAGTATTCATTGCAGTTGGGACATACAGTGACACAAATGACAGGGTATCCGGCCACAGGGGGAGAGTCCCTAGTCCTGTCGATGTCATCGTAATGCAACAGAGAAACCACTCTGGGCACCGAGGGGAAGGTCACATCCGCCATGCTGTTGGTCTCCTCGATATAGATTATAGCTTTGCTCATCTGTTGATTGACAAGCAAGGGCAATTAAGAGAATGTTAATGGAGAAGGTAGCTAGACACTTGACAGTTAATCATTTGTTAATTTAGCTTGATTTTCACCTTTGTCTCTGCCACCATGTTCTCATCAGGCTTAAGGTGCACAGTGAACGCCTCCCTCATTTCTCTGACACTGTCATATAAAATCTCCACCTCCACATAGTGCTGGGTGTCACCCTCTTTGAACACTATTTCTGTAGAGAAAGAAGAGATTTGAAAACTCTTTTCATAGCACATTTGAAATCAATTCTGTTCTGATGAAAGTGCCACGCGGTGTTATTTACCCTCAGATATGGGATGGTAATCCTCCCCAGACGTAGCAGATCCATCCTTGGTGTGAACTCGGACAACAGAGACCTTGGAGGTGTCTCCAACACGCAGCACTGGGATCTTCACCACAGACACTTGGCCATTTTCCTTTGGCTCGTTCACACTGAATTTGGTCTCTCCAAACCTAATAATTGCCTCTGAAAAAGCATGAAATCATGCTAGTAAACTGTGACTAGCGTTACAGCATACCACATATTAAAGACCCTGTGTGCAACTTTCTGAATGTGTTGCCCCAGCTGTAATATCATAACAGACACGATGGTAGATAAGGACAAGCAGCAACACACAGACTAAACAATTTGTCCCATTTTTCCCAAACTAAATTCATGCCACTGGGATGATTTTAATAATGTTAAATATTCTGCACATGGCGGTATGTAAACAGAACCCATTCTAAGGAACAACGTGTAACAACAAAACAAATCATTCTTACTGTCTGCATCGTCTTTTATCTTGACGAGTGTTTCATTCTGTCCTCCAATAGATGCTCCATATGGAGATTCACTCTTGGGGCTTCCCAACACAAGTCGGAGCTCTTCTTCTTCCTCATGTTCTGTGTCATCAACTAGTACCAGTACACAAGGCTTTTCAATCTCTCCTGAAAAAAGGAAAAAGATATTGAGTGACTGCATATGTCCTATTAATATATATTTTTTAAGTAAACTAACCTAAACCATGGAAAGAGATGTGTGCTAGGTTTTACAACGCCACCTGGTAAGAAGGTGATGATGGAGCCATCTGTGTTGGGCCTCTCATTGAAGTCCATCATGACCTGGGCTGTCCCCTGCCTGCTGTAACAGCGAACGGTGGACTTGTAGCTGATGTCTCCACTACGGTAAACAGTAGCCGAGATCTGGCCTGAGTTCTCATTGCCTACATACACGGCATCGCGGAACTGCACCTTGGGCACTGGAACGACACAAACCAAAGATTATCAGAAATACAGTAAGTACAACCGTTTAAATTCATTTGAATTACAATGACTGTCACTCACGGTCTGAAATCGAGTCATTGATGAGGATGTTAGCCTTACTGGGCTCTCCGAGTATCCCGTTCATAGGCATACGGAGCACCAGTTCAAACCTCTCTAGCCCCTCCAGCACCGGCTGACCCAGGTCATCCAGGATGGTCACACGAAACGTCTGCATGGTGACCCCCGGTGCAAAATCCAGATTCCGGCTGATCCCAACGTAATCCACACCAGCTGCTCCACAACACAATATAGGTCAGGAATGTTTCAAAGAACATGGTGCTTATGGGATATAGTGAAGATAACACAAACGGACTACAGCACTTGATCTTATTATAACCAGCAGTTCTCATGTTACTTCATAATTCATTTGTGGATGTCAGGCAGCAAGCAAGATGAAAGGATGTACCCTGTGTTCTGACAAAATGACACTTTCTATCTCGTGGTCAATAGGCATGAACAGTTGGAATTTGTTGCATGATTAAAGGAGCGCTGCAAGAAACTGGATATCCCCCGAGCGCAAACAGGTTACTCATTTGCTATTCTTTGAAGAGTCTGAGTATTGAAAGCTCACCCTTTGCCCGCAGGCTTTTCTCGTGTACTTATGACCCAGTTATGTGCTTAAGTTGGGGCTTGCTTTTTTTCCATGCTGCATATGATTAGATGCTAGTCATTTTTACGGTTATAATACAGGCAATATCTGTGCAAGGAAGAGAAGACTGCCTGATAATATATATCTCTATATATATATCTATATATATATAGATATATATATATATATATGTGTGTGTGTGTGTATCAGATATTCTCAAGGCAAGGGCTCAACAGAAAAAAGCCATGACTTCTCTCCCGCTCACCTAAAACAATGTTTACATTCCACAGGTCATCCACCCAACATATCCAGCTTTAACATCACCATTGACTCTTGATCTCAGGAAAACAAAGAGTGACAGGGCGATGACTTAAGTCTATTGTTTTCTGTGGCTTACATTTCTCTAAGCACTAACTAGCTAAAGCTGTCAGCGAAAGGCGCCTCGCAGGGACACGTACCTTCAGCAGAGACAGGATCTGTCTTTCTGGAGCGCACTGTGACGGTTCCTCCTTTGGAGAGATCAGTCCCCGTCCTCCATACCTGCACCTCCACAAAGCCATCGCTCTCATCCACGTGGTAGTCTGTGTTGCCAAAGTAGAAGATGGGAGCTGGGAAGAACAACAGATAAAAGGAATGAAGGAGATGAGGAAAAGCCCACAGTAGGATGTAATCCATAATCATCTTTTAGCTGTTTCACAACAGGATACTCGAATGCCTGTTGTAATTGTTGAGCTGAATCTGTAATAGCTCGCATAACCTGCCTCTGATTACAGGAGAAATCGAGGGAACGTTTCTGTTGAAACACCAGCAGGTAGTCAACCCTGTAATTGCCACCCTTAAACAACACTTTCTAACTTCCTGGGATGATGTTTTGGGGGGATTTCTAAATTTGTATGCACTCGAGTCCTAAAAGACAAAAAGCAACCTGAAGATGAGGCTAGTGGTGGAGTTGACTTTGATAGTGATGGGTCTGAGAGGCAGACAGGAGGCCTGACAGGAGGTCTGGGGGATGTAGAGCTCAATGTGCCAGCCCAGGCCTGCCTGACTGCAATTAGTGTTTCTATGAGCTGAGATTCCTCTGTAGCCAAACTCACCCACTATTATTCTATTTAACCCGTTCAGAGTCTTTTTTTGGTTGCTAAAGGGCCTCTCACTCTGTATATGCAGTCAGCTCCTACACTGTAAGAACTGCCATTACAAAGAGACTTATTTATGGACTTAAACTGCAGGGCGTCATCATACTCGATTAGAACAAAACAGAAATAACCTGAGCAGCCACAAGCTGAAACCAATCCATTAAAGCAATTTTTGTTCTCACTTAAAAAATGCATACATTCTCATAATTGATCAAATACATCATTGTTAAGATTACTAATGGGAACAAGCCACTACTGAGCACTAAAAAGCTTGTGCTTTTGAAAGCAACTGTGACCAAATAATTAATAAATTAAGTGAATGACGATAGCCATGGGCAGAGTTGCGGTTTCCATGACAATTGTGCACCTACAAAACAATACTTAGCTGTTTCTCATCACACAGTATGAGGCAAAAAGGAGGGTGGGGATGTGGAACAAAATGCTTTGAACAAAAACATATCCATATTGTTGTAACTGCATGATGATTATGATATCTAATTAAACCAAAATACAAGCGCAACAAATAGATTCACTGCCAGCAATGCTGCAAGGCACAATTACAGATCAAGAAAAATATGTTTATTATATTGCACTATATAATTATTCTTTAAAGTAATCTGAGTCTCAGGTGATATTGCACATTTTGAGGCTGTCTGCATTGCCAGTAACAGCTCGATATTAACAAGATAAGACACGTTCTAAAAGGGAAATAGTCTTTTTAGGCAAAGCCTTGGGATTTGTGGTTCTCAGAGGAGCCATCTCTGCGGGTGAAATAATATTTCATCTAAGAGCAAGCAAAGGACAGAAAACTTTGAGTCTTTAATCTGTCCTGAGAGCACAGTCAGGACAATGAGTGCTGCATCAAGAGGCTTGCAGCTGCCAGAATTTCTCCCCACAGAGAAACCAAACAAAGATGGTTTTGGCTGCCTGCACTGGGTCCCCAACAGGAGGGGTAATCAGATCTACTAGGTTGGCAGCCAGGAACTTGGGCCCTGTTGTACTAGTCCAGTAATCAGATAAGGTTTGTGAAGCAGACAAACAGTGAGCTTCAAAGAGCAACGGCCCATTAACTGAAAGGTAAACCCCTGGCTCCTGAGCTCCATCAGCCCAGTCAGCAGCACCAGTCTACGCCACACAGCCCCTCTAAGGTTACCTGGATGTAAGTGGAGATGATCCAGATTTAGACCTTCCTATTATGTACAATTATGTAAGGTGTATAAACTTTCATTTGTTCAAAAAACAACGTATTTAACCGATTTAAAATAGTTATTACATACATTTTACTAAAATTGTCATTAATGGTTGCTTAACCATATGTTCTCCTTCTTAGAAATTTAAAATAACATAGCATAACAAAACATAATTCAGAAATGAGAGAGCCTTACGTATAGTCATTGTCAGTCAATTTCATTGTGCAATATGCCAGAATAACAAAGACATACAAAGGAAATATATTTACTGTGGCATATAAGTGATCGTATCATAAAATAAGAGGCCCAAAGAGAGACACAGGCATTCCTGAGGGGACTGTTACACTCCCACTGACTGCTTGATTCCACTTGAACTTTGCATGACATTCCCACAGCGCTAAGTGGCTTCTCTAATGGTGAGATTCAATTGAGCCCTGGCAAATGTTCCTCTGCCCGCTGTGTGCTTGAAAAATATCTCTCCAGCAGTAAAAGTAGACAAAAGACACTCAAAATACTCAATAGCTTCAACTTTAATGGTTGACGACTGTGAAAAGTGTCCACATTTCTGAGTTTGAGGGTCTTATGGCTGTTGATTAGTGCCTCTCTGTTTAAGTACTTTGGACATCTGTTTATATCAGAATGAATGGAAATCCAGGTGAGACATAATGACAGGGTTTGTATGTTCCCCTTGATTCAGCCCCATCCAGGATATACTGCACACGCACAACACCCGCCCATCTTTAAAACTGCTCATAATCATACCTTTAGAACCAGAGCGAAATTTACTGGCAACTGACACATGACTATAAATACACAATTGAAGTCCTGCTGAACAAGCATTCTTATGTCTTACCACCAAAATATTTTCCCGGATGCAGAGTCTGTATCAAATAGCAATTATCTCTGCAAGAAAAGACAAGTTCCTCCAAACCCATAGTAGCCACGACTGGAAACTGAAAGGATGTCAACGTTTATGTGCAGATGGTCTGCCGCGGGAAAATAGCATGTCCTCTGAGGATAGCAGCTGTGCATACTGTAAAATGACTGGACAGCTTGTAAACTTTACAGTCTTGCATGCCAAGTTGACAGACAATTTACCTTTTGTACGAAACAAAGATAAACATTATTCATGTTCCTGTTGTAAAAAGTAGCCGACTGTCAACATTAGCGATAAGCTTGGCGAAAACAAGTTTTACCCAGCAGCTCCATAGTATAATGTCTCTATTTGTGCATTAGTTGTTTGTGTGTGTGTGTGTGTGTGTGTGTGTGTGTGTGTGTGTGTGTGTGATGTTGAGAAGAAGACAGAAACAAGTGTGTGAAAGGCTATTAGGCTCTGTGTTTGGATCTCAATTAGTAATATAAAACAGCAAGCAGTTTTGCACACAGTTTCCCACTAACTACCAGTTGTGTTTATGCTTTTATTAACCATGTCAATTTGTACCTCGCTTGGTCATTGTTTCCTTCAAAATTGCATTCTGCTGTCATCTAGATTCTGTTTAGCAGTCTTGTCGGGTCGTTCCTTGTTATTTGGAGTTTTGGGCTTCTTCTTTTAATTGATTCTTTCTCTCTATTTTCTTTTTTTAAAGGTTGATTTTTTTAAAGTGTTAAAGTGTTTATTTTTTCCACCTCATTGTCCTCTCCACTTTAGCTATTTCTGGCATTAGCCACTTGTACATTGGAGTGTCTACACTCCGATGTGACCCCTCTGATAGCATGATTGTATTAAACTAGTAGTGGGCCTGAAGCGTAATGACCTGCTTGACACCTTTTAAAATCCATTACTCCCACTCATTGTTCATATTTCCAAAATTATTTTTGGATAATTAAATCACCACAAATCAGGAGGCACATAGGACATGAGGTTTTCAGAGACCTTAAGGGTCTCGGGCTTCTTGGTAATCCAACATGTCTGAGAGGCAACCTGAACAACTAGCAGGGATCAAAAGTGCAGCAAGCAGACAATGATCCCTCACGACCTTTGCACCCTCGTATAGACTGACAAATGTGTTTGTTGTAGGCCTTGACGGGCTGGGAGCACAGCCGTTGGGAACATAACCGGCATGGATCTCTGTGCATACTGTGGCAAATAGTGTAACTGCACACTACCTTGATGCCCACAGGCTGTTAACAACTTGTTTTCTTCTCTTGCTCAGAGGAGCAATTGCATCGTGCAAGGCAACATCACAACATGCGATGATAGAACTTTGACATCCATTAAAATGTCTAATATACCATTTTTTCCAAGGTAACAATCCCTTTAATATATCAGCATATATTACATTATTATTGTAAATTATATAAATGACATTACATTTAATTTAGCTGACGCTTTTATCCAAAGCAACTTACATGCTATACATTAGACCGTAGACACAGCAACGGTGAGCAATTATGGTTAAGTGTCTTGCTCAAGGACACAGCAACATGGACTAGCCACCGATCCTCTGATTAAAAGTCGGGCGTGCTATCCCACTGAGCCACAGTCATCAATAAGAAAAACTGCATTACCTATCTTTTGGTATATGGATTAACCGAAAACTGTATATTTCCAAATGATTATTTTAGTTGTAAATGTTTCTCAACTGAAATTTCCATAAAAAGAGTTTTTGACCCGGATATGTAAATGAAGGAAACCAGTGGAATGTTACACTTTGTGTCTGGTATCAGTTGCCAATAAAATTCAGGGGCACAAATCAATTCCTGTGCCATGTACGTGTGCTGGTTTTCATTTCAAACAAAGCAGATTTTAATTACTCGCTCTCTGCAGGTGAAAGTGTGCTCATTAGTGAAATGTATGTTTTGGTTGGAAAGAGAAAAAAACTTTCTACAAAACTGGTTATTATAGCGGTAATCTTCAACTCATTTAATTGTAAATCAAATCAACGTTCTCAATTTAGATTCCCATAAAGTGTCAGATTAACATCACACATTTTGCAGATAATAGGAGCTCCACCTCCCACTGCACTTGTGTGGCCTCTTGCAGGTGCTTGTACCGACGTAAGTGGCCAAGATTGTGTTTGCACGAAGCAGGGAGTACACACATTGGTGCCCTGTGGCTTCTAATTTCATCATATTGTGCTACTCTGGTTTGCTGTCTTGAAAAGAAGATATTGCTGACATGCATTTCTGGTGATATCAAAAGAGTGTGTTTCCAAGAACTATGAGCCCACGGCTCGGTGTAGCTGCTGAAAGCCCTCCTGGGGAGCCAAAGCATAGACCTCTCACAGGCAGGGACAGGTGCTCGGCCAGGCACCAACTCCACACCCAGTGCACAGCTACTGCTGCAAGAGGGCTGACAAAGAAAAATGTGATGCCCCCATTTGCCTCCCTTCCATATATACTGGAGGGAAGTTATGAACCTGGAGTATGTACTTAAATCTAATACCAAAACAGGAGGGCTGCATTTAAGAGTGGGGATGGATCTTCTGCTGCCTTTCTACCCTTCCAGGCAGAAGATTAGTCTTATTCTGCTTGCCTCAGAGCTATTTACCATTTACTTCACCATCAGTACTCAAGTCATTTCATTATCACCTCCTTCAGGGGGATATGAAGGCTTGACACCACCGTATTTTTCCCCGCTCTTCACGTTCCATTTATTCAGTGGATGCAGGCAACCTAAACACCTCCAGCACCGAATCTAAATTATACTTTGGAGGTGCTGCTGCGCAAACCTTACATACATTCTGTGTGTGTGTGTGTGTGTGTGTGTGTGTGTGTGTGTGTGTGTGAGTGTGTGTGTGTGTGTGTGTGTTTGTGTGTGTGTGTGTGTGTGCATGTGTGTTCAGGCAGTCAATCTAATGTCTTTTGTTGGTATGGAGCCAACATGTCAGACAAGAACTTCAAGCATTGTTTCTCTCAATGTCACATTGAAAGTCTTGATGGGGTGTGTGTGTAAAAATCAAAATTTGACAAGAACAATAAAATCTACACAAAGAATGGTTTCAAGAACGGAGGGTGTATTCTGGCCATTACAATCATGCTGTATAGGGCACCCTTGTAAGTGAGCAGCTTTCCCGACAACTGATATGCATGAGGATATTTTGATTGTCACTCTGACAAAGCCAGAGCCAAGGAAAACATGAGTACAGATAAAGCAGGAATACACCTGGGTACAGACTGTTGATGTTGGTTGTCAGTCCAAGTAAAGTTAATCCTAAAATGCACTGAGCCTTTTTTTCTCCTGTTTCTGTGTGATAATAGCCTGAGCCAGAGGACCCCTAATGTAAGCAAATACATGCCAGGAAATCTCAAATATGCAGAGCGTGAACATTGCTTAGTATATTTTATAATGAATTGATTTTTCAAGCTACAAAAATTGGATTACTCATGCAAGTCATTGTTTATAACAGTTGCACACTGGCTGATTCTCAATAAACCAATCATGGGCAATCATGAAAATAGAGTTTGCCTTCCCACACTATGAAAATACGGTAATGCATGAACATGAATATGCTATTTATCAGTAACAGGAGACTGTGCAGCAAAGAGGTACTTTCTTAAGCAACTAACCCTTTGCCTTTGTTCTTCTGAGACCACTTCCAAAGCAATCTTCAAGTTGGCTTATCTAATCTAGTACTTTTTAATATATATATGCTTTATTTGTCAGTCCCTTGTTTTTTCAAACAACTTTGACCCTCATCCTATAAATGCAAACAACAGTATCTGACCGATTCAGACATTCATAGTAAGACATCAATCGATAACGTCTTCAATCAATGAGCTCTCTGGCAGTTGCAAAGACATGCCTTGTTAGATTCAGAGTCATCCATAAAGACAGCGACACTGTGGACATGTAATTCAAGGTAAATTCTACTTGAAGAGTGCGAAGCACGCTGAATGCCGTAAGGACAGACAGCCTATTAAAAACCTGTGTGTCTCAGCAGCGGCCTTGGCAGACTGGAGTCAATACCCAGGATCAGTGGAGGTGAAAAGGCCCTGTACGCACTCTCAGGTTACACCGGATGGTGCTACAGTAAGAAAACATTCCAACCACGTAACCTCCTCTTTCCTCAAGCAGGTCAACTTGAAGTGTGTGTGCTTAGAGGTCCACGGGACTAGAGGAGGAGAATAACTTGTTATACATTCTGAAAACTGATGCTACAGTATCCTCAAAGACAAGACATCCTCAGCACCGGCTCATGGCAGATGATATCATATCTTTAGCTCTATTGCTGGTGTCTGAATACTTGCAACAGCACTGGAGACTTTCATGAATTGATGCGATTATTTCAGCACTTATCATCTAATGGGGAAAAGGTGTCAACAGCAGGGCCATCGTCACTGACCAGCACCACACATTTCAGTTCACGTTGGAGATTCATCAGCGAGCTGCATCAGTGCTATACGCTGTACTCAAATAATTATATTTTTACAATTCACATTAAATTATGTGACGCTTTTAGCAGCACGTACAATACCATGAAAAAATAGGGTCTCTTCAAGGAGGACTCTAATTTTGAGTAATTTGAGCAGTTGGGGGAAGATATAAATAAAATAAATCTCAGTGAAGTTACCTTCAATTACATGCAAAAAATGAACAATTTTCCAATGGTCATGAATTTCTGACTACTTATACGAAGCCATTAGATAACATAATGCTGAATTGAATATTGCACCATTCCCTCCATTATGTAGCTTCAAATGGGTTTTGATTCAAGGAAAAAAGATGGTTCTGCAATCATGCCGGGGTTTTCAGCTGTTGGCTGCCTGCGATCTCACAGTCTTGACTTCAGAGCAGTGCTTCTGGAGATTTGTCTGAGCGATAGAAACCTGAGGAATGGCCGTCAGGTGTTGGGGAACAAAGAGGCGTCAGGAAGATATGGGAGACTACTATCAGCCCTCCAGTCTCAGCCTGCAGATACGAGATAAAGGCTTCGCCTCCAGCAAGGAGGCTTGCACGCTCAAACGCTTTCTCCCCGAGACGTTGTCAGACAAGCACAAACACACACACCAAAAAAAACTTCACATTCAAATACACATTTCACATGTACAACAATATTTGCAGTCTGTCTGCCCACTTGCCTAACTGTTTGAATTTCTCTCTTTTGATGAATTCAGCAAAAGATACTGCACTTTCAAAGCCTTTTTCAAAACTAATTCTCAGCTATTGTCAAAGTGTTTATCCCTTACGTATATAAAACAAGAGATTGCACAAATACATTAACACCTCCGTCTAAATCAGATAAAAGCCCTTATAGCCAAGAAACAATTTCACTCTGACTTTTCTTGAGGCTTTAATCACACTTGAAAAACCTTTGAAAAGTGAAAGGAACAAAAAGACTTGTCTCTAAATGCCACAAAGGGATTCAATATGCAATGCCGTTTCATTTCTTGTAACTGGACAGACTATTTGACACTGTATTACATTACATTTCACAGTTCTAATCAGTGAAATGTCATCTTACCGTCTTCCATATCGGGGATGATTGTGATTCGAGCTGCGGGGAACTCTGAGCCCAGACGGCCCCCCATCGGCATGCTGAGGGTGACATTGAAGCTTTCCTCGCCTTCGTACAGGGAGTCATCAATGATCACCACGCGGCAGGATTTCTCCACCTCTCCCTTGTCGAAGCGCAGGATGCTGTGATGGTCCTCAGGCCTGGAGATGTAATCAGAGTAGGACAGCACTGTGGTGGGGATGGTGCCTGTGGCCGAAACTTAGTGGGCAGAAAACAGAATTACAGAAGGCAAAAGTTAATGATACACCCTTTGTCACAATACAGTTGACTTACAAATGTAAACATAAATATGATTTCCTTTTTAAATTGTTTTAAAATGTATTAACAATGTTTACACGTGTCACCGAAATACTATTTTGCCTAAATGACTAGAAATTACTCAATTTTAAGTTTGCCCCTTACATTTCCCCACACAGCTCTTGCGTTACCTTGCTGAGTGTAGCAGATGACCATCAGCTCCAGACTGACATCTCCACTCCTGTGCACCGGGATAAGCAGCTCACCAATGTCCTCCTCTATGTTGTATGCGGCTGAGGGAATGAACACCGTTGACTCTGGGTATGAGAAAAAGCCACACACATCAGACGTAGTGCGTTAACATTATTGGAATTGAATACCTTTATGTTAAATTGTATCTGACTTTTGGTCAGGGGGAATCACTTCAGTATGAATATGAAGTGTGTGTACTCTTCTAAGAGGTGGCATAGCCTCTATACCTGCACATGCCCTCCACTACACTGTGTATGATCAGTTTTCTGGCATATTGAATGTGATAATTCGAATATTATGTGAATTGAACTGAATAATGAAGAAGATGAAGAAAAGGGAAAAGCTTTCAAAACATTAAATCATGAGTGACATTGTTTGCATTAATAACATTTGGCACACGGGCGTGCAGCTTACACACTCTGACAGCTCTCATTACAGGTCTGCTTCCATCATGTTTAATCAAAAGCCACCATCTACTGTTTGTTTATCTGCAGCAAACATTACAAACCAGAGCCGTCTTACACGGATACACAGAATGACACAGAGAGATGTGCATGAGGAAAATGTTATCTGTAAGACAACGCTGATTCTGAAAAGAGTAAGGAGCCCTTACGGGAATTAGAATTACAAATCTGTGTCTCGCACACTTTAATCTAAACGTTCCCACAAAAATAGGCTTGAATATAAAAGGTGTGTTAATTCTGTCTGCAAGCAGAGACAAGTGAACTATTTGTTTTTTTCTACTCAATGGTTTTACTGGCAGCTTTCCATCTCTTTGTCTCCTTCCTTGAGCTGCATATGACAACCAGGAAGGTAATGAGCTTGCAACATTTCAGCCATAAAATCCGAAGAGCTCAGACAGAGGCTTTGTCTGCCTCTCCGCGAGCGTTGTGGTCACCCACATTTACAAGGTGTTGGTAAGCACAACTGACCCTAACTTGTCCTCTCCCTCCCTGAGGACAAAGAAAACAATTGCATGGGATGATGTGACCACTCCTCGCTTCTTGTTTCAAACACTAAGCGGCTTTCAGCCTGAGCCGGTGTGAGATAATTTATTTTCCACAGTTGCATGGTGGCAGCCCCTGGGCTATTCCATCGTTCTGCTTTCAGTGAAAAGAAACGGAAAATGCATTCGTATGAACCTTCAGAGTTTATTTGACCTTGAAAGGCCAAAATGCATTACATCTTTAGAAACCAGAAACAGTATAACGATATGATAATATTCACGTGGCTGTTGCAAGACAATGTTTGTTCAAGGAATAAAGAAAGAAAAATCGAGAAATAGCTGGCAGTTGTGTTGATTGCCCTCTGGAGACTGATGTTCTGTGAAACTAAACATGTTAATTAGGATACATTGTTGACAGCAAATTCTTCCTTTTCACCAAATGAAGTCCTGTGGGATGAGGAGGAACAGTATCCATATTTATACTGCAGTTATCCATCTCTGCTCTATCACAGTCAAGCTGTTTTCAGTAACACCGTTCATCTGTTCTTGTAGAGCTCATTTCAGATGCAAGAGAGGTCAGCGTGGTTATATCCACATTTCCTTTTGACATTGTTTATCTATACTTGTGGAAAGAAAACACTGTCCATACTTATGGTGGGCTTTTTTACTCATTATACAGCTATGCATTTAAAGTGGGCGGGTGGAGAAAAACATTTCCTTAAATTGTGAATACAGCTGAGATGACTCTTGGACCTAACTGACATCTCTGCTGCTAGAAAAAGATACACCTCAGTTACTCTAACAGATCTGTAAAAGGCAATGCATTCCTTGAGATGCAGCCTAGTTTTATGATTTGCCTACCCTTTTTATTTCCCTGTCTTCCCTAAAAATGCATTTTCAAGTTCTAACACAAAGAGAAAGCTTGTGTACTGTGTTATTTGTTGCTAGCCCTTCAAGTTACCAATTAGAGTATTATGGGTGTGCCGGCTATTGAGGCTGCACCCCTTCTTCAAAATATCTTTTAGACATCTTTGTCCCCTCCACAATGGATTTATTTCTGTATGATTGTTGAACATCTATGCAAAATGATGTTACATGATTTACTGTTTGACCTTATGACATCAAAGCTGTTGATGACCAGAGTGTTTCATTATCTCAGTGTTTCATAGGCAAAAAGAAAACATGCAAACAAGTAAAGGTCATTTATACAATCTCACTAAAACTAAGCAAAATCAATATTGTAAGCAATATAGTTAAATGTAAACATTACATAATTACTGACCATCATCCGGGTCCAGGATCTCTACAGTTGCAATCTCTGGGTATTCAAGGGCTGCCATCACCGGCTCAGACAAAACGATTTGGAAGGTCTCTGACACTTCGTACTCGCTATCTGACAGGATCCGCACCTTCCAGGTGGCTGTGGTCTGGCCTGGGTTGAACTGCACCTGTTTCTGAGATTTTCCTCGAAAATCTTTGTCCTTTTGAGCAGTGCCATCCGCTGTGCCTATACCTTTGGAAGGAAATGGAAAGAAAATAGGTAATTATCATAATCAGGTAGTCAGAGAATGTATCACTTTGGTCACGTCTTGGTACCAACAACCATTAATATACACTTTTCATACCACTCATTTAATAAACACACTGTGTAATGTATGTGCATTCTGTGCATCGTGATATCGGTGTGACCATAAATGGTCACAGTTCTGCAATTTGTATCTTAATACAATTTAACAACTTTTTTTCCAGGAAAATGTCAGGTCCCAGTTGGTCTAACCCGACACTATCTGCCCATCTTCTCGGCTCAGTTTCCCCACCCCTAGTGTTTCCAATGGCCATGGTGGGAAAAAGGCCAATTACTCCTCATGTCAGCCTGGTGTTAGCAGCGGTGATTGGAGGCTGACTTGCAATGCCTGACCTTCAGCATGTGAGCTGTTTGATGGGGCCCATAGTCACTATAGCTGTGACACTGGCAGGATTCCTGTTGAGCAGGAGCGCTGAAGCTGGTGAAATGTCACACAGTCTCTCCATTGTCTTTGTTATCTGGCCACAAAACAAGCAGCAGGGGTCTGACACTAAATAGAAAGAACCTAACCTCACACAACAAGGCAAACCCATAGCTTCCATAAATGTAGAAAACAAGAAATTACTGTATAAATAAAGCACGAGTATAAGCATCTATAACTGAAACGCTTTTTAAAAATATGCTGTTTGTTTACAACTGAGGAAGGAAGAAAGAGAAGAGAAAATCGGAAATATCGCATCAGGACGACACCCGATCTTCAAAAGACTACAGATTGAGAAATGTATGAGTTTGGCTTTTTAAGAAAATTACCATTCTGGTCTTTGATGAAAATAAAAAGTGGGCTTTGATATGCAAGAACAGACAGAAGGAAAAGGCCCCTGCACATATGTGGGCGGATAAAATGGTCAAGTTCAATGGAGCTTGCAAAATCAGTCGTCTTCAAAGAGTAGCTAGGAGAGGAGAGAGTAAGATTAGCTCCAGACGATCTCCTGCACAATGCCTGGATTGGATAGCCCTGATCACAGCAGCCACTCTGAGGGTTCGCGGCAGGTGGGTTCTGTGTAGCCTCCAAACTGGTTACACCTGCACTGTGCTCATTGACCAGTGAAGCAGCTGCCGGGCTCCTCCAGTGGGCTCCTCTGATCAGTGTTCACTCAGGTTGAGCTGGGCAAGAAGAGATATCCCCGGTCTTCATGAGAAGGTACTGGCCAGGGATCAGTCACTATCTCATTGCAACACTGGCAGATGGATGGCTTGAATTGTCAGGCTGCTGGTGGCCTGCAGACATGGTTTTCTGCTTTTGCTCTCCTATCCTCAAAGCAACAGAGGGAAGAGGAAACTCCAAACGATTTCTGTGAGAAAGTAATGAATGCTCTTTTTTTTATGTTACAGGGACAGAATATTGCATATTTATTAGTTGTGTACCTACAGGAGGAATTCTGCAGAGATGTTTTTGAAGCATGTATAACAAAAAAGAGTTATTTCTTAATTTTCTTAATTATTAAAGTGTTATTAAAGATTTAAATATCATTACCTCACATCCCCGAGCCAAAAAACAGCTTATGTTGCTTTTAGTTAGCGCAGCAAATGTTGTTATTGGTAAGAAATTGAAATATGTATATTTCAAAAGCCATTTGATAGGACTGACTGAAAAAAGAATAGAGTGATGTGTGTCACCAAAAAAATGTAAATCAATGCATGAGGATGTAAACATATGCTCTTACTATAATGGGAAATGGGCAACATGAAATACTTCACCATTTATGCATTTAGAAAAATAAACGTCATTGCTATTGGTATTTTGAGGCGCTGTAAAATAAAATGGTAAAATTGCAGCTTCTTTTATGTGCTTTCCATCACCGGGATGGAAAGGTACATCATCCTCCCTCATCCATTATCATTCCCCGTCATGCTGCCTCAATCATAAGAAAACTGCACTATGAAAAGCTATGGTTTGAACTTGAAAGCATATAACAGTAATTTTGAAAATTTTGAAAATTCAATGCATGTGTTCTCTGGGCACTGAACACAGAGTGCATCCAAAGTTCAAACTAGCGCTTCTTTAATTTATAATGCAACCATTAATAAAACAGTACTGATGTGCCAGAGAACCATAACAAAGACAATAATATGATTGTTTGAACAAGCTCCTTACACAATATACATGTTGTTATGTATTATTAATTAATTAATTAATTATTTCTGCCTGTATATCTCTAGAGTATATGATTATCTGCCTTAAAATGTTAAATTTGAGTGTCAGAGATGGTACAGATATACTGTGCAGTGAGGCACTGTTAAGGTCAGCAAAATGTCAATACCATATTGCCTCAGAGATGCGTTATTACTAGACCAGAGCAAATTACGAGATTTGACCTTTGACATCAGGTCACTTTAATGCATCTTTACGGACAGAATAAAGGTGCCAATTCTTAGAGCAGCAGTTATTTTTTGTACAGGGTGAAGATTAATTGTCTGTTTAGTTCCAGACAGTAAACTTCCTGGACTAACATTTGGAATGGCGCCTTTCCATGGACACCAACTTTGGGTGACCTTTCTCTTGTGCACATGTAGTCGCTGAGGCATTGTCCTGTGCTTTTGTGCCATTGGAGCGTAAATACTGGTCGGAGAAGTCAGTTGAAAGGATGACCTGTGTGACCCTAAAGGATATCTAGGTCAGCCTTAGAGTTGTCCTGAAATATATAAGTCTGTGTGTATTTGAGTCTGAGTGCTGTGTTTGTTTTTCATTTAGTTTCTTTCTTTCTCTGTTTGAACTTTCACTTTCAGGAGACCTGAGAAGAATCAACGGATTCAGTGAAAGTTTGTGGGGAAATACGTCGGCAAAGCAACAACTGAGGAGTTTTGGTGTGTATACAGGAATAAATAAGTCTACAACACAAACAAATGTGTATATGTTGTTGTGGTCTACTGTACTTACCTTAGTAATGAAAAGAATTTTGGTCCTTTTAAAAAAAGAAAAAATCTACCTTTTGTTTTGTAGTATCTACTATGTGTTTTAATATATTTTATTTACTACACATTCCATTCATATATTTACTTACTTACTCATTCATTTATATTTAAAAAAAAAAGTTTCTGCTTACTAACGAATGAAGTCTCCCCCAGGTAGCCCCGACGTTTCAGCACCACTTCCAGGGACTTGACCTCTTCGTCCACCACGTAGTGTTCCTTCTCTAAAGAGATCCAAGCCCAGTTCAAACGGAACTGCTGGTTCTTGAGTTTGTTGCCACCTGAAAACAGATACAGTTGATCCAGTTAAAAAAAACTCCATAAAACTCATCATACAGAAAGGGAAAACACAGACAAAAGGTCAGATAGCCTCTCTGGGACAAAATAGTCTATTAAATAATAATATTTGGGAAAATGAACATTGCTTTTTGTTTCTGGGCTGGCACATGGATTTTCAATACCCCTTATTAGAATGATTTCTTGGTTACCCTTAAGACTGACTTTTTGCCAGCACTCAGTGGAAGGTTGGATGGGTGCACAGCCCTTATGCTTCAGGAATGGAGTTTGTTTCATCTAATTGCTTCATTTCTAATTAAGATAGACGGTGGCTGTTTCCTATCTGAACTGGGTTATGTCATCCTTGCCTTTTGAACTTGGATTCAAAGGCCGAGGCTAAGGAGGGCATCGCTGCTACCATGTGGCCGTAGAGACTCAAAGCAGATCCACTTACACAGACATCCAACACACACAGGTACACAGACACAAGTAGTGCAAAGACATACACACACTGGGTCATACAGAAACCACACTCAATTTCCAGAGCACTGACTGGCATTCTAAATAATTATCCACTGATTCCTAGAAATCTGCATGAATGCATTCACCCAGCTGCATAGTGAGAGCTGGTGCCTGCTGTTGTATTGGATCAGAAGGATGAGATACAGATGACTGAGCCACTAAACATCTGGCAATCCTAAAGGTTGTGGAATAAAAGTGAAACCACTGGGAGGCAGCAGGGATATTGTTCAGAGGGTTCCTTTTGTTTATGTTAGGCCCGACTGAGAGTGCCTATACCCCACCCCACCTCTGCCGTTATGGTCCGTAAATCTGTTACATCCAGCTGACCGCTCCACTGTGTCCATTTCCTTCCTAAATGGGCACGGTGAGACCTATACACATTCACCCTGGGTGTTTTATTATGTGTGAGGGTGCATGCATTTCTGAATTTGTTTGTCTGAGTGTATGTGCACATGTGAAATATTCCCTGCACCTATTCAGAGCTCTTTCCTTTGGTCTGATAGTGTACATATTTCCTCACACAGCTTATACTTAGGTCTTAATGCCCGGACATTGATGCCTTTTGACAATATTGTGCCAAAACCGGAACAAAAGGTCAGTGTGACGCACACAGACAAAGGAGAGTTAAAATTGCCTCCCTTTATCTCATAAAAAAACAACTATTTTAAAAAATTGTGTTAAATAAAGTTAATTGATCCATAATGAACAGATGGAGTCACTTTTTTATGTCTTCCCCAGGCAGACTGACTAGCTTAAAGTTGTGAAAACTAAGAATGTAGAGTTTCCATAATGTATCTTTGCAGTTCTGGTTACCTGCGATAATGTGCTTTAACAAAAATGCTTGAAAGAGGAAGAATACAGAAGATAGAGACGGATGTTTCTTGAACTTGAGGATCCATTTCAGAGTAAACTTCAGACAGACTCTGTGACTGTCAACGCAGAGCAGTAATTGGGACAAAAGGCTGCAGAAACTGTGAAGCTTGAGCTGTAATGATACAAGAAACTCTCTCCTGCAAAATTAACAAATTGTTAAAATAATTTTGTTGTATTTTGTGCCTGTGCTCAATCCATTCGTCTGATAATCCCAAATAAATTGTTATTTAGTTTTATGACTGAATTTGCTTCACTAACAGCATGGACACTATCAAACCGGACAAGCACAGAATAAATGACAAGTACAACACTATGTTAAAAGAAACACATATAGCAAATGCAGAGGTAAACTTACTTTAA
The DNA here is from genome assembly GCA_023566465.1 of Cottus gobio. Taxonomy (NCBI): domain Eukaryota; kingdom Metazoa; phylum Chordata; class Actinopteri; order Perciformes; family Cottidae; genus Cottus; species Cottus gobio. The sequence goes on from CM042220.1 coordinate 9,892,870, forward strand.
TATATCAACTCAAAAAAATAGAGGCTCACAAAACATGTTTTGTTTTTCTGACTCATGAACATGTCTCAAATGATACATGTTTCACCTCATACATTCTTGAGGTATACCACAGTGTAGGATTAACGCTTCCTGTGTGTTCCACATCATTCTTCTAGAGACAGGTGACCTGTGTATGACAGGACCTCCCTACTTCATTTGGATAAAAGCCAGCTGCATGGCACGCATGCCACCGGTAAACACTGCATGTCGTGTCTCTGAGTGGGGAAGGAGGTAATGGAAACCGAGTAGGTTTTGGGTATTTATGTACCGGTAATTTCACACATTGGCGTAGACTTTGAAAATGATCATCTTTTTTCATTAAATCTAGAGCTGTTCATCATTATGTTTTATCCCAAGTACCTCATACATTTCAATAAAAGCATGAAATGGTTATGTTTTACATCATTTGTACATGACACTAAAGAAACAGCCTACACATCAAGCTAAGCATTAAAGAGGCAGCTCTCCATTTCAACAGGAATCACGTTAAACACCTGTTTGCTTTCAACAGTGTTCACAAACATAAAGTGGCTCTATTCATTATTCATTTTTTCATATCCAGCAAGATCCCAGGAGGATACATCCAGCAGCGCTTTAAAATCTCAGAAAAAAAATGTATGTTCACAGTTTATCCAACATACAATCAATTGCACCATGCCATGAGTAAATATTGAGTTTAGGAGACCTTTAAGTGCCAAAGCTGTAGCTTGGCCTTCAGGGAGCTGGGGAGTGGAGGTGCTCGTTTCCAGAGGATCACTTCACTCCTCCAGATTTCTTTCTAATTAAGATAAGCAGGGGTTGGAGTAAGTCCACTTCAAAGAGGCCTCAAGGAAAACACCAGAGTTAATCTTTAACCCGCACTTAAAGCAGTAGGACAGAATTCAGTGAACAATATCCGTATCTCTTATATTGGGTCTTTGCACTGCTGTGCAGTTTCGTACAGAAACGGACATCATAAACAGCGAATACATCGCAAAATCTAAAGTATATGAACTTCATATTAGACTGTCAACATCCACATTCGCATTAAAAGCATGTGGCTATAGCAGGAGTCCTACAAATTCCAGGGGCTAGTCAACTTAATTCATTCACTGAATTAGTTGCCTGCCTGCCTGCACTCTGTCTTGTTGGTTTATAGTAAACCTTTTAGCACTCATGGTGAGGAAAGGGAAGGAAATCCCCCAGTAATGTATCACACCCTCTCTATGGTGAGTATGAGTTATGCACCTTCAAACAAAAGGTATTGTGCAGTTCATGTTGCCGCACTTCGAAACACAAGTTCTCTTCACTCACATACTGGATGTGTGTTGAGGGACAGAAGTCTTTTGAGAGAGGCCAAAGAATGTGAGAGTCTGGACTGTGCCAACTTGGTGCCCCTGTCTCCACCCAGAATACATGTTGCAGACAGCCCTTATTTGGTCACCGTGAAGCATCGTGGGGCCACGATGCCCCATGGACTCTCGCCTGTTCATTCAACCAGGCAGACAGACGGGCGGCCCCTTGCCCACAGAGCCAGCCCCGCACTGATTAAGCAGGATAAATTGGGACAAGCCTGTAAATCCTGTTCAATAGACACAATACATCTAAAAATATTGAATGATCATATACTGCAAATGGACTTTGTGTGCTAATAGTTTCCATGCTCTGCAATAACTGTGTTTCACTGTAAAGACGTCAAATAAAACTTGAGGCCAGCGAGTTTAGTTTAGTGTTAGGCATGGGATTCACAAGGAGTCCATATTAAAACGGACCACACGGGAAGACAAAACCATGGGAGCTTCTTATTTTACCATGTTTTCATTTCATATTCAAGGCATTACATCTGAATACTGGTGAAGTATAACCATTTCTTATTGTTAGCAAAATGCTTAGACTGTAGTTAAGGGATACTGGCAGCTTAAGCTCTTAATAAACTTTCAATTTGACTGTTTTCTTACATGGGGGGATGAATGACAGGTAACTGCCAAAATCAGGATTCACACCTGTAGTGGGAGCCACAAAGTCTAATGAAGCAGATTCAATCACCATGTTTCAGCCAATTCACTCATAATAATTACAATTCATCAAAGCCCCGGGATCTTTATCTAACGGGTATTATTTGTCTTCAGTAAACAACAAAACGTTGTTTTACAAATAACTGTCTCTACCCTTTTTGGTTCTTTGGCAGGGCCAAAAGATGGTGATGAGAGATTAATCAATCTTTTGGTCTGTCGATCCTTTATTTTGGCTATTCATGATTCCAAGAGGGATGGACCAGTTCAATGAGGTTTCTTTTGGCTCAACTGCAGCAAAAACAATAACACTTAAAGCCCCTCAAGTAGTGAGGCTCTGATTACAAAATTGTCACTATATCATTCCATCTAAAACTTTGCTATTGAAGTGTATGATGAAAATGGTATTCTCTAGGGCCCTTAAGCCTTAAGTGTTTAGACTTGTTTGACATGTTTAGATCCATGGGCTTCCAGCACAATAAATGAAAGATGAAATGGGGCGACGGTGGCTCAGTGGTTAGCAAGTCAGTCTTTCAATCAGAGGATCGGTGGTTCGATCCCCGGCTCAGCCAGTCCATGTCGTTGTGTCCTTGAGCAAGACACTTAACCCTAATTGCTCACCGTTGCTGTGTCTACGGTCTACTGTATATCATGTAAGTCGCTTTGGATAAAAGCGTCAGCTAAATGTAATGTAATGTAAAAATGGTCAGCTGACTACATTTAAGTTAAAGAATAATCAACAGCAAATATTGTTCTGAAGAAAACAGAGCTTAATTTTTGTGATGGACAGAAATGTAGTTTATCACCATAACCTATGCTATCTCTAGAAAATGTGTTTTCTCTTGGTTCCAGACCATACCAGCATACTTTTCACCTCTCCAATTATGGGAAAAGGGATATGATAATCCTGTTGAAGGAAAGAAAGCACATGGCAGAGCAGAGAGAATAAGCGCTGTGGTCTAATAATCTTAAGCCTCATATCAGCAGTAACGAGTTGGCAATGGTTTGAAAGATTTAGAACTGTTATGATTCACAGGCCCTAAACCCTTTTCTACAAGCACTGCCTTTCATGGAAATGGTCCACCATCATTTTATCCGCTCTGCAGAGTCCATTCCGGCTGCTGTCGCCTCTGTGTCCGCTCTTACACACTGGTCACTCTGAGGCGACATTTGAGGGGCCTGAAAGAAAGGCCGAAGGCACTTCTGAACAAAAGTGCTGGGTCAGAGAGCCATGCATGGCTTAAAGCAAGCAAGGCTTTGCTCTCAGCAGGGAGATTAACATATGAACCACAACTATGGAGGTGACTTAACTCTCAGTGCTCTGTCCAAATTCTGAATACAATGGATGGAATAACCATATCATGAATAAACATTTGTCTTTAGACCTACAACTTTAGAAGGAATGGAACTGCAGACGCGCAATACGGAATAAGGAAAGTTTGTCCGAGGCTTTACACCTCTGTCAGAAATATGACTTTTAGTTAATTTCCTTTTGGATCATATTTTCAACACAATAAGGTTGCATAATTACTTACATAAATGGTTATACATGTTCCTTTGTTTGTCATTATGCAATCAACACCGGACACTACATTACTTCAACTGCTCAGTACAGTAGGATGGGCACACCAGAGTGTGGTTTAAAAATGCTGCACCATGAACCAACATTCACCTTATGTCATTCAAGGTATCACCTTGTATTAGTTTATGATTTAATGTGCCCTCCTTGAAGCATAAAATATGCTTCAGTGTTCTTATACATGTTGTCCTACACATGTATGAGGGACTGTAAAATACCTTACAAGCAAAACAACAATTTATCCAGTTGTCACAACTTCGGATACCAAATTGCAGCATCAAGTTGTTGTGTGTGCTGAATGACTTGCTGGGTCCCAATGTAAGAGCCCCTGGAAAGGCAGTGACGATTCCCACAGCTCTTTTTTTAGATGGGGCTCTTTTATTTGTGGCCCAGGAGAGAATTGTGACAGAGGAAATACTGTACAATGTGATAGGGAAAGGTCACTCCTGTCCAGGATTCAACTTCATGCTCTAGCGTCCTTACCCCTAGAACACTAACGTTAAAAATAGTCACACTAACACTAACGTCGGGTGATTTTCACACGACATAAAATACCTGATAAAAAAGACTTCTGATCAAAATATGTTAAAATACAACTTTACAAGGTAAATTGAAGTCCTCTTCTATTATTTTAACCTATATAATTTCTCATAAAATGAAAAACAGATCTCATGGTGGGACCGTGAAAAAAGGCTCAAAATCGGGTGAAAAATGAGGAAATCATCAATAAAACACGATTAAAAACATAAATAATGGAGCTATGAAGTTGTTCTTTGGTCCACATGTTCCTGGGACATGTGAGCCTTGTTCTGTGAAAGAAAAGTCATATGTCAATGTAAAAACCCATCCGAAATTTTTTTAACCCTCTAACACTAACGTCGGGTGAAAATCACCCGAACACCTGCCTGTTGAAAAAAACAGGGATCGGAGCAGAGAGACACGCCCACTTTCAGTAACGTCAGTGAGAAGCAGGAAGCTACACAAGGACACACGCAACTCAGAAGAAAGCAACACGATGAAAATAACGTAAATATAATCGCTCGGGTGAAAATCACCCGACGTTAGTGTTCTAGGGTTACACACTGCCACAAATGACGTCAGTGGTTCAGAAAACACTCGATACAAAACTCAGACATTTGCTGGAATGTTGCATTCTTCAAACGTTGTTAAAATACATTTAACATTAATTTGTTAACAAATATTAATCAAAGGTGTACATACTCAATACAGTGCCCTTTGGGTATTTGCCACAGTCACTATTTCTCTGTGTCTAGAAATTACTGGCATCCCATACAAGCAAACATTTTAAGAGTAATCCTATTAGCCTCGCTAGGAATTATTGTTGAAGGAATCTTTCCAAACACCTTAAGGATTAGGAAGCAGCCAACTCTGGGGGCACCACTGCAGAAGATCTGCTCTGTCGTAGGTTGTTGATTTCCAACCGGGGGCACAAGGTGCCCTACCAAGCACCCAAGGTCAGAACTTATCCCTGATCACCGAGGGCTGGAAAACAGACTGTTCAGATTTTGGTGGACACAAGATATTCTAAAGTATTTCCTTTTTTTGGTTAAGCTAATTAAAGGATCATGATTCATATTAACTCCATTTGGAAACCTTTACAGCAAATCTGCACCTCTCCATGAAATATACATATACAAACATTATACAGACATTCAGACTGTGGCCACCTTTGTGGACACCTTTTGTTGTCCGACCTTGTTCAGCAGAATGATAATTATTGCACCAAAAACTGAAAAGATGAAAAGCCTCATTCTCCTGTCTCTCTACAAGCAAGTACATAAATCAATTAGCTGACCTTGAGTTTCGGAACCCATCCAAAGGAAGTAATACATTTGTTGCTGAGGGCTTTGGTTGTTTTGGTTATGTAGGTGAGGTCAGACAAAGGATTGCTTGATTGCCCTTGAATGGCATTCCTGTCTGTCAAAGAGGACGCTGCCTTGGGTGTCTTAATTAACCACACCTCTAAGCCACACGGTGTAGAGAGAAATGGCCTGAACTCTGAATAGCAGGGGAAACAATAACAAAAGGCTGAATTAGCAGCTGCAGGGCTTTCTTCAGCTTTCACTGGTAAAGGTCATTGTGGATTTAAAATCAATAGTGTATCACTCATTACCAGTCAATTATGTACAGTATGAACGCCCTGACAGCATGAGGAAAAAGTGGTTGGAGTAACTTTGGCAAATCTGTGAAAGAATATATACACATTAAACATATCTGTATTAAATGTATTTGTACGACATGTAGTCTGTACTGAGTGCAATATAAATGCATCTGTGTAGCTATGATACGTTCTGTATAATTACGGTCTATAATGGGAAATAGACCATGGTTTGTTGGCGATTTTCCAAAAACTAACAAGGTAGTTTTATTATATTACGTTGAACGTTAAGTGACACACAAAAAGCTGTTTCACAGTGTTTCACAAACCCTGTGGCATATAAATTACACTCAAAAAGTGGTCCATAAATTACAAGCAAAAAGCCTAAAATGCATTCTCATGACACGCAGAAAGGTCGGTAGATGTGATATTTAGAGACCTTCCCATTAGATTGGGATGTAATCGGCAATTCAGCTGGTGACTAAGTAGAAAACATCGTAGTTTGTGATTTAACAAGGGGATACAAGGGGAAGTGTAGAAATGTGAGAGAAAACAAAGCAACATGAGGTTGCAGGATGAAGGGACTCGACAAAGAGAGGGGGACGTGCTTTTTCTTGACCCTTGAATGCACAGTGTTTGCTCTCTTGTCAGATCGTATAATGGCGGACTGTTTGCTGAAAGCAGCAGTGTGAGGCCATAGAATATAAAACCCCATCCCAGTCCCACAGACTCATGATCTCCATACTAATAGAGCTGGGTGTTTGTCGAGGCTGTTCTCAGGGCCTCCATTGGTTTCATTTATAACAACATGTTTCAGCTGCATTTCACAGTTCTTACTTGCAAATCCTCACATGTAAAAAGGATTTTGCTGGTGAGGAAAATGCTCCCTTAAAAGCTGAAATGGTAATTCCTAAATAAGTGTTTAATGACTCTTGGTCCTTTGTTCATGACTGGTGAAAAGGAGACTTCAAGTAGAACCGTGGAAACCTGCATGTTAAAGATAAGCATGCTAGTCGGCATTCATGAAAAGAGAGGAGAAAATGTCTAAGGATTTACTGTTGTTATTGTCTCTTTCTTGTAATATTGAACTGGAGAATAGTCTGTGCAGCAAAAGAAACTCAGGGTTCAGAAACATGTACAAAATTTAGTTTAGCCTCTCAATCTGCAAGTGTTTCCCCCTGTACTTGTATCATTGCATCATTGTAAAAACATCTTCTGGATGTCTTTGTACACAAATGCAAATTTTACATATTAAAAATATCAAATAAACTTTGGTGAAAAGTCCGGGCCACTCTGTTGCAGGGATGAATTCTGTGACTTTGTAGGTATAGTAGGAGCCATAAAATAACCTCCAGATACATATTTGTGTCCAGCGACTGTACCGTATTACTCATTCATTTTGTAGTATGTAATCCTATTGTCCAATCATATCTCATTTTAAAATGCAATCTATTGCATTATGCTGTGTGAAGTTTGTCATCAGGAAGTAATGCCTTCTAAAAAATTACCGTTGTTAAGCCGACTCAAAAAAAGCATTAGCATTTGGCCAAATTATTGCCAGTATATTTGAATATAAGCTACATTGATGCATTGGTTGTACAGAAAATCGTTGTTATACTATGAAAATGACAATTTGCATCATCAGTTTTAAACAAGATTAGGCAATATGATCATACTAATAAATAGCCTACACTGCATTAGACTGTTGGAGCCTATACTGAATGCAAAGTTTTAAGTCACATAACAGACCACAGTCTTTCAGTCTTTACAGTCAGTATCTATATTCGCTAAAAATACATTTGGCTTGCAGCTAGGTAACTAAAGTAGTCACAGATCATTTGAGAATCCACCAGTTAGAGAATAACATTTAACAGTGCAGAAATAGAGTCAACCTCCTGTAATATCAACAATAAACCTTATCTAGCTTACTAATGCAGCAAAAGTACCTTGAAACGAGGTACCGCAGTACCCTGTAGGTCTATGTTTAGGAGTTACATCTAATGCTTAATGATCCCCGGGTGGTAAATCAGATGTTACACCTTCAACTTCAAATGGCATTATGTTTTGTACTGATTTTCCCATTATCAACATCATCAATTAGCTATTGTGACAAGCAGCTAATGATGTTGTATCACCAGTATTAATACAAAGAAGGCCACAAAGTGTTGTCCGAAGACACCTCACAACAAGAGGGTTATATATCCTGGGCAAATTAATGATGCCAAAGAAACAGTGTTGGTACTTAATATAGATTGTCAGTCATAAAAGTGAGGGAACAATGTTGAAAACGATGACAGCATTAAAGAGCAGAAGTGCTCACAAGCTTGAGCTCACTGATAGAGATTGGTAGAGATAACAAAGATAGTTCCAAAACAAAAATAAAACTCTCAACAAAGATAGCTCCAAATAGCTGGCTGAAATATTAATTCAGAGGCCGTGGGTTTTCAAAGCTAACACAAACAACCTAAATGCAGGTGTAAGGAGCACAACCCCTGGACCTCTGAGGGATGGAATAACATAATAATATGCAGAGGGGATAAACACGAGAAGCATTGAGACCTCGTATTGTTGCCGTTAGCTTTATCGACATTTTAACTCATAAAAACTGAATGCCCTTTAAAAAATGATCAACTCTCTATTGACATTTTTATTTAATTCACACTTAATTTATGAAGTGTGAATTAAATATGTTAGCTGAATATCCAAAAGGTTTCTCAGGGCCCCAACAGCACAAAATTATCACTCCCAGTAATAAAACACAATATGCAGAAAAATACTTTTTTTTGCATCTGACTCATTGACCAGCGATAGCCTTTAATATGACAGAATTATTTTGTGGTAATTGTAATTGCTTCAGCAAATTACCTGAGGATTTAAGGAGCTAAATGTAACCGCTACATCAGATTGCCCAGTGCTATAGACCTGCACCCTGTGCTCTGTCTTTGTTTCGCTCTTCACATTTACTTGCTAATATGTAACTCTTCACTCCAAGCCCATGTCCAGGAAAACCAAGATAAGCCCAGGCATGGTCTAGTTAATTTCAGGCAGCAAGACATTCCTCACTATTCTTCATGGGGGAAGGGTTGATCTCTGGACATTTCCCTGGTTGTTCCAGACATGTTTTAAGTAGTTTATATTAAGTAGTGTAAGCACACACAAAAAAACGATTGAAATTCAATAAAATATTATATAATACTAATTAAGTCTGCAGCAAACATCAAAATGATTTCAGTTCATATGTAGATGAGGCCACATACCCACAGGGTTTGTCTAAACGAACACAACTTGTCAACACAGGCGGTGTTTAGAGAGCGAAGTGCACATCATCACATTCATGCCATTACTACAGGCGACAGGAAGCAGCTTGACGCATTGCCCCCACCAATACTGGGACCAACAGAGCACTTATATCTTTCATCTCCTCCTATCTTCCCTCCCTTTTCTCATCTAGATGGCTTCTCATATCCTGCCTATCAGGCTTCACTTATGAGGGGAAGCAGGTGGAGGAGGAGGTGGTGAGAGGGGCTTGAACCACACACAGAATCCCCGAAGGATTTCATCAGCACCTTTTATGATATGAGAGGCGTGTTACTCTCAAGACAAACTCAAACCATGTTCATAGGGAGAATATAAAATGAAAACCTTCTCACAAGAGTTTGCTTTAAGCTGTGTAACATGTATATCCCCTCTACTCTATTCATATTCTTGTCATACTGAAATGCTGATGATATCAAAATGAGAGGAGCTGCTTTTTCTTTTTTTCTAGCCTACATCATAGCAGTATAATCAAAAGAGACAACAGCTTGAAATCAAAGACAAAGCAGTTATCAATTAAACTGTAGTTGATGCCCAGCATCTTGATGCTCCATTTTAGCAACGCCAGCTTCATCTCTGATTAATGGATCAGGCAGCTGGCCCCAAGATGGATAGATGGTGGGTGATTTATGCAATTGTGTGCGCGTGTGTGAATGCTTGTGTATAAAAAGTGTCTACAAGGGATGTACCCTGCATTGGGCTCCAATCCTGAAACCCAGACTGAGCTGGAGAGAGTTGTGACTCTCCAGCCTTTGCCCAGCTGTCAGAGGCTTATCGTGCAGCAGGGCTGAGAGGAGCAGCTCTGGCCCACTGCTGGGATTCTGGGGCCAAAAACACATTATACAGAGTGATTTTGCAAAACTGAACAAAAGCTCTGGATACTGTGAAAAGAGAGATGTCACAGCAGCAACTGTGTGATCATTGACTCTCAGAGCTCTTGCTTTTTTGGGGGGAATAACAGGCTTTTCAAAACACAGCCTCATGAAATTGTAATGGCCAAAAATCAAACGAGATACAAATGAAACACTCCTGTGAGAAACGTTAAGTTTGCTTTCACTGTAGATGTGAAAAGATTCCAAATTGGTTTCATTTTGTTGAATATTTCAGTTTTCCATTCCATTTTACACATTGTGTTTATCTATAGAGGTAGAACGCTTTTGAATAAGATATATGTATCAGCTTTTCTGGAGTTGATGGGACTTGACTGTCCAAACTTGAAACCCAAATTCAATGTGCAAGCTTATTCCACAAAAGAAAGAGATGTTCTACAAACGTATTGCTTGAACAACCCCAGTTCTGCTAGACTGATATCCTAAGGCAGGTATCATCATCGAGGGAACAAGCCTGGGCCTGCGGTTTCTATACTTTTGGGAATTTGTCTTTGCTTTGTTAACCTCTGCTCCACACACTGGCTTTGGCAGTATATTAAGACATAGGAAATGAATCATCAAAGAGGGTTTCCCTGTCGGTTTACATTACGTCTTAAAAAATTGAGCCAAGTTTCACCCACATTCTATGTAAAATACAATCACAACCAGAGAGAACAGATGCTGCCCCTCTCCTACATAATTGTCTATTATTTATCCCTTTTTTCAATCCCAGAAGACACATCTCAAACAGATGAAGATGTTTTTCTGTCAAACAGTCTATTTAGCAGTAATCTGCCCAGAGAAATGTACTACAATGTAGAAAAAGCAGCAGAAAACTAGCTGCTGATAGAAATCCAACCAACTTAAGCCGAGGAAAATCCCTCCGTTGGCTAATTAAAATGCATAATTCATAATATAAGAATGAAACCTATCATCAATATGGTTTAGCTTACTTGCTTTGTAGAATGAGCCAATCATTAATAATTACTTTTTAATCTTTATCTAAGAAGAATTACATTGGCTTAAGTATTTTAGCTCACAGTGAATGTTTCATCCCTTCATCAATGAGCACAGGTTCTTCACTTGTTTGGTTAGTCACTGCAGCACTCTCCACATATGCTTTTACTTTATGACATATACAAACATTGAAAATATAACTGCAATGCAGACCAGTGAGAAAATGATTACTTGAAGTTAGTGACGATGAGGACATAAGGGACGAGTGAGATGTGAAAATCATTTTCCATCTAAAATAATTAGCCTAAATCCTCTCTGTAATTCAGTTTTTCATACCCAAAGTGAAGCAGCTGTTACCTAGGAATAGATTATCTAATCAACTTCCAGATGTTTTATCACAAAACATTGTTCTATAACAATAAAATGACAACCTAATATTTTATTAGCTGCAGCACAGATGGACTGTGAGGTAAACCAAACGCCCCAAAATCCCTTTAAAATACAGGACTAGCTATGTAATTTTCTGAAGCTTACAGCATACACATGCATATGATTCACCCTATAAGTCCCAAGGACAGAGGAATGTTATATCCCCCAAGAAAAGTGTAGTGGAGACATTTTCATTAATAACAGGACAGAAACACACAGAAACTGCAGAGTCATCATCTGCACTGTGATGGGAATATTATAGCATTCACAAAGTCGATATGTGAGTGCACGTTCCCATTACTTTTGTTGTCCTCCAACATGCTATGGGGAGAATAATAATCCCTCCTAACCTGGGATTAGACAGGTGGAGAGACAAGGGAAATGGATTAAAGTATGCACTCAGTGTCACAACATAGCATGGAAGATGTTGAAGATTTGCACGGCAAATGTTACTGCAGGCCAAAATGGTTCAAAGGATCTATTAGGTCAAGGTACTCAAGTGAACCTAAACTTATCTTGTTACATGAGGCAGAAATAACAAACAAAACATGATGTTGAGGAGGGCACTGCAGACTTGCATAGGAAACTTGAAACATTCCTCAGCGGCTGCCATGTAAAAAAAAACTTACAGTTAGGGACTTTACCTATTCCTCTGTAATGCTGAATACTCATTGCACATATGGGTTACTAAACAGATGTCTCAAGTGAAATAGGAAACACAAGGATGGATTTTGACCTTCAGAAGAAGTCTATTTTTATGAACTGAACAATAAATGGTATTTTTGCTGCCTCTTTGCAGTTTAATGAAAAAAAGAGGTGCTACCGAGTATCTGGAATAAAAAACAAAGGCCACAGCAGTGTGTCTGTCAGGAGGACTATCCCTGATGCTGAATGACTGGCTGGAGGCAGACAGGGATTCTGCTTCCCAAATAAATGCTTGGGAATGCTAGTGCTTGTGTGTGCTCAGGTAAGCTCACCTGAATGCACCCGAATCCTCAGGAGACGAGGGGAGGGCTGCAGCCCACCCAAACACAGCAATTAACTGACATAATGACAGGACCAGGCCCCTCCCCAGAACACACATGTGCAGAAACATCCAGACACCGATCATGTTCTTAACAAGACACTTTCTCAAAGTAATTAAAGAGGTGTTTGGCCCACGCCTCTGTTCGTGGCTTTGCTGTAAAGGTGTGATGTTTTTCCAAAACAGGAAATAGACACCCACAAATGGATATGTGTAATTTCAGTCCTATTCATTATTCATTCAAAGCTTTGACAAGCTTGACGAATAGTGAGACACACAAGCAGCTTTGAGAAAATAAGCTATGTATCTTCTTTTGGCAAAAGCACCTTAAATAATCACATGGTGAGAGATTTCTGAAATGAAAAAGAAACTGGAGCGAGGGGGGGAATAACACATTTAATCCACAAATTATCCATGATTTTAAAGTTCTAGACTATAATTGTGTTGTGTATTATTAGTAGCATACAGCATTATTATTAAGTGTGTTCTATAACAACAGGGGCTAAAAGTAGCAGTGTTTTAGTCACACAGTGAGAGTCCTTTTTATTGAGAGACCCTTTCCAATCGAAACAATAAGCGTTTTGGGTTCCGGTTTAATTGTAATGTTGTTATTTGTGGCAAAAAGACAATGTTGTCTTTATGTAGACAAGTTAATAGCGTGAAACAGAAAATGATCTTCCAGTCTAAATTGCATAAGCATAATTTATAGGTAAACAAAACAATGTACTAACAGTTTATCTTACTTTTTAGCAGTTCTTATAAAATCATAATATTTGGCCACATAAAGTAAAGGTCATTATTGCACTCAAAATTCCCATAGAGCTGTGCCAAACAATGTACAAGTGTAGGTCGGGTCCAACATAGATTACAATTTGGGCTCTGAACACTAAAACGACACAACGAGCAGCAGAAGCATCGGTGCCAAGAAGAACTCAGCTCCTAGCAGCTCAATTTAAGAGAGACAAGACTTTGGCCTGCACCAAGACAATCCATCTATCAGAGACACTATGAGCTCTGCTTCAACAGCTAAAACAACCTTGTGGTGAAACTGCAATAAGTAGTAAGTAATTGGATTAGATAATAATACAAATAAATGGCTTGGCATTTTCCACCCATTCTCTCGATGCAAAGAAAAAAACAGGCCAAGAGTGAATTAGTGCCCTGCCCTATAATGAGGGCAGGTTGTAAGTCACTTTATTTTTGGATTGACAATGGAGCCAGCACAGATCCTATAACAATCAGTTGGGTAGGGCACTGATCCCAGTACAGTGAACTTATCCTCAATCAGACGCAAAGTGATAATGTCAGTGGCTACAACTCGTGCTGAGTAGATTAGCCGATTCATCGAATAGTGAACCAACCGCAAATTAATCTACAGTACAAATGACAATTGATAAATTGTTAAAACAATTACAATTTGGAAATGTTTTTAAGTTTGACATTGTCAGCTTTGTGAAGTTTGATGATTTTCTCTCTTAACATAAATGGAAAATAACTGAAAGCCTATGTGTTTAATTGAATGTTTTTGAGCAATTTGAAGGCCTCACAACATGATAGAAAATATCATGGGGATTTTATGATTAATCAATTGTTTTAAAAGAAGAAAGTACAGAATAATATATATTTACCATTCTAGTTTCAATCCTGTCTAATAATAGACTATAAACACGACGAACTCTAAAATACATACATATGCGGAAACATTCAGTCGAAAATATTAATTTGCATTCATACATATGCTCTGAACTGTGCAAACATGCATGGTTCATCACACCCGGAATCCCCTTGAGCAGCTGCAACATGAAACATAACTTTTCACCCTTAGAAAATTGGCAAGTGCAGTTGGTATATTTCCCAATGAACTTGAAGTGAGGATGAGAATGTTTTCCACCGCTGAACATACTGCAGCTGTGTTCCACTGTACACCATTCAGCTTCTCCACAACACAACTGTTCAAAGAGCTGGAGGCTCTGTCTGGGGATTTAGAGCAGCCACCAGCACAGCTTAAATCTTATTAAAAAAAAAAATGTTCACTGACTGCCTCACAAGCTGCAGTGCAGTATGTGTCGAATCCTCATGGATGGGTCGTCCAACAAGACGCTTTATCAACTTGTCAAGCAATTTAGGTGTAACTATAGCCCCAATTCCCATGTCAGAGAGTGACATTTTAAAGAAATATAATGTGTCTGACCATTGCAATTTCATCCTTTGTTTTGTTGGAGCACAAACTATGATAAAGGACAGAATAAGACATGTGATGTTTTGATTCATCCTCTTATCAAGTCTAAGCATGATGTAAAATATTGAAGGGAGTGCTGAAAAAAGGGCAATCTAATTGACATTTCTGGAAGATAAACTACAAGTGGGGATTCAAGTATGTCGTCAAGCATTAAGCAAGGAGGAAAGAGAAAGAATGTGACAGAGGGAGAGACGTCTGGAGCGTTCCATAACAAATAAGCCAATAGAGACAATAACAAAGGGAATAACAACAGAAAAGCTCTGCATGGGCTTGGCATTTGCCAGCAGCTCAGGTGAAGCACTTTCATTCATTATCGCCCCCTGATAAGGAGTTGTCCTCCGCATTCTAGTCATCGCTCATTTGCACCCCATCTACCTGTTGGCATTGATGTTAACCTGTCTATTATTCAACCGAAGCCACAGACTAGACCAGAGTAGAGAGATGAGAAAATGTGCACGGGGGCCCGCTGAGGTGCTTGTGGGAAAAGAGGGCCCCTATTAAGGAGGTCCTTTGTGCTCACTCCTCACAGCTGAAGGGTAGCAAAAAGGACACACTGTCGGGCACGCTGCTTCTGCTAATCGGCAACACCGGCATGATTGCCTCAAACCATTTTCTGAGCCTGTGCCTGATTACATATCTACAGTGAGAGGAAGGTCTTCGCTAATTCTTCCACTAATTACTTACTTGCTAAATCAATCATTATTTTCAAAATAAGGAGGCATTTCCATGGAAACAATAATCATGTGTGGGGTGCTATACGACTGGTACTGCAAAGTAGTAAAGTAAGAATAACATGAATGTTCAGATAACAGGTGAATAAGCATGGAAGCTCTGACATTGAGACTTTTTGACAGATCTATTGGTTGAATGGAAATCAACAGAGCATGACACACAGCCCTACTTAGTAATTCTGCTAAATAAGGCATTTTATGAAGCAAACAGACACTTTTTCCTTTCCTTTTTTAAAGAAATATGTTGCTCAAAGTTAAACTTGGGACCTTGTATCAAAACTATATTTCAGTCTCGAAATTCAGCATCTTAACGGGGTGCTTTCACAGAGTATGATTTCAAGAGGGCATGTCTAAGCAAAGTAACTTACCACTGTCCTCAATGGAGAATGAGAAGATGTCATTAGTAGCCATGTCACCATCCCTCAGAACATAGCATATGTTCATGTCGTCAATTTCAGCTGAAAAAGAGATACATTTGCATAAATGTCCATGACATCCGTTATCTGGCTGAATTGGCAAGTGGGCAAATATGTCCAGTATGTTCCTGACTGTTTATCAATAACTACCCATGAGCCTTGCTATAAGAAGCAGGCTGAGGCTGTGAGATGAAATGTGCTCACTGCATATCGTGTCGGGGGATCTGAAAGTATAGCAACTGCCTGGTAGCAAGCACTGTATATCTAATAGACTCAGAATGGCACAGAACATAAAGAATAGCTTGATTGTTAGCGTTCCATCACAGCGGCCTGTTTGCCATCCTGATAGTGTGGTGCTAGACAGCGGTTCTTTATGATTGTCTGTTTATTCTTGTGAGAACTCTTGAAATATTGAACAGGCCTCTTGGGGAAGGCATCTTGCAGTGACTCAGTAAATACAAGCAGGGAATACATGGATATTGATTTACACAGATGCTGCCATCTTGATATTTAGCATTTACCAAGATTTACCAAGACACCCCTCTGGTCTGCTTGAAATATAACATCTGTACTCATGTTTTCAGCCAGTGGTCTGCTGTGACCCAGGCTACTATGCTCTTGTCACCTATCTATCATCATGCCTGTAATCCCTTTTCCTTCAGTTAGAAATATGACTTGTAATGTACAAACCACCACCAGTTCTCTCCCAAAGTGAAATACATTAGGCCCTGTTTGAAAAATGGAATCCTCCAGTGAGATCTGGTCAGCCTGAGGCACTGGCATACTTCATCTCTGTAAATAGGCAGTCTCTTGAGTGAAAACAAAAACCTTATGTTTGAACTCAGCATTTTTCAGTAATCCGAGGGGAGTACATTTAGCAGAGTGAGTAAATGTAAAATGAGTTTGAGAGCGAGCTCAAGAGAATTATTATTAGAACTGTCTTCGGTGTGAGTCTCTGTACTACATTAAAACATTTGAATGTCACAGGAATGCAAATCTGTTTAAAAAGCAGCTCTCTTACCTTGTGTGAAGGTGGTGATAGTGGCATTTCCTCTGCCGAGGTTGATCAGGTAGCCGTGCTCTGGGGCAACAGTAATCCTAAAGGTCACTGAATACTGAATGCTGTCTCTGTCCTCTGCTTTAAGAGTCTTACTGGTGATCACAAACCCCAGGTGACCATTCTCCAGAACTCGCAATGTTGGAGCACCCTTGTTCACAACAATCTGCGGCACCCCATTATCCACTGGTAGAACAGTGATCTTCATCATTTGGGGCTTTCGAGTTTCAAACACTGTGTTGGGAAAGATGTAGAAGTCTGTGTGTGTGCCATCAGTGACGGTGAAGGAGAAGCTGTCCTCTGCACTCTCTGTGCCATCGTGCTTGTAGCTGATCATGTTCTCATTCAGGTCCTGCTTTGTGAAGGAGGTAACAGCCCGGGTGTTGTTGAAGAGCAGGCGACCATGAACCGGGATTTGAGTGACTGTGAACTTCAAGAGGCGGTCAACAGTGTCTCTGTCCTCCACTGTGAGCTCAAAAGGCGTGATGAGTTTGTTCTCTCCCTCGGTTACCACTAGGCTGTGTACTGTCACAACAGGCTTTTTATTGTCCACGTCAGTGATGGAGACTCGGAAAGTGCGAAACACAGGGTTGTAGCCATCAGTCACTTCAAATTCAAAGCTATCCATTTTCACTTCATCATCAGAAGTATGGATGTAGTATACTTTGTTGCCAGCCAGCTGGAGCTGTGTGAAGGATGAGATGGGCATCCCAGGTGTGTCTGTGCACTCCAGGTGTCCTCTCATGGGAGCTCTGGTGATCGTGAAAACCAAGTGTTCATCTGGGCTGTTGAGGTCACTGGTGCTGAGCAGGTCTGTTGTCAGAGTAACCCTGCCACCCTCTTTAAGTGATACACCTTTACTGATCACGTCTGGGAAAACCATGTCAATGCCACCCACTGTGACATAGAAGTATCTGTCTATCAGTGGATTGATGCCATCCGTCACATCAAATTTTATGAGGTCCCGAATTCCCTCTTGCCCATTATGGATGTACACAATTAAACCCTGATCCACTTCATTCTGTGTAAAGTTCATTCCAACTGTGATATTTTGCAAAGTCCCAGAAGTTGCCCTCTGTAAATATCCCTGACTGGGCCCGTAGCGAACAATGTAGGTTAGCGTTTCATCCTCAGAGTCCAGATCAGTTGCTTTTAAAACATTGCTGTTTATGACTTTCACGTCACCTATCTCAATTTCAAGGCCGTCATTGATTGCCATTCTTGGAGTCTCGTCGTCCACAGGGATGATCATAACTATTACCGTTTTCTCGACACTGAACTTTCCGTCTGTGAGAACAATATCAAAGCTGTCCTCTGTGGTCTCTGAGTCATCATGCTCATACACAATGCTGGAGGCCTCCCTGATCTGATCCAAGGTGAAGTTCGAGACAGGGATAGTGCCAGTAGTGAGCTGGTTGAGAATAAATCCGTGCTTGGGGGATTTAGTAATAATGAATGTGAGCTGATCAGAGGGGAGATCTGCATCAACACCATTCAGGATAGGAGTGTCGATGACTATGTTCATGCCCTCCATAACTACAAACTCTCTCATATAAATATCAGGCTTTTCATCATTAGAGGGGATTATGGATATCGGGAAAAAGTGCCTTTCAGAGAAATTGATGCCATCGGAGCATCTGAAAGTAAACCTGTCCTCCACTGGCTCGACTCCTTTGTGAATGCTTTGAACATAGTAAATGTGATTCTGTCTGATGTCTTTGATGGTGAAAGCACTAATAGCTGTCCCGGATCTGGATTTCTCTGAGCCTGGGGCAGGGGAGATATTTTCCACATACCCTGAAGTTGGCTGTACAATGATTGTACAAAGGAGGTGATCGTTGGAGGTGTCTGCATCATCAGCGCTTATATGAAGAATTTGAATGACATTCTTTGCTCCCTCCACAACAGAGAACTGTGGCCCCACAAAGACCTCTGGAGCCTGGCTGTCCAGGGGAAGAATAGTTACATGCACTCTAACACCTGTGATTTTATTTCCACCTACAGTCCATTCATCAGACATGTCTGTCAAAGTGAGATTGAAAAAGTCCTCCTTTGTGGTCAAGCCGATCTCTCCACTGGTATGAGCATAGACCACAGCGCCGTTAATTACATCAGCTTGGGTGAATGTGCCAGATGGAACACCTTTCACCAGAATTACACCTAATGATGGTGGGTCCTCAACAATGAAGGTCAAACGGAGGTCATCTGTGTCCTCATCTCTTCCCTGAATAACATTACTTGTGATTTCTGTTGCTCCATTTTCCAGTACATCTATGTAGGAGCCGATTGTGCCAGCTGGAAGGTTGATAGTTGGAGTCTCATCATCAATCGGCTTCACACTAATCTGTATAGTGATTGGGACAATGTGGATGCCATCGCTGACATCTATTTGTATCAAATCAAATGTTGATTCATCTCCATTGTGGATGTATAAAATTCTACCATTTCCAATATCCTCTAGGCTGAAAGTATCTCCTCTTGTAATATCAGAAAATGTAAACTGGATCTGTCCATGCAGTGGAGGCTGAGTAATAGTGAAGGATATCTGTTTGCTGTCTGTGTCTGTGTCTGAGGTGTCCAGCTCATCACTCGTAAAGATATGTGTGCCGCGTTCAAACACAGTGAATCCAGAGTTGGTTATTTGAGGTGGCGTGTTGTCCACAGGCTTTAAAAATATAGTGAAATCTCCTTCAACAATATTTCCAGAAACATCCTCCACAGTGTACCGAAACTGCAAAACGTGACTGGTAATTCCAAGCTCAAGCTCAGGCGGTTTGTAGGCGATTTTATGGTGGTTAATTTGTGCCTGAGTGAAAACTGTGACTTCAGTGTTTGGCTTTTCAGTTAAGACCAGAGCTCCCAATACAACAGGGCTATTCTCATCTGTATCTGTTGTTGGCTGGATGATTGTGTATTTGAGATCCCGATCTTCGGAGTCCAGGTCAGTGTAACGGAGGAATTTCTTTCGAAAGGAAGTAAGCTGATACTCGTGCACAGTCATTTGCAGAGTCGTGCCGGGGTAAAGTTCAGGTGGGACGTCATCTACAGGGATAATTTTTATAATGAATGAGCTCTCAGTTGATTGGTTTGGTGGGTCGTTGTCATCTTGAACGCCAAACACAAAATGATCCATGACTGGGCTGACGCTGTGAGGACCAATGTGCTTGTAAAACAGTTTACCATCAGTTATATCCTGCTGCAGCCATTCAGTCACTACTTTCTCATACAATTCATCCTCTGTATTAAACTTCCAGGTTGATGGGTCCTCTGGGGCCTCAGACTGACGCAGCAACACCTGCCCAATCGTGGAAAAGGGAGGCTGTATTGTGAATTTTATTGAAGAATCCTCTGAGTCAATATCTGCTGCACTGAGTATGAGTGAGGAGATTGGCATCATTTGGTTTTTTAATAAAATCAAACCAGTGTTGGCATTGATAATGGGGGGCTCGTCATCAGTTGGCACAACAGTGATTGGAAACAGAAACTCCACCTCATTTGTTCCATCTGACATTCTGAAAATAATATTATCACTGTACGTGTCACTGCCATCATGTTGATAAATGACCACTCCAGCATCAAGGTCAGCTGGGGTGAAAAATTTCCTCCCTGAGCCCAGAACGGTTAATTCTCCATGCCTCAGCCCGTCAATAACAGTGATTTTGACATTGTGTAAACTGTCCTCATCGCTGATTTCCAGACTCTGTGAACTGGACAGAGGCCTGGACTGACCCTCATACAGTAACTGGCCAGTATTCCTTGTCACTACAGGGGCCAATGTGTTCATAGGCTTAACAACAATCATGAAAGCAAAAGGGTCTGACACAGCCCCCTCTGTGTCCACAACCTCAAACTCAATCTGGAAAATCCGCTCAGTGTCTGAATCCACAGCAGGGGGTTTGTAGGCGATTTTCAAGTCTTTGAGGTCTCCTTGGTAAAATGAGGTTATTGGTAAATTCCTATCATCTGTGCTCACTATGTAGCCCTCCTCAAAGGACAGGGTGGATGTGATGTTGAAAATTAATTCATCAGGATTAGACTCAACGTCCTCTGCAGCCAGCATATCCATGGTTATCGCTGTCATTACAAACTGGTCTACTTCCATCATCATCATCGCAACAAAACTGGGTTTAGGAGCTGTGTTCTCCTCTCCATCTTTAATCCTCACCAAAATTTGGAAAAATTCCTGCTTGAGCAAATTGCCCTCCTTATCATGTAACTCCACAAGCATTGGAATGTAATCTCTGTTTGGTGACTTCAAAGCAAAAGTATGCTGATAACGAATATTCATTTTAATAAATTCATCACAGTCCACCATTGTTCCAAGGCTGTCCTCATCCACAAGTTTCCCATACCTGGGCAGCACGCTGCCACTTGAGAGAGAGGCTATTTTGCATTGTTGTGCACTTTTATCATAAGTGAATTCTAAAATTCTTCTATCGATGGGGTTACTAGTGCTGAGCAGTTTCTCGACAGTGAGTGGCATATTTTTGGTTAGAACTTCCAGCTGAGTGAAAATGACTTCCACCTCCATCATAAAAGGTATTATAATGGTATCCGTTTGGGTGTCATACCTGAGTTGTAATCTCACTCTATCCCTCGGAGGGCTCCTGGATCCGAAGTGCGAATACTTAACGTCGTTGGGGCCAAATTCACACGGAAACTTTTTCGGAGACAGGTGTCCAGGCCTTTGAGACAGGGGGTCACTGTCCAGGACCGTTATGCTGCATCTGTCACCGGGCTGAACTTGGATAACCAAATCGTTGATGGGATCAATGAAGACTGATCTCCCGAAAGGCACGCGGATCCCATTGTTGGCAACCAGTATCGTGTCCTCCGACGGCTCGGACCTCAGGGCGTATGATAATCCATAGCTGTCAAAAACCTGCGCAACTGCATCACCTGTCAGAATCACTGCGAGCAGAACAAAAGCAGCGCCAGTCCTGTGCAGATGCGGGGGAATAATCCGAGCCATTTGTAGTGTGGAACCGCAAAGGAGACACGTTGAACTTTGCGCATACACCCTTACAAACTAAGTACGGCGGTTAAAGTTGCAAGAATATAAAATCAGAGTTGGATAATATCACGCACCTATGCGCACGAAGGTGCACCATTATCTCACAGCGGCTGTACACTGATAACAGAAACTTCATACTCCTGCTTTGTGGAGTACGGAGAGTTACGCCTTCCTCTCCGCCGATTGGTTAATACCTCCCCTGGAATGCGTTTGTCCGGTTTTAAATGGACGTGGCTTGTGTCATTCGGGGCAGACAAGACGATGCCGCGTGGGCTGGACCTCATCAGGTTGGATTAGGTAAGAAAAGCAAAATAATATAGCGAGGTTTTAGGCATAAGGCTAGATGTATAACCTGCAGTATAACCAGGAATGTTATTATGTTCAAAATACTTAATTTTACACGGTTGAATGTTGTTTAAATATTCTACAGTTGTTCTGTAATCAAAGATATTCACTCTGAAATACTCCTAACGATAGAAATAATCAATCACAACTACAGCTGTAAAGAAGAGTTTTCACTGATCATCTAACTGGAGACAAGCTTTGTCTCCCTCTCCTGGTTTGCTCTGCAAAGGAGGGAGGATGCCCGACACCCCTCAGTAGAAATCCCCTCGATGTTATGCACATGTTCCACCTTCTTTCTGACGAAACCCAGCCCGACATTCAATGCTCAGGTCAAACAGGTTCTGCATTGCATGGACACAGTATACAATATATTGCTATTGTGTGGGTATGGGCGCATAATGGGGATTATCTTCTATAGCAGTTTTTAATGTGTGAGGTGGTATGTTGTGTATGCAGTCATACACATCAGAGCAGGTATTTTACTGTGCACTGCTTTGAAATGCAGCCAATCCATGTGTGACGGAGTGAATTATCGGAGTCAAAAGTTGTATTTGTCATGCAGTGACAATGTCCTGTTTCCTGCTATGCTGCTCTCTCATCACACAGGCCTTCCAGGTGTCAGATGCTTTCCCCAGCAGAGCATTCTCCTCTGACTCTTGACAAGCCCAGTCACGATCCGGCCCAGTCAAGAGGACACCCACACAGGCACTGTGCAGCACAGCAGGGCAGGTTTACCACAACATTTGTATTACAACTTGGTTTGATTTTGGCATGGTGAGCCCCACTGCACTGCAAGATAAGAATATCATAAGTTTAGAATAGGTTAACATACAGTATGTGGGGGAGTCAGAACATCTTGAAGGGAGAGGGGGCCATTACTCTCATTACTCCTTGGCTTCTATTGTGTTTACTGTTAACTTAAATTAACTTAGAATGCCACTAAATTTAAGAAAAAAACAACCTTTGTTAGCATAGCTAAGGACACAGCTGTTTTGCATGTTTGATTTAGCCCAGCCTTTTTATTTATTAGATGTACACACCCATGCTTTCCTGTCAGCATCCCTAGATCTGTATATTACCTGGAAGAATTTGACTTCAACTGTGCTCAGTCCCCTCTGATCCCTTTTAGATGCCTTTCATTTCATCCACAAAGCAGTGGGTGCAACCATTGTGTCTGCACCTACCTATTGTTGCGCTTTAATGACACACAAACCGTCTCACAGCTGACATGTGTTGAAATCAGTACACAGTAGCTGCCATAACAAACCGTGCAGTTGAGTTGCACTGGACACTGTTGACAGGGTCCAATTATAAATATAGCCAAGCAAACTGCAAGGCAAAGCCCCCAGGCCTTGACAGCTCCTAGTTACAAGAGAAAATGAAAAAGAAGATGAATAGAACTTTCTGAAAGCAGCAATGGCAGAGAGGGAATTGGATCATACCCAAACCTTCAGGCTTATTTTTGAGGCAGCGAAAGGTTTGATGATATTCTGTCACATTACATTTATATCAGATTTATTGAAAATGACCAATCCTTCTTAAAAGATGGAACTGGTCTATAAAGGAAGTGAGGAAGCCAGTCACACTGATGTTCAGGTGTTCTATTGCTGGGCAAAGAAACACGGTGCAGGTGGGTTTGAGGATGCTTTACACTTTTGACTACCAAGTTGATCATAATAAAAAAAAAAATAGGTTGCTCATTAATTTATTATTAATTCATTTTAAAACATTCAAAGTTGTTTGTTTCAAAACTCATCTAGTTTTTCTTTGTGGCTGTTACCACCTGAAACTAAGTTTGTTTTGCTTTAAAATAACTCAATATAATGTAACTAAATATGCATGTAACAGCAGTTTAAAAATACTGACTGCCGAGAAGAAAACAATACAACTTTAGATGTACCCACAATCTAAAAATATCCTGTTTTGCCGGTTGTTTACAGAAATACTAACTTTCAATATCCTCTCAGCAGAATGCCCTGCCTTGTCACCACTACACACACTGACAGGCCAAACACTGGAAGGCTTGTGTTCCCTGCTGTCAGTGACACCACTGTCTTTGCACCCGGGTTAACAGAGCAAAATGTAAGGTGCCGTGAGCTCTGAGAGGTGACATCAAGTCAAACTGACGCATGGATAATGAGGTGCTGCTGGACCGACCATCTGTGTCTTTAGTGCTGAAATCGGCAGCCAAGTGGACTCCTAACAATCATTGTTTTGTTTGTGTATTGTGTTTATCAAAATTAACAACATGTTGTAATGATCTGCTTAAGCCCTACACACCTAACATGGAATGTTTCTAAGTTTATTAAAGCAGTGCATAGTAAAGTAAATACAATTGTCAATAACAGACATAGATCCTGGATAAAATGTGAATTTAGACCTTATCTCTAATCACTTCCAAACAAATTACCATGCTGGCTAGAAATACTTTTGATAATTGTCTCTTTTTGCGTCACCCAATTGTTTGTCGTAGTGTTGCTAAAGGGACTCCATTCCAACAATTGCTTGGACTTATCAGGACTATTTCTGTGGGTGGCTATTCCCTAGAGACAATACAACTCCTGTCCCACTGATCTCATTAAGACTATTTTAGTTCATTACGTCTCTGTCAGGGACAATTCTTTGGATGTTTGAAGCTGGAATGGCGTCAGCAGCTATTCTGAAGTCCTCCACTATAAAGGTAAATTGTGTAACCCATAGACACACAACGCAGAGCCAACCGGCAGCCAAATCCATCTTCCACAGCTTATATTACTCTTGGGATACTACAGATCTAAAAAGGCAGCAGAACCAGTCAGGTTTAATCATCTTCTGCATTTGTGCTCCCAAATTCCCCAGGTGTGTGTGGACGCATGTATTAAGATAATGTATGGCCAGATAAATCTTACTGCTTACAAAACAAATCAAGACTTATTTAGGTTTATTTACAGCCTGCGTTTAACAAATTGGTTCATTGCAGTGCTTTGTGGAAAACAAATTAAACAAAAATCGGGACAATCAGGAGAAAAGAAAGATATATAATTCTAATCTAGAGAGTTCTAATAATGGGGACACAACTCTGTGTGTGTAAAATGTGTGTGTGTGTGTGTGTGTGTGTGTACCTGTGTGTAGATAAAAGGTTGCAGTTGGTTAAAACTCTGATCACATTGTTAACCTCCACCTGAAACAAAGCATAACCTTAGACTTGTGGTTTATCTTCAAAATGCAGGAGTAAAACCACAGAAATAAATGCAGAGTGGTGCTTTGTGACTACTATTGTGGCAATTAAGCATAATAAAATGTGCTTGTCTTCCAATTTAAAAATAAAAAAAGCAAAATATGAAACTTATTTAGTGAATGTGATGGAATTTACAATACATAAATATCAAGGTTCCTAGATTACTTCTTCATGTATATTCTGTATTACATAATGCTGAACATACTTAAATAATGTCTGTGTTACTAGTATATATGAATATATCATTATCATGTTATATATTATATAGAACTTGACAATATATTATATTATACAAGTAGATTGCATTGCTCTTTATTGTATAGTTATTTTCTGTTTTAGGATAAATAGAGCACAGTGATTCTAAATTGTCATTTCTGTGTAATGTTAAAAGACAGCAAAATATGGTCATAAATCATTGGTACCATTTATACCTTTCTGTCCACCTTCAATCCAACATATTCAAATTGAACATGTTTTTTTTCATTTCAATATGCTACTATTATATGTTAGCTTGCATCTGGGCACATTTAATGATATTTGGTAAAAATAGCAATTTACATACATAGCAGACATTATCTGGCTGTGTAGAAAAATGTGACATATATTATTGCTTATTACTTTAGAATATTGTAAAATGCCAACTTCATAGTTTTGACGGCTTTAAAGATGGTATGTATGTTGTCAAGAAATGCTAAGAAACCAATTAAATAAATTCTAGTAAATATATGTTTTTACATGCATCCAGTATCTGCCACAAATATGAAGTGGTGTAATACACAACCACAATGTGTTGTTACCAAATCAAGGTTTCTGTGTATGTGAGACATTAATTGCTTGATGTTGTTGCACTCTTGTAAGGACACCATGTTGCAGAGAGATGTTAATGAAGTACGATGTGCAATGCTGTGCACTAAAGCCACTAACAGCGCAAAAACAATTGTAGGGGCACCAGGGCACTGTCAAAACGGCCTTCATTGTATTCTAACTAACCTGACTAATATGGTGGCAGTTAAGGACAAAAGCAAAAGCCAACCAGCAGACATTTACCCATTCATCCGTAACTGAAAACCGCTTCTTTGACTTCAGACTTTTATGTTATTAAAAACTCAAAATCTTGGGCTTCCTGTGGAGGTGTGGTCGCCTACAGGCCAAAGGTTACATCATTTAATCGGATTGCTGCCAGATACCCCGCAGGCCTTCCTTCTCCTGATGAGTTTTAAAGCTGAGAGGCACTTAACATGTTTGCCCACCCTGCGGGCTGAACTCATTTATACTGCGCAAAACGAAAAATAAATGAGAATTCACCCAATGGGAGTCACTTTGTGCCATCTGCACAGTGTCACATCATTAGCAGAAACATTTTATTAGGAGATTTCAAATTAATTATTATAAAACCAAAGTGCAAATTGTGTGGCGTATGACCTTCTGCAGTCAGATGAAATCACTTAAACATTGTTACTGCAAACACAAATAGTGCAATGAAAATAATCCAGTTCTAGAGAATTGTAATGCTGATAATCCCCAAATATTTCCATTAAATTTAATTCCATTAAATGTAAGAATGTAATCTTCTAGTTGACTTGCAAATGCTTAGTCTTGCCTTTCCTCTTTGTTACATTTTATGTACTTCAGCCCTTTTGAGTTCCCAGTTTCTGCTGAGCTGAATGCGTTCTCTTTCTATAGTTTGATCTAAAGTTGGGGACTAAGTCAGCAACAATATCATCTTGATGAAACAGAGTGCATTCACTAGATGCTCATGAAAAAGATGCAAACACTGCTCATGTGGGGACAGTAATGCTTTCTCTTGGACTGCGTTTCAGTGTTATCATTGTTATGCTATTATCAAGATTTATTTTTTAGAAAGAGAACAAAGTACATTGTGTTGGATTCACTCTGACATAATGTATAGTATATTATAGTATGAGGGTACCTATTGTTCCAATAGTCTGGGGAATGTCTCAAATATTTCTAAGTCCCCCTGCCAAGCTGTAATTGACTTAATCTCTTCCATTAGCCCCAAGTTGCCAAAGTCAGCTGTCATCTGTTGGAGTTAACTGTTGTATCAAGGTGCTTTTTATGCTTCGCGATAGATGTGAGTTTTAGCTATGAGACTTCAGGGTGATTTTTAACCCCCTACCCCACAGCACTGCACACAAACACACATCTCCCCTGCTGACAGCTCTAATAAGCACCAGCACCAGCACACAAACTGACAAACTCTTGCTCCTTTTTGTCAGGCAATGGGGTGTTGCTGATCTTATTGAGTTTGGTAAATACCCCTGCAGACAGACATAAACAGAACCTATAACCTCCAAGCATCTTCACCCCTCTACAGGAAGCAAACACAGATAACAAATCCTTGCAGAGTATTTGGAGACAAACAATATACCACTTTTATTTGGATAATGAGAAATGTTTTTATTTTTATTTTCAGAAAGCAAGCTAGATTATTTAAACATGTACATGTTGTGTATAATAACAAATGTGAATACTACTTACCATATACTTCACCGACAATGCCAGAAGATGGCAACATCATTATACATATGTTTATTATAATTATTATAATGTATTGTATAATGACATCTAGAATTAGTAGACTAATAATAAAGAAGAATACATAATTTAAAACACAATGTCTGACTTTACTTATGATATATAAATAAATAGATATATAATTGCATATCTAAAGCTAATTCTGAAGCTAATGTAAAGTACTGATATATGGGTTTAAAACGAACATGAAACATCTTAACCTAAAAATAGAGAGAGAGAGAGCGAGAGAGAGAGAGAGAAAACTGAAATTCTCTGTTAAAACTTTGAATGTCCACTTTGAATTATGGTGCATCACATTATTATCAGTTATTTGCTATGGAGCCGGCTAAGGGGCCGAGTTAAATACATGGAGTGCAAATGTATGAATGTTCTGCTTGCAGGCAGATCTAGAACTAAGATAGAATAGTAAGCATCATTAAACAATAATGCCCTACCTTTAGAAATAATGTATTGTAGCTGTGTTATAGTGCCCGACTACTGAAAGACTGGCAGGCCTAATTAGTCCAAGGCCTTATCTAATGACTTTGAACTTCTGTTGCCAGCTTGTCTGTTGCATCAGTGTTCATTTTTAGAAGCGGGGTCAAAACATGGATGATATATACTGCATCTAATTGACAGAGAGCTGGACTGCAATGCCAAATAAGTTCTACACCCAGTTGCAAAGCAAAGACTGACGACCTCCTGTGAAGTCAAACTAGCCCAGCATAACGCAAACACATTTTATTTTGGGGGGAAATGCATTGATTTCAACATGAAATCTAATCAAAAGTTTACCGCTGATAATTCACACCCCTTTTTCTAAGTGCTCTTCAGTTTTCATTATTTATTATATGCTGATGAAAAACATAAACCCCAAGTGCTGGCACAAGAAAGTGAGGTGAAAGCAGTAATCAACATACTGGGAACTGGGTCAGAAGACACTTTGGCAATAGCAAACATCATTAACAAACATGTGGCCCAGATTTTAAAACTCTCAGTGAACATAAACCTTTGTAGAAAGTTTATTTGCTTCTCAAACAGTCTCCCCGTACATTCACTCAAGGGGAACCTCCTCAGGAAATGTTTTTCCACAACAGGGGAAACAGTATGTGACTTCTCCAGGTACATAGCCGCCACCGAAGAGCAGATAAGACAGAATCATATTTTTTTTTTTTTAAAGAAACACCATTAGTAGTCTGGCGGCCTTAAAACTCTGTGCTCCAAATGAGGCTCATCAGGATTTTGTCAGAGAAGTAAATCTCTCTCTGCCCTCTAGTGGCAAAGGAGCTTAGTAATTTATTGTGTGAATCACAGTGTTATTATTAATTGCTCAATAAGATTGTTGACGTTGTACATTCACATAAAATTAAAGAGAATTATTTCTCAATACAAAAATAGCATTTGTGTGTTTCTCCCAAGTGTTAATCATTTCATATCTGCACCTGTTTTACTGCTGTGTTGCAGTAAAACATTACTTGTGTAAACCTCAGAAACAAGTTTACTTGTTGTCTAGGGCTAGTTCAATCAGGAGAGACTTGTTTTAGAGTTTAACAATAATTTATTACAATTGCATATACTTGAATAGTGCAAAGTCTTTGGCGATTGGACTCCTTCCTGAATTAGGATAAGCATGGGGTAATGAGGTTGACATCTGCGAAGGCAGAATCCCCGCTGGAGTCCAGACACTGGTAGTGGTGAAGAAGAAGGGAGTTGCTGTAACCCGATGATGAATGATGAGCAGGGCTGATGTTGACTGGAGGAGCCTGGCGTGGAGGAGGGTCACATCGTTTTGAGCTGAAATGACAACTGACAGCGGTAGAGGTGAGAACCTATTTTAAAGGTTTGACAATAACAACGTGATTGGCTTACGGAAACTGCGCCAACTCCGATTGGTTAATTTAACATACACGCCCCCAACCAGCTGATGGAGTAATCACTGTGAGACTTTGAGAATTAAAGACTGAGCTTATGAATGAACTGGAGATAAAGAGTGTCTTTCTTACTGAACTTCCGCTTGAGCGTCATTAAATATAATCAAATAACTGTCACCCACACAAATAACTCTCTATATTATGTATAATATATATATTATGAGCTGATCATACAATGTGACCTTAATCTCAATTGACATTGCAGTGTTGTGGCATGACATTCAACCAGGAAACTCTAAAAATACAGTATATACAATATTTGAAAGGTGGCCACATCATGGCCTTCATTTTTTTCAGTTGGCCTGAAAAGAAAATAGCCTGCAAAAAGCTCTTCAGGGCAAAGAACTGTACAGCAGCTGCTTCGACTACTGAAATGAAACACGGAAAAACAAAATGCAGCATCTGCTCATATTGTAGATCTTTTGAAATGTCACTCATGAACCTATTTGATAATCTTAATCATTATTGAGCGAACATTAGAATTTTAGCCTACATCATTAACGGCAGAATTAATTAGTTCATTCATTTCAATCATTTGTTAAACCAATTTTATTATTTATTATTTGCTTCAAAATGGTTTTATGAGGAATGTATTGTTCTTATACTTTGGTCACTTTAATCACTTCAACTGGTGCAATATACATACATTTTAAATACATTGTATTCTGTCTTTATATACAATATTGCTATGGGTGATTCTTTACTGTTTTTATTACTGTTCTACTGTTTATTTATACTAATTGTTTTTAATTTGTATGTGTCTCTTGTGTGAACTTGATCTGTCTGCTACTGTAATCCTGCAATTCCCCCACTGCGGGACTCATAAAGGAATATCTTATTGTATCTTATCTTATCTCTAATCTTAAGTCATCGCTTTATACGGTTGAAAGACATTTTGCTATGAAAAACATTACCCATACAAAACACCTAGAATTCCTTTTTATAATTCTCAGTTTCCTATCTTCAATTAAAGAGCAACTTTATTTACTTCTGTAACTTTCCCAACAAATATACAGGATCAATTTAGCTATGCATACAGTATTGACCATGATGCGTTCCCAGTTATATAAAACTTCATTAGATAAAAGTTGGGTAATACATAATCTAATGGAAGAACGCCTCAGAAGACAAGAAAATGTTCTGAGCAGCCCATTTAGCTGCCCAGAACATCAAAAATGAATCTCTACACTTGAAGTAGAATCAATGCACGGTGGGCACGCACATCGAAACACCCTGAAGGCAGGTACTGGACAGCAATGAAAACATAAATGAAGGTGTGCACAACGCAGTGACACTTAAGTGCAATTTGTTGGCAAATCGACATACAAGAACTTGTGTATGTGCCAATAAATTGCATTTTAGAGCACCATGGTGTGCACACTTTAATTTATGTTCTCTTTACCTTAAAATATTCCCATTTGAAGCTGACCCACGTCCGCAAGAGCACAGAAGCAGAAAGTTGTAATGTATTATTAATGTCAAGATGTTTACAAATTCTCATTTGTGGTGAAACTGCAACATGATCTCTTCTCTTCAAAAGTCTTCAAAATGTTTGTGGATCATAACCTTCTTCAATGGGCAGATTCACTGTTCACTTTTCTTTGTCTTGTTTAATGTCAAATTGAAGTTAAACTTGAAGGAACTCTGTGATCCCTCTCTGAGGAATTATCTTGTCCCAGTGAGAAATAGAAGATCATGTTTTGGGATTGACTCACACATAACCAATAGGAAACTGCATTTATTACACTGAAGTGAGAAGTTAGCTGCGTGGACTCTCATTACACTATTCTCATTAATACAATACTTTTGCAAACCAGGATGACTTATGGTTCACAGTAATGAGTATGAATAGTATTAATAGTAATCAGTGAGTTCTAATTTAAAGTGATGTTGTACCAAATATGTCACACTAATTAGAGCCATCCAACTGCATGGAACATGTTCAGCCATGATGAGCTTTTATGGATTATAGAGGTTCCCAATGTACATGTAATGAAAGTAAAAAGTATTGTGTCTGTATATGATATATTCTCTCACTGTGCTGCTGGATAACGGCGCCGGCATACTGTGATTGAGTTGGTAATAGCACAAACAAGATTGCCTTGCAGATGTCTGTTGACAATTGTGGTGGGATAATAGCTGCACTGATGATAATAATGACCACAAGTCCTTTAAGTGAGAGATGCTGGGAGAGAGGGAGGGAAGAGCATCTTATCATACACACATAGTATCTGCCAGAATCATACAAAAACACACACATTTCACCAGAACCTAACACATGCTAATTATAATAACCAAGATGAAAAGTAAGAAATACTGAATGTGAACTCACTCTTAAATGTGCATAAATATGTTTCATATGACACATATATGAATAGAAATCCTCAATTTTGATATTGTATTATCATGTTTCCTATTCCCATCTATAAATTAAATGTGTCCCTAGGTATTTGCGTAATGCATTTTTAGTTGTTAAACCTGCAAGACTGCACCCATTGAAGTGCTTCTACACAAGAGCATTTTTAACCTGATTCTTTTAGCCTTAGAAAACACATTTTTCAAGGACATCACAACAAAATAGCAAAATAAAAACCATGTTTTTTACAAAAGAAATGTATAGACACTTACTATGTATATACTGTATATATTGGCATATGGCATTTTTTGTTATTTCTGCTACTGGATGTGGAAAACAATGTATTTCTTAGCAACTGTGTATGCTCATGCCAGCTAAAGAATGACGAATGGTTAAACATCTCACAACACAATGTACATGGCTGCTTTCCCTACATCAGAGATAACTTTGAGAGCTCAAATAAAAAATATGTTGGTGGTGTCAAATGTCCCAAGCTCTGTTGCAGGCAGTGTTTATCAGGGCCAGTTTGGAATTCCTGTAATATGTATTATAAAAGCACAAACAGGGGTTGCAGTGCAAAAGTATAAGATGGAGAAAAGGTTGGACACAGAAAAGTTAGAGGCTGGGGGATGTTTGATGTCTGGGATGAAACAGGACTACATTGATCCAATTATGTGCTTGCATATGAAAATATGTTTCATTACTGAAGGGGGAATTTTGCACATGCATGTTTCAGTCTCAGTAAAGCATGTTGTAATGACAGTCAATACATTAGGCTGTTAATACAAGCTCAACACTCCCTGTATGTCAGCTTAAAAGCCTCTAGAAAGAATCCCTGTATTCCTATAAGGCTTTATCATGAAACATTTGCAGGACAGTGTGTGGACATTTCTTGCAGGGTACTCAATGTAGCTATTGACATTGTGGCATTGTTACTGTCAATTCAGGTTATTTGTATGACTGTGTCAATGCAAACTAGTACCAATCGCAATTCAAACTAAATGTACTAAATGTGACATATCAATTAACAAAATTAGTTTTATCTGAAATTTCCCGAAATGATTTGCTCTGACCCACATTAATTTGGAAAACATATTTGTGGTGATATCAAAATATATGACTTGTATATGATGCATAAATTGTATAAAACATTTTGAGAATATGCTTCCAACTCCTGAAGATTTGAGTAGTTTTGTTGTGCTGCAGTGACTGGGCCTACGCTAAGCAGACATTTCCAGAATTACTTTTTTTTGTTTTGTTTGTTTAAAACATATCTTAGCTCATATTATATATTAAATTATATTCCAACTTGCTTAGGCGATATCAAAGATACTTCAAAAGGGCTTAAACTGCATGGGATTTGTTGCTTGGCAAGTCAGGATTATAATCAGTCAAAAATAAATGAATTAAGCAAAAATATACACTGTTTGGATTCCCGTATGTCCACATTGATATAGAAAACCGAAGTGAAAAGGGGAGGGGACAGATGCGTTGTCCGCCGATTAGTTTTGAGCGTGCACTTCATGCCAGAAAATACGCGTGTATTCTGCTGAGACGTGCAGCCAGGCCAGTGACATTTGCTGAATGCTCCAACAGACGAAAGGGAGGGGGACTGCATGGCATGCCAGTTATAAGATATAGTGTCTCCAGTGGAGAGGTTTTATGACCAGATAAGGATGCGACCGCGCAAGTTTTCTTTCTAACAGCCGCATCCTCCGGTTCTCCGGCGAATGGTTCTTGAGTCAATCACAACTGGAAAGCAACAGGAGGAAGGTAAAGTTCCGTGTTTTATGTGTGCATGATTACTGCTAGGGTCAATTTGTATATTAAAGTGTCTCTTTTAGTCAACAGACTAAAAATACCTTTAATCATGTTTCAGGTTAAGTTTATGTTCACTCGTGGAAGAGCGTTTTCAGTTTAACAATAACGTGTTTAAACAATAATTTGAATTAAATACCCAAATATGTCAACTTTTTTGGCCAAATATGTCGTCAAAATAGCACATGTATTATAAATAACACTGAGGTAAATGCTTTGTTTCCCATTTGAAAATTGTATTATGTTACTTTGTTCAGAGGGTTATAGAAATACTGTTATGGGGATTCCAATACTGAAACTGTTCCCACTGTGTCTGAAACATGAAATCTATCCCTGAAACATGATTTAATTATCTCTCTTATGTCGTATTATTTCATATTCATTCTCAGTTGAGACTTTGAGGCTGTAGCAGCAATGTCACAGCTGTATTACAAGAAAACGGACAACTCCACATACAGGGATCGCATCCCTCTGCGAATCGTGCGGGCCGAGTCTGAGCTCTCTACCCTGGAGAGGGCCTACCTGGGGGCTGTTGAAAAGGGGGACTATGCTAGTGTTAAACAAGCCCTGGAGGAGGCTGAGATCTACTTCAGGATAAACATCAACTGCATCGACCCCCTGGGGCGCACAGCTCTGCTCATTGCCATTGAAAATGAAAACCTGGAGATTATTGATTTGCTGCTCAGCTTTAATGTGTATGTGGGTGATGCCCTGCTACATGCCATCCGCAAAGAAGTAGTGGGGGCCGTGGAGCTGCTGCTCAATCACAAGAAGCCACGTGGAGAAAAAAAGGTATTATATTCATGAGTACGTCACATTTAACATTCTCACAGATGTTTCTCTTGTTGTTGAAGTTGTTATTTATTGCTATTTTTTCTGGCCTCACTCAATTCCATTTTATTGATTTTTTTGTCTCTAACCTGGTGTTCACAAAACTTTTTCTGAGCTCCTTTACATCTGTAACATACTTTTAATCAACCTGCCCACACAGTTATGCCTCACAGGATTATTGAATTCTCGTATTTAGATTTGTCACCAAACTGTGTACATACTTGTACAGAGGTTTTCAGCCATTTTATTCATAAGTCTAGATCAAGAAAAAATTGTTATGTGCTTTTCGCTGTTCTTAGTTTCAGACATGGCTGTGTTTATTTTAGGAATTGATCTTCTATTTTCTGCTTGAACGTTGCAGTACTGAGCTTCTTTGATGTGCTTCTGTGTTGTTGTTTTTTTTGACACAGCTTCTACAACAAATAGTCATTCTCCATTGTCTGGAGACTTCGTAAATATGTTTTTGACACTGCTGGGTCTCATTCTAATGGACTTGGTCTTGTATGTGAAGACAAGGGAAAAATAAATTATGTAGTTGCTTCCAACCAGGAAGATACAGTATTTTGAGGCCAGCTGAACCACAAGCCATTAGCTGTGTGCTTGCTGTTAGACAAGATTGTGGTAGACCCAAGTGAGGAGACAGATGAAATTAGACCCATTTAAACCAGTTGTTTCAGTTCATGTGAAAGGTTGAAAAAGCAATGTTCTTTTGTGAACCAGCTTAAAAAAACTTCTAGTGTACTATACATTTATTCTGTTTCATTTTGTCTTAATTTGTGTTTGCCTCTCTCTGCATCCTAAAAAAGGTCCCACCCATTCTACTGGATAAACAGTTTTCAGACTTCACCCCAGACATCACTCCAATCATCCTTGCAGCCCACACCAACAACTACCAGATCATTAAACTGCTTCTGCAGCGAGGTGTCTCCATACCTCAGCCACACGCTGTGCGCTGCAACTGTGTGGAGTGTGTGTCCAGCTCAGACGTAGATGGCTTACGCCACTCACGCTCCCGTCTTAACATCTACAAGGCCCTTGCCAGCTCATCTCTCATTGCCCTCTCCAGCGAAGATCCTTTCCTCACGGCATTTCAACTCAGCTGGGAGCTGAAGGAGCTCAGCACAGTAGAGAACGAGTTCAAGTCAGAGTATGAGGAACTGTCCCACATGTGTAAACAATTTGCAAAGAACCTCTTGGACCAGACCAGGAGCTCTAAAGAGTTGGAAATAATCCTGAACTACCGCGACGACATCAACCCTCTGTTGGATGAGATCACTAATGAGCTGGCCCGACTGAAGCTGGCTATCAAATATTGCCAGAAGGAGGTAAGATCTTTGTAAATTATGATATCCTCTTTGTTGCATTATTGCAGTGCCCTACTGTAATACAATAACAATTTGTCTTGGTAACACTGGCACACACACAGACAAATTAAGCACAGACTGGGCTTTACAGTATATTGACACTGTGGGAACAAGTACAAGAAGGAATACGTGTTGCATTATTTGAACAACATCGACTGGATAACAAGAACGGTACCAAGATGAGTTGTAAATGGCCTCAGCTGGGTGGAGATGTCCTTAGGGAGTTCAGAGCAACATATAATTGCCAGACTGGCTCTTAACAATGCATTACAGTAGCACTCTGAGATTGTCCCATGACAATTGGATAATTGGGGTTAATGATGGAATAAGTGACGGCCATTTCCCTGAAATACATACTCATAATATTTTAATTAGGGAGGAAACCTTTTATTGTATTTTAGCATCTTCTTTGGTGTATGAATCCATTGGATGCAATGGCAACTTCCTATCATTTGTTTTGAAATAGAGCCACTCAGTAAGGAGAATATGTCAAGTTTTTTGGGTTTGGTAGGTGTGTAGTAATTGCAATATTAAATGCTCATAAATCATCTTCCACTGGTCATCTTCTACATAAAGTTATGTCTCGCCTTCATTATCCAAGAGACCACGCAGTGCTTTTCTGTTGTATTTTGATGCGACAGTTGGCAATGTGAGAATGAAAGATCAGTGTGACTGTTAGCAGCCCCATGTGCCACATCGGTCTCCATGGCAAAAGGTTTTACAGCTGAACTTCAAGGGCTGGGTGGATATTTGTCTTAACACAGATGGATGTTTAGGACAAGATTTATTTGCAGATTACATTTTTACATTAATAATCACCACTGCAATACTACACTACTACTACTACTACTACTACTATTACTACTACTACTACTACTACTACCACTACTATTACTACTCCTACTCCTACTACTTCTACTACTACTACTACTACTACCACTACCAATAAAAGCAATGATAATAGCTATGATAATGACAATAAACACAGACTCTTCTACAGTGAGATTT
Source organism: Cottus gobio (assembly GCA_023566465.1). Taxonomy (NCBI): domain Eukaryota; kingdom Metazoa; phylum Chordata; class Actinopteri; order Perciformes; family Cottidae; genus Cottus; species Cottus gobio. The sequence goes on from CM042220.1 coordinate 9,930,054, forward strand.
TACTTCTTTGAGACTTTAATTCTTAAAGAACTTGACTCGATCTTTGGAAACAGAAATGTCTGTTTTGAGCCAGTAAAGTCCTGGAGCAATAATGAATAAGGCAACTTTATCTTGTGTATTTAAATACTTGTGTGGCCCGTAGTGATACTGAATCAAGAAAAATCAATGAACTTGATAAAACAAAGAGCTTACAGTAATACGTCCTTGTGTGTTTAGTTGGTGCATTTAGTTCAGTTCAGTTCAGTTTCATGCAAAATAGGGAAGTTTATTACTGATTCCTTTTATATTGTGGTAATGCTAATTAGTGTTAGTTTGTATTACTTATACCCCATATAGAGTATGTATTGGAAATCGATTTGCTCGTCTAAAGTTTGACAGCATTAGTAACTTTAGTCATTGTAATCACACCTGTGATGTCCTCAAGTTGTGCACGAATATACAAGCAGCGAGCCACAGCAAGCTTTTCTGCTGTATCACTGTAATGGTAAGTATTCAAGAAATGTATGTTTGCTCATAGATACTTTGTTGTGACGAACTGTAGACTTGACCTCTCAAAAAGATCTGAGTTCCATAGTTTTCATTTCAAAATTGGATATTGATGTAGTTGACCACTCCTTGGATTAGATTGGAGAATGGGTGTCATCTATGTAGGACTTTACGAGGCTTTGCGTAACAGATGCTTCCAAACTAACAACACATAACTCCGAACAGCTTTTGCAGCCAGCTAAAATGTGTTAAGCAAGGCTGCAAACAGTAGGAAGGAAGTGAAATGTATTATGGAGTTTTCATTGTTTATGCTGCCTTTCTCTGAAGTTTTGTGTACAAGGCACACATGATACAAATGTCCATTGGTCAATTAATGCTAAAATGTTTGACATTTTAGACTTCCTTAAAGAAAAAGTACCAAAGTGGTGACAGGGTTTAATGGACTAGACTAGTGCGGCTGATAATGTTCATCAGCTCTTACATTACTGGATGTTCTCATCATTAGTGGAAAAATCTCCCTTTTAATTTATTAAGTAAAGACTTTCCTTTCTTTTCTCCTCCTACCCTGCACTCATTTTCTCCTCAGCACTCAATCTTCTCTGACTTGGGTTGTGTTTTCTTGGGCATGAAATGGTAAAATGATGATGAAACAATGTTTGGTAAAATTTTGGTAGTTTGAAAAGTAAACTATTTGCTTTTGTTTGATGAGCAGAGCTTAGTTATCCGGTCAGTAATTAATCATAGTGATGATTGATTTAAGTGCAAACAAATCCTAGCTCACAGTTAAGTTCACATCCTAAACTCCCCAAACTCTCATATAACAGATAGCATTGCTTCGCATACAATGTGCTATCTTATCTACCAAAAATTACAGAATATTATTTAATTTTTTTGTTATATTATAATTGTATTTACTGTGGAATTGATTTTGGTCATGTTCAAATAAGCTGACGACATGTTTTTTTACTCAATAGGCACAATACACTATGTCATCACTAAGAACATGCCTTAGGACATAATTAATACTTATGTTTCAGGAGAGTGTTGTAACATGTGAATTGGGGGATTTTCACTTTCCAAACATGTCCTCAGACAAAATCTGTTCCCACCAGATGCCCCCTTTTTCCCCCAGTCATGTTACAGCAAGTCAACATCTCACAAGGACGAATAGGAGACGTTAAAGATATCAGATTCTGCATTGACAGATGACCTCATCATCCCCCATGTAATGCTGTATAGAACCATAATGGGGATCCAGTTGGCTGTAACATGGTTAAGTTTAAATTAACTTCGATCACCATCTGCAGATGTCCAGCAGATGTTTATATCAAATCTCACAGTCAATCACTTCTCAACAAGATTTGGAAATGTTTTCCCACTTGAAACTTTTATCTTGCATACAAGATACAAGTCTGTTTTTCGGGACATACGAGTACCATGTAGCAATGTTAGATAAGTTGTGCTAAAGGTAATATCGACAACATACAGTAAAAAAAAAACAACGAAACCCATTTTACATGCGTCTGCTGAATGTCCTCAGTTGGAGGAGTTCCTGGAGGATGGTTTTAGACTTTGCATGAAGGTTCCAGATGTTGGGTTGTTGACATAGACAAGCTTGGTACTTTGAAAAAGAATCGGATCTGAGGTGTTATATGCGCAAACAGCACTAAGGATGTGATACTAAGAAACAGAACTACCTCTTGTCAAAAATAATACAAAAAACATTTAGCTTCTTCTTCTGAACATACTTGTATATAGACACTATAGCATAATAGTAAATACACATTCATCCAGTGGAGTAAGCAAATATGTCAGCAGTTTTGTTTGCGAAGACCAAAAACAACAGAAGTGGCACATTTATTATTCAAAGAATTCAGCTTACATACATTTTATGATATATGCTTATTTAAATTAAAGATGTAAATGCTAGTTCGCTTTTACATAATTTATTTAATTTTGTAGAGAAAATTGTACTGAGATCGTTATTGCCAAGATAATCGTAAGAATTCAAATTTGACATGCAAATTAAGGAGGGGCATTGGGGCATTAGGGAGATATGTAGTGCAGTGAGCACCATGACACAAACATTTTGAATACAGCCTTTACTGTCTTGATTAATTGTTAGTTTTATGGATGGTTTCGTTTGTGTGTACAGTTTACAGGTCTCTAATTCAGGTAGTTTAAGCTTAATGCCCTTTGTTCTGATTTGTCCATAATTTTTGTAATGGAATTCACAGACAAGAAGCTTGTTTATTTTGAGTTAATATGTCTTTCTTTGTCCCTTCCTTACTTCTAGTTTGTTGCTCAGCCCAACTGTCAACAGCTGCTGGCATCTCAGTGGTATGATGAGTTCCCAGGCTGGAGGAGGCGTCACTGGGCAGGAAAACTCATCACATGTATCTTCATTGGCCTCCTCTTTCCCCTTTTATCCATCTTCTACATGATCTCTCCAAAGAGTCGCTATGGCTTATTCATCCGTAAGCCTTTCATCAAGTTCATCTGTCACACTGCTTCCTACTTGACCTTCCTCTTCCTGCTCCTGTTGGCCTCGCAGCATATAGCCTCTGAACACTCGAACTATCAAGGCCCGAAACCCACCACTGTGGAATGGCTGATCCTGCCCTGGGTGCTTGGTAACAACAAACACACACACACACACATACACACACACACACACACACACACACACACACACACACACACACACACACACACACACACACACACACACACACAAACAGGTCACTGTTCTTATTGGACTATTGTACATCTGTACACTGTACTCGCACACATTTGGAAGAAGTTAACAAAGGTGCTTATTGTGACCACAACTATACTGTTTTATCTGTACACCAGTTGTTTGTTGCATATTTCTTTGAGTGATGGTGTTGAAAAACCTTTTGTTTTTCTCTCCAAGGCTTCATATGGGCTGAGATCAAACAGATGTGGGATAGTGGTTTCCAAGACTACATAGATGACTGGTGGAACTTAATGGACTTTATAGTGAACACCTTGTATCTTGCAACCATTTCTCTGAAGATTGTTGCCTATGCAAAGGTATTGTACATGTTACAGGGAAAAGTATTTGACAGCCATTGATTTAACATTCTTATCAACACAGTATTTCAAAGATAATGTGGTTAAAAAAAGCATGTATAGTAACCCCAGCTTTTAACCTTGCTGTGGCCTCAATCGTAGTTTACTTTTAAGTGAAAAAGTAAAATAAATGGCATCACAGTATTGTTTTTTGCAGTAGAAGAGTTAACTCGCGTGCTGGATAACTTGAATCTATTTTTTATTTTAGTCTAGTAATTAATTGTTTCTGTTCTCTTCTTCTTTACAGTACTATGGGCCCAAACCCAGAAATAAATGGGAAATGTGGCATCCGACTTTAGTTGCAGAGGCATTGTTTGCCATTGCCAACATCTTCAGCTCCTTGCGCCTCATTTGCCTTTTTACTGCCAACTCCCATCTGGGCCCCTTACAGATCTCACTTGGCCGCATGCTCCTGGACATCCTCAAGTTCCTCTTCATCTATTGTCTCGTGCTGTTAGCCTTTGCCAATGGCCTCAACCAACTCTACTTTTATTATGAAACAAATGAGGACGGTAAATGCAAGGGTATTCGCTGTATGACGCAAAACAACGCCTTCTCAACGCAAGTTGGAGTTCTTCAATTTATTGTTAATCTGTATTGTTAATAATTACACTGTTTTTCAGCAGCGCATTGTGTGATGTATGATTGTTTTCTTTTCAGGCTGTTCGAGACAGTGCAGTCATTATTTTGGTCTGTATTTGGCCTGATTTCCCTCCATGTGACCAATGTGATACCACACCATGAATTCACTGAGTTTGTGGGCAGCACCATGTTTGGCACGTATAATGTCATCTCCCTGGTAGTGCTTTTGAACATGCTAATTGCAATGATGAACAATTCCTACCAGCACATTGCTGTGAGTGCTGTGGCTTACATATTTTAGAGTTTTACCACAAAAATGTGTCTTGTTTTCCTTAGCAAACTGTTTTTCTATTATGTTTCTTGTTCTCTTCAGGATCATGCAGATATAGAGTGGAAATTTGCAAGAACAAAATTATGGATGAGCTATTTTGAAGAAGGAGGAACTTTGCCATCTCCATTCAATATAATACCAACTCCAAAGTCAATTTATTATTTCTTTGTATGGATAAAGGCTCATTTATTTAAGAGAACAAGTTTAAAAAGGCTTGAAACCTTCGAAACTTTGGGGGTAAGGGTGTTTATCGATATTTGTTCTGATCCATGTTGTCACCAATGTATATGTATTCAATGTCTGTCTCGTATTATAGAGTGAAAGCTGGTGGCTCTAAAAGAATGAAGAGTAAATTACATTACCGGTTTTCTTCACTTCACTTCATAGTCACTAAGTTAATCTTTAACATAAGACCTCATATTAAGAAGGGGCAAGTAAAGTAAAATCAATTCACCCTTTATGCAAATCAAAATAAAATGTCACTTGGTTACCATTTTTTCTTTTTGTTTCAGAGACGTGCAGCCGAAAATGTAAGATTAAACCACGAGTATCAGGTAGTGACCTGTATTACTGAACTGTAAATACTTAAATGTATTGTTTGGGACTTTGGTAATTTTTTACATAATTTAAAAACAATTCCATAGTTGTTTTACCACAATAAATTTTGTATATTCTTTAGGAAGTTTTGAGGAACCTCATGAAGCGCTATGTTGCAGCAATGATCCGAGATGCCAAGACAGAGGAAGGGCTAACAGAAGAGAATTTCAAGGTAGTATGCAGTCAATCACTCAAGTGTTTTTCCTTTTTGTGTTATCTCTGCTGTTTAATCTCTGGTTCTTAATAATTGATAGGAGCTCAAGCAGGATATCTCCAGCTTCCGCTATGAAGTCCTCGGAATGATGAAGGGTAAACCTCAAGGTGGGGTCGCAAGTAATGTTGCAAGCTCCAACTTGGCTTACCCTGGAAACTCATTCAAGTATTCTCCCAAATTCCCTATTGATGACCCTCAACAGAAGCTGAACGTGTTTGACATGACCTCCCCCACGCTGCAGATCTCTGTGGACTATAACAGGCAAGCACATGGTTCAATTGTTCTGTCCAGCATTGGACAGACTCAGAAGGCCCTATCCAAGAAAGTCTCAGATGCTGAGTCCCTCCTAGGACAGACACTCCCATCTCAGAAATATGATGCAATATACTTAGAGGAAGATAAGGTGGGATGTGGTGGACAAAACCAAGAACACCTTCAGAATGACAGATTGATTGTTGAAGTCTTAGAGAAAGTGGACAAGGACATTCAGGAGATTGAACATTCTTGCATAGAACATACTGAGGAAGTAAAAAATGGGCCAAATAAATCAAAAGGTTAATTTGTTTTTTTTCATGGAGGGATTTTAAAAATGTTTTCAAACATTTTGGGATTGTAACTTTCAGTCATTCAACTACCATTTGCAAAACAGTTTATCAAAAAGAATTATATTATCTCATTATTACAAATTAAACTATATATGCAGTTTAAATAATATTATATACTGTGATGTATATAATGGTATAATAATATTATGTTATCTCACATTATATTACACACATTCCCCTCTGATTGAGAGAAGATACAACAAAACTGAGAGCGCCCTGACCTCAGTAAGGGCTAACTTAAATTGTGAAGCAAGTTTGTAATTCCTATTTTACCATGAGCATTTAATTCCAAAGAGCCCTGCCAGCCTGCTGCCTCTTCTATCCTCTTCCACCTTGAACTGTCTTCTGACTGTGTCAAATCATCTTCTCTATAGAAAAGTAATATTAATTGTATGCTGACAGTATCCATTTTTCCTCCACTGAGATAACGGAAGTTGTATTTAATACCGGAACAAATGATATACTTAATTTGGACCAATTATACTGTTGATTAACTTGCAATGTAACAACTAGCTCAGAATCTAGGGTGAGCTTTTTCTTACTCCCCCCTACCTGTTTGCGGGTGAGAGCAACATATTTTACTCCTTTTCTGTTATTGAAGCAGAAGAGGAACACAATGCAATCTAAATGTTGCAAGTGTTGTATTCCTAAACCTGGTGTCCCACATATTAGTTGCAGGTGTAAGAGCCCTAATGTGATGTGTGTGTTACTGTGCTATTTAATTTATGTGGGAACAACGTGTAATGTAATGAATTAAATCTGCAAATAAATAATATAATGCTAATTCAAAAAACATTGTTCTTAACCTTTTTGTTGTGTCATTTACAGCACAATAGGTTGAAATATGTCAGTAAATACCTTCTCTCTGGCTGTATATACAGTGGTCCCTCGAACAAAGTGCACTAGATGCACGTAGACATCCTCCCGAGACATTTGTCTCTCTTTGTGACCTATTAAAGGAGAAGCATGACCAAAAAGGTTCTGGTGCGCTCGTTTAGCTTTTCTGCATGTTGACATTAATTTGAAGTATGAACCAACTAAATGGAGGAGCATTACCACTGTTAAAATGTAGCACTTCCCACTGATTGTTTTTTCCATCTCCCTTTAATGATTTGGTGATTGTGTTTAGAAGAATAATTACCTTGTGTTAAATCAAGCATCAGGCGCCCTCTAGTGATGTGTAATAATGTAAAAGACTAGTGGTGTTGTGGGAAATTAAGATATGTCTACATGGCATGACTGTATAGAGACTGTGCACCCACCTATGAACAGTAATTTACAGTGACATTTTTTGCAGAACAATCACATATAGGTATTATTTAATACAATATTGAGTTTGAGGTATATTAATTAATGTATTAGTGTCACACAAGAGTGCAATGTTCTTAATTTGTACCAGCAATAAATTGTAATTCCACTGCTAAAAAGTTAAGCACCAGGGGAGGACTTTACATTATTTATATAAAGTAATTAAAATACCACGTAAAAATACAAAACAACTGTTCTAAGCTAAAATAAATATAAGATTAAGATTAATCAGTGACACACAAATGACTCCCCTTGTGATGGCGTTACTGGACTCCAAATGTCTCTACTGGGGTCAAAGAATTGCTCAGAAACTCTACTTAAGTTCCAGAGGGCAACCGCGGTGGTCCATGTGACCGCTGTCCCGTTTAACTTCTCTGGTGTCGGATCCTTTACGTGTCGTCCTCACCACGGCCCTACTGCCTCTGACCAGTCTCAGCTGTGTAGGCTGTGGTCCAATCTATCAGCTGTTTCTTTTTATCACCTTCATCCACAATCCAAATCTAAAACCATGCAAAACACACCTATCAAAACCAATTAAAAAAAAACTAATCTAAAACAAATAAAACCCAAACCGAGTAATCAATTAAAACATGCACATATTGGGATTAAGTGAATAAAAACATAGCTTCAAAGAATGTCCCACCTTGACATCAATTGGGAGCTTACTTAATTTAGACTGGTGTCATATTTTTTCCTTTAATTTACACTCCAAAAAGGAGCATACTACCAAGATACAAAGAGAGGAAACTATAGCAAAGATCAAGACGTACTTTTCCAATTCTTTGTGACACATGCAGTGTTTGTGTCAGTGTGTGTGAAAGTGACTGATTCAGACAGCGTCTGATTCAAAGTGTAAAAACGCTCCGCATTTCATTATCACTGCAGCTAGTTTATTGGTAAAATGATTCCTCCATGCAAGCAAGTACAGAGTATTTACTTTACTTTACTATAGTTGGAATATGGGGATTGTAAACTTAATGTATTCCAGTCTTTCAGAGAAGAAAAGGCTGTGCAGGGATTTAATGTGTAAGTCATTGACTAATCAAGGTCATAAGAGGCTCGTTGCCTTGAAAGTATAATATTTTTTAATGGCCATATGTTTTGCTGAATGGTTAATTTTCAGGTATTTAAAATGGTTAAAAATACAGATGAGCACATGCAAGGCCACTGGTTTGCAGTCTCAGATCTGTGCTGCAGGATTGGATCCTGGACTGACTCTTTCTCCTTTTCTAACAATACATAGACTTGGCCAGGGGGGCTTTTCTTTCCTGCTCACATTTGTAACATCTGTCTAGCCAGGAGGTTGAAGAACATGTGGCAGAGTGAATGGTGTAAGTGATGCCACTTGGGCATCCTGTGAGTAACAACACCCACTAGTAAAGCTTAACAACAGCTGCGCTTTTAAAATGTATAATGTTTGATTCCACATGCAATTTAGCTTATTAGTAAGGAATCAGAAGATCCAAAAGCATATTATGAAATAGCTTTGATATGTTTGACACATGTGTGCTCATGCTGTTTGGAGCTTATTATCATTTTCTTCAAATAATTCTTGGATTTCACATTGTGCAAGTGTGAGCCAATTGACAGACACTTGCTCACTACAACAAGTCCTGTATTTGTAAGATACGATCGCTAACATGAAAGTACAAACGGCTGTGTTCTGTTAGTATTCATGTGACAACATTTGCCAATCAGTTGGAGATGGATCCAGATTTGTGGTTTTGAAAGGCTCGTGTGGCTCTTATGGTTATATAATTGCAGTGATACAAGTACATATTTTCAGATTTAGAACTGAAAAGAACTGAGACTTTATAACTAAGTTTTGGTGTTATGGTTAGGTGGTCTGGTTCATTGATTGATTGGAGTGTTTAATATCTCAAATAGGGATTAATCTCAGTATTAATTGCCTCTCCAATATTAAAAATATTATCCATTTAAAATAGTGATGTACATTACATTACCATCCATCCATCCATTTTCCACCGCTTATCCCGGGTCGGGTCGCGGAGGCAGCAGGTCCAGCAGGCTGACCCAGACTTCTCTCTCACCCGCAACATCTACCAGCAACATCTACCAGCTCATTCTGGGGGATTTGATCTTCAAATATTACATTACATTTAATTTAGCTGACGCTTTTATCCAAAGTGACTTACAATAAGTGCATTCAACCGTGAGTACAAACAAGAATCAGAACAACGAGAATCAAGAAGGTACAATTTCATCAATAAAGTTCAACTACAAAGTGCTATCAGTAAGAGCCATTCCAGTGCCACTAAAGTGCTACTAGGGTGCTACTTCCTTTTACTCAAGGTATAGTCAAAAAAGATGTGTTTTTAGTTTGCGACAGAAGATGTAGAGACTTTCTGCTGTCCTGATGTCAATGGGGAGCTCATTCCACCATCGAGGAGCCAGGACAGAGAACAGTCGAGACTTTGTTGAGTGTTTAGCTCTCAGCGACGGAGCTACAAGGCGATTGGCAGAAGCCGAGCGGAGCGCACGAGCTGGGGTGTAAGGTTTTACCATGTCCTGGATGTAGACTGGACCAGATCTGTTCGTAGCATGGTATGCCAGCACCAATGATGAACCCAAATGATGTTCATTAATACTCACTGCCTGCACTCTTTCCCGCCACTTGGTGGAGCAAACTACATTCTGAAAGATGAACACAATTTGTTCAGAGCAGAGTTTCTTTGTTTGCAGTCCACCGGAGACTTTTACAGAAATGATACAGCTGGATTCTGCATCCCTTAGTGGCTGTAAAAATGTGCAGAGCCATTTTGTAGCAGTGGAGTGAGAAGTATATTTACTTTAAAAAAAATCGGATTCAAACCAAATATTGAGCATTCAATTCTTAAATTGTTTTTTTTAACAAAAAAATATCCTAATGTGTCCTTATGTTTTTATTGTTGTTCATTTAATACAATATACTTGTTTGTATTTTAATCAACTAACACTGCCCGTGTTCCAGGGCTGTAACTTCTAGAAAATTATCAAAACGGGTTAAATAAACACGTTTAGAATATGTTGACATGACAAAGCTCTCTGTGAGAAATGTGTGCATCTCTAAATATGCATAAAAGAGGAAAATATTACAAAACATTGTGTGAATGTGATGGCGGTCCCGTTTATGAATTTATTTTCAAATGGCCCTCCATAACTTATTTAAATACTAAGCATCATAATTCATCACACCCCAAAAAATACATTTTTTTAAAAGCATATTTGTATACATAATGTGTTTTTGAAAAGTTATGGGTGGCCCATGCATGCATGAACTGCTGCCATCCTCCATGAGAGGAGGTTGAGACTTGTCATATATAAACTCCCACTCTGAGTCTGTTCCCATCACTCTGGGTCTGGAGGGGCTAGCTTAGAAATCAAGGATGAAGCTCCTTTTTGTAGCTGCCTTTGCACTCTTTGTGCTGTCCACATTTGACGAGGCCGAATCTTCAGCTTATGATAAAATTGTCTCCCACAGTCGCATCAGGGCAAGAAAAGAAGGGTAAGCTTATCAATGTGTTTCATTATGAATATGTTCACACCATGTTAGTTCATTTTGCATGCAAACGTATTGAGCCTTGAGCAGATCAAGCGTAGTTATAATCGTTCCAGCATATTTGTCTCTGCTATATCTGCTATATTGTAAAGCAGTCACAATTGTTTTAAAAATATCTAATGTTCAATTATGACATGTGTTTTTGAATAACATTACACTTCACTTGGAAAAGGTGCAAACCAGCACGGCTATAATTGTCAAATTATAACTCAAATCTGAAAAACAAATTTCAAATCCCGCGGGCGCGGATATTGTGATTATTAATATTCTACTGTGTGGTTTCAGAAGCAGCAGGGCCAATTGCAAAAAACACAAATCTTCCCACTTGACAGGCTGACGTCTTACCCAGCATGGCTGTTTGTCACGTCATTCTTAGTCCTGTGTTTTACCTGCTGATTAATATCCCATTCCTCTTTTCTATTCTCATCAGACCCAATGTCTGCGCGCTTCAGCAAGTCATGGGGACCAAGAAGAAGTACTTTAGCACTTGTCGTAATTGGTACCGAGGGGCCATCTGTGGAAAGAAAGCGTAAGTGCTGTTTCATGTTTCCATTAGGACAAGTTATTTCTCCTTTTCAGATATGAACATTCCAAGCAAATTCAATGACTAAAAAGAGTGTCAAGTTTTGTAAGATTTTTGAAAATGTAGCATATATCTTCAGTGTCTACTTTTTCTACTGCTTCTTCTTGAGAGGCTCCATGGAAACTTTAATGTTTCCATAGAGACAGACATCTGTTATCTGACTTTGAATAAACTGCCGCTTAAAATGAAAAACACATTTATGGACACAGCCCTACATCCTTTGTATTGGAGACTGTCCTGTTCGATCCTATAAACTGGGCGTTAAGGTTTTCATAAGTTGGGAAGCCTGGTCGTCGTTGAGTGGTGAACCACTGATTCCAGGCAATGATGTGGCTGCAAAATGTTGACTGTATTCATGAATGGAAAAGTGTTCAGCTCTGTCATTCTAGACAACCTCTTTTTTCTCTCATTATTCCAGCCCCTTCAGCACTTTTGTGTTTAAACATGGATTGAAGCCATGCCTATTTTACAGTCTCTCTCTTCCTCTCTCTCTCTCACACGCACAGACACACACATTCAGCTTCCCCTTGACGTTTGCATTATGCATAACTCATGCTTGGCACTCTAAATAGGCTTAGTTCTTCATGATGAATACATACTGCTCATTGATCTTTGCAAATTATAATGTTGGAAATAATTTGATCTATTTCCATGGTAGCCTGACATGAGACTGTGGAATCAATCAAAAGACAACGGGGCCAAAGTTAAATTCACACAGTAGACTGGATTACTGATTTACACCGATTATAGTATGAGGATGCAAGGTGTCCTGAAATCACAACATAAAACTAGTAATTCAAGTTTGAGCTTCACCCATGTATTCAAAACAGAGCTGCACTGGAGACACACATGCTGTAATTAGTTGATGAAGTTTACTTTACATTAGTGGGTATTGTAAAGTAAAATAGTTATTAGGACACAGATCATATTGCCTTCCCCAAATAAACCTTTAAATATCTGTATTTCACTTCAATTGTATGTACAATTGTTTCAGTCAGCATGTTGATTTAAAAGAAAACAGTTTTGCTAATCAGCTGTTCATTATGAGTACATACGCCTATATGTCCCACACTGATTTTGAGAAATAAGAACATAATCAATCATGTCTATTCAAAATGGAATTGGTATAACTTATGCAGCAATGTTACATTTTGTATAAGATATAATTCAACAAGAGATCTCTCCTACTGTACCAAAGAAGCAACAAAAAAAGCTTAAACATGGAAACAAATCACTGACTCAGTGACCAAAATGATCTAATATGGCTTGGATTGCACTTTTTACCGTGGTGTCTGGCAATTGATACTGTGCAACTTTAATTAGCCATGCAGCCAAAGCAATTCTACTTGTCCCAGGTTTAAATCAACAAATTAGGTTATTTCGTCTTCCAGAGTAGCTCCCGAAGAAAACTTTGTACAACCGAACATCCAAACTACCCATTAGTGATGGGTTGAATTGGAATAAAGCCACATACAGCTAATAATATGTTTCACAAAATGAGCATGGTTCTTGGAACAGTTGTTTTATAGAGATGCTGACAAGTCAAACGTTTCCTACGCCGTGGCCAGATACAATCCCTCTGTGTGGGAGAGCAGTATAGCGAGGGTTTTGCTGACTCTGCTCCAATAGAGCTTGTGTGATCTCATCCCCCAACTCCATTCAACTTTGATTCAAATACAGCTGTTATAGATTTGCAGTCAGCCATGCCCAGAATCCTCTGTCTGTACCCAGTCTGAGCAAGTTGAATTATGTTTTCCTTCTTCTTCTTTTGTTTTTGCAGTGTAACAATTGTGTTGTATAGTGTTATTATATGATGTGTAGCATCTTTTAGTCATCTGACCATTTAACCCAATTGTGTCTTTATTTGTCCCTAACCATGACAACAAAGTCACTATTGTCTGCTTTGAACTGCATAAGGAGCATTCCTGGTGTGCACCTCTCAGCAGTTTGAGAGGGACTGCTAAATATGGATACATTCCTCATCTTCCTCCTTATTTTGTGTCAAGTAGAACCAGTGCTGTTCACTTTCATACACAACCAAATAAAATGCTACTTGTTACATTGTGCTGATTTTTGCAGTTTGTAAAAGACAAAACAATGAATAATGTTTTTACTATTTTTCATTACTATTTAGTTCTTGTTGAGCTGATTAATGGGGAAAAGAAGCAGCTTTGAGTTTTCTAACAATTCCACTGGGCAGTCTACAGTAATTAACTCCCCAGCCAACTCTGTTCTTTATGTCTTGTGGTTCTTTTATTGGTGTTAGTTATTTGATGTGAAATGTCTGGTTTTCCAAGAGCTGGGAACAATGATATAGTTCCAACATGTTCAAACCTGCTGACCCAAGGGGTATAGTCATGTTTATACGTAGCAGCTGCACTTGGAATTTTACTACCCTCCTCGGGCTACACTGCCCATCACTATTTACATTAGCGGTTAGACAATGCTTCTCATATGTTTTTCCAACAGCAAATGAACATGTATCATTTTTGTCAAATTTGTATTAAAACAATCACAATAGTTATCTCAATAAATTATAAAAGTTAAAGAAAAATGTTCTCAAACCCCTGCTGACGATTCAATAATGTTGTTTTTCAGATTAGCTCAATTGTTTCCATAAAGACCACCAAAACATTTTAATGATCCTTGTCACCAACATTTCCTAAAACTCAACTGTAATTAGACTGCAGTTTTTCAAGGCCAAAATGTATCTGAGGTTAACCAAATAAGTGCAATCGTTCAAACTAATTCTTTAGCTTCAAAAAGGAGGTCTTGCTATAAATATACTCCTGTAATGGTAGCATAATCCTTGAGGACCCTCTCCATTAGGTTTTGGCCGATGCTGTATTATCACATGGTCTCTTGGGTTATAAAGAAGATAATGAGTAACATCTGGAAACACTAAATACACCAATGTGGAAAGATGATTCAACTCAAAACATGGCAGCCAGAAAAAAAAAATCTTTCTCAGCTAAGTTGAAAGATCCTGTTAGGGCATGTGCTACTGATTTAGGATGATACCCACATTTGTAATTTGTGTATTTTGCCTGCAGGACTGTGCTTTATGAGTGCTGCCCAGGGTACATGAAGTTGGAGGGCATGCGTGGTTGCCCTGCAGGTACAGTGGGTTAAATGCTACATTGTAGTTTATGTATAAAGGTTAAATTAGGCCATATCCTCCAACTGTAGAACATGTGTATGCTAGTTTTGAAATGAATCCCAAATAAACTAGAAGAGGATGGTGACGCATACTTTCCACAGATGTAGAGTCTTTCTTTTTAAGTCTGTTATTAGAATGGCAGGCTGATTAATCTAATAATGCTTATTGTATATCTTCTTCTTAGTTGCCCCAATTGACAATGTGTATGGCACCTTGGGTCTGGTGAAGGCCACCTCAACCCAAAAATATGCTGATGTTTCAAAGCTGAAGCCTGAGATTGAGGGATCTGGCTCCTTCACCTTCTTTGCCCCCAGCAACGAGGCCTGGGATCTTTTGGATGAAGTGAGTCAAGAACAAAATTAAAAGCTAGTAGGTCTCTGTCTGTTAGTTTTTAACATCTCATTTTCTTCACCTATTAGGAAATGAGGAGTGCACTGGTCAGCAATGTCAACATTGAACTGTACAATGCTCTGCATTATCACATGGCCAACAAACGCCTCTTGACTAAAGATCTAAAGAATGGAATGACAGTCAGCTCCATGTACAATGACCTTGGTCTCCAAATTAACCATTACTCCAATGGGGTGAGTATTGTCATTTAAGATTACCATAGCGGTCCTGTTGTAGTTGTGCTATCAACACTTTTCAGTGGTATAATATTGTGTATGTTATGTGCAGGTGGTGACTGTGAACTGCGCTAGGATTATCTATGGCAACCAGGTTGCCACCAATGGAGTTGTGCATGTCATTGACCGTATTATCAGCGCCGTTGGAAACACAATCCAGGATGTCATTGAGGTCAACGATGACCTGACAACTCTGAGCGTGAGTAAATGCATACAGGGATATACACAAATATTGCAGGTACATGAGTCAAAAAAACTGAAAAACTGGACTGAAACTTACCTATGCAGGGATTTATATGGAATTGAAAAACACATGCAGAGTTTGTATTTGCGATTTAGTTACTTTAAAATGTGTTTTTCAGATGATTAGATTGTTATGTCTTTCTCCTGCAAATGTTTCTATTGTAGTCTACTGTATATTTAAGTACATTGAACCTAATCCTGCTGATAAAATCATCATGTAGGATGTGGCTCAAACCGCTGGATTCTTGGAGAAGCTGGGTCAACCCGGACATTACACTCTCTTTGCCCCCACCAACGAAGCCTTTGAGAGTCTGGGCAGTGAAGTGGTAGAGAGACTTCAGGGCGACACGGAGGTCCTTAATGGTAAACTAGACTTGTATTCATAAAGGTCAAGGCCTTATAAAACATTGCATTGGAGACTGAGGATTTATATTACTGTTGAAACTGGGACCATATTTACATTTATTGATGTGGTACAGGAAAATAAATTATGTAATTCCCTGGCGGCCTTTTTTTAGACTAAGTCAACCATTTGTTTTCCCACATGTTCAACTTCTTCCATCTCAAAACAGATGATGCCGCAATTGATCTGGAACTTACACACAGTTGGCAAGCGAGTTTGGTCGAAAAGTAATAAAAATATGTCTCAAGTTTCAAGTCACGCATGACATTGTTAATGAAAAGTAAAACAATGCATCACATGATTTGAAACTTTTGGTTTTGGTTTGATACTTTAAGAGTTACCGGTACATGTTGTGAGTAAGTCAGGATTGATTGACTGGAGCTATTAGCATTTTTCTCAGACATTTTGCAAGAATTGTACCACAATAATCGTCAATCATAGCAAGTTAAAACTTTTAAATAAACACTGACCGTAAGCTCTGTAAAAATCCAGGAAAAAACAAAAGAATCTCAAGTTGTTTTGTGTCAACACTGAGAAGAAGGAAACATCTGCTTTATTGAGCAAGCTGGTCAGATTGGCAACAACCCAAAAGCATTTTATTGGTCCACAGCTTGACTTAGGATGTGAGATCAGACCATTTCACAAAGCGGTGAAAACAAAACCGTTACAAAATAAAAAGTCTTCTGACTCAAGGACCCAAGGGATCCAAAGGGTCCTCAGGTTCCCAAGGGATCCAAAGGGTCCTCAGGTTCCCAAGGGATCCAAAGGGTCCTTAGGTTCCCAAGGCATGTTATCCTCAGCTGCAGTGAAACATGCAAAGGAACATAAAATAGCTATTTACAACTAAACTACATATGCATTTCAAACTTTGTCTTGCTTTTCCAGCTCTTCTGAATTTTCACCTTCTGGACTCAGTCCAGTGCTCTGAGGCCATCATGGCTGGGACCTCTTATGAGACTCTGGAGGGCAACAATATTGAGATTGGCTGTGATGGTGAAAGTCTAACAGTCAACGGCATCAAGATGGTGCTCAAGAAGGACATTGTCACCACCAATGGTGTCATCCACCTTATTGACCAAGTGCTCATGCCAGACTCAGGTTAGACTCCCATCTTTTCCTCTTATTTAAGCATACCTGGTTTATTATATGAATATATATATATTACGCCAGGTGTTTCATGTTTTTCTGTAATCCATATTTTAATGCTGGTGGAATTCTCTTTGTCCTTTCAGCTAAGCAGGTAATGGAACTGGTAGGAACTTCCCAGTCAACCTTTGGTGACATGGTGTCCGAGCTTGGTCTTTCTGCTGCCATGAAACCAGGCGTTGAGTACACTTTGCTAGCTCCCTTCAATGTTGCCTTTACTGGTGAGCAAAACACTGTTAATTACGCCATGAACACCCCTCTGTTTTTCATTGAGCACTTGGCTAAATATGAATCTAGGCTGCTCCACACTCAGTCACAGTCTGGACAAAATAATAAAGGAGGATACTTTGTATTACCCCTTTGCATGCTATAAATGTACATATATGGAACTCCAGGGAAATCGTGGATTTATTGGAATACTGCAGGAGCTTTATACCATGTGAGACTAAATACCCACTCGCCCTGATAACTTTCCTGGACTTCACCCGAAGGGAGGAAAGATGTTTTGCCTCTGTACCAAGAATGTGTAATTGATCAAGGCAGAATACTTTTATCTTCAAAGGCAAATGGTTTTAAATGTGTGCACAAGCATGCAAAAGCATACACAGGACAGCACGTCTCATGATTTATATGTTAATGTGGTCCACCTACAGAACTGCTGAGCAAATTAAATTCTTAATAGCAGATAGGTCTTTGTGCACAGTTAAAATTGTTGCTACAGCTCTCTGGACATTATGCTCAAAATAGTATGAATATAAATGCCATTTCTGATACAAAAGCCCAAAGTTTAGATGTAAATGTACAATATCGCTGGTGTGTTTCAATTTTAATGGGAAATCTATAGATGAAGTGATGTCCATGGATCAGACCTTGCTGAAGACTATCCTGGAGAACCACATCTTGAAAAGAAAGATTGTCCTGGGAGAGTTGTTCAATGGCCAGCGGCTGGAGACCATTGCAGGAAAATTTCTGAGAGTCTTCATCTATCGCACAGTGCGTCCTCTTCTCTGAAGTTGTGCCCAAAAATTGTGGCTGTGTGCCATTAAACATACACTATATACATTACCCCTGTTTTTTGACCATCAATCTTTGAGACGTAATGAATCCCTTGCCTTTAACTTGTGAATTATTTCTGCAGGCTGTGTGCATTGAGAATTCCTGTCTGGTAAGAGGTAGTAAAGAAGGAAGCAATGGGGCCCTTCATCTCATGAAGATTCTGCTAAAACCAGCGGAACAAACTATGTTTCAGATTCTGACAAAAAATGGAGGGTTCAAGTAAGTAAAGAGCGATATTGTGTAGTAAAAATGGACTGCAGTATTAAAATGCAGCACAACCACATATTTCTGTATCTTTCCATTAAATGAACATGGCACAAATGGGAATCAGAAAGTGCTGTTGTTGCAATATGTCAGTGGGTTCAGCCAAGTCACAGTTTTCTTCTCTGTGCTGCAGGATCTTTTTGTCTCTGATGGAAGATGCTGGCTTGACAAACCTGCTGAAACAGGAGGGAGACTTTACTCTGTTTGTCCCAAGCGATAAAGCTTTTGCTGGCTTGAGTCAAAGGGATTTGTCTTTGTTGAAGAGTAGGTCTTTAATACTACCTTTATAAATGTGTTTCAATTCAATTCTGTTGTGGGGCGACTGTTGGTCAGTGGTTAGCAGGTCTGACTTTCAATCAGAGGGTCGGTGGTTCAAACCCCGGCTCAGCCAGTCCATGTCGTTGTGTCCTTGAGCAAGACACTTAACCCTAATTGCTCACCGTTGCTGTGTCTACGGTCTACTGTATATCATGTAAGTCGCTTTGGATAAAAGCATCAGCTAAATGTAATGTTTCAAGCCCTTATGTTGCTAGTTTAAAGTTACAACAACAAAACAATTAAGTGAATATGTTTGCCATTTCTTTTCAGGTGACATAAATGCTCTTAGAACCATCCTTTTGTATCACATCAATAATGGTATCTTCATTGGTGGTGGTTTGGAGGCTGGGGTGACCAACCTTCTCAAGTCTCTTCAGGGCAGCAACCTCAGAGTGATGTTTGTAAGTATTTAGAACAGCAAGACTTAACATTTATCTTGCGTCAATATACTTATTATTAAAGTTATCTTTAAGTATAACGGTCTATACATTTATTTAAATTATTCTTTAAGATTATAATAGTCAAGATCATTATTATCTGATAAAATCTTATCCTGAATTTGAAAACTCAGTATCAAAATTATATAATTATTTACTGAAGAATAGAGTTAATTCCTCATTTTAAAGTGTGTGGTTTTCTTGTTTGTAATTGTCTTACCGATCTCCCTCAGGCAAACAACTCTATGCAAGTGAATTCTGTCCAAGTCCCTGACTCTGATATCATGGCTACAAATGGGGTCATGCACTTCATCAACCATGTCTTGTATCCTGGAGGTAAAATGTTTACGCTGTCAATTTTGTTAATATTCCTTTTGTAAATCTGTCAAGATATGCACTCTCTGCACTTATTTTATAACTGTTGTAAAAGGCCCCACCTAAGTTAATGCCCTGCGCTTTCTTTTAGATATCCCCGTTGGAAGCCAGGATTTACTCATGCTATTGAAGAGGCTCATCACTTACATGCAAATCAAGGTGTCATATCAAAGATTTACTTCTAGTTATTAAAGCTGTGAGACTTCTAAAGGGCTGGGTGCAGTTGTGTCTGTAGGTGTTGTTGTTTCTTATTACATCTAAGGATGGCAAAATTAAATGTACAGAACAAGATCCTGCTTGAAAACCAACTTATTTATTATTTGTCCTTTTACAGATTAATTGACAATTGGCTTTGGTATGCAGCATACAGAAACAATGACTATGGTCGTACTGTACATGTTGTCAATGTGTAATCGGCTGTTATTTTTTACAGTACATTTCAGGGTTCAGATATCAGGAAATCCCCCTTACATTTATTAGTAAGTAGCAGTATTATTATATTCATCTGTGTGTTTTTTTTGTACTATTTTTTAAGAGTTGTTCTTCACTCTCAATAATGGCTTTATATCTCCTGTTGTTATTAGAGAGGATCATCCATACCGTCAAGGAAGGTAATTACGATTGACTTCTGTCTTATATGTGGTTAATAAAACAGTGGCATTCATAGAATTGGGGAAAAACTAGTCAGCTTCCTGCTGAATTGAAACATGCTGATCAATCGCTTTTGGTTAATGCATGCTCAAAACTGAATTGCAGCATTTAACAGCATAATTAGCATTAACCAGAGAGCATCATTTTTCTCAAAGCAAGCTTTTTGATCCAATGAAAGGTTCATACCTGCATGCAAATTAAGGATTCTCTGTTTTGAAGGCCAATGATGTGTTGCCTGCACATTCAATGTCGTGAAACGTGTCTTTTTTGCTTTCATAGTTCCTGATGTAACCAAAGTGACCCGGGTTATTCAAGGGGAACCCACTATCACTAAAGTTACCAGGGTCATTGAAGGTCAACCCTCCATCACCAAGGTCACCAGGGTCATTGAAGGTCAACCCTCCATCACCAAGGTCACCAGGGTCATTGAAGGTGCACCCTCCATCACCAAGGTCACCAGGGTCATTGAAGGTGAACCCTCCATCACAAGGGTCACCAGGGTCATTGAAGGTGAACCCTCCATCACAAGGGTCACCAGGGTCATTGAAGGTGAACCCTCCATCACCAAGGTCACCAGGGTCATTGACGGTAAATATGTTTTACTTGAATCCATACATCAATAGTTTTAAATCATTATTCATCTCACAAACTTGTGAATTGCTGTCATCTGCAGGCCCTCGGTACTCAGCCGGCAGTGGCACCACCAGCATCGCCCTGGAAGGTTAGTTAAAATAATTATGATTTGAATACAGAAATTCAAGGATGAGTCGGTAGTTATTTTAAGCACTGGGGCTTATTGTTGTGTCATTATCATGATCAATGGTGTTCAGAGATGAATTGTTCTCTTCCCTGCAGTGGAAAATGTGGTTTAATTTGCAGGGAAATATGTTTGTCTATCTCTCAAAATATGGAATAATATAAGTTAGATTCACACTAGTTCAATAATCCCTCTTTTAAAAATTTAAAATTAATATAATAGAAACTGCAATGGATGCTAATGACAAACATAATGTAAATATCATTCAATTAAGCTGTTTACAGTTATATTTAGTTGGAATTATATAATTTATATATTATGGCTAAAATAACCAGAATACAATTTGATTTTATTTCAGGCTAGTACAATAAAATGCATTTCTGTACAAAATAATTCAGTTTCACAAAGCATGGTTTCTTTTTCCAGCAGGAACTGATCTTTCAAACATTGAGGGAGAAAGTGAAAGACTTGCCCAAATTATCCAAGGTGAGTCTTATCAGTGTGTTCATCTCAGTGACTTTTAAGAATAATGTATATATAATGTGTGATTTATATATTTGTTTGCCTTTATAGAAGGCAGTTCAAGAAGGACCGCTTCCCGAACAGTTTTAGGTAAAGAAAATCAGCTAGTCTACAAAAAGCCTGCATTTGTAATAAATGCAGCGCAGCCTGAAAGCTAGTTCAGACACTCATCATGAGTTCGCTGCTATTTTGTCACAGCATTTTCGTCTCCTTGCATCATTTATCCAACGCACCTCTTCTATCATGCTGGGTGTAAGGAATAATTAAACATTTTGAGTAATGTTGTTTTTTGCTTGGAGTTAGATGATAAGATAGATATTACTGTCAAGAATGGTATGAATCTTCTCATCTAACTTTTGGCAAGAAAGGAATTAAGCACATTTCCCAAAATGTCTTCCTATTCCTTTAAGCCAACTGTGTGCTGCTCCATCTTTTGCTGCCATGCTTGCGGCCACAACGCCCAGATGAACGCTGTGCTGACACTTAGTGCTAATGCCCCTGCAGCTGCTGTTCATACTGTATTGCATTGTAACTGCATTGCATTGTATGAGCCTCTCCTCCATCTCAGCAGCCACCTGCCAGCTTGAAGTCAATAGGCCTCTGTATGATCAAAGTTATAATCATCATCAAAACTTCCATGCCATGCAAACATATTATACATTCTCATAATAATCTATTCCACATGAGTTTGGCGAACTGATATGTATTCATTTTTAACAGCTGGCAACAGGAGGAGGGGACGGGACTGAGCCTGGACGGAAGAGAAAAGCAGCCATGTAAAGACAAAGAGAGACACCAAACCCAGCAGTTGAAACTGGTCTTTTTTATTATGGAATACCCTTAACATGTCAGTCATTTAAAATGTTTTTTTAAAAGGTATAATTGACAAAAATAAAACTATCAACAATTTAATGGTGCATTGAATGTATATCTATTATGAGTGTGCAATGGCTGAAAAGAGTTCAGCACATGTAAACTGCATTAAAATAAATAGTTTGGCATTACTTTAAAGTACTGAGCAACTCAGGGTAGCAATATCTTTTTTAATCCAAGCCATTAAAGCAGCTATAAAAAACATTTCAGTTCTACACTTCAAACTCTGACTAGGTGAAGGTTAAAACAAGGAGATTTTACGAGCAGTATGGGAAGATTTATAAATCTCAGCATGATAAAAAAAAAAAAATGTTAGCGTGTTTTCAGACTAAAACTGTTTTGTACTAATCTGTGGCTGTAAATGGTTTAAGGTTGCATGTACATTTTGTCTATGCTTGTATTATTTGGATCAACATATCCAACAGCAGATTGTTTCCTTCCTATTTTTTAAACATTTTCAAATAATGTGCCTTCTTTTATATAAATATGCCTATAAAAAAAAAGGTCATCTGAAGAAATTGTTGTTTGGAGTCATTTCTAATGTGCTTGGAAGTAATATCAAATGATGTATGAAGAGGGACATTGTGGGATTGAGAGCAAGTTGTTAAACATTAAACAAAATTTCACTTTTATGAGAATATTTCAGGACAATTTCTCATGGAACAGTCTTATCTTATATTCTGAACATTCTTGGGGTGCTGTTTACATGCATTTTTGGCATGTTGTTTTTCTTACATTCCTAAAACATCATTTTTAATTGTTTAAGATTAGAATACCAATATTCTGCTGAATCAGCAATCCCACAATTAAGCCTACAGTATAATAGTCGGTGTGCTGTGCACAAGGCTTATAGCCACAATTAATAACTTATATCAGTTGTATAATGTGATTACAAATGAATATCAGTAATTGTTACTTTATTTCCAGGGGGTATTATGATACTTTCAATAATTAATGTATTGTTATATGTTCATCAATTATTAATAATATGACTTACCTGCCAAACAAATAGGAAGTACGATAATATGTTACTTTATTGTTTGCTAAGATGAACAGATATAAGTATGACAGAAAATAGAATCTAGCCCTTAAATCCTGTACCAACACATTCATTTCTGTACCCGGTGGTTGTTGCAACAAGTTATGTAAAACTTGCTTGCTTTGCTAGGGTTTAGTGTCCTGTCCATGGTCTAGTCCTGTGTAATAAGGGTCCTGTTGCAAGTGACTGGCACTAATTCAGTATCAGTTAAACATCATCAGCTGCGCAGATTCTTTATGGCAGTATGAAGACATTAATGACATTAAGTTGTCTTTTATAATGTTTGTAATGGGCTGGGAATACAGTCTCCATGAGTCAATATAATACAGAAGTATTCTTCTGCTTGTTTGTTAATGGAACATTTGCCTCTGTATCAGTCACTGTTGCATTATATTTTCCAGTAAAGATTAAGTAACTATTTAAGCAAACCACTATAGTAACAAGAAAATCTTTCTACAGAGAAATCGAATACATTCTGCAGTCATACGCACAGCAGGAAATGAAAATTGAGAAAACAACTGCTGGAAGATCGGATTGCTTTTCCATTTGGTTTTGTAATGCTACACTGTACTCTCCCAATCAAGTATTAAATCATTTATTAGACTGCTGGTATCACCAATAATGGATTCAAACTTCACTCGACAGTTTCCACTCCTCATGGCTATCACCAATAGGCAGCTGTCTGCTCATTCTCAAGTGAAAGCACACAGGAAGCTTATTTATTTCCAGTATCCTTATGACAAATGAGCTTTCCACTTGTCGGGCTTTAGTTGTTTGTAATTTTGTGACCTAACATTGTACTAATTACATGAGTTACTAAGTATATTTAATCACACTCCACACTGCAGGAAGTTTATATATTTCCATTTAGAAAAGTATGATGAATAGAATAGTGTCCTTGATGTAAAATACACTTTCACCTCATCTGAACTACAATATTTGGAGTTCAGGGAAGGTTTCAGTCTGTTTTTAATTGGCCCAACTCCATGATACATGTATGAGCATACCATGACAGCTCTCAGCATCATTAAATGTGTGATGCCTTGTGTGCCGTTGTGTGAACATGACTCTTCATCTGGATGCATGCGTGACTCCAAAGAGCTGACATTTTTCCTGGCACAGTGGTTGAGTCTTGGATTAGTTTTCACCTTAGTGCCATCATGTATAGACTTGGCCACAATAATATAAAAGTTTTCCACATGAGATGCGAGTTATGACTGTGCGCTATGTGCCCATCCCTAGCAGTAAAGCTATTTGAAATATAATCAAAAGCAAACATGAATCAATATAAGCCCACTAATATCTGAGTAACAGTTCAAGGTCAGGGAAGTGTTTCTTTACCTTGCATCACTGGTAAACCACCAAGTCATCTGAATTGACATGGTGACTTTCAAAACAAATTAGTTAAGTACTTATGTTTTGCTTAAAAGTGATTAAGCCCTGTTTGTAATGTTCTGTCACACAAAGTTGATATAAATAATCTGCGAGACTCTGTATTCCCAGATCATTTCCGTGAGACATCACAGACGTGATAAGCTTCCTTTTCTATCAGTGCTCTAATGTGTCTTATTTCCAAGTAAAAGGTGAATTTCTAACTGTTGTGTATAGTAAAATAACGCAATCTGTCACAGTTGTTTTCCCAGAGGCCAATATAGTCACTGGGGAACTATTAGTTCTCGGAAATTTAGACTGCATCATTTCCACTGACAGTAAGGTTAAGACTACTGTCCTAACCCTCTAACTAAGAAGCAAAGGATTCACAACCAAATGTTTGCTGGACTCTAATGTGATTTAGTGTCACATGACATAATAACATAATTTAACATTTTAGATAGTTGATAAAGATCTTTAGAGCAAAGCAGATTTTGTTTTCCCTATTTGTGTTAAACAGAGAAACAGATTCAAAAGTTACATAACCTGTCATGGTCTGACAAACTGCTTGGAATCATTGCAAGAGCAACTTAAATGGAGCCCAATCAATAGTTATCTCTTTATTTAAATACAATGCAATCTTTTGCCAAGAGTTTTATATACTCTAATGCTACGTGGCTTAAAGATTTGCCTCTCCAGAAATGTGTGTTGTATAAGTATGTCTTCATTTTATGACTATGTTTCCAAAACATGTAGACTTTGGATTTAGTTTGACTTTTTCCAGTCATGAATACCGATATGTTACATAATATTTGGGCTGCTTGAATGATGCATGGGAGGAAGATCATAGGTTTATCCCATGGGGAAAATATATTAAAAAGAACAGATTTTCTTAATTTATAAATGAATAGTAACCTGCTTTAATCTCTATTGAAGGGCACATTTTTTATATTTCACATTATGCAATAATTATGTGTTTTTTACCCATACATTTGTACACTAAAAATACCATTATTAATTTGATTTAAACATGTATGTTGTCTATGGATTAAATATTCTTCTCCTCTATGTTTTATATTACTCCATACAGATCCAAAATACCAATCATCGGGCTCCGGTTTAGATAATTACGTAAACAAATTATAAAAAGCACATATAGACTAATTCATATTTCATGGACTCTTTTCTGGTGCTGGATTCCAAGTTCTGTATAAATTACATAACATGGCCTTTGATGCAGGCTGATATTCATATACTGACTATCTAAACTGCGTGACAACATGTGAGCTATGGCCACAAATATGTGGCTACCTGTTATTATATCCAACTCTATTTCAGGCTTATACAGTTGTTGCTATTAAATAACGATAATGATTCCTGCAAAATGTTATGTTGTCATCTTTGTATACAAATTGGATTTTGTGTGATTTCTGTATTTTCATTATACTTTATTACATGTTTATGTGTTTTTATGTTTTACCTAGAACAAGAAAGAAAATCCCCTATTTCCCCCTTTATTTACTTTTTAAATATAATAAAGAGGTTTGAATTTGCTTAAATGGTCTGGCTATTTGGAAAAGTCATATTCCATAAACAATTTTCATCAAGATCAATAAAGATTTTTTTTAATTTATAATTCCATTTTGATGATGCTGTGATTTATATAACAGATATTAAAACGTGTCATTTCATTATTCTTTATACTTCACCCCTGTGCCCCTGTTTTCATGTAAATGTAGATTGATTGAGTGCTTATGGACAGTTGCTTATGGACAGGTGCTTAGTATGGACTGGTCCTTCTGTACGTTTCAAATGAAATTATGGCAGAGATATACATTCAAAGAGATATATCTTCAAACTGAGCCTTTTTTCCGTACATAATTAACTTTTCCCCAAACATCTGTTTCCCAAAATGTTCCTACTCAAAGTCTTTCTGTCTTCAATTTTTTCCTGTGTTATATGAGTTTTCCTGTGAACATGAATATATTCAGTATATTCAATAATTCAGTATCTTAACACAGAGATACAGTACAATTACACAAAAGCAAAATGAGCAATTTTTCCACCAGCAGCTGCAGTATCATTTTTTTCTCAAATTCCACATTAGGCTCAATGCACAAGAGGGATCAACAACAGCTTGCCAAACAGCTTGTCCAACATATGCACATGAGAGACAGGATGTTGTAGTGTTATCTGTATAAGTTATCTGATAGTAAAATCTCTAAGATCCAGTGGATCTTAGTTTTTGACAAATGTTACCATTTGTTACCAATGATGCATTTCTTCTGAACTACATGTGTGTGCAGTTGTGCATTTAAACTGTTGACATATTTTTAATTATTACCTGACAGTTGACAGCAGAATGCTACTGCGTGCCAATGAAAGGACACCTGAGGATAAGATGATCAAACAAAATCTTGTTAAAAACGATTCATCACCTTCGGGTTTAATATATTTCAATACCTGGGCCAACCCAAATATTGGGATTTGGCCTGTACGTGAGCCCTGGCTTGCAAGATAGCTTGCATGTCACAATGAGGATTTTAACTATTTCAGAACCCAGCAGAACCCTGAAAATTAGTTTATACTGTATGTCATTGTATGTCATCGAATGGTCATTTTATATCAAATTAAATAGCAGTCTGGAATCCTTGTTGGTATTATCTTCTATAGTTACTTTCTGACCTAGAATGCAGTTCAACAGCTGGTAAATGTGTTTCAGTGCTACGTTAGTGCTTTAAAAAAGAATTTGGTGACTTGTCTAAATAGAAATTTAGAAAGTCTACTCTAGTGTGATGTTAAAATGAGCACTCTGCTTTCCTCTGGGCCACCATCCTCCCATTGCACACATACAGTATATTGGACAGGGGAGGCATGACACACTTTATTTTGGCTGGATATTTATTTGAGCACTCTTGGCTTAAGTGACACCAATGATAACATGTAATATGATTAGGGAAGTGCAACTTAAAAAAAAAATGATATCATAGCCAACAGCCCATGCACAGGTTTGACATCAATTGTGTTTTTTTTAAACTCACCCTTATGGAAAACATCCGACATTTGCCACAGGAGGACATGTGTAGTGATGAAGTGTGTATGGAGTATCCAGATGGTGTAAAGTTATCTGTCACAGCGCAGTGATGTAACTCCTCCTCAAAATATAATTTCCCACAACTTTTACCTTTTGGCTAATATCACTATATAACCTGATCGGGAAGTAGCTAAAAATGAAGTAGCTTAAGGGGGCACTCAACACATTTAACATATCAAGACAAGTTTATTTGTCACGGAGTGCAACTTGTCAACCCTATTGCAAGCAAGACTGTCAATACTAGATGGTTCTGCAAAACCCCAGAATATGTTCAATGCCAATGATTTGGAATCCTGTGTTTCTGCAATAACATGACAACTACAATATGGTTACGGTTGCAAAAAGATGATTATTGTAAATAATATGGGAACAGCAATGTAAGTCAAATAAACACCTGATGCATGATCATCATTAACAGTTGTGTTACAGTTAAAACAATAGCAAAAATGAACTGCAGGTATGTTACGGGAAACAAACTCAAATCTCGTGCATAAACGTCTGAGGAGCTACATGCTCATCCTCCACAGCAACCTCATCATTCTTACTTTATGCCTCGCTATAGAATACCCAGAAATTCTGGCTTGACTCTTCTATAAACATATCTCTATAATTTCTGGGGGAATGGAAGAAAAATACCTTGCATCATGGAAGGCTATCAAGTTGCATAGTGTGAAATGTAGGATAATGCATTCTTGGAGCTTGGACTAAAAGTTTGAAAATCTTGCCCTCTACTGCATGATTTCTGACTACTTTTTTCCAGTAACAATGCATCAGAATGGATTTATGAACACACATGCACAGAGGAAGGAAACTCTGAATAACTCAGGGAATTATGTTGAAAACTATCCATTGCATGTGCCTTTATATTTAAGCCATTAAGGCACACACGGTTCAGAGTTTAATCAATGTTCATTAGAGACTACATATAATACTTTTGTTTTTGCTGCTAGTTACAGGGGTGGGAAGGCAATATTTCACTCTTTTCCCTCAAGATCAGTTAGCTGGAGGCCAACAACACTCCCCTTCCCCTCCTCCAGCAATTTCTGGAAGTCATGAGCCACGTAGATGGGATTCCCTGTGCTTCGTGGTTCACATTTCCAATCTGCCGTTTCCTCTCTGTCCAGCCAGTGGAAGTATGATGCTCTGAGGCTTGGCTCTGTGTTTCTTCATCACTGCAGGAGGACAAACTTCATGGACACACACAAAAACGTGAACAATATAATAATCGTGCCAATTAACTGAATCATTAACTATACTTCATAACATGGAAGAATGTTTGTAAAAAAATCCCCGAAAGTTGTTTCTCTGCAGAATACCATTGGTGAAAGGAGCAGATTTGCATCATGTTTCATTAAGGCCATGCCTGATCTAACCTCATCATCCCCATGGACGGCAGCCATTGTCACATAGTGACATGTTCAGACATGATTCAAACCCACAGTAGTTTATTTTGAGTTCATAAATAGTCTTCAATGAAACTGCAGGCTAAATTACTGGAAATTGTGTACAAAATAATGCACAATATATTTAGAATTTTCATAAAAACTGATCACTTGGAAATTAATCAATAGAGACAGTGGACATAATTAAATATGTGGTGAATTCAAACAGCATTTGGAAAATGTTTAAATCTGCTTTGAATTGTAATTGTGCTCTGAACGCTTTGAGTTTCAACTTTTGGAAGATGCATGTTGGTCTTTGATTGGTTGCCAAACTGGTTGTTTGAGGACACACAATCCTGCTCTTATATACAGGCCATAAACTTTAGATTTAATATGAACAGAGGTAAAAGAATTTCCCCTTCGGCGGAACAAGTTGAAAGCGGCCTTCTGGTTTAAAACTGCTGACTGCACATACAGTACATCCTTCAGCACAGTGGAGGTCAAACATCCAACTGATGTAACAATACACAAAATTATGTTTAGCATTGAGGGGGACTTCACTGTGGGACATTTCAGGAGATTAGGAGGTAGGAGGTCTAAAAAGGTAATATTGTGTGATTTAACACAGTACTTTATAGTAATTTACACCATAACTGGTGAATCATATATGACTTACCATGGGGTTATGGGGTGCATATTGGATTACAATACCTTCAAAACCTGCTTCTGCCATGTTATTCACACATCATTTCTTATATTTTTGAATGTTAAGTTTTTCAGTCGCTGAAATGAGAATCAATTGTTTCAGTTGTAGCCTTGAGACAAGACAATATAGCAGAGCCACAGCTCCAAGCAGCGGATGAATTCCTTTCTTTGTCCTGGCATGCTGAACATCTCCATTTTCCATCCTTGGAAATGTAGCCAAGGGTGTTTTGATTCATGCGTTGAGACAAGTGGTGACATTACTCTGCAGCAAGATTTGTGTTAATTGTGGGTTATGCTTTATGAGTTCACATATTATTATTATCTATACGATACACATCTGGTATCAGAAACAGGATACTGCCAAAAAGAAGAAACCCCACATCAAAGTGTATCTTTGTATTGGTGGCTGTATTGTTGCACAATGCTTTTTTTTCTTTCTTTGTCTTTAAACAAATCCCCACACTCTCATGCTGCATTCTGATAATGATGCTGAAAATACGTGACACTTTACATAACTTGTCAGTCATGATGATAATGACAGTACGTTTTCTCTCTTAGGGATGTTTTGACTTCAGTAGTTTACCCCCATGAGTGGCTTCTGTTTTCAACATTTTGCTGTACTCTGCTTCATTAAAATATCATATAATTTATTACAAAAAGATCTTTACTTATAAATTAAGTTTGCTACATTTAAAAACTTGATGTTGATGTAGCCGATCCAATTTGCTTGACCTTCCTCCAGCACTTTCCTGCCAATGCTATTTTACTGTCTTGGGAAACCGTACCAATGATGTTTGCATGTGTTTTTGAATCTTCCATGACTGGCTTTGTTATTAGTATGGCTCATCTACTTGATATTTTTCCAGTATCGCCAGGGACTTGAGGTTCACCCACCTTCAACATGCAAATATGGCAAGAAGCATTTGACCTGATGGTCTGACAAAGACTGACTTTCACTCTGGAAGCAAAGCCATTACATAAGTTTATGTTAGTGCAGTTCCTGTTTTTCTAATGCAACAAGCACATTTCTATGATCATTAGTGGGTAGAAGATGACTTCTTCACTGCTAAGGGAAAGTGCACTTACCTCCACAGACTGGAGGTTTTAGAGAGTAATGCATCTTATCTAAATCTTGTGTTGCCACAATTATAATTCTGCTACGTGCTTTAGCATGAGAGTATTTCACAACCACATGAGCTCAATTCAGTAGTTGAGCTATGCACAGACACACAAATTAAACTGCCACCGTTTTCAATATTTTTATGTTATTATAAATGTAAGATTACGGAAACATGCCTCAACAGGGGCAACATTTACTTTAATATCTCTGAACCTAAACTATGTCCAGGCTCAACAACCTGTTGAAGTGGAAGTTTATGGGAAACATACGTTTTTTAGTGCAAATGACGTCAGTTATCTTTGTCATGTCCCCCGAGGTAAAGTGCTCATGCGTGCAGTGGTGTCAGATTGCTGGAAGGACTTACTATAGCCTCTGGTAAAGCTCATAACTTTTTAACAGCTCAGGGATTTATTGAAGAAACTTTTATTTATTTATTATGAGCAAGCACTTAAAGGTTTACCGTCATGTTTTACTTAATTACTCCTAGTTCAAGACTGTTTCAGATTACTTACCCCACTCCATATCTGTACACTTTCAGTCGGACACAGCAGTTGCTCTGAGGACAGTGTGTTTTTCCAAATATTGAGTCTTACCTCGAGAATGATAGCTCCAGAGTCTGCAGCTTCTTGGAAAGGAACAGGATCTCTGTGCTCATAAATCATGGGGCAGAAAAAGGTTTATAAGAGAGCGTGATCCAGTCCTATTTTCTTCATCGAACCATTAGAAAATGTAAAAAATTCTTATGAGGATGTCAACTGAGAGCGATGGACCCTTATTTAGCATTCTTGAAATCTTTTCACCATCTAACACCCATCTGTCATTTCTATATGTATGGACCTTGTGATTAATGGAGGGTCTTCACACTTCTTATCATACCCATTTAAGGTGAAGATGAGTTATGAAAAGGACTACCTGAGGCAACACATTAGAGCTCAACCCTGACCGTCTCTGTCAGTCTGAGTCTGATATTTCTCTCAATGGCACTAAGAATGATTACATCCTACTAATTACATACTGTGATGGTTTTCTTCCCTTTAACATAAGAAAAGTTATCAAACAACTACTGGAACATTATTTGAAACAGGATTCATTTGAACAGTTACTATGAACTTGCTTCTGGGTGACCACATATTTGGTGCCTGAAGGAGATATGTGTAACCAGCATGAACTCAATGCAGTGTGGGGACAATAACTTACCAAATGATGAGCCTCAGCAGACAGTTGAGAGGAAACTGGGACTTGTGGTTCTGATGTTTATTAGGAACTGCATTCATTTATATGGGTTTTATTAGGTTTGCACAATTCAAGTGGTATGTGATTGTGTCTCAAATATAACAAAATGAGAGACAAAGGACACAGCTGCCCTGTTTTCTGTCTTCTTCTTTTTTAAGCTTCAGTGGGGAAAAAAGACAACCTGAGTTTTGACACTTGCCTTAATTGGAATTGTCTGTTTTTCCCCTTTGTTTTACAAGTTACCACTGAAATTGATGCAAAGACTAGAGCAACGCATGTTTTTAATTCAAAGTTTAATTTGACATTAGTTGTCAGAATGTTGTATCTATGCAAAAGATTACACATCAATATTTTACACCAAAAAGTCCCATGTGTGATGCTCTATTTGCACTAACAAGTGTGTTAGAGACATGTTGTGTTTTTCCAGTTGTTTAGACCCACAGCTGTTGTTTTCATTATTTCAAAGGACTTTAAAAACAAGTGGTGTATAGAACGCAAGAGAGCAATACAGTATTGCCATAGCGTAAATAACAAAAAATAATAATACAAAGTTATCATATGATACAAGTTATCTATATATATATATAATCTACCAGAGAGGGGAAAAAAAGTACAAAACAGTTCTGTGACTAATTATTAAACACATGTTTTTATATAACTGTGTGTTGCAGTGTACGCAGCAATTAAACTGAAGACCAGCAGTCCAGGAAAATAGAATATCAGAGAATAGGAAAAGTCTTATGATTTTGTTTTGATTTTTAATGATGGAAAATGTACAATAAAGCAGCATGTAGAAAAATCAGCATTAAATGGCGGCACATTCATTAAGGCTCATGTCCTGTTTTCATTTTAACTTCATAAAAATACAGCTTGGGGAATTTAAATTGACTAAAATAGCAAAGTATCAATTAATAAACAATTTCTAATTGTATTTTGCGTGTTGTTC
Source organism: Cottus gobio (assembly GCA_023566465.1). Classification (NCBI taxonomy): domain Eukaryota; kingdom Metazoa; phylum Chordata; class Actinopteri; order Perciformes; family Cottidae; genus Cottus; species Cottus gobio. The sequence goes on from CM042220.1 coordinate 9,963,136, forward strand.
TTCTTACACCAAGCACACATGCATGGCATTTTAATATTGTTCCTCTTATCATCACGCTATCATCATTTTCAGTGAGTACTGAAACAATCGAGTCTGCTCATTTGCACAAGGAATGCCAACAGGCTGTTTTTTGATTATATACAATTTTAAAGTGGCTTATTTGTGTGTGACAACTGTTGATAAATAACAATAACAATGAGAAGAACATAAAAAGGTCATGGTGTCAACTTGTAACAGTGCATCTATTATGATAGTCCGTGGTTTCTTTAACAAAAGTAAACATTGTTATTACTATTTTGACGTCACCTTGAAATGTCTCTGACCAAACTACATCTATGCGTCTATATATTTAAAATAAAGGACCCTGGCAAAACCTTGAAAGGCACACGTGTTGCTCATATGTGAACATTCATGAAAGACCGAATGCAAGTACTAGCAGCTTGTTTCAGTTCCAGACATTTGTTGTTGTTGAGCTCAGTAGGAAACATACAACTTCCTCATAGAGGTTCAGCTAGAAAAATAACTAACACTATGAAGACATGCGATATACTGGCAGTATAAACAATTACATCTCTGATGCATAATAAACTATACAATGTGAATACGCAAGAGCCACATAACTAACTAAATAAAACATGTAAAAGTATATAGAGGTCACAGTCCAGTGTGGTGTATTTTACTATTCTATGGAGAATCATCAACACAGTGTATTTTACTTACTTTGTCTTAAAATGTTGACAAAATGCAAAATGATAATTTAAAAAGATAAAGATTTAAAAATCTTAGATACCTTGCAAATGGACATGCATTGTCTCGGATGGGAACCACCAATATGATTTGGTATGATATAGTTAAATAACATATGCACATGAGCTAAAGCACTATTGTATTACCTCACCATGTGGGAAGAGCATGTCCAGTCTGGTCCCTCTGCTGTGGTATCTGTACAGGATGTGTGCCGGGAATATGTCAAACCGGGGATGAGACCGATGTTTATCACATGCCTTCAGGCTGACAGCAACTATGTGGACTCAGCAGAAAGTGGTGACATCCACAATAAAAAGTTGTGAAAAAGTGCTTTCATAGATGATGCATGTTTATTTGACTTGTAAGGCCTCCAGCCCACTTAATGCACATATGCTGGTGGTTAAATGTCATTAGTGGCACATTTATGCCAAGTTTTAGGCCTAATCATTTCCATGCACATGCTTGAATTATGAGGGTTATAAAAGATGTTGATAAACTTGAACCCACATTAGTATAACCACCACTCTTTTTTTTCCATGTCCAAGTCTTGTTAGATCTCTCTAATTAAAGGATTTGGCGCCCTCTGCAGAATATAGACATCCATCAGTACTCCTCTCCTTATGAGAACACTCTTTTCAGTATATGTTGTTCTATGGTGTAGCTGATCATTTAAATACATGTGGTGCTCACAAAGAAATATCTTAACAATGCCATGTTAAACCGTTTTTCTTTGAATTTAAGTAAGCTAATTTACATGTATCTGAAGCCAGTACTATAAGAAGGCCTTAAGTGATTACTTTATCGACTATTAACTAGCCATGGAAGCCATTGTTGTGTTTATCTTCATGAAAAAGTAAATGGTCAAGTTATCATACTTTTTATATGTGATGCAGTAACATTGCAGTCATGTTATGTTACACACACAAAGTAGTTATATTGAATACAACGTTGTGTTTACAATGGTAAAGATGAAATTACTGCAGAGAATATTATTATTATAACTTATCAAATGATAATACATGTGCAAACCTAACAACTTTTCAAATGCAGACTACAATATGATATTTTACCACAGTTTGGCATTTGCTGTAAGGAATTAAATGAACCACAGAAAGGCACAAGAAGTTCTCATGGCTGGTCTGCCTCATTTCACCCGTTGGTCCTGAGAACTATGTGTCTAGTGAATCCGTAATTATGTGACAACAACAGTGGGGAAGTCATCAATCAACCATATTGTCATAATTTCTTCATTTTTAAGTGCTCATGTTCTGTCTTTGTTGTCTTTGTTCTGATTATAGCAGCATAGGAAAAGTAGAGACATCAAAACAAATATTATAAATAAGCAATAACAAACCACAAATAAATAAACAATAAAGATTCCACAGTCACTACAATATCATATATACAGACAAAATAACTTATAGCACAGTATATTTATATATTGCACAAGTTTTAAGTGTTTTGTGGTCTACTGGGAGCAGACCTTCACTGCGACCTTCACTGGTTACCGGTGGCCGCCCGCATCCGCTTCAAAACATTGGTACCGTGCTACGAACAGATCTGGTCTAGTCTACATCCAGGACATGGTAAAACCTTACACCCCAGCTCGTGCGTGCCGCTCGGCTTCTGCCAATCGGCTGTCCTGGCTCCTCGATGGTGGAATGAGCTCCCCAGTGACATCAGGACTGCAGAAAGTCTCTACATCTTCTGTCGCAAACTAAAAACACATATTTTCCGACTATATCTTGAATAAAGGAAGTAGCACTTTATAGTTGAACTTTATTGATGAAATTGTACCTTCTTGATTCTTGTTCTGATTCTTGTTTGTACTCAGGCACGTGCACAGATAGACCCCTAGTGGTGCTCAAGCACCTGCCCTTTTGCCCTGAATGAGAAAAGTGACCCTTCTACTGGAGCCCAATTTTTTCTTAATTCATCAGTATTTAAGAATACAAATTACTCTCTCTGTCATCAATTCCCCACAAATGTGTTTTGATATCTGACGGGGCATTTATTTGAGTTCTTGTGAGAATTTCGCCCCGACATGCTCCGCGTCGCTCACGAGCCCCCGCCGCTCCCCCCTCTTTCTCCCTCCTCCTGAATGTTAGACTGGGATCAAATTACTAGCAATAGCAGTCGATACCAATAATGGATGTTTTTTTTAATTGTCGTTTCCTCGCTCATCGATTGAACTGAAAGTTGTTCTGCGCCGCCAAATTAACGGCCGTACCAAAGCCCTTATTCTCCTCTGAGGAGCTCAAAGAGCGAGGAGGGATTTCAAATGAGCCGTGATCGAGGAGCACGAGAGCGGTCTTCCAGGACGTGTTTTAACGTTCAACGCGCCCCCTCAGTGTTTATCAGCTATTTGAATGGACGCTGCAGCCAATAGGACTGATCGCTGGAGTTTCATACCAGAGTGAAGACGGATCAGATCTCAAGTTATATATTAGATTTGTTTTCTGATTCACCATCTGGTTAAAGCATTGTGATTAGCTTCTATACAACACAAGGTTAAACTAAACGGTAAACACACAGATAATATATCATGGAAGATATTTACATGCTACATGTATTTACATGCTACATGCAGTACTTAAAGATCTAGTACCGTAAGTGTACAAATTGCTGGCACTAACACGATGTCCCATCTAATATGGTTAATACGTTATGTGAGCAATTTATAGCATATCATCTATATATTATAGTATATATAATATTATATCTATATATTATATATTATTATTATTATATTATTATTATCAGAAAGAATAAAAAATCCAGGCACACAACGAACCGTTTTGCGATCTGTTGGTGCCCTCTAACACGATGTGGCTAGTCACTCAACCTTAGCCCCCTAACGCCCCCTTAAGTGGACTTAGGGCATTTACGTTGGCTTCTATACAACACAAGGTTAAACTAAACGGTAAACACACAGATAATATATCATGGAAGATATGTACATGCTACATGCAGAAGTACTTACAGACTTAGATATTTAGAGGCTACCAGACAGTAGGCTAAGTGTAAAAAGTAGCTGCAGCATGTCTTCTCAGTAGAATCTGAACTAACTACGGCAAGAGAGGGGAAATAAACAAAGATGCAATTGCATTCTGCACCAGTTGGCGTCTCGAGTGCAAAACATGGACATGTGGGGCAGAACAAGCGTATATATAATCTATATATTCCTGTTTGGTGACAATATTATAGCCTCTTGCAATTTATCCTTTACAGCAGAATAGTCGGTCTGCACATCCGCTGGCAGGCTATCCCACAAGGGGAAAGCAGCCGTGGTCAGCCGCGTCGGTAAAATCCGGGCCACTTCACTATCATATCAATTGTCCTTCATACATCCTGATAAAATGTATTATAATTTGCTCTTAGCTATATATAGATATGGTTAATAATGTGAGCAATTTATAAAAGCTAATATAAATAGTGTGTATATAATCTATATATTTCCTCTACGTAACAATGTTATATTATATATTATTGTTATGACATTTTCCAGTCAGCCAGTTTTATTTATAAAAAATAATAATAATAAAAGTAAAATGTCTAACCGTTATGAGATATGCTCACAAATTAAACCAAAATATAATTTCGTGCTGCCAGTCAGTTGGAGCCAAACGTTTCCTCGCTCTACGATTGAACTGAAAGTTGTTCTGCGCCGCCACATTAACGGCGTTAACGTCCTTGTTCAAGAGCGAGGAGGATCTCAGAGGAGCCGTGATCAGGAGGACGTGTTTTAACGTTCAACGCGCCCCCTCAGTGTTTATCAGCTGTTTGAATGGACGCTGCAGCCGATAGGACTGCTCGCTGGAGTTTCATACCAGAGTGAAGACGGATCAGATCTCAAGTTATATATTAGATTTGTTTCTGATTCACCATCTGGTTAAATCATTGCGATTAGCTTCTATACAACTAAAATTAAACTAAACGGTAAACACACAGAGAATATATCATGGAAGATATTTACATGCTAGTTACATGCAGAAGTAACGTCACGGTTTCCAATCCCGATCGCCGTAAGCTCCTATTGTCCAATCCCGAATTTTCCGACGTGACGCAGTTTCCGGTCTTTTTGCCGGCATTTTCTTCCGCGATCGCCGGCAAAGTGTAAGTAGTATTACTTTATGCATATCAAACAATCTACGTGTCAAATTTCATTAACATACATGGACGTTTACATATCTAAATACTATAGGAAAGTTACTTAGCGTCACGGTTTCCAATCCCGATCGCCGTAAGCTCCTATTGTCCAATCCCGAATTTTCCGACGTGACGCAGTTTCCGGTCTTTTTGCCGGCATTTTCTTCCGCGATCGCCGGCAAAGTGTAAGTAGTATTACTTTATGCATATCAAACAATCTACGTGTCAAATTTCATTAACATACATGGACGTTTACATATCTAAATACTATAGGAAAGTTACTTAGATGTGAGAAAGCAGAAAGACCACTCGGCGACACTCGGGCGACGATCTTTACTCTGAAAAGTTTTTCTGTATTGTCATCGTACTGCTACTATGGGTTAGCATATGAGTGTATTTCAACGCTAGCTTAACACTACTTTGTCTAGCCAATGAAAATACACCATCATGTGTAACGTGATCTGTAGTCAAGGGGAGGAAGGGAGGGGGGCAGGCAAACAAGTTTGATGTCTGAAAAGAAAGTTGCGACAGCGGGAAAAACGAACAAATAATCGGATCGCTATCAGGTTTGTTTTGTAGATCTGAAACGTAAAGGCAGACATAATCAAATGTTTTTCTTGTTTTTCATAAGCCAAACTACATCAAGTATTTTCATGCACAATGATAATATGCACTTACTAATACATTATGCAAATAATGTTGATGTGTGTGTGTGATTGAGAGTGCGAAAGACTGTCTGTACATCTGTTAAGTCAGCAGTGGCTCTTATGATAAGAAATGTTGTTTGTGTAGGTACACAAACAATATAATACAGTGCTAGGTTATATAATATTGTTGAGTCAATTTCTCTCTTGTGTGTTTTATGAAAAGATAGAGAACAGAGACAGAGCAAAGGACGAGAGGAGAGAGAGAAAATAAGGAGTTAAAGAGGGAGCAGAAAATACTTGATAGATAGCAAGGAGAAGAAGCAGAAGCAGGAAAGACTTGAAAAGAAAGATAGCAAGAAGAAGAAAAGAAGCAGGAAAGAAAAGAAAGATAGCAAGGAAGAAGCAGAAGCAGGAAAGACTTGAAAAAGATAGCAAGAAGAGAAGAAGCAGGAAAGACTTGAAAAGAAAGATAGCAAGAAGAAGAAAAGAAGCAGGAAAGAAAAGAAAGATAGCAAGGAGAAGAAGCAGGAAAGACTTGAAAAGAAAGATAGCAAGGAGAAGAGAAGAAGCAGGAAAGAAAAGACATAGCAAGGAGAAGAAGCAGGAAAGACTTGAATAGAAAGATAGCAAGGAGAAGAGAAGAAGCAGGAAAGAAAGGTAGGTAACGTGTGTCAGTATGAGAGTTTTTTTCCTTTACAGGAGGATCAAGAAAAGAAAAGATGGATATAGAAATTGTAAATCTGCAATGGTTTAAGGTAAATATATATACATGTATGTCTATGCATGTGGCAAATATGCATGTGCCTATACATGGCAATTTATAGAATTCATCAACATTATTAAGACATTTTAAACTACTTTTGAATTTAATTTCTGACTGTGCCAAAATAAATGTGTATTTGCAGATGCCAAACATCCGGCAAATGAGGAAGAGGGAGAGGACGACGAGGAAGTGGACCCAGGAGGCCATGGCGCAGGCCCTACAGGAGGTGAAAGCAGGCAGGCTCAATCTACGGCAGGCAGCCCAGGTGTTTGGGGTCCCAAAAACCAGCCTGAGTGACCGAGTCAGTGGAAGGGTGTCCTCTGATTGTGTCCCGGGTCAGAGGACTCTCCTCACCCCTGCAGATGAGGATTCCCTGGTGGAGTACCTCTTGTACTCTGCCAGTCATGGGTTTCCACTGACGAAGCCTCAGGTCCTGGCCCACGCTCTGGCCATCTATAACCTCCGCCACCAGGCAGCCCCCAAAACCGGGCTTGGCCAGACGTGGTGGATCAATTTTAGGGAGCGGCACCACCATCGCCTGACTGCCCGGACCCCAGACATCATTGACCGTGGGAGGGCATCCTGCGCCAAGAGGGGGCCAATAGAGGAGTACTTTAAGCTCCTCACCACCACCCTGGAGGAGCACGGGTTGAGGGAGAAACCCCGTCAGGTTTACAACTGTGACGAGACGGGGTTTCAGCTGGACTCTACAAGAAGAAAGGTCATAGTGCCCCGGGGGACTAAACATGCTTACAGGCAGGCCCAGGGAACCAGGGACCACATCACCGTCCTGGCCTGCCTCAACGCGGCTGGGGAGGATGTCCCCCCTTTCATCATCTACAAGGGGGGATATCCAGGGGGGCCCTATAATAAAGAAGGGGTTCCCGATGCCCTCTACGGGAAGTCGCCAGCAGGGTACATTGACAGTGAGCTGTTTAGGAAGTGGTTTGTCGGGCACTTCCTGAAGTTCGCCACTCAGGAGCGCCCGCTGCTGCTCATAATGGATGGACATCAGTCCCATCTGGATCCAGAGCTGGTCCAGGCGGCACAGAGGGAGGGTGTCATTCTCCTGTGCCTGCCACCACATACTTCTCACATCCTTCAGCCTTTGGATGTGAGTTTCTTCAGACCCTTGAAGGCAGATTTCTCTGGTGTTACAGGAGATCTGTCGGCAGTGAGCCACTCCTTCTTGGTTTCTAAGAAGGAGTTTTCAAGGGTCCTAAGAGACTCCTACCAGAGGGTGAAGGATCGGAGAGTGGTGGTGGCTGGGTTCAGGAGGTGTGGCATCTACCCTCTGGACTCGATGGCCATTGACTGGTCACGGGTCATGCCGTCCGGGCCGCGGTGCGGGCCCTCCTCACAGCCTCCGCCAACTCCATCGGCATCTTCCTGGGCTGCACCTGATGTTGCCCTTCCCTCCCAACGTCCCCTTTTCCCAGCCCAACCCCCACCTGCTCCACCTGCCTCTCCTCCTGCCCCCCCCACCCCAAATCCTTACATCACCCATCCCCTGGTAACATCAGGCCGGATTACAGTTGACCTGGCCCACCTCCTGGCCGAAATCCAATATAACCGCAACACCGGTAAGGTCAGGAGGAATGTCACCAAGGCCAGGTTACTGACAGCCCAGGAGATGTCTGATGTCATCGAGGAGGCGGAGGACCGAGCTGCAAGGAGGGAAGCTCAAGCTCTGGCCAGAGCAGACAGAGAGCAGCAGCGGGCCAAAGACACCTGCCCGGCAGCCACTTCCTCCACCCTGTCTGGCGGCTCCCGCCCCAGCCGCAGAAGACAAGTGTCCCTCTGGGCTACTTCCGCCTCCAGCTCCGGACTTCCCATCGCCGGTCCCTCATCCCACTCTGTCCCCTCTTCTGCCTCCCACGGTCCCCGGCTGCCTGCCAGCACAACATCGCTCCAGAGCCTGCCTGCTGAGGACCACGGCCACCTTCCCCCATCTCCTGGTCAGCACACACCTATTTACCATTTTAATTTGCATATAAATGTCAATACATTAACTATTGTGACAGTTAGACATTATGAGTATGTATTTTAGCATTGTTATAATAAAATATGATTATTTTTTAGAGCCTTCAACATCGGCAGGGGGATGTGGCCTCCGTGGGTCTCAGAGTCGTTCCTCTCCCTCCCACTGTAAATGCTTTATGTAACCTGAGAAAATACAATATTATAACATGATGGTGACATTAGCCTTGATGAAGACTAAACAAAACATGGTTATGCTTTTTCTGTTATTCATACAGCCTCCAAACCTGCAGACGCCGGACCATCATCCAGCTCCTCGTCTGCTGGACCCACGACATCCACCGGTAGTGTACTTCATGTTAACTTTCTTTGAATGCCAACCCATGAAAATCTGATCTTTTTTTAGTTCAAAGTTGTTGTTTTTTATTCTGTGAATAGGTCACACTCCTGAAGACATGGAGACAACAGTTTGGGAGTGTGGCCGGTGCAGGGAACCTGACCCTCCCGAGAGCTCGGAGGGATTGGTGTCGTGGGTCCAGTGTGACAGCTGCCACACATGGTATCACACCATGTGTGTGGGCTGGGACGAGGAGCTGGATGACGAGGATTATTTTAAATGTTATTTGTGTCCAGATTAGTGTTGTATTTTCTTTTTGTCTGTTTTGTATTTAAATAAATGTTCATATTTTCAAAGATTTGCACAAGTCATTTGTCTTTTGTTAACCGTCCTGTTATCTTTGACCCCATTCAATGTTTAACGTCTCTAAATATACGATTGACTTTTTTTTTGCTTAATATTTCATGACTTCCTAATCTAACTGAATAAACGTTAAATTAACATATGTTTTCAATGTTCTGTACACATGCGGTACACATCGGTGTTCTTTGGATAAAAGATGTTTGTACATTTGAAGGGTTTTAACAATGTAGCTTCTCGATCTTGAATACTGGTGTTTTTATCTGTAATACAACTCATACTCTTCACTGTGTGTTATGATAGTAATTGTTATATACAACATACATGTGCATAATTGTTAACTTGCATGCATCAGCAGGTGTTTTGCAAGGGATTGACATGAGAAGAGTTTAACAAAACATCCAGTAGGTGGTGGTATACGCTCAAATTGAGCTTTTATTGCATAGTTTGGAGATGTTGAAGCGTGATATCTTATTGTGAAGGACATAACTACGTTCCCGGATATGTTGACAGCATTGATGGTCAGTTTGGTGACCCTGGATCAAGTTAATATCCCCGGAAAAACAGCGGCGGCGAGTGTTTACTACGAGGATAGAAGTGCGATCGGGATTGGACAAGAGTAGCGCACGGCTAATTTCCCGGCGCTAGCGTCCTTTTACCGGCTCTAGTAAAGGCTAGGCTAACTCTAAAAATAAAAACAATATTTAGCTCGAAAGGTAAGAAGTTAAAGCTTAACGTGACATCATTAAATCAGCTGAAAACGTGATACGATCATTTTTATCAATATTTGAAGTGGCATTTTATCAGAATGTTAGCTAAAACCTGGCCGAGATTGGACACCGTTCCGTTACTTAAAGATCTAGTACCGTAAGTACCACTTACACGATGCTTGTCTTGGTCACTATGCAATCTAATATAGATTGCATTAATATATTATATATATAATATAGCATATATATATTTATATCCATCCATCCATCCATCCATTATCTGAACCGCTTATCCTCTTTAGGGTCGCGGGGCGCTGGAGCCGATCCCAGCTGTCATTGGGCGAAGGCAGGGTACACCCTGGATAAGTCGCCAGTCTATCCAGGGCTCACATATAGACAGACAACCATAATAACAATTATATATAATATAATATATGTTATATATATTATTATTTATATTTATATTTATATATATATATTTATATATATATTTATATAACTATATATATAATATATATAACTATTAGTTTAAATTTGGTTTTAAAAAAACAAAATCCCAGCACCAACCTATAGGGGTTTAGCCCAGTTGTTTGGTGCCACTAACACGATGGTTGTCTAGGTCACTCGCCTTAGCCCCCTAACGTCCGTAAGTGACGTCCTTTAGACTTAGGGCATTTACGTTGGCTGTCACTTGAGTGGTCAATGAGCTCCGGCGTGGTGTACAGCATAGGCAGGAATTTAAACTCGGCCGATATTCTACCAGCATACGGGTATCCCTTTACCTACGTGTCTCAAAGACGCCTTTACTATTGACCCCCAGGGTGGCTCCAACGTAGTGTACAGGGATAGGCAGGAATTTAAACTCGGCCGATATTCTACCAGCATACGGGTATCCCTTTACCTATCCCGTCTCAAAGACGTCTTTACACTCGACTGAGTACGGGGCCCATACTCAGTCTCGAACCCTGGGTTCCCGCGTGACAGGCGAGTTCGCTATCCATTAAACCATCGTGCTAGGCAAATAAATATGTACCTATGGTCGCATTTATCTTTTGTTTTTAGCGGTGTGTGTTTTTTAATGAGTTGCATGAGTACATTAAACTACAAAATGGAATAAACAAATAAGACAAACTGCGTAGACTCTAAATCTGGCCCGAAAGTAATCTGTAATTATTTAAAATAATAATAATAACGCGTCGCCCTTGGGTCACGTGACCAAGCCGCTGATCTGACTCATAGACCTGCAGTAAAACACATCCTGGAAATCGGACAGGAGAGCTCGTCCCGTGGTGTCGACCGAGTAGATACATTTATTTCTTTTCACTTTCCTTCTTTCGCGTTTGTTTTGTATTCATATTTTTAAAAGAATCATGATAAGTTTAACATCAACTTGAAGACACTGGGGGTGAAGCAGCCAGTGTCCTGCATTGGGTGGAAGGAGTTGTCCATCATCTTCGCCATCATCCTACTGTCTCCCACCACTTCCACTGTATCCAGTGGACACCCCAGCACACTGCAGGACTTTGTAATTTTCTCAGGTAGTTTGAGATTATTTTGAGTTCAGTACAAGCTTGTTTGTTTGCTTTCCCTCTGTTTGTTATTATCATTGGTATTTTGCATTTTTGTTGAAGACATTTCCAGCCAAACAAATCTACATTAAACGTAACTAAGCCTGACCACTAAATATGTCCTTTCACTTTCGATGTCTTCAAGTTGGTCAATGTATTTTGAAAATCTTGCTGGAAGTAGTAGTTTTCTGCCATGTTCATATAGACGCTAATTTGATCGATTTAATTGTATTGTAGTTTCTCGGTTTGACCACTGGAGGGGGTAAATACTCATGATCTTAAATACACAGGTCAACTCGGCATCATTCCTGTCTTTTATGCGTACTGCCCTCCAGCGGCTACAGTGACGAACTGCAACATATTAGTAAAAAATAAAGGCACGGAGGTGTTCACATCACAGACCCACATTGACGCTGACTTGATAAAGTTATTTTAGTTATTCCTTTTGCCCACTGGAGGGAGTCAACAAGAAAGGCATCAAGGAAAGTACAATATTCTCTATTTTTAATTCCTTGATTTTAGGCTATACAGTCTCGGGACCCAATCCTGCACCACTCTGTTTGCTTCCCGCTCTGTGGTCACAGTGGCAGTTGCAGTTTCTGCTTGTGGCCACCTGATGGCAGTAAAACCCAGCGATTCTAATTTGAACCCTGTCACATCAGTCCTTCTCGAGGCCGGGGAGACGAATGTTAGTCCAGCTGGCGTTAATGCAGCCATGACATCACTTCCGGTAAATACTTTCAAAATAAGACTGAAAGTGAAGCTCACGCTCGCAGCAAAAGTTATTTGGTCGTGTGGAGGCGTAGCATCGATACATTCTGTCACGATACTTGTAAAGGTGAATCCTGTGGAGTAGTGTGTAGCGTCACTACTCTATATTGGTGAGTCCTGAACTACTTTATTTCGGAAGCAGCCGCTTCAGTAAACGCAGTGTGATACACAGACGGGTCCGTTTGACGCGTAACGTCAGCTACACGATAGCTAGCTGGCTGACTGAGTTTATCTTCACATATTGCTGCTCACTGGGGTAAGCTGGGGTACCGTTAGCCGACGGAGGGGCTAGCCTTAGTTCAAACTAGCTAATAATACGATAACATTTAATACGTATATACATTATATCTATGTAGCTGTTAGTACAATGACGTTAAACACAGAGACGTGCGCTGTTGGTAGTTTGAGTTGGTAACTGTGTCATCAACATTAGCCTGTTCTGCTACTGCGACCTCTTTTCAGACCGAGCGACGCACATAACTAGACTGAATCGGGTAACGTGACTAAAAACCACAGTCTGGTTACACGTGTCTCGTCTGGGGGACGTGACATGTCTACTGCTTGTGGATAAGCTGATCTTAACACTGGGGCCGAATTAAAGTACGCAGTAGAGTATAAGTCACGTCAGAGAAGTAACTTTATGTATTATGAAGTGTGTTAAACTCTAGTTGTGGTGACAACCCCCCACCCCTCATCATTGGCAGCCAATGTGTGGATAGATACACACATTGTAAATAAAGCTAATTGTAAGTGTTATTTCAGAGGGAATGGAGAAGGCTAAACAAGATGCATTCGACAATGCCAGACTTCAAGTGATCAAAGACGGCTATGAGAGGGCCTTTGAGTGCATCAATACAGGACTCACTGTCGATGAAGCTGGAGACAAGGCACAGGCCCTGGAGCTATACCAGCGAGGGCGACAGCACCTGCTCAGGGCCATCAGTGTGCCTTCTCAGGGAGAGGAGTGTGTGGGCAGCTCCTGGGAATCGGCCCGACAGATGCAGGAGAAGATGCAGGAGACGCTGAACAACATCACCACTCGGCTGGCCATAATAGAGACCAGCTCTGACCTTGAAACTGCCCCTACACTGAACGTTAGCAATGTGCCTGGCCCTGGTGCCACAAACGTGTCTGAAAAAGGCCTCTATCCAAAGATTCCCACCCAAAACAAGCCAGAGAGGCCAGCTCCACCAAACATGCTTTCTGCTCCTGGCCAGGCAGCAGGAGCTGTAGGAGGCATGCCTGCATGTGAAGGTCTACCTGTCTCAGCCGAACAGCCTCCAGCTTACTCCCCTCAGGCGGCTGACGGCCACTTATCGGTCTCGTATGGAACAGATGCAGGGGAACTGTCATCGGTTGGGGATGAATTCTACAGCCGTACATCTAACTCGACCCCATCTCCCCAGAGTATGGGTGAAGATGGAGAGGAGCTGGTGTACATCCCTCATGGGGTACAGATATTCTTTGTCACGCCTGAAGGGCAGGTGAGTGCCCCATCGTACCCGGGCTACCTGCGGCTGGTGAAGTTTACTAGTGACCACGAAGACAGGATGCCCTACCGACCACCAGCATTTTTGCAGGTAAGAGAAAATAAATATTTTCCGTCCTGTGTTTCACCACACTAAAACATTCTCTGGCATAAGACCTGGAAGGACTAGATGTGCAACCCTTAGATATACGTAGATATGCAACCCGTGAAATGTCGACACTGCAGTGTCACCAGTCTTTGTTTCTTTTTGTGACCTTTCACCTGATTTTGTAAGATGCTTGACTGAGTCATCAGCAGGAGTTAATGATCTCCTTGCCTCGCTCTATGGACGTGATCATGTGAGCGTTGTTTACTCTGTACCTTAAACCCAAGGGTATGACGTTGTCCACCTGGGAATTTCTAAATCGGGATCGTTACTGGCTCAACATTGGACACAGGTGGTACCTTACTCATGACCTACTCCAAATTAACATCTGCCACATCAAGAAAATTATCTTATTTTTAACTGAAAATAAAACTTAATGGGGCTATGTTCGTAAACAATACATATCTTTGCACTCGTGTTACATGTATGCCACCAAAAGCTGATCTTTTTTACAGTATGGTGCTTAAAATACACAGTGAAATACAAGAAAATAGTTACACTTGTACAATCGGATGCAATCAAATAAAGCAGCACTACAATAACGCCTACATGGAAGAGGGTTTTCTTCCAGTTTAGTTTTTGTTGACCGCAAAGGTTTTTTCAACAGGTACGGCAAAATGTTGTGTTGTTCTCGGCCTGTGTGCAGACCACAGGCCTTTAATCCAACCAGGGTTTGTTATTTATATGTGTAGGTCATAGATGAGGAATTCCATGACGCCAAGCGAAGGAATCACCTCAGGCTTTTGTTAAAAGACAAAATAAATACTCATATTATCTTATTTACTCAACTCTTGTTTTGTGCAATTTTGTGGGGGGGGTGGGGTTTGTGGCATGTTTATTCCTGCTGTTTTAACAGCCAATACACTGACACCAGTGGATCATGAGACTGAAATTTGACTCTTCATTGGGGAATTTCCCAGGTGCTGTTGCCTGCGGGTGACATCAGTGATTCACATGAGTGCAAGTAATTATCTAAACCCTGCTTACACTGTTATGCCCTATAATCCTGTTAGACATGCAGCAGTCAAAGGGGGACAGTGTGCTCTGGTTTGTCTCCTCTCAAACAGTTCACTGTGTTGCACTCATTAGAATCTCCATTAGAAATGTAAGGCTTGTCATTTTGAGGTTATATTTGAAAACCTATGTTTCATCATTACAGAGCTCTCCGCCCCTCTTACATTTGACTTCATGGCAAAATCAATCCTCATCTTACTTTAATAGTTCAGAAATAAATTGAGTTTATTGGGCTGATTCTCATCATTATAACATCACACATTGAGCCATTTATCAGCACATTGTCCAGCTGTTGCATTTTTATGTCTCTTACCTTTTTTTTTTTTTTTAAATTTTACTTCCCGGCAGGTGTGTGACTGGCTATACCCTCTCATGGCCTCGGACTCGCCAGTGTTGCTCTGTAACACTGGTGTGTTTATGTTTCCGGACATGATGGCGCCAACTCCAGGCTATTTTGTGGGGGTGGTGTTGTCCTCCGAGCTACCTGCTGCAGACAGACAGTTGTTCCAGGACCTGCTCTCCCAGAATACGGATCTCCGAGTTCAGGTCATTGTCGCTGTGTTGTCAGTTTTGTGAAAACCCAACAAGTTTTGACATTCTTTGGGAAACAAATGCAAATGAGGGCAATATATTTGAATATATGTCAGTACAGGTCATCTGCAGCTTATTGCCATTCCACATCAACAGATGTTTACATAAGTATTTGAAGTCGCCAAATACTTGTTTCACAATACCTTTTGGACTTGAGCTATTTCATGCAAATGAGACTGTGAGGTTAGAGATTTGGTAGTTGTAGTCATGTGACAATGGATGCATCTTCATTTTTGCATACTATTTGAAAGCTGAGATTACATTACATTTCATTTAGCTGACGCTTTTATCCAAAGCGCCTTACATGCTATACAGTAGACCGTAGACACAGCAACGGTGAGCAATTAGGGTTAAGTGTCTTGCTCAAGGACACATCGACATGGACTAGCGGAGCCGGGGATCGAACCACCGATCCTCTGATTGAAAGACGAATCTGCTAACCACTGATCGCACTCATCAGTCTAATTGTTCAATAATGTTAACATGGCACCAGAATACCTTTAGCTGTTAGATGTTGACTTATAGAAGCATCTATTTAGATTTGTCCTCACACATAAATATATTTTTGGGGTTTTGAAATTCTGTGTGGAGATGCAGATGAAAGTGCAGACTGACATAATCCGTACACAAAAATAGTGCTACTGTTAGCCTTGTAATTTCATTACTGTTTGACAGTCCCTAAACAACCTTCACTTTCCTCCAACCTCACTGCAGATGTTAAATCTATTCCTCCCATGAATAGGTTGTAGTTACTGCTTATGCAATACTTTGAGGTTGCAGAATAACAGAATATAATGGTTTCATTGTTTTGGCCTTGCATGAACCTCTTGCTCTGTCTTACTTCTGAGCTGGCACACTTCTCCAAGTTACCCCTGCCTCAGCATTGTGGGGATTTGAGACAGACAGGCGAGGGGAATTAATCAGTCATAATGCTCTTATCTGCAGCAGCTAGAACAACCTTAGAGTTTCAGTGCCAGTTCAGCCATGATGAAGGTGGAGATGCGGGCTCAGATCGATGCCAAACAAGGTCATTTTTGATGCATGCAATCAGGCTACTCATCTCCTCTGATGGACATAATTCCCTATCAGCAAGTATGCACATTTGGGCTTTTTGGATCAAGTAGAATATTGGAGGTTTTTAGCACAAAAGGATACTGTTTTCAGACTGCACAGAGACCTTTTGACAATCTCTATGTCGCAAACAAATAGTGCATTGTAACGAGAAGCCCAGAATAATGAGAGGATCTGCTGTGTGAATGGGCGGTTACTTGGAGACGAGCATATGAACGGAGATGTGTACAGGTTGCACAATGTAGCAGATAAGTTGTCCAAAGATTTGACTGACAAGCAGGTCCTATTTTCAGCTTACATTGTCTTAATCATACAGTGGCTTATTGTCTGTCTTGATCTTACAGTAGCTAAACAATGTGTCTCTATGATCAGGATCCAGATGAAACTGCAGACGCCATTAATCTCAGTCAGAAGGTGTCCATCGCTACACCCGAGGAGACTGCACTAACAGCGACTGAGGAGGAGAAGACGCTGCCTGAGTGGAGTGAAAAGGTGGCAAGTGGGATCTTGACAGGTGAGGTCAAACCGCATCTTCCCCCTAAACCTCTGGATGCTTTTGTTTGTTCACAATTCGTGAGGAAAGACTAGCCTTGTCTGATCCTGTTGTCCTATCAGGTGCGTCATGGCTAAGCTGGGGCCTGGTGAAAGGAGCGGAGTTCACAGGCAAGGCCATTCACAAAGGGGCGTCTAAACTCCGAGAACACATCACCCCAGAGGACAAACCCACCCACGTCAGCCCCACAGTCACCAAAGGCCTCCATGTTGCCAAGCAAGCAACAGGGGGAGCTGTCAAAGTCAGCCAGTTTCTAGGTGACCAAGTCATCCCCAGTCAGCATGTTTTACTTCACCTATGTGATTATTTGGCAGTAGACCTCTAATTGAGTAATGCTGTGTTACTGCAGTGGACGGAGTGTGCATGGTCGCTGGCTGTGTGGGTCGAGAGCTGGCTCCACACGTGAAAAAACACGGAGGCAAGCTGATCCCAGAGTCTATGAAGAAAGATAAGGACGGTCGTTCCAACATAGATGGAGCTATGGTGGTGGCCGCCAGTGGAGTGCAAGGTAGAGTACTTAATACTACACTTAATATTCTGCAAGAGGAAATTATTTACTTGATGTGAAGTACTTGTGCCCAACATGCTTTGTATTTTGTGTATTTGCTAAGGATTTGCGACCATGTGGACTGGGTTGGAAGTAGCAGCAAAGGACATTACTACCAGTGTCGCATCAGAGACAGTCACCACCATAAAACATAAGTAAGTCTGCCCGTCCATTTTGATTACTTGTCTGACGCCCTCACTTGCTTTAATATAAAGCAATGCACATTTTTCTCACCACTGCTCACTAAACAGGTTTGTGCCCTGTATGTTGCAAATGGCTTCCTGCATTACACATGCAGAACCAAATGTGCACTCACTTATTTTGCTTTTCAATTCACTTTGCAGATTTAGGGGTCTACAAAACATCACTGACTCACCTAATGAAAACAAGTGTAATTTTTCCTAATTTTACACAGCTATTCAACTCCTACCCCTACAAGCATGATATGCCTTCTGTTTTCTGAATGATTCTTCAGCCATAATGCTGTGCCAATCCCCTGCCCTTCCCTGAGCCATTAACATGACGCTGCTGCTTTTCACTGATTTCTTCAATTATTTCTAATAGAAATTTCACAACTGGTAACTTTTATAAGTAGGTAAATATTATGAGTTGATATCCATTTAACCACCATTTTTGTTTTATCCCTTGAAAGTAGCTCAATACGAAGTTCAGAGCATTTCTATTGCCTCCACGCAGCTCTCCACATGGAGACGTCTGAGTAAACAATGTCAACAGTGCTGAAAGAGCTAACATTGTTTACCTTTATGCTGTCGGTCTGGAAGGCGATATCAGCTGTAACCATCATATGAGCCCAGTGCAGAGCAGCAGCTTGCCTGTAGGGCACACTCGCATGTAAAAGGCATGCACACCCGGCTCTGTAAACAAAGCAGAGAAGCTATGAATACTACACACACAGAGGGAGAGCAACTTAATACTCAGCTCAGATGGACATTACTCTTATGTATTTTCAAATGTTGGAGGCTATATTAATGCTCTGAAAACTGTATAGAGTATTTTAAGGATTACTTGTATTTTTTTTATTTTTTATTTTAATTTATTTCAGAGAAATTCAGATTCTGGCTGTTGGAAATGTCCTTTGAGGTTGCACACTTGCATGGGTGTAATCCTAACACTAAAATCGACATAGAGCATGTCATCTTTGCTATCCTTGGGCCACATATTAATTAATTCTCCCCTAACCCTTCTGTTTCTCGCCTCTTGCTCTGACCTCTCACCCAATCTGACTTCTGATGAAGGTACGGGGCAGCAGCAGGACAAGCCACAGACCATGCTGTCAATTCTGCTATTAATGTTGGTCTCACTGCATTCAATGTTGACAACTTGGGGATCAAAGCTGTGGTGAAAAGGACTGGCAAGCAGACGGCGCAGACTATTTTGGAAGACTACAAGCTCCAGGAGAAACCGGAGACTGGGAAGCAAGTGGAGAAATCGGGCAAATAGCTGGCAGTGCCCTGCCTCATTCCCTCAGCCACACCTTAAAGTATAATTTGTATTCTTCTATCAAATACATTTTATAAACTGAATATTTATTATTTATAACATGTTCTATATTTACAATATATCCTATAGTTTGATACAGCTCTTGAGCACTTTAATCTTTGTTAAATAAGATCGAAGACCTGAAGAGAAATGGCAGATTTCATAACTCAAATGAAAACATGGTAATACAGTGTATTAATACATAGATATACAAGTTTAATCCTGCTCTTTGTACCAAGACAGCATTTATTTGTTGCTAACTAGACACTGGAAACCTTCCTAATCTTTGTGACGCATCTGTGTGTTTGAGTTTATCCCTGATACTATAAGTGCAATTGATATACTTTGAATGAATGATAATAAATAATATGTCAATATTTTAGGATATAATCAGACCAAAAAAGTGTCTGTTATACTGTATAATCACTGCTGCCCACTGTGCCTGCAAACATCACATGATATACAAAAATGTGTTGTAAAACTGAAACTGTAAAACTTGAGTTCATGGTCCATGATGTATCTTTGTTAGAACTTCATTATGAAGTAAGAGATTTTCCATCTCTATGAATGAGGGTTTTTGCTACAATGCTCAGTGCTATATTCAGCATTTCAGTTCAGTTGCATCCAGGTTTATAAAATGATGTTTATAGTATTTAATATAAAAATCTAGATGTTATTTTGATGGACAACGTTAAGATGAATGTTAATTTTGAAGTGCGATGCTAACTTTGTTTGACTTTTTTTTGAGTGATCCGGTTTGTAATCTTTTTAAACTCCAGCTCAAAGACTTTAGCAGGTTAATGTACATTTTAAATGGCATTCTAGTATTTTAGTTGGGCATTGATTACTTTCCCATCTGAAATACTGTGTATTCTCTGAATAAATAAAATGTCCAAAGAAACAAGAAATTCTGTATTTATTAATTTGAGCAGTATGATTTTGAACAGTTTTGTTTAAATCTAGTAAACGCAACCTTAAATGTCAGCCTAATACCTCCATCTAGTGTCTGTTTGTCTTAGAGTATGTTTACTTACAAATTGTTTTTTATACTTGTCCATCTGGGGTTAGAGTAATTTTGTTGTCCACTCAATACAAATTAAATACAAAACTGAAGATTTGGGCTTTCCTGCACTTTTAGTTAAACATGCTAATTCCAAAAATCAATTGTCTATATATGTGTTTATTATTCATGAAAAAATATATTTTATTCAACTGCAAGACACACATAAACATATACTAATTTCATGTGGATTGGTTATCTTTAAATAAAATGATTAATACAATCAAATGTGTCTGCTTTATCTACTTCAGATATTGAAGAGTTGCAGGGCTATTTCTTACAATGTTGTGTTGAAAAATAAAAGCACTAAACAGGATCGGAGGTTCCATCTGTAACAACACAAATATATGGAACTCAGAAATGAATTTATTGGAGCCCATATAATATGCTGCACAGAAACCTTGTGGACTTTGTCAATACAAGCTATATTATTTGTTGGCTTTCATTATGCCTTAGAGTATATAGACATTAATTGCATGCCAAACTACTGTATGTTGCACCCCTTAAAGCAAGCCACAGCCATGCACCTCTAGCTCAATATGAGAAAGAAAAAAACAACTTTTTTAATATTGTTTACGTACTCATTAGACCAACAAACACTTTAATCCAATATCTCTGTAAATACTATAACACATATCATCAGTGATGTTTCCAGTCATTTATTTAGTTGGAACCTGTGTACGGTCAAATAACAATGTTTACAAGATTAGCATCAGTGGAGCACAAGTTACCATTGGTATCAAACAACAAATCCAGCCAAAATAGTTGGGCTCCATCCTTTGGACTGTGTGTCAAAGGGCCACCACCAACACTACTACTACATTGCTGTTGTGAAAGCACATGAAGGTGGGTTCATAAATAGGGAGTTTGGATTTATCCAGTTATTTTCCACAGACTGAAACGAGGCATTGATCCTGGCACACTCGCAGCATTTCTCCCCAAGGAACAGATGATTTGTCCAACAGTATTGGCGAGGCATGCACTGTGATCAGACCGTCAGGAGCAATCATTTGATCCATTGTCAGAGGATTGGTTATTGAATTAGATTTCCAATTTACTTGTTGACAGATCTTCTGCGGAGTGCATCTTCTTGAGACATGATCTGAAATGAAATACTAAGTTAACAAAAATCCCACTGCAGATTCTCAAACAATGCAAGACATTAATTTGAAAGGCTTAGTCAACACAACTGCATCAAAAGAAACACAATGCAATACAGTAAATATTTGCTTTGTGCGAAATATTCTCGTTTAGCCTCACTGTTCCTCTGTGGGAAAAAATAACTCCAATTTAGCACTTTCACCACTAAAACCGTAACTTCCTTAGTTTTAATGACTTTATGGCTCATACGACAGTATGCAACACGTCTTTTGTGGCCTTTGTATGTTTTTCCTCGAACAACTCACTTTCTCCTCAACTACTTTCTTAACCTGTGAAAAACAAGACATTAATTCATGAAAATGATCACAGCAAAATAGTATCTTTCCATGCTGCCAAAGGGGTGCAGTAGACAGAAGGTTCGGAGGCAGAGTCTCCTTCAGGTAGTTCATGTACCTCGCAGTGAGCGCTAATGTGGTTGCGGTGTCTAAGGGCAGAAGGTCACACAAGCATCGTCAAGATTTTGGGATTTATAGCCTGGGGAATATTATGAGGATTTGTGGATATACTGTATGTACTGTAAACATGACCCAAGTCATTGTTTATACAGTTTTACCACTAAAATGATTATCCCCAAATTAGCAGAATGACACTCAAAGAACATAACAATGTACAAAATGCCTTTCAATTGCTTTGATAACACAATCTGTAATCGACCATGTCAAACCTCCGTTTCTGTTCCTTGGAAGAATAAAGAGAAGCCTGGAGGTCACTTTCCTTTTTTGAAGAGATAGTACTTCTCTCTGATAAGTTCATCTTTAAGATCCTGTGTTGTCCTTAAAGCAAACAAAAAAAATGTTGATTTTTATATCAAGCAAAGGAAGATGAAAAGTGATCAGTGCTCTACTCTTGTCATGTCAATTTTTATACTATCACAAATCTGCCTCAAGGACACTATCCCTAGATCCTTAGTCTTACTGCTCCGGTGCTGAGGTTTAATATGATTGGAATGACTTGCTGCTAGGTTTGACAAACTATAAATGAAGTCCCACACTTATATCTGATGTGCTTTGAAAGGGCTTCTCTATAGACCCACACCTCTGAGCATTTGTCTATATGCTTTTAAGTAACTAACTATTTAGATGCATTTATACTCTCTGGAGCAATAAACAAAGAGACAATGTGGAAACAATGAATTTTCAACTAATAATTTAAGATGAAATTAGAAAGAAAAGTCAACTTTTTTTCATTTTTTTAAGATATTTTAGTTGGACCGCCTGAACAGAAAACAACCTTCCAAATGTTGGGGTTAAGTAAATTATGCCTGCAGCAGGCCAACTGGACAAAAGCCCAATAATAAAGTAATTGGTTACGTCATGTTGAACAACTTCAAAAATGCTGATGGTCGTAAAAGCAACATTATGTCACTTGTCCTCAACCCACTCCTCTTCTCACACATCAAGTATTCATACATGCAATATCTTGGTCGATGGAAGTATGGCAGATTGCTGTGAATATTTTTGATACAAACGCGTGCAAATTACCAATTAAGTGGACTTCCGCTCATACTTGCGTATTAGTTCCCGTGTGAAATGTGTCCTTCACCCGCTCGTCACACTTATCCACGCGCACCGGGTGAACCAATTAATTAAACACATCACCAACACCTGTTTGGTTTGGTCTCCAAGAGGCCAGATACCTTGTCATTTCACATTTGCAGTGCAGTATTAGCGCAATCTGTAAGCCCAGAATGTATTGTAGGCATTTTTAACACCTAGTTTAGTTTAAGTTCCTTTAACAAAACCCCTCTTTGAGGGTTCAAACCTGCTAACTAATGCTATAGGCTATATGTTTAGTTAGCTACTTGGCTATGAACTGAACACTAACTAGCTAATGGCAACGTCACATTTTCCTCGAATATGGTAAGTTAACATAATTGCACACAGTGAAATATGTAATGTAAGAGCAGTGAAATCATTTTTTCATTTTAAAATGAGTCAGCTGTCACTTTAACCCAGTCAGGTTGCTAAATTGGTTAACTAGCGTTAGCTGATGAAGTAAGGTTTGCCTGAAAGCATGTTGGGAAATACCTGCCAGTCAACCAGAAAGGGATAGTGGAAGCTTCCAGCGTTTTAAACGTTGTTTCTGTCCTTGTGTACTAATTAGTGAATGGCGATCTGTGGATTTGTTTTATTATTATTTATGAATATGTACCCTAACGCTAAGTTTCAGGTATTATTCCAAGCAGGTCCGCGTGAACGCGCACCATAGCTGAACTGGTGTTGAGGTTTCTGTGAGGGCGTGTCTGACAGCAATGTGCACGAGGAGCGCTGACCCCCAAGCGGTCTGATGTAAATCACTGCGATGGCAGAATGGAAGAGTAGGGGAGGGTGGAGGACACCGGCTACAGCCCTGCCTCCTCTCTGCATGCGAACACAGCGGAGTAGACACACGGCAGGCAAGCAGGAAGACAGCACCATCACGGGGGCAACAAAGGGACGCATGGTTCATCTGCAAGGCATCAAATGAATAAATGATTCATTGAGACAAGTACTGCTTCCTGAAAAAAAACGCTTTATTGCATTTGTCCTGACCTAAAAGGTAAGAGAGATTGCACCAGCACAAGAACATCTATATGTTTTAGACCATTTTCTTGCTATATTATATATTTGTATTGTTTTACCTATCAATACGCTTTCAGCCACCATTCTGTACCAGGCGTACACTGTTGATGTTATCCACTGCAAATGCATGTGAATTTCATTGCTGTAAAGATTGAATGGAGTATGACCAGGTAGCATGAAATGGGTGTGACATGTTAATTCATGTGTGTAGGAGCAGCAGTAGCAGCAACAAAGCCGGTATTAATGCTGTATCAGAAGTGTAAACAACTGACAGAGAGCCTAATTGCACAAATGTATTATTCAAATGTGATGACATATTCAAAAAGTAATAATTTCCCCTGTATTATTTATGGTCTAGCATTGCACAGACATGGAGCTGGAGCACTTTGATGAGCGGGACAAGGCTCACAGATATACCCGAAGGGGCTCAAGAGGGAATGGGCTCCCCAGTCCCACTCATAGCGCTCACTGCAGCCTGTACAGAACCAGGACACTGCAGAAACTGACCTCGGAAAAGAAGGCCAAGAAGATTCGTTTCTATCGCAATGGGGACCGTTACTTCAAAGGGTTTGTTTATGCCATTTCTCAGGACAGATTTGGGTCCATAGAAGCACTCCTGGCTGACCTCACACGATCTTTGTCAGATAATGTCAACTTGCCACAAGGGGTGCGGACCATATATACTATTGATGGGGCAACAAAGATCACCTGCATGGACCAGCTGGTGGAAGGTGAGTAGTGTTCTTGAATTGTCCAGATTACGTTTATATTGCGTTATGTGAGATCAATCAAGCCCCAAACCCCACCAAAATGTACAGCTGCAAAATGCATGACTTACTCTATCTTGGAGAGCAGAATAAGACAGTGGTACACTATCATCTGATATTCACTTTTTTAATCTTCCATGTGTCTGAGCTTTTGTTTGTGGGAAAATGGAAATTCTTTGTGTGTCTTGATTTTCTGCAGGAGAGAGCTATGTTTGTGCATCCATAGAGCCCTACAAGCTGCTGGACTACACAAAGAATGTAAATCCCAACTGGGCAGTTGGTGCTTTGACTGCTCTGTCCATCCGTGACCCTTCTTCCCTTGGTAGCGCAATGGCTGGATCCCCGGAAACCAGGGAGAGCAAGGACTTTATTAAGCCCAAACTTGTAACCATTGTCCGCAGTGGAGTAAAACCTCGCAAGGCCGTACGGATCTTGCTCAACAAGAAGACTGCACACTCCTTTGAGCAAGTCATGACTGACATCACAGAGGCCATCCAGCTGGACTCTGGAGCCGTCAAAAGGTTATATACTGTTGATGGCAAGATGGTAAGTGTTAAGTTATCATTTCTAGTGGTGATTCTGTGAGCCTCACTTTTGCCAATTCTTCCCAACATGTTTCAGAGCTGAGCCGAAAGGCAAAGCTCTCAATTTACTGGTCGGTCTACGTCCCAACCCTCACCTATGGTCACGAGCTTTGGATCGTGTCCGAAAGAACGAGGTCGCGGATACAAGCGGCCGAAATGAGTTTCCTCCGTAGAGTGGCCGGGCTCAGCCTTAGAGATAGGGTGCGGAGCTCGGACATCAGGAGGGAGCTTGAAGTCGAGCCGCTACTCCTTCGTGTCGAAAGGAGTCAGCTGAGGTGGTTCGGGCATCTAATTAGGATGCCTCCAGGACGCCTCCCTTTAGAGGTTTTCCAGGCACGTCCAACTAGTAGGAGGCCCCGGGGAAGACCCAGGACACGCTGGAGGGATTATATCTCCCAGCTGGCCTGGGAACGCCTCGGGATCCCCCAGAATGAGCTGGTAGATGTTGCGGGTGAGAGAGAAGTCTGGGTCAGCCTGCTTGACCTGCTGCCTCCGCGACCCGACCCCGGATAAGCGGTGGAAAATGGATGGATGGATGTTTCAGAGTAGGGTACACTGGAGAAAATTACATTTAGATAATGGCTAGATACAATAATTTGCTTTTTATCCTTTTTATTTTTAAACAATAATGTATACACTGTTTAGAATATGACACTTTAACTGTGTCTGTGTAATGCTACTTATTCTGAAGTCAATATTACGTTTTATAGCTAGCTACACCATGTATGTGACAATATGTGGTATACAATAGTGTCTAATAAATTAAGGAATCATATCTACTTTATTTTGGTAAAGTCACAGGCTTTGCCCTACCACTGTCTGTGACTTGAAGGGCTCCCTTTACTCAGAGAGGAAGCAGTTAATAAAGCTGGTTGCACATTTGTAACCAACATAATTAAACTGTACGTTTAACAAATATATCTAATTTCCATACATTTAAGAGATGCTAACACTTTAATATAGCCCACATGCTACTTTCTTTATTTACAGTATTATTTCAAAGTAAAGCAACATTAAGTTATCTCATTATCTTACACCTTTTTGCCACAACTGATGAATGAAGAAAGAAGAAATTATGCTTTTGTCGGATAGTCTCTGGTACGACCTGTTCTTATCCGTTTATAGCTTGGCTGTGTGCAGTACCGAAATACATTTGTTTGTGGAGGCTGTTTTAGTTTAAATGTTCTCTCCACAGCCTGTCTTCCCATTTGTAGTACTGTATCTCACACAATCTTACATCAGCTCACTGCACATGAGGCCGACTTGGTACACATTTCTTTCAGAGTTTTTCTAGCGCAGTATGGGAATTTAAGGTTTTTAAAGAAATATAACTTTCATTCATGTTTTTGAGAAAGCCCAGTAGGTACAAAGTCGACTGAGAAAATTTGCTAACTGTATTCTAAGACATGGGTTTCTAGTATTCTATCTACTATTCCTACTAAACAGTAGTAGTTGAATGGTTACAGTATTCACTTGGTGAGTTAGTAATACACACAGATACAGTAGCCATTATTTACATTATTATACTTTGACATTCTGGCGCAAGTCCCTTATTGCACACAACATTTTACCCAAATGCAAACATATTCTTCTAGATATTATCACATTTATGGGGAGGTGGGTCGTTATGGTTGGATAGCACCTGAGTGGTAACTTCACACATTGCTCAAGAGACTGACCATCCCACATAAATAATCAGCTTTTTAACGTCCCTTTTCATAAACTTTATCACCTGCATTCTGCATTAGTGTCCTCGTCACACAATATTATTATTTCTTTTTTTTTCTTCTGATGGTTTCTATGGTGATATGGTTTCGTGAGCTGGTTGCTAAGGAACAGCCTCTGCGGCAGAGCAGTGCAGTAGTGATGTCAGGGCTGTAGGTGTAGCGAGAGGGGGCTCATGGAGGCCGTGCTTGATCCGTCAGCCTTTTGATACACATGGCGGCAAGACGGAGCACATGGCGCGAGTATAATCCCATTCTGTGAGGATGTGTGGAGGGTAAAGTTAGGGATTGTCACACCAACAAACAAATCTGCCTCCAGAAATCCTATTTTAGGAATAGAGATTGTTTAGCAAAGCATAAACGGGCATGACATTGCAATAGGTATATGTCTATTGTGTGTACTTTGAAAGTAAGATATTATAATGCATTTCTGTGGTTCTCCATTTGTCCCTCACACAAGGTATTTACTAGGTATCTTTGATTATTCAGTTTAGTGATTTGATTGTCATCTGTGCTTTCCCAATGAGCTGTTGTGTTATGTGCTTGGCAGTGCAGCTCTGTGCTCTAGTTTCCCTGCCTTTTGTACTTTTTGTCATGTTGTGACACCAGATGGCCAAAGAAAGCACCCTTTAGCACCGACGTGCCTGTTTTCATGGGTGTTTAACCTTTTGTGGTTTAAAAAAAAAAAAAAAAAAAAAAAGCTGCTTGTGCTGTTAGTTCTGAGACGATGCCATTCTGTGGAAAAACAATTATCTCTCTCGCAGGTTTGTTGTATAACCAAATAATTTCTAAACACAACCAACAGATTAGCCTATATATTTACTTAAAATGGTATAACTGGTTGTTATGAATGTCTGGTATTGGTGCATTTGCTGCAGTTTTAAAAATAATTTAATAATTTCTGCTGATATCTTCTTTCAGTCATGTCCATCCCTCGTGATTCTGCTACTGCAAAAGAAATCAACAGACAATTTCTGTTTTCTCATTTGTTTTAGAATAATGTTTAGTAAATCTGCTTCTGAATCAGATGTGAAAAAGAACAACTATTTGCGTTTAAGAAATGAGATTCAGAGTGGAAGTGGTTATAAAATGTATAGTGCCCTCTGTGTCAGAGTAAAACCTTAAACTTTTGCCCTCTCGATTGTCTTTAAGTTGACCTTGACTCTGCTATTTCCTGGTTTGGCCTGTGTGGGTCCATAATTCATCTCTCTTGGTCTCTACTCATTACACGTCATTCCTGCATGATTTATAGTGGCCATTATTTAGATCAATTATCTATCAAAAAATTATTATAAAAGAGAACCAATGATGTTCTCCTGTAATTCAGTGACATTACATAAACATAAGCTTTTGGTTTTGGGAGACCTGCTAGGGAGTGTATTTAAGATTTGTATTAACAATATAAAGACTTACTACTGGTTGGTGTGAATGCAGCATAGTGAACTAAATTATTATTTTTTTTGCTGTTGATGGCTATACATTTTTCTCAATCCCTGCTATTTTTAAATATCTCTCTCTCTGTGTATCTAAAGAGAAGGATGAAGGAGATTGGGAGGATGTCTGGCTTTCTGCTCACCTACTGCTGTGACTTGGCTGTTAGACACAAAACAATGACGTGCTCAGTGTCTAGTGCATTTGGTTTGTAGAGAAGACATTTTCTGCGTTATCCTCTTTTTGTTCTGGGAGGCTACTAATTATGCTTGAGTCTAAGTGGAAGATGCTGTCAATGCTGCAGAAATGTAACCACATTTGTAATGAGCACTAAGATATGTTTATATAGATATACATTAATTTAACATAAAAAAAACTTTAAAATATGTTGACACATAATATATCTGCTGCTAAAATCCATACCTTGTTAGAACTACTAATGGCTAAATATAGAAACTCAAACTAGGACATTGTAATTAGGAATGCTGGAAATGTGTAGGCTAGAGTTATAGCTCATATGTGTGCTTGAATTGTGGGTGTGTCTATGGATGTACTCATATTGCTGACTTGCACTTTTTAAGGCAGCTATTACTCTAATCTGTCTCTGCAACAACTGCAGTTATGTCACCAAATTCTGCAGCACATCCAATCTGAATATTGGATAATGTAAGTCAGTGGATATACTGTTTTCCATCTTATCTTTCTACTGGACATTCTTAATACTACAAGATACAAATTTGAACATGCTCTGAAACTGTAAATAAGGGCAGCCCATGCCAAATTGACTGGAACAATTTGAAAAGGGCATGTGAAGATGAGTCATGTTTCTCCCTGACATCCTGAGTGACGCTGCTTACTTCTGTCTTGCGCTTTAAAGGGGAGATTCAGCACCATGGAGAGTGTCACCTGTCTACTGGTAGAGCAATGGTGTATTAGCAGTTTGTCTTGTGTGTAATGTTTAGTCTTTACTATGGCTCAGATTGATTAGCTTCTAAAGCATGCCTACCTCACATTGTTTTTCAAACAGATAACACCCTGATGATCAATATTTGTACAGGATGCTTCCGAACTGTAGGCCTGATGGAGCTGCTGTGTCACTCAGCCAGCAGGCATCCATATAAAGCAACGCAATCATGACTGCCTCACTTATGCTGCACCATCATAAGTTTGGCATTTTCCTATTTACTAGTATTCCAGATGAACAATTTGTAATTAATGTAATATGAGTTATTTAAGAGACAAAAAGGGGCTATTGTAATATTGGCAAGATACATTTGACTCAAGACCTTGAATGAAGCGACCCCTATTTTGTCTATAGTTGGACACTTTTGTTGTTTTGAGGGTGTACATTGTTGATTACATCTCTGATCTTACTGGGGAATTTCAAACCACATCTGCATAGTGACATGATGTTGTAAATGACTCCATCTTACCTAGACTGATTGTGCCATTGTTCTATTGTCTGCAGTTTGTAATGTCCAGTGCTCCACAGGGCTCTGACAGGACGATCTTAAAGCAGTGGTTTCCCTCTCATGGTCTCAAACTCAGCTGTGATTCTGTCTGGTCCCCTTGACAACGCTGTGCATATCTCCTCCCTTCGGGATCTCTCACTCCTGGAGGAGGGGTGGAGGGGCAGGGGCTGTCGGAGTGGACCATCTGCAGAGAAAATGTCCATATTAAGCCTCCCTCTGCTCCATTTTCTAAAAAGATTTCATGGCGGGAATTACCTTTTGGCTGTTTGGTTTATCTGTAGCCTGCAAAAAAGTATTTCCAATCCTTTTGTTTAGTGAATAATCCACCATTTCAGTATTTTGGATTAAAAAAATCAAAGCTTCATATCCTGTATTCTCTTATTTATTGACCATTTTAAAGAGATTTGTCCAATGAAAGCCAGTATATTTTCACATTCATAACTAAGGATGATGATGATGATAACCTAACATTTAATATATATGGTTAGAGGACAGTTGGGTTGTCGGACTGTGGTGGCTTTCTTGTCTGTTCGGTTCATGCCAAAGCACTTAAGTCCTTATTAGGCTTCTGCTAAACTCCCCGTGGTTCTTAACAATTAATAATGCATGTACATATTAGATGTTTGCAATTGTCTAGTTTTATAAATCGTTTTGTCCCTGAATACACTGTACGAACAAAATCATTATGTTTGAGGTGAAAATCACGCAGGTTTACCAGAAAGTCCTTCAGCTCAGACTCCAGTTGGGCCTTTGGCAGCAACCAGCTCACCACAGACAGACCTCGATCGACTTGGACCTACAGTCGGACTTTAAGGACGAGAGCTTTGCACCCCGCAACAGCTTCTCCTCCGGCTAGGAGTAGAGTTTTGCAGAGTTGTAAAGAAAAGATAAATGTCCAATTGGTGACTAATTTATATGGAATAACATTTTTGCTGAGTCCACCCTACTTCAGAGAAAAATGAAAACAGTAGCTGGTGCACTGCTGTAGTTAAGTACATCAATAACCTTTTTGAGTAGAAGGTCTGGACCCCATTAGCATTTTCATTTAAGACTGCATCCACTGCGATGTGCTCCTGTATTAATGAGAGCAGCAGATGCATCAACTCGGTCATCTTGTTTCTCTTTGTAGAAAAGTGAAGATTATAATTTATATTTCTCTCTTATTGAGATCAAAGGATATGTAGTGACCATGTTATTAAAAAAATAAAATAAATAAATCTTAAATATCAAAGCCATCCTCGGGCGTAAGGCACTATTTAACTTCCTACCATATAATTTATTTCAGTTTCAGAGATTGTAGGCTTGTTTTGTAGATTCAGTTAAGTTTATGCCGTCACTTACCAGGTTTGGGCCAAAAGCCAAATAACTTCCATCTGATGAACAGTATACTCTGTGTCCTGGTAACTCATGATTTGCTCCCAGAATAGACGACTGTTGTTAAATAAAATGTTTTAAGTTGACTTTACATTGAATAGTCCCAGACAATAGAGGGCAATTGATATAATCTCTCTCAAAGGATGGAAACGGCATTGTCACAGATTGTACTGCATATAATCCAACAGGTTAAAAAGGACCGTTATAACCTATAGGTTCCTTAGAAACATTTAAATATGAAAATGGTCTGACACACCAGTAGAAATAAATTCCATTATTCATATGCTGTACACTGTAGCATTTATTTTCCTTTGTACTTTGGCCTTTTTGAAAATCCAATTACAGAATCAGAACTATTTATTGCCATGTTTGTTTTCACATTCAAGGAATTTGTCCTGGTGGAAGGTGCATAACATTTAACAATAAACATTTAACAGTAAACATTTAACAGTAAACAAAGTGCAATAAATGAAAATTAATGAATGAATCAACTGCAATTCTATATACTTAATTCATTGGTATTTCTTTCCTAGTTTTCTCTCGTACACTGAGATGACCTGACAGAAGATGTGTACATATGTACTGACGTTTATGTAATCTAGAAGATTTCCCCAAATATGACAAATCATAATAAGGCTTGGTTCAAAAAGTAATTTGTTGACCGTAAACTCTTCACAGTATTGTTACGGTGACACACAGGTCCTTGTGTAGACCTGTGTCCTTTTGACTTATGCACAGCACCAGATATTCTATGTGAAGTATCTTACAGAATAAACTCCTCTGTATCCTGTAAGATAGTCCATTAAAGTTTGAAAGCAGTCCGAAACCTGACTTAAGTGCTGCAGGAC
This sequence comes from Cottus gobio, assembly GCA_023566465.1. Taxonomy (NCBI): domain Eukaryota; kingdom Metazoa; phylum Chordata; class Actinopteri; order Perciformes; family Cottidae; genus Cottus; species Cottus gobio. Next base: position 9,995,060 of record CM042220.1, read on the forward strand.
ACTGTGTACTGATGGAAAATAATACCTACACTTGTAGTTTTCTAGAGTGTTCATTTGACTTTTGGATTGTTACAGGTATCTGGCAAAAACAGTATGACTTCGGAATTATTATTAAGTACAGTGACCCTGGGGAGAGTACACATCACTTATCAAACTTGTTTTTGAACTATAACTAAGAGAAACCTCTCCATCTTTACCAGGTGACCTGCCTTCAGGACTTTTTTGCGGACGATGATATCTTCTTTGCGTGTGGCCCTGAGAAGTTCCGTTATCAGGATGACTTCAACTTGGATGAAGGTGGTAAGTGTTCCTTCATTTATATGAGACTTGAGTCGCTCAGTAGAGAAAACATGGAACTAACGCTGTTTCTGAATAGCTTTTTATTAAACCATCCTTCTTTGTGTTAAAATGTAATTCAGAATAGGCCTAACATGTACACTGTTATTGGAGTGCTTCTGCAGGTTTGTTCTGCCGTTACTGCTGCTGCTATTGCTGTTTTTTGAAGCTCTGCTAAAATGCAGTATAAGGTGTCACCGCTTTAGCACAGTATTTATGCTTACAGTTGTTGTTTTCACATTTTCTTCACATTGAAAACAGAAGATTCTCAGGTCACTACCATTCACTTGACTGGTTATAGTTGTGTTCTAGAGTTTGTGTTTGAATGTGCAGGACAGAATAAAAGAGGATGTCATCACTCATACTTTGTGGCTTTGTGGTTTATAGGATGTTGTACCTGAAAGAAAACACTTCATATTAAATGAATAGTCTGTCACAGACTTGAGGCTGACAAAATGGAAGAATAAGGTAGCCTTGTATTATTTAGGAAAGATGTTGCTCTAACAGTGTACGTCTTAAAGTGTTTTCTTTCTTTAGAGTGCAGGGTAGCAAAGTCTGCATCATATGGCCGACTCCCCTCCGTGCAGGGTCTCTCCTCGCCAAGAGGTGGTGGGATGTCCCGCAGGAGCAAGTCCCCGTCATCCACTGGTTCAGGTGCGTGCGGACATAAAGATACAAAGTAAATGTATTATTGTTCTAAAACTTCACACAGTGTTCTGATTGTAGGTGTACATTAGGGCTGGGCGGTATGGCCAAAAATTCATATCACGGTATTTTGTAAGATTCTGGCGGTTTCACGGTATATCACGGTATTAACATTAATTTATTGACGCCGAAAAGGACCTGCGGCCACCTGAACAGCTGTTCACCGCTCGTTGTTCGCTCGCTGGCCAACTCCCTCGCAACTGCCCAGCAAGCTGTGAACAGCCGTTTGTGTGGCTTGACTTCTGGTCTGTCTCTTCCGGTTTTTTTTCACCTGCATTCCCCTGGGTCCTAAGTCCCTCCAGGTTCAGCTTCTTTGCAATACATCGTTTTCTAAACTACGTCGGACTTTTCAAACCCTCCATCCAGCAGACACAGCTCCTCTCTGGGCAACACGTTGTGTTGGTGCATCTCTGGTCTCTCTTGTTCCTCCTGCATCGCTCTTTTCCGTTTTTTAATGTAGGGACAGAGTTTCTTCTTTCTGTGATAGTGGGGGGCTGTACCCAGCATGCAGTTCGGCGGAGTAAATTAAACAAATGTACAATTATTAGTGTTACAAATTGTTTATGTGTCAGAAACTGTTGTTTTGTGGTGTTGTGCCCTGTTAAAGTGCGTTAGTTGCGGGTTATTAATTGTTGTTATAAAATTAAAACCATGACTCAATGCACGTAACACACGTAGCTCCGACCGCTTTGCCAGTGACTACGGCTGGGCACCGGTGTGCCGGTATGTGAAAAAGTCATACCGTACGTAAATTTGACACCGGTGTACCGGTTGAAACGGTATACCGCCCAGCCCTAGTGTACATGTATAACAAATGCATGTTGGTCTATCTTGCAGCGTTTTATCATTATCCTGATTGTTTGTTGTACCGACAGCTAATGGCACTGTAAGCAGTCAGCTGTCAACACCTCTATCTGGGAAGTCTCCGAGCCCCTCTCCGACCAGTCCAGCTAGCCTCCGAAGACGACGGGTAATAAAAATGGATGTTTCTAGAGTATATACTGTATATCAGCTCATATACATGTTTCTGAGTGTCTAAAGTTTAGAGCTATCTCTTGAGTAAAATGTTCATACTGCTGCATCACCTTTTTGCTGTGATTATCACAGATCTGGGGAGGACAAGCAAGTTTGAGACTGCATAGCACAGTCGACTGGAGCGAAATCCAATTATCAGTGATACCATCATTAATTAATCATAAGGCTGGCTGTGTTTGGTATTGTGGCTGAGGCGGAGGATAGTATTTTCTCTCAATCCTTTTTTGGAACCTCTTGCTAGTTTTTTATGGTGGTGGAAAGGTTAGTATAATGTTTCACCAACCTTGATCTAATCTTAAACTGCATACTCAAGGCTGGTTAGGGTGGAACAAATAGGCTTTGTGAAAGCTTTGCCTTCTCTCAAGTTTGTGTAAAACAAGTGCATCAGTGTGTCTTTCATTCTTAAATCATGGCTGTCTTATTTTCAGGGCTCTCAACAAAGTGGCTCTTCACTCTCTTTAGCGTCTACTAAGGTTTGCAGCTCAATGGATGACGGAGATGGGCCTGGCAGTGAAGGTAATACTTAATCATTGTGGAAAAGTACTGTTCGCAAGCAATGTAAGGGCTACTTACTGTTCATATCTTTACATTATAGATCTTTTGCTTTTCTCCTCAGCTGAGCCAGTGGATGAGTACCGCACAGTGCCTGCGTCCATAGCAGAGAGGTACAAAGTGGGGAGGACTTTAGGGGACGGAAACTTTGCAGTGGTCCGAGAGTGTGTGGAGAGATCCACTGGAAGAGAGTACGCTCTGAAAATCATCAGCAAAGATAAATGCAGGGGAAAGGTGAGCTTATCGCTACATCTGCTGACTTAAATTATAACATCAGCAAGTTTGGTCTGATTAACTATCAAGAAGTTATTTTCTGTGTATAATCTTGAGTTTTGCTTTGGATGCTGATTCATTCTTTATTTGTCTTCATCCTCTGCGATTAAATTATCTTTCTTTCTTTCTTTATGTTTACCATCAGATAAATCTGATATTACATATAGTTAATGTGGATCAACATTATTTCAACTGAAAAAATGTTTCAGAAACTGGTTTGTTTTTCATACTCAAGCAAATATGAAAGATAAACCAGTTTGTCTTCCATATTTTACTGAAAAGTAGACTCCATAGTCTCACATTCCTTTCTCTATACAGTGTTGATAGATTTTCTTCCTTTGATTGATATTCCTTTTATTACCCAGGAGCACATGATCCAGAGTGAAGTGTCAATCCTTCGGCATGTGAAACATCCCAACATTGTACTTTTAATTGAGGAAATGGACACCTACAGTGAGCTCTATCTTGTAATGGAGTTGGTTAAGGTAATACATGCTCAAATGTAAATATATATATTTTAGGAATAATTGTGACATTTTTGGATCAATAAAATAAAACTAATCTTTCACATCCCAAATGCTCTGTCTCCAGGGGGGCGATCTCTTTGATGCAATCACCTCCTCAAACAAATACACAGAGCGAGATGCCAGCTGTATGCTGTTCAATCTGGCAAGTGCCATTAAGTACCTGCACAGCCTCAATATTGTCCACAGAGACATAAAACCAGAAAACCTGTTGGTAAGTATGACTAAGATTCTCTACTGGCAGTGAGCTGAATTGTAAAAGCTTCTCGTATTTAAACATCATAGGTTTAGTTACCCTATCAATCCTTTTTCCATTCCCATTGTCACTTTTCTCCAAAGTGTGTACGTGCAAGTTTGCACTTGGAACTAACAATTACACATGCACCAGGCATGTAACATACATAGGATACATACATGCAATTATGAAAAGAATTTACTTTACCCACTTTGACAAGGTATTTACTGTGTCTTAACACTTTGGTCATTTGCAGCTCATGTTTCTAATACATCCCTTTGGTAAAGTCTGACCTAGATGTAAAATAGCTTTGATCTATTAACTCTACATTTTTAGAAGCAAGTATCTGAATTGATTGAATGCAGACCATTCATTCACATCAGCAAAATAAAAGCCTGAGACTAAAACAAGGCACAAACCTCAATTACATTACACTCAGTCTCAACTGCACTTTTTATTTGAGCCTTTGCATTGATAATTATTGGAGACCTCTTTACTTGCGGTTTCTCACTTTCTCTTGTGTGTTTCACAGGTGTTTGAACACCATGATGGCAGTAAGTCTCTGAAGCTAGGTGATTTTGGCTTGGCTACTGTTGTCAACGGGCCCCTCTATACTGTGTGTGGCACACCCACCTATGTAGCACCAGAGATTGTTGCTGAAACCGGGTGAGTCAGAGTCCTCATTCGATACATGATTATTAAGGCATTTGCTGTAAAAAGAAAGTAGAAAATACCATTAATTCAATCAAAAACTTCTACAGTAATTCTTGTGAACTATTGCTACTTGCAGATGTGCCAAGTCTTGATACCTGATATCTTCCTCTTCAATTACAGATATGGCCTCCAGGTGGACATTTGGGCAGCTGGTGTCATCACTTACATACTGTTGTGTGGCTTTCCTCCTTTCAGTGGGTATGTGCTCCTGTATCATGGTGTTTATCTTGAAGTATGTTTTTATTTTATTTTTTAACCACAGTGCATTGTCTTAATTACATTATTGAAAATGTCTATTGTATGCCATCACATTGTAGACTATTAAATGAAAATGAGTTTGAGCTTATAAATACCTGTTTTATTTTCTACAGCAGTGGTGAAGATCAGGAGGCTCTCTTTGAACACCTTTTGAGTGCCCAGCTTGATTTTCCTGCACCATACTGGGCCAGTGTTTCTGACCATGCCAAGGTTGGTGTCTGGAAGGGCTCTCATCTGTCATTGTTATTCTTCATGTGAAACACCACAATCTGTCGAGGTGGTGTCCCACATTAGCCACGAGTATCCAGTATAATGATGTAGTCTGTCTTTATTTAGGATCTCATCACTGGAATGCTGCAGGTAGAGGTGGATCAGAGATACACAGCTGTACAGGTGCTTGATCACCGCTGGGTCAATGTAAGTTAATCATTTTAAAGTTAGTCCTTTTACCAGAATCACCTGTGTACATAAAAACAATGATATGAAAGGGTGCACTAATGCAGCAAGTAGAGTTTCTGAAGCTTTATTTGTATTTTCCAGGATGATGGTGGATCAGAGAACAAGCACCAGCTACCTGTGGCTGGGAAGATCAAGAAGCACTTCAATACCGGGCCCAAGCTCAACAGCACCACTGCAGGAGTGTCAGTCATTACAGTAAGCACTGATCTGCACTCCTCCACACACAGACACAGCATGCATCTCTGCATCCGTAGATTACATTCAGGCTCCTTTTATGTGCTTTAGCAATGATACTTTGAATGTCATTCAAAATGGAGAAAAATTATTTTGAACCAGGGTCCCCTATAATATGCAAATGTAGCTTAACGCCTCATTCTGTGCAAAAGCTTTTTATCTTTATGCATTGAATGACATTGAAATTCAGTTGTGGTTCAGTTGAAACTAACATTGTGTGTCTGGAAAAGCAGCAACTGAATCCATTAGCCATATTTTATCTGTCATTTATAATTTAGTGACTTTTGTATACATCAGTTTATCATTCAGCCTATTGCTGCTAGGGCTTCCTGTGTGTGCTCTGGTCTCTCATCCACCTCTTTTAGATGTCAGCACTCTCATTTGGAGATCTTATGAATAACAAAGTTGGCCTACAATTACTAGGTTTTGGTTGATATGATTTCTTGAATAGTTCCAAAGTTTTGACTCCAGACACCAACAGGAAAATGCTGATATTTGATTCATCAGCCGTAACTAAACATCACAATAACATAAAACACCTGGGCGAGAGTCTTTTTATTTTTTTAAAAGACATTTTCACCATGATATCAACTGGAGTTATGACGTGCTTTACTTCTGTTGGCAATATAGACAAAAAACATTTGTCGAAACAAATATTTCATAAAATACTCATTGTATAGTATGTCAAAAAAAAATTTTTAAATTAAAAAGTCATAATGTAGCATTAAAAAAAAGTAGTATGTCATAAAAAGGTAAAAGTATATACAAAATTAACGTATATGCAATTAATGAAAGAATCATAAAAAATGTCAAATGTCCAAAGGTCATATACTATATGAAGTCTTTTTTGTACAAGTTGTCTTAAAAAATGTCCTTAAATAACTAAAATTAAAATAAAACAATTGGAATATAATATGCCACAAATGCATTAAAAAAAATAAACTGTAGTATGCCACAAGGACATTTGTTGAAGTGTCGAAGTATTTAGTTTTAAAATACATAAAGATGTCACACACCTGTTGTGGAAGACCTCTCGTTGTTGTTGCCCCTGCTTTTGATGCGTGCTGCCCTAGTTTGCTGTGTCACAAGAAAGTAAACTATAGAATAGGAGTAGTGTAAATGTAGCTTTTTCCACATACAGCTGCATGCAAACTTTAGCTCATCTAACATTTTCCAAGCGTCTCACTGGTGATTGATTGGATGCCACTCATCTGGTCTCTTGTGGAGCACCAAACAATAGCTTCTGTGTCACCCTCTCTCAGACCACGCCACTTGATAAGGAGAAGCAAGTTTTCCAACGAAGACGCCACCAGGATGTGAAATTTGCACCCCACCTACCACACAATGTCGGCGCCGCCCGCATTGCCAACCCCATCTACTCCGCCGCTCAGTTCACCTCCGAGTCTGGGGAAAGTGCCCCAAGTTCGGCCGACACCGTTTGTTCACCCACTTCTCCATTCTAACAGTCTCCCAGAGGCCACAGCCCGTATCTACCCCTCTGGGAGTGGGAAAGAGTGGAGTGCAAAATGGAAAGACCCAACATTAGGTTCAGTCTGCTGACCTGGACTTTCACAGGCTGCATACTTACCTGCACCCATTTAAGTTTTCCACAGTCATAATACGATTACTTTAATTATAAACTGCATTGAGAGTAAGAGGCAAGTTGGCCTCTAGATCAAAAAATACACCTTGAGAGCATGCAACAAGTTCTTTTAAAACTTTAAAAGCCTTATTTATTCACAAAACACTGGTTCATTGTAGTACCCTAGAGCCCTCTACTGGTTCATATTGTATACTACAGGAACGAGTCTGCTTCATGAAGCACTTAGCTTTTTAATGGAACATGTAAATTAAAAAAATTCAAACCTTAGTTTTTAAATATTAGATTACATGATGTTATGATGGTAAATTTAACTTATTGTGGTTTAAACACCAATGCTTGTTTAAGAATTACTCTAAATACAACAGTAACAGACACCTTCCTGCTGTATTTGATGACTCTGTGCCGAGGTACTTATGGTTCTGGTGCATAAACCTTAGGCACACTGTTTAACAGGACTGAAGAAACTGAGATGATATGCTGCTATATTGTACCGTAAGCATTATCTGTACTTAAAATATGTTTTTGTGTAGGGCAAATATTGTCCTGCCACCCAGCACCATTACTCTTTTGAGGGTGCTAACATTTGACTATTGATAGTCCAGCTCACCTGGGTGCTTGAGGATGATTATTGAAACGGTAGATTTGTTACATGTCTGTTAGAGTGGTTGTAATTCAGTGGTGGTACAGATGAATGTCAGTGCTGTGTAGTTGGTAGTAAGTGCATGTTTAAAGCCTGGCCTTGGCTTATATGGATTGAAGTACAATTGGGTGTACTGCCCACTGAGCATAGTATCAAATGTCTTTCAAAATGCTGGAATGAGTGAGAATGGATCTATTGCTGATATTATGGGCAGCCAACAGACACACTTCTGTCAGATGGGAGCTATTGGCTCTTGTGCGACGTGGATTTTTTTCACACTGCATTAAGAAACAAGTTAAATGTTGTTAAACACAACAGTGCTTCCAGTAAAATACATTATTTCAATATGTGTTCAGTCAGTTATTTTGTATTAATCTGATGAAACGGCATAACTAAGATGTCTTGCTCACCAGACTGTGTTCTCTGACCACTTCATACATTGGCTCACCAGAGACCAAATATTTGTGGGTGTGAATGTTGTTTCCTTCATCATGGACTGTAACTTGCATGTGTGACAATATGCATCCCAAATCAGTTGTTTGGCTGTTCTATTGTTTGATATACGCCTGTCGGATATGAAGTCATTTCTGTGGTCTTTGTACATGCTGTCTTGGTGAATGCAGTTCAGTTATTAAGGCAGAATATAGTCATACTACAGCCAAGTTAAAACTTGTATACATATCTTAACAAAAGTAATATTACACCACTAACGTTTTTGTCTAGAAGGGATTTAACCAAAAAGCACAAGGACAGAAAGTTGTGATAGTGACTTTTTGGGAATGTTTATGATTTCAAGACTCATGCTTTCTCATCTGAAAAACATTTAATGTTTATATACAGTATGACAAAATGATGCTTTTAAGACAACTGGGAATGTCAGTATTGGGTGGAAGCGGCTGAAGAATGTGAATGCTGTATTATAGTCATCCATATTCCATTAATGTAAGAATGTCAAACTATTTAAATGAGTAGAAAAAAACATGAAATCTTTTGAGGAAAAATAATTGACTGTAGTTAAACTATTTCAACAATGTAGCTATCTGCGATGAAACCAAACCTGGGAATAAAAAGGATTTATTAATTTGTGAATCCGCCTAACTGTTTTTGCAAGATGAGGTGGTGATGTGGTGGACCAACTGCAGCAACACATTTAGACAGTAGGTGGCAGTATAATCAAACAAGCTTATAATATCTTCAATATAATTCTATTTATAGCATGCATTTACTGAGCTCTAGTTATACATACTTATGATATTGCATTAATACATGCATGAATGCTTTGGAGGCAGGCACACAGTTTAAGCTCACTGGTAATTTATTCAGTTTTATTATAAACACAAAATAATGAAAGCAGCTGAATTTAGTTATCAATTTTTATATAAGCAATTAAACTAAAAACATCCCACCTCTTTCAAAATGTATGCACAATGAATTGGTAATGCAAATTGTATATATAAATCATAGCATATCTTAAAATATATTACACTAAATCAAATTTCACTGCTTAATTGTAACATGTGAACAAAATTGTTTTTGTCAAACAAATTTAAATTCACGATAAATGATTTGAACGAAGTGTACATCCAATGCCTTGAGTGGCTCTGAGCATGTAAAACATCAGCTTTGGGTAGGGTGGTGTCTGGGAGCACCGTTGGAAAATCAGAATGCAAACTCAAGCTACTTGCATATGTTTCTTAATTTTAAATTCTCAGCTCACAGCGACAGACTTCTGCAAAATAAATGCAGACGCAATAGCTCTCACATCACCAAAAATAGTCCATAGTCACTTTTGTAACTTCATCCATCTTTCGATAATTTGTCAGGCAGCTGAAATCCTTAGACCTTTATAACCACCACGTCAAAATATTGCTTACCAATGCGCGGCGTCGCAGCATGAACTGGTGTCCATGAATTCACATATACAAAGTAAACAAGCAAAACCTTTTGCAAAAATAGGCAAACTGAAAAAATGAGACGCACAAGTAACAGTACTAATGTTTGCAGTTACAATTGTAGACTGCCTTTAAAAATAACACTTCCCTCGAAGTTTTTACAGTTTTACCACAACCACCGTAACAGTCATGAGATACTATTCAACAAATATGGTATTAAATTCTCTGGATATGTTTTTGGAAGAAGCTGAAACAAACACAAGATTGATAACTGCTGTTTCAAATGTCCCACTTGAATTATTTTAATTCTTTGATTCTGGCATTGATAAACTCAATAGTCCTTGATTCATAGTTATGGAAATATCACAATTTATTGTCCTTCTTGTTGATGATTAAAAACAAACATTTCACAAAGGACTACGCTCGCACTGAATTTTACTTTTCTTCCACAAAGACAATCACATACAATCACAACGAACTAACAATGAGCATTTTGTCTTCACATACATTTGACCACTGTTAATAACAATGAGCATACAATGGCCATATACATGTATTATTAACCAACTAATATCTGAAGTTCAATGAAGACAATTTTACATAGCTCGTGTGAACATGTCGGTAACATGGTGGCTAGTTTAACAGCATTTAGATATTTTTCTCAGCCTTCAAAGAGAAGAAACATTTTACACTGTCCATATTTACAGTAAGGTTAACTTCTTTTTTTTTTAGAAAAATGTTCCCAGTGAGATATGCATCTGCCATACAAATGTTGTATAAATGCTCTTAACATTGAGGATTCATTTTGTTTTGCATTTTCACAGTTTAAAAGAGGAACTTTAATGTTTACATGTATGTTTTAGTAACGGTGTCATTGTGTTCTCAGTCTCTCTTTGCCCAGAACAACAGACCTGTTGGGGAAATGCATCAGCTGGTGCTCGGGGTAAGACCTGAGATCCAACAGACACATAGCGACATGTAAGCACACCTTGTTCTTCATTAGTGTCACCATGGGGATGTTCTCTGGGCCACTGGATCTCCATCTTCTGCAGCACACCTCGGGCACCGGTTGGTAGGTATTTCTCTTAGCCCTCCACACTCCCTCCTGCTGCATTGATCCGTCTCTCAGTACCTGTTTTGATGCTCGTAGTGCCATCGGTTGAAATCAATGTTAAATGCCACGATGCTGCCAGAGGCCATGCCTGTGATCAAAGTCCTGAAGAGCAACAAAACCATAAAATTAGAATTAAATCTTAATGTCAGGAAACCGATTATAAACCTTTTAAAATGTGGGAAAATAGAAAATCACTACATTAATCTCATTAGTTTGTCATATTGTGATTATGTTTTCATATTTCAAAGGTGTGTTTATACATGCAAGGAACTAATGTATTAAAATGTGTATATTGAACAATATTATTTCCACAGTGTTGAATGAATTGAGCACAGGAGGTCAGCAGGGGCTCTGCCTTTAAATCACGGGGTGCCTCTGACAACTGAAGTAGACCATTGAGTCCTAGTATCTTACTGCAACCACTTTGCTCTTGTGTCCGAGGCTGGCTGGTATGTAGGAAAAGCAGCTGATTTCACAGGGTCGTCTTGTACTGCTACAGCCCGAAGGCTTAAATGCTCAAGCACAATGAACAGAGCTACAGCAGAAAGTGCCTCTGTAAATCGAGTTGCGGCCCATGATTCACTTGTGTTACCTAATGTCAACTTACTGAGTGGACATGGCTTACTATAGGAATTTCTGTGAATTTATTATTATATTTTACATTGTTAAATTACTTAAGTTATTATTCTATGACTTATGTCTTAAACACTGACATTTGTGTGACTTACTTTTGGTATACAAGTTATGACTTTGACATTCTATACCATGACACTTTTAAATGACCTTTATTAATGGCATACTGTACTATGACTTCTTGGTGACATTTTTAATGAGCTACTGTACTGTCATAAAGTCCCAAAACATGACTTTTTATGGCATTTTAAATGACATACTTAACTATAACATTTAATGACTTGATTTTTTGTGATATACTATTACTTTGTGTCTATATAATATGTGTGTGTACATATGTATAATATGTATTATGTGTGTTTATATATTCGTATGTATATGTGTGTAAAAAGATGATTAAAATATAATGCATGTATTTCTCATTATTTAGGGTCTGTACTGTACAGATGATTAGTAGTTTTCTGTCTACATTATCTCTGCTCTTTGTGGCCTCAAAACTTCTACCATGCAACTGCTTGATCTGACCTTTGATCATGTGATAGGTCCATAGCTCGGATGCCAGCATCACAGCCAGGGTAGACGTAGAGCTGTTTGAAGTCACAGGCCTGCCACACCTCCACCACGCCATTATCCCCACCTGTGGCCAGGTTGTGGCCATCACTGCTCAGGAGGATAGCCTACATTTGGTACAGAGAGCCGTTCAACATGTCACTTCCAAATGTCTTTTATTGTATCGTCTAATGACAGTTGTCTTGCTGGAGCATGTAAAATAAGTAATTGAATGAAAAATGGCTATATACACAAATTAAACACCAACATTTGTGATTGTACAGTATGAGAATGACATGCAGCACTGATTTGCAGTTGCTTTGTACACATTTCAGCTGGATAATGGGAATAATACTATTTATTCAATTATAAGAACATTTAAATCTCAAAACCTGGCAGGGAAACCTTAACCACCCCCCTAAAACATTATATATTATGATTCAGGCCATGTAAAGTATTTGATCCACAAACTGTATCAGTTTGATTGCTCTGTTCACTGAATACCTTGCTAACCTTTTTGATAACATTGTAAACTTTTGTTGTTTGTTTTGTACTTGTGTTACATTTTCAGGCAACCATCAATAAACATCCTGTTGCACGCTACCATCATTTTATCCAAAGTGAAATCCACTAGCAATCACATATGCAATGCTTTTTCAAAACGGCTCAGTATTTGAATCCAAGCTTTTATACTTTAAGAGTTGTAGATGCCCACTATTTCAGTTGTTAAAGTATCTAAGATTGCAGATGAACAAAGATGCATCCACACCTCTAATGGATTATACTGATGTCAAAAAGTCAGCCTACCCTGGTGGAATCATTGACTTCCATCTGTGCCAGCAGTTTTCCATTAATGCTAAAGTTGCAGAAGCGGCCCCTCTCATAGTAGATGATGCAGTGGCCCTCACTGGACACCGAGATGAGCCGTGGGCACTGATAGTAGTCCGGCCCCTCCAGAGCCCGAAGCAGGTCCCCTGTGATGGTGTGAACCAGACATGGACCTTCTGTCGAAGCAAAACATACACAGATATGACCAAACTGCTATCATGTAATAATAATAATAATGCTATCATGTAAAACATCTTTGCTCTCTTTATCAATTGGACATTAGAATTTCTACAGTTTTACAGCGTGCAATGAGATAGACTTCGGGTTCCACCACCGTCTGTGAGGCATTTTCATGTTCAGCTGGGTAAGAGTTTAGAGGACTAGAGTTTTCATTTAAGTAATAACTGTTAATCTCGATGTGGGTTGGTAATCGACTGGTAACTTAAAGTATTGTATTACAATCTGCCAGTTCAAACCATGAGTGCCCCTCACTTGCTGTTTCCTCTCTGATGACGATGACATTAAAGGGAAACAGAAAAGTACACTGACCTTTGGCTCCGCTGATGACCAGGCCCAGCTCTGCACAGACTGACACACACACAACTTCCTGGTCATGACCGGTCAAAACAGCTCGTGGTGCTGGATAGTCACCTAAAGAATGACACACACACACAAAATATAATAATATAAATGTCTTGACCTTATTGAATGACACTAAAACACTTAAAAATATGAATACCTGAATATGAGATTGTAATGTAATGGTCAATGGCTGAATTTCCACAATTGGGAATTCTGTGCAATGGTCTACAACCACCACCAAACCTTTGCCAGAGAATAAAGTCAAATCAAATCAAAAACACAAGCACAGTGATTGTGACACACATCTGCGAGCAGGGAGGTCCCTTTGAATTGTCATGTAAATGCAAGGATGCCCACTGATGGCAGCCGAGCCACTTGATTTCATCCCATGTGTCACATGATTGATGATGACCAGGGGAGAGGTTAGTGATGGGAGTTTCGCGGCACCGGAGCCGACCTCTGGGTTCATTCTGAAATGCACTGATCTCCAATACTGAATAAACCTTCAGCATGTTCCTAAATACTGCTGCGGCTTATAGGGAGTTTAACATATTGAATTCATTACTGACATCATGTAATCAAGGGAAATCTGGATTTGACAACAAACATAATAAATGCAAACCAAATGCAGTCTGAAATATACATGAAGTATTAAACCATTAAAGTAGGAGGTAGGAGGGGGTATATAGGCATTTTGTTTCAACAGATGTACTTATATTTTTTTATTCTTATTTATTTATGTTGTATTGTTACTTTTAAATAAGATACTCACACTACAGTTTGTGTGTTTCACTAGTGATGGCAAACCTATGTTCAACTAACACCATTGAATATACACTATTTGTTGGTATCCTCATGGGACTCAAAGTTCAGCCAATTCAGTGAAAGTTTCTCTATCCGCCACGATGACAGTTTAGTGCTGATAGATGATGTGGACACATGTCAGACCGCGCTCCTCCTCTCTTATCCCCTCCTCCTCCCCAATCATCTCCTCGTCTAGCTCGGCATATCGCCTCTGCAGCTGCAGCGGTCCAGTCAGTGAGCTGGACTGTGATCGATGCAGCACAGTCCCTTAGAGACCAGGACCTGAGCAGCGCTGTCAGTCCCAGCACCCACTGCTGAGGGAAGCTGAATAGGACAAGTGTCAGAAAAAGCCTCCAGGGGGAAAAAGGGAATCTTGTGTAGCTCACCTAACCGACAAAAGATTCAATCAGCTTGCATTGCGTACCCCCCACCCTCTCCTAGCCCTTTGGGACAAGCCGAAGTCACCCACCACAATTACCCAGTGCAAATATCCCCTTGCACCGGTTTGATGGGCCGAGTCTGTGAGGCAGGGCCATGATTGAGCTGGAAGTTATTTTAATTATTACATATTTAAGACACATGCAGCCTTTTGGGGCGCTTGTGAAATCAATTTATTTGGCACGCCACAGGGATGAGGACGCAGTGATCCGGAGGGCTGCTGCTACATATTCACACAACCTTCAACCACCAAAAATAGAAAATGTAATAGGTATGAAATCATCAGAATGAGACTTGCGTAAAAGATCTTTCAATGAAAAAGCGAATAAGTACAGGAATACAGAGGACTCCGGTGCTCTGTGTGGTATATGACATTCATTTTAAGGGGCTTCAAGTGTGAAGACATGAAAGGGTGGTAGTGATTTATCCCTGAGGATCCTTGCAAATACCTGCCATTTATATTTGAACACGGGTGATAATGACTGGCTGTACATATTTGTCCAATGCCGGATCAGACATATAGTATATCAAGTCTTTAGCTGATTCTGCACTGCCCTTGTTCCTTCACATAGTCCAGGTTCCCACACATTGGACCTGCATTCAAGAACCAAGCTAAGTTATTATCTGCTGCTCCAAAGTGTTTCTGGCATCATGATATATTGATTAGATATTGATAAGACATTGGAAGTGATTTGATTGAGTGAAAACCCATCCTGTGTTTTGTTTCTTGAGATGAGCGGTGTCATTTCCTTCTCCATTGTCCACTTGAAGATGCATTGTAAGCACTAGCAGTGTGAATATCGGGGGAATACTGTTTTCCTGCTGCAGTAATACGAGTGCTTTTGCCCCTTGCTAATTGGAGGCAACCAAGCGGAAATTCTTAATTAACTGTCGGAGCCTCTGTGAAGTTAATTAGAAAACACTTGCAACTAAACCAGAGCTCATAGAAACTGTGACAATTCAAAGTATAAAATTGCACACACACATACTCTTCCCCATCTTCAGTTTTCAAATTCCACACCATATATGGCGCTCCTCACTTGAAATGTACTCTATATCTGTTTTCCCTAACCCTGATGGATTGTTTTGAACACAGACAATCAGCGAGAATACGCAACTGAATGAACTGAGCAGAATAAATAACACTGGGGTCAACCATTTTGAAGGCCAAGACATCTGGAGTCCTCTACTTGAAAGCAGCACTAATATATCATATCTATCTACAGTGCTGATAAATTATCCTCTCTCTGTCGATGCCTTTTTTCCACTATTGATCAAAGGCTCTTGCTTTACAATCGAGTCGCATTTTTCACCGCTGAAATACTAATCAATGTAAAAAGATTCCTGTAACCTTGTCCAGAGGGTGATGCTACTGTATACACTGTGTGTGTGTGTGTGTGTGTGTGTGTGTGTGTGTGTGTGTGTGTGTGTGTGTGTGTGTGTGTGTGTGTGTGTGTGTGTGTGAGAGAGCATGGCATGTGTGTAGTCTCTCTTACTCACTGTTATTGGGATTGTCGCCGATAATATGGTGCCGTCCACTCCAGTACCACAGAAGAAGAGTAGCATCCCTGGACCCAGAGACGATGTAGCAGTCTCCTCCAATGTAGGACTCTGATCTGGCCAGACATGTCACCACGTCCCAGTGGCCAAAAACTATCTGGGTCAGCTTGCCTGAAGAAAATATGGACAAAATGTTTTCGGTGTTGGCAAAATAATTGATAGTCAGATGTCCCTGAAATGAAACACAAAACTACTGCTGGCTGGTTTATCAAATCCCCACTAGCCCCACAGTAGTTAAGGGAGTATTGAAACATGGTGCATGAAATTGTGGAACAATGTTTGCGATGTGGTTAAATTGGTTCCCAGCCTTTTGGTTCGGGCCCTCTTAAAATGAAACAATTTGCTCGTTACCCCTCATGGCAGATCCTGCTTTAGTGTGGACAGATGAGCAGTATCACCCACAATAGTGTTTTTTCTCTCTTAGTTTGTAATATCTAAACAATGTTTGTAGGCGGGAAGAGTTGAACATATCCAGTATTTAAGAGAAAAGAAGAGTTGAAGAAAAATATACAACATATTCTTTTCCCATCCAGGCGATCCTCTTGTGGGATTCATCTCATCCCTTTGGGGCTGTCGTAACCCCCAACTTCAGACCCATTCAGTAAAAGCTGCCTGTCAAGCTGCAGTGATAATAATTTATATAACTAAACAGGTATGCTACTGATATTATCATTTGATCATTATCATCACCTTTTTTTTTTTTTTTTTTACTTATTAATGAGTTGCAGTGTATTACAGTATATTGATACATGTTTCTACAAAGCTTGTCAGGAGACAGCAACGACAATACTGTATTATTCCCATCGTAGCACTCTCCACACGTTGGTGCACACCTCTATAGAAAGTAGAGTTTACACTGTAACCTACCTGTCTCGGAGGAGTACACACGAAAGCTCTTGTCCCAGAAGCCACACACCAGTATGTAACGGTTGTCAGCTGTCACCACAAAACAGTGTGTTGTGATTTGGATGCTCTGGTCCACTAAGTCCGTGATCTGACGCTTGTTGCTTCCAGTACTGTTGGCTGTGTAAGAAAAGGCAAAAACAGAACTCACGTCAATACCTGAGCTATTAATTAAGCCCCTTATAGCTAAATCGGATATAAAAGCCAAAGGTCCATTTTGTTTTCACATCAAAACAAGGAGGCTTACTCACCAACCAGAGAATCCATCTCTATAGGAAGGTGATGGGCCTGCTCAATAGAGTAACCCGGTGCTCCTCTGAGACCTGGATTCAGACAGGGATACATAAGGAAATTAATCAATGATGTTATTTGTCACCTCTGCATGTGTGCATTCACACACACACACACACACACACACACACACACACACACACACACACACACACACACACACACACACACACACACACACACACACACACACACACACACACACACACACACACACACACACACACACACACACACACACACACACACACACACACACACACACACACAAATGTCCATCAGTATTCTTAAGCATCTTTGTCAGAAGTGTCAACCTGAATGGAGACATTTCATCCATGCAATCTTTATCTCGAGCCAGTTTTGAAACGGCAACATGCCTGAAAATATGGAAACCATATTATCATCATTATTCTGAAAAGCCAAACCACATTTCCCTCCTCTCCGACAGAATGGCAAGGGTGCTGCAGCTGTGTTCATTAGTGTGCGAGCAGCCAGAGCAGCCACACAGTGCGGACTCTTTGGTCCTGAGCTCAGTGTGTCTCTACAGTGACAGATGGGGACGTGTGAGGAGAATGTGGTGCAGTTGCGGCCTAATTTCCTAGTAACCATTGCTTTGGCCCTCTGACCCTGAGGTGAGGCTGATTCTCAGGGAGGGGCTCTGTGGGTAATGTTGTTCACACATGTCTGAAAAAGAACATGTGGAAACACTCATGGTCAGCTTACCTAGGAGGTGCTAGCCTCTCACATAGCCAGCTGGCTACAGCTCTATTATGAGCGGTGGGCAGGTCTGTGTGAGACAGTGATGAAGTGATTTTACAGGGCCACTGCTGTGGTAGGTATCACATGTGGTATAACACATTTTCTTTACAAGGGCTTATGTGTATGCTTGAACACAGCACCTGCCATGTGTGTTGAGCTCCACTCACCAACGGTATTGTGCCATCGGTTGACAGCGAATACGCGACTGCAGGTGACAGTGACCACAGCAGGTATGGTAAGATGGGGCAGAGTGTTGGCGGAAATGTGCGTTACTGGCGAATTGGATGGAAACTTCAACACCATGATGACATCCTGCTGCATCTGGTCCTTGAACATGAGAGGACTCTGTGGAAGGAAACACTATTGAGTAGAAGAGAGAAAAGACAGGGTGCAAAGGATGGAGGGATGTGATGGTGATAGAGGAGGAGTACAAGGAAAGAGCAGCAGGAAAAGAAAGGGGACGGAGCAGGAAGGCAGGGGATGAAGAAGAGGAACAGAAGAGGTATGAAAAGATCGGAGAATGGAAAGAGACAATTAGTGTGGAGGTTGGAGGAAAAACTAGGTTCAGACACAGAGGAGAGCTTCATGCACTGCCCCCTCTGGACAGTGCAGTCAGACGAGGGTAAGACATGAACTGAGATGGTGTATGCTGTAAACATGAGATGGTGCATACATGATACACATGTATCAGACAGATTGAGATTTATCCAGAAAGAAGAAGCATTCAAAGAGACAGCATGAGATTTTGAAGATAAACTTATTTCACCACTGTAAAAGCTCAACCTTTAGAGCACTGGATTATAATTCATGTACAGCATAAGTAAAAGCAACGGAGGTGATGGTGATCCTGACCATATACTCTGAGTTGTGAACCAGTTTTAGCTGTCATCTTGTCCCAAAGTTTGAAGGCTTTTGACAGTAGTGTATAAAAATAGATTCACGTCTGTTGCAAAGGTAGAAAATGTATCTAAAAGGTCTGAAAGGGATCTGCCCTACAAAGAGAGAACCATGTGGGGATAATGACGGAGGGGAGCTAGTGGGCCAGTAGGGAGCACTCTTCCCTTTACACCACACTGCTTGTAGGAAGTAACAACTATAGAACAAGGCAGTCAAACTGGTACTGAAAATTTGTTGTTATATTGTTGGTCTGTGACCTACATGAGGTAAGCACTCTGAAATATCTAACTTTTATTATAACAGAGTGGATTGAGGTGTATGTAAGGATAGTAAGAAATCAGGGACAACACAGGCACACCATCACCATCCACGCTTGCACTGGTCGACACATCCTCTCTCACTCACACCACAACCAGAGGTGCAGGGAATTTTCCCAGCATGCTCGTGGCTCTCACCAGGTGCATGGCGGAGCTGCGTGGAGGATGTGGCTCAATAAGCAACTGAGATGGCGTCTGTCCAAAGCTCTGGATCTGTGCCTCTGTGGCCTGCGGGAGAGAGAGAGAGCGGAGAAGGGGAGAGAGAGAGCGCGGCTGTCACAATCAATATGCATCAAAGTGATGGGTCAATGCGTTACTTGACAATGCAAGCAAATCCTAACTCAGCCGTGCTTCTGAGGAAAGGGGGAGGTAAAGGGAAAGGGGAGCACTCCCAATCCGCCTGGGTGCTCCCCCTCCCCCCAAGCCTGCAGAGTCATCCAAGTGTTAGTATGGAAGAGACAAGCCTTTTCCTATTAACATGCTTCAGTTAACCATTCCCATTTCCAGGCGCAGGGGCCCCCACTGCATAAACGTTAACCTGGAGTGACATCCAGCTAAGACTGCAGCAGGCCGGCCTGCTTTTAGATGTTCTTGTGCTTGAAACAAAGGGGAAAAGCATGTCCATGCGCACACATAAGTATAAAACAGAGGCACAAAATCACACAAGCAGACCAAGGCAATTTGGTAGAAAGTACCTTGATGAAGGATGACTTCTTGGTTATATAACAGGAGTATGGATACTTGAGACAAAGAAGAAAAAAACTAAAAACAACATGTCGCACCCTGAGTACAGGAAAAAAAAACTATAATTAGAAAAATATCTTCTTTTTATACAGACAAAAGATCTCCATTGCCTCCGGTGAGTGAGGAAAGAATAAGCAGTGAGAGCTGCTGAGTTTAACTGAAAGTGGGGCACTCCATGGTGGAAGTGATTGATGTGACTGGAGCCACTTCCACCATCAGAGGGGAGCTTGTAGACGTCCGTCAATGCCACTGTGCACAATGGAACATACATCGCTCAGCCTTTCGCCTGCCCTTCTGACTGCCTGGGTGACTAGCCCTCATTTTTCCTCCGCCTGTACACACCACTCACAATCAAAAAGGACCTATTGGGTAGCACATGCCACAGAGGGAGATGTGGGAAGGGAAGTTTGGAGGTGATACTGATTCAGGACAGGCCACCTGCAAGCCAAACAGTCTCCCCCAACACCCCCTGGTCACTTCCCATCTTCCACAGCACCAAAAAAGGCGCTGTCCACACGGTTGAGCGCTGTCGCACTGCAGTGAAAGTTTCATGTGAGTTGTTGAGCACATTTGGCAACCATTAAGTGCTAGTCAGTGTTTCTTTACAACGCAGTCCGTCAAGTAATAAGCAGCTGACATTATGGCTATTTAAGGTTAGGTTTGGGGTGAGGGTCATGATGTCTCTTCAAATAAAGAAATTTGATACAAAGATCAGAAAGACCGAGGAGGCCATGTGGACAACATCACCAACTTTCTTGTGATGATTCTATTACCAGAGAAACTGGGCAGCTGCATATCCCATTTGGTTGTCTTAGACAACCTTGACACCCAATAATTGTTTCCAGAGTGCAAGGGGATAGCTTTATCTGTATGTGTTTTCGTGTGTGTAGGGGGATGGGGGTCTGACTTATTGAAGGTTAACTCAAGTACATGTTCCTCCACTGTATGATCAAAACATGTCAATATCTCGCAGGTGCTTTAGCACTAATCCTCTCTGAGGTATGTCAGAAACGTATCTCTATCTCAGTTTGAGATGGAGAGCACTTAACAGGCAGTTCATTAGTTTAAGTCACTTCAGGCTCTGCTTTTTTGGCTGATAAGTGACACTTATTGCCAAAGCCATCTGGATGATCTCCCCTCCCAGCAACAACTGCCTTGCTTGGATGAGCACCAAACATCCATCATGACACTCTGTGTCTGCATGTCTGTCTGTGTGACTTTGTTCGCATCTGATTTTGGCATGAGCGAAAGGCTTCAGAAGCGAGCTGCAGCTCTCTCTATCTGCTGCCTGGTTCCCAAACTGGTGACAGAGAGACACCGTGGAGGATGATCCCCCAACAACATCCTCCAGTGCACTCATGCAATGCAGCAACACAACAGCTCTGTCAGACAGAATGCAAACATGGCCTTGCATTGACCCGCTAAGCAGCGTGGGATCATGCTGAGTCACAGCACCTGAGACTACAAATATGAAGCTGCTCAACCTTTAACCTTTTGACAGACTCTGTAGAGTTACCAAGTAGTTAAACTGATTCTAAAAACAGATAAAGAAGCACAGAAACCACACTGACCCATGCCAATACACATAAACAAACAAGTCAATTTAATTGTTGCGTGATCGTGATACTCCCTCATGTGACGACGCTGCTGCCCTGTTGAAGATAAGCTTATCTGGACATATTTAAATCCTTAAGTACTAACAAAGAATGAGCCTGGGGGTGTTTCTTGAGTGACAGCTTGAGAGTTGAAACGAGCACTACTGTATGTGGGAGCAGAAATGTCTCAAACAATGCCTTTACCAGTAGGTAATTCTCTCTAGTGCAGTTATCATCAATGATAATGCACACCGAATCCAATTCTATGTCATACATATGAAAGAGGTTTCTTCTTATTAAGGTCAAGCATTTAACCACTTGTGTCCCATCACTATGAGAATATGAAGGTGAAATCAATGTAAATATCCCTCAGCTGCTTCAAACACTTCGTTGGATAAGCACACTTTGTTGTCTGTCGATTCCGAGTGGACGGGAGGGACGGTGGCAGCTGAGGAGGAATGGAGTCCCACTGATGAATAATTTGTCTGTTTACTTCTGAGTGACACAGCGGTCTGAATCAAGGGGTTGCTGTCATGTTTTCCATAAGAGAAGGCTGTCAGGAGGAGCATCGCACAGAAGGACTGCTGTTCCGGCAGTGTGCCCAGCAGAGCTGTCATCGTGGCCTCAACCAGAGGCCCAACGGCATGTCAGAGGGTGTCATCATTTCCATCTGACACATGGGCGGAAATTATCTCTCATGACCTCTAATTTATTGACAATTCAAATGCCTTAATTGTTATGACTAACGCCAGATTTGCAGCTTCACCTGTCAGGCCCAGGATGAATCAATACCCCGGAGTCAATCGTCACATTTCAGCAGGTCTTAGCGAGACATTCATTGGGCATTTTTCCATGCTCCACCTTACTGACTCAGCCAGACCGGTTCAGGATATAGTAGGAGTGGTAAAAACTAATGTGAATGATGGTACGATAAATCCTGCAGATCAATCAATCATTTCCCCATAGACTGTGAAGGGAACAGCTCAACCTTAAATTCAATCATTTCATAGGAGAGAATCAAAGTACAGTAAAACTGTTTTAGTCTAATGAGCCTGGAGAAATACTGTACTTGGGAAATTATAATATTGGCTTTAAAAAAGATATCCCTCTGGGACAATGCATCTAAACCCTAAATGTAATATAATACTGGAAAGTCATATATATATATATATATATATATATATATATATATATTTATTTTTTTTCTACACAAAATTGTATTAACTATTATTGATAAATTACAATGAACTTGTTTGGAATTGCCAGTAAATCTTCTGTGTGAGGAAATAAAATTATTATATATTAACTGCACTGTCTAGACTTTTTTATAATGCATTCTTAGGATGCTTCTTTGTTTTAGTGTATGGGGTTTATATATACACACACAAGGTTATACTTTATCTAACAGGGAGAGGAAGAATCTATATGGAATGAGAAACATTATTGAAGGTATGAAGGCTTGTCATAATTAGTGCTCATCATACCAGCATTACATCAGTTGCAATTAGCTGAGGCAATTTCTCTCTCCAGCACAAATACGATCACATGTCACAATAGCGACAACATCAACCGGGCACAATTAGGGAGTCTGAGTAGCAGGCTTCCTAATGTGCAACTAACTAACAGTACTGTCATCTCTCAGGGTAACAGTAGGCAGCGTGTAAGACAGCTAAAACCCCTCATGCAAAATATGCAAAATAAAAACGGCATCACCGAAATCTTTCTCAAAATGATGAAAACCAAACCTCTCACAATATGGTTTGGTAATTAGATCAGCCAAATCTTCTGCAGGTGATTTGCATAGTGGTCACTTGATAAATAAAGGCGCCCCTGGAAGTGACAGTATATAAATGACTTGTTTTGCAGACAGCAGATGGTGGATATCACAGGGAGAGACAAGCTCAAACTGGAAAGTACCACAATGCATGCCAGCTGCTGCCGTCTCTGGTCCCCTTTCCCCTCTACGCAATTAAGCTATTCACGAGTAGTACAGCCGAACAGATATTCAATTAATTTGTTAAGAACAAGAGGATTCAGTCCCTCATCTATTGACAGAGTGACCTCTGTTGATTGATCAAAGAGCTCAATGAGATTCATTGATCTGATTAAGCCATGGAACATACAGTATATCATCAGGAAGAAAAGAGGAAAGCATCCTGATGTTAGGAGGATCCATGTTTAATGCAGACAGATATTAAAAGTTTACCATTTATCTGAGAGAGAGAAAAAGAGAGAGGAAAATGAATAACTCCGGTCACCACGAAATGATGCTAATCTCAAAGCAAACTCGATGACTCAGCAGCTCTGCCAAATTCTCTCACGGGCTACATTTGCATGACACAATAATTGATTGACAGATGCGTGATATGAATGCTCCCGGAGCTCCAACACATGCCAGAACAAATAGAGACAGGAAGTTGTGCCTATGGTGAATACGAGAGGGGGAGGGGCTTTATATCCATGGTAATGCGTGTGTGTGCGTGTGCATGTGTGTGTGTGTGCGTGCGTGTGCGTTACCTCTCTGAGCAAAGGGTCAGTGATACTGTCCAGCTTGACAGAGCCCTCGTACGTCAGGTAGTGAAAGACGTTCAGGGCACGCACCGCCTCCGGGCCTCGCTGCTTGTAGCCGAAAATAAGGTCAATCCACTGATGCAGCTGACATGACACAAACTCGCTTTCCAGGGCCTGTGAAAGAAGTACAGGGCAATTAGAGGTGAGAGGCATACCAGTAGCACACAGCACATGGGCCAAAAGACACAACACACACTACTTTACTTTTTACACCAGGACATGACATCATATCCAATCACCCAAAACTACTTAAGAGTACTGTATGATTGTTATTATATGTAAAATATATATTTGACCTGTTTTATTGTGAATAGATATTACAGAAAATAAAATAATAATAAAGAAAATAAAAAATATACTGTACTCCCTCCTTATAATGTAATCAAGTCACTCAGGACAAGCCTCAGGACAAGCCCGACACCGACCGTGTTTGCATGGAGACAAAGAAATTGGTCAAAATCGATGTAAAACCATGCACAAGAGCAACATTGACACATTACTTGTGAGAGTTCAAAGAAATTCCTGATTTCTTGTGGAAGTGTTAGTGAGAGATTTGGGATTTGATTATAATGCTGATAATTCTTATAAATATACCAATGGAAACATGCAATGTATAATTATGTATTGTTCCACAATACGGTACAACATAATTCCTGTGCACCGTGGTGTAAGGGTTTGCAAGAGGAATTTACACTCCTCCCCTCCCGTCAGCCATTACCAACAAAGCCTGCTCGAGCACACAGAGGCAGAGTTTGCCACAGGGCATATCACTTCAATTGAAAGTGGCACATGCAAAGATGGGAAGTGGGAGGAAGAGAGAGGGAGGGAGAAAGAGGGAGGGAAGGGAAAAAGAGGAAGAGTGAGACAGAGGGGGAGGCAGAGAGAGCGAGATTTACTGACAGAAATGAAATAATAGAGGAAGCACGGCTAGCTAGGGATCAGAACAAAAGACAGACAAAAAAAATGGACTATGAATGTCTGCGTGTTGAATACACTGGTCTGCGAATGTAACAATGCAAGGCAGAATCACACATGTATCCTTCAACAGTGGGAAAATATCCACTGTAATCCTTTTTTTCAGTCATCCTCTCTCCTTGTTTAGGAGATGCAGACATGCCCTTAACAGCTTCCCCGCCTCTCCCGTCTCTCTCCCCTCCTCCCCCCAAACTGGCAGTATACAAGCCTGATAGAGCTCAACCAGGCAGCATGGGTAGAGCACAGGGAAAGGTCACCTACATAAGACCAGCCCAGCTCTGTCACTCCAGCTGAAAAGGTCAAGTGTGTTCCCAGAGCCTCTTTCAACCTCTGGTCCAAAAACACTGTGGCCTCAAACCTCAGGATACATAACCTGCATAAAATGGTGTCTTCGTAGCAGTATTATTAAAGATTCTGAGGTTTTAAAAAGGAACTACTCATCAAGCCTACATTAGAATGCACATATGCTCATTCATCATGTCATTTTGAATGAAATTGAGGTGAGCTGTTGAGTTTCTACAGTAAGTGATTCCAGATTAAAAAGGGAGAACAAGGATTATCTGACGGCAAAAGATATGTTGGATCTCCATTTCTTTCTCCGTGCTGCTCCTGAAGTCTGCTGGGAGTAGTGGTGGACCACATGTTGATAGGCTGTGGGTTTTAGGCGTGCACTCACAGACGTTCACACACATACACAGAGAAAGGGCCCTGCACACTGCCAAAGTGATGAGTCCCGACATTACAGAAGGTAACACTATAGGGCCAGCATGCCCTCAGTCCTGTCCTTTAGTGACATCACTGGGGTCAGGGGTACAGTGTTAGTATTGAGCGGTGCACTTTATTAAATGCTTCATGAATAAGACAAGGAGACACAGATGCATGGCAAGGTTAGCAGGAAGAGTGGGAAATGGATTTCTTTGTTGCTGTGAGACGAAGGCAGAAGAGCTAAATGCAAAGAATCTCAATTACTTAACCCTGACCGATTCTCAGTCTAGTACTAAAATAGGCTACGTCGCAGAAAATGGTGTGGTATGTTTTGCGTCATTGATATTTAGGTTTCATTCATATTGAGGTTTCCTAAGTTTTTATTTTGGGTTATATATATTCAAGGATAATTTGGGCTAAAGTAAGTCTACCATTTTAGCCTCACACATGCCTAAACCTTACCATTCGGTTGATCCTAACAAGGTCTTCAGGCTTCTTGGCCCAGGCTGGCAAGTCCACGTCACAAACCATGGTACTGCCCTCCGTCATTCCCAGATGGTAGCCGTTGCTGTTGACAAACATCTCCGGGAGGTAGTAGAATTCAGGAATCAGTTCCTGTGTTTTAAAGGAAGAGAGATGTTCCATTTTTACAGCTCACAGACGAGACCACAACTATTAGTACCACCATTTTCACCATATTATCGCCCAACAATTCAACAAAGTGCAAGAAATAACCCATGTGATGACAGAGCCATGAAAAAAAGAGGCCCTGTATCCCACTGAGATGAAGTGAGAGCTCAAGGGGAAAGGTAACACAAACAAACTTAACAGCAGGCCACGGGAAGGCGGTGAGAGGTGCTAGTCCAGTTATTCCAGGCAGAGGTGTAATGTGTGTTAAATGAAACTGGAACCGAGTTGGGTTTTTCTGCCTGGTCTCTGGGCTCTTGTGATGGGGTCAGGACCTCGCAGCAGAGGAGAAGTCAGCTTGGTAAAGGAGCCCCTACATAAAGCCTGCTGTGATTCCATACGCTGAAGAAGAGAGCAAATATTTACCCTTGTTTTGAAGACTATTCTTACATCTATGGGAATTTCTCCAGTGTCAAAGGATCACACTGGTATTTTTACTTTTGAGTACAAAGTACATTTCGGTCAACCATTTATATATCATGACCAGAAATTGTTCCAAAACGCTCACAACATTTATGTTTATGTTTGCTTTTTCAAAAACACATCTTTTACAACGCTCTTTGGCAGGTACATGTAGATGTCATACTATCCTTGAAAGTACTACACTTGTGAAATACAGCTCTTGCTGACATCTGCATTATCATGCTATCAAAAATGAATTTTGATTAAAAAAATAAGTTTGATGATATTTAATGATGACCTCTCAAAAATCTTTTTTAGCTTTAACAGCAATCATAAATTAAACGGTGGCTTACTGAATGTCAAGCAGTCAATCCAAAAACTATGGCATGCTTTGAATAGGTATTGGGTTCAACATGCAAAACTGCCAATATGGTTATTTAAGAAATTCTAAAGAGAAGTTGCAACACAAATTACTGTATGTATTACTCGCTGCGATTTAGCAGTCCCCACTCTGACCCTTTATCCTCCTAATTATACAGCTCAGAAAGGATGAGTTAGTAAAGCCTCTGCACAATGAGGCATATGCACACAAGGAATGTAGATCCTCCACTCTGTCCTCATTAGAAAACATACACACAAGACAAGTTAAATGCTGTTGTCTGTTTCTTAGCCTGAGATTATAAAGGAAGGTGCAAGACAGTATTTTAACTCCTTGTAAGAAGCTTGTTTTATGGATGCTGTGTTGGTCAGATTCAGTGGTACAATGAAGTTTTATGTTGCCTATGGGATACATAACGTGCAGAGCTTTTTAGACCCCCATAAATCACAGGGTTTTGATAGAGCAAGTTAGCATGACATGGTACAGGCCAATAACACTGCTGGTCTGCTGTTGGTCACATTTCACCCTCCGCACACGAAAGGGAAGGGAGTCAAGTAGCCATTCCTCTCCGTGTCCCTCTGTCGCTCACACACACAAACGCACTTTCCCTCCACTTTTTCGTTCGTAAACTTCCTGCCGTAACTCACCGCCAAGCCGTTAAAACTGCCAGCTCTGTTTTCAAGCCAGCCTCCCATGGCAGCCATTAATTCTGCAACAGCATCGTAATGGGCTAACAAGTCAATCACACATGCCTCCATTGCTTTACACTGTGTCACCTTAATGACATGTTCGTCAAAATCTGTCACCGGTGGAGTGCTGCTGGATTCCTTCAGACAGCATGGTGGCAGTTTGTGTGTGTGTATGAGACAGTATATGTATGTGTGTGTGTGTGTGTGTGTGTGCCCACTACTTGCAAGAAAAGTCTGTTTATCCCCGCCCATGGTGGCTGTGCCAGCTTAACATAGCTGTGTACGCCCATAGAAATAAATGAGAAGTTTGGATGCACAATAATGACGGGGTGGTCGAGGAGGTGAGGGCTTGGTCGGCACAGGATTGTTTCCATTTGACTTGCTCTTTTAGGAGGTCATCCCCATCAGGGGTGCAGCCTCCCTTGGTCTTGTCGTCATTACGGCTGGAGGAGGCCGGGGTTAATGAAGGGGAGACCCTGGTAAAAACAAGCGGCCTTTTAATCAGAGACCTGATGGCCTGCCAGTGTACTGGGCCGGAGCTGACCTCAACCCCGCTCAGTCTCAGTTGCTACATTGTGGCTGTGCATGGCATTTGTGTGTCTGTCTATATGTTTAAGTGTCTATCAGTTGGCATGAATGAAAACCTATGACTTCGTATTATGTTTGTTTTATTTGACGCTGGAAATGATTATATTGAGCAATGCCCTTTTAAAACATAGTATTCAAATTAAAGAAATACCTGATATTAAGATTATAATAAAAAGGATCCCAGCAACCTTCTAAATTGAATCAGTCAATAAAGTGGCATTGCCTCATAGTTTACCCCTATTGCACCATGAGTAAACTAAACAAGCTCTTGCATAATATTTTTCTGCTTCTAATACATTATGAAATACTGTTTGTAATCCAGCATTGTCCTTCACCGTACAATGTCTCTCCTAATAGATCACTAACCATCCAATGTGTGTAAAAACAAATGCATGCAGACATACAAGTAGCTGAAGGTAGGCTGTATTTGTTAACAGGGTGGCTTTGACTATTCAGCTGTTCGCTGGCTCGCAGCTTTCTGCCTCTGTCTCACATAGTTGGCTGCTCTCCCCCCATCCCGGCGGGTAAAAGCCCTGTCCGTACATAAAAGACTACATTTTAAATAGCTTTTGTCATTAATGCTTTATTAATTGCCTGGGGCAACACTACCCGATGCAGGGTGTGCTAGAAATATATGACACTTTGAGGTCAGTGCGTATTCCTGCTGCGTGTTATGCAGTGGGCAAAATGGAGGCGTATCAGCAGGGTTCAGCGTTTTCGGTGACTGCTCTGTGGATTTGCAGTGGGAGGGCTTTGTCTTTCTCTCAGACACAGCCTTTGTTCAAACTCATGAGTGCTCGCATGCACAGATACAAGATCAGTCTACCTTTGAGATGGTTTGTTTTCGGCATGAGATAAATCAAATGTGATTTTCTAATTGCTTAGGGTATTCCTGTACACTATGGGTCTTTGTGATTCACTGTTTGGATAAGGCATTTATAATTAATGGTATATATTTTTGCAGTGGGGTTGAAGCACATTGGCTGAGGAGGGGAGTATAGCAAGTTGGAGGCTTGATATGGATATATTTCCAAGTACACATATTGTACATAATAATCACATATTTGACCTTCACTTGTTTTAGGGAACACTTTTTAGACCTTTGTATCCTCATAAATGTAAAGCGTAAATCTTACTTTCTTGTAATTCTCACCTTTACGTCATGGGTGTCCCTCTGACAGTTTCTCCAGGAGCGGGTAACGGCTGAAAAGGTGCGGTCAGGGTGGTCGAATTTGTTGTTATTGGCACTAAGGAGGAACGTGGTGAAGGGCTCCTACAGAGAAAGCAAGTAAGACATTAAAAAGATCAAAGTTCTCCACCCTCTTGATCTGCATTTCAATTGTAACAATCATAATCAACATAATGAAAATATCAGCACTGTTTTGAATTTACCGCATTACCATGCGGCTTATTAAAATACATCTGAATATTCTGAATTACTTGCATTATTTCAATGTTATTCTTTTCAGCGGTCGACTAAAGGATCTCTGTCATTCATTGTATCCAAGCCTGGGGGAGAATTAATTAGTGTTCTTCCTGAATACAGTAAGCCATAATGATAATTGGCTCAAATTTGGTTTTCTCTGCTTGAGATGGCGACCATCGCCGGTTGAAGCGGATGGATCACTCACCAGAGGAAGAAAGGGATTGTGGGAAAAAACCACAGAGGCCAATCTAACTGCTGTCAAGGGAGCTCCCTCAGTTCATCAGCCCATTCCTACTAATGATGAAGGAGGAGGATAAATACAGTACAAAGCTCTTTCAAATTAATAAGCTGACTTCAAAATCAAATGTACACCAACTTAAAGAAGCTGTGCAGTTTATAAGGGCCTGTTTTGTGGGGAACAGATTGGGTTAGAGTGCGTATGCTTCCTCCTTCTCTTTCAGAGTAAATGAGGACAGTGCTCAGTAACCTTGATGGACATGTCTCCGGCGCTCACTAGGTTGCCTGAAACACATAAACCTGTCACAGCAGCCTCTGTAAATCATTACCCAGCCACTCTTTATTTAGTTCACATATGCCGGTTTACTGGCCTGTGAAATGTGTTTTCTGAGCGCCATTGGTCTAACTCAGGCCCAATCAAATTGAGATGTTGAGCTGTTTCCTGTGCAGAAACCGACAGACCTCAAAGTAACAGCATCATCAAGTCTGACAAGTGACAATCAACTAATGCAGACTCAAAAATGAAAAGCTGTCTGAGGTTGTGGGTTAGACGTCATTCCTATTCAGATGCTTGACAAATTTGGGGATTTTGAACAGACTAAAATAATGAGTGTGAAGATGGTTGAAGGAGTGAGTTACTCACTACTCTGACAAGCCAGTGCAGGGTGGAGGCAGCGGTGGAGTAGTGGGAGTTGTAATGACAAGGTATCGTCTGGTCATCTTCCCAGGTCTCATAACGTTCAGCATAGAATGCTGCACGCTTCGGGTTCAGAGCACCAACAGGCTAGAAAGAAAACAAGAAAATATAACGTTAAGTTCTTGCAAATGTGTCATCTTCTCCTTAGTTGTCTGTGGAAGTAAAACAAAGCTTTTCCCCTGAAATAAATTGCACACATTTCCTATTGTAAGTATTTTTAAATCATGTGCTTTGTGAAGGCAAACTTCAGCTTCATATGCACTTCTATTGTATAAAAAACCGTGTTTGGAGATTGTTATTGTAAATGTATCCCTACCTAATTTGCTGATGCCACATTATCCCATAAATATAAATGATCACATTATCACTGGTAAAACTATTCATATGAAGATAAACATGCAGCTCAGGTGCTTTACATTAAAACAGATAATACAACAATCAAAGCAAAAACACTGTTTAAATATAAAAAGCAGAAAGTCTATAAATTACTAATTTACAGTTGATGTTCATCCATCTATACGTATTACAACAAACCACAACAACTATAGTACACTATCAAAGTCATCAACCAGTTAAGTATACAACTGAATAAGGAACTTCTATGTATCCTTCTCCTTATTCTAATTCCTATATTTAAACTGTTGTGGGTTTGGATACAAAACTACAGAAGCTTCAGAGCGTATTTGGTTCAGCAGCAGAAAGTCTGTAGATCCGAGTACTGTACCAGGCACATGTCTACGCAGGTTATTAACAATATAGACAAGTCGTGATTTATAGAAAAGTTCAAGGATTTTTAAATATATATTGAGTGACCATAAGCCAGTGTGAGAACTTTATAACAAAAGTGATATGAGCTATTTTCTTTGTTCTTACAGCCTTCTCATCCCAACCACACAGTCGGACTTAATTTACATTAATGTCATCAGGTTAGTAAAAACTTCACTTTATGTGGACCTGCTCCAATATATGGCTTGTTGAAATACTGGAAACAGAGGCTGTTGTCATTTTAAGTGAAAACCAGTTAAACTTCTGAAAAAGTATAGTTGATACTACATAGATAGGGTTAAGACCACAACGCATTTTAAGAAGTTTGGCTTGTGGTCAAATCACCAAAATTATCTCTGTGGGTCAGTACATAACTGTGCAAGATAATGCTTTAGCATAGAGAATGTTAAGAAATTGGGGATAATATGCACTGATATTTCATAAGTAAAAACTCAATGATATTTTACTCATTAGTAAAAATATCAGTGCTGAACTATTCATATAATGTAATAAATTTGACATACTTATTGGAAAACCACACAAGGACACTCAAAGCCTCATGCATGAGGGACCTGGCTTGTTTTTTCTACATGATCTTCTGCATGAACTACCCAGTGCTAATCTATTTTGAGCCTCAAAATGGAAAACGTTACAACTAACAGCGGTCTCATGGCCAGTCTTCCATCTAAATCAAAGTTTAATGATCACGCGACAAAATGACAGTCATGAAAGAATTATACAAAATGTGTACTCTGTATACTTGATCAAATATATTAGAATGCAAAAATCATCAATAGAAAATGTATGTTTTTCGAGTAGCCCATACCATTTAAATGCTTTTTTTTCTTGTACTATCCTTTGTAGGGATCATTGTAATTTGTATATCATGGCAGAGTTTTTGCCTGGTGACGCAGACCATTTGCTGCCAGTAATCACATGTAGTGGTTGATGTGACGGTCCAAACACACTGCAGTGAAATGTGTTAAAGACCACAGCAGGAAATGAAGCTACAGTACTTCTCCTATGATTTACAGGTAACAATATTTTGTTGGGTGCATAGCAGCATAAACTAATGCCTTCCCATTTCTTTTGTTAGGACATCACAAGGAAATAGGATAGGAATGTTTAATTGAGTTTAATTAAGATAGACTTGCAGAGTCAAAGTAGTTCCCCATTACGCTACATGTGGTGAGGCCGGCAGACAGGCTGGGGGAGAGTTCAGGGCAGTCAAGGAGCTTTACTCTGGGATTTGTCCGTCAGACCCCATTATTCTCCTGAACCCTAAAAATGTCCTGTTGCGCTGTCTTCTGTCTAGAATTTACAAGGGTATGGTGGCAGGGGTGAGCAGGATGGCGCGCTGAGGATGGAGGGAGGAGATATGCGCGCCTCCTGCTAAATGTTGTGGGTAATCCATGTGGATTAACCCCGGCTGACCTGATTTACACCCAACGCACCCACGGAGCCAAACACTTTACTCCCATCGCACAGCTACTCCCATCTGTGGTCGCAGCCCTTCTGTGCTACTGGGCACTGCTGATGGGAGTTACCATGATCTATAGTATATAGTGCAATCTAATAATGCAACACCACAGGCTATGGTCTTCTATCAGTAGTATTGAATCATGACTGAAAATTTGAATGTTATAAAATGTATATAGATATAGTCAAGAAGTAGAGGAAAACCCATTTTCTAAATACCATCATAAAATGGCTCTTATTCACTGCATTTGACAAACTGCTGCCAAGTTATTGTGAGGATATAAATATATAATCAGAAAAAAGAACATCACTGCAATATTTATTCGAAATCCATCCAATTATTTCATAGTTAGGCCAAACCTTGGATTGCTTGGTTAATTATTTAACCGCAGCCTCAGTAATAATTTCAATATTGTTCTGACACCATCATTGGATTTTTGCCCTTTGGCGGCTGTTTCATTTTCATGTGTTCTTAGGGCAACACAATTACTCCCATTAAACATACGTTTAGTGGTGAAGAAATTGCTTTCCCTGCCTTTTCAATCACCTCGTCCAATAAAAGAGCCTTGGAGGCATATTGGCAGTCAATATTAATATACTCAGTACCACTGACTCAGTTGCTGAGGGGAAAGGGAGACTGGTAATGTAATCAATGGCAGCTTTTCCACCTGAAAGCTGCAGCTCAGAGGTCAGAAGAAAGACAATAAAAGCCCTCAATTAAAATTTCACATAACATTATTATAATTGTGCTATTATTCTTTTGGCTGGCTACAGTTTGTATGCAACCTCAGTGCGGCAGACAGACTCTCTTGGTCATTTTGAAGATTAGTCATATCCATGTGTAGCACAGTGCACATGCCTAAAGCTCCAAGTCAAAAATAAATGGGGCCAGTTTTTGGGGTTCTTCCTTAGAATTTAATGGCAGTCCACATCAGTGTTAGCACAATTGAATAGACTGAAAGAGAAGTTTATTGAGATCTGTGTAGATTTATGGGGTGATAATGGCCTTGCATGTGACGTCTTGGCCCAGCTGGATCGGGGTGCAAGCCACAAGACGTCTCGCACTCTGTAAAACCGCCGCTAGTGTAACTAATGCTGGTTGGAGCTGTATGAAAGATCCAGGTAATACATGTGACAGAGGGAGAGGAATAAGGAAAAGACAGCTGCAGATATTAGTAATACAAGAAGAAAAAGTAAACAATTCACATAACAGGTATTAGAACTTAAGCTACCAAAATGGCAAATATTTAGCTTTACAGTGTTATTAAATGTTTGACTGGCCCGTTTAAATATCATTGTTCCAGAAAAGGCTGGAATTACCCACAACATTTAGTCAAGAGTATTTGATATGAAAATGCAACTGTGCATTGATATAACAAGCTGACATTTAATTTATTTTCAATATATGCAAAGAATTACATCTAGACTCAATTTGGATGCCCCCAACCTCTCCACTCTTTCCTGAGACTTAAGTAACCACAAACACTTCGAAAATGAAACACCAAGTTACAAGGAAGGGATGTGAAGACATGTTTGCTGACAGGTTATATCCCATTAATTCTTCTATTTGGTGCTACATAAATGAGGCAAAAATGTTCTCACAGTGTTCTCATGTTTTTCAGCTGTGAAAGCATAAACATAACAATGCGTAAAATCTAAAGTTCTCTATGTAACTTGAAAAAGTAATGCTTATATTTAGTTTTTATGAAAAGGTGTGTTGTTGCTGAGCCAGGATAATTATACTGACTGCATGGCAACACTTGTATCAGTTTACCTACATCCTTGAAGAGTTATTCTTCCACCCAGGTTGCTGCTCAAATTGACTGTTATAGAACAAAAATACAACAAACTCAAAGAAATGTAAAAAAAAAACAAACAGAAAAAGCCAACAGAATATAGGAAAAATAAGGCTAGGAACTGGTCAACTGGCTATTTCACAGGTAACTAATACAGTTGCATTGATGCAAATAATACAGTAAATTCAATGTATATTCATAGACGTGGGGGCTGTTAATTAAGGTAAAAACATGAATAAATGAAAGCAGAAGGAAAGTGGAAGGATGATAAAAACCCATTCTGGTGGCGTGTGGTCTCGTTTGCATTTTAAAAATGGGTCGTAAACCAAAGTGTTTAGTGTTGGTTAGTGAGTTCATTGTATCCCACCAAAGTCAACATGAGACGATAGAGAATACTGCGATTCCCCCGTCCCAGCAAATCTTGAGCAATGGATGGTATTGACTCCTTGTGAAGTTAACACCTTTGTGTTCCAGTTCTTTTTCGATGCAACTTTGTCACCCTATAACTGCACAATGGTTGTGATTACAGTTCAAATTAAAATAGGTGATGATTATTACTCATTCAGTCCGTGGAATATTACAATCTTACATAACAATTGAGAGAATATATGTCCTAACTGTCACTGCTTTTAGAATCAAATGCATATAATGTGCCATAGTATGAAGGCGGTGTTTGACATCAAAGCACACCAATAAAAGAAACCATGTCAAATTGTAATAAACAGACCATAGTTAGCCTTGAAAGAGACACCACAGTATGTTTGCCAAGACAATGTACTCTCAGCTATGCTTCACGTAGCTTCCACACTGTTGCTGGCTGCAGTAAGCATAACATGATCGGATCGAACTCTCCCCATGAGCTACAGACACCCCAAAATCCTGTATCCTCCACATAGACCGGGTGTGCAGCATTGTCCATAAAGAAAGATACTATAAATAAGGTATATTCTGTATACAAATCTCAAATTAAGGTCAAATAACACGGTCCAAACATGAATGTATGCTTCGAATATGCTTTTATCTTGCTTATGAAAACACAGCTAATATACGAGTAAAAAGTTTGATTGATTAGCTGTTCAATTGGAAATAAAACCCTATTTATAATAAGATAGGATAAGCACTTCAGCAGTCTTTTAGTACTTTTATTTCTGTCATAGTCACGTCTGTTAATAACTCCAAATCAGGCTTTGCTTACCTCTATTCAACAAAGAATAATCACCTCTTCCCTTTTCCCTGCATTGCATATCATACTGATCACAGGTATACGACAATGAAAACAACTGGTTCAGACAGTTACACACTTGCTCCCATCCGAGTTCATTTCTTGTAGAACACCTCACCCAGTGAAATACATCAACACAACTAAACAAAGTATGATCAAACTTAGATTTGGCTTCAGATTCAATCAGGATCATTTCTGGTGTTGCTTTCCAAATGCAGGAAATGAGCAGGGCTGCTGGTGAATGCGCGTGCAGAGAGTAGCCCCATTTGTTTGGTTATATCTAAGCTACCTCCCAAAGAGACGCATATTGCATTTTATATTTCAAAAGTAATTACATTACAGTATGTTGCGATGGTGCTCTGTCAGGAGAAGTCACGGCCATTTTTGCTTGGCTTTTCAGAGGCAGGGCTGCATGCAGCTCCAGTCTAATGCAATCAAGTTGCTCAAACTCAAGATAAAGCAGATGTGCTTCCAAACAGCCTGACTGGAGTGGAGTGAAGGTGAAGAAGGCTCCATTATGGAAACAAAAGTGTGGAGGGAGTCTTTACAGCAACCATGCTCTGTGTTTATTACTCCATGTGTGTCTCTTAGAGATGCCCAGCTTTCACCGAGTGCCACGGCACGAGCTTTGAGAAGAAAACAGATTAAAATCATATTCTTCTCTATCCCACCACAGCTCATTCAAAGTATGCTTACCAGGGTAAATTAAAATGATGCCAGTCATTTAAGTTAACACTTTAAATTACATGGGTTGAGCAATGTTCTTGTGTAATTATATTTTACAAAAGATACATCTAATACATTTTAGTCAGTTGGTGAAGGAGCAGTGCAAAACCATAGCTGCTTCTTTTGTCTTCTTATGCAATTGTATGAATGTCCTTCACATCATTTAACGGCTATGAGGAAGATTGGCTTCCCCGTATCTATCATCCACTTGTCACTTCATCAGGAAATAATCATTAGAATCTAATGAAACACTTCACTGCATGAATGTGTCTGACATCCAAATATGCACAAGTCTGGCCCGGGGCAAAGCAATGTAGTGTTCAATAGCACTGTTCACAGCTGACTGAATGCCCAACCAGCAGGTAATTGTAGGTGTGTGCAGAAGGTTTGGGAGGATATTACTTGGAGGATTGGCACAGAGCTCCAACAATTTGAACAATGCCGTCCATCAATGCGTCACCTCTAATTAACAACCAGGTCCAAGGTGTGACTCTGATCTGTGGGAAAGAAAGCCTGCCAAATTGTGCAATGCCAGCGTGGGTGTTTTTGAGAATATTCATAGTATAGTATTCATAGTATTATGAAAAGTACATAGCAATAGCAGCAGCAATAACAATGTATCTTTATCTTTTGAAAGATAAAACTAAAGTGACATGTCAGTCTGTCAATTGACCTGAGAGTAGTGATATGACAACCTGTCCTCATAATGCTACTGCTCACTGAGCTCTGGAAAAAATAGACAAATTTTAAAAAAGCGCAATGTAGTAGCCTCTACGAGAAACAGAAACACACTGATGTGTCTGCAGCACCATGTATCAAAAGCTGTGTCAATGTCCTGAAAACTGCCAATTGTTATATTTGTTCTCTCCTTTACTTAGTCTTTAATCAGATATTTGTTTAAATTATAATTTTGTTCTTGTATTATTCAAGTTCGATATTCAATTATTCAGTTCTTGTGCAAATGTTGGTGTTTGGCAGAATGAATATTCAAGAATCTGGGCTTTTTTTGTTGAGTGAAAAAAGGGATTGTTACATACACACAGCCTGTGTGATACACAACCACACCCACTGGACATACTACACCTCAGAGAGACACACACAGCCCTAATATACAACGAAGAAGTCTCTAGAGACTGTGCTGCTACCTCTGATCCATAATTGAACAAAAGGGCAGACCAAGCAGAGAGGAGAAGTGTGGGGGCCTCGGTCCCTCCCTGCTACACTAGCTGTGAACTTTTGGAGCTATAACAGCCCTGGGGTTCCAAGGACAACTGTCAGGAGACACAGGCTGTGAACTCATGCTAATAAAGGCAGCTCAGCCCTGTAAACAGCATGGGAGGATGTCACTGGAATACATTACAATACATAACTGTCTCCCCAGGGCAGGAGGTTTGCACATGGCTCAGCCCTGATCATCCCCCTAACACACACACACACACACACACACACACACACACACACACACACACACACACACACACACACACACACACACACACACACACACACACACACACACACACACACACACACACACACACACACACACACACACACACACACACACACACACACACACACACACACACACACACACACACACACACACACACACACACACACACACACACACACACACACAGTGGCTCTATCAGTCCACCTGGATGCCCCACAGGCTGGAGCCACCGACAGTACACACATCTGGGCTGTTAGTCCGAGACTTTCTGAGTTTACTGAAATGAGCTCCAGAGCGGCTGGTGCTCATTTTTCAAATTCACAACACTCAAACTTGTCCGTGATTCTTTGAGTGTTTCATAGAAACCTTTTTTTTTTCTTCACTTCAAAGTTATCATCCTCTCCCGCACAAAACACAGCACACACATGCCTTGAAAAGCTGAAAATTGATACAAACTGTTGAGAGCTGAGATGACGAAGTGATTCTCTGAGTCAGAATGTTGGCGTTTCGTAGGAAACAAGGGAGAATGAGGGAGCGATAAAGTGAGAGAGAGAGAAAGTGAGAGAGAGAGAGAGAGAGAGAGAGAGAGAGAGAGAGAGAGAGAGAGAGAGCTCAGACAGGAATGTGACTGTTTTCAGGTCAGTGAGCTGCAGATTGCATGTGCAGGAGAGAGAAAGAGACAGAGCAAGAGAAGCGGGGTGGTAAACAAGTAAACCAGGCCACAGTTTGTGGTAAAGTGATCTGCTGCCTTTTACTCTTCAGTCAAAGGCAGAGCAAACATAATGCTGGACTTGTTGTGGGGCATTAGTGTCATAGTGTCTGAGCTCTTGTGATTTGGCATCCCTCGCAGGACTCTCACTACTGCACAGCGTGATGTGTTATTGACGAGCCATGTTTAGAAGGACTTTCACTGCAACACTGTGCCTATGACCTGCTCTTATCAGTTCATCAACCTTGATAGTCAAATTCAAGCAGAAACTTAAATTATTAAAATACTATGTTTTATTAATACAATTACCATCTATAATCTTTAAATAATACAGTATTATGTGGTACATCTTGTGTAAAAATGTATTCAATTGTGGACAACCATTCAATTTGCCTTTAGTGTTGATATGACCGTAATTAAATTAAATTAGTTGCTTCAGTTTTTCCTTTACACATACGAAGAGTGAGTTTTCAAACAGTGCACTAAACTGGACATCATCTATTTTATAATAATTCTAGCATGTTTGCTGTATCAAGATATGCAGTATATCAACAATGGAAACTATTTGAATGTAGCCACATCCAGCAGATATGTAGCAACATTAGCATTAATTTGGACTCGCGTGTCTGACCACTTGGGAAGGTAAATCCAATATAACATTGTCTTTATCAACTCCTGTGTTAAGTATCTGTCTCTTAAGGAGCTAAATGCTCAGATGTGTGTACTAGCTAGTCCATGACTGTGTCTGTCTGGTATGAGAGGAACTGCAGAGTTGGATCATAGTTCCCTTTGAGTGTATCTCTATGAGCTAGCCCTTTACTTACAAGTAGTCATGTATTATAGTGCTAGTATAAAAATATTAACTTTATTGTGGTGATAATGGTTTCAACCACATGGCCCAGACCTCCTGAGATCATGAAACGTATTATTAGGTCACACAATGCATGTAAAGCAGTCTTTTAGAAGAGTTTTCAATTGTGAATACTGTACTGTAGTGTCTGCTCCACAAAGCACATATGGTTATACAACGTACAAGCCTCTCTAATGCAGAAACCAGGAAGCCACTGTAAGCTTACAGTCAAGTGCAAACTATGTGCTGAGACAATACAGAACTTAATAAGTGGGGATGATTACGTATTAGATTACGTATTTGAGAGCATTTCACAATGTAACAATCAGCATTTTCCACTTTTGCATTCCATCTCATGAGTTTATATTCTGAACATGATTCGTTAGCTATTAAATTTAATATCATTTTACAGTCAGGAAATCCCCTGCCGTCAAGAGTCAGCTGCAGCCACTCCCCCTCCCCGCTTGCTGTCACACTGAGGTGCATGGCCAAGAGGCCTCGGTACCTTTGAGAGATCTCTGAAGTTCCCTGGCAAGGTCAGGTTCAGCTCCTCTGAGTCATAGTTGGTGAGGACCCAGGGAAAGACCGGGTACTGGTTCAGGTCATTGTATGTCCTCCCTAGACACACAGAACAGACAGAAATCTGTGAGTGATGAAGGACTGGAAAGGAACAGAGGGGTTGAAAGCGGGGCAGGGTACACTCGAGGCTTCAGTTACATCGGGGGATCAGCATGCAACATTCCAACAAGCCCCCCAATCTCAGAGCCCTCAATCAGACGCACTTCCTGTCTCATATGGCGTCTACCAGTGAAACACAAACTAATGGTAAGCT
This sequence comes from Cottus gobio, assembly GCA_023566465.1. Lineage (NCBI taxonomy): Eukaryota > Metazoa > Chordata > Actinopteri > Perciformes > Cottidae > Cottus > Cottus gobio. The sequence continues at coordinate 10,035,725 of CM042220.1, forward strand.
TTCTTTGCTATGAGGGAATGTTTTCTGTGCTCCCCCCATGCCATTTCCTGCTGAGTGTACTTTTATCAATGGACTGTGGGAGTAACAGGAGGCCTGAGGAGGCTGTCTTTAGAGAACATAAGTATCTCTAAGTCTGATGCGCTGATTGGCCAGATGGGAATTTCCTCTCTGCTCTCGCAGCGAGAATATGGTTTTCAGATGGCAAAACGTGTCATAGGAAATCCATGGGAAAAGACACAAGCATGTCATGTTGTCATTAATGCTCTACTTTCCTTTTGAAGATGACACTGATACAGCTGTGAGGTCAGGTGGTGGTCAGTTGTAATCCAGGATTGGGATATGGCTGCTAGAGATTGTTTCGCTCGGAATTTTTACGACTGGTAATAAATCAAATACAAAATGTAGACTCAAAGCAAATTGATAGTAAAAACAAAACCAGAACAATTTATTTCACCCACAAAGAAAATATTAAAATATAAATTGCAAAAGGAAGCAGTACTAATTATAAGGTCTGACCACATTCCTATGACATCCTTTGTTAATGGATTAAAATAATTACCGTATTTTTTCCCACGATTTATTATCTTGTATATTATTGATGGTAACTAGTATACCACGCTATCCTAAGACTAATACAGAACAAGTTTTTTAACTGGAGGTCAATTGAAACTTCAAACTCACACATTATTGCATCATTACAAGGACCAATGCAGTAAATGAGACACTCACACTTTAACATGAATAATATTACACAATTTCATGATCTAAGAATATTTTAGATCAACAAGTTCAGTGACACAAAGAACATCGTCTTCTGAAGATGGCACACGGATCCATCTAATAATGGCCAGCACATTCAAAGCTTTGAGCATTTCAAATCAATGTATAATCAAGAGGTTCTAACTAGAAGGTCAGAATAATACATGCTGTTTTATTACATCTCTATGACAGCGTATGCATAAGAATACAATATTATGCAATAGAAGGAAATGGGAAAAACTCATCCTTAAACTGCTTGCTGGAGCCATACAGTTTTACCTTCAAAATTGTATCCACTTACACCAGTCCAGGAGGGGTGACTGTCCTCTCCTGCACTGCAGCAGGTTAGCATTAGATAATCTAAATCTAGCTGACGAGTGATAATGCGTGTCAGTTTAGTCAATGGGGAGGCTTTGCAGAATAGCCAAGGTCTGAGTGAGGCTAGAGAGCATAATTACCAAGGTTAATGCCACACAGTGAAAAGGAAGCAGAGAGTGGAAGAAGAGTTGGATGAGCTGGTGCTGAGGCCCAAGTTGGGGTGGCAGGATGTTAATAACCGTAGAATAGTGTTTAATTAGAAGACTACTTCCCGTTCGCACCTCTTCCCAGCACTTCACCCCCCGCCTGTCTGCCGCCCCACACTATTCTGACATCCCTGTCAGCCCAGGTCATTACCAAGGATTTTTAATGAATTTTGGGCATGTTTTTCTCTCCGCCTTACATCTAATTAGCTGACAATAATGTATCGAACTCAAGCACGAGCTAAATATAAATATGCATGAATATGCAGCGGGAGAGAGGATGACACCTCTCAGAGCAGAGTAGCGTGCAGTCGCTCTCGCCTTCCCTGTTAGTTGCAGATCAGAGAGTCGACAACAGAACCTCTCAACACCGCAGACACACACGTGTACGCTCTCACAAAGCCAGGCACTAATTATCTGGAGAAATCTGCTGTGCCTGCTCTTTGCTTCAAACAGCACATTCACATGAACAGTGAAGTCTACCACTGTGAGCACCACTTAAGGTTACCATGGATTCTTAAACAAATTCGACAAACCTGAGGCCACTTATAGTATGTTTTCAGTGCCAGTGACACATAAAGTTTATTGATCATGATAGCAACACTTAAAGTCTAAGACTCTAATGGTGAAGTGATTCACATAGATAATAGATTAAAACTTCACCCTTTCACAGGTTGTGAATTTTGACTGGATAAGGAAGAAAACAAATCAGAATCTATTTAATTGATGGCTGTGAAAAAGAGAGTACTGTATATAATTTCCATACTTTGAGCCATTTCCAAACTGGAAGTATAAAGTTTCTCTTGGAAATCACAGCATTGTAACGCAATATAAATTCTTACCTGCAATAGTGTTAAGAAACATGAGGTACTCGAAGTTGGAGATCTCTCTCCTCTGCCAGCGCTGGGTCATGTTGGAAGATTTAAAAAGTTGCCGAGGGGTGGCTAGAGAAATGCGCCTGGAAAATAAACATTTAAACAACAAATCAGGAAATATGAGGTATAATTATAAAACGATACTATAAAACCTGTACTCTTGCAAATGTTAAAGTAAAGAGCATATATATGAAACAATGCTTACATCCAGGGGATTGGCTACAGCCCAGAAAACTGGGACAAGAATTATGATATTTAATAGCTGATAACCAGCAGTTTCAGAATGAACACAATGAAATGAAAAGCATGCACAAAATGTCAAGCTTCAAATTAGAGAATAATTATGGCAACCAATGCAATGGCATTCATAATTACACATTTTTGACTCCATTCTATTAATTGAAAGGTAGGTTAATTTACTATGTGTTAATTCAGGATGGCTTGCTTCACATCCACTTAATTTTCCCTCAAGATTGAAGGAAATGTGCTTGTTTTGTAACAGTGTATAAATGGGCCTGTTAGCACCACAAGAGTGGTCAGTGGCCTGGCTGCAGCTCTGCTGTATAGTTTTTTGTCAGAGAATTAGGTCAGTTCAGTCAGGGTCAGTGCACATCAACTTCAATAACTGGACCAGTGGGACTTCTCATGACTCTGCTGCAGGCTAAGCTGCACAGATGCTCCAACACACACCACAAAAGGTAGTAGCATCGGCTATGAAGGAATTACAAACTTGGAAGTATTAAACAGCACTGCATTCATTTTCTTTTGGCATACATGACTCACCTGGCCTGTGGAAGTCCATAGCTGGTGCCCACTCCCACTCGAGGAAGACTGTAGACCACTTTCTTTACTGTGGCCTGGTCAGGAAAGTTGAACATAACTGATGCTGTGAAACAGTGAGAGATATCCCTTAGTGATGAAAAGGAGGAGTAGCATGGATTTGAAAAGCTATAATTGGCACTTCAACGTACTTCTATTGGCCATAAAGACCTCCATCGCTGTGTTCTGCAGGAGGTAGCGTCTGGAGAACACCGCCCGAATCTCACTGAACATCCACTTTCCATGTAAACCCTCAGTGTATGCTAAGACCTAGGAGGGCAGAGAAAGAAGAGAACGGCCCTTAGGATATAATAGCTGTATAAAACCAGAGATCATGTCAGGTCACTGCCCATTGTGTTCAATGTTAAAGTTGCATATGACAAAACAAGTAGTTTTACTCTAACTGCAATATACATATCGCACCAGTACCGGTTCATTCATCCTTTAATCAAAAACAAAACATTACTGAGACATTCTAACATATCTCAAGGCACAGATTCTCTTCACGTGTTTCACACTTTTTCGGTTGGTCTATACAACTCAAGTGGTCACGAAAGGACCCCCCCTGGGTTAGTGACATAAATAATCAATAACAACCACCATGCCAAGGAGAGGAGACAGTAGACAATGGATCATTAGTGTATGCAGCACCACTGGGACTGCAGGCACACATATAAAACCAGGGCAGTTGTTCTGACAGGTGAGAATGGTCCCCTCACACACCTCCCCCCCTCTTTCCATCTCACTTCCATCTGACTGAACAATTTTGTCCAACAGTGTGAGCCGAGCAGCAACCTCATCAACTCCCCAGGTTATAATCACACATAGGTTCAGTTCAGAGAGAGTGTGCTAGAGAGAATACAGATATAACACTATAGTAAGAAGGTGAGGCCATACAGTACATTTGTGTGAGTGTGCGGGTGTCCGTGTGTGTGTGGGGGTGATTGAGGTGGAGCAGGTAGGGAAGGAGGGAGGGAAGCCGGAGTGAGATGTTCAGCTGGGTTAGGTCTGATGCTAATGCTCATTTAAAATAGTGACAGGCTGAAAGAGTGCAGCGCGAGCCGGGCTGCCTTAATTTCTCCCTGGAATAGCTCATGCTCGACCTCCGTGCCACATCCAAAATCTCTGGAGCTCAATTAAAACTGGATTAGGTGGAGATGCTGGATGTGCAGCACAGCATCTCTGGTGCTCTCCTCCCAATAATGCCCTGCCTGACACCTCTGCAACCCCCCTACTCAAACAGTTGTCATAGAGACAGCACGGCCCGGAGGAGGCAGCATGCAGAATGGAGAAGGAGAAGAGAGGAAGGGACGCGATGGAGCTGAGGGCACACTGTTGAGGGCCAGCAGCAGCTCACTAGGAGGCAGGGTAGCTTTTATCCCCTCCCATCCCGCCTCTCAGCCAGATGTTGTGGAAGTAGTCTTCTGAGTGCAATGCTTAAAGGCAAGTCATGCAGATATGCACCATGGGAAGGTTACAAAAGCCAAAATGGATATTTGAATACATGTTAAGTTATGTAGATGTCTATACGTTGACCTTTTCAAAGTCTCTTTTTATTATTTTATCCTAACAGTGCCATCATTATGCTAATGTATATTAAACATATAATGTAACCAACTACCAACAAATAATAAATAATGACATTTACACAAGTTTGTCACTTCAGGTTCTAAATATTTAAACAAGTATATATATAAAGCAGTTATAATATGGCAACTGATTATAAATATAACATTGTTTTAGCATTGGCTGTTTCTTGTTACCCAGCTTAAGTGAACATTTTGCTGCCATGACAAAGTGCAGGCCAAAGGGCTAGCTGTCAACAAAAGAGAGGCTAAAGAGGAGAAAAAAGAGCGGATTTCAAACAGCCCAGATCAAAAAATTTGTCATAACAACAAAGCTTTGGTCTAAACCAACACGCAGGGGCCCCTGTAGACTTGGAGGTTTGACAAAGCCCAGCCCTCATTTTTGGAGGCCCAGCTGTAAAAAATGCCATTTAATGAACCTGTCTGCTGAAGCTGTCCCCTGCCTGTCAGAGGTGTCAGCTAGTGACAAGCGCTGGGGACGGCCGCCTCCAGTCACAGACAGGCCTGCCAGCTGGAGACTTCGGCCCCAATCTAATCACGCCACCAGGAAGGGACCGGCGCTCTGCTCTTGGTCTGTCACGCTCAGGGCTGGGGGAACAGCGAGGAGGCGGGTGGAGGGGTCTGGTATGGCCGACAAGTGCAGCCTTTTGTTTCCACACAGGTCCCTCCACGCCAGCTCATTAAGACCCACAGGCGCATGCGCTGCTCTGCCAGCTGCAGGGAAATATACCACTACAGCATAATAGCCATAATGCAATTTAACGTCTCTGTCCTCTTTCCTTTATTCCCCTTCTCTTCTTTCCCTGATTTGACAGAGGGCAGGCTGCATTCTGCCTGTAGAACATCACAGGTGGAGTACGGGAAAAATATTGTGACAGACGAGATGAGGAGAGGCACAGGTGACACTGGTGTTTAGGCTGAAACTCATATATGATAATGTGCAGATGCTCAAATTGAGCACATCATAGTTAAAAGTGATAGAAAGCCACTTCATGCATGGAAATAGATTCTAATCATATCTGACTTCCGAATAGCTTTAACCCAACATTGTCTGAGACACTATGACAGAGGTTATTAATAAATCTAACGAAGCATTTTCTCTAAAACCTGATGCAATTTTCTCCCATATGGGAAAATACAATCCCCCGCCACTGAGTTTATTCAAAAACAGGAAAATAATATAATTCAGTGAGACCTCCAAGCCTGCATGACTGATATATTTATATGAGACTGTGGAGCACTCTGACAACCTGGTATCACAGTACCTCCGCAGCATTCATCTAAGATTTGTCTAATAGGCTTCCACTATAAAGCCTCACAACTGCAAGGTCCCAGGCGGCCAGAGAGAACAGCCAAGTGGAAGAATAAGGGGAGGATACGAGAGGCAGTTTCATTTTGAGTGGTAAGACTACTCCCCCAGGAGCGAGCGGGATGGATTTCACACACAGCAATTTGGAGGATCAGCACACACTGCATATACTGTATTCAATGGCTGACCTTAGGCAATATGGGCCAAATCTGAGAAGAGGTAGAGCAGTCGAAGAAGGCAAAGAGAAATCATAAAGCCTGGTAACAGCGAGAGCTGAGAGCAACTCCCAGCCCAGTGGGAGAGTATCATCAGCCATGTAGAATGTGGTAGAATGGGTCATGAAAAAAAAGAAATCTCTAACAATGCTTGAAAACAAAACACATACCAGGCTAAATGAGAGCTAGGAAGTCACAACGTACGCTAAATCACTTTTTTCCCTTAAAACAACGATTATTCAGAACCACAGGGACATTGTTTCAGGAAAGATATGGTGCTGTTGAATGCATTAAATATACAGTTTCAATGTCAAATTAAACCAAAACTATCTGTATGGATAAGTACCATCAGTAAGGGAGAAAATATATATATATTTTTTGTATAATTTGAGTAAACATAGTGTATATATTATTCTGTTGACAAATGACTCCTCACACTGAAATTATATCATAACAAACGGTGAAATTATATCTTAGTTGTCTGACCAGGAAAAGCCTAAATTCACACTTTTATTTCAACTTTAATTCCTTTTCCATCCTGCGAGATTCATGCCTGAGCATCAAAGCTAGTCTCTCATCTTATCCCCCATAAATATGACAACTGTTATGAAATGTAGAAAACTAATGTAAAAAGATTTCCTCAGATTATATATATATATATATATATATATTTTTTTTTTTAAATCAGTATTCTACTTGGCTCCTGACTGTGAGAGCCATATCTCAACTTCAATAAAGTAGCAAGCTCCTAATGCAGGTATTGGGGGAAAACAAGATACAGATTTGCATAATCAGTGTCACTATACATTTGGGTGGTAGCTGGAGTGTGGCAAGATGACACAGCTCGGGTGCTCTGGCAAGACCAGTGGGATAAAGAAGATGAATATGCATTAGAAATCCTGGCAGTTCACTGCCCCAAATGTCCAGCCAGGTTTGTCAATAACATTTATGTCAGGGATGGTATTTCACGCACATTAGCAGGGCCTGCAGCGCCGTCTTCACCACTGACGTGGTAGGAAAGGTGGGAGGGGCCGTTGTCCTAGTATGCAATTTCTTCTTAAAGAGCAAAGGCTCTTTAAACATTCTTTATCCGTCTACGTTAAATTATAAAGCCTCAAAGCAATGGAAAATATATATATCCAAATAGTTACTCAGACTAGTGGTTCCCTCCTGAGATGATACACAAAGTTTGGCATCGAGCCACATGATGCCTGCAGAAGGCTTTTGTGGAGACAGAAGAAGCAACACAAAATAAAATGTAGAAATACATTTCCTTAAAGATAAACACAATACATTACATACAAGTGCAGCAGGAAAATTCATATTGAGTTATCTAAAAATAATTATCAAACCACATTTTTTTCCTATGTAATACATAGTCATACTTGCCCCACACAACTACCTTTAACTAAAATATTGAACATGTAGTAGCACGCATGTGCCGATTACAAGAGCATGTTCACACGTTCACCCTTCACAGTATTAGTGCACAAAATGGGTGTTTAAAATAGTGTTAAAACTACTTGAAAAAAGACAACTTTGAGGTTATCACCACTGAAAGCACAGCCAGGAGGATCTTATTACTGAAGCATTTCACCTGATTTCTATATACACTGATCCCATTGTCCAATAGCTTGTGCTACTGTTACGCATATGTTATGTGATGTGTTCCACTTCATTAATTAAATAATCTTGTCTTTTATTAACTAACCCCCTACAGTTTGTGAGCATATGATCTGGCCTCTTTATGGCTCGTGTTTAAAATAAGAACAGCTTTAACACTTATTTTAAAGGATTCAAGGTTATATGACTCACCTATGTATCAGTGTTACTAATAGTGAATAAGCTATTTCAGAATTCAAGTCTTTTTCCAGAAAGGTTCATTATTGTGTCTCCTCCCTGGAAGTGGAAACTTAATTATGTCTTTCAAGTAAATGATATGTAGTTAGCAAGTAAACAAACAAAGAAAGGGTCAAACATTTGAACACACTATGAACATGCTCAAGTGATGACCCACGCACAGCCACATCCACACACATACATGAACACACTTAGGGAGCACATCATCCAGATAAACAGCTTGAGGATGCCTTCACTAAGGAGCTTGAGAAAAGGGATGCAGTCATTTGGTATGTGGTCTTCTCAGCGAGCTTTTCCTAATGGGACTTTTTCAGGGACTTGTCAGCCTTAAGATGACTGAAATCTTCCTGGCCTGGGTACCCGCTTCCTCTGGCTGCCACTGAGAGTGCCAAGCTGATCGCTTTAAATCCCACTTTGCTTTTTTTTTTCTCTTCTATTTTTTTGCTGGTGCGTGGGAGGGATAGGAGCTCAGAGCAAGACAGAAAAGAAGAGAAAGAACGAGACAAAGATGGAAAGGCGGAGAGACAGAGGAAGAGAGGGACAGAAAGAGCAAGTGGTTAGACGAGAGGGCCTGATGAGCAATGAGCGCCTCACTCGTCCTCAATTAATCTTGTCTCTCTACCTTTGCTTTGCCGCTTCCCTCAGCACCAAGGTAATAACGGCACCCTCATCCATTATCCTTTTATCCTTGTTATTCACTGGGAATTGCTTAATAACATGTTACAGATTTGGCCTCCTTCGTATAATTCTTTCTGTCATTCGCAGTATATCATCTGAAAAACACACAGCCCCCTTTCTGCTGGACGCTCTTTGAGGATTATCGTGGGTGACACCTTCGGGATGCAGCCAGAATCTGGAGCATCATTTTTTCAGGCATAAAGTGGAATTACCCTGACTTATCTGTCATTGCCAAAAGCACAACAAGCCATTCAGGGCCAAAGCAAAAGGTGGAACAGGTTCTTATCGGCTTCTCTGAACGAGAGGGCTTGTAAATTTATGCTAATGAGGGCCTTTTGTCATCCAGGCTCACCCCTTGGGGCTGAACGGGGCTTGCAGGGGGATGATAATCTGGCTGTTGAGTGCACTAGATAATTTGTACTTTATCCTCATGTAATTATATAGTTTAAATCTTTTTACCAAAGCTAATCCTTCGACACGAGGAAGTGTCTTCACCATGTCTGTGGTTCTTAGCGGAGCTAGTTAGCGTGCATCTGACTCTCTCATGAAATCACGTAGGAGGAGTGCAGCCCTGATATAATTACTCTGACTTTCTGTAGCCCGTGCTATGAATCTTCATATCATTTTGATCCACCTTAGCAGGCATGCAGAAAGCCAAGCTAGCAGCCTGGGGGTATGGAAGACAACTCAGAAAAGGTGAAAACATTGTAGCGTGGCAGAAGAAAGAGCCCTCCCTATTTTTGTCAAGAAAGAAAGATGGAGGAGACCAGGAAAATACACTGAAAGGAGTAAAAGTAAGTGCAGAAGGGCAGCTTTGCTGTCCAGTGGGACTCCAGGCCATCTTGTGTGCCAAAGCCGACAACCCCTGACAAGCTGCTTGGCGTGCTGTAATTTGACTAATTACATTGGATTAAACCATATTAATGCAAGCTGTTTTCTCCAGGGTCACTGACCCACCCAGTGTGCCCCTCGCTAGTTCCCCTCTATCTGGTGAGACAAAACATACACAAGAAAGAAAGAACCCTCTTTGTTTCTTGAAATTATAAAACAATGGACATGTATCTATATCCCTGACGTTATTTTTTATAATGGGAGAGAATGTGTTTCAAAGCATCAATAGCAGAGATAGCTATGAGATTCAGACTGCACTTTCCTGAGGCACATCATCACAGGATTCTTTGAAAACAAACAAAATCCTTTGCCTGCTTTATCTTTCTGCAGGAAATTTCAAAAAATAGTTTTTTTACACATTTGATAACAACAGATCTACATTTCATTTTAATTAGATTTGTATCTTGGCAAAATATCAGGGGGAAATCTGAGTAATGAGGCGCTGTTTTAATGTGTAGTTTGGTCACACAATGTTTTTTTACTGGGGAAATGGTGTGTTGAAAGCCATGATGAGTATAAATAATAAAGGACACGTCATTTGATCGGTTTTAAAAATGAGTAGATCAGTGCTCAGAAAACCACAGAGAATACTTTGTACAAAGAAGGAGGGAAACCAACCCTCATTTGCATTTGCAAAACTCCAAAATGAAAGGGGGGAAATGAGCCATAGAATATGTGTGTTTTAATACAAGTGCTCTCCCAATTGTACCAAATCAATCTGAGTTCCACACAATGGAGAGGCAGCTTCACTGTTTGTATGTGCTCCTCTCCCTTGAACATGGTGTAATAATAGTCTTAAACCAGGCGTTATAAAGAGAGAATACCAAAGAGGGTTACAGCCTTGGTTTCATGAAACATTTAGGCAAAAGTTCCAAGGGCTGAGAATGATGAAAGAAGGTAAGCTTGAAAATGGGCTTCTGGGATCCACAACCCTCATTGTACAGAAGTCACATCAAATTAATACTGAGGGCCATTTGCAGCCTTTCTTCTCCTAAGCTTTTCAGAACGGATTAAGCTATGAAAACTCAGAAATTACTAAAGCACCTATTAGGCATTATGCTCACCCAGTCTCCTTTTTCCCTTTGAAAGTCAATGAATGTGCTTTACTTCACTCGCACTTAAATGTACAAAATGTTTGTATACTGGAAAGTGCAATTTGCAAAACATGTCATGAAAGAATTTATTGTATATTTCCATATGCACTATGAGGAGCCAATCCCGGTCAATTGGAACACGTACGTACTCAAATACATATTGAATACAATTTTCCATTCTATAACCCAAATATTTATAATGTTGTGGATCTTAAATAAAACTTTGGCCTGCGTCAAACTAAGTTACAACAATGCATTCTGGTCCGTCTACTGAAAGCCTGTGAGGGTGTTTCCACGCTGATGAAGGGCCCGTATTGCTAGGGCTCTCTCAGGCTCTCTGCACCCCTCTTTGCGCTCTCAATGCCTCTTCAAAGAAGTGCAGGGAGTGCATGAATTGTAATTATGGCTCCTAACAGGATCCAAGAGCGCCCAAATGATGGCACTTGAGAACCAGGTCGTGTGGAGTTAAACGGCTGTCAGACACTCAAAGCTCCCCAGCATGTGAACAAACTCACAAAGGCTGAACGTGTCCACTTCTAGGGCCCTCCTACCCACTTTCCCTCTCATAGGCAGAGATTAAAGATCAACCAAGGCCTCTTTAAAGGCCCATATAGCCTTTGTGCATTATTACTCACATTCCAAGTTAAGGGTTACAGTTTTCCAGGTAAAACACTAAACCCAAAAACAAGGGATTACAAATGAGTTATTAAGAGCTGTATGATGTTGACTTGAATAAAGATTACCTGAAAAGATATTATGTACAAAGTACTAAATCCATGGCAAAATTCAAGGCAAACAAGACTGCACCAAAGGGGCATATAAAGGGGGAAAGCAAAGGCTTGTGAGAGTTCAGGTAATTGGTACCACCTGAGAAACCAATCCAACCACAGTGTCAGATTATCTGCCGACCTCGCCTTCAGAATAACGGAAAAGATCATCTGTGCTCCCCAGACAGCTTCAATGACTCACCAGGGCACAAGACCCCTCACTACACATTAAAGAGACCAGCCTTCAGTCAGGCCCTTTCCAACTTCAGCCCCGTCCTACTCCCCAAAGGCATCCAAAAGAAACCAACCTGCAGCGTGAAGTCCCTATGCATGACCCTTATTAAACTCCTAATTGGATTGAGAGGAGCTAAGAAAAAAAATGCAACATTGTTCATTCAGCTGAGATTTTCTCCAGCATTCCTTCCAGTAGTTTGCCTCTCTAACAATAACGTTCAAAATCAAGTCACTGAAAACTTTTTCCCCCTTTTCAAAACAACCATTTTCCAAAAATGGGAGTATAGGCAAAACCTTTTTCACCTTTTCAAAGGCAAAGGACTATTTGATTTTCACAGGGGGCAAGTGACAGGCTGAAACAAAGCCCAGCCCCTGCCATTGTGTAGCCTTTCACTGTTGTAATGGTCTTAAAATGGCTACAAGCAGGGCCCTATTCAGTGGTGAACAGGCTGCTCAGCTCTCTTCTCCATATCCAAGACAAACTCTGCACCAAGCGGGAACCCTGGGGTCAGCTGATGAGTGAATGAGGGCTGAGTTCACTTGAAACAGTCTCAGACTATACGAGCCTGAATCCAGAGGTTCTCAACACATTTTCACTAATTATAAAGAATAAATAGTGCCATAACAACAACATCCATCAAGTTCATTACAGAAAAAAGCACAATGACAATCATTACAATAATATCTCATTAAGAGAGAGAATGAGAGGCAGGGGATAATTAATAGTAGACAGGTGTACAACACACTGCAATTATGGAACCTGAAATTAGTTCATTGCCTCAAGGCAAACAGAAGAGAAAGGGAAGGTTGTAAGTGAGTGTGTGTGTGTGTGTGTGTGTGTGTGTGTGTGTGTGTGTGTGTGTGTGTGTGTGTGTGTGTGTGTGTGTGTGTGTGTGTGTGTGTGTGAGGGGGGGGGGTCTCTAGTTTCAGGACTGTACTGGGAGAGGCTCACTGACAAAAAAAGGAATTGCAAATAAGCAAACAAAAATGTCTTAAATGTGTAAATTAGGAGGAAAAATAAGAGGGAAAAGCAGCTTTTCCCTGCAGACTGGTGCCTTAGATGAGAAGGGAGCAGCGAAACGTGATCAAGGGGAGCCGTGGAGCGGTGCGGCAGGCGTCAAGATGAGCACTCAGCCAGCCAGTGGCAGCTTCTCCTTTTCCAGTCAATCATTCATTACAGAGCCAAGTGCTGTGGAGGAGTGCCTCCTCTTTTTGACCTATCATATTACTGCCTCTGTAAACTCCTAATCCTCCCTTCGTTAGATGGTGTCAACAGCCGACATGCTCTCACCCTGCTCCCGCACTCAGACGCCTCCCAACCCTGCCAAGACCACAGAATTGACACTCTAATAAAATCATTTGAAATTCAACAGGGTAGAACGGCACAACTTTATCCATCTTCTTGGTGCCTTCACCCACCTTTTTTTGACTTGATTTCGCCATTAAAAAGAGATTCAGAAAATTCCCTTGTTAATTAGTTAACTAAACTTTTCATTTTTCCATCAATTCCTGTAAGCACCACTAACAGTCTGACTTTAGCTGTGTAGTCTTGCATTGGCTGGTCTGAGTGGCCCGGTTCTTTTCGCCTTGGGGCTGTTCCTGAGCAGGTGAAAGCCTCCAGGCAGAAACCTGCACATCAGCACTTCTTCGTCCATCATGACTCTTTCATGGGGAGCCCGTCTCCTGAGCTTCTTTACAGCCCAGTGAGTTGACTACTATAATGAGTCCAACAGATGAAAGCCCAGCAGGACAAAACAACATTCAGATACATCTCCACATACACAGACACACACAGGTTTTGCAAACAATCCGGGACTTGCTGGGTGAATGTTGTTATTTAGTTAAACAAAAGAATCAGATGCAGGCTGGAGAAGAGGAAACCAGATCAAGCATCTGTGTTTTGGCAGAGCTCCAAAAAGGAGTGTTGGAGTGGGTGATTACGATTATGTCATGCTGATCACAACAACAGCAAACAATATAACAATCAAGTTCATCACACATATGTACACATCCATCACATACTGTCCTTCACTCACATGCATTAGCACACCCCGTTCTCTCTCTCTCTCACACACACACACACACACACACACACACACACACACACACACACACACACACACACACACACACACACACACACACACACACACACACACACACACACACACACACACACACACACACACACACACACACACACACACACACACACACACACACACACACACACACACACACACACACACACACACACACACACACACACACACACACACACACACACACACACACACACACACACACACACACACACACACACACACACAGTGTGTGGATGGGTTTAGGTAGGGTCCCAATTTAAGCTGACAGACACCAGATAGGAGATACTCAAGGAAATGACAGCACTGATTTAGGATGGTTCTGGGTTTAGCTGAATGTGACACTGTCGCAACAAAACTATTACACATGAGTGAAGGCCAGTAAAGTTCATTCATTTCTTAATGACATACTGCACGTAAGCCTTTATAGTCCATTAGGATCTGAAAATATCTTACCTTACTGGGAATATATATATATATATGTAAATGTCTGTGATAAACTTTGTCACGGTTGACACACCTACCACATAACATGGTTTGAAGGATGTTAATTACCATATAAAATAAGCAATTGGCATCCTGCCCCATATGTCCCACTTTTTCAGCGAGAAGATGGAAATGAAGCGGGGTAGATTTGATTGTGACATGCTCTCCGTCTGTGCTTCACAATGTGTGGCTTTGCCAGTTACAGGCTAATATTCAGCACAGCTCACCCCCACCAGAACTAATGAAAGTAGACAAAATGTCTCTGCTGCCATCTTTGTCTAGCATCCGCTCAGGGTGAGCCTCCCTCTCTCCCTCCTTTCCTTTTCACCTCCCCTCTCTCCCCTCGCTCTTGAAGGGAGGGTGACAGCGGCATAAAATGGTGGCGAGCAAATGTGCCTTCCATGTGGCAGCAGTGTGGGGGTGACAGGCCAGGCTGAGGCCAGCGCTATCAGCAGTGTGTGGCTGTTGCTTTGAACAATCTGGATGGTCGCCATGGAGGATTAGGGCCGAGCTGATGAGACACCAGCGGTTACAAACAAAAGCCGCTCAATATCAAATCAGGAAACAGCGAGGGCGGCCATCCATCCCGAAAACAAAACACTTCTTTGGTAAAGGTAAACTTAGTTGTCTAAAGGTGGTTTGTTATTAATAACCAACTGTATATCACTTAGTTATTCCTCGCAGGCAGTTTGAAAGTTCTGAATTACATTCAGAAACAATTATAGATGATGGTTTAACTAATATGATATTTTATTAAATGTAAGTATCAAAGCTAAGAGGATTCAAGAGGATGTTATACATTAAAGGAGTTGTAAAATCCACATCAAACTTGTCATTTTGGATAACATAAATAAATTCTAAGGTATAAAACACATGAATATCTAAGGAGTATATCTATCGGTGCACTGCATGCACACAACTACTGAACAAAGCAAACGCGCTTCATCCAGTAATTTGTGGTTCAGTCATTCGGGGGGTTGTTAGTTAACCCTGCGCTCAGAGGATGATGAAGCAAGGGCGTAAATCACAGAGTGAAACAAGGCAGACTCCTCCGATTCATTAATGGAAATGATCTGTCAATATGCTGGAGTCAATTCACACGTGTCAGCTGGGCTCAGCACACAATGGGCCAGCCAACTTATGAACTCCCAGCACCACTCCGCCGAGTCTATAAAACAACTGGCATCGCCGCTGGGGAGCACCCCGAGACACCACCCTCTTGCACAGACCACCAGATGACACAGATGGGGCGAAACCAAACAAAGACGAGACTCCCTTTGTACAAAGAGGGACCCCTTTCAAAAGCCATTCATGCAACAAATTGGGGAAATCTGGCCATGCAACACTCTGGGTTTGCTCTTTTATTAGCGTGGACCGTACGTCACAGTAAGAGAAATCAGATTTATGGCTCTCAGCTACAAAGGAGGTTAAAATCAAGCACACTTTAAAAGACACACAACCTTTTTTTTTAAGCCATGCTAACCAACAACAGTTTAGCTATGTTAACCAGAAACAGCCTGTTATGTTGTACATGAGCCACAGAGTAACAGGCCGTTTCTCTTTTGACAAAACTTTGCCATCTTGCACAATAATGACCAAAGTAGAGTGAAGGGGGAAAGATACACACATGGACGATGCTGATCCTTGCTTACACCAGAGTTGATGGATTGTTTAGCTGAAATTAGAGACAACTTTCCCAACATGACACATTTTAATTGTTAAATCATCTTGACAAGCTCGCAAGCAAATGTGTGTTGAATATAGTTTCTATTTTTGTTCACAGCAGCGGTTTAAGCACGAAATAGTAATGATATTTGTAATCATAGAGATAGTTAATTATTAACATCAGTCACAGGTACTGGAGGGGACTCTTCCATTTTATGGTAGCAGCATCAAGCTTTAGTACTTTCAAAAGGCAGCCTGTCAGTTCGGGAGGTTTGCTTCCATGTAGGTCATTAAATATATGCACACATGCTTTCTCTTATTAGGCCCTATGCATTTTTCTTTGCTTGTTCTTTCTCAGCTGCACACCCGTGCTGCTGCGGCAATCTGCATAGAGGGACATTTGTCATCATTAGCCTTGCTCTGACAGTTGGCACCCGGCACTTCAGATCTCTAGGACTGGCAATTATGAACCCTTCATCCCTTATTTAGGCAACATTGCCTAATTTTATCACAGGCCTCACCAGCAGCATTTGATTACCAACAGTCCCGAACCTAGAATATGCCACCGATTCTTCCACTCTGTTTGTTTTGTGCTTCAATGTACTCCTACTCTGAGATCACATGACATGTCGGAGAGAACTGTATTCAGTTAATCTGAGATTTGAAATTACTTATAAGACACAGGGGCTGAAAGGAGGACGTAGATGAGCATCATGGGGTCAGTGGGCAGATGATTACAGCGCCAACCTTTAGATGGCAGACATCTCGCAGACATTAAGATTAATCACACTGCTGCTGGTGAATAGCTTCCTTTCACGACAGACAAGATGGAAGTCAGGCAGAGAGTTTTCGTTGATGGATAAAAAATTAAATAAAAAAGAACCGCATGTTTACAAATAAACTAGTCAATTATTTAACAATTCAAGTCCTACCACTTTGCAGAAAACAGGAAAAAACATTCTTAATAAAGTAATAATAAACCAGTCCCAATCCTGCCCCAGTTTCCAACATATTCAATGTTTTGCATTGTCATATACAACAAAACACAATGCTAAACATTGTGCTAATAAAACCACTGGAGAACACTGTACAGCACTCAACTTCATACCTGTGCACAAAGAAAGTGCACTGAACACAATGCAAACTTATTTTTCTTTTGTGAAGCAAACCAGACATTTTCTGGATCGTTATTTTGGCAAACAAAACAGACTTGGATTTGTGCTAAATTCATGCAAATACATGCATGTAATTTATCACAAAGGGTGACAAGCGTACCATATTGCAGAGGGGAGGGGTGAGGGGCCACATGAAGCTGAGACAATCAATTAAGTTTCATAATTTACACTTTTTTCTACCTCTCTGTCTTCTCAGAATTCCCATCATGATGATAAGTTTGATGTTTTCCATGTGTGTGCCATGGTGGATAATGTCCATAGTGAACAGAGCCTGTTGAGGCGATCACTGAGGGTCTCTGAGAGCCCCTGGCCATGTGGTCCAGCTTCCTGACTTCTCCAAAGGAGGCTGCTAATACACAGCAGATAATAAAACAAATGAATGGACACAATCCAAAGGGGGTCCTCAGTCAGGCTCCGGGCCCAAAAATTAACTGGCCTCCTACAGAGAGACCATATTGCTTGGAATAATAATGTCCTGTTAATAAAAAATCCCAATGACAATTTAATTTTGTGACAAACAAAATTATAGGAAATATGTCAACATGAGACGCTATCTATCCCATGAGATTAAAGTATATTATTTCTCACAGTTTGAAAGCCAGTGTTGATGTCACTTTCTGAAGTGTCACTGCTTTTAATCTGATTTATATAGAAATATGTCATCCTATTAAGTCCACTTTGACTAATCTGCATATTAGCTTGGGAGCTAGCTGGTAAACTCCCTTTGTATGGAATATGGCTTGAGAGTCTCTTTTTGAAAACTAAATGACCCCAGAAATTAAATGAAAAAGCATATGGCAGACCTTATTTGTTCTCGTGTAATAGGATTATTAAAATCATAAAATGCCATCTATAATTATGATACCAGTCAGAGGATTGTTGGTCATAAAGGTCTTGATCCAGCTTAAAATGAGCTAAATGCTATAATTACATTGCTATTGATTTTGTAGTCATGAGGTAATACAGAAAATTGAAACTTAAAACAGCATGCATAATTGTTGCGGTAAAACCTTTTGTTTATAAAATATGGATAAAAACAGAGCCACAGAGGTTAGTGTTGGCCAAAAATAGTCAATAAACATTCATGTTTATAAAGTATGAGTTTTCCATTTCCTTCTGGAGTCATTTTTTCAAAAAAATTCAAATTCTTCATTTAATTCTTAAGGCTACATGTGGTTTTGTACATACAATTAAAATATTTTTACTCATTTGTACATGAACACATGCGTTAGTTAAATGTTTTTACTAATTTGCGTGTATAAATACTGCATAAAGCCTTGAGGATGAAATATAAAATAAAGCAACATGCATTTAATGATGTTGGGTACAATCAGTAGAATATAATTTCAAGTCACTCAAAGCATGAGTGGTGTCATCAAAGGGCAATTTCAGCCATCAGACAAGCACCATTGACCTTATGCCCGGCCATGTTAACAGGACGATCAGTCTTGCTAGAAGAAAGGAAAAAGAAAAATGGAGGAAAAAAATGAATAAGTGTAGAGGCATGCTCTGGAAACAAAGAGGCCTTGAAAACAGGGTCACATGCTCGTGCAAAATTAGGGGAAGTAGAAGTCATTGTATTGATTTACACAATCGTGCATGCATTTTGCCGGGTCAGAAATAGGCCTGTGCTGGAATCACAGCCCCATATATCACACTGGAGGGCCTCCAATAGCCTAGCGGGATAGCGAATGAAGCAACAAAGCTTGCAATGTTGTAATGGTAAAGATATGGCTAAGAAGATTCGATTGTCTTACGCTAGACCTGACTACTGCTGGCGTCTTGGGACTGCGGAGCAGGTTGAGTTACTGTGAGATCTGTGCAGCCACATGCTTTAGATTAAGAGGTGATCATCACAATGAAATCCCCCCCCCCCTTCTATCGCACATACATGTGGCCAAAGGACGGAGCACAAACTCAAGAGGTGGAACTGGACTGGAAAGTGAGGCTAGTCTGGTTTCAATGAAAGGCAAGTACCTGCTGGGCCACAGACAGTGGGAGACAGCGAAGTGAGAGGAAAGACTATCAAAGCCTCAGAGGGCACGAGGCTTTGAGCTACCTCTCACCACGTGAAAACCCTCCATTATAGCCTCCAGAAAGTATACATCACACACACACACACACACACACACACACACACACACACACACACACACACACACACACACACACACACACACACACACACACACACACACACACACACACACACACACACACACACACACACACACACACACACACACACACACACACACACACACACACACACACACACACACACACACACACACACACACACACACACACACACACACACACACACACACACACACACACACACACACACACACACACACAGTTTGTTAAATTTATTCAGACATGAATATGATTACTGTCAAAAATATAGACAAAATATAATGATTTAATTTCAGAATAAACTTTAATATAGACCTCTATCATGTCTCATGAATAGAGTTGTAAAAGGTAAATAAAAAAACAATGCTACTCCATATCTGTAATTTCTGCCTGGTAACAGTGCGGAATTATCATGGCTACTGGCAGTGTGTCTGTGACAGGCTGTGATGATAATGGGAGTCACCTATCTATCAGGGTCCTTCCCACACACGCCACCTCCTGCTCAGCCGCATCCATGAGCGAGTCAGAGCTGACGAGAGCCGGTTTGCCCTCATAATGTCTGGTCGTATGCAGTTCTGACTAGAGCAGAGATGGGTGTAAACGCCTTTGTGTTCCTTATCTGATCCGTGCAGCATTATCTTTTTGAAGTCCTCTTCAAAGCATGCACTGTACCTTGTGAGATGGGGTGCCAGTGCAATGATGAGAGCCAGAGTGTTTAGTGTGGATGCAAGATCTCTTTATTGTGAATCACTGCCTATATCAGACCAACATGTGCCTAAAAACGTCACACTAACACATCACGTGACTTTATATAAAATGGTGAGCCTTGTTGATCTTAGGTGTTAGATGTAAATGCTTTTTATCTTGTTTTCTTTTTTTTTTCTTGAATTTTAACACTCAAACTAGGTTATTCATGCTGTTGTTTTGTTGCTTCTATCTTTAACCTGTTGTTGAAGAAAAATATATAATAACAGGTTGTAGAATATCAATACATATTATTCAGCTAAATATAATATTTAATGTTGATTGCTTACATTTATGAAAACAACAACAATAACACATTCAACATTACAAGCATTTTCAATATAATTCAACAATTGTTAAAATAAGTCTTCTTTCTTTTGGCAGATTGACACACATTGCAATATAAAGTGTATAAGTATATTGGTTAATATGCTTTTTATTTTGAGCAATGTAATTACATTTGTATTTTAAGTATATATATATATATATATATATATATATATATATATATATATATATATATATATATATATATATTAATGTACATTACAATATACATTAATTTATTAAATGACCGTGTGGAATTGTTGCACAACACATGGCTGTTGCCGCACAATAAACGAGCAAAACAATCCGCATTATAAAATAAGGTCGAAATGTAAACTCGAGAAATAAACTCTTATGCATCGCAGCCACGATAATGAATGTGCCAAACATAATCACAATGCTAAATGTAAATAGCACGATGACTTGTTCGTCTCGCAGAAATAAGCCTGCTCGCTGAACTTAATTGAACTTATCCTAAAAGGTCTTAAAGAAAAGTCACTTTTTTTAATAACACGTGTCTTCAAAAACAAAACGCAAAAATTAGACTAACTGAATCATAAATTAAAATTGCATTGTTGGTAAAACAAATAAATAAACAACTATTCCATTCTAGTCTGATGCGCCTTATGTAGAATAAAAGAGATCCGGTGCACTCAAAGAAAATAGAATATTTATATCACCTGAACACGTAAATACTAATCAGTTCTAAATGCACCTACTGTCTCATACATCATTCAATATAGCGAACTTAAAAGCAGCAGATAGAGTCCAAGGAAAGCAACGTTTTTTGTCCTTCTCTCCAAATACGCATAGGTGTACTTCCGCTCCTCGATATAATATACTACTACCTGTACTTTTTACTCGTATATAGCACCCGGGGATGAATTTGTTTTAGATCAACTGGAAAGCGGTGACGCATCAGACAGCGATTGGACATCTTGGTTTCAACTCCTCCCTTATAATAAAGAGTGTGTGTGTCTCCTGTTGTAAAACACAGCAACACCGGGCGTCTGCGTCTGGAGGGAACACTCCACTCTGCGCAATTACGCGGACTCCGAACTGGCACAGTGATCAGAGAAAAACCAAACGGTATTTTTCGGGCTACTGAACCACAAGGTAGAAATGGACTTTTTAAGCAGGTCATCCTGATAGATTCGAGGACTTGCATCGTGCACTTCAATGCAGTTTACGGTACAACAGCTGTGAATGTTGTGATATGATTATAACGCATGTGCTCTGAGCACAGCTTGAAATAGTTGTCTTATAAATAGACTTTTTTTCTTTTTAAATAGCCTCTTTCTTCTCTTAAATTGGCTCCCGTACAAACAGCCGCGTTGGATCCCTCGGCTTACTGCGAGACTCCGGTGTACAACCCGGATCTCTGCCCAAATATGATAGCCGCCCAGGCAAAGTTGGTGTATCACCTCAACAAATACTACAACGAGAAATGCCAGTCTCGAAAGGCAGCCATCTCCAAGTCCATCCGGGAGGTGTGCAAGGTGGTATCGGATGTCCTGAAGGAGGTCGAGGTGCAGGAGCCCCGCTTCATCAGCTCCCTCAGCGAGATGGATAATCGTTTCGAGGGACTGGAGGTCATTTCACCCAACGAGTTCGAGGTTGTGCTCTATCTGAATCAGATGGGAGTATTCAACTTTGTGGATGACGGATCTCTCCCGGGCTGCGCCGTGCTCAAGCTCAGCGACGGCCGCAAGAGAAGCATGTCTCTCTGGGTTGAATTCATAACAGCCTCCGGTTACCTCTCGGCTCGCAAGATCCGCTCGAGATTTCAGACGCTGGTGGCGCAGGCAGTGGATAAATGCAGCTACAGAGATGTTGTCAAAATGGTCGCTGACACAAGTGAGGTGAGGTTGCGCATTAGAGACAGATACGTGGTGCAAATCACGCCGGCTTTCAAGTGCACTGGGATCTGGCCACGAAGCGCTGCGCACTGGCCTCTCCCGCACATCCCCTGGCCGGGACCTAACCGGGTGGCAGAAGTCAAGGCGGAAGGTTTCAATCTTTTATCCAAAGAGTGCTACTCCTTGAATGGCAAGCAGAGCTCGGCGGAGAGCGACGCCTGGGTCTTGCAGTTCGCCGAGGCCGAGAACCGGCTCATCCTGGGTGGATGCAGGAAGAAGTGCTTATCGGTCCTCAAGACGTTACGGGACCGCCACCTCGAACTGCCCGGAACGCCTCTCAACAACTACCACATGAAAACTTTGGTTTCCTACGAGTGCGAGAAGCATCCCAGGGAGTCAGACTGGGATGAGAACTGCCTCGGCGACCGCCTGAACGGGATACTATTGCAGCTCATTTCATGTTTGCAGTGCAGAAGGTGTCCGCATTATTTCCTGCCTAATTTAGACCTGTTTCAAGGGAAACCTCACTCTTCTCTAGAGAATGCAGCCAAACAGACTTGGCGACTGGCAAGAGAAATACTGACCAACCCCAAAAGCTTGGAGAAACTCTGAGGTAAAAAAAAAAAGTGTTAGTTCACCTCGTCTTATAACATTGTGGTAAAGAGGCCCAACGAGCTGTTAATAAAACGGAAAGAAAGATATTACCAACCAATTTACAAAGGCTTGTGAAAAGTGACTGTCCTCTGGTATTATTTGACCTAGCCAGTGTTGAAATGGTTTTTATGACAGTTGTTTTTGCCATTTCCCCGATGTCAATATTTAGGAGCAAATTTAAATTATTGGCGACCATTAATCCAGGAGGCCACCTCCACAGTGGGTTTTCTCTCCGTGCCACATGGTTGTCTAAATTCTACATTTCCTTAAATGCTTTAAAATAAAGCCCCGTAGACAAACTTTGGAGAAAAAAAAAATACAAACAAGCATCTGTACATTTTTATACTGTAAATACATTCATATATTGTGATTCAAGTGGTCTGAAAATTGTGAATGTTGTTCTGTGACACGTAAATAGGATCCACCTGTTTAAATCTACTTCTGAACTTTTTCTTTATCTGGTAGATACGCTATTAATTTATAATTGCATCAGTTGTAGTCTGATTCATCTGTTTCAATGGACATTGTCTAAGTTTTTGAAAGTTTACATTTTGATAGGTGTACAACATTTGCTACATTGAAAACATTCCATCAATTTACTTGAATTATTATTTAAAGTACTCGAACATGTTTGGTTGTTGTTTATCTCTACCATGCTTAGGCCTACATGCTAAAAAATGAAAATGATAACATATATATAGTAGATATATATATATTACAGTTTAATTGAAAAAAATGCACTTGAAATACACTGGATTATAACATCTGTGATCTGATTTTTTTCTGTCTTTGATCTAATTTAAAGAGCTAATAAAACGAGCTGTTTTATATTTGTGTCCCATTATGGTTTTCTCAAATGTGTTTTTGACAGCAGGCCTACTGCCAAGCAATAATAATATTATGGGAACTTTAATTTCGGGGACCCTTAAGTGCTCTAAATAGATGCGTTTGATACCTAAAAAGGAAGGAACGGATAATGTCCATTATCAACAAGTTAAATAAATGTGCAGCTGCTTAGCAATATATATTAAGTTGTGGATAAACTATCACCACAGCTTGATGGTTGAACCTGCACGACGAGGATACCTTACTCATCTCATGGTATTTTTTAAAATGCAAAATGCAGCAAATTTAAAACTAGATTAGAAACCGGCATTTACAACAACATTCTGGGCACAAAATCTCATTTAATAAAAAAGCAGGCCACAGCGGGCAGTCGCACGCGAGCCTTTTCGTTTTAATTATGCATTTAAAATATTATAAATATGTAGTACAAGTCGGCCAGTTACAGTGTAAATAAGGAAAACACAACAACAACAGTGAGACATGTCGGTAGCCAAAGTGCCCGCTCTAAACTTGGCCTGCACTTGCTTGCAGCTTACTTACCTTTGAGTCGACCCTTTTGAAGGCGGGGTCATCCTCGTCCACCTCGAAGTAGATTTCAGTGGTGGTGATGGACAGAGTCCCCCGGGCCACCAGTACGGGGGCCACAAGCTGGGCCGGGCTGCTCAGCACCACTGGGCCTGCGGAGTAGAGGGGGCAGCCATACAAAGAATCAGTGTGCACCAAATAAAATAAAATATGATATGCATGTTGAGGCTGAGGGTAATCCTGCGGATCAATGCGATACCATCACACCAGCGGCATGTTCACATCAAACTTCCGATACACACTGCGCTTGTAAACATTATGGATTTAATAAATGTATTCATGTAGTTTATTCAAATATAATTCACAGGAGAGCTCCGTGAAAGTCTTAATTTGTATAGCTTGTGTTATTCGGCGCGTCACAAAACAACGCCGTTTGAACACCTTTTTGTTATAATGCACACGTCCTTATATGCGCAGAATAGAGTGGATTTACCGGGCCTATAAATAGATAGATCTACATGTATATTTGTACCTGTTTGTGAACCAGGGATGCACTGATACAATTAAGGGATTATTGACACGATCGGATCGCAACGCAAACAAGAACCGGTAACAAGAGAAAACATGATCATGAAGTTAAATAAAATAAAAACATTCATTATTTCCCTCGCATGGTAATATCACCATAACGCATTTGCAGTGCAGTTACGATATATGAATTTACGTTATTGATATTCAGGGATGCTTTAAACGGAGAAACGTATTATTGGATTCCGATAATATTTTTTAAAAACAATGCTGCTGTTTTTACTCGCCAACCGCCCATATGAGGAAAACATGGAGGAAAACAAACTACAAGCTCGTTCACGAGTCAAAATACTTGTCCAGAATCGTGACCCCCCCTCCCCATCCAGCTGATAGTGATCACGTCTTTATTCCAGCCCCCCGCCCCCTTCTCCGTCTTCCTCCGCCTCATCCTCCATGTTCTCAGATCAGTGTCGCTGTGGAGCACCGTTACAGTGATTTGTCTGCTCTCAAACGAAAGCTCTCGAAATCAGGATATTTATCGATCCCTTAAACTCCAAAGAGCCACTTTAATGTCTCATCAATCTTAATCTGCGTTCCTCAGCCAATTATAGCCGATAGTGTTACAGGAATACAAGTGGGTTTCGGGCTCAACTCCCAGAGCGCCCCTCCATCGCTCTTGCAGGCTGCGCAGTCAAACCGCGCTCTCCGGGTCTTTCCTCCGCGCTGCTCGGGTCCATTAACGGTGATCCTATCTGCTGATGCTATCAGCACAGCGCTACACGCTGCGCACACGCTTCGCACGGAGAGGAAATACTTGCAGTACTGTTTTTTTTTTTTTTTTGGTGCACTGCATTTCAAATAATGTTGGTCTTTTTACAAAAGAAGAAACAAGCACGCAACATATTTTATTGCAAGCCTTTAAAACGTAAAACTAACATTGCTATTATATGATTGTTTCTGCCAATTGAGTGTATTTATTTTCACGTAAGCCCTTAAATTACCAGCCCATTCACCTCTTACTAAAAATAACACTTCTAGGGCTGATGTATTGTATTGTGGCCCTAAAGGGCTACAAAGAGAGTAAGACACCAGCCTGAAGCATTAAGCCACAGCATCCATTGCTCACGGGGAGGAAGAGGATTAGGCAGTAATCCCTCTGGGATCTTTCCATAATTAGGCTATATGGCATTAAAATGTTTACACGAGAATAATGAAATTAGGGGCAACTTACACAGGATGAGTGGTGTATATAGGCTAAAGTGTGGGTCTTTCTTTTAAAAGAAACCCAAATATTTATCAAATGATAGGCCAATTTAATGAAGTAAGGTGTACTGCTGAAAATATGGGTATAATATCACCCACAGTCCATCTGCTGGACTGCAGTGTCTGAGAAAGAGAGCTTTTGTATTTTACATAATGAGAGAAATAAGTGGAAGTGGGTTACTTGCACACCTGAGCACCATCATTCACTATCAAACATGTGCATGCTGACTTACTGTACAGTAGACACACGTACACACACACACACACACACACACACACACACACACACACACACACACACACACACACACACACACACACACACACACACACACACACACACACACACACACACACACACACACACACACACACACACACACACACACACACACACACACACACACACACACACACACACACACACAGCTGAGTATCTGAGGCACAGTGCCTTGTTGTTCATTTGAGTCACTGAAGCGATCGTCTCTTTTTTCCCACATTTTCAAACCAAGCATTTGTCTTTCAACAACATTTACAAGAAATTCTGGAGCACTATTAAAAAATACATCCATACATAGAATAAAACAATATTAAATACAACATATAAATGTACACGGTTGTTCATTTTATTGTTGATGTCATTGTTGCCTTTTGTATTCAGAAAGGACTTGTATATCTTTGAATAAAAAAAAAACTCCAAACAAAAAACAAAACAAGAAACATGGGAACAAATGTGAACTAACACCCGTTTGCTCTCACTTCTTTTCCTGAGATTACACGTTCACAAATGTTATGTTGGGTTTTCTCCCTTTTATAAACATGTCACCACTCAAGGGATCAGTATTGTGAATGGGGACAAAAATGGATTCAGAAAGGCTAAATCAAGGCAGAACAAAATGGTTGTGGCTGCTAAACCACACTTTGAGTTATACTAACATGGTTCCAGTGTGCCGGCGTAACACTCACATCTACAGACTTGCTTGACATGAGAAAGGCCTCGTGAGACTCAGTCCCCACTCGGCTTCCCTCACACATGCTCATCTTAAGTTCCTATGTTACCTCATTTTGGAGACAGTATATGTGCCTAGATAAAGGCTAATTTAATGCAAGTGCAAGCACTGACAGCATTTTCAATGTCTATGGGGGAGCAAAACTAATCATAGGTTCAGTAACCACGACGGCCTGGGCCCTTGAGGGCAGGCCCCGCCCCTTTGGCAGCAGCAGCAGGCACTGACCCAAAGGCTGGCAGGAGGAGCCCTGTTGTTGACAAGGATCTAGTCCCAGATCTCTCATTAAGGCTGTTCATGCCTGAGATTAGATGCAGGCCAAACACAGACAGTGCATCCTGGTATAAACATAACCCAGATCTTACAGAGTGAGAGAGCTCCCCTGTTGATAAAAACATGAACTCAACTTTGATTCAACGTAAAAAAATAAAAAGATATATTCTAAAATCCCAGCACTCCTAAATATAAAAGTCTATCTTCAAGATTTGGTTCATAATTCGAAACTAGCTCACACATCATATATGTATCATAAATATTCAGTCACATTTCTGTTCTCGGGGATGATACATTCTGCTTATATTTGAGCCCGCGCCTTCCCTGCCTTCCTCTTTCGGTTGGGCATGGTGTCGGGCTGCCTGCTGGCCCTGGGACAAAGAGGAGGGGTTGGCCTCCTCTGAGATTCATCTGTCGATTCTTAGAGGGGATTTCACTGCTCAGCAGTGCCCTGGTTCAGCCTGAGCCTCATGTACTAAGCCATGATAACTAGGTAATGTATACAGGGCTACGTGACGAGGAGTCTCTCTCACAATTTGTGCCTGGAATGAAAACATTACATACATGCATTCATATTTGTTACTGTTAACACATGCTTCAGTTGCAGCCCAGATCCTCCTGGATTAGTGAAGACATTTTGGTAGTAAAATGTTATGCAAACAAACTTCTGCCACTTCAGTTAAAACACAGTTTACAGCATGAAGTTGCTACATATGTAGACTTTATCATTTAACTTGCAAAATCTTGTAACACAATCCATAACGTTAAGATTATTATTGCAATTCCATTACCAGAACGAGAACCTCTTCCAATGTCTTCACTTCTCGCTAGTATTAGTAAATTCTCTGAGAATAGGAAAAGCTCAACATACTTCACTGCAACATTATATTTAAATCAGCCTTAGAGCTATAAAAATGTACTATGTAAACAGTCTTGGAGCAGTGAATGTTCATTTACATCGTTTGAAGTAGCCAATAATCCAAAATAAAACCACATCCAGTGACAACAGCTGTCAACAACATTGGCCCAGACTTCTCACCATTAGAGGAGAAACCGTCACTTCTTTACTGCTTTTTATCAGTCGTCGATGAAAGAAGAAGTTATTATTGGAATTGGTAATGGCTGCCAGGGATGAGTATTACTTTATATTCAACAAAAAGCCTGCATCATTAGGCAGCCTCTGCTTCTTTCAAACACCAATTATTAGCACGAGACATGAAGTGAAGATTGGGCTTTATTGATGAGTTTGTGGGGCAGTATTCCTGATCTCCACTCAAAGCTCAAGTGAAATCTGGATACCGTACCTTTTAAAAAGTCATGGCAGTTACTTGAAATGGCAAATTAATTGATAAAAATGATTGTCAACAGTATGAGAGAATCAGGGTTGTTTGGACTCTGGGATAATTTAGTTGTTGTCTGCTCTCCCTTAACATCTCACCTCAGAATGGAAAATTAAAGAAAGCAGTTTTCTTGACAAACTCTTCTAGGAGTTCCTTGGTTCAGTTAAAATAGAACACAGTTTAGTCATCTCAATGAGGAAAGAGTATTTCTTTAATTTCAGTCTTTCCATGGAATGGATTGGGATTGTATTTACTGCAAACATATTTGTACAGAGTTTAATTAACTAAACAGATGTTTGATTGTGTGAGTGAGATTAAGACACAGGGTTTTGAATCAGAGTAATTAAATACAGCATCTGATTGGATGAGATTTTATCTCGATAGCTATTAATAATATTTAATCAGCATCATCAAAAGATTTTGTAAGAGTTGTGTTATCAGGTGTTTTATGGCAGATCACTACGATTACAATAAGTGACACTTTACTGTGGCCTTATTAAAGTGCAGTGATCGATATACAGAAGACTTGTAGCAGCAGAATTTCCATTGATTAATAATGCTCTGTTTGTATAATATCAGTATAATAACATAAACAAAACACTGACTCAATTTATATTAATAGATTTTGAATGGTGTCACCCAATCTCTGAAGATACATATTAGGTCAGACGACAGGTTAAATAAGGCCACTGTAAAGATCAGCATTAGCAAGCAGTGGTTCCCATCAACTTTAATTACTGATTGCTTGAGACGTCCTAAATATGACTCCTAAGTGTGACACATCTGGATTGATCATCTTTCCGGTGTTAGTTTAACCGTAGAAGACTTGCCTCTGAAGATAAACACTCGAGGAAGGAACCGTGCTGACAAGATCCAAAACAAAAGAAGAGAAGGACACATTATGTCGCTGTCAAAGCAAAGCAACGCTGTCCAGATTAGAACACAGAGACAACGTCTTTGACGCTACAACTACACGGATAGTGAACTGCAGGAAGCCACCTCAAATACATTAGACAAATACATTTTGAATATCAAATAGGAGCCAAATATCGCAAAGGTTCCCCTTTCAGAAGTACACTATAATGATTAAAAGCCACTACACTAATACAAATACTTCATTCGATTCACTGATATTAATCATGTACACTTTATCTATGCCAGCAATTAGGTAAGAAGAGAGATGCAAGTAAAGCCCTGATGCTACAGCTGAGTTGATGTAGTCTCGGGGTTCATGGAGGTGCTGGTGTGCTGACTCACCACCCAGGTTGTCCATCTCCTTCTCCTGCAGCAGGCTGACGGCATCCTCGTCTCCCTCCAGCATCAGCTCCGTCTCGGGGTTCTGGCTCGTCACAGTTTGGCTGCGGAAGACTTTCGTGGATCTGACCACCTCGTCGTCCTCTGTGCCTGTCAAAAGAATTGTGGGGAAGAAAATAGGCTAAATAAAGCTCAGATCGGTATATGTCACTATGCTTAAATGGCCAGAAATACCTGGCTTATGGTCTGTTCGCTGGCAAAGACCTATTCTGCCACTTATTGTTGCCGTTTCCTTTGTTGCATTTCTGTCCTGCAATACTGTTTCAAACTGTTGTACTGCCTGAGCACCAGGCTGCTTCAAATGTAAGGCCAGGAAATACAATTTACAATATACAGTACATTTTAGTAATGCATAAAAAAACACCATATAAAAGCATACCATATTTAGTAACATAAATTGCAACAGCATCATCAGAAAATAAAGCAAAAAAAAAAAAACGCTAAACTAATCATAAGTGTTTTCAGATTACGTTTGAAGAAATAGGAAAAAAATAAACACATTCCTGATATAGTGTGAGCTTAACCGGTTTATTCTAATGAAGTCTTTGCATATCCCCAAGTTCAAACAAGAGAGTCTTCTTTTAAGGGTTATTAAAATACATAACATATAGTCAACTATATAAAACAAGATATAAACCATGGAGAACCTCTGTATGAAAAGATAATATGTGCAGGATGAACCTGAAATGAGATGCTCACTAATGTACGTGCCATAGCATATGAAAGAATGTCAGGGTACACGTTCCTTCACTGAATACATTTCGCGTGGTTGAACATCAAAGGTGTTTCAGCTTTTATTTTTAGACAAGGTCAACAATGAAACACAATCTGTATCTTGAAAGACCAGCAGCTGAGTCGGGGGATACATCTTGAGCTCGTAGTCGATTAGAGATATCATTTGCCGCTTTTGGAGACTTGACAAGGAGTGAGACTGAACAGACAGCACAATTAGGAGGCTGCTTACACCAGGACTTCATCATATAGCTATAGTGGAGCAAGCTCATTGAAAACGATGATGTGTTCATACATCCTGCAAAACAAAGCGGTCTTGCAACACATTTATCAGCTTAACTCTGCCCATCTCCAACATGTGCCTGCCACGCGGCTGCTCGCAACGTTTATGTGAATTTGTCTTTCTGAAGTCCAATGCAGGAAATAACCAGAGGGAAAAACGTGTGTGTATGAACGGAACACACCAAAAAAAAAATGGGAGTTGGCTTCCACCCGTCTGACATGTTTCATTTCAGCACAGTTCTTAATTTGCCTCTCCCTCCCCTGAGGAACATGTACCTTGTCTTGAAGAGGTCACATTTGACTGTTGTCAACACTGCTACCGAGAAAAAAAGTCTGCTTCCTGCTCTGTCTCGTATCTGGAGTGCTTTCATCAGACAGAGGGAAGAAGTCTGTGCGTTTCGGAAACAAATTCTGTGTAATGTTAAAGGCAAAAGCCAGCCGGCGGTCAGAGATCAAAGCAGAAAGAGTGAAACTTAAAACTGTAATTCTGTAAACCATCATTACGCTGCGAGTAAATGAGGGAAAGTTCAGCAGACAGGGCGATGTTCTGATTGGCAAGTCTGTGCGGGGTTGAGCAAACCAAATAAACGCTGCTGATTTCTACACGCAAATGACCCAACGTCAACTGTTGTGGGGGGAGGGGACCATCTTTACCCACAATGCATGTGTGTTCTCACAGACAAAGTAATGTGGTTATAAATAACAAGAAATGAAGAGCTACGACATGGAGGAGAAAATGTGCTGACATGAAAAGTGATTTTCTCTTGACTGATAGCCCGTTGACTCGGAGACACTCTTGTATTAAAAGTGTGGCTGTGAGAAGAGTCGCCATTTGTCACTATTAAAGGACTTGCTGTGCAGCCGGATCACAAACATGTTCACGTGTTCACCGTTGACCACTAAACGGCAAAACAAAGAGAATGGCCCTGAGTATCTGATATAACTCATATGAAGTGCCTAAAGTGAAAAAGAACAAGGGACAAGTGCATGCTGGGGTGGATATGACTTATATACTGTACATATAAATATCACATGCTGACCGATTTAAACATTCTTTTTTTTCATGGTGTGAGAAGCTGAAATTCTTCTAAATGTATATTTTAAGGAGAAGATCGTGTCACTGTACAATGATGCCATGCCGACTCTGTCTAATTAACCTTACAAAGTGAGCAGTCCAACAACCACTGCCGTTGACTTCTGCACATCTCTGAAGAAAAAAAGAAAATCCCAGAAGTTTCATTTCATGTCTGCTCTCAAGCCCTTCAGGAACTGTGCCAGGAGGAGCCACCGATCACCAGTCTCACGGGTCCTCTTGTTCAATCACTGAGTTAAAACTGCCTCAGAGTGCACTAATTACACTCAGTAAAGTGCATTTCAGAGCTTTCATGACCCCATTGGAGGCTGATGAAGACCTGCCAGCTGTGACCAATGGAGGACGCCCCTGAGCACTCGGGGTTCAACAAGGATCCATGGTCCCGAGTTCCCTCTCTGGATACCAATTGTTTGTCGTCGAACAATTTTTCACACACGTCCAAAATATTTACATAAAAAAGCAACAAAACAAAAACATGGTGTTGGGTGACATTTCTACTTCTTTAATCATGTTATCTTCATGACAAATCACAAAGATGACCTGATGGGTCTTTTATAAGCAGCTAACCTGGAGTCAGAGAGAATTTATTGGTGCTGACGAAATTTCCGACATGAGTTTCTGTTTCTCTAAGTAGAGGTTACTTACAGTGGATATAAAACTAAAAGGATTATGTTTAAATATAAAACTAAAGTAATGCTATTTTCTAAATCTATTTCAATGAAGTTTAGAATCTCAGATACAGCCTCCTATTCAGTGTTCGCTTTACTATCAAGTATGGAATAGATAAGACTTGAAAGGCCTTTAAAAGACGGTTGAATCAACCACAATACTATGTATTATACACCAAGCCTCAACCACTTCACTGCCGCTCCTTAAAAAAAAAAAGCCTTAACATAATGCTTCGCTTCACAGGTTCAACAAACTTGTACAGGTAGAAGGAAAAAAAGCAGAGTTCACAAATACTTAATATATGACCATTAATAAAAACACAACATACCTAAAGGTTTTCTTGAACTGCTATGATAGATGATGCTGGAAAAAGAAGCGAGCAGAGGGCGGCCTCCTGTAGAAATCACTGACTGTTTGTCGATCGATATGACAAGCAACATTTTGGACCCAGTTGAAGACACACAGCTCTCGACCTCTTTGTAAACAAAGACTTGGAAAAAGAGCTTAAAGTCTGGACTTCTGCAGGAACTACTCTGTGTTATGTCTCATTCTGTCAGATCTCTGTAGATAACATGCATTAGTATAAGCCCCGGCTCCATAGCCTATTTAATAAACTACCTTCTAATGAACATCAGTGTTTTGTGCAGTCATTCCCGCATCCATATAACATGAGCGCTATAGTATGTTTTAAATATATCTCCTCTGTTTCCCAGACTGTTTTAGATCCTGCCCTCCTACACATCCTCTCCACAGGCTCCACATTCCACATCTAGAGAAAAAGTCCAGTCCATGGGATTGCATTACCGGTAGGACGATGCAATTCTGCCCTCTGTCTCTTCCCTTTTGTTTACTCTGCACTGAAAGATGAAATGTGGGTATATACGACGGGGTGACCGCTTCATACTTCATGTGATGCAAGCCACCCGTTTGGCGAAGAATGTGTTTTGAGACTGTAAAAGTAAACAATATAGCTTCGATGTGGGGTCAGTTTATACGGTGCAGAAGCTTCCTCTTGGGGGTGATCTATATTCAATATCTTGGGATGTGCAGTGCGTGTGATACAAGAGTTACAAACAAACTGATCTTCACCCCATCAAAACATTAACAGCAGTGACTAGTAATCCCCACATCTGGACCAGAGCGTTAGCTTAGAAGGGCTGCATTCAAATGTCCGTATTTGCAGGTAAGTAAATGTGTGGGTGTCATTTGCCACAGTTGAATGTATTTGATTGTAAAGGAGGAGAAGGTTAATATCACATCACGAGACTGGTGCCTCTAAAGAGCTATAAAGTTCTCTGCCCAGGGCAATCCGCTCTGAGAGAGGCTGCTCACCTGAAATGAGACAGCAAGGACACCGGGAGGTAAAACACCCCGTTAAACACTTGGATCAATATTAACGTGACTTCCATTTCATGCTTGCCCAATTCCAATCACCTAACAATATACTCTGATACTGGGCCGAGGCTGGCTGTTAACAGGGCAGGTTATTACAGGCACAGGGCAGAGACAGAATGTGCTGGCTAAGCTGTCAATGCCGCTAATAGACAACGAGGCAGAGTTTAAGGCAGAGTTTAACCTCCCATCACACGCCTCCATGAATGTACACGCTCTCACACACAAGGGCACACAAATTGCACAAAAGTTTTTTCTTTTTTTTTTTATACACTGGTTTTGCAAATATATCAACTTCAACTTTTGCCCTCTTTAATTCATTTTTGGAAGAATGTTAAATAAAAAAATGTTTATAGGCATAAGGGAATTTAAGGAAAGCATTGAACTTTTACAAAAAAAGGTCAAATTTAAAAATGTGGATTTAAAACAATTTTGATTTGGAAAGTGGTCAATATAATTGGTCAAGGAATCTCTCTTGGAAATCCACACAATAAATATGTTAAGCCAATTCCAAAAATGGTAACAAATCTTTGATTTTGTAAAGTTATTCTGTAAAGAGAAAACACAAAAGATTCTGAGACTCTTGCAATACTCTGCTGTCAAAAACGACACAGGCCACTCACTCGCTGAAATGTTCTTTGTGGAAAAAAACAACGTTCCTACTAACTTTCATTTCCCAAAAGTGAGCTTGTAAAACTGACGCTTACTGTGATCACAACAGTTTACGTCTGGCCTCTTCAAAGTCAAGATGGTGGCTGAGTGTATATTGTCATATCCTGCTGTCAAACCAGAAACTGTGTATTCTATTTGGACAACCAACTGGTTCTCCAATAGTCCCGGATTTTAAAGCTTTAATAATGACTCTCGAGGGCCAACTCAAATAACCTCTTTGTTTTTGTACTCTGGTGCTTATGCAGCCGGCAACCCACTAAAAAGTTCAATAGAATATCTGTCAAACCCAGGAAACAAAGTCGGGATGTTATGACTAATGGATATCCAACCTCTGAGACTCTGCACCAGGGTTATCTGCTGAAGACAGCTCCTATCTTTAATATCATGCTAATTAAAAATGAATATTCATGAAAAAAAAAAAAAAACACTGTCATAGTACATTTAAAATTAAAACTGCCAACGAAATCGACTGAAGCTCTAAAAAAGAACAAAAGATCCTTCTCACTTAAACTCAACAAAACCTCCGCTGTGCAACCACATCAAAGCCTGCTGGAAAAAGCCTGAAAGTGCAGCTCACCTCTCACGGAGAGCAAGAGGGCCTTCCGACCGCAGGCGATCCCTTTCACTTGACAAGTTTATACATTATTCTGCTCATTAAAACTACTGCATGTCAGCAGGGCTTCAGTCAACCACACGGAGGGATTAATGTCAAACAACAGAGACAAAACTGATAGCTCAATAGTATAGTCTCGTGATCTGATGAACTAATATGATGTGTATTTGTAGCATTGACTAGAGGACATCTGTCAAATAAGTGACAAAAGGAAATAATACACATGTATACTAATTTGAGCAGAGTGTAGGTAAAAAGGCCAATGGGCGATGAAGCCTGCAAACAAAGCAGATGGAACAATGGCTGACGTTGCTTTTTTAAATCTGCCTTTAGTATATAATCTTCTCCCCGGCTTGTATACAAGCATTTAAGTAATTTCATCAAAAGTATTCACAGACATTGTATGTACAGTCCAACTAAATTACAGTTGTAGTGGCATCCCACAGGCAGCACCACTTAAAGCAATGTTTCAATAAAGAATTCTCAACAACATATCTTGATACACTAGAAGCTGCACCAGAAATAGGGTATTTGCATCAGGGCTAGGCAATATTTCGGTGTTGTATCAATATCATAATTTGAGAATAGATATTGTTTGTAAAACGTAATTCAGCATAATGGTTTTATAATGGTTTTAAAGGCTGGATTACAGTATTGTGACGTAATTTTACGTTTGAACCCACTTTTATCAAAAATCTCATTGTGTAAATATATTGACCAATGGTCTACCCTGCAATATTGTTTAAATGTTGAGGTATTTGGTCAAAAATATAAGCATATAAAATGTAATAATAAATCCATTTCGTGATTTCTTTGGGGTCCGTCACTCGCTGCAGAGCACCATTCTGGTGGCATTGAGCCGGGGAGGAGGGGCCAAGTTTGTATGTTGTGTACAATCACAATCCACAAATCCAACTCACTCAGCCTTAAAGTTACAAAATACTAATAACATGAAATACTTTTTAAAACAAGAATAAATAAATTAACAGCTAAAAAGAAAAATAGTAGATCCAAAACCGATAGAATTGGCTGAAAGGTATAAGCTGAAGCCACAGTTTATTATGCATACCCTTATTAATTATTAGCAAGGTGAGGATTGTTTGTTTGTGCAGCACACTGAAAATATGAACCAAAAGTTAGGTGGCTCCTGAAGCTGACCGCTGCACCCTGAAACAGCCAGGGGTCAGTGAACCGTGTGGTCTTTATGCATGTGTTGCTATAAGTCTACAGTTATTTTAAAAGGCTACCCTGACCATAATGCATTTCTTTTAAAGGTCGGTGTTGCATGACATAAGGCAAAATCTACACAAGGTGGTGGGGCAACACTGAAAGAATGCCTGGGTCAGTAAGAAATGTTTCAGGCAAAGAGAAGAAACCATAATGGGAGAGATCCAATTTGTTCTTGAGTATGTGTTGTGATGGAAATAAAAAAGTGCAATAAAATGTATGTGTCATGTTCAATTCACAGGACTCATAAATATGTCACCAATAAAAAATAACATATGCTAAACTATATGGACAAGCTTGGGCTAACTTTAGTGCCTTTTTAATGATTTGTTCGTTGATATTCTACATTTAATATGGGGTAATGATGTCCTTGAATGTTCAGCTCCCTCATTCTGATGACTTTAAAATAAATGCTCCTTAATACTTATGCTGATCAAAGAAACGATAAACTCACCATACTCCAGCAGTGACTTGCATGTGACATCTAAGTGGGTGGATCCAATGGGGTTTCTGACAAATCTCCGCCTCCGCCGCAGGTCATCTTCCCAGTAGTCGAGTCGCCAGAAGTCGTGCAGCTGACTATGAGAGAGACAGGAAGACAGGCAGGTTAGATAGAGTACACACCCCTCACTGATGGTCTGATTACAGCAGCCACTTCCTTATCAGGGGGAAACATCTTGAGAAGGACAATCAGGCCACAGATAGTAAATTTATTAGGACTAGTGGCATGCTCTGCAGAGGTCCAGTAATGTTACCTCTGCTAAGGTCTATAGCATTAGAACAGCAGGGAGCAGCAGCAGCCACAGCATACATAAATCACAGGCACTCCCATTAACAAATACAGCATCAAATTACAAGTATAAATGGCACAGCTTGCCTCCTTTTTTACAATGTTTTTTAACAAGTCTTGTAAATCAAAGGTAGGAACCTCAACGCAGACAGCGTGGGGTTTAATGATCGGGGTCTTGGGGCGGTTGAGGCATGAGCCTATAAAACAAGCCCCCCTCCCTGCATATGTGGAGCCATGATTAAAATAATGTGCTGAAATATTCATTGAAATGATTCCCAGAGCCCTGGAGCAACCCGGCTGAAAATTGCATTTTTATTCATTATTAATAACAGCGAATTAGGGTCGTAAAAAATGAGAGAAAAAGAAGAAAACATTTCCAGCATGTGGTAACCATCTTTGTAAATGATTATTCCAACATTAGTGAGGACCTGGGATAATTTTATTGCTTGCAGCTAATGCAAACCATTACACACGTGGACTAGCATTAGGTTACTAAGTGCTGCTTGTTCCAACTGTGCACTTTCAGGATCTATTTTAAAGCCTTTAGAGGGAAATGCAGCAAAAACAAGTCTTGCTTTAATTTACCAAAGACAGTGAGGCGTAATACGTAAAAAATAGTGATGGTGCAAATAATTAGTGTGCAGTTGACAGTATGGCAAAATGTGATTACATGAGCCTGGCATGAGGTTTATTTTCATTTAATTTTTAACCATATTTTAAGCAATATGGCATCATTTGGTTTCTTTTTGTAGAACTTTTAAAGCTACAGTATGTGTATAGCACATTACAATACCCACACATAGTACATGCTATTGTAGAACAAAAGTATTTTAGCTTCCATCTACAATGTTGCCTTTGTATTATAAAAAAGCAAAAAGCTCCAAATAAAACCTTGGATCTGGTACTTCAGGATATTTTCCCCTGCGTGCAGGACACTGTAAGAGCTTGGCAGGCAGCCGTCTATTGCATTGTATGGTTTCTGCCCCATTCCCTGCCACAGCATTGAAGCAGTCTAAACAGATTAAAGTGTTACAGGGGATCACATCACAAAATACAGCCTCCTTGCTCCATGAATATAATATCTACAAAATGTCAGAAATCAAGAGGCTCAGGAGACTTAGCTGGGCTCTGACAGCAACAAGAGCTCAGTCTCAGTTAAGTATCAATCAAAATTGAGTCCATGTGCGCACGTTGTATGCACAAAGTATCATGAGTCGCTGTATGTAAAAGCGAGACTCAACGCCTTGAGCTTGTCCCTTGTCAATCTCCCTCAAAGCTTAACTGAGGAAAAGAGAGATGTCAGTGGGTTGAAAGGAGAAACCCACGTAAATGATATTGTAAATGCAAGATTACACAGTGTGAAAAATGCAAATCCACTCTAGGCAACTGCAGCGATTATTGCTGAAGATTATGTGCCCTAATTCTTGCAAATAGACAGCAGATGCCAGTGGGGGATAAATCCGCCACTTTGAAGATTTCCTTATAACAGTATTAACTGCATTTTATTTGGTCATGTTAAGGACGCTCATTTGAGACCAACTTTGGTCTAAGCCATCCATTTGTCTTTCACAGCAATCGCACGCGCAACAAACACTGGTTACAATGACTGAGTTGGATGCCAACATTTTTGATGGTCTTCCCCTTGATCTGTCCTGTGCAGATGGTTTCAGTTTGAATGTGGTGTTCTGCTATTCGAATAGGACCTGTGATGTTCTAGACTATGTGGTAAGTGCTTGACCGGATTTGGACTGTGCCAAAGTGCTGTGCTGAAGGAACCTCCTCTCTGAGGGTGGTCCAAAAAGTGCCCCGGAGGATTGCACCCCTGATGGAGATCTACAGCTGGGAGCAACTGAGCTGTCACACAAGGGATTTCTGAGATGGCACTGAGCCACCAAATAGCACATTTGTCTCTTAAAAGCATGATGGGAAATGAGTAAGAAGCAAGAAGGCCAACTTTTTTCCGTAAAAATCAGTGTCCTCCTCACTCATATGGGACCATATCATAAAATAGTAACTTGGCAATTCCTTGCACACATTCTCACAACTGCACAATGGTCATTTTGAAACCATTAATAGAAAGCTAGTTGTCTGTATTGTCTGTAAAAACAACAAATTGTCCATACAATAGCATTCTTTATTAAGCGCGGTCAGCTTGAGACCTTATTTTTCACATCAAATACGTGTCTGGCTTCATGACAACCATAAATAATGGCAGTGAACTGGCCTCCTAGAAACTGCCAAAATGTATTAGTCCCATCACCCATCAATCACCCAAATGGATTTCAAACCACATTTTAAAAGCTAATTTTCCAGCACTGATAACCTATAGGAAACAGCAGCACCATTATTTATGGATGCTTTCAGACCTGCTAAGTGCAGTAGGATAAATGAGTATGAGGACGATCGTCTATTCTCTTTTCTTTCAAATAGGTATTTAAAGAACACCTTTCCTCGAGCAGCCAGTGTTGAGATTTCTGAGTTGCCAGATCTAACACCTCAGTCTACAGGGAATGTGTTTTGTTTGTAAGAGGGAAGGGAAAGCTGACAGGCATAATTCAAAATACGATGGGGAGGAAAATAAAAGGATTGATAACAGTTTTATAGGAAACTATGACATCATTCTAGAAGAGAGAGATACTTTTGACAGCTGAAGAGAGCTCACATTAGATTAGAGAGTGATATATTCTTTGTGCTGCTGTTATAATAGGGCAGTAGAGACCCTTTTGTTTTCGAACAATAGTATTGGTGTTAGAGTAAAAAAGGTAAACTTGAGCCTGTGCAAGGAAAAAAAACAACGTGCTGTTACTCAGTGAAATGTGCTGGTTTTAGGCCTAAATTGCGTGTCTCACACAAGGCTCAGGCTACTGCTCCATGCTCACTTAAATTCATGCAATTGCCTTGTAAAATAAAATCCCATTCGATTAAAGTTAAATCATTGAAATAAAAGCAATTACACAGATATAGTCAAAAATAATAATAACTACTTTGATGTTTTTCTAGTCACTTAAACCAGAATGGCATAAATGCAACATGTGCAGGGCTGGATTGCAGACAGATGAGGATCTCTCGGTTAAAGATTTCCTTTTTATTCTATTTATGCTCAGAGGAGATTTGTGTGAGGCGGTCAGGAGGAAGGACAGGGACATGCTGATTCAATAAAACACCATTATATTCCTTTTAAAAGCTTCCATTGGTGACATGAGTAGGGGGTAATTATAATAAATACCCGTAATCAGTGACAATTCTATTCAAAGGCGCAGTGACTGGTTTCTATCACACACACACTGGACACTGAACACACGTCAGTTTTTAGTGCAGCTCGGAGGAAGACAAGTGGTCTTTTCTTTCGTTTTCAGTTGTCCTAATAGGTCCGACTATGAGTTACAACGAACATGAGGAATTTGCTTGAGATGCCAGAAGTGATGAAAAATTAAAGACAAAAAAAATCTAAACTTTAAATAAACAAAAGACCTAGTTAATTGGTACCTACCTAATATGTGCCTACCCAAACATAATTATTGAGCTAATTCTGGCAACATATTGAGCACAGACATGTAAGAAACCAACTCTCACTTTACTAAATCACATTACTTAATGGAATCGGTCCTTCCATGACATTAAAATGACAACCAGATATGCAGGTTAGTGATGATACAGAAAAGCATCAAGCAGCCAGCAGACACTAAAAAACAAAGCGAGGAAATGCTAAAAACAATGTCTGTCAACAATTGTATTCTTTTTGGAAAGCATTTTTTTACAGCCCATTCCTCAACATACTGCTGCTGGATGAAAAAAACAAAAATAAACAATACAAAAAATGACACTGCGTCAAAAAGTGGTGACTGGAAACCATATGGTGATGAACATTTCTCAGCCCACTGCTTTCAAAGAAACCTTAAAACCAAAAAATAAATACTCAGTAATTACCTCTATAAAAACACATCAAGTTTGATTATGCGTCTGTTGAATGCCAAGTGTGAAGTGACTATATAGTCAACATCATGATCAGATTATCGCAGAGGGCTGCAAATGGTGCACATGTCTTTAATTTCACTACAGTGTGAGAGACATGAGCTAAGATTCAAATGGTTCTCGCTGGACTTTTCTTTTGTAGATTGAGAGATAGAGACACAGGGAGGAATGGGTACTGGACAAAGACGAAAGGGAAACAACACGGCAGCAACAAGATTAACTCCAGGTCATCTGGTGTAATGAAGACAGACGTACGCGACCAGACGAGGGATGAGGAGCCGTACTGTACTGTCGGTGAACTCCCATGGATCGCCAGCTTTGTGGATCTCCATCTTTCATCAGAAATGGGGCACAGTCAGCCGATGCCCAGTTCAATTTCAACACCCGGTGAAATTGATGAGTGTGTGAGTGGGCCTCTTTCCAAAGATAATTAGCACAGTGTGCAAGGTTAAGAGTACCCCACGGGACTAGAGCCTGCTGTAGGTCAAGAACAAATGCAAGTATAGAGAATATCAGCTTGCAAGAACAAAGGAATCATCCGGTGATAAGTAAGATCTAATTAAACAGAGAATAAAAAACATTATCACTTGCAAGCCGTTATAAAAGGAGCGTCATTTCATTCAATCCTCTCGGACAGAACATTTAAAGATGCTATGCAGATGACTAAGTCAGACCAAAAATAGCTTTGGGGGAGTGGGCATAATAGAAGCCTCTAAATTCTGCATGAAACCATAGCAAAACATGGGCACTTATATTGCTTTTATATTGGTTTCTAGGATTACATAATTCTACTATATTCTTCCTAATTGTAACAGAATACTAAACATTAATGACAAGAATCTATGTATTTACAATAGCAAAGAAGAAAATACACATTTGTCAAAAGGAATACTATTTCTTTTATCTATTATTGCCTCCTCGGACCATGACCTCCAGCATTCACTGGGGCGTTTTGCAGCCGAGTGTGAAGCGGCGGGGATGAGAGTCAGCACCACGAAATCTGAGGCCATGGTGCTCTGCCGGAAACCGGTGGATTGCTCCCTCCGGGTGGGGACAGAGTGCCTACCACAAGCGAAGGAGTTCAAGTATCTCGGGGTCTTGTTCAGCCCTCACCTATGGTCACGAGCTTTGGATCGTGTCCGAAAGAACGAGGTCGCGGATTCAAGCGGCCGAAATGAGTTTCCACCGTAGAGTGGCCGGGCTCAGCCTTAGAGATGGGGTAAGGAGCTCGGACATCAGGAGGGAGCTTGAAGTCGAGCCGCTACTCCTTCGTGTCGAAAGGAGTCAGCTGAGGTGGTTCGGGCATCTAATTAGGATGCCTCCAGGACGCCTCCCTTTAGAGGTTTTCCAGGCACGTCCAACTGGTAGGAGGCCCTGGGGAAGACCCAGGACACGCTGGAGGGATTATATCTCCCAGCTGGCCTGGGAACGCCTCGGGATCCCCCAGAATGAGCTGGTAGATGTTGCGGGTGAGAGAGAAGTCTGGGTCAGCCTGCTTGACCTGCTGCCTCCGCGACCCGACCCCGGATAAGCGGTGGAAAATGGATGGATGGATGGAATACTATTTTTGAATTATATATATATATATATATATATGTATATTATATTACCAGGATGATTTTTGTTTATACTATCAGGACCAACCAGAGACCTTGGCCTTTCTTTTACGCCCCAGAGGGGCCATCAGACCTCGAACCCTCTGAGGCTATAAAAGGTGCACCGCCCCCCGTGCTAGAGAACTTCTATTAGAATTGATAACCCTTTCAGGCAAGACCAAATACTCTGTGCGCATCGTGAGTAAAAAGGTTCATTCCATCACAAAGTTATTATCCACGGGCAGATTGTTACCATTCATCAAGTGTGAGAGATGAAACTCACTGTTAGTCATGGGAAACGGCTGTTTCACTGCCTTGCCTCAGATCAATATGTGCCGCCATTTTCCTTTCTCACCTCTGCTACAAAAAAGTAATTATACAGAAGAAATGTTGACAATCAATAGACTAGTCAGGTGAGGTTAAGGTCTGCTGTGGGGGCCAGCGAAGGCTCCTCCGTCACCTGTCACCGATGCTGCTGATGTGATCACGGACGCCCGCATGGGAACAAAGGGAGGTTTGTCTCCATCAGCCCCTTTTACATTTCTGTTAGGGTGGTTGTGTCGAAACAATTAGTAAGCGAGGAGTGCTGGAGAATGAATGGGAGAGAATAACAAAAATAAATTGTGATTGTTTTACAAGTTTCACTTGTACGTAAGTGTGCCTGGATGTCTGTGTGAGGCTACATCACCTGCAAATAAAGTACACGGCGTAAACATCTATGAAGAATATATTGTTTGAATATGAGGTTTAAAAACATTTCTCACATGCAAGAACGTTAAAAGGATGCAAAGACAATGTGCTTGGAAAAACCTGGCACATATACATGTCTGTATAATTCTAAAAGAGTATTTAAATAGTTTCATGAATTACAGAGTTGTGATGTGTATGAAACAGTTGCTTTCTAATTTCTTCCTCCGTAGTGTGTGAGAGAAGTGCAGCACCAGAGCGACGTACCACAGTGAGGTAGTCCTGGACGTTGTTCTTCAATGAATTCATCAGCCTCGCCTTGACATCTACTTTCACTTTAGACGAGCCTGAACTTTATAATCCACTGGCAGGGTTCAGAGGTCAACAGCAGAGGGGACCAGAGGGCATGAAAAATCACTCTCTCCCTGGAAAAAACTCTGACATCCAATTTTCAACTTGATTTATCAGTGTAAAGCTAAAATTGATAGTGTGTCATTACTGGGCAGGGAGCTGTCTTGGAGAGATGTATCAAAGCCTCCTCATTTTGATTTAGCGCGGCGGATCAATACAACCCTATACTGTTTCAATTTGAGGAGTATTGATTTTCCCATGCAGACTCTATACAGGGGGACATTCATCATCAAGCAAGCATATAGTATGATCTAAGAGGGCACCATAGGGTCTGATCTGCTTATTCTTCACTCAGATCGCATGACTGCAGAGCAGCTGTTTCCAAGCCTTGCACAGAATGTTTCCTTTTCGTCAGCTGTTGTCGAAGGTTCTGCAACACAGTTTCTTACGCTGTTTTCCACAAAGAGAACAACGGCGCCAAATGGATTTGCCTTCAGAGATGCAGATAATGTGCAGATGTCTGTAATTCAGACAAAAGCAGATTCATCTCATGGTAAGTCAGACAGTTAGATCATATGCTAATGAGCACCGCTCAAAACACAGACTGGTAAACTGTGAACATTATACTAGTTTCTGCCC
Source organism: Cottus gobio (assembly GCA_023566465.1). NCBI lineage: Eukaryota > Metazoa > Chordata > Actinopteri > Perciformes > Cottidae > Cottus > Cottus gobio. Next base: position 10,080,294 of record CM042220.1, read on the forward strand.
CCTGTTTGCCAGAGCGTACTTTTGTTTATAATATATTCCAGACAAATAATACATATCTTTTGGCATGTCTCCAGGCAGAACTTAGGAGTAAAATGCAAAGCAATTTCTGTGCATGATGGTGAAAACAAACATTGACAAGTCTCTGTCTCTTTCCGTCTCTCGCTCTCTATCGGTCACACACATACACACAGACACACACACACACACAGACACACACACACAGACACACAACAGACAGCCACCTCAAAATGCTGGAGGGCTTTATATCTTACAAGAGCAGCATAAATGGGAAAGTTAATGTAGCATTGAATAAGACTAAGCTGCTGAACTGCAACACTGCCTCAAGCTCGTGAGCATATTGCATCATTTTTCTTCACCAGCAGGTTACCATTAAATTTGAATTTGTTGGAAGTTTTGCGGTATCATTTACAATACACCCACGCTCAATAACCTTTTGTTTCAATGCAAATGCTGTGCCTCTGAGAGCCTCCATAAATATTTGAACATGAGCCCAGAATTCAATGCAATAGATTTTGTCACGGGTACCACTGCTGAGGTTCAGTCAGTTTTATGAAAATCTGTACTTGAATACTGTAGCCTTCTCATTCACGGCCAACAAATGCATGTACATATATATTCTCATTTGACAATATTTGTAAAATTAAACAATTGTTGACAATAGTTGGAAATTAATCACAACATATCAATAGCTTAGAAACTTAAAAACTGGGAGTGAACATTGCCAAAATACAAACACTTGATATGATGAAGTAAGTAGACACGGTGTCCCACAGTGCATAATCTAATGAGTCCATAAAAAAAAGAAAACCAAATGTAGCTGCTTTTGACAGAAAGTATTTGAACTTTACCGCAAGTCAAAGATATAAAGAAATAGCTGTAAAAAATAATTACACCAGCTATAATATATATCGTATAAAATGCAGTATGAAATAAACCCAATGTTATCAACCATGGTTGAACATCTGCATCGTATTTTCAAAATGTAATAATAAAACCAAAGCTACTGTTTCAGCGAAGCGGCTACATTTGTTTTGGCAAATCAGCAGTGGTGGTTTGTGCCTTTCAAGGGCCCCGTCCTGCAGAATGTAGCTCATAGCATAATTAGGTATTGTGGTTAATGTTTGGGTGAACATTTTATTGTCTTACTGCACAAACCTACTGCACTTACTGCACTGAATCCTGTGATTTAGATTTTCTTTCAACAGACGAGTCTGCAAGCAGCAACTGAGGCACCCCAGTCAGGCTTTTTAACAATTGCTGACATGCAGTTACATCTGTAACAACAGATGAATGTTCAAATTCTCTTAGCAGAGTACAAAATACTCACAGTACGTTGCAACACGTCTGTTTGTCCATTATAACTAGCTCTTGATTCTGCCACTTCACTCTGCATCTGAGGGACCATGTGGATGCAGGTGAGAAGTGGGAGGCCGAGCAGGACAGCCTGCGGTTATTTTAACAGGGCCCATGGGGAAGTCTGCAACTACCACCAGGTGCTGGGCTGTGTTACTGAGAGGGTCAATGGATGCCTGGACAACACTGCAGAAACACCCCAACCCCCTTCTTCCCCCTCTGCTATCCCGGTCTGTCGGAAGACTGGCCAATCAGCTGTCCCCAGGGGATTAAGCCACTCCACACTGTAATTGCGTTTGCTGACCCGATCGCTGACCCGATCGGATCCTGGGAAAATGACATTAACTGGTGGTCCAATCCCATCACTGCAGAGTTGTGTGTACAGGTAACTTCTGTCCTCGAGGTTGGACCTAAGGTTGAGCAGCTATGGTTCACATTCAAGACTTAGTGGGTCCCACGTTGGTCTGAAGGTGAACTGGTACCAGTGTGAGGGCTTACCTCTGGGCCAGAGTCCCCCAGGCACTGTGCTTGTTGGTGAGGATGTTGACGATTTTCTGCTTTAACTGGTTGGCTGTCACATGGTCTCTGTGTTTAGCCGCACTGATTAGGTGGTCACACATCTTCTCTTCTTCTTTTCTGTCAGCAGCATATTGGGCACAGTTGGACTGATTTGAGATTTTAAACAAAAAGGGGGGAGGGGGGGGAGGAGAAAAACATAGTGTGAACCTCTTTGTATATTTATGGCTTTCAGTACAGTATCCACTGCCAAAAGTGATGTCTGACATTATACTAATAGCAATTGAGAATGTTTTACTTGAATAAAACCAGAATAATATATACCCTCTAATGGAGCATTTGTCACACTGAAGAATGTTATGGCTTCATTCAACACACTTGAGTGCATAAAGATATTAGTGGACAGCTGAGAGATATATTTCTGCTCCCTTGGAGGAGTGTAGTAAATCATGGCGAGCACAAGAAGGCAGTCCATTCCCTAACTGCGGACAGATGAGGCTCCCCGCTAGGTAGCCGTGGATGGTGCTATTAGAGGAGAAAGGAAAATACTCTAATAGCTCCACAAAGAATATAATATAGTCTGTCAAGGTTAACAAATCTACACTGCCAATATATATATAGGAATATGTTATTGTCCCCTGGTAAAGGAGTCAAATGCATGCAGTCATTTTCCTGAACAAAATATACCATAAGGACACACTGCCTCCTGTAAATTGCAAACACAAAAAATAGTAATATTGAAGATACCATAGTCCAAATAATGTTTGATATCCAAGTTTCCAAATGATAGGGTTAAATTAATCTATTTAAATATGAATTGGCCTCAATATGAAAAATGGCGATATTGGTTTTAAATCAATTTCCAGAAGTCACTGCAAGTCTCTAAGTGTTCCAGGTGGCTAAAAGTAATCTAGAGGAGCACATCTGACCTTATCTTTGCTGCTAAAACAAGATTGTCTCACTATGCCACCCTGGGGGAACCCTTGCTAATATTCAAAATCTAATTTGCTAACAGAAGCTGGAAGTTAATTGAATTTCCTGTTTCAAATTTGAATTCTGTCAGATATTATACTTCAACATATTCTTCATGCGGCAGATAACTCAATCTCCGCTTGTCAGCTCACATCACCACGTGATACAGTGACAAATATCAAACGTTATTTATCACTTTAAAGCATATGACGCTTTGCCCTGACACCAACTTAATTGTAAAAATGTCTTATCTGCGTCCTGAATCTTCAATCTTGGAGAGTGGGTAATAAAGTAACATCAGACCTAGATGAAAAGTGTAGGCTGTCTGGCGTTGGCAGACAGAACGGATGGGGCCAGGTACACTTCCCCCTTCTACTGACATTGCATATCTAGCCGTCTCTTCCAGTTTATCTAGCAGGTCAAGGATCCTCAAGAACTGTATATCAAGCAGCGGTTTGAGGATGGCTGCTTTTCCCAGATAAGAAACTCATCACTGCTCACATGTACCCGCTGCTAACAGAGGCAGGGAAGTGTGTGTGTGTGTGTGTGTGTGTGTGTATATATATGTCTTTTCTAATGTTCTACAATAACCAAACAAACTATTTTAATTAAATTAATAATTTCAATCTTTGTGGCATTTATTTGCTTATGTGCTTATTTACTGACCAGCTTGCATTTAAAAATAGAAAGGGCCATGTTTTTCATTCTCACATTTTCTTTTTAAAGACGACCATTAAGGGAAAATAAAAGCTGAATACTGATTACTGCAAGAAAATTAATATTCCAACTTTCATGTATGAAATATGATCGTTTGATCCGGGTAAATACAGAGGCAGGAGGCTGTCCTGTAAATTGGTTGGCAAATATCAGATGAAAATCCTAATTTTACTGTAATATATATTATTTTTTTTAAATTACATTTTCATTTGTTACTAGCAATTACATTATTTTATATGAATTGTAGGGGTCAGGAGTTAATCCACAGGCGGACACAATTACTGAGCCTAATTATAATAATAAACAGGAGATTTGTTTTATAATTTACCATAACTGTTATTACTATTATTTTGAGTTCAACAGAGGATTGACAATATATTCTATTTTTGTAGAAGATAGTCAAATTTGAGTGAGAGGCTGGGTCAGCCTGCTGGACCTGCTGCCAGCGCGACTCAACCCCGGATAAGCGGATGAAAATGGATGGATGGATAGTCAAATTTGAATTTGGAAAAGCGGTGATCGGTAATTCACTGCTATTCACTGTTGGTTATACTCTCTTTAGTACAATGTGTTGTCAGTAGTATGACTCTGTGCCATTAAGTTCAGATGAAACAAAGGATGTTTATACCTCAAACTCGGCGTGTTTGTGGACGTCCTCAGCTCTCTGTCTGTTCAGGATGAACTCGGCCTCGTTGGCAACCCGGACTATGTGGTCCTTCATGGCATGGCAGAGCAACCTTTGATATTACAGGGAAAGAGAAATGCAGAGTAGATTCACACACAAACTATCATTAATAGGGAAATATCCAGTTCTGTATCTGCTAAAATCTGTTGTATAGACACCGCTTGGGGAGGAGCAGGGTTGAGGAAAATATAGGTAGTCAGTATTGTGCAACATTCTGCTTGTTGAAAGAGCAGACTAGTAAACAGCATCATTTGTCTGTGTTATATTGCAAGGCTGCAGGTCAGTGACAGTTCCCTCTGTAGCATTAAGGAGGGAATGGGGTGTCATTAGACCATTGAAGCCTGTCTGGCATACTCCTGATTGACTGAGCATCCCTTCCCACTGACCAGAACATCAACCCAGTGCCTGTATTGCTGACAAGTCAGGCCGTGAACTTCTCACTTGGCTGACTCTAGAGGCTCCGTGGTCTCCACCCACATTCACATTTAAATTCCACTATCTTTAATAATTGAGAACACCCTGGCTACTGTGTGCAGATTACATGCCATTTTACACACCATTAGGTTAGCTTTGTTTTAATTAAAGCAGCCCCTGTTCCTCTCCAGTGCTCGATACAGATTGTAATTTCCCTCCTGTCCCAAGGAGAGGCAGTAATCCCGAGGCTGCATTCATCAGCTGCTATTGCCTCTTTAATTGTTGACAAGCACCCATTAATAGACAGACGTTCACTTTTCAAAGACAGAGGCTGACAGCGCCAAGCTACGTTTTGAAACCGAGAATAGATGAGAAAGCGATTTGACGAGTGATATTTGGAGACTGGAAAAATACATTTGTGGTAATATTTTAGAGAATTTAACACTAATCAATACAGGTGATCGCACTTGGAATGGCTATGATTTATATTTATATATATATATTTACAAAACAAATATTGTAAAACTGGTCTTTGGAAGTGTAAAATGTGGTTGTGAATTATTATTGTGTCTCAAAGTCTTTTTCTGGGTCAACAACATTGGGATATCTGCACATTTTGCTTTTGAGACTTTAACATACCGTCTTAACAGAGCTGTGTGCTTAAGAAAACACTGCATGCATTTGTAAATACTGTACCAACAGTAAACCTGAGGCAGTTATCTCACATACGTAGATAGTGGCTTACAGCTACAGTCATGCAAGAGAGGGGCAGCGGTCAAATTAAAGTAAAGTGATCCCATTACTGTCAGACCTTTCAGCGTATTTTCACTTTGTTGGAAAGTGGCTTTGCTTTCAAACAGCTGCAACATGAAACAGGGGAACAGCACACAACTACCTGATGTATCTGTTGTCACACATGCAGCAGAAACAACGTCTTTGTCGGCCACGCCTTGTAAAGCAAACTGAGTACCAGACTCTAGCTACCTCTAGATCTGTCTACTTAGACAGAGCAGGTGTGCAGCGACTTGAGTAACACTGAGAAATGATGTATCTGTCAGCAGCACCCTGGACAGCGCCGTGTGGCCCTACTGACTGAAGCTCTTTGTTCCAGGGCCAGCAGGGGACTCCGAGAAAGCACGGCCGGGCTGCAGCAAGAGCCCGGGCACAGAGAAGGTCTGGCCAGATGGGTCAGCAGATGGGCAAGGAGGCTGAGCCGCCCCTGATCTGCTCTATGGAAAACACTGAGTCTGGCCACGCCCAGAGACGAGAGGAAGAGGGAGGGAGACAGAAAGAGAAACGCAGACACTGGGATGTACAGTACGACAGTAGACAGAGATATAAGAAGAAGGGAGACGATAGGAGAGGGTGACCGCTCTCTAGTGTTGATATTCTTACTTCATCCAGTCGCCACAATCATATTTACCGTTACCTCCTACTGAGCGGTCACCAAGAGGTTTAGAGATAATCTATGCCTTGCCACCAGGGAACCTTTTTTTTTAGCACACACAACAAAAGTCTGCTTGGCTGATTTTATGTATTAAAGTGAATGGACACATTACCTTCCTTCGTTGATAAGCTCAATGAAAGCCAGGCCAGCGTTCTTCTGAATGGAGTTCTGCCATTCCTGAAATTGAACAATTCAGGATCCATTACTTCTGTTGGGCTGTAAATAGGTTATTCAAATAGAAACACAGTATGTAAATACATTCTTCTATGCAATATTAGATATGGGTTAGTAAAAAAGCCTGTCAGAACAGCAAGGATTACCCAAAAGGCAGAGAAGCTAAAAGAATACTTCCTCAAACAGCTTTAGTTCAAAGTAATAAAAAAAAAACACAATTTTGATCCAGCAACAATATCTTTGAGAAATGCTTGACAAGAATCACATTTCACCATCCAAATTGCATATTTCAATATAGTTAGTAATTCAAGTGGGTAAATACAGCATTTAGTTCATCTACCCTTGGAGAAAAGAATTGTGGCTATGAAAAGCTGAATTCCTGCACAGCCAGTGCGACCATCCTTTCATCCTACGTGAAAAGATCTGTACACAGGAGAGATGTAATTGTGGGATGAAACTGTATCCTCTCACTTAAATACAGCCATTTCCTCTGTCCCTTACAGTGACAGATTACTGAGCCCTGCAGTGTGTGCCTGGAAGGGATCCGAGCCCTGGGCCAGAGTGCTAGCACTTGCTGTCTCACAACATGCTCTGGAAATGATTAAACAGTTTGAGAGCGTGCCTTTCACTGTGGGAAATCCAGCTCTCCTCTACCCTCACTGAGGTGCAAATGGAAGAGAAAACAGAGAAGGCCACAGTTCAAAAGGAGGGGAAAAGGTTTTCAGTCCTGAGGGCTACTAATTTATATGGAACTCCCGACTATTCACATCCACAAGGAGCCTTTAAACTAGACTTTCTATTTCAAATTTGCAGAAATTTATATTATTGTAATTTCCAACGTGAAAGAAATATGTGGGGGTAGTTTAGGTGTGAAACAGTGATATACACTGCTTGTTCTATGTCAATGTCTGGACAAGGTAAGCAGCATTTGTTGTGTACAGTACCAGAATAAATGACATCGACATTATTATGTATGGGCATGTGTTTTTGTACAGTTGTCGTGCCTGACACATACCGGTTCACGCAAGAGTACACAGTCTGACCCTACGATACTTTAAGTCAGGGAGATGCTGCTGACAAACTGCTGAGCATCTGGTATCCAAATGTTCCCCATGACCCCCTTCCTCTGCTACAGTATCTGTCTGGAATAAGCTGTTCTTGATTTGGACAGGGATCATGTACAGCCAGTCGTCCAGGGTCCACTTGCACCGTGCTCACGTGACAAAAATAAATACAGAAATCAAGGCAGATGTGACACTGTGACGCTGTCAGGAAAATGGCAGTAGGTCAGTGGAGGAATAGCATGGACTAGTCAAATTTGGTATCTTGTCTGAGCTATGCTTGTTGACAGCTGAGATAGCACTTCTGAAGGCTCTCCTTTTTTTTCTGGAGAACAGAGCTCCCAGAGGAGGCTGCCTTTGATTGCATGAGCTTTCTCTGCTGCCCATTTGAAGGGAATTAGACATGACATGCAACTCCTTAAAAAAAAAAAGATGTGGTCCTTGATGTAAATGCAGACCATGACCAGAATGCAACACCTCTGTCTGGCTGTTGAAAGTTTGTTTAGTAGCTTGGATTTTTTTTAATGGAATTTGAATGTGCATTAATTGAGTTGTGGCCCTTTCAAGGGCGTGAGAGACCAACAATGAACTGGAAAACAGTTAACCACTTACATATTTAGCAGGAGTGGGCCTACTTTTGCATTATCTTGGTCATGTTTCAGGTAAGCTGACAAATGAAAGTCCAATATTTACTAAAATCAAAAAATATTTACTCCTGAGAAAAATTATCTCACACCTTGCCAACATTGTATTTGCCGTTGGAAACATTGTAAACAATCTGTTTACCTGAGCTTCTTCTTTCTGCCTGCAACTGCTGGAGACAATGCTAATGACAGCGACGAAACTAAAGAGTACATTATATAACTTTTGGGTGGAAAACCAAACAATTTGCTAAAAGCTGCTAAAAAGCAACATGCAACACTTGTAAATGATGAAGTTGTAGGTTCCCTTTGAACAATGTTACAATTCCTCCATCTATTTTCAATAAAACCACCACCTTTATGTCAGACATAAACTCCCACAACTCCCAACCCACAGAACAGTTTCCTGCCCTTGTGAAGATTTTCTCTCCTCCCACTTTCATCTTCGTGAAATTCAGCAGGGCACTATGTATTTGTGGTGTTTCAATCCACCCTGTCAGTGTGCAGGAGCATTTGCTTTTATCTGCTCTGCATTGCTCTGTTATACTCTCCACATCTGGAGGCCTTCCATCACTAAATCTCTGAGGCTCCAGTCTTGATCCCCCTGTATGTTTAAGCTGTTACAAGAAACAGAGCTGCGTGACCTTTTCATTCAGCTGCCCAGGCTGAGGAGAGACACACAGTGTCTGCAACTGTGGCCAGTCACACGATGATTGCTGTGATTAGTATGCATAAATAAGAAAAGGCAGATCATTAGCACTAATTCATTCATAAAACTGACAGGTTACAAAACAGAGAGGGATTAAAGGTCAGCTAAGTGCCCTCGTGGCTGTCTTAAAACATTAATGTTGAAATATGTGAGGGATATGTTGAAGTTGGCATTTTGTAATGATGTCAGCCACAGCTCATCCTGCATATGAGAAGACTTGCCGGACTTTTTGAAAGCACTTGAGATACAGTATGTAATACCGAAGATAATAATTAGGAGTATATAGCAATGTCATAATCAGTCAGAGCAGTTCTGCATACATATCAGCTTTGTCACCTGAAATATAATAAGGAGGATACTGATAACAGTTTTCCATCATTACAGAGTGATTTTAAACTCATATTAGCTGGCAACATACTGTATTTGGATTAATTACTGATCATGCAGCATTATGATACAACGCAATGGCTGATCTCCATTTGAGAGGTTGTAGAAGGACACCAAGCTGTACGGTCCAGCTTCAAGCCCTTGCTGTCTGATCGATATCTCAGCCTGGATTTCATCCCTAGAGCCCCTAATGGCAGGAACCTCTGGAGCCGCAGTAATGCTATCTGAGTAAAGGGGGGATGGACTCAAACCCTTAACAGCATGCTGACGCTCTCATCTGCAATAAATCCTAGAGCTGGAAAAAGCAACTTCCCACAGATACTCCACAGACAGAAAAGCGGTGCAAAAAGGAGCCCGTCAAAAACCTTCAAAAGAGCAACAATAACTCAAAGCTGGCTGCCCTATTTATGTATGTTCTTTGGAGGAAAGCCCCTGAATAATGGCCTCCATATAACAGAGACTGAGCTCCTTGCTGAAGAGGGCTTTGGACTACGGATACCACGGAGCGCACATAGTGGCAATCCACCTCTTCAAGGCTGTGGCCCTGCAGTCTGGATCCACAAAGAGGCACCAAGTAATGGCTTCCTTATGGGCTCCTGACTCAAGACTGATGGGCTGACAGAAGGTATGTTAAATATCTCCTGTTCTAACTGCTACATCGGGGCTTTGACCTTCTCTAAAACAAGGGCTTAACAAGAGATTCAGAGGGTCAGCTCGGAGGTGATCAGTCACTGGCAGCGTTGCACGAGGTGGGGCTCATTCTCTAAGACACGGCTCCGGATTAAAGCTCTGGGATGTAGTGAGAAGGTCCCTGGATTCTGAGACTTGTTAGTGTCTGTATGTCGTCATCGGTTTAGACAATTTGCTCATGGAACATTTTACAAAAGAATATATCTTCACATCAAAGCTTTAGCGTAGATTGAACCTTATAAAGAACAACTTGCTTTAACAGTGCCCTTAACATTTAACCAAAGCATTAGCATACAGTTAAACATTACAGGATGAATACTGAACCTTTTTTTTTTTTTGCTTAAAATATATCTTTTAAAGTTAGGTGTGTGAAATAACATACTATTGACCATGTCCAATTTTTGAACTAGCCTCTAGCAGATCTCCACATAGTGTTGACAGAAATGTTATCATGAGAAGCATAGTAGAGGAAGGCATGTAACACAGGGAACAGGAGAGAGGGGGGACTTAGAGAGGAAGACAAAGAGAGGCTGGGAAAGAGGACTGTAAAGAGGAGGAGGAAGAAAAAAACTCACCTGAGAACAAAGCAGCATGACGAGCTCCACTACCGAAGTGCTTGACTTCATGCACACTAGACCTGAAGCGACAAAACAGATGAACAGAATTCTATATTACCTATAAAGGGAGTATTTAACACAGAATCGCTGTGGGTATAATAGTCATATAATCAGTGGTGCCACAGTACAAGATAATCAATTCAAAATAAATATTCACATTTCAATTTCAGTTTAAAACTTGGATGAAGCTATATTGTTTTTGGCATATGGTCAGTGATACATAATGTATAAACCCCTACATTGTGCTTCTGAGTTGCCTTTCATAAAACTGTAAAAATAAGTATTTGCTTGCCTATATAACACATGCACACATGTATATGCAAGCCCTCTTTCCACCCACCCACCCACACACACACACACACATCTACCTTCACACATGCACACACGATCACGGAAGTGAACACAGACATTCACAGCTTCTTCCCTCATCTCCATTCTGTAGACGCTGAGCCGCAGAAGCAGACAACTCTCTAATGAAACAAGGGCAGGTGTGAAAAGCTCATTTGCAGAAACAATGGCTGCAACTGGTCTCGTATTCTGCACCTCCAATTCCTTCTCTTGCTCTTTGTGAGAACCATTAAAAGGTGCAGTCATTAAGTAAAGGAAAGAATGCTACTCTCCAGGACTCATTAAAAGCTGGCAGGAGTCTACCTCTGCAACACAGCCGCCATTGTTCAATGGGTGACGGGGTGTCAAGCAGAGAGGAGATTTGCATGTTCTTAATCTAAGATTTCAGATAATGTTATTGCACAAGTTGTTCATTGTACAGTACAACATATACACAAATCCTAATATTAGCTGCACTATTAGTTGTAATCACAATGACTACATTCTCAGGCAGTGAGGAATGTAGAAGATATCTGGCCACCTTTTCGAGGGGGAAATCAGAGCTTAACTTAATGACATATGCAACAGTAAAATAGGTTGCCAGGTTGTTCTATATAGAGACTAATACTGGACAACGACAATATACATCAGCTAATATCATAGCGTGATATTAACATTGAATTGACATGGTTGTGCTGGTGTAAAAGCTGTGCATTTGAACAAAGAATGCAAAAAATTCAGAACTCTGGACGGACGGATCTTTTGGTCGCTGGTTCCACCCCCCGCCTCTATTCATGAGCGAAGAGTGTCCGAGGGAGCGTATTGCAAATACTCTGAGAGGATGTGACCCTCTTGTACACAGAGTGCCACTGCTGACCTCTTGTTATAGCAGTGACATACTGAGCCATAAGTCAGTTCAGTCTGACACAGGAGTCAGGTGTCCAACTGACCCTGGCCTTGTGCTGGTAGACAAACTAAATGCATTCTATTTAAACACGGCCTGCCAGTCCTTTCCTGTAAACAGGGCAGGGTTAAGGCACGGGTGAATGTGGCATTGTGGGGCAATGCGCCGGCAGGCTGGGCCACTCAGGGGACAGCTAGAAGCAGGCGGCAGGCATCACAACAGCAGCAGTGTTCACACACAGGACTTAGCCACCAACTCCAAGTGTAAAGCTCAGGGTGCACTCAACATAATTGCCGCAGTGACCACGTCTGCAGGGGGGTTGAAGGAATAGGGTGAGGCGAAGGGGCACGCGGGGCACCGGGGGGCTTGACCTCGGGCAATCTAAGGAGTGATGGATGACTGGTAATTACTGGTAAATGGAGCGCCTTTGCACTACAGCACAGTATTTCAACTGTGAGCCTGGGAATGGCCAGAAAAAAAAAAAATGGAGAAAGAGAGGGAGGGACAGCTCCACCATTTGGACAAACACACTGCAACTGTGACTGAGTGTCTCGATAGAAAATTAAGATTTACAGTACATGCGGTGATTCTGCGGGTTTGTTTTGTCAGATAAACCTGCTCTAATTCATGTCAGGAAAAGGGGGCACTTTTCACAAACCCAGACAGGGTTAAACACGTCAGGTGAGGAGCACTGAGGCCCGAGCTGTCTATCCACGACCTTGTTTGTGGGGTTACTCTCTCGGCTCAGCTCTGGTTTGTCAGCTTGGTCAGTCTGCTGACAGACTTTGAGTGAAAGGGTAACAGACATATTCACACTTGTCAAGGCTATGCTACCTGATTTTGCATTCCTTTCCCCTGAGTTTGAGTAAATAGCTTTAGCCACATGTGCATGGCATACCCACATGGTTATCTACATATGGATATATGAATAGCATATGAATATGCATGGAAGAAAAATGACATGTGGCTGCTTGTGGAACTTTAGTTGCTGGAATGAAAAAACAGTCTTTAAATGCTGAATGTCTGGAGATGAGAACTTAATTCATCATTTCACCAATCATTGACAGGATTGGGTACTATAGCACGGCATACAGTACAGAAATGGTATCAAATTATTAAGACTCAGCTCATAAGTAAGCCTTCTGAAATTGATTACTTTCAATACATTAATTAAATATCAAAATACAAATTCTGATTATAAAAAAGTTTGAGCCGCTTAACAAAACATAAGCAAATAAATACAGCATATACTATTGTGTATATTATGTTATGCAAAACAATAATATTGGCAACAATTAATAATATGAATCAATAATATACATTAATAATATGAAATTGTCTCTTTAAAAATGTAGCTGGCAGTGTAAACGCTGCAAACAGACAAACTGCTCAGGAAAGTGGACACGTGTCAGACAACTTCTTTCTGAATCCAGCTTTCAGAAAGTCATGGGAATGCATTCTTCCAGCCTGCTGTCATCCTCTGCCTGTACTTCTGAAACTAATATCGGTTTTGCTTACACTTAAAAGAAAATACTTTGGCAGTGAGAAAACAGAGATATCATTTCACTTTGTGCAAATTGCAAGTGGAGAGACTGGAGGCCACACACATGAATCCACACTGCGCACGCACAGACTAATGTCTGCAGAAACAATCACACGCATGTGTGTGTGCGTGCGTGTGCGTGTGTGTGTGGTGGCCAAAACCAGCATTGGGTATAGAGTGGCAGAGCACACATGCAGGCAGACAGTCCCTGAGGTTAGGCACAAGAAGCGCTGTGAGAGACGGCCAACCTGGGGCCTTCACACAACCACCAGGAAATACGACTGGAGCTCAGAGTGGAGTGCAGCAGAAGGATCACACACTTCTAAAAACACTGTGCACAACCGAGCCAGTCAGACCAGCACTTTAAATAAATGCAATGTGACTGCTCTAACATTTCTCAAAATAAAGTCATGAGGCTTGAAGGCCATTTTATTGTGACAGAGATTACCAAGTCTGTGCTGAAACATCCACGATGCCAGGTTTCTTTGCAGTGTTGCATCAATTTAACATCAACAAACTACTACTGCATTAGCTCTGAGACATTACTTAATATTTGACAAGGTCTCTGTAAGAATATATACTTCATTTTATTTTCAATGTAATTGGATTTCAGTTAGACTGTGGAGAAAACCGGTTCTTTATGACACAAAACAGTAAAACTTCACTTCACTTCATACAAATGTAAACACAGTTAAAGATTTCACAATTTCCTACAATCACAAAAAAATACGGCAAAAATCCCTTCCCATATTCATTCTGAAATAAATAATAATTTCACCAAAAAAGAAAAAAAAAAAAATCACCCAGTAGCAAGGTGACCCACGATTCTAAAAATATCCCTGACATGAGGCAAAGGCCACCAATTATTTCAACATTGACATCTGTGGTGATGTTTAAAAATACTACATCTCAGAATAATCCTCAATATGTGGAGAGAATCATGAGGAAGACAAAACACACAGACGTCACGAGATGAATGAAAGGGAAAGCAGATCTAATCAGACTGTGACAGACTCCCAGCTTGTGTGCAAAATAGTGACTCTTCTGTCAACACCTACTACTGTGTATGCATCCATCAATGAGGCAGCCGGTGTAGTACATACAATGGTGCGGTGAAGGGGGCAGGACTCCACTCACACACCCTGGGGAATAAAATGCACCGCACAACATCTGTACCTTCTATGAGCAACTCTTGCCCATGGCTGCCCAGCAGGGTGCGTGACAGAAAGGGTGCAAAGTCCACGAAGATCTCTCTCAGGAGGGGTGCCACCTTCTCCAGGGCCCTCTCCAGCTTCGTAGTGATGCTGTCAAATAAAAACACACCAAAATGGAAGTCACCGACGGAGATTAGACACCTGATAAGAGTAGAAATGTAAGGGAGGTAGTGTTGTGCCCTTGCATTGAGGGTAAGAACAGTAAACCCAGTGCACATAGCTAACACCAGTTAGAGTGAGTCCTAGTGGGTGCAGAGGGTAACCAACACACAAGGGACGCAAACCGAGCCGGATATCCGTGAGATCACGGTTACCATCGAGGTAGATGTCAATAAGAGAAGATTGTATCTTGTCAAAACGTTAACACAGAAGTTTCTTTGCACTTAAAGGGGATTTCTCAGCCGTTTGTTTGCATTCTTTGTTGTGACATGTTACCAAGCTTGCACATGGGATAACAGTTGACTGCATAGGGAAGTCTCTGTGTCTCCTACACACTCACTACATGCTGCTGCTTGACATTATCTAAGCACCTCAGACAAACTGTGAGCTGGAGTCATGCAGCAATACAACTCAGACTGTATACGAGCAGAGATACGACTCAAGCTGCAACATATCTCTGTGCTCCTACGTATGTGTACAAACACAGGTACTAGGCAACATGAGGAGAGTAGAGGCTTGTTTTCCCAGCTAAGATGGACAGAAAGCAGCGGGATAGAGAGAAACAGAGAGAGGGAAGGTTTTGTTTAGGATTTGTATGGAGTGTGCAGTGTAATCTGCTTTCCAGCACCCTGGGAAAACACAGCAGAGGGATGACAGGGGGTATAGGTGGCTAACATGAATGTCCTTGCCTAAGACACTGGCCTGCATCTCTGGAGGCTGCTTGTAATCCTGTCAGGGAGCTAAAGGGTTTGAGCTCAGGAGGTGTCAGTCCCTGGCGCAGTGGACACTGGTCCACTTCACAAAAGGCACTGAAATAGAAAGAAGAATGAAAAATGAAGCCACAGGCAGAACTTGCTTCATGTTGTTTTGTGACTTAAAGCCTGGGCTCATGAATGAATTATGATGTGATGAAATACACAATTATACTCTTTTATTTGGTATTTTCAGATCAGCGGGATGTTTTTTTTTCCTTCCCTCATCTAAAATATAAAGCTCTGCAGCGAGACAGTAGGTCGACTATCATTGACTTCACAGTTACGCTAAGTGATGTCGGTTACTGCTGCCATGGCAACTGAAAAGAGAGAGAGAGAGAGTCTGGAGAGAGACCTGGTCTCCCGGCAGTCAGTGGGAGAGCAGGACTAAGGACGTCTGTCACAAGCTATTAGAGCAAGTGAGGAAGATGAGTCAGGGTCACAACAAGATAAACACACAGGAATACACAAGGAATTAGGCCAAACTTCGCCATGTTGTTCACAAAAAAACACAACCATATTTATGTTGTCTTGTTTTGACGATGTAGAGGCCAAGACAAGCGTTTCATCAAAGGTGAGCATCTAGACGCCGATGCTATCCATCAAATCAGATCAAGTAAAATAAATAATCAGTTCAATGGAAAAGCAAAATCAAAACAAAAATAGCAGAACATTGAGGAAAAACAATGTGTGTACGAGTACATTGTATTAATAAGTCACACGATTTGAATAAAGTGAGTCAATGAACACAGGAAATACAAGTGTGGTTGAACAGAAAGGGCCCTTTTGTACCTCATGTTTTCTTCTGTGTCTTCAGGCATGGGGGCCACCGTCTGCACGGCCGGCAGATTCTTACTGGTGACTCCGTTGACAAAACTGGAGGACGAGGAGGAAGAGGGGGCTGCATCAGTTGCTCCTGCCGGGAAGACCACCAGAAACATGCATTAGCAGAAATATTACTTTAAATGTGTGTAATAATCTTTGTTTCATAATCTTTAGTCAGATGAGGGTTAACTTTTAGGTAATTAAAACACATGAAGTGAAACATATTTGAATTATATATTAATATCATTAATTCAATAATAGTAATAATAATATATCATTTAATATTTGTGTTGAATAGCATCAAAGTTACGTTGTCAAAACTTTAAAAACAAAACATTAATATATGTTCTAGTCCAGAGGCAGTAAATTCATGTAATGGCACACAGACTAAAATAATTGAAACAATAAGAAAAAAGAATGGGAAGTTATAAATCCGGCCTGACAGCCAAGTCAAACAAATAAATACTTGGTAAAAGTGTCACATCGTGCACCAAATCTTTAATTAAATCCAAATGCACCGACGCTGGTTGCTCAAGCTGCCGTCAGCAGCAACATATGGAACAATTTTGCTTACTAAAGATGACAAACATGAATAGTCGAATAACATATCAAAACAATGCATCAAATTGTTGTATATTTTTGTTATTAAATCCAAACGTATAGTATAGTGACAGCAGTGGTTTCAAGGTAAGCCCAGAGTCACAAGTATGAAATCATGAGGTCAAAACCAGAGTGAGTGAGATCATGGGGTCTGGGTGAAGGCCTGTGGCTTCAGCTGAAAGCACACTTTATACATTTCTCACATTCCTTGAGAGGCGTTCAGAGGAGAGGCCTTTTTTTTTTTAAATAAAGCACATTAAAAAGGTGTTGGAGCTCCTAATGGCTCTTGGTGTTAAGTGGGTCCTTTCAGAGGCCCAGACTACAGGAGCCCTGAGGTGGAACCGGCTTAATGCAGCAGAGACTCCTGAGCAGCAACGTGACAGCAGGGGGAGGGTTAGAGGGCTTGCGGACAATCACACAGGAACACACAGTAGACAGGAAAAGCTGTGCGTACAAACAATTTTCACCATTATAAAAGGCATTTATTTAATATACAATTCAGGTAGATTTAAATGGAGCTGTTTGGTTGTTCAGGATCAGGAGGAATACTTGTGGCTGAAGGAGAGCAGTATTTAGTTGACAGTGCACAGAGCTGCTGCAGCCACTGATAGGAAGGTAAATAGGGCCATCTAGTGGTAACACTGAGCCCCTGCAGACGCAAACAGGATCACATGATCATTAGATCCAGTTGATGGAAAGTGCTTTGTTTCTATTCTCGGACTGGCATCAGACAAAGCGAGGTCTGGAAAACGAACAGCAATTACTCAACATGCTCTAAAATAGTTGTATTTGAAATGAACTACATTAGTAGGGCGGACAACAGGAATGTGATTACAAGCCCGTTCCAGTAACCTTGTGCTTGACCTACCCGTGGTGTTGATCATGCTTCTGGGGGTCGTAGTGGCAGCAGCAAAGATGTTGGGGGTGCTGCCAGCTGTCAGCCCAGAGGAGGTGCTGCTGCCGCTTCCCACTGTGTTAACTGTGAGGCTGCCAGGGGACGTTTTCTTCACAGGCACCACCACACTCCTACAGGAAACAAAAACACACACACACACACAAACACAGTTAGAAACAGAAATTCAGATCTTTCGACTGCACTTCTTCAGAGAAAATAACTAATGCTAGATGGGCTGAAAAGGGGCAGATGAGTGGCACAGTAAAGAGGAAAAGATTGTGGGTATTGTGTGCGTCGGTATTTTTCCTTACAAAGTGCCCTTCAGCAAGACACAGCTCCAGCGTGCTGCAGGGACTGCAGGTATAGGAACAGCAGATTGTTGGTGAATACAACCTTTTTATTTTTGGCAGTATGCAATGTTGTAGTTGAGCACAATAATTGGGAGTTTGCAAAACGTCCTGGTACCAGGGGTTGAAATCTAATTAGACAGCCATACGTAGCTTTCACAAACGTTGTCATAATAAAACGGACTCAGTGAATCCAGCATCTGAAACAGAGGCCCGAGAAAGTGGAAACCTTGACTTTAAAATAAATAAATAAATAAATGAATTCATGTTTTAGAAGAGAAACAGGGAGTAGCCATCGTCATCGTCTCTTGGTGATCTCGGGCCCTGCCAGCATGAGAATGCCCAGACAGACTTTAGTCAGGACATCGGGAAAGGTAAACATCCGGACCTGTAACTCCATCCGTCAGCATAACGCATGCAATGCAAACACAGACACACACATGGACGAGAGGCTGAAGTAAAAAAAAAGAAACCGAGGGCAAGAGGCCAGTCAGAGAGCTACAACACTTTCCCTTACATCTGCTCGGCCCTCTGCTCTGCTCAGAAGAGCTGAAAACATCCCCTGCCCCAATTAGAAGCTCTCCAGGAGCATTTTGGCAGTTGTTACGGACATAAATTTGCATCGTTACATCGCTACATAGCTACCGCCTGTGTTCGTACTGACAGAACTACAGCTCATTGCATGAGATTCAACGCCTTTCTATTTGGCATTTGCTCTGTACAGACATGCATCTGTTTTTTGACAGAGTGTAGCTATTATGGATTATGGCTTACATTTGGAAAGTTTTTGATAGAAGACTTCTCTAAAAAAAAAAACACATTGATAGTAAATATGCAAGAGGGCACCAAGAAACTGAAAAGTCAGAATAAACCATGATGAACAATTAGGTACATTAAGTCAAATATAAGTCAAGTACAATAAGAACATGCATGCACATGTGAATGTGCACA
Organism: Cottus gobio; assembly: GCA_023566465.1. NCBI lineage: Eukaryota > Metazoa > Chordata > Actinopteri > Perciformes > Cottidae > Cottus > Cottus gobio. The sequence goes on from CM042220.1 coordinate 10,099,215, forward strand.
CAGTCTCACACTTGCATAATTATTTCCATTTCCAAGTATACACATTGTCCGCACACAACTTCATATAAACACTGTGTAGTGGATAATGTAGGTAATACCTTCTGGACTTAATGCATATTATCATGGTTTATTCTGACTTTTCAGTTTATTGGTTTTATAATTTATATGATATAAAAACATCGCGCGAACAGCGTATATCATCTGAAGCTACCAGACTCTTAAAGCCGGCATGAACATCCTCTTAGAAGGCCATGGAAAACAACTTAATATAGTGATTTATTAATGAGCAGTGGCTTTCCTTATATTGGTGAAAGCTACTGCACACAACATCACATGGGGCTAAAAGAGAAAGGGGCAGAGCTCATGAAATAAACATGGCAACAAAAAGGCATTGTGGAGCCTTGAGATGAAAGTTACACTTGTGACCTCATGCAACAGCGAAGGAAACACAGACACACCACTAGCCCACCAGACCTCTGCTCACATGCAATCTGATTGGCCAAGGAGTAAAGATGATGCAGTGAAGCTGGCCCTGCAAGAGCTCCCTGACAGGAAGGAGAAGGAGAGCTTGTCCTTATCAGGTCTGCAGTTGGCCTTAGGGTTTGTGAGGGTGCCAGATAATGTCTTGTTCAATCTCCGGCAGTTACTCTGGGTGACACAGGCCAGGCCTCTGCTCTGTCACGAGCTAAGACTGCTGTCATCTGAAGAAAATCCCCAGAAATCCTTCCTCAACAAAACAACACAGACTTTTATCATTTCATGTTGCGATTACACTGTATTTCCACAGTCCATCTCATGGATGAAGTAAAACATGCTGGACTCCATGGTAAACAGACCAAACTTGGCATTCAGGATTTTTTGTAATTAATCTGACTTCCTGTTTAACCGCGTTCTCAAAATGTTTAACGCCATGGTGTTTTATGTAATAAATTAAACAGCTCTGTCATTTCTCTCTCAAATACGCAAAAAGTGGATTATACTACACATTCAATGACCCTGTTTCAATGACAACCACCTAGCAAAGGAAAAATAGTCGTACAATACATATATTGTTTTATTTAGCAGATCAACATCTACTGTTAGTTAAGAGAGAGCGAGAACAACTTAAAAGCAAACAGGAACTCTATCTCCAGAGATACAGCTGTGCTTTGAAGAACACTGATGACAGGAATCATTTATTTAGTAGATCTCTGTGCTGCTCTCCTTTGTGATCCCTTCGACACATAACAGAACACGAGGAGCGCGTTTCGTTTTGATTGCCGGAAGTCGCCGTGAAATGAATCTTGCTTTCCGAATGCATCCCTCGCGGATGCCACAGCAGAGGCCTGTCTGTTCCTTGACATAACCGGGACGTTGCATTTGATCTCCAGGACTTAGATAAAACATGGACCTCTTTTAATGAATAATTAATTAGCGGAGTACTCATGAATAGATATCCAGCGCATATTTTATTAATAGAATTGTCTTAATTGAGTTGCAGAGAATAAAGAAAGGATTAATCTTGGAATTAATATTAATGAGGTCTGCGGCTGTGGGAGATGACTGCTGTGTAAAGTATAACCAAAGAAATGTTGCCTCTAGAAATCCAACAGATGGAATCTAATCTAATGGCGCTTTAGTCAGGAATACAGGAAAGCACACAGACGAAATGTGCTCACAGTACATTCCACACACAAATTCAATTAAAACCAATTATCATTGCTCTACAACATGGGTAAAATTAAATAAGTAAGAACAAATAACATAGCTCATAAGGAGACTGCTGGTAAAGAAGAGGGGGAAAGGGAGGAAGTATTTCTGTACTGTATTCCCATCTGGTCTAATGGACATCTGGATGTTAAGCAAACCAAACCTCCTCTATGAAAGTCTCTACTGGAGGGGCCTCTGCAACGACTGCTCCTGTGCGCTCCACTTTAAGCCATTTTTTTCCTCCTTTTTCCTTTTTGATGTTGTCACTCCCAATCTATTGTCGCCCTGACAGACAAATGAAAGGCCTGTCCATGTCTGGCAGCTCATTTTGCTGGCAGGTGGCAAACAATTAGACACAGCAAATAGAGGGTGGAGGGGGGGGGGGGGGGGGAGCGACATGAAAAGCATGAGACAAAGTTGTATATGTGGTCAGGAGGCTTTGTGTGAAAGCATTTCAAAAATAATACACTTTGCTGTGGCGACTCATTTCAGGCTGCCAGTTCCCATTACGGGTGTGAGCGGTGAGGGCGACAGGCCTGGCCATGGTGTGGCGTGAGGCCGCTTCTGTTTAATCTGTCATCAACGCCCTGGAGACCCCCACCCTCTCAGCTGTCCTCTCTACGCACACACTCCTCCATCTTCTCCCCTATTCATCAGGCTCACCTCAGCAGCAGCAGCATGCATTAAAAAGGAAGGGAGGCCCCATTGTTCCTTCTGACTGTGTTTCCTCTGCCATCTCTCTAGAGTCCGGCAGTGATTACACAGACAGACACACACACTCCAACCCAGTGGTGTCCAGAGGAAAGGAGGAGATTTTGTTTGTGCTAAACTGACTCAAATTACTTTCAGAAAAAATATGATTTTCAGAACGTTATCAACCGTAGGAGATAGGGATCAGACGCATGGATAGGGATAGAGATAGGGATCAGACGCATGGATCTTGAAATCCCTTCAGGAGCAGGTTTGTAAACTCCCAAATCCATACGGATTACTGTGTGGTTTCATCTAATCCAGGAACGTAAATAAACCGCAGCAGCGCCTCAGCGCTCCAGAGACCTTTTCAAACACAGGAATTCCTCGTTGAGTACAATACAAGTGGCCTGAAATGAATAATATGTTGCATGCTACTTGGAAACCATTAGTGGTAAACTGGTGATCTAAAATAAACTCAGAGGATTAACTACAGCATTTGAGTGATAGCATTTACACACATGCACGTACACAAACATCTTTTATGGCATGAAATATTTATGTTAGTTTAAATCTCAGAGAATGACAAATGTTTCAGATAATTAATTGTTGTCTTGTTTTAGATCATCTAGATTTCCTTTTGCCTTTGACAAAGTTCAGTTAAAGGACCATACTGGGGTTTTACCAAGTTATTACTTCGTACTGGAACTACAAATCATGTAGTACTGCATACTTCACTGTCCAGTTGTATAGTTTAGCTTTTTTTGTCAACATCAAGTTACATATATTACTAAAGATTGTGACAAATACATCCAAAAAGCAACAGCAAGTGTTTTAAAATGGTTAACTGTGATGATAATTTGTTTATTCTGAGATGTATTATACTTGGCAAAGGGTTTCTGGCAGCTAATGTCAGCATATAAAGAAAATAATTTGAAATATTATATATGGAGCCTCAAAGAGGTTTAGTGACTTCACCTACAAGTTTAAATGTATAGGATTTGTAGTAAATCTGGTATACTTCTTTCACAACAAAAACCACAACAGGGATTTTCTGAACTACCAATGACACTTCCTCACCTGTCAAAGGAGTGAAACTGCATGGGCAGCATGGCCTGGGCCTGGGTGTTGGCAGCAGGGTCTGGGTAGGACACCGCCTCCAGCCCAGCCTCCAAGCCCTCCACTGGAGCTGCCACCAGGCTCTTCAGAATCTCCCTCACATTGATGCCCTTGTTGGGCTGGCTTATGCTGATGATGGAGGAGGGTGGTTTCAGCACCTCCACGCTGGGGGATTCAGACAGACTCTCCTGTGACCTCTTCACCTCTGAGGACAGCGTAGATATGAGCAGACCCGCGGTGGGGTCCAGATCAGACCCGTTAAGGATGCTGGCGAGCTGCTCCTCTCCGATACCAGAGTCTGAGTGGGGAAGGGAGCTTTCCATGTGGCGGTCTGATGGCACAGGATGGTCCTTACTGCAGTCAAATGCTATTGGTGTTTCTGCAGAACATACACACACGGAAAACAGGGAGTGAGTGGTAGACTAGAGTCAGCCACAAAACAATATATGTACAATACTAATATTAATTGGATAAGCGACTTCAGTGATTAAAATAATCAATAATTATGTTTTCTGTTGATCCCTACACTTTATCGATACATTTATCGATAACATATCACAAATATTTCATAGTGAGTATATCTAGCTATGCCTACAACCAACAATATGTCAAGAAAAGTAAGAAATTAGGATTCAAAACTGAATATTTAACCAATAGCATTGACCAAAACTGCATTCCAGAGCTAGCTTTACATTCCTAGTCAAGGAGTAAATGTAGTATGTCTAGAAAGAGCCATGTGCCAGCACAGATGCTGAGATATTTATCCAGAAGCTCTGGTCCTCTGGTGAGATTATCTCTGTTATTCTTCTTCTGTGCTTATAAAAACATACATGAATCCTTCTTCAGCTGACTCCTGTCTGAAGGCTTTAGAGGATATCTATTGAACTGCTTTAAAACAGTGACAGAGGAGTCAGATAGCTGCTCTCTTATTATACCATATAATATACAGTACCTTTCTATATACTTCGCTGCCGCGTGTCAACCAACAATCTTTTTGGAAATCTGCAGCATTCTGTGTGTTCATAAGTTGAAAATGCATTGTCTATATAGCAAACAACTGTTTTTTTTTATCCTCAGAAACCTGCAGAGGTGCCTTTCTAGCCTGATGTTGGTTCATACTAACCCTGTAGTTACCTACAGTAGATGCAAGGCCGGCCACATTAATATTCATCACATGCCCCCCTAACGAGGTCAGCAGGGCCTGATTTAGCCAGCAAGTCGTCTGGCTTCCTGGTCCATCAGACAATCGCCTGCCACATGCCGTCTGGAAAATTCCCCCATTTTCTGGTGAAATTTATGAAGGCGGCAGTGTGCCTCTCTCCTCCCAGCAACCTCTATGATCCCATTCTCCTCTGGTGGATTGCTTGCCTAATGGGCACTGACAGATGGGGCTGAAAATAGCAAGCCTGGCTCCACTGCCCCAAAAACCCACAGTAGTTGGCCAGCATGCTGCTTCTTTCCCATCTCTCAACATCTCCCTGCTCATCTTCCCTTTCTTTATTTTCTGTGCGTTCCAAGCTCTTCAAATTGCGCCCTATTTCCTTTGGCCTCTCCCCTCATCCTCTTGTTCCTTTTATTCACTTCACCCTCTGTCTGAATGGAAGTTGATGAAGTATGCTCACTCGTGTATTTCATAATAGCAAGTTGGCACAGCAGCAGACGTTGCGTTAAGTCTTTGTAGGCAACCACTGATTTCCTTTCATGTGGCTTAATGTATGATTTATGACTTGAGGCAAATAATACCTTTCATTTCTGAGAGAACGATGATGTCTAATCAAGTTCATAACTTCCATCTCCAGTGCCAGTCTCCATTTGCTTCCAGATTTAATTCTGCGCGATGCAATTAGCAAAACTCATGAATAAATCATAGGTGATCCAGTGGAGTGCAGGCAGGGTATCCCTGCTATTTTACTAGATGAGCTTTCAGCTCAAGCTAGCAGCCGTGCACCAGAAAGGACCAAAGGCACCTACTATTCATTTATATCAGACACAGTCACCACAAGCCAAGATTAGTGAGCAGGAAGAATGGATGTGAGAAAGGTAGGGCACAGCTGTCAACACCTGTGCTGGTCGGGGAGTTGATCTCCTGACGCATGCTGCGGCCCGATTGGCTTATCCTGGCAGTCTCCCGTTGTGGCTCCAGGATGTCGCGGTACTTGGAGACCATGAGGACAGAGATGAAGTACACCACAGCTAAAGCCAGGAACTGGGCTTGCTTACTGTCATCCTGTGGGGAGGAATCACAATACCGTTATGCAACTCTCTATTGAGAAGATCTCATTTCACACAATCCACTGCCGCTGTCTGAAATGGTTCCCTCACAGCTAATGCATGGAGCATGAAAACACATTCAAAGCACTGCCATTACTCTCTTACACATTTCTAACACTTGCTTTGATATATATCCATTCAAATTGTGTGGGCTTGTGTTCAACAGGCAGCATCTCGTTCGACAAGAGCATCGTTAGTGTTTAACCTGTTGATTGAAGGATATTACATTGCACACCTGTTTGCCTGCACACAAAAAAAATGAAAACCTACTTTCATCCTCTCTGCCTGCAGTCAAGTCTTTGTGACAAACACATGCATGTCGTGCATGAATACGCCCTGCACATAGACACACATCAGCACTCACCACATCACGAAACACCACAGCGCGCAGCCGATTGATGTCCACATCCTGCAAAAGGCGATCAGGGTCCTTGATGGGAGACATGTTACTAGGGACAGTCTCTATGGCTGTCTAAAGCAGAGAGATAACACAATATGACATGCTACTCTGTCCAGTCAAAACTCAATACAATTTGTTTTTGCTTTACTTTTCTTTTTACATAATTCAAGATACAAGAAAACTGTCTTATTTGGAACTGATAACATTGTCCAACATTTGAATGTTAGTTCACAAAGTCAGATTTAGTACCACAGGGTATGACTTGTAGCAGGCTGTGTTTTGGCAAGAATCTGGTGATACCATACAATCATGATAAAGGTCCAAAAAAAAGGTCACGCTACGTTGTGCCTTCAGTTGACAAACTGAAGATGGATTACACTGCTATCTAGCAGTCGAGGGTGTAAAAACAACACAAAATGAATCACTATCTGCAATAAATCTTTGCATGTAAACTATTCATTTAAAATGGTGTTTTTGAGAATGAATACAGTATAAAAAATAACTGCAATCTTTTCTTTCACCGTCACTGCTCAGGATAGGAAAACACAGGTCACACTATTAAGAATGGGGGTGTGTGTTCTGTACAGTAACATGCATTGTATGAATTATACTTTCTAGGCCCACACAACCTACCTTGTTAGAAGTCACAGCATTTTGCAGGAATTCCTGAGTCTTGTTGTTGTTGGGAATGGAAGACTTATTCCCTCTGTCTCTGTGTCTCTGCCTGCACTCAAGACAGTTCCTAACAGCCACACAACACACTGCGCACACACACACACACTTAAGAGTTAAATGGAAATTAAATGTTGATAACATGCATGACCTCTTTAAAATTAATCAGTTATCTCAGATGACTATTTGTTCCAGGCTGTCGGTACGGAGGCCGGGAGTGAAATCAGCAGCCAGCCTGATTTCACACTGAACCCAGTGATGAGAAGTTGTATGTTTGCAACAAGGACACTGTGAAGGCTATTTCTCATCCCCCAGAGCACAACTTGGAGTCATCAAGCCAGCAAACGTAGGCTCACGCGCACACAAGCCCACAGGCGCAAACAGATATAGACACAGAAACACTCACGCACCCCGAGACAATAAGAGACATAAACACACAAACTTTCCATGATCTGATTCATGGATAAAATAATTCCACTAAAAACAACTGTATTTTACATTTTACAGTTGACTCAACACAACTCAATTGACTAATTCTAATGAAGGAGTTATCTACTTTGCATTCTTTTTGGAGATTAGAGGAATTATTAGTGCGTGAAGAGAATACTGTCATGGTATTTTCCAGCTCATCAATTTTCCAGTTTGACTGGAAAAAGATGCGCCACCGCATAAAGATGTTGCAATTGTGTTACCGTTTCACTGCACTGACTGATGTTCACATCTACGGCAGCAAACACACGATCATGATCTTACCGAGCCTGAGGCACTGACGCATCAGGCCACCGGAGGACATGTTCTTCTCGGCCTCAATCTCACTGAAGTTGAGGGAGCTTGAGAACACCAACACGTCCACCATAACCATGAGACGGGACAAGAAAGTGATGGCGGTCTCGGAGGACATGCCCTGCGTTGCCTCGATGTTCTCCACCTCCGTCTTGCACAAGCAACAAGGAAGAAGACATCAGTCACATAAGAAAAGTGCAATATCATCTCTGCCACATTCTCACCTCTAGTTTTGGTTAAAGCGCTGTTCAGAAATATGCAATTGAAAATGGAATATCCCAGGAATTAACACAGTGGTGGGTGCTGCTAAATTTATGACAGAGACACTCAGTGGCAGCAGCAGCAAGGGGCCTTATTTATTCCATGAGGCTGACTGGTGTCTCATATCTGAGGAGGCAGAGATTATATTCAAAATTGGAAGAATTCCTGGAGAGTTTGATCCGAGTTCAGCTGACTATCCAACTCCACCCAACCTGATATTTTATCAAATATTTTTTTGGGGTTGAGCCCAAGCAAACACTTAGGGTTGAGCTCATTTCCTTTGTGTTAAAACACAGAAAGAAGAAAAATATTTGTAAATGGTGCAATCTGCACCTTTCCACAGGGATTGTTTAGATCCATTTAATGAGTATTAAGCACAACAGGGTTGTGAATACAGTAATTAAGAGAGAGAGAGATTTTTTTTTAAAAGCACAAATTAGAGTATTTTTTTTAATACTTGACACTCTAGAGATTGCATAGACAAAGAATAAAGATAAAGAATATAAGATGATTAAAATCCATTTAAGTTCAAGACAACTAATTAAATGTGAAAATTACAGTGAATCAATAAAATAAAAACTTAATGACACCCAGGGAAGTTAAATACAAACTGCTTCAATTAATGCCAAGGACATTACTTTGAAACAGAGTGAAGCTGAGCAAAAAATAAACACAAATAATTGTTATCTTCGACAGGTCTGGAGTGTAGTACACTAAATACAGCCATATACCAAAATGTTATAATAAACTACCACTAGATGGCATTGTCTTCCCACAGTGAAGTTAGTGAGGGGCACTTACAGTGGGAGAGGTGGCCGCTGAGAGAAGGGGCAAGATCCCTCCACAAGCGATGATGATGTTGTCTACCATTTGTGAGATCAGGTGGATGGTGTTGTGGACAAAAATGATGTTCTCATTACTATTAACAAAGTCCATGACAGATTTTGTGGAGTGGCTGCAGGGGATGGAGAGGGAAAATGTATTATTATGGGTAAAAGCATGTTTCACATATTATGAATCACATGGCTATTTTACTCTGGTATTTTCTAAACATCCTATACATATATGTTTACTGCAGTTTAAATATATTCCTAAAAACAGCAACACAATGATATGTTAGTTCTGTTCTAGTGTCACCAAAAGCACCATGCTCACACTCCTGCTCATAAAACCTCTTCACACACCTCCTCCAGACATGGACGTCGCTCTCCAGTGCAAACAGCAGGTCGGTGAGCAGTCTCTGGTGCATGGCTGACCATTTGAACTCTGGGATGCGGAACATGGTGGTGCGTGGGCCGGGGCTGAACTGCCGCCTCTGTTCCTCGGTCATGGGGGTCCCTCTGAAGCCCAAGTCCACGCGTATGTCCCTCTCCATTTGAGTAGCTAGGTGGCCATGTAGACTCTGATGGGTGACCAATAAATCAGTAAAATACACTAAACAAATGCGTTTGGCATCGCACATTCAATCAACATTTGCTAATCCTATTCATCTGTCAAAAATCGATAGTGCACCCATAATGAGATTTAATGCTACCGCCATACTATTCACTTTGAATGATGAATTGCCAGAATTGAAGTGAGTCCTCAAATAACCTCTTCCTGCCTGCGGGTGAGGAAAAATAAAACAAGCTTAATTCAACCACTAAATTTAAGTTGAATGATTCAGCGAGGTGCTGCAAAAAAAGCAGTTGTGATGAATGGAACATGAGCAATTACGCAACACCAGAGTAAGGTTTAAAAATAAACCCCGACTCCCACTGGCACTCCATCAGTGACCCAGTCTGGGCGAACGAGCCTGACCTCTGAGAGAGCACAGCTCATACAAGAGGAGGGGAACAAGGAACAAATCCCAGGCGACGGTTGCAGAATAAGGCTTTGTCTATTTCTGCCTTCCTGTTGGCTCATCCGACTATTCCAGCAGCCCACTTTCCCCCAGTCTCAGAGGGATGCTGCCTGATGTGCAGCAAGCCATTATTTCCCTAGTACAACCATAGTTGGGAAAAGAAAGGGTCCCTCTGGGTCTGCTATTAAAAAACTGTTCACAAAAGGCCGACACATTCTGACAATGGTAAATGGTCTCCCTACTCTGGTCTCCACTCTTTGACTGTGGCGCTGCTCTGTTTCAGTATTCATGATCGTCTGCTGTTACATTTCCCTCTGACAAAGTTTTTCATGTTATTTTCAACCTGGCGAAGTCAGCGAACCTCTACCATTTCTTTCATGTGAAAGTCTAAAATTGGGATATTACTGGAGAACTCAATTTACATGAAGAAAGTTCCCTAGTGATTTAACTACAAACAAACCTGTGTGGTGGCTGTCGTCTGAATCTTGTTCATCTCCTTGTCTTTGCCATCATCTGATCTCTCGGTGTCAGACATGTTGCTTGTTGCATCTGCTGCACTGCTGGTCTTAACAGATGAGAGGTGCCCTTCGGATGCAGCTGTAGCTGCACCCTCGGTGACCTCTGGCCTTGTGGAGCAGGCCTCAGCTTTGCTACCAGCTACAGAGCTGATGCCCTCCAAGGCTCCCTGTAGTTCAAACTCATCCTGCTCCAGGATACTGGGTAAGGAGCCGAGCTCAGAGCTGCCCGTCATGTGAGCAAGAAGGCCCAGTTCATCACTGGCCTGGCCGGTGTAGACTGGAGGCTCTGGGCTGGGCAGTACCAGAGGCTGAGCTGTACCGAGATCAGGCAGTGGCTTGTCGTCCATGCTGCCTGCCACCTGGCCAAACAGGAAACTGTTGCTGTTAGGGATGCTGTCCTTGTAGTCATCTAGAGTAATGAGAGGGGGTGCATCCTGGTCATCCATGCTGCACTTTGGCAACAACACACTGTTGACATTACTGTTGAGCTTTTCCACGGCAGCACAATAAACATTATTCAACAGAGAATCCACCTCCACCAGTGCTCCATTCTCAGACACTCCCAGAGCTTCAGAGGACAAGTCCAAATCATCTATCTTAACCTCAGTAGCCTCCACCTTTTCAGCCTTGATGTCCACCAGAAGGTCATGAACTTCGACCCTGACCCCATCTACCGTATCCTCCGTTCCTCTGAGAGCTTCTTCAGGCCCTTTTCCTTCAGCCAGCAGGTTGCGTGAGTCTGCACTCTCATAGTCCTTTTTACTCCCAGGTGTCTGGGAGTTCTCGTCCATTTCTCCGTTTTCACTTGCGCCATTAATGCCAGAGGTCTGAGCAGATAGACCAGAGATGGTGCTGACAAAACCCTTCTTTCCTTTCTTAATATTCTCCTCTTCCTGGCGCTGGTACTCTTCATATAGCTTAGCCAAGTACTCTTTATGTGCCTCATATGTCACCTATAAAAAGGGCAACAGTATAGACAGTGTCAGCCAGATATTCATGATAGAAACGACTGTGAGGATCATTTTAGAAGAAGCTTAACAATTAAGACGAGCCAAAATAGATACAAATGCCTCCATCGACAGCAGAGGTCAGTGTTTCCATTGTGTTGTACAGTACAGGACTTACCTTAGAGTGAGCTATAGAGAGAGTGTCCACCCACACGCGCCACCCTCCCCACTCATACTTGATGGCATGGTAGAGCAGAATACGAAAGATGTTATACACCATCTCAGTGATCTTCTGCTCGTCAGAGTTTTTAGGGTTGATGTAGCCAAGAGAAAACATCCAGTCCTGCCATACTGAGCACTGAAGCAGACACCTGTAATACAACAAATAAAATATGCCTTATGGAAGTTTCAGTAATCCAAGTAAACTCTGATCCTCTTATTTTTAACAAGTTTAACATTTACATTTGATGTTGGTGGAAAAGGGAATAATGTTCAACGACATTCTACTTACGTCAAACTTAAAAAGCATTTATTAAGCATCAATTATTCTTTCTGCTTCTCCTCAAAATCTTTCCAGTGTTATTTGGCATTTTCTTATTCACATTATAACAGATTTCTTGATCATTCGGCCATTTATATTTTCATTTGTTTGTTTAACTGGCAGCAGCAAAACAAAATGACAGAAGATTTCTTAAAAAGGGTGGTTGTGGGGAGTGAAAACCAATTAAGTGCGTTTTATTTGTTTTCAATTCAACAGTTTAACTGGAGGAAGCTCATTCTGCTTATTAATTTTAGGCTAATTATGTTGTTGATTTAGGTTGGTGGTTTCAAAAGACTTATAATGTAATTGTGTGTGTCTTAAAGCAGGCGTGTGTGTATTAGAAGGAGAGATTAGGTGGTGGGAGAGAAAGTAAACAGCAATGAGCAACTGTCAATAACTGTCACAGAAACATCTGCTGTAGAACATGTGCATGGCTAAGGATGATTTAGCACCAATATGAGTGAAGCTACTTGAGCCTCTTAAACATGGTACAAGGAGGGGAAAATGGGGTGCCATTCTTTTTTTCTCTCTTTGACACAGTAATCAGCTGGATAACTGATGGAGGGAGCGAGTAAAAGGCGGTTTAAGTTCTGCTCACCGTCTGTTCTCGCGGGTGTTGCTGAACAGTTTGATCATATCTGAAAGGAAGAGCCGCCGAACTTCCATCAGCTCTGAGCTGGGAGAGGAACTCTTCAACAAGCTGGCTACCACCTTGAGAATCACTGGGATCACATGCAAACAAACAAACAAATAAATACATATGTATATATACATACAGACAGTCAATTTGACGGATTACTGAGATTTGAGAAAGAATACAACTCAACGTGACACATATCAGGCTTACTTGGGTTTTGAATCTTGACGGTGGAGTCGGGCTCAGGATGTGGTTTGTGAACTACCTGTGTGCACACCTGCTCTGTCAGAATCTGGTGCGGGGAGCGATGAGAAGACATGCAGTCACACATTCGGTACACCGAGAACAATTGCGCAGTAGTGTTGGAACATTTTGAGAGGAAAATGTTTCGTTACCTCGTAAAGAGTGTTGTAGGTCGTAACGGTCACAGTGTTTGTGTGCAGCATGAGCCTCTCTCCCAGGAGAGTAAAAAGGCTGTGAGTGTGCATGATCTCCACCTTTCTCCTGCACACACACACACACACACACACACACACACACACACACACACACACACACACACACACACACACACACACACACACACACACACACACACACACACACACACACACACACACACACACACACACACACACACACACACACACACACACACACACACACACACACACACACACACACACACACACACACAAAGTGGCTTGTTTAGAGCTCCCTAAGCCACTGAAAGGATCAGTGAGTGCCAGCAGCTTGCTTCCCTATTCTCACCCACAGGGAGCCGGGCTCTGGAGACAAGTGTCAGAAACTGCTTGCTGTCATAAATTAGGTGGGATTTCGTTGGAGGTGTGTAGGATAACGAAGTTGGCCTGTCACTAAGAATGGCTCCAAGATATAACAGAGGCATACCACAGGTGAAGGGGTTTAACAGCAACAAACTACCTCTGCAAACAGCACAAGGACTGCTGTCACAATGTTACGTCAAAGCTGCTGCCACTGCCTCCAGACGAGTTGGGACTCTCCTAATAAGTAGCCAATTTTTTTGTTTATTTTCTTTATTGCAGAGGCTGGCAAAAGGCCCCTTAGGAGAAGAGTAGCATTTTCTCTCAACTGCATGAATATGGAAATATTGGGAGAAAAGAGCAGACTGATGATGCAAAGCAAGCTGAGGTGGAACTCAACGAAAGAGGTACAGTAAGAGGATGGGCCTGGTGGAAAACGCTTTCATGGGTTTAAATTTAGAAAAAGTCAGTCTCTGTATCAGTTAATAAAAATACACTGCCGTAAGATGGATGAGGTAATCAGACTGCAGGAAGCATATTTGGTTCTAAGACAATATACTTGAAATGAAATATTGATGTTTTATCTTTAAGTTGATGATTAGATGGTTGATATGGTCATATATCCGGACTTTTCAATCGTGCTTATTCTGGTTGTTTTGCGCAGCATGGTCCCAAAAAAAAAAGAATAAACTCTTATAAATCTATCCTTCACATCATACTGACTATTTGACTCATCAACCCACACGGAGCTAACAATATCCAATGTTACTGAATTAATGCAAGTTAAACAACAAATGTAATTAGCAAAAGTAAAAACATCAACAAAGCACAGAAGAAACATGTTTCATTCTATATTAATTGCACTAGCGCCCATAGTTTAAAATGTATGAAAACTATTAAAGTGAGGGCTGAAGGCAGGCTTTCATGACGCCCTCATGTCCCTTGAGGATATAGGCCTTTTCACTAGTGCTGGGGGGAGGGGGGAGTTGGTACGGGCCAATGGCTGCCCTTTTCTCAATTCAGCAGGCTGCATGAACACCTGGTGCCCTACCATTGTGAGCACATATCTTCCCCATCCATCCCTGCATCACAGGCTCTCCATCCGTAGACACTCTCTCTCCTCTCCAATGTGCAGCAAACAGAAGATATGCTGACACATCCTCGTGGGTCATTTATTATTTATTTCACTTTGTGGGACACAAACTTAAACCTCTTCCCCCGTTCTCTGATGTGAAGTAATGGTTTCAGGGCTCGACACAAATCTGGCAACCAGTCAAAAGTGTTTGGGCTTTTCCAACTGTCCACTTTTTCAAAAGAGTGGCAGTAATAGCAGAATCCTCTCTCAGGATGTAAATCCTGACTTAGGTGATTTTTTCATTTTGAACCTATTAGCTTCTCCAAGTTTTTACACAACACAAGAGTTGATAACAGCCTTCAACATGTTTCAGACACCCATTCATAAAAACATGATAATGTGTTAATCTTTGGATTATTAATTAGAAAAACACTTAGAGTTTAATTACAATCTACAGAGCTTTTGAAATTGGTTACTTACTTGTGGCCCAAATGCTTGAGGAAGTACCCAAGGACTTTGAGGGATTGTACTCGAATGCTTTCACTCTGAGAGGCCATGAGCTTGTAGATCACCCTGGAATAGACACAAGCAGTGAACGCTAGCAACCGCACACTGGCTTGACAGAATAAAATATAGCACTGTTGATGAAAAGGCCCTCCGCTGGTTAGCTGACAACCCCTTTCCTTCAGAGTGAATTTACATTAACGTTAAATGAATGTCCTAATGAAAGGAGCAGCCCTTCCCTGATGAATTCCTCACTGAGTGCACTTGTATGTAACAGAACCACACGCGTTTAGTTTGATCATCCGTGTCATATTGTAAAATCATTATGTTAATATTATTACATTTCTCACTGAACATGTGAATTATTAATGCATTACGTATGCACAAGGCAACAGCACAAGTGTTAGGTGCTTAGGTATATTTTGTGCAATCACCTCTTCATATTGGGCCTGAGCAGCGAAGGGATTGTGCCTTCCCCTAAGGGGCTTACCGTATTCCATTCCTCTGGTCAAAGGCAGGGATCATGGAGGCGGGATGCTCAGACATGAGGGCAACCACCAGCTGCAACACATCATGCAGATTCTCATCCTGCAGACACACCAGGAGAGAAAGACTATGAGAAAAGGGAGCAGGTAAAGGAAGAGAATAAAGTTTTTGTTCTTGGTGCAGCTGCAGCAAATACATATACACCTGCAATTGTAGAATGCACCTGGGATCCCGATACACCTTACAAATGTACATTGGCAGTGGATCGCCATTGCACAATTAAAAATACTTTGCTGACTGAAATTGTCCATCTGGCTGGAGAGCTTAAACGCTGTCAAAAATGAATTTGAGCGAGAGAGTAACACGTGACCGTGTAGCTTAGTGCAGCAAAGTGGCCCACTAACACGCTGAAGGGATTCACCTGCTGCAGGTATAGACTCATGTACCTCATGCATTGTTAACAAGTAGTTCAGGATACTCTGCAGCTCATCTTCCTTCACGCCTCGGTCCTGAAAATACAAAAACAGAAGAAAGATTAAAAGATGTATAAGGCGAATACTTGAAGGGTCTGCCAATATCCCAAAAGCATAAACAGTTAAAAAGAATGTCCTAGAAACACATTTGCTATCTGTATTTGATGAAGTAGTTAAAAGAAAGAAACACTGAACTGTTTCAGCACAACTGGTTTACTTCCGCATTTTTTAGGATACACTGAATTTATTGAGCAGACCGGCAGAACTTGTTAAAGGATGACACACGGAGGGTTGACAATCTCCATATTTTCTCTGTGCAGCTCAAAATCAAGCCGTGTGAGGGGCTGCGAGGCATGAAGACAGGTGGGATATACCTTCAGGATGAGTTGCTTGAGGAAGAGAAGCATGAACGCCCGCAGAGAAATTATTTCTTTCTGGGTCGGCCGTGGACCATCTGTAGTTGAAAAAGAGAGAGGAGCCATGAAACGGAGAAAGTAAGACAACAAGATATCTTCCAGTTTTCTTGTTCCCAGTCTCATTTATATTGATGTCTTTATCATTTTTTACACATTTTATTTTTGGTTTTCTTCACATGATCTTAAGTTCCTTTGCAGTGTTTTTTTGATTGGTAACCTAGCCTTGAAGTATTTATCTCATTGATGTCTTGTGTTCTCGTCCTTTGAGCTTTAGAAAAAAAGGCAGACAAAAAGTGACACCTTGAATGACATCTTCCGTTTTCTTCGCTCCATCATCAGCTTTGTAGTGACTTACTGGATTTGCCTTGAATGTGCGTATCAAAGGTTTTCCACTAACAACCTCGACAGAGAGTGTGGCACAAGGAGCCAATGTTCCACTTTGGAAACGCATAAGAATTTGCACATCAACAATTAATAAATGATATTTGATATAAGTAGCATGAAGGAGAGGTAATTCTGAGTAGTTTATTCATCATTCATGCTGCAACCAAAGTGTATTCCAGATTCCCAGGTAGCCTCGGTCACAACGTAGCGCTCGGGCAGCCAGCCCAAGGTCACCATAGTCACACCTGCCCATCACACTGGACAACCGCTCATTAAAACTACCCAGAATGCCTCTGCCAACTTAAGGTCGCAATCAATCTCTGTCATGAACCTCATTCAACATCTGACGGGCCGAACGTTGTCAGCAGGTGTACGTTTGCCGTGCAAATATAGAAAATGGCAGAATATGACAGAAAGCATTGATTAACTGTCATAACACGGAGCTGCTGCTGCCCCGCTTTGTTTGGCACAATGATTAATTTTGACACTGTCAGATCCTTTGGTTTTTCACCAAAGATATTTTACACGTACACTGAATAAGAACACTAATGGGCTGCAGCAACAGAGGGATAAATACAACACAGAGCTATTCAGTCACACACACATCCGAAAATACAGGATATGGCATATATTACCACTTATAACAATACGAACATGAATCCCCTTGAGATTAGCGGCACTCTCACTGTAGCACAAAGGCTCCCTTTTGGCTGTAAAACCTGGCATATATTCATTCATTGCTTATTCATCCTGTGCAGCCAGCCAGGTAGAAACACACTGACACAATCTTTTACATTTGCAGAGGTATTAAATGGCAGAAACTGGGCCAGATTTAACAGCAACAGCCTTTCAGGGAAAAGTGGTCCCCTTGCCCTATGTCTCCGCCTCTCCTCTAAGCCACGATAAACTCCAACCTCCACCTTGGCTGGACACGTGTTCATTTGAAATGGGGACAGTGGTATGATGACAGATAGAGCGGCAGCAGACACCTGACCATCCTGCTCCTCCAACCACCGGTCAATGTAATCAATGATGAGGCTCCCTGAGGTTGCAGGAGGATGGCGAGTGCTGCTGCATGCCGACACTGATTAATAGAGGGAGAGAGGAAAAGCCAGTGCCGGGACCGAGCCCGACATGGAAGGGGTGATAAGAACATTACCGCAACCACTGCATCCAAGTTATTCACAACCAATTATGCTCAGCAGCCCTGCACAGCTCTTGTTTCTCATTCACATATTGCTTTACTTCCTGCATCCCAAGGGCACAAGGAGAGATAGTTTATTGAAAAAACAATTTATGTCCACGTGATTAATGCAGGAATCTTATTTCGGCTTATAACTGACGGTAATAAAGTCTTTCATACACAATAGAATGTGTCCTGCATACTTGTGCAAACCGTTCAATATAAGTATCATAGTTTCAATCCATAAATGCTTTTAAATAAACAGTGGCTGTGAAAATACTCTAACGCAAAGTATTTTTATTCAGTCACAAAAATTGGTTTCCAGGATTCTTCTTGAGTTTTAACTAACAAATGCATTGCCTGATTGAACTGCTCTGGACACACACACACACACACACACACACACACACACACACACACACACACACACACACACACACACACACACACACACACACACACACACACACACACACACACACACACACACACACACACACACACACACACACACACACACAC
Organism: Cottus gobio; assembly: GCA_023566465.1. NCBI lineage: Eukaryota > Metazoa > Chordata > Actinopteri > Perciformes > Cottidae > Cottus > Cottus gobio. Next base: position 10,117,411 of record CM042220.1, read on the forward strand.
ACACACACACACACACACACACACACACACACACACACACACACACACACACACAGTTTTTAGAGTTCATAGAGAAATTAAAACTTCCCCACCTGTTTTCACTGATGAAAAAAATTATCCTGGCAAAAAAAGGTAAATCTTTTACATAAACACAGGAGTGAAAACAATTTCGATCAGATTGGATCTACTGAATTTATTTGCCCTCAATTGCCTCTCAGGGCTTCTGTATCCATCTCTGAGTGGATTCATCATGTTTAAATGTGTAAATCTGAAGCAAGTCAGTGTTGAAAGAAGTGCATGCGGATGCCAAACCGTTCTTGTTACCTGTAATCAGTCATTTGTGTCTTACATGAGATCCATTAATCACAATGAAGGCACACACAAGCCTTGATGAGATTATTAATCTGGAGCACCTACATGTCGGTCACTGGTGATTTCTCTTGTAATTGGAACAAGACAGAACCAGCTTGAATTGAACATGGAGACTGGCCAACAGCTTTGCTGCACATCATCTCATTATTCATTATGTAGTAAAACAGAGGCAAGGCCGAGACAAAGACAAAGGGAGAGTGATGGAGACTGAGACAGATTATGTGTTGGCTTGTGGGCACGTGTCACAGACTGGAAGAAGTGCATCTTTCTGCGAGTGCCTGCAATGATTATGTGTATAACTGGATGATACATGGCTTAAATTTGACAGCACTCTTTATTAAGACCCGAGGAAAAAAGAAAAGAGGCACTTCCAGAAACAGAGTGAATCGCTGGAGGAGCGCCATTTTAAATGTGTTCTCTGTGTCCCTATAATTGAACACTTCATTATCTGCTTGTCTCTCTCCCTTTTTGTTTGGACATTTCTCAGTTTTGAAGAACAGAGAGGAAAAAACTGACCTGGCAAATCAAGCACAGATAAGTGGAACCAGACCCCACTCTGGAGATATTTCAAAACGGATCACTTCTGTGGGGAATTTTCAAAGACTTCAACAACAGTCAGCACTACATATACAGTTGTTTTTGAGAGGGCAACATTTAGGTAAGGCTTAACTAGAAAGCTCCTTGAAGGAAGGATAATAATGGGTATAGGAGGTAAAATATGGAGTCCAATATGTGTATTTGTGCACCTCTTTGCAATCAAAAAAATATGTAAAGATGTCTGTTGTTGTGTGTATTCCATCAAGTCTCTTCATCACAGCCTTGGAAAACCGGTCTTTGTGTTGAGCCGTTCTTCTTACCTGAGCTTTTTACAATATGCATTTCTTAACAATAAAAAAGAACATTATGTATAGATTGCTATCCCATAACCAGAGGACTGAGTTCTGTTTTTTGTATTAACGAGACCCTGTGGACCCACCACCCGCAGGGACAGACATCGGGGTCTGGTGCTATGTAGACCGGGCGGCGGGCCGGGCAGGGGGCCTGGGCGAGCCGATCGCCGGCGACATAGACTAGCTCTAGGGACGTGGAACGTCACCTCGCTAGCGGGGAAGGAGCCGGAGCTGGTGAGGGAGGTGGAGCGGTACCAGCTAGATATAGTTGGGCTCACCTCCACGCACAGCGCTGGCTCTGGAACCAAACTCCTGGAGAAGGGTTGGACTTTGTTCTTTTCTGGAGTCGCCCAGGGTGAGAGGCGCCGGGCGGGAGTGGGGATACTCACGAGTCCCCGGCTGAGTGCCACCGTGTTGGAGTTTTCCCCGGAGAACGAGGGGGTCGCCTCCCTGCGCCTACAAGTTGCGGGGAGTAAGGCTCTGACTGTTGTTTGTGCTTATGCACCAAACAGCATTTCGGAGTATCCGGCCTTCTTGGAGTTGGTGGGAGGGGTCCTGGAAAGGGCGCCGCCTGCCGACTCCATAGTTCTCCTGGGAGACTTCAACGCTCACGTGGGCGACGACAGAGAAACCTGGCGGGGAGTGATTGGGAGGAACGGCTTGCCTGATCTGAACCCGAGTGGTGTTTCGTTGTTGGACTTCTGTGCTAGCCACAGTTTGTCCATAACAAACCCATGTTTGAACATAAGGTGGTTCATAAGTGTACCTGGTACCAGAACACCTTAGGCCGGAGATCAATGATCGACTTCGTAATCGTATCATCTGATCTGCGGCCGTATGTTTTGGACACTCGGGTGAAGAGAGGAGCAGAGCTGTCAACTGATCACCACCTGGTGGTGAGTTGGATCAGATGGCGGGGGAGTCGGCCAGAGAGACCTGGCAAGCCCAAACGTGTAGTGAGGGTGAACTGGGAATGTCTGGCGGAGGATCCTGTCCGGGAGGTCTTCAACTCCCACCTCCGGAAGGACTTCTCACACATCCCGAGGGAGGTTGGGGACATGGAATCCGAGTGGATCATGTTCAAAGCCTCTATTGTGGACGCGGCCGCTAGGAGCTGTGGTCGGAAGGTCATCGGTGCCTGTTGTGGCGGCAACCCGAGAACCCGGTGGTGGACACCGGGGGTGAGGGAAGCTGTCAAGCTGAAGAAGGAGGCCTTTCGGGCTTGGTTGGCCCAGGGGTCTCCTGAAGCAGCTGACAGGTACAGGCAGGCCAGAAGGACTGCAGCTGCGGTGGTCACGGATGCTAAAACTCGGGCATGGGAGGAGTTCGGGGAGGCCATGGAGAAGGACTTTCGGTTGGCCTCAAGGAGGTTCTGGCAAACCATCCGACGACTCAGGAAGGGAAAGCAGGGCCTTCCCCAGGCTGTTATCAGCGGGGGAGGGGGGCTGCTGACCCAGACAGAGGATATCGTCGGGCGGTGGAAGGAGCACTTTGAGGAACTCCTAAACCCGGTCAACATGTCCCCTGAACAGGGGGCAGCGCCTGAAGACTTGGGGTTGGATGAACCCATATCCCTGGCAGAGGCCACTAAGGTAGTCAAAAAGCTCCTTTGTGGCAAGGCGCCGGGGGTGGATGAAATCCGCCCTGAGATGCTGAAGGCGCTGGACTTTGTTGGGCTGTCTTGGCTGACACACCTCTTCAATGTCGCATGGGGGTCGGGCACAGTGCCCATGGACTGGCAGACCGGGGTGGTGGTTCCCATCTTCAAGAAGGGGGACCGGAGAGTGTGCTCGAATTATCGGGGTATCACACTACTCAGCCTCCCGGGAAAAGCTTATGCCAGGGTGGTGGAACGGAGGCTCCGACAGTTTGTCGAACCTCGGATTCAAGAAGAACAGTGCGAGTTTCGTCCTGGTCGTGGAACAGTGGACCAGCTCTTTACCCTCACAAGGATACTGGAGGGGTCCTGGGAGTTTGCCCAACCAGTCTACATGTGCTTTGTGGACTTGGAGAAGGCTTTCGACCGGGTCCCTCGGGGCTTTTTGTGGGGGGTGCTGCGGGAGTATGGTGTGCCGGACCCGTTGCAACGGGCCATCCGGTCTCTGTACGCCTGCAGTAGGAGCTGTGTTCGTATCCTCGGCAGTAAGTCAGACACGTTCCCGGTGGGTGTTGGCCTCCGCCAGGGCTGCCCTTTATCACCGGTCCTGTTCGTGACTTTCATGGACAGGATATCTAGGTGCAGCCGTGGGGCGGAGAATGTCAGGTTCGGGGATCTCAGGATAGCCTCTCTGCTGTTTGCAGATGATGTGGTCCTGTTTGCCTCCTCGGACCATGACCTCCAGCATTCACTGGGGCGTTCTGCAGCCGAGTGTGAAGCGGCGGGGATGAGAGTCAGCACCACGAAATCTGAGGCCATGGTGCTCTGCCGGAAACCGGTGGATTGCTCCCTCCGGGTGGGGACAGAGTGCCTACCACAAGCGAAGGAGTTCAAGTATCTCGGGGTCTTGTTCACGAGTGAGGGTAAAATGGAGCGGGAGATCGACAGGCGTATCGGTGCGGCTGCAGCAGTAAAACAGGCGTTGCACCGGGCCGTCTTGGTGAAGAAGGAGCTGAGCCGAAAGGCGAAGCTCTCAATTTACTGGTCGGTCTACATCCCAACCCTCACCTATGGTCACGAGCTTTGGATCGTGTCCGAAAAAACGAGGTCGCGGATACAAGCGGCCGAAATGAGTTTCCTCCGTAGAGTGGCCGGGCTCAGCCTTAGAGATAGGGTAAGGAGCTCGGACATCAGGAGGGAGCTTGAAGTTGAGCCGCTACTCCTTCGTGTCGAAAGGAGTCAGCTGAGGTGGTTCGGGCATCTAATTAGGATGCCTCCAGGACGCCTCCCTTTAGAGGTTTTCCAGGCACGTCCAACTGGTAGGAGGCCCCGGGGAAGACCCAGGACACGCTGGAGGGATTATATCTCCCAGCTGGCCTGGGAACGCCTCGGGATCCCCCAGAATGAGCTGGTAGATGTTGCGGGTGAGAGAGAAGTCTGGGTCAGCCTGCTTGACCTGCTGCCTCCGCGACCCGACCCCGGATAAGCGGTGGAAAATGGATGGATGGAGTTACCTTTTATACTCCTGCATTGTCACAGACACATTGTGAAGGAACCTAATTTGGGTTCAGTCACTATGCAGAACTCATGACCCGAGGTCAACGTATGAGATAGACTGTAAAGCTTTTCCTCAACCTCAGTCTTCATCAGGGGAGTTCGAAGCAACGCCTGCGCTACTGCTGACCATGAACCTGCTGATCTCATGGTCCTCACTCAAACACAACTCTGAGATTCTCCATCTCCTCAGTGGACAATATCCTCAGTCACCCATAAACCCTGCGTTCACCTGGCCCCCAACCCAGACACGTATATCTATCCTTGACGGTGGAAGGCCCACATAGCACACTAACAGACATTATATCAACATTTGCACTCATTACCGTGTGACTCTCCTGAATAGCGAAAACAAAATGCAAGAATCACAGTAAGAACACAATAGCACATCCGGTCTTTATTAACCCTGTCAACCCCTGTTGACATCTCTGACAAATCTTGTGATGCTCCTATAAAAAGCACAACATAAATACGACAGTGCCCGAGGCTACACAGAAACAGATTTCGCAAACGAGTGATTCTAACATCAAAATCTATTATTCAACAGCGGTGAAAGCTCTGCCAAGAGTGTCCAACGTAGTGGACGTGATCGAAATAAAGTCAAGCGAAGAGTTCCGCTGATGTCCAAGCTAAATATAGCTCATCGTCCTCGAACATGAGCTCTGGATAGGTTGAGCTTTCATCAGGCCTTGTTAAGTGTTCTCCCACAGCATAAGAAGGGATAAGGGACACTGCACCGTGCAGGTGGATGGGACGAGGAACAAATTAAAATCTGTACAAATGAGAGTGAGGATCCTGTGGATTGACCCAACTTAGAGATGATGTGCCCATATTATCCCAGCCAACCTCAGTCTCAAAGTCCCTACCACTATTAGTAGGAAATCAATTAGGATCACGCCCAGCTCTCGCAGATAAAGAATGTAGGCCAAGTGCTTTGGTGGGGCATAAAAATAGGCTAAAATGCTGCTACGTTCATCCAACTGACAATACTGGGGAGAATGTGTTTTCATCTTAGAGTTCATAAATAGGATGTTCACTTGAGATAGAAGACCATTATTATTGGTGCTAACAATGTCGACGGGTGAAAAGAAAAAAACCCTTATGACTGTATGAGAAGAATTACATAAACGTTGTCAAGGCAAAGCCGGGTCGGCCGTGTGTGCTTGCTGGATTCCCTGTGAGCGTGACCCACTGGCTGGCTAATTGCCACCACTCGTACAGCGGTTCAGCTCATAACTCCGCCGCAGCCCGAGTTAACACTGTTAGCGCTGTTAGTGTCATTGCCGTTGTTTGCACTGCTCAAGCTGTTGGCACTGTTAGCTCCATGTTGAGGGCCCTGTGGAGGCAATCCCACAATCATTGATTTTAACCATCAGGGAGTACATTTCATTAGAGATTGGTGCCGCGTAAACTGAGCGCTCAGTACCATTGTAAAACAACCCCATATACTGCGACAGACAGTCTCAAAGAATAATGGAAAGCAAAAAGGAAATGACAGTCCAAGGACACTTTCACTTCCAGCCTTCCAGCCTGCTCTGTGAAGTATGGTTGTTTCATAGAGAGAGGATGCCAGTCATCCTCCTGGCCCAGGTTTCAGAGGCCTGACACCCACACCAAGCATCCTCGTGCAGTGACAGTGTTGATGTGGCGTGCCTGCCTCACTGTCATCTGCAGTGACGACCACGGTCCTAACAGCTGACAGGCTTCCATGTGGGGATGAGTCATTTGAAATGTGGGGGGGCTGCTGCTATTTCAGGAAGACCCTTTGATATCAGGATTGTGACTGCACACAATGATTGTGATTGGTTTACTCCCAGTGATTTCCTTTCCAAAACACTGAACTTGGATGAGATGGATGGAATACAGTGTAAATAAAAAAACAAGCAAAATCAAATCATAGTCCACAGAGAAAAAAAAAAGCGAATAAACTTAGTAAGTATAAAATATGCTCACCGAGACCCTTTGGCGCGATGCCGCTGCCGTCTGCAGGGTTGGTGACCCAGTGGTAGTACTTTAGCGTATGCATGAGCTGAAGCACTGTGCCCACGCGACGAATCGTGTTGTAGATGGTTGCCGTGCCAATGAACTCAGCAGAAAGGTAGGTGTACAGAGAGAGCTGTACCTGGAGTGGGAACACACATATATTTATGTTATTAAATGCATAGTGTGATTAATCCCCTGAACCTTAAACCTTTTAGACTAACTAAGGCATTTTACTGTAGTGGATTGCAGCAGCCTGGTATCCTTATCCTTGCAGGTGTATGGTAGGGATGGCCACTGACCCTATATCGCTCAATTTCATAAATCGCGCAGCTCCACTCTGTTCAGTGATGATTAGCATGTCCTCTGTAATTAGCAACAGACCTGACAAGAATCCTTAATTCCACAACAGCCATTCCAGCCAGAAATACTTGAGGCTTTTTCCCCTATGTCATAAATGATAGGATATTAACGAGTCAAACGTGAGTCATGATGAAAGGCGGCTGCGTGGTTTGAGGCTACTGAAATTAAACACTGCAGATAAGGGAACACCAGGCTGTTGGTAATCTAATTTACATGAGAACGGGAAAGTAAAATGCACTTGCAAAATCGTATTTGTCTATTAGGTCAAGGTCAGGGGCCCGTGTAATATATGCATATCGCCTGCTGCCATCATTCACACAGCTGGCTGGCTCTCTTTACCCCGTGCAGCTCGAGGATAGGGACAGAGCAACTGGGACTTTGTGGCATGTCCTAAGGGAGAGAGCCGGTGTGGTTCTCTGTGCCGATGGAGCTAAAAGTGGTCTAACCCACTTCATTACCTCAGTGTTTCTCTCATTTTTCCTCCCTCTCGCTTTATGCTCTATTTTGGAGGACTGTCGCAGGCAGGCCTCCAGACACTTTGTATTTATTTCCTCCTTTTATTTATTCATGGATTGGCCCATAAGCAGCATTCCTGAGGCAAATGTATTTGCCACACAAACTCAGCTCCTTTGATATACCTCATCCCCTTTTTTCATGGGTCATTATTTAAAAAGAAGTGTTTGGGGAGGAAGGGGAGAGGTGGGGGGGGGGGGGGGACGAGTCTGGAACATTAAAAAAAATACTTGGCATTGTTTAGGACCGCAGAATGGAAGTGATGAACTCTGCAACATGTAATTTATACCTCTGTGACACTTCTCAGACACAATGGTTTGGTCGATGTCTGTTGGGCCCAAAACACAAACGATCATGGGGTAAGACTGCATAAAATTCTCATAATAACTCAACTGAGTCAACACAGTTCTGCATTTGGCTCATTAATATGAGTTGCAATTTCAGAAAAACGTCCATCTGCAATGATATTTTACCTTTACTTGTGTAGACACCTCTTTACGGAAGCAATGGCGACGCAAAGGAGAGCCTTGTGTGGTTAAAAGCTCCTGATATAGATCCAAGTCACCTGCCCCTTCATGCATGGGCATGCCTGCAGGAGCTCACCTTGGCAGGGGTGTGGATCCAGATGGCGGCATTGAACAGGATGTGGTCACACAGTTGCTTCAGCAGCGGTGCCCCGTGTGTCAAACCGTCCAGATACTTTGCAAAAGAGAGGAATTGCTCCAGTACTGCCCTGGAGATGTGTTCACGTGATGACTGTAGGGAGAAGCACAAAGGCATGTTAAATAATTATAACATTGACAAGCCTACTCTGCTGTAAGCATGTATTTATCCTTCTTGATACAGACTGCACTGTGGAGCGCAACACCCATCGGTAACTGTTCAATGATTGTCTCTGCAGTACCCATAGAAGAAAACAGGAGAAAAAGCCTACGTGTCACTCACAAAAATAGCAATATATGTAAATCTGTAAGAAAGGTGGGTCATTTTGGGTTGAATAAAGCCTGATTCACCATTTCAGCAGCTGTTTGCAGTTTCCAAATTTGAATTTTTTAAAAATGAAAATGCTGTTATGTTGTTTTTCACCTCTTGTTAAATGTTTCTACTGCAAGGTATTTAAATGCAGCATGCATTTTTTTGGTAATTACATATTGGAATATACAATACATACAAAATATTATGAAAAAGAAGAAGAAGAAAGTATCCTTTATTAATCCCCTTGGGGAAATTATTCGCTGCATTAACCCATTCTTAATTAAGGAGCAGTGTGCTGCCCTGTGAGGCGCCCGGGGGTCCAGTGTCTTGCTCAAGGACACTTTGTCATGCAAACTAAGGGGAGACCTGGGATCAAACCGGCTACCTTGTGGTTACAAAACGACCTCTCTATGGCCTACAGCCGCCCCAAAGCAAAAAAAAGCAACTGATGAAATAATTTAGTTCCTCCTTGAGGGAACACTCGGTTCCACGTGTTCTACTCAGGCAGCAACCTTTGGTTCTGCCCAGTAAAGCAAATGCAGAAGAAAACCTGCATTTTCTCTGCTAGCCAGCAGGGGGCGACTCCTCTGATTGCAAAAATAAGTCAAATTGTATAGAAGTCTATGAGAAAATGACACTTCTCACTTGAATAATTACCTCAATAAACATTGTGAACATGACTTTATGTCTCAATCACTAGTTTCAAGTCTTCTTCAATACAGCATGATGTTCATTTAGTAAATTATGGGTAAAATAGACCACAAAGAGTGGAACAATCGCCAAACTCAAGGCTTCAAAATGGCATTCCACAAACCAATGAGTGACGTCATGATGACTACGTCCACTTCTTATGTGCAGTCTATTATTTTACTTATGTTATGTAGCAGCAAGTTAACGTATTGGCATTTTTTTCTATTAGACATTTGTGTGATATTGTCATAATAGTTCATCCCTGAGTCCAAGTTCACTTTTGTGGGAAATTTGAAGAAATTTCGTTCCCGAGATATCGTCTTCACAAGAATTGGCTAGGCAGATGGACAGACAGATATCCTGAAGATATAATGCCTCCAGGCGCAGCTTTCACCAGCGCGGAGGCAAAAAAAAATTTCAGGCAAGTTGTAGAAGCTTGACTTTACAAAGTATTTCACTTTGACGAATATTCTTCCCGCTCCTGTTCTCTGCACAGGCGGGGACTTGGTCAGAGCAGGAGAGTGGGAAAAATGAAGGCACGGGGAGAAGGGAAGGTGTGGCATTAACGGATCACAAACAGATGGTGCGATACGTGGAAGTGTGAAACCTGGCAGCGGGAAGGAAGTAGGGAAAAAAAAATTAAAACGTAGCTCTCAGGTGCCGACTCTGCCTGCCTGTTAGTTAACAGCAGCTGAAGCCAGCAGGCAGGCAAGTCACTGAGTGACAAAGTGGAGTCATTCCTCAGTGCTCTAAAAGAGCCAGCACTCTGGGGAGGCCGGCAAGCTGCTGGATCTGCATCACAAAATGGGTAAATAAAAATTGATGTGGAAAGAGAGAAACCAAGGGAATGAAAGCGGAAGAGAAGCAGTCTGGTGCTGTTCTTCGTCCGGCTCCGTTTAGTTCAAAGACACATTCAGGACTCTGCTACAGGCAATGGACGATCAGACTGTTGACAAGTCTTGGAGGATGCAGACTAGAACCAGTACACTTCAATGGTGGGGAGTTTCAGAAGCAGATGGGCTTTTCAGTGAACTTTCTGCACATCAGTCTATCATTTCTCATTTATCATTTCACTCGAGACAGAAATGAAGAGTTGGACATATTCATTTTTCTAATCACAGTTCAAAGTGAGAAAAAAAATGATGATTTGATGAGTAGCCTGTTCCTAGCCTATTGGCCAATAGTAGGGATGCAACAATACCACTTTTTACAAACCGATACGAGTACGAGTATTTTTATTTGTGTACTTGCCGATACCGAGTACCGATACTTCTTAGATTTGGTCTCCATGAAAGTGCAATTAATTTGGAGGCAGATTTTATTTTATCCTCTGCAGATTATGTCAAGCCTATAGTACAAAATTAACAGAAGGCTATCCCAAGCTTTAAACTTCTTGTGGAAGTCCCTCTAATGTCGGACCATAAAACGCCCCCGTGTCCGGGTTCATAATCAGAATCATAATCATAATCAGAATCAGCTTTATTGGCCATGTGTGTTTACACTCACATGGAATTTGACTCCGGTTACACATAGCTCTCATTATACATATATAAGCATTTACAATAAGCAAGATAAATATTTAAAAAAAGACATTAGAAAGAAAAAGTAGTCCAATTAGTGCAGGTAGTGCAGATGGGGGAGTCTGATTAATTGTTCATCAGGGTGACGGCCAGTGGAAAGAAGCTGTTCCTGTGTCGGGTGGTTTTGGGTAATATTATGGATCGAGCAATTATATAGGAAGCTGTGTTCCAAGTTATGTTTCCGGTGCTTTTATTGTGGAGGGAGAAACGGAAAGGAAAACAGGAGTGGAATTGTGGGATATACGTGTGTGAAGGAGATCAAAAAAGTGGTTCAAGTTACCCTGCAGCGTGTTTTCATTTTATTAGAATTACAAATATAGACACACAACAGACACTCGGCTACAATAATATCATCCGTAGCCGCACAACAGCGTCTGAATGAGGCCGCTGCCAGCGCTACTTCAGGTGGACCAGCAACAGTTTGATTCAAACCGGCGGGACGGCAGTAATTTGTGTCGCGTTCGGTGTGAACGCACATTACTCTACACACCTTGCTGCAAGAGCTGCAAGAGAGCGACGAAAGAGCCGTATGCGGCTCTGGATCACGGGTTGCCGACCCCTGCCCTAGACGTTGAAGTCAGGTAGGACAACAAATCTTTTTCTCCACAAAGCGCGACCAGTTTGTTGTAGTGAAATACTGTTGAGTGGTATCGGTTCTTGGTATCGGCAATTGAAAACGAACACGAGTACGAGTATTTTAACGCAGTATCGACCCCCGTTACCGATATCGGTATCGGTATCGGTGCATCCCTAGCCAATAGTCTAATGTTCTGAGAGTAAAAGTGTCAACAAGACAGTTTCTGTATGGGTCATCTGGAGGCCATGTCACTGAGGTTAGGAAAAACTAGCAATATGTAAAGGAGGCTTTACCATACCTTCTCTAGCAGGTATCCAATGACCAAAAAGCCCTTTCCTCCCAGCATCTGCTCCTGCATGGCCACAGAGCTCTTGAGCAGCTCAACCAGGAAGGCCAGGAGAGTGGCACTGCAAAACAAGAACACAAACATCTCACACAGAGATACAATATCCACACACACACACACACACACACACACACACACACACTAGACTACAGCAGCATGAACAGAGTGTGTGGCAGGAAGGAAAAATACAAAAACAAGGTCATTTTCAGAGGATGTCCGCAATCAGCTGGGGACTCTAGGCCACCGCTTTCATCCCTCTTCAGTTCAGAAGAAAGCCCGGGGTCGCTGGGTCCTCTCGGGACAGAGTGGTCCGGGGGGGGGGCGAGTTGTATCAGGGTGTGTATGTATATGTGGGTGTGGGGTTTAACGGGTTCATTGGGAAAAAAGCAGTGCAATGAAGACAATTCTTTTTCTTTGTTGGAGAGCTTTTCAGCTGAAGCCTTTGGCTGAGCGACAGTGTTGCTCGCTGACACTTCTTAATCGGCTTTCCCTCACATCCTCCAGTGGCCTTCGCTCTAGCGCAACAATCACAAGGACACAATCACTCTTGTGCAGGCTCGACCATAGATGCATGCATTCAAACTCATACGATCGAACGTGACCTTCGAACTGCGTCCGTTTGTCTACCTTGTCAGTTTGCAGTTGCTCCTTGGTCTCACTACTGCGACAACTTGGCTATAATTGAGCAAAGGAGACAACGTACAGACGTGGGTGACAGTCAACTCTGCTCTTGGTTTAGCCTATGACCCTTCACTGCAAACACAGCTACCTTCCAATTTGGTAAAGCAGTCATGTCCGTGCTGTTTGGAGTTCAAATGTTATTTAATCACTATTCCACGCAACAGATTCATGGACATTATAGAGTTCATTGTTTCAAAAGCTCAATCTAAAAGCCAAGACGAGGACAAACTGTGCTGGTGAGAGTGACAGTGCGATGGGGAGCTAGCAAGGGAGATGAAAGGAAACTAAGAGGCAGTGAGCTTTGGGCATCATGGCTTTGTGCTTGCTGTGTGGCCACTGCCGCGTCTATCTGGTACCGCTGTCGCTGAACTCACACAGGATTAGCGCAGAGCTCAGACTCCATACAGGGCACAGTGAGGAAGTGCTGGACTGACCAGCTCAGGATGGCGAGGATGAGAGGAGTCTTGAACCCGAGAGTACAGATAATAATGAAAGCTGGAATTCAGCTGGTATTATAAGCGGGCAGTGGTTTATCATGGAAATATTGGTATCGGTGTACATATTGACTAAGATGCACAAGGAAAACTACAGAATACAAAGCAGAAATAAGTACTTGACATAATACAGATTTTCCTACTCTATTTCGTACTTTTGAGACACTTGTCACTTTCTGCCCTTTCATTTTACTGCCTGCAGTAACACCGCCAAAATAGGGATAATAATTAGTCCATGACATCACAATTAGAAGATGCTGATAATATAGATACTTATATATGTATACACAAATCTGCACAATGTGCTCATTCACAAGTCTACAAGGGTTCAGGATTTAATGATTAAAAACATTCACAACAAATTCACAACTGAGCTTCTGTCACTGACAACGTCACGTGTACAACTTCTAAGGTATCAACTCAGATTTCCAAGAAGTGAAATGATTTTGTAGAGTAACAACATTTCTACTTCTTACCATACGGAGGGTTCCACCTGGCTGTCGTTCAGCTGATGGTAGTCCAGCTGAGCGAAGAGCGGAAAGAGCACCTGGATCCCACCGATGGAATGGATGGCACTGTGGATGGAGTGAGTCACTGTGGCCTTCACATCCTGTGAGGATTAAGCAAACAAAACAGAACTTTGTATTGACGTTTCAAAATGAGTGCACCGGAAAATGAATCAATCAATATCTAGGATCTATCTTTCTCGGGTAAAGCAACTGACCTGTAGCATAAGCGCGTGCGGTGAGTGGACAAAGATGGAGGCATTTTCTTTGGGCGAGGACTCGAGGCAGAGCTGGGCGTCCGTGGCCTTGGCGTTGTAGGTGAAGGCGATGGAGCTGGCCAACTTACCGTCGTACAGCACCTGCTTGTGATGCTCTGCTAAGTGGATATCACTCTCTGACTTGAACTTAAATGTGCTCTGGGGAAAAAAAAGAAAGAGAGCAAATGAGGCTGAGTGAGACGGAGAGATTGAGTTGCTCCTTCCTGCACATGCACCCCATCGATTTCTCCTCTGCGTTATCTTTTAATGATAACTTTTGCTTTTTGTATTCGCAACCACACATTTCTAGAGAGCACCCCATCGATTTCTCAAGATTTCTTTCTTGGAATATTACAGTAAAAAAAAAAAAAAACTGATCAATTCCGCAATGCTGCAACCACCAGCACAAAGCAAATGTATTTGCTTTTTAGGGATGCGAACTGCTCTGAACAACAAAGCACAGGTTTGAGTCTGGGCACTTTGCAAAATTAGGCTGCAGGACGATGATACCTCGCTTAAGAAAAGCTTCATTAGAGGTGCAAGAAAATAAGACAGAAGGGGCCGTGGTTCCATTCAAATGAAAGAGGCATAACATGTAACAATAATAGATTTGTGTTTTGCAGGCCAGATATTTTTCATGTTTTTATCTATGTCTATTATTATATGTTATTTGGTGTTATATAGGTATATGTTGCGAACATGCTTTCAGTCAATTTCATTGTGTTTTTTACTTTGACTGTTAAAGCTGTAGCTTTCCATTTTGATCTCTGTGGGAAGGTTATTTGGTGACAACCTTCAAGTTCTACTGCAGAGTACAATTATCAGGAGGAACAGGGCCGATGATTGTTCACCTACATGACTTCAACCAGTCATTTACTCTAGCCTGTTCTGGAGCAATCTCAAGCCAAGCAGTCACTGAGTCCTCATGAAGACACCGTGGTATGAAAAAAGGAGTGTGTGCCATGATTGCAGTCTTTGCACACCTTAAGATGTTCAACAATGCCTAGGTTTCCTTTTGCTGGTATTTATATTTCTTTACATCCTCTCTAGGTATCTCCTGTTCAAATATGTTTTGCACTCATAGAAAAGGAGCAAATATGAGTAGTTTATTCAGTATGGCTGAAAAAAAGCTGACAGTCTGCAAATTAGCGTTGGGTTCCTGTGTCACTTCACATCCAAAGTAACCAGACTCGGAGTCAAAACATTGTGCAAATACTTGCTGAGATTAAAATATAAACTCAGTGTTTATTTATCAGATTTATTTATTGATTTTCAGCCCAACTTCTGCCCAACCTAGGACCAAAGAGAGGGGATAAACTATAACTAAATTACACCAAGCTGAGATACATCTACAAACCTTACAGTAAATCTACATCTGCTTTTCTGACCCTTTTGAATACTCAGGAAAAGATTGATAAATAACGCTGATGACTTAATGATTAAAGCGATGATGTATAGGGATCAACCAGTGTCTTATATGTTTTTAATGTGTGTCATGAAACTGCATTATGTCTGAAGACATCTGAAGCCATTTGATGGCTGTGAAAAGAACACGAGTTTCCATTGGTCAAAAGCTCAGGCCCACATTCATTATGGCGGACATAACAAATAGCAGATCGATAACAGACTAGTCTTAATTTACTCAATCAATTAGTTGCAGACAGATGAGCTGAATTAATCCGTCAATGCAGTGTGAATGGATTAGGCTTAATAGGGAAATCAAGTCCTCTAATCAGGAGGGTTGAATTATTAATGAATGAGAGAGATGTTTTTCCTTCCCTCTCTGAATCATGAACAGCAAGCGCATGTTGATTAGATAGATTAGAAGAGAGACAGGGAGGGCTGAAGTAATAGTGAGGAAACAGCTGGTCCTAGGGGGACTGGAGATAAGTACAGTATGCAACACCAGCAAACAGGGTTCATGCACCCGCCTAAAAGGCATTTCAATGTGGGTAGCTTGTGTTCAGCGAAGAAGTAATCGGATATAAAAGGTGAGTTGACTCATGTTGTCATGAGGCAAGTCGTAGAGGAAACATACAATGTGTTTAATACTATTTATACTATGTTAAACACCTTCTACAAACACTACATAGATCTGTTTGTATCAAAGCTGTTTCCAATGTATGTTTTAAGATCCTAGAATTTAACCATTTTTACTTTGGGCAAGTTGATCCATTTTCTAAACAATATTAGCCAAAATCTATGAATATCTATACTGTGTCTGTTGCCTGGCAGCTTTATTCGAGCAGGGGTTTTACAGGGAGAAATGCTGAGGGTTGAGCTACATTTAATGGCTTAAGTCAGATGATAAAAAGGCAGAAGAGGCGTTCGGTTCATCCGCTGTGATCAAGTCCAGACGGCAGGCAGCATGCATATCATCATGTAGTCTTTAACATCCTTCAAAAGTTCCTACTCATAAAACCCAAGTGACAAGAAATAACAAGCTTTAGTGCCCTGCACTTTAGTGGGAGACCTGCTGCAGTGTGAAAATAATGATCTCATGGTCTGTGGCTACAGTAACAAACTCTGTAGCATGACAGAATCATTCCACCGGCCAGTCATATAAAAGAAATACAGTTGGCTCCTTTCCTCCCAGTGCCGAGGGCTGTCATCGACCAGGGGCATCCCCACAACTCCCTACAAGAAACAGGCCGACGCTTGACAAGCTGGGGACTCTCCCAGTGGGCTGCAGTCCTAGTACGGCTACAGGCTGAACCACATCGTCAATAATGCAAACGTTACAAAGTTTTCTCAGTATTGACTCAATGTTAAAGTTTATCCGCCAAGGTGAAGGGATTAGTATTATGCTGCTTGTACACCTAAGCCATTATTTTCAGTCGGAACAAACTCAGGCTAGTTTGCCCGGTTCATTTGGGCTGGTGGGAAAGCGGTAATGGAAAACCAGATAAGACTCGGGCCACTTCAAAGTGGACTCTGGTGTGGTCCGTTTGTCTTGTGAAAGCAAATTAACGAACTAACCACTAACCATATGCAATTTTAGAGAAGCTAAACTTCTAATAAATGAATCTGCTGCAGTTTAATCTGTTCAGGAAGCGATCTTATTAGTTACAAATGCCAATCCAGGGAAATGACCTATCGTTTGTTTATTGCAAGACAGAAGAATGTTGAACAATTTGGATCATGACCGCAACTACTTCCTGTATCCATTGATTGCCTATCCAAAAATGTATTATGATCCAAATCAGAGAAAATGTCACATCAAACATTTCTATTGTGGCACATTGGTGGTATTATTTCATATTTAATTAAGAGCAAGACTTAATTGTTTCTCCATTAACATTGCTTATTTAATGCAAACAGGCCTAAATGTGTCGGCCTGTATAGTATCTCAAAATGTTTTGTCATCGGTGAGATTGTCATTTGATGTTCTACATCACTATTGTAGTTTTGCATGGTGGCTATCCAGAGATAACATTTGTCTTCCCTGACAAGGGAGGACCAGGACTGTGCAGCTCCTCCGTCTCGTCTACAGCGAGCTGTGGTGCATACTGCAGAGCAGCGCTGGAACAAATCCAACAGGCTAATCTGACGCATGTAGAGCACATATGGTAGTGATGATAGAGGGCAAAGACAGAAATAGCTTAGTGCATCATATGAATAGCCTAATTGTTTTGACTAGTCAACTAAATTAATAATATTTTGTGTTCAGAGAAGCCGTCTTTGGATATTACTCTTACAGACGTTCCTTTATGACTGCAGACCAGGCTCTTTCCCAGCTGGAAAGGGGTAATTAGATATCGAGAATAAACATTAAAAAAAGAAAAAACTCTGTTGCCAGTTTCCATTGCAAATTATTTTCCTTATCCCGAGTTACATCACACACACAATTGTGAGGACATTCTCTTGTATAAAATCCTCCAGCTCACACTTTTCTGGACTTTCACCAAAGTTTATGAACTCGGCTAAACAGCAGTGATGAATGCCAGTCCGATATGGCAGCCAGCTTCCGTCGGCCTCTTCGTGTGTAGAACCAACACCGTCCTTTGATGTTATCTCCGAATAGCTGGGAAGGTTTCAAGTCATAAAGAAGTTGTTGGTACTTTGAATTAAATAACTGGGAGTCCATCTCAGAGTGTAATTTCCACACTGTAATATGAGCCCATGGAACAGATTGTCCCAACAAGTCTGTCCGATTTCCAGCCATAAATCATAACGTGGAGTAGAAATAGTAACCCTTGGCTTCAATAATCTCTGAATTTCAACTAACCACAGGAGTTACAGTTACATTCAATACACGGTGTGAGCAAGGGAAAGCGTGTCAGACATCAAACATGGAAGAGAAGACCATGGATCAGGAAATAAATCATACATCAGCTCAGTTTGTTTTTTCTCCCTCTGGCTGTGGAGCCGAGCAGACGAGTTGAAACAGACAGAAAAGAAAGTCCAATGTACAAACTGTAACTGTGATCTGGTGCACTCAGGCTCTTGCTGGCAGTTCTCAATTAAAACAGACAGCCTCTCGTAGCCTGGACAGCGCCCCTATTACAACAACCAATCAGTGGGCCTGACAACTCTCTGACCTCCCTCCCCAACTCACCTGGCTGGCTCGATCATACTCCCCATTACCAACACCACTCACAGCTTCATCAAATGCAGGTAATTGTCTCCCCGGGACATGCTCTTCATTACTGTGTGAAATCTGGAGGATTGCTCCATTGTGTGTTACCTCTCTAATAGAAGGTCTAGAACCACAATTAAGGAGGTAAATGGCAAGTCGCCTGCCATTAGCGAAAAGACCAAACAAAGACTTCTCTCGGGAATCCCCATGCATTAATAGACCTGATTGAAATCACAAACATCCAGCTCGCAATCCTCACAGTGTAGGCTTTACAATCAAAATGACTGATATTCCTTCCTAGTTTTGTCCAGGAAGCAGCTAGAGAACAAACAGAGCTGTGTAAAATGATTGTAAACTGTCTGAGACACATCATGTGTCCAAACTGATTTGGCAGCGCGTGTCATTCCTCCATTTGTGACGGAGTGCAGGGCTTAACAGGAAAAGTGAGACAGTGAGAGCAGTCTCTGAATATGATAATAACCTAGGAGCACACAGAATATTTGGGTATGGAGAGTAAATACTGTAAAATAAAAAAATAATAAAAACAACAACATTAGATTGTCCCCCACGTGACTAACATCCACAGCTGAATCCCCTTCTGGGCAGGTCAGCACCTTTCTATATCCCCTATCTTTTGGTGCTTGTCAAGAAGCTTGGGAGTGCTACACCTGCTGCAGCTGATATAAGTCGGCTCAGGCTCTATCCCCTCAGAGGGCCTGCCGCTTCCCTCGGTGCATTGTGCCATTATTTCCAAGAAGTAGGTAATTTATGCAGCCGTTTATCTGGGAGGAAAAGCATCGCTCCGAGGACAGAGACACATCATGGCGAAGGAACTGTGGCGGGGCAGCACTGGGCATTGATTTCACAGACTGATAGGTGATGCGGACTGCTTACATGTAATCTAGTTTAGCCACCCTCAAGTACAAACCTTATAGCCTGGTCCTAGCTGATGAATTGCAAATATCTGCGCAGGATTGAGGGCTTCACTGAACACGTAGACGGCTCCGAGCTGCCCGCAGAACACTCTGTTTGCGTCTGCTGTCTCCGAGGAGCCGAGGAAGCACTTATCATAACTCTGCAAGAGAAACCAAGAAAGAAAAGGCCACATCGTTTTATGCTTTGGGACTGAAGGGAAAAAAATATACCCAAATTCTCTCTCTCAAGCACACGCATAATATTTGATTCCCCAAATGGTTTATATATTTCTCCAAGAAATTGTATTCTCAATATCACCTTCTGTGTTGTTTAAGTGTCAACCTTGACAATTTCAATAGGAAAGAGAAAAACAATGTCCATGATTGACAAAGATAGGAAACTTTAATATAACCTCTGGGATAGGGAGAATACGTACTCTGATTGCAATCAGGATCTCATTTAAGGAGAACTTACAACAGCAGAAGCTTTTTAACAGCAGACAAAACAATCCGTATGAAGGCTTAAACAGTAGGGGTACTGGGGAAAAAACAACATCCGATTTGTTGACAGATAATTACAATTTTGAATCTCAAGCTTGTCTTATATTTAACCCTGTTAAAATACCCCATGCAATCTGATTTATGAGTGGTGTGATACATATACAATAAACCTTCCCCACACATTCATATGATAACTAAGCCTGTGAAAATATGTGAAACATGTACTAAGACTTATAGCTCCAGTCATACTAATGTAGAACAGAGGGATGGCAGTAAGTGAATAGGGAAAATACACACTAACACTATGAAAATATATATATATAAATGGCAACATTTAGGTTATAATATCAGAGCCTCGATAGTAGAGAATGAATATGATCTAGATAATACAATGTTGTGTCAATGCTTTGTTAGACTGACTGCATGTAGCACCAGTCTAGCTGTTGGCTTGCAGTACTGCCTGTGTAGATAACTAGTCATGTGACCATGCCTTCTGTGGCATATGAGAAGACAGCAGTTGTGTGATTTGTTTAAGCCACCTCACTTGGTTGAAATACTGTAGGCTAATCTAATCTAAACTATTCTCTTATTATTACTTTCTATTCTCAAACTGTGTCTGTTCGAGTCACAGTGTCTTTGCGATGCAGCCTCACAGGATAAAAACCCTCATCAGAATAATGTCACCTTTCTCTTCAGGTGTGGGAACATTTCTCCAGAAAAAGTATTCATCAGAAGTCAAAGCAGCCTTAGTTAATGTGGGGGAATATTTGATGAGCCACACTTACATCTCGACCTATCATTTGTGCAATATTTCCTTAAATACACAGCTACAGTGTGAAGCACACCTTTGTAAATATTTCTCATCCCTACGAGTGTAAATTGCTTTTCTACCCTGTCTCACAGAGCCACGGCTAACAACAGGTTTCCTTTTGGCTCGGAATAAAGTGTGCAAATATCATACATTTGCCATCAGCTTCCGTCTGACGGCATTCGCAATTTCTGTTCACATATTTACCTTAGATGCTGACATTTAATCTGTTGTCCAAATGTTTGATATTCCATCTACCACTCTCTACTGCAGAGCGGATATGTAAATTAATACAATATATATATATATGAGAGAGAGAAATCAATGTAGTAGTAAAACTCCTTTTGCCCAATGAGCACTATTGAACATGTATGGATGGCACCATTTCCGGCCATGAGAGACACCGATGTGGCAGCCTCGGTCAGTCCTGAGCCAAAAAAACATCAAGAGCAGGGAAAAGAAGGTGCCAATAGGGAGGAGGAGTAAAAGAAGAGTACTTACATCATTTGTGTTGACGTGCCAGGCCATGTCTCCATAAGAAACGAGCTGTCCATTAACATAGCATCTGATTTCACTGTTCCTCCAGCGGCTGTAGATTTGAACTATACTAATCATGTACCACTGAGGGTGAGAAGAGTCAGAGGGAAAGCATTTAATAAGTGGGCTACAGAATAGGTCACGATAAAGTGGGTCAATTTTAAAGAACGTCTTTACACTTCATTAATTTCACCACACTTAACTAAAACGACAATCGAGTTTGGTTTATTGAACAACAACATTTCTGGTCAGCTCTCCAATTTTTGTTCTTATTTATCCGGTTAGTTCTGATTAATGTTAAAGTTACTAGAAAGCTACGGTCGTGAGGTTCGTTATCTGTGATCAGAAATCAGCAGTGGAACATTGTGAATAATACATCAGAGAACAGGCTAACAGGAGTCATTTCCACTCCGCACAAAGCCATGTCAGACACTGTAGTTATTCACTTATTATTACAATTTTTATTGAAGGCAATTATTCCAACATTTTTAAAATTTTAAATAAAAGTGATTAGCTTCAGAGTTTAATGTTTCTCAACGGCTCTCCCAAATTGAATTAATGAATGTGATATGCAGTAAACCCAAAAGTCAGTAAAAAGGAACATATGTTGAGTCATGTATGTATGGTAATCTAAACTTAATTTACCAATTACCGATGCAGATGCTGTAGATTATTTATTCACAAGAACACTTTGTAGCTGCATTTCAAGTTTTCTGCTTCTAGCCAAGGCTTTATCTTACATCCTGTGTTGCTGATGCAGCAGCTGTAGCACTGACGGCAGTTCTTTTGATTTAACATTGATGAAGGTCTTAAAAAGAAAAAAAATTCTTCGGATCATCTTTTTGCCTCTTTGAATAGTAAAGCTGTAAACAGAGCGGTCAGTTTCGCAAATTTCGTCCAAACTAGAATTTTATCACAGTGAAAAAGGATAAAGCATTTGCTTTTTTTAAAGTGGGGTTATTGTCATAGACATGATGCAGATTGCACATAAATAGATCATTTCATATATTACACTATAGCTTTTCATTGGAAAGTGTTTAACACAGAATAACCAAATTCAGTCACATACAAGTGGCTGTTCACAATAAAAATCACTTTGACGACTAACAAATGGATACCCTAGGGTTCTTCTTCAATTGTCTCCAGATCAGCATCACGCTGTCATAAACATAAACAGCAGATCAGGATGGTCAAGAACTTGCAGCCATTCAGAGTTTCTCAGCTCCCATCATCCTTTATTTCAAAGACTTTATGGAAACAAATAACTGTTCTTATGTAATTTTACCTTTTCCGGTTATCAAAAAACTAATTAAAACAACTGTAACGTAGCATAACAAGCTGGACCTGCAGACTACATTAATGCAATTTGGCAACACAGGATAGACTCAAAACACTCAAACAATTAAGAGGCTCATACATTAGTATGAACACTGGGTAGGACTGGCACTACCACTCACAGCCTCATCTGTGACTGTGTGCACTATTTATTAGTTTAACCCATAAAAGGCACTGGGAGCAGTCTAATGAAATTACAGCCGTCTACACACAAAAGGTAAAGACACTTAAAAGAGGATTCATGGCCGAGGGGAAGAGTGCAAGCTGCCCACAGATAAATTAGAACAACACTTATCCGCAGATGTCTGAGCCCAAAATCAATTAAAAACTTAATTCAACATGTTTTATCTTCTAAGAGCTACTGCAAAACGACAGCTGCTCCGTTGCAGGAGGAATGGGATGAATGCTGCCTCCCAGGTGTTATGTGAAGGCTCTAATTGTTTGACACATGCTTTGAGCCGGCTTCGCTTCTCTGCAGGGAAAGCAACGCAACACTCACATTCCACGCTAAATTAAGTTTCATTTTCTCATCTGCATTTACATCCAATTACACATGTAAGATTACTCTGGGGGCTTTAAACACTTCAGGTATGTGTGTAGACATACAACTTTGGAATGATAACAAAAGACCAGGTGGTGGTGGGTAGGGAGTCAGGGGTAAGTGTAGCCAAAACTGCAGGGTGTGTTGTAACAGCGCTGTAATTTATTCTTTCCCCAAATTAAATCTAAATCATTGCGCTTTCCTTTCAGCTAAGGCCATGAGTATGTGCAATTATAGCATTTAGTGGTTGGTATAATGCAAACCATGTTCAGAAGTGGCTTACACATACTCAGAGGAGCGGCTACGTCTGTCTTGAGGATCCGCTGTTTCAATCCGAATGGCTTTGGTCTAAATAACATAACCGCGTGTCGTATAACAGCTGAAAACACATGATTAAAAGCCAAAGCTGCTCTTACCTTCCTGGGCTGAAAATCGTACTTCACACAGTGCTGGAAACCTTTTCCTTTGGACTTGAGTGATGTCACGATCAAGCAGTTACCAACAAAATGTGCAGAGTACCCAATGCCCTTGCTGGTCCGAAAGCTGTGAACAGATACAAGCACAGTAAATGCCATGCGCTGCGAACTTGACAGGGTAATTAATTTATGTATGTAATATATGTTAACACCCTAAGGCAGAAGGTTTCACAACACTACTAAGTATTCCATTGGATATTTCCTCCTTCACAATACTGCGCAATCATTCAAACCAATGAATGAAATGACCTCGTGGCTTCGTTCAGCATTATACGATTGGGGCCAACATCATTTTTGAATGCCTCACGCAAGACAGGACACAAAGCAATTTGCAGGCGTACATGACAGGTTTCTCTAACGATTCTTGCGAGGAGAATGATATTACGCTTAACCAGCTACAACAGGGAAATTCCTGAGGTGTGACTGCAGCGATTGCAAATTGTCCAGGCATGGTAACAACTACAAAGTGATGCTTAGTCCCTCCACTGTGATCGCCATGTCTCCACAGATAAAAGATATGTCAACACTGCCACCTGTACACAATATGAGCAGACTCTGTACAACACTACACTAGTTCTCTCTGTTCCCTGCTTGTACCGAACATCTTTTTCACTGCGGACACGTACTCATTACACTCCCACAGTCTTTTAGGTCCATATAGGCTACTATCTTCAAAGCCTCTAACCGCCACCGCCCATCGGGACCATCTAGAACAAACCTCTTTGACAAAGCAGATAAAGACAGCACAGGCTTTAATACTGTGGGGCCAGAGAGATGTGGAGCCTCACGCCGAGCTGCCACTGAGCCAGCCGAGTCGCTCCAGTGGACAAGCCTGCTTGTGATTACACATCAGGTGGAAAGCGGCAACCTTGGTCCGCTTCTGAAGATACCGTTCCTTTATTTGTTGTGTACATGCCCTGCCACTGAGCTGCGAGGCCCTCGGAGCGATGCACAAAAACAGGATTAGCTTGGCATAGCTCAGCCTTTTTTGTGACTCTGTCAGTGAGGCATGCCGCATGAATACCAACAACTTAGGCAATATTCTTTTTTCTTTTCTTTTTGATGTCGTACATCAGAGAGACGCAGAACAAGTCCTTCCAAGGTGAGTGGATTCTTTCATTCAAACGGTGTGATTCAGGTAAAGCAATGGCAGCCAGCAGACGATACAGCTAACGATATCGTTATCTCTGACCAATTAGTGTGAACAGTCTTCCCCGTCAGACAACTCTACTTTTTCATCTTTATTATTCCACTTTCTCTTTCATTCCCCTCTATAACTCTTTTATATGTCCCATTGTATTGAGTGATTTTCTCCCAAAGCTCCTCTCATAAACAGAAGGAACGGCAGCTGAATATCACAGCACTTTTTAGTTTTTGATTTTAGCACTAATTACCCACAAGCCCCAACAAGATATGTGGGCATAATGTGGCAGATATTCAAATCTAAATTAATACCTCCACAGTGCCTCCCACTGCAGCAATCGCTGTAGTTCATGCTTCCACGGGTTTTAATCTCAATAATCTCACCTAATTCCCCCCTCTCTCTCTATGGTAATTCATGAACCTTATCTGGAAAGAATAAGGCCCTTTCACAAACCACATCACATAAGTGTTGCCCACGTGTGAGAATCTGTGTCTGTAAAACCAGTTTAACCTTAAAATACACGTCACAATCTGTTCAGACGGGTAGTTCACAGAGTATCAGACAGCATATTGCTTTGTCAATAAAGCTGCTGGTAGCTTTATAGGACTCTGTAGAGAGGGAATGATTTCTAATACTAAAGCAATTAGATTGATGAAAAACAGGAAAGTGTAATTTTCTTCTCTCTAGTGTCATGACGTTACAGCACCCATGTGAGAGAGCCAGGCACGTATTGAAGACATGGGAAGCACGGAGCGCACACAGTAAGCACTTGTTTACTCACCAGTAGAGATATGGTTTATCCTTGTCGACATTGATGTTATTTAAGGGATCCATCCTGAACCAGGTGTTGAATGTAAACCCGTTCTGATAAGGCCACTTAGCAATAGGGGGTAAAGCAATGGCCTGGGACAAAACAAAAGGAAATAGCAATTATGCAGTATGAGAGACGATTGGTTAGGTATGTGTTGCACTGCCTCGTCTAGATTAATTAAGTGAAATTAAGATGCACATACGAGTCAGAGCACAACTTTGTTAACAAAAATGTATAACTGAAAGTGTAATATGAATATGTTGGGCTTTTTTTGTGCCCAGTATTATTAATAAAAATTTATAAAATATTGGCTACGTCCATTTCTATAAAACTAAGAAACAACTGAAATGGCAAACATGTGGTGACCTCCAGAATGTTCCTGGACGATTGATCACATTATAATGTTTGATCTTGCTGATTTTTCTTTTATGATGGCAAGGGTCTAGCCTCCTTGAAAATAAATCCAGCTGTGATTGATAGACCTGTTTGCTTTTGGGGAAAGTTGTATTATTATCTTAGTATTAATCTCTAGGATTCTTTAAAGGATAGTTCAAAACAAGTCTTTAACCTTCTTTATCAGTGAAAAAAATGCATTTAATGAAATTGCTGTGATAACTCATTCGCTTACTTAATCAACATGGTTTGGCATGATGCAAAGGTAATGAACAGTATGCGGCACTCTGACCAAGATGAACTATCCACACCTCCGACCTCATCACTGCGGTCTGTACTCGCAGACTAATCCACTGGCATCAGTTAATTTATAAAGCTATCATTGGGAAAACCCCCACATATCTCCGCTCTCTACTCATCATCTCCAACAGTAACCGCGATTTACGCTTCAGCAATTTCATCAACATGGTCTTTCCAAAAGTCTGCACCGCCTTCGGCCGTTTCTCATTCCAGTCGCTTGGAGCATCAAAAGAAGCTAAAACTCCACACCTCATTACGTTACTCTGCTTCAATAACGCATCTCAAACGACTGTTTGGACAGTGTATTTTTTGTTAAATATAGTGTACATATTATGATGTTATACTTTTTGTATGAGATTGATTGATGCGTTTCTATATTTTATTCATTTTTAACGACGTGCCTCCTGTTGCTGCTTTCTTGGCCAGGTCGTTAATGTAAATAAGAACGGGTTCTCAGTTGACTTTTCGGGTTAAATAAAGATACTTTTGCATATGCAGTATCAGTGGAGCGGTTCCCATCTACATGTAAAGACCATGTCACACCTCTTTTCTTATTATAGGTTATTATAAATATAATGTATTATCAGAGGCAAATGTTTAGTTTTTTGGATTTTCTTCATTTTTTTTGTTGAACACATCACGTCCTTTCACATCCATTACTGTGCAGAATGCAGTATTGTTTGTGCATGCACTGTCAATTGTTCTACCCTGTTAACCTGCAGGTCTCCATTAAACACCACACATTTGTGTCACTTTAACATTGATTGCAGAGTGGAAACTTGAGAAAGCTTACTGCTGCACTGCGACCAGGGAAGTTGAAGAAGGCATCTGGACCGTGTCTCTGGGGCATCTGATTCAGCACCGACAACATTTTGACGGCATGCTTTGGCTGCACAGGTGGCAAAGATAAAAAAAAGAGTAATAACAAGACAGTAAAGGATTTCTCTTTAACTGATTGGACGGCAGTCCATACACTGTCAATTACCTCATTCACTCATTCTGCAGTTTGACGAAGAACAAGCCCTAAACAGATCAGTGTGATGGCTCTCCGGGGGGCAACTCAAGTGACTGTCAAACTAACATACACTTCCATGGTCCATGGTATCACTTACCCAGAGGCCTCCTTCTCCTCGTAGCATGCTGAAGAGCAATTTCAGTTCCTTCACTGTGATGCTGTAGCTGGCCAGCACTCCCAACATGTCCACTAGCAAGTCTTGAAGATAGTATCACACACACACAGACACACAGACACACAGACACACAGACACACAGACACACACACACACACACACACACACAGAGGAAGAAAGAGGTGCGAGAGTACAATTATCATATGCCGCTGCATTTTGCAGGTGTTATAATTCCTCCACACTGCACAGCGGGTCCTCACTGAAAAGATTTTGATTCCTGGGATAACAAATGAACTGAGAATGAAGCTAAATTAAAATGAAACTGTTGTGTCTGTTAAATCACATTATATTTAACACAGAAGCACTTCCGCTACAATTACATGGAAACTTACTTGTAAATCAAAGTGATGTCTAAGTGGTAAATTGTTGAACTTAAAAGGCAACACCGCAGGGAAAACGGATTTAGATTTCATCATCAGCTGAAACATAATGTATGGATGTAATTTGCACAGTTAAAAATATCAAAATGACTTTTCACAGTGACCTAAATACAGATTTGAGGGGCTCATTCCAGAAAGGTAAAAGTAAAAGCAGTAGTCCCTACAGACTGCAATGTCCATAGACAAAAGTTCAGGACTTACTTAGTACACAGAGACTACATAGCAATTTCTTAAAAAAATAAAATAAACCACACTCATTTGTCAAAAGAGCATCAGGCCTTACTGCTAGTGGGGCAAATATATCTAAAATAGTCTGGAGTAATAGTCTGGTAAAATTGTAATGTGTTTTTAAAGAAAAGACTTGTGTTTTCTAACAGCAATTATTAAATACATTACAATTGTTTGAAAATTAAATTTGAATCAAGATTTACTTTGAAGAACATTGACTTTTTGCAATAGTCTCAAGGAATTGTCAGAATTGATAGAATAGAAGAATGGTGCAGGATGCGTCTTAAAGCCCAGAAATGAGTCGACATTTTTGCACTTCCATTTCCATAGGCATTGTTTTTTGCATAAGTTATGGGTTAGATGCCTGAAATACAGTCTGTGGTTAACCTAAGCTTCAGAGGTTACAACGTTTTGTTCTATAATATGAAATGTGTCAGGAAACTAGGGCTGGGCGGTATGGCCAAAAATTCATATCACGGTATTTTGTAAGATTCTGGCGGTTTCACGGTATATCACGGTATTAACATTAATTTATTGACGCCAAAAAGGACATGCGGCCACCTGAACAGCTGTTCACCGCTCGTTGTTCGCTCGCTGGCCAACTCCCTCGCAACTGCCCAGCAAGCTGTGAACAGCCGTTTGTGTGGCTTGACTTCTGGTCTGTCTCTTCCGGGTTTTTTTCACCTGCATTCCCCTGGGTCCTAAGTCCCTCCAGGTTCAGCTTCTTTGCAATACATCGTTTTCTAAACTACGTCGGACTTTTCAAACCCTCCAGCCAGCAGACACAGCTCCTCTCTGGGCAACACGTTGTGTTGGTGCGTCTCTGCTCTCTCTTGTTCCTCCTGCATCGCTCTTTTCCGTTTTTTAATGTAGGGACAGAGTTTCTTCTTTCTGTGATAGTGGGGGGCTGTACCCAGCATGCAGTTCGGCGGAGTAAATTTAATAAATGTACAATTATTAGTGTTACAAATTGTTTATGTGTCAGAAACTGTTGTTTTGTGGTGTTGTGCCCTGTTAAAGAGCGTTAGTTGCGGGTTATTAATTGTTGTTATAAAATTAAAACCATGACTCAATGCACGTAACACACGTAGCTCCGACCGCTTTGCCAGTGACTACGGCTGGGCACCGGTGTGCCGGTATGTGAAAAAGTCATACCGTACGTAAATTTGACACCGGTGTACCGGTTGAAACGGTATACCGCCCAGCCCTACAGGAAACCACACTCTACTTCAAAATCTTGAGCTTTAAAAAAACTAAATGGCTCCTACAGACCATCATCACATGTCAACCCTACTGGTCTGGTTTGTTTATAGCCTGTCAATAACTTTTTACTTCAGGCAATCACGCTTCAAAAATCATAAAGTCAAAAGTGGTTTTCCTTTATGAAGATTATCTTGCAGAACAAATGCAAATATCATAAATGTAAAAATACCATTTGCTTTTTGTCAAGGGACCCTGAATGATGTCAATTTCTGTATTGGCCAACAAAAATACATTATCCCTGCAGCACTCTATTGCTGAAAATAATTAAAGGAACAATGAAATGACAATGAAAATGTAGTCCATTTGTTACTCAAAATGCAGATCCATTAAAGATATAGACGATCAGATGGTTGGCTGCCTGACCGAAAGCTAAAACCAAGAAGGCATAACCACCTGCTGGACATTAACATGACAATAATCACTCTGAAAATGAAAATGCATGCTCTGCCACAGCTACCATTATCATACCTGCTATCATGTCATCCACCGAGCTCATTTTGAGCAGCACCTGCTGGATGAGGCCCACCTCAGTACTTGTTTGCAGGTTCCGAACACTTTTCCGCAGGATGGCGGTGAACATGCTCCAGAGCTCAGCCTGGCAGGTGACGTCACAGTGGCCCAGCAGCTCCACCATGCAGCCGATGCCTTCTGCATCCTGGATAATGAAGTTTGTCTCCAGGTCGAACTCGCCACCCACCAACTGCATAATAAGATGGGACAGACAGGGAATGTAAGAAACTATCGGATGTTTATGCCTTTCACATGCTGTTTGAATTTGTTTATGTTGACGTAATGCTCCAGCATGGAGAAACACAGATTAAACTAAACTTTTACTCTGAACATTGCCGTCTGACCTGGCTTTCAACCCTGTCCTCGATCCGTTTTGTCTCTGAGGTGAAATTAACCAAGAGGTCGCATATTTTCCGGGAACTTGATGTGATGTTAACGAGCTGGCCAGGAATGGAGAGGTGGAGATCTCTCTCCTTGAGAAAGGTTTTGATCAGAATTTAAACACCCATAAAAACAAAATAGCCTTGCATTTAATGAAAAGAGGAGGGGAACAGAGTCCTTACAGCCCTGCTGCCCCTTTTGAGTCATAAATGATAATCACTGTTAAGAAAGTAGAAAACAACAATCAATAATGCAGTTCTTCGAGTTCAACAAGCATGAAATTAGCCCTCTAAAGAAGAGCATGGTATATATGGAGAGCATTGACAACCTGCTGGTGGGCATCAAAGCAAGCAGGTGGAAAATGGGTCTCGATACCACTGCACATTTCTGTGACTGACGGGTAATAGCTAGGTGAAATCAAAAGCAGCCTAAAGTAGAGGAAAGAGACTAGTCCATGGAGGTATAAATGGAGCCTAGCCTCAGTCATCATCAGATCTTGGGCAATTACATTTCAATGATGTGTGTCACTGGACTGCATGGAGATTAGAGAGACAGTCATGTTGTTGTGGAGATACAAAATAAAGTAACTCAAAGTCTCTCTCAGGGATCACATGTAGGTAAAAGGTGAAAGAAAGTTTTATGGGAAATGATGCACAACAAACTAGGGCTTACTTATTAATCAGATTCAAACCGCCATGCCATGTATACAACATAATTTCCAAATCCCAAAACTGAAATTAAAAGTAATCTAATTCCGCATCCATGCGGCGCATAGAGCAAGTGCATTAGCATTTCTTTAACCCCGCCCCCAGCCGCTCTGCCTCTGGCTAAGGAAATAACACAGCTATTAGTGCATTTTGCAAGTTTTAGTACCTAATTATGTAAACACGGGTGATTTAAGTGTTCCTACTGGAAAATTGATTTTCATTAAAAAAAAATAAAAAGAAATCCACAGATTTAGGGAGGGGGGCATCAGATCAACATCATGTTGTTAAATCAACATGTTCACATGTTACTATTGGGATATAAGTTATCAAAATATGTTTTAGAGTGGCACAGCCATAATCAGGTGTGGATATTTGCTCTTTTATATTTCTGGATTTGTAAATATAACTGACAGGAGATCAGTAAAATTAAAATATGAACGTTAACCACCAGGCTTGTTGTTCTGCTGAGCTTTTTTAGATTTGAAGTTAAGTCATGATTATTATATTACATGTTTACAAGGCTTTAAATACAGGTTACTATATTTTACTACAATAGCCATATATAGATATGTTATTCATATCAATACATGCATCAATTCATCTAATTTCTTCATAACAAGTAGGCCTGGCCCACATGAAAGATAAGTTTGTATGTTGAGTGTATCCAATGTTGTGTTGGTCATACTAGATAATTATGTATTGCTTTCCACATAGTCAGCCCTACTAATTTAGAGAATATCATCTTATCAAGCGTTCAACTGTTGTTGCAGATATGCAGATCCTAGCAGTAAATGATGGAGTGAATCTTAAGACGTTTTCAGCAACTTACAGTGGGAGGTTAGTCTAGAAGAAATGGCAAAGCGATTGCTGCAAATTTGAAAAACATCTCCAAAACTGAAATTCTGCTTGAAAACCAGACATATTTATCAATGAGCACAGGGACCACCCACAAAAACAGATGGGGGTAATGAGAAATCTGAATCGGCTCAGTGGCCAAAATCTGCAAACGAAACCTATAAAGCAGAGCAAGGTGTAACACGTCTGCCTTCTAAATATAGTCACTGTGTTAACTGGTTTGGAAAATTAGCAGACTGGTGGGAGGTTTGTTGATATGCAGACAGTTCTCTTTGCCAGACTGCCCACTCCTCCTACCACCTGCCTAATGCATATCCTGCTGCAGAAAGACTACCACAACGGAGCACCATGTTGCTGCTTCGTCCTTCTGTCGGGTAACACATGTTGCGTCTGGTCTAATTGAGTCGTCAGCATTACATTTCGTGGTATTCTATCAGTTTGGTACCAAAAAAAAACCCTCATCAAGCCCTAAACAAAAATATATGGTGAGTTTCACAAAGCAATACAAACACAGAGTGGACATATCACACATATCTGAAATGCTACACAAGTTCATTGACATATTTTGATACGACTGCTAAAGTGAAAAAAACATACTTCACTCTATCAAAGATGCGTGTCGCTGTAACCAACCACGCTCGAGACAAACGAGATTCACATGAAACAAAAGCAAACATATTTGGCATTATACTAATATATTGTAGCGACCCTGGGTCAGGAAAGCTACGAGACGTGGTCTTTGCTTATAGTGTGCGTTATTCTTGAACAACACACAGGCTACTGCCGGCCGTAGCCTACGCCAACACAACAGTCAAACTGTGGAAAGCTCTGGACATGCTTCACACTGCGCTCCCGGACATAGACAACTCACACAGCGCAGCCACACACAGACCGACAACAACAACAACATCCCACCTCACTCGCTCTCCAATCACAGGCACGCCCATGTGTCCCACCCACCCTCGTAGGTAGCTACAATGATTGACAGGCCCCACAGCCACCCAGCCCATGAGACCTTCACTGACCTCCTGAACCCAGGAATTGCAATAACTAATACATTCTTGTCTTGAACAACTTCTTTGTAAACACAATAACACGTAAAACATTACATGTAACTCAGTCCGTTACAATATAAATATTGGCAGGGGCAAACATCTAATGGCAAAGTCGACACAGCACTAGTTAAGCTGCTTCCTGCGTCATAACCATTTATGAATTCCAGTAAAAGTGCAAATGTGTACCTAACGTGCAGCACTAAGAAGTAAGGAAGGAAAACATTGCAGTTTAGTGCCAGAAGAAAGGCATCCAGATCAAGCTTCTGCAGACAGGAACACAGCCATGTCCTTATACACTTACAGTGACACTTCTCTTTTCTTCCACTACCCCGATGCTTCTTATTGTGTGGCTTTTTGTGGACTAAAAGGATGCCATGAACTGATTATGAAGAGGATACTTTGAATGGATTAGCAGGCTGTCAAAGGTTGTTTGTCTAAAACCAAGTTATATATTAAGTATGAGAAAAGAGCCACGAGGTCGAGAGGAAACCTTGTCATTCAATGCCATTGTCATCATTCACGGTACTCACAGGCACGCCACGATCCTGAGAAGTGGTGTAATTGCATATTCAGATTCCAAGAATATTCTTCCCACATTATGCTACGAGAGGTTAATAAAGACATGAAATCACTGATTACACACTTAACATGTGGAGAGCAGAGCCTCTCTGAGAGATACAATAATTCTGCAGAGGAAATTGATGCAGTTTGAATACCACTTAAGTTCACTGATGTAAAGCCCATAATCAGTGTTAAGAAGTAAATCACCAAATTATCTGCAAAAAGAGGCAAACTGCTGTTTATATATTACAACTATAAAAGAAAAAATGCTAAAATGCATCATGCTCCGCCAACACAACCCATAACCAGTTAAATACATTCCAACAACATTTATTTGTCAGTAATTTGCATTGAATTACACTGAAAAATGTTTGTGGGTGTCGTTAAGACACATACCATACACATGAGACCATCCATCTCTCTGCCTCATTTCCTGTCTACTGTGTCCTATTGTAAAAAAAACAGGACACAACTAAAAATATGAAAAGAAACCCATGTTATGGCACTAATCTGGGGAAGGGTATAACAAATAGTTTGCATCAACCACTATTTGTTGCAGCTTCATCAGGACAACATGGCCACTCTAACCGAGCTTGGCCGCTGCTCTGCAGAGATGGAGAACCTGTCAGATAGACAACAATCTCTGTACCAGTCCATTAATTAGGCCTTCTTGCTAGAATAACTGGAGAGATTCAACTCCTACATTAAAAAAAGAATGAGGCAGCCTGCCTGGAGTTTACTTAATGACCGTAAACCTGACAACACAAGACAAAAATATGTGTTGTCTGGTGAGAACGATAGAATGAATGGAACATCGGCCGGATGCGGCAAACCAAGCGGCAGCAAACAGCCACGGCTCATCACCTACTTCCACAAAGAGGACGACGGTGGTTGCAGCAGAACCATTACGACTAAGGAAACAATAAACAAAGCTAAATGCAAAAGAATGTGGTGAACATTCACCTTCCAGCATGTCGATGAGCTCTCGGCACACAGCGGCGTCAACATGCAGCGGCGTTATGACAAGACTAAGAGTCGAGTGACCCGGGGCCCGGCCGAGGACTGGAGGTGAACCCGTTTGAAGATCCATGGAGATGCCTGAATGGCTCTGTGAATTAGTCTCTTGGGTTCCACATTTACTAAATCTGCAACACTTTTTACTTACATCTATAACATATTGAAAATGTGTCTGCCACAACATGCATTTTTATTTCCCTTTGCATTAGTAGTTTCTTAAGCAATGCTTAACACAATTAAAAAGGTTTACTTTATACAACTGCCTAATGAATACCACGGAGAAGCAGTCTGAGGGTGTGGTACAGTATCATTTATCAAGTAAATGATATTTTCTGCAATATTGGCCACTGCTGAATTCTCATGTTTCATGTGAGACAAAAGACGCAGGTTGAATTTCCACTCCCTCCTAAACTCCACCATCTAAATTATACATTTCATTTGCTTTCTGGCTCCCTGCTGGCTCTCCAGGACTTATCTAAAATACTATAACAGAAGGAAACACTGGCAGTGAGAGATTGTGGCTGTACACTCCTTTATTGTTGCCCCTATCTCTGACTTCTACTCCTGATGGTCTCCGATGATAGAACACTGCTAGCCGTGGTCGGTTTACCACATTAGACCTAACGGCAGCTCAGTGTGCTGGTGAGCCTGAGCTGCTCCGCTCAATCCTTTCTCACTGAGACTCTGATGATAGCCCTGTCAGTGATCCGCACAATAAAGCCGGAGAGGCTTTGGGAAACAAACAATTGTCATAAATTCAGATGCAAATGAGTCCAAAGAAACCAAAGGTTGATTTAACATCTAGCACATTGGCTGCTGGGCTACTCTACTGAGTTATAATGTTAAGTGTTGCTATTATTTGCTTAACTCTGGATTTAAATTTAAGTATGTATTCCAAGTGGAATTTAATGTATTAATTAAAGTGGCAATATGAAAGTGTTTTGCTTTAAATTATTATGAATTTAATGTTGATAGCACAATGTAATGGCTATTGAATAATGTAGCCATCAGCATTTAGATTGGTTCCCTATAAGCTCTGCTTTCACAAGGTCACAGTCACCTGAGTGTATAGGAGGGTCTACTGGTAGCTATGGATTAATAAGTATGTTTTCTTTAGTGCATAATCACTCAAAAATAAGAATGTTGTCTTTTAGTTACCTTATAATAAGCTGTTTATCCTCTTTGGAAAACTAAAAACAACTATAACCTACAATAACAACGACCAAAACCTAAACTCAATAGCATCAGCAGTAGTATGAGAAATAAAGAATCATATAAAGAACTCTGGAGGAGTATATTACTGCAGGCCTCTTCATGTTGTCACATTGTTGCCAATGAATCTGCCAGTCAATCTGTGTTGTTACTCACAGTTGCCATTGGACCCGATGACTTCAAACTGTGCTTGAAGCAAGGAGTAAATACTGAAAAGCCTGTTAGATTTATCACAACCAAAAATGTCAGGTTTTTTTTTTTTTTTTTTTTACAAATGAAAACAAGCCTGCAGTCCACCTGTATTTTTCTTTCTGGATGAGAGAACTGTTAATATATGTACAGATGATGACAACACCCTCAGGATTCATTCATCCACGTGGGAGCAATGACCTGAAATGTCAAACCAACTAATCATTCTGCATACAGCATGCTCTTTTATGTGTCTCACTAAAGGGTGGAAATTGAAAAATGATGGGCTGACTGAAGTCTTCTAGATGCTACCAGTGTTTGAAGGTCTGCGTTACATTGCTAGTAAAAGACAACTTGTCAGTCAGCATGTCAAGTGTCAGCGAAAGCATTTATCTTCGCACACCCACCCAACCAACATATTCATATTCACGTTGTTTCCACTCAAACATAAACGGCAATGGAATTCAATAGAGTGGCATTTCTTTGAATGCACCATAATTCAACATCAAAGAGGCGTGAACGTTCCACACACACACTTCCAGAAAAGCTTAACCACGTGGAAGCACAGCGTAAT
The DNA here is from genome assembly GCA_023566465.1 of Cottus gobio. Taxonomy (NCBI): domain Eukaryota; kingdom Metazoa; phylum Chordata; class Actinopteri; order Perciformes; family Cottidae; genus Cottus; species Cottus gobio. The sequence goes on from CM042220.1 coordinate 10,153,247, forward strand.
GGAGGGAGTCAAATTCAGCACTCAGCAATCCATGCTGTATGATGCAAATACCCAAGTGCTGGTTCAAGTCAGTGTTGTGCAGACGGAGGTGGAGCTAACCCATTTACCTGATCCCAGGAGAGGGGCCAACGGAAGGAGGAAACCTGCCTCTTGCAGCTATATGGCTAATCATTCAATTTCAACTATCAATATCTGCTCCGGATTATTAAGACGCTCAGTGGAGCTGCAGAGAGGAAGGTTTGAGAAATAACGCTACAATATGAGGCAGGAGAGTAATACCACTTTAATTAGGCTCTAGCTGATATCTATGCAGCTGGAGCTGGCATACCTGTCAAGGTGGTTACACCAGAGTAGTGACAGCTAGCTCCCTTCACTGTAATAGCACAGAGACTTAGAGAGAAGGATTTGCCATTCACAAACTGGAGGTGAAACTAGATTAGCAATAATGCCTCTCAGTCAATCTTGCACATTAGCCTAAGGGTTCAGTGAACTGCTCACAAGCGTATGCTGCATTCACATGGAATCAGGAAGACGGAAAACCGGATATCATTTTGACAGGATATAATCCTGCTGGAGCAGGATGGTAAACATTAGGCGAGGCCTTCAGAGAACACCAGCAACAGTAATGGTAGACGTCATTGATGTCCTAAGTTTAAATATTTGAATTATTTGGTCCTCCACGATGGATTTTACAAGGAGATGTACATTACATTACATGTCATTTAGCTGACGCTTTTATCCAAAGCGACTTACAATAAGTGCATTCTACGGTTACAAACAAGAATCAGAACAACAAGAATCAAGAAGGTACAATTTCGTCAAAGGTTCGACTACAAAGTGCTATCAGTAAGAGCCATTTCAGTGCTACTATAGTGCTACATCCTTTATTCAAGGTATGTACGAAGCTCTAAAAACCCAAGGAGGAAGGTGTTTGCAAGAGAAAGTGGGATTTCATATCTATACTAGAATATTAAATAAAATAGTAGATATAAAATGTTATTGAATATCGTCATGCATGTTTTGTTTTTGCTGGTTTTCCGCATGCTGTCCAGCAGGTGTTGTCCATCTGCCTGATTCCCTGTGAATGCAGCACTACAGTCATTTCATCTGAGGAGATTGAGATCCTGTGATGTTACAGAAAGCCCAGCAGAGCGTGTCTGAGGAAATGAAAGTCTCAGCCATTATTGTGATTCTTTAATGTGCTGGGAATTGTAAATACCACCACGCGGGCAATTAGTTTACTGTGCGACAAAACCAAAAATTGTTTATGTGAAAGCCATTAAGGTGTGTGCTTTAGTTCATTTGTTCACCCCCGTGGCTCCTCTCTTTTAGCCGGAGAGGGCTATGAGCCTCAATCAAGTACGTTTGTTTTTCTTCTGAGAAATAATTCATCTGTGCGTCATTGCTATGAGGCGGAGAATTAAAAGAGTTACATGTGAGCCCTAAAGAATCCACTTTCGACTGCTTCTGATTAGGGCTCGCCGTCGCCATGGTGACAGGCAGCGAAGATTGGACTTGAGACCGTTCCCAAGGGAAGCCTACAGTGGCCACTAAACGTGGTGAAAATACATAGAAGTGATGTCCTATTTACGAAGGCTGCTGGTGGAGTGCGTACATTGCAGTGAAGGAGTCTCTTGGGGGCGGATGTGGAGCCCCGGATGGTTGTCCATCCAGATTTTGCTGAATGAATAAAATGAAAAGGTTTCCAGGTTCAGAAACACATTCAGCTAGTCTGTGGACAGTAGCAGATCCTGACGGGTGTAATGTCCAGTCCACCACGTCATTTAATAATTCAAATTAAGAGATGTGTAATATGCCATTTCCCCTTTTCCAAAATCCAGTTTTTGCCACTAAAATTACTACAATCACACTAAAACTGGGTGTTGTACTGCCCAGTCAAAGTCATTACAACCAGAGAAGGCACTGGGGCTTGATAGAAACTCAGATTTAAAGTTTGCCTGTTTCTTTGCACTTAATTCGAGTGTTCATTAAGGGCACAGAACACTAAAACTGTTTCTGTATGGTGCATTTGTGTGCAAGCATGAAACATCAAATCATGATGGTCAGTGTTGCCGTCAAACAAGCAGAAGACCAAACCAGGGAAACAAACAAACCAACGTGATGTAATCAAAAGAACCATATTCAGTAACTCGCTGACTTACTCCAGAACAAAACTAAACCCCGTCAACCCAATACGGAAGGCAAACTCTCCTCGTGGACGTAACAGTTAACTTGGCTCAATAACAAGGATCGGCTCAGAGTCAGAACAGCCTGCAGCTAACGTTTAAAGCAGAACGCAGTCAAAGGGATGAAGTATGATGCAACGGCAGGGAAGGAAAGAGGGGGAAACAAATAATTGACCATTATGCAGCCAAGTGCTTAGCAGCACCAGAGGGAGAAAACACAATATCCATGGATTCTCCAACAACCCCTCTCACTTCACAGCCACTCTGAAAAACGATTTTTCATCCATGATGAGGAAAGGGCAAATGAATGCGTTTGAACTGTTCAAAAAGGAAAGACATAAAAGAGAAGTTATCTAATGCTAATTCATTCACAACTTCACAAAACGACCAGCATAAATAACTTAACATTTCTACAGACATTTCACTTTTTGGTAAATGTTATGGAAAGCATACTTAAAATGCCTGTATTTTGAAGTGCAGGTAATACTATTTAAAACAAAATAATATCCCACAAAAGAAAAGAAAATTAAACAGAGTGGGAAAAATGTTTGAAGCAGAGTATTTGAGGCAAGTTATTTGGATGCTGTCAAATAAATGATTTTTATAGTAGCAGTAGTAGTGCTTAAGTAATGAAACTTGAAGGTTAGAACGTTAATAGTTTAAGAGACCATTATATCAGGCTGCCAATATAGCCATTACGTGACTAATTATGGCCAGTTCCATCATACTAACTGGTGTTCATAACCATATGTAGAAGTGTTTTTTTTTTTTGTCTCTTGGATTATCACCAGCCAACATCTCATTCCACACGTCTGTGTTCACAAGAAGTGCAAAAAGCAAAAATAAATTGCCAGAAGCACAGAGAGAGGATGATATCAATCTGGATTTCTGTTTCGCACCCCTGACGTGCAAAAGTTCCATTAATTGGCAAACCGCACGTGTTGTCAAAGCATACGTTATCTCCAGATGACCAATTGCTAAGCCGGCAGTCATTAGCATTTAGATCCAGTCGTTCTTCAAAGTGTCAATGCTGAAACGAATGACTTAAAAAGAACGATTTGTGAGGATATTATGCAAACATTTGGACATAATGGCACTGTCACTCAAGGGAACTATTATCAAGATGTGAGCTGGAAGCCGGGCCATTCTTCCTTTACCCTAAAAATGTCACCAAAATAAAAGGTCAAGCCATTTAAGGAACATTGATGGGAGGAGTGTCAAATGTGTAGCTTCTGTGGTTCCATTTAGTTTGATGAATGGTCTTCACATCAATGCTGAACCATGATAGTGACCACTTTGAATGCCTACCCACTCCGCTTAAATGAGCACACCCCAGAGCTGCACACTACTGGGTGAGAAAATAATAATAATGTCTCTCTTTAAAGGCAATAATCATGTACAAAACAAAACAAAAAGAGGGCGGGGCGGAAGAAAAAGGATCAATGAGCCAAGTTGGCATCATTAAAGCACTTCTTGTTTATCCATTTCCTTTTTGTTGAGTCCCTTAAGTAAAATCACGAGCCAAACTTGAATAGAGATACCATATCTTTCTCCTTCCTCATTTTCTTTCTTATCTGGGCTCATATTTGCATTGCCACAATCACCCAACAATGTGAAAACTGCATCTATTTAACTAAGGCCAAAAATGTAACGTGGGTAACTGAATGAAATCAACACAGGGATCATATCAACCCGTCACCTGCACACAAAAACAAGCATCAGTTAGAAGCACACTTTTGTCATCTTGCTGCAGACTGTGATGCGTATGTGTACATCATAATAGAGGGGACAGTACATGACTGAATGGCTCGCGCCAGACAGGTGAGAGGACACAACGACTGCATAATGCCCGCAGCCTTCTGTGTGACACCTGGAGAGTCTCCTCTCATTCACTAGAAATTAGGCTCAGTCTAACAGCTACCAGACAGCAGCCACCTGGTGCGTCTGAATTTCTGAGTACATCTCCTGCCATGTAAAGTCAGAGTGTGTGGATTCACACCAAGTCTATATTTGACGTCCATCTGCCCGATAGTGGATAAGCAGTGTATTAAAAAAGGTACAGCACTGGTTTCCTCATATCGTTCCTCATACTTCAGTTATAACACTTGAATGAGAAAGTGCTTAAAAACTGGATCATAAATCATGGAAAGAAAAGAATAATATTCTTACAAGGAACCATGAAATCAACAACAACAACAGCAATATTGATGGACCAAAAGTCAATGCCACCACCAAACAGTGAGTACAGCCACTGTGCCTTTATTTACAGAACAGACACACAGGAGCACTGCCTGCATTTAAATTGAGGCCAGCCAAACCTACCAGTGAGCACCGAAGGCCCTGGAGAGAATGTGACCTGAATTTTGTACTAACTCCCTTCATGTGACCAGACTGTGATTGAGATGTCAGGAGGGTTGCTGTATTGTTTGTGGAAACACTGCTCAAGATTGAAAAATTACAGTGTTTACGCTCCACTGAACTGGATGCCTGAGGCATACAAATGTGGATAACAAGACCCCTGGAAAGTGAAGATGAAAGGAGGTTCATAATGATTCAGTCTACCTGGGAGTCCATCACTGAGGATTTTGGAAAATCTTTACAGTTAATGGAGCCATGCAGCGTTTCTTCCTGTCTCCAATCATTCATTCATTAAATCAATTCATTAATTTAGAATGGCACAAACGTATCATCCGTCTGTAAACATCTCAATCAATTTAGTGACAACCTTGTTTTCCCACCTTTTCATTACCAGCTGGGCTTGGGCGAGTCTTCGTTTATCAATGAACTAAAAATCAACACATTAATGATTCAATTCATCCCATGTGAAAAACCAAACAAATAAAAGTTATTTTATTATCTCAGCCAGGGGAGTTATGCGATTCTTCGAGTGTGTGCGAGCGAAAGTGCACCTCTGTGTGTGTCCATGGCTAACCTCTCATTCTGCTGCAGCAAACTGGATAATATTTTGGGAGCCCAGTCACAGCTGCATTGTCAAGGACTTTGGTAGTGGTGACTCACACTTTCAAATAAAAATAAAAAACTTTTATTGCGTTATTGCCGGCTTTATACTGCCATTGACTGCCTGTTGACCCCTCACTCATTAATCTTACAGTTCCCTTGGACGAAAGGGGCCACTACTGATAACGCAGCCGAGTGCATCGCTGACCGCCAAGAGACAGGCGGTCTGATGAGCTGCATTCTACATGACATAAACACAACTTGTGCTTTTGGAATTTGTAATAAATATTGTCGGATTTCCATGTATGTGCTCATAAAACCCAAATCACCCATTTTAACCTCATATAAACTACATGTCACAGCAATCCGCAAAAGACAATACCCTTTAAGTATGTTTCCCTTTTTATACTCAATGGTTAATGTATTCAATGTGCATAACAAACACAGATTAACTCGTGACATGACGTGTGTAGGCTGTTAATGAATGATAAGTTAATGAAAAAAGACCACGCAGCATATATCAAGCCAAAGGAGCATTGGGGTGAAAGATGCCATAAAGTTTTGGGTTTGAGTAAATTCTAAATGTTCAAATGCTGAGCTCGAGCTCCGTCAACAATCTCACAAACACTTGACCGTACCAGCTTGAGAGGAAAGTCAAGGTCGGAGTGGACCATATATTTCGCCAGCTCTCTTTCCCTCCAAACAACAGGGTGAACCCGGGTTAATTGGAGCACAACAGGGACACTTGACAGCATTGGTGCAGATTCCCTAAGAGTGTAACAGCATTGGATATCTAGACAGCCAAATTACATTTTTCCGAATGTGTCTGATTTCATTAGGCACAATCTAGGTGGATTTTGAGACATGACAATGAGATCGGTCACATGATTTTTTCCCTATTCTTGAGGCGACATCCAATCAACTTCTGATCTTCAACACAATGTGTTGATTTATTGAAGAAGAGCCTTTATACGTATCTATACTGAAGTCTAGTCTCAGATTAAGAGGCAACCGGGACGCTAATACATTGTGTGCGTTTGTGAATAAAGTGGAAATCCGGCTGGCAGAGAGTAACAAGAGCCAATATGTTGACTGAGAGGTTTGAGATTATCATTAAAAGTGTGATTGAGGGCACAGTGCAGATCAACAGCAGTCATATGGAGCGCACTGTTGCTGAGACTTGGAACTCGTCAGCCCAGCAGGCTAAGCCTCCAGCAGCATTAGGACTTTAAAAGCACAGAAAGATGTCACAATGAGGAATAAAGAATAAAGAGGGAGAGTGCAGTGGAACGGGAGACAAGCAGAGAAAAGAGAGCTGTATAGGGTATATTGATGACTTGGCAGTGCATGCTTTTGATCCAAAATAAAAGTCATCTTGTTTTGACTTGCTCATTTCTACTCAGGGTCAAAAGCATGCATTGGTCCTTAAGCAATAAAACCGGACCAGATGAGACCTCCAAAACACAAGAAAAAAACAGGGTAAAGTTTGAATACAGGCGCCATCGGAGAGGGTTCAGGTTCTACTACAACTATGCCACCCATGCAAAACGCAAAAATAAGACTGTGGTGAATGTGACCTATGAGATGGCAGAGAAAGATTGTGCGGGTGAAGCCCCGACGGAGCTGACGGAGGGCAGAGGGCAGTGCATCTCCCCATCTGATCTTCCCGTCATTTTCTGTGCATAGCAGAGTGGCCGCGTCTCAACTGACATCACGGCCACATATATCTTATCTTTTCTCGATCCTGGCGGTGTATCAAATGCCCTGGTCTCTGCTTTCTGCCACAACATCAGCATGTGAAAATTCATTTCTAAAGATGGAATAACAGGATTTTTCTGTAACAGCCAATCTATCCAGGGAGTGAAACATAACAAACAGAGAATAACATCAACTGGAAAAGCAGTCAAATGAACTTTTCAACTCCCACCCACCCAATGATTTGTTGTATTTAGTCATATTTCTTACCCTTATTTGAACTTTCACTACTTTATGTTTAAAGTCTAATTTTGTTATTACTTGCATGATCTTCTCATTCATACATTTTTAATCAGCGTTGGAGGGAGCCTGAGACTTATTGCCAACGACTGCTTCTCTGTAATTGTTGCATGAATGTGATAAGTAAATAACTTGAATTTGAACTTTTCTTAAACCCTCCAGGCTTTGAAAATTATATCAAATCAGCAATCCCCAAGCAAACATTAAAAAACATTTGAAATAGATTGAAGAGAAAGGTTGATCTCACAAAAAGAACTCTGACGCACAGAAACATGACCTGAATATTAAAAAACTAATGTCAATGTCAAGTGTAAGAGGCCTTATATTGGGAAAGATGTGAACTCTGTCCGTTTTCATATCTTTGCCAATAAATTAAGGTGAACATTAAATATGGCAATTCTTAAAAAGCACGGAAAGTTCAATTTGTCTAGCTGCCTGCACTTAAATGGTCAGGATGTTTGCTCATGCTTATTCCTTAATTAGAAGTAATAGCGTGAATAAAATTTCCATTTGCAGGAAAATGGAATAAATGGACATGTCAAGTGTGGTAAAATAATTTAGTAGCAAAAAAGGACCATGAAGGTCCTGCTATTTGAATGTGTGGCATCACATTATTCATAATTGCCATGGTATAATAAAAATAGTTAACAATGTTTAACCTCTCTGCTTATCAGGAAGAGAATTAAAAAAAAGACGGCACAGACGTCATTTGAAGCAAAAAGGGCTGTGATAGGACATTTGTAAGAGTCTTTAAAAAAAAGGTGACTTTCCCTGGGTGTTATAGGATGTGGATATTATTCAGATCCCAAAAGCAAAAGAGTTTTAAAAAGTCTGAAGTTGAACTTGGAAAACAATTAAACATAGGGTTTCTCTTTTTAGAATGTCAAATTAATCCTACATTGACTAGGCCTGTTTTCACCCCCCACGGTTTACTTGAAGCTCATCATCATCAAGAAACGTTAAAATAAAAATCTTCATCTTTCAGGACAAAGTACCAGGGTCCTAAAAGATCCATGTGGCGTCTCCTATCATTGCAGTGATCAGGTGACTGATCACTGCAATGATAGGAGCTGGGAATCCCTCAGCTCCTACTGGACACCAGCTGCCTGTCTTGATTTCAGCACCAAGGACAGCTCCCTGCTTGAGGAACCCAGTGGAGAATCAGCGCAACACGTCAAACGGGAGGGTCCGCTTAAGGTTTTACATGGAGTTCTCACTTTCTATGGATTTATGATGGTGTAAAATGCTTTTATACAGCGTTTCCACCGTGTAACCTCAGCTTATTGGTCCCATTTTGAACCTTGTCATAGGGAGCAGCCAATGGTCAAAGAAGTGAAGCCTTTCATCGGTTGCCAGTCTTGCACTGTAAAGCAGCCAGACTGCAATAAAATCAAATGGGGATCAAACCCCAATAATGCGAGTCGGTTTGCTTTTGAATAGCACTTAAGGAAAGAGAGCACTTTGCCGTTGTTTCGCTCTACTAATTAATCACACCTTTTAGATGGCCACATTCATGGGGCATTTAGTGGAAAAGCGGTCTATGTCCAAGGGGAACAATCTCCAAGCCACACTGCTTTTCCTATCTCATACTCACAGCTTACTGTGTGGCGACAGAGGCATGTTTACTATTCTGGTGTGTTGTATCATCTGGTCGGTCCTCTAATCCCTTGAAATGCTTGGAATTGTAAAACAAGAAGAGTGCTCACCTCCCTAGAGGGGGAGAGGAAGAAAATTAAAAGGCAACCTTGCAGGAAATATATTTTGCAAAAGGAAAGAGGGTGTGCTGTGTAAACACATCTACAAGGAAACCCTAATCGAATAAACACACATCAACCATGGGACACAATAAATAAATGCTGTACAGTCTAATAGAAACAACAAAAACAATGCTTTTGTCAAGAGAGGATACCAGGCCAAATTTGAATGATGGCACAGGCTTCAAACAATGCAAAAATAAAACATGTTGTACCTGATCTGAAGAGGAACACCCTGTTAATCCAAAGACAGGTTGCAGAGATATGACGCTGCTCTCCAAAAACTATAATTGAACTGGCAGCTACCATAAGTTGGTTATAAATTTGACCCAGGATAGACAGTCACCTTGACAGTACTCTGCACTGCAGTATTCTCCTCTGTTCACCTTTGTTGACGCAGTCAAGCCATGTGATATAATCCTATAATACAGGACAACTGAAACAAAAACATCTTCCTCCATCTACGAACACACGAGTATCAACCAAGCCACCCTAATTCCCAGCTAATTAAGCACATTAGATAGGGCGCAACAGTTGTGAGCTGGTATTAACCCCAGCTGGTATTGACCTTGAGATATAATTTGGTTGAAATCAAGCTCATATTTCACAAACACAGATCATGTTGCATCTACACTGGATGAAGCAGACAGCTGGGTAAAAAGACCTAACAGTCGAAGGGTTTTGTGATTAGTGTGCCTCCTGCTGATTTCTGCTGTCAGAAAACATGTGCTCTCCAGATGTCTCATACACTGTAAAGAGAGGAGAAAAGTGCATCCATCCAGAAATATGTGCTGCTAGTTTTACATCTGGAGAAGAGAGCAGGATTTTAAAAAGGTACACTAGTGATATAAACATCTCTTGCTTGAAAGGGGCAAGACATGTACACTGCAATGCAGCGATAGAAAAAGAAGAGAGGAAACAGAGAGGGTTGAGATGGACTTAAAGAAGGCAGGAAATGCAAAAGATGAGAAGGGGATGACAGCAGAAGAGCCCTCGACTCTGTCCTCTCCACATCATCAAAGTGCCACTTCTGTTACCAGGCTGGACTGGGACAACATGTCCTTAGGTTAAAAAAAAAACTGGAATCAGTATGCAGGTCACAGAACTGGGGAGGGGAGGGGAGGCGAAGAAAGTGGTGGAGACAGTCCACAGTGTTTACTGTGGACTGTCTCCACCACTTCCTCTGTCTGACTACAACACTAATGATGCAGTTTCCTCACAATGTATCAACCTTTCTTTCACAGAGCCATTAAGATATTGGCAAACCTCAGATGACACATACAGATACAGACACAACAAAAACATAATGTAACATATGTGCCAACATCCATTTTCTCTCTATTCTGCATGAGGGCAGATCCAACGTAGCTGATACGCTGTCCAACTACAATATAAACTATGCTGTGGGTTTGGATGATGATGCTTTTTTTCTTGAAAGTGAAAATCACAAGAATATACTTGCAGCTATATACTGAGGTCAAAGCCTTATAGTGAATCACATATTTTATCTAGCAGCGGTACTTTTATTAAACACCTATTAACCACTGGGTTTGTGTACAATTCGCTGAGTAAAAAAAGAAAACATACATTTCCCTTGTTAAAATTCAGAGGGGAAAAAATGTAATTGCTGAGCCCTAAAACAAGTCTCTCTCCCTCAAGGATAAGTATAATAGTATATATAATAGTATATATGCCCCTTTTTTTCGGTATAAATTTCTCTGAATACCACACTCACAATCCCCACCTGGGGCATATACTATATATTTAAATCCCCTTTAATGCAATATGTATGTACACGTACCACCAAGCAAGCATCCACTACTTCAATTGCTGTAGATACCCGACATGCCCAACCAACAGAGTTTCACAGGTCAAATCTGAGCAGCCTGATGAACAGTATATAAAGTGGACATATTGGATGAAAATATGGATAAATAAGGGCAGAAAGCAATTGGGGGTGGCAGGTATGGATTAAATAAATCAGGTCACTGGTCAGTGGATATGGTCAATTAATCACGTGTTCAAACTCATCATGAATGCCTCTGTAGCAGCCATGAACAGAGAGCGTTGCATATTCAACATCAGGGTGAGGCAGGGGTCAAGTGGGACGCCGTCTCTCAGTCCAGGAACATTAACAGCTTCATGGGAACTTCAAAGGCATTCTGCTGGGAGTAATGGGAGTAAGGGGAGGGCTCTTCTGTCCTAATTTGTTGATGTCAATCATCTAATGTTAACCCCAAGAGCTATTATAATCTGAACAGAAATATCTAGAGAATCTGTTGCGATGCTAAATTGGACCCTATGGTTTCCGCAATGGGAAAAATATGGACTTAATCACGTTGTGGAATTTTGAACAGGCACTTACGCTGTACTCGCTGATGCATCACAGTTTATTATATCATAGGATCCCACTATCTTCATATCACACCACCTATCTAGCAAGTTGAATATCTATTGTTGAGACAGTCGGGCCAATAAGAGTGTGTTGAGGGGAAACAAGGGAGGGGTAGTCATCCAGAGAGGAGGAATTCGGCAGCTAATATTAGAGCACTTGTTTTATAACTGTACTGGAGCACCTTCTTTGATGAAACATTTATATAAAAATAGTTGACCGGAGTCAATTTTGTGCTTCATGAAATGAGGTTCGTCAGTCCGGGTACTGTCTTTCAAAATCTGCAGGGCTCTACTGACCAGGTGTTGGTCACCATCTTCACTGCTTGTGACTGACACCACCTTGCTTAAAGCACCAGCTGCCCTCGCAGGGCAGGTCCAGCCACGTTGGCCCATCTCCTCCCCTCAAAAGTCCTGTCTTTCTCCCCCCTGGTCTGCAGGGTAATTACTTGACTGCTTACTGCCTGTCCCTCCTGCCTGGTCTGTCAGTACTGGGGAAAGGCATGGTCATTACCCCGAGACAAAAAGACAAATCTCGTCCCATGCTGGCCCCATATGCTCCACTTGATGCTTATGAGGAAAACGGTAACATAACTGCTTTAAAGTGCACATGCATGGACATTGAAAGTCAGACATTGTGCACATAAAAAACTATTTCACTGCATGTTTCAGCACACATGGAGGAGACTGCATGATGGTGAAATAAACTGTTCCTGCATTCAAGGCCAGCATTTACAGCAAAATGAAGAAATCTCTGCTCCTTTGTGGGGATTTACCTATGGCGGCTGGTATCATCTGCGATTCTCCTTTCATGCCATGTGGAATATGAATTCAGTGTAGCAGAATTTGATCTGAGGCAGGCTAGACACTTGCTGCATCTTCCTCCTAAATCCTCCTAATTCAAAAAGGATGCATGCTGCTGGTGTGCCAACATAAACCCTCTCACCTAACACGCAATCAGTCCAGAATCAAAAAGTGAATTAAAGCAAAACACAGCAATGTAGAAAAGTTTTGTTGAAATGCATATGAAAATACAACTCTCAGACTAGCTGGGGATTTGTTACCCTCTTTTTGTTCTTGATATTACAGCCATAATCTTGGGGACTGCCATTCAAAGATCCATTGTTACGGTTTTCTGATACATCCCTTTCCTGAAGTATTCTTTCTGCTGGAAAGAAATTTGAATGACCATGTTTTCCAAGTCCAAGTAAGCAGATATTTTTAACCATAGACATTGTATGCTAATAAATCGGCCCAATGTCACATACATATGGAATATAATGCAAAAAAAAAAAAGACTACAGTCTCAAAATTGACTGCAGACATAATAACCCTCTGACACATGAGCTTCCACAGAAAGACCTTTACAAGCTGCACAGAAGTGTTTTCTTGTTGCTTGGCTATCCATGCCCTTGTATGGTCACACAACATATTTTTGCAATGTACAGTCACTTAATAATATAAAAGTACTGTTTGTGGAATTAGCTTTATTGTAAAATTAACTTATTTTAGTGGTTCCAAGTTGAAATTTGAAGACTTTTGGATGCGATTGGCCAAAAACATTTCGGTAGATTTCTGTGGCCTAAATGTGTGGATGCATACACAGTAGAAAAGAGACTACTCTTATTTAAATGTTAATGTGGTGTAAAAATATGCTCTCGTCAAAGCTGATGCTCCACACCTCATCCTCGGTCGCGGTGTCATCACTTCACATTCAGTCACACCGGCGTGGAGCCAAACCCTTGTTGTCCAAACATGAGCAGAGTTCATGAGCAGGTGTAGTTCAAACGACTTCATTCACTCAGTGATGCTGTATTTAAAATGAACAGCCAGTCAGGACAGAAAGTGGCGAGTCTTTCTTTGGACCTGCTCGTACTTCAACCCTGACTGTCATGTTCATGCTGGGAGGAAATGAAAAGAGAATGAATAATTCAAGCTCCGACGGAGTGTTCTCTGGAGAAAAGTAGAGTAGCTAACCGAATATTTTCAGTCATTGACAAAAATCTTTTTAACAATGATGGAAAAAATCTGAAGGCCGGCCACTATAAATAATTAACAGTAGTGTGTTGAAGAGCTAAGCACCAGAGGCCTTGGGAGCACTTCTGAGACCACTGCGGGTCACGGAAACACTTTCTCTGCACGTCTAATAATGACGCTGATGGGTTTATACATTTATACCAGAAGGTGTGATATTCAGTGATACCATACAGTCACCCAAACCCACCGCTGTGGACTCCGTAGTGACGGAGTTGGAGAGGGAGGCTATTCCCTTCTCCACTGCAGCAGAGATTTTCACAAGCTTGGAATGCTCCTCAGGACCAATGGCACAGAAATACAAAACAAAGGCGAGTGCCATGCTCAGTTTAAATCAAAGTGCTTTTCACTTTTCTCCCAAACTGAAATGTCAAATAGGTTATCAAACACCAAAAACCAACACAAGACAGCAAGAACAAGCAGAACTGTTAGCATGAAAAGTTGTTATTGACAGTCTCTTGACATTGAGAAACAACTTGAGAAACTCAATCAAAAAGAACAACTGCATTTTAGACAGTATACAGATGCTTTGGAAATAGAAAAAAGTAGGGCTGCAGTTTAAAACAGAATATATCAGGAACATGCACTTGCTTTTTCTGGTTGTCTAAGAAAATAAGACTGCTCCTTTCATCAGACTCTCTGTGTGTTGTGTGGGTATGCGGCGCATGTGCACAAGTGTGGTATGGCCTGAGATTGATGGCTCCATTATGGTCTTATTTAAACTGTGTAATTACTTGCATCAACACAACCTGTCAGCCTCAATCTGCCCAACGTCACGAGGCTGCCGAGCAGAGTGTTGCTGACTGAAAGTCGGAGTAATATCAACAATGCATCCTTCTCCTTCTCGTGCACTGATCAGCTCCAAACGGCGTCGCAGGCAGGGCGAGCACTGCTAGCGTTTGTGATGTATATGAATACTCAATCGATTACTCTGACGGTCATAATATGAGGTTTGTTTTGTTCTGTGTACGGGTTTAGAAGGGTGTAGATTAGTAACCCAATGAAAAAAAGAAATTAATTTAAATGACAATCATGTTGCCTTAGCTTCAAAGATTTCTGCTCTGCAAGACATGAAAACATTTTTTTTTTTTTAAACATTTCTAGGCACCAATTTAATTACAGATGCACCGATCAATTGATCACAGCCAGTCTTCAACTGATCAGCCGTGACTGGTGACGGGCAATCAGTCTCATGGATCAGATTGTTTTTAATTACATTTTTGAATAACTTACATAAACATCCTCTCCCCCCCCCTCTCTCATATAATACTACGATTCTACAATTCTATATCTTTATATATATATCTATATATATATATATATCTCTATATATATATATATATCTATATCTATATATATATATATTCTATATCTTTTCCACAATTATCATTATCAACACTTTGAACACATATTTAAAAATATCCTAACACTCATAAGTCATGGCATTAAGAGGCCGTACAGTGTTTGGCACTGCTTGTACCTACACACAGCAGTCAAGCATTACCACAGAGGTACGGCAACACCACTTGGACAGACTAAACGCAGAGCTAGAAGGGCCGGTTATAATAATCGCAATTACTGCAATAGTAACATAATTACTCATATTATTTTTGGAGTTGGTAGCGTGCCAAACAGTATAGGAGTTATTGCATGTATATGATGGAAATCATGCACATTTTTTAGACCCATTTATCAAAGTGTATGAGCATAAGCACATGTCTCAATAAAAGAGAGACAAAAGAGCCAGATGGCTGTGAAACCTGATGCTGGTCTACAGCGTGAAGTCTACATTACTACTTTACATTAGCTGTCTTACAAAAAGAACAGTAATTACCTCCAGAGGAGGAGGGAAGCAAACATGGATTGTTTCTATAATTATGTAATGGGCAAAAGGCTACAAGTAAAAGCTCTATTGTTTGTCATAGGTAGAAACAACACATCTAGTCTTTCAGAAACTCCACTGCTAAGAAACAGAAGTGTTTATAGATTATATGTTTTATTATATGTGATTTATTTAGTGTCTTAGGTAACCTTCACATTTATGAAAACTATGTACAGACGAGCCCACTAAATAGCACAAAGTACTGTACACTCCCCCACATTCAGTGGGGATAAGCCAGCTCATGTATTCTGTGGTCTCTCTATTATAACAAGTGCTTTTTGTTTTGTATTGATAATGTTTTATAATGTTATGGTTATTTCGGCCATTATTTGGTCCTAACGTGTTAGAACTGGAGAAAAATAATTTTGCACTGCACTCCCCAGAGATCAAAAAGAGTTTTCCCCATGATTTTCTGTTGAACAAAAGTTATAAATGAATGTCAGAAACTAGTGTGTCAACTGATTTTCCAAAGTGACAACTAAAACAACAAGGGTGATCAATAGAAAGAGTGCACTTTACACTCTTACCACACATTGACGGATCAAAATGGTACTTCCAGAGGAAACTAAGTGGCTAGTTGTGATGGACAAAAGGTGCAGGATAGCAGCACATCAAGAGAGAACCTACCAATCACATGTATTCTCCAAACAGTGGTACCTTAATGCTAATGTAGAGAGAACAGTAGCACAATTGGAGTGCGCTCAGAATACCAGCCACTATCTTAAGACAGAGAGGAAAGGAAAGGAGAGGATTGGACAGAAACGTGGTCACTCAGGCAACGCACACTAATCTGCAGATGCCCCGAGTGAGACTTGGCCATGCTCTCTGACACATGGCAATCACACGGCTCAGTGCAGAAACACAGGCACAGCGTCCACAACACCACCGAGTCTGTGACCGACCCGGAAGCACCGGCTGCCCTCCGACCGAGAGCGAATGCACTGACGGGGACCGGCCGTCTCGCCCCTCGAGTGTCATTCTGGAGGCTTCGTAGACGGAGAGACGAAAGGTTATCAGGAGCTGAACTGGGAGTGTTAAGAGTCAGCGTTTGATTCAATCAGGGGCCACGTTTACGGGCATGGGGAATTTCATCCTTAATCTGTTTACTCAAGTAATCCAGTTTTCATGCAGCGCGTGTAAATGTCCCAACTTGTTTAGAATAACCTGGTTAAGCTCCGACTGCTGTCATGAGGATTAGGTTAAATTGTCTCACATACATTTTTTAAACCGTAGAATGAACTCTAACCATCTTACTGCTTTCATATTTGGTAAATGTTGTCTATGCAGATGTCAGCAAAAAGCAAGAAACAAGTCATCACCCAATAATCACATATTATTAATTATACTAATAATAATACAGATAGACAAGCCGTGGATCCAACAGTGACACCGACTACTAACTCAGCACTTCTGTCAGTAAGTGAATACATGCAGTATTTAGATCCGTCATTTAAAATGGGATTAACTTGAAGTCGTCCAGCCATGCACGGTCAAAGGGCTGCAGACTGCCTCAAAGAATATATACATATAAATATGGCAGCAGAGCAAGCATCCGTCTAGAAAACATTTACAAGAAGAGACCTTTCATACTTTCCACTAAAACTGTTCTCGAAGTTCCATTGAATACGTCTTACTGATGCTGATAAGATGTGCACGCAGTGTTTCTTTCAATTAAGAAACAAATGTTTTGCTAAATGTTCATCTCTCTTTGACATGCATTTAAATAATTACTGCCAGACTGTGGGTACTTGATTCTCACTGATGGAGTTGAATTGCACACTCAAGGCTTGAGGGTGAGTGGTTGATAAACTGAGTAGAACATGTTTTCTCCTCTGCTTACTCTATTTTTCTCTCACTCACCAGATACTTCTGTCTTTTTCCGCTGCCAAGCTTGAGATGACCGCCGCCCCGCCACATAACAGGTCACACTCAATCTCATAAACCAGCAACCGAACATCAGTCCAAACGAAACACGCTCGACTGCTGGTGAAATCATTCCCACTCACTGACTGAAATGACAGCTGTCAGAGGGAATGAACCAACAAGACTTTCACTGACATAAAGCAGCAGCTGAAAACACACACATTCACAGTGGTAGGTATTGTTCATATGCAGTTGAGAATCACTGTATATTGTGAACATGCAGCACTATTTCCATCGTACTAAACTAATCACAGTTAAGTTCACACACAGTGAGTGATAAACCAAAAGCATGTGTGTCATTTAGCACAAAGCAGAGTACACAACGTTGTGCCGTGTCTCCTAATTCTCATATTACTGTGACTTGTTGCTTTAGTGCTATTTATCTTTATTTGGTCACTATTGTTATAATAATAAAAACATGTTTTTTATATAGCGCTTTTTAAGAAAAACAGGAGAAGCTGTGTGGAATGAGTCCTGTAGTGGAGGGTAGGGAGCAGGGGTTAACAGGTGAAGGGTAGGGAGCAGGGGTTAGCAGGTGAAGGGTAGGGAGCAGGGGTTAACAGGTGAAGGGTAGGGAGCAGGGTTTAACAGGTGAAGGGTAGGGAGCAGGGGTTAGCAGGTGAAGAGTAGGGAGCAGGGGTTAACAGGTGAAGGGTAGAGAGCAGGGGTTAGCAGGTGAAGGGTAGAGAGCAGGGGTTAGCAGGTGAAGGGTAGGGAGCATGGGTTAACAGGTGAAGGGTAGAGAGCAGGGGTTAACAGGTGAAGGGTAGAGAGCAGGGGTTAGCAGGTGAAGAGTAGGGAGCAGGGGTTAACAGGTGAAGGGTAGAGAGCAGGGGTTAGCAGGTGAAGGGTAGAGAGCAGGGGTTAGCAGGTGAAGGGTAGGGAGCATGGGTTAACAGGTGAAGGGTAGAGAGCAGGTGAAGGGTAGAGAGCAGGGGTTAACAGGTGAAGGGTAGAGAGCAGGGGTTAACAGGTGAAGGGTAGGGAGCAGGGGTTAGCAGGTGAAGGGTAGGGAGCAGGGGTTAATAGGTGAAGGGTAGGGAGCAGGGGTTAACAGGTGAAGGGTAGGGAGCAGGGGTTAACAGGTGAAGGGTAGGGAGCAGGGGTTAGCAGGTGAAGGGTAGAGAGCAGGGGTTAGCAGGTGAAGGGTAGAGAGCAGGGGTTAACAGGTGAAGAGTAGGGAGCAGGGGTTAGCAGGTGAAGGGTAGAGAGCAGGGGTTAACAGGTGAAGGGTAGAGAGCAGGGGTTAACAGGTGAAGGGTAGGGAGCAGGGGTTAACAGGTGAAGGGTAGGGAGCAGGGGTTAACAGGTGAAGGGTAGAGAGCAGGGGTTAGCAGGTGAAGGGTAGAGAGCAGGGGTTAGCAGGTGAAGGGTAGGGAACAGGGGTTAGCAGGTGAAGGGTAGGGAGCAGGGGTTAGCAGGTGAAGGGTAGAGAGCAGGGGTTAACAGGTGAAGGGTAGGGAACAGGGGTTAACAGGTGAAGGGTAGGGAGCAGGGGTTAACAGGTGAAGGGTAGGGAGCAGGGGTTAACAGGTGAAGGGTAGGGAGCAGGGGTTAACAGGTGAAGGGTAGAGAGCAGGGGTTAACAGGTGAAGGGTAGGGAGCAGGGGTTAACAGGTGAAGGGTAGGGAGCAGGGGTTAGCAGGTGAAGGGTAGAGAGCAGGGGTTAACAGGTGAAGGGTAGGGAACAGGGGTTAACAGGTGAAGGGTAGGGAGCAGGGGTTAGCAGGTGAAGGGTAGGGAACAGGGGTTAGCAGGTGAAGGGTAGGGAACAGGGGTTAGCAGGTGAAGGGTAGGGAGCAGGGGTTAGCAGGTGAAGGGTAGGGAGCAGGGGTTAGCAGGTGAAGGGTAGGGAACAGGGGTTAGCAGGTGAAGGGTAGGGAGCAGGGGTTAACAGGTGAAGGGTAGGGAGCAGGGGTTAACAGGTGAAGGGTAGAGAGCAGGGGTTAACAGGTGAAGGGTAGGGAGCAGGGGTTAGCAGGTGAAGGGTAGGGAGCAGGGGTTAACAGGTGAAGGGTAGAGAGCAGGGTTTAACAGGTGAAGGGTAGGGAGCAGGGGTTAACAGGTGAAGGGTAGAGAGCAGGGGTTAGCAGGTGAAGGGTAGAGAGCAGGGGTTAGCAGGTGAAGGGTAGGGAGCATGGGTTAACAGGTGAAGGGTAGAGAGCAGGTGAAGGGTAGAGAGCAGGGGTTAACAGGTGAAGGGTAGAGAGCAGGGGTTAACAGGTGAAGGGTAGGGAGCAGGGGTTAGCAGGTGAAGGGTAGGGAGCAGGGGTTAGCAGGTGAAGGGTAGGGAACAGGGGTTAGCAGGTGAAGGGTAGGGAGCAGGGGTTAGCAGGTGAAGAGTAGGGAGCAGGGGTTAGCAGGTGAAGAGTAGGGAGCAGGGGTTAACAGGTGAAGGGTAGAGAGCAGGGGTTAGCAGGTGAAGGGTAGAGAGCAGGGGTTAGCAGGTGAAGGGTAGGGAGCAGGGGTTAACAGGTGAAGGGTAGAGAGCAGGTGAAGGGTAGAGAGCAGGGGTTAACAGGTGAAGGGTAGAGAGCAGGGGTTAACAGGTGAAGGGTAGGGAGCAGGGGTTAGCAGGTGAAGGGTAGGGAGCAGGGGTTAATAGGTGAAGGGTAGGGAGCAGGGGTTAACAGGTGAAGGGTAGGGAGCAGGGGTTAGCAGGTGAAGGGTAGGGAGCAGGGGTTAGCAGGTGAAGGGTAGAGAGCAGGGGTTAACAGGTGAAGAGTAGGGAGCAGGGGTTAGCAGGTGAAGGGTAGAGAGCAGGGGTTAACAGGTGAAGGGTAGAGAGCAGGGGTTAACAGGTGAAGGGTAGAGAGCAGGGGTTAACAGGTGAAGGGTAGGGAGCAGGGGTTAACAGGTGAAGGGTAGAGAGCAGGGGTTAGCAGGTGAAGGGTAGAGAGCAGGGGTTAGCAGGTGAAGGGTAGGGAGCAGGGGTTAGCAGGTGAAGGGTAGAGAGCAGGGGTTAACAGGTGAAGGGTAGGGAACAGGGGTTAACAGGTGAAGGGTAGGGAGCAGGGGTTAACAGGTGAAGGGTAGGGAGCAGGGGTTAACAGGTGAAGGGTAGGGAGCAGGGGTTAACAGGTGAAGGGTAGAGAGCAGGGGTTAACAGGTGAAGGGTAGGGAGCAGGGGTTAGCAGGTGAAGGGTAGGGAGCAGGGGTTAGCAGGTGAAGGGTAGAGAGCAGGGGTTAACAGGTGAAGAGTAGGGAGCAGGGGTTAGCAGGTGAAGGGTAGAGAGCAGGGGTTAACAGGTGAAGGGTAGGGAGCAGGGGTTAACAGGTGAAGGGTAGGGAGCAGGGGTTAACAGGTGAAGGGTAGGGAGCAGGGGTTAACAGGTGAAGGGTAGGGAGCAGGGGTTAACAGGTGAAGGGTAGAGAGCAGGGGTTAGCAGGTGAAGGGTAGAGAGCAGGGGTTAGCAGGTGAAGGGTAGGGAACAGGGGTTAGCAGGTGAAGGGTAGGGAGCAGGGGTTAGCAGGTGAAGGGTAGGGAACAGGGGTTAGCAGGTGAAGGGTAGGGAGCAGGGGTTAGCAGGTGAAGGGTAGAGAGCAGGGGTTAGCAGGTGAAGGGTAGGGAGCAGGGGTTAGCAGGTGAAGGGTAGGGAGCAGGGGTTAGCAGGTGAAGGGTAGGGAACAGGGGTTAGCAGGTGAAGGGTAGGGAGCAGGGGTTAGCAGGTGAAGGGTAGGGAGCAGGGGTTAACAGGTGAAGGGTAGGGAACAGGGGTTAGCAGGTGAAGGGTAGGGAACAGGGGTTAGCAGGTAAAGGCGAGTTTGAAGAGGTGGGTTTTGAGGGCTTTCTTAAATAAAGATGGTCTTCGGAGTGTTCGGATCGGCGGACCTGAGGCAACGGGTTGGGGCATCGAGGGGGAAAAGGTATGAAAGGTAGAGAGGGGCCAGATTGTTTAGGGATTTGTAAGTGGTGAGTAACATTTTAAAGTCAATCCTATATTTGACTGGGAGCCAATGGAGGTTGGGTAGGACCGGGTGATGGCACTCGGTGGAGGTGAGTAGACGGGCGGCAGAGTTCTGAACATATTGGAGTTTGTTGATAATTTGGTTGGGAGAGCCGTAGAGGATGCTATTGCAGTAATCGAGTCTGGAGGTTATGAGGGCATGGATGATAATTTCGGTGGTGGCAGAGGATAGGCAGGGTCGGAGGCGTGCAATGTTCCTGAGGTGAAAGAAGGCAGTTTTGGTGATGTGGTTGGCATGGGGTAGGAAAGAGAGGGTGGGGTCAAGAATGATACCGAGGTTGCGGATCTGGGTGGAGGGGGTGACGATGGAGCCGTCAATGTTGCATCCATGATTTTATTTTAGTGAGACAGGTAGTGAGAGTGGAGTGGGTGACTGAGGTGATGTCGACAGCATAGTTGGATAAGTTGACGACACCCAACTCTATTATAAGAAACCAGCAGTTTGGGCTGATTATATGTTTTCAAGGAGACCCTGAACCCTTGTGTTAGCACCATCCTCCCTAGCATGTATCTGTCCATGATGGGCAGAAGGGTAGGGAGGCTCTCGTGTAAGCAAAGGGAGACATGTGTGTTTGTAATGTAGGCACTGAGCTGTGTATGTTTTCAGATGTATGAATATAATTTAACAGAGCGAATGGCTTTGTGATTAGCTTGGTTGTTTGTTTTATCTCAGGCTGATGTTTGCATGCATGTTAAATTGTTTTACTGTCATGTTTGGTTTTGATTGAATCCAAGACAATAAAAGTAATCCTAATCCAAGATAAAAGTCACCTTGAGGCTTAAAAAGGGCAGGTTGAATTAGATATGTAATTATATGGCATGTAAGAATAGGAAGTTAAAAAGTTAAACTGAACAAAAGAGTAACCATGACAGCCCCAGTCGTACAGTACTATAGAAACAGGAAACAAAACATTGTGTAACTGAAACTGTGAAAGTGTCCCTTCATGGCAGTTAAGTCTGCAGTCCATACACAACTGAGATTGGGTTCAGGGCAGGTTCAGCAGTGTCAGGGACAAACAGTCCATGGAGCTCTGTGGATCCGTCAAAGTTGATGCTCTGTATGCATAAGCTGCCAAAAGACCAGATTTTGGGATGTTTTTTACAAATGATAACTCTCACCGAAATCAACATCTTGACTCATCGGCCAAGTCAGTAAATTGAAAATGTAATCTGACTAAATACCCTCTACTGGAGAAAGATGTTAAGTTACATCACAGAAATCTGTTCACCAGGCTAAAAAAAAAAAGAAAAGTACAGGAGGAAAATGTTAGTTTGCTACCAATTCAAGTCGCATTAGTCTATGCTGAAAGATAAGTATTCACCAATCACTGTCACTCTCTTGTGCTGTTGAAGTGGTCGATGCTTTCTTGCATTCTTCTCACCTACAACAATAAAACTGTTTGATCTTATGCAACAAACTACTCCGGTAACTCGTTTAGACACCAGTCTTGAGACCAAGACAAGATTGGTCAGCAATGACACGGGATCATTGGGGGTTTGGGAAGTTTTAGATGCTCAGAGACTTTGTTAGAGTTGCCAGTGCAAATTTACTTTTAAGCCTCAAGGACACTACTGGGCCAGTAGTGGCTCACTAATTTGTTTGGCACTCTTAATAAAGTCAGGCAGGAAGAACTGTTCCTGAAAAGCAGCCAGACAGAGACCAGCACTGACTCCTGAGTCACCGGCCCATGGACCGCGAGCATAAACTGTTTCTATAAAACTCAACCTGATGTTCTTAGGAAAAGTCAGAAACACACTACCTGTAAAAGGGTTCAATATACACAGAAAGGATAGCGGTGCCCTCCTTTCAACAGAGAACATATTAGGACAGCTACAGACATCCTCCTCTGGCTGTGAGCACTAGACACAGAGCTGCACGGCTGATTGGAAACGTTAACAATGACCACTGCAGGATTGTAGCCGCAGGGACACTTCTTATTGTTAGCCGGGAAGATAAACTTGGAACAATCTAATCATTGTCAACGCCTGCATTGTGAACATATTGTTGTTGTAAAAAGCAGCTGCAGCCGCCACATGAATTTAGCTTGGCTGTCCTCTCGTGCCCTGCAGTGCCGATGAGGCCGTCCTGAACTTCTCCTCACCCCTTTCCCATCCTCTATCTACTCCCCCTGCGTGGTGATGCAGTGATTTTCATTCAAGGGCAATAGAGACCTGCGTCTGGCAATGTGCCACTTCTGTGTGGCATTGCTGTGGCTGAACCGCAAACTGTAAAAGCAGCCAGTCAGAAAACAGCCAGGCAGCGTAACGCTCTATGGAAGAAGCCTCATTCAAGTCCCAACAGAGAGTTCGGGCGAGTTAAATGATTAAATTCTCAAACTACAAAACGCGTTGGTACTGGTACCATCACATCATGGGATTCTGGGAACAGACACCTCTGCCTCATGTATTGATGGACTACAATGCTCCGTTTATTTATCCGTCACACTGTGCAAGTGATTGCCAAACAAAATTGTTGTTTTTTGTTCTAATCATCCATTCTTGATGTTTTGATTGAGACCTGGGACACCTGCTGAAAGCAATTATGGTCCTGGTGCGAGTTAGAACCAGTATGTTTGAGGCTCACAATGCTACAAGTAAACTAAATAGAGCCAGACGCTCCGGGGACTTACAGACCCATATTCAAACTGCGTGCAGACAAGGTTGTCGGGGCAATAATGACGACGTGTGCTTTCAAGGAGAAAATGTGCCAACTCCAAAAACGTACACCATGGATGCAGACACTTTTATGCTCTCTTGAAGAGGCAGATGCACTCGTCTGGCTCGCAGCCCTTGAAGTATTGCACAGTCATAGAGAGTGACTAGCTTGGTGCAACCATTTGAATGGAAATCTAGGTGCAGTAATGTGCAAGTCTAGACTATGAATATAGTAATTTAACGTATTTAGTAAGCAGCATGCCACACTGATCATTGGGTCTACAAACCACTTTTCTACGACCATCTGTCATTTTCTCTGACACAAACTTGATGTTGGTGACAATAAAGACAATGTATAAAATATCCCACTGTCTAGTTTGCTGAGGGCCCCAAAACACTTTTACCAAAGCGCCTTGGAAGTGTGTTTTGGGGCCATTTCAGATGTCCGTTTTCACATGTCCAGGCTTATGTTGATATTTTTATAACACGTAAATTAGATAGAAGTAGAAAAAAAAGACATCTTCAACGTACATAAATCAGTACCTTTCATTGTTCACTGTTTTTCTTCTTTGAGTTGTTTACTTTGACTTTTTGTATGTTTTATCCCCTCGTATCCTGTGTGTAGAGGGAAATGCTTGAGGGGAGAGATGGGACTGACAGCTGGGATGCTGATACTGTGGATAGATCGACTCAAAATACAGCCTGCAGCTTTGAAAAAGATTCACACCGTATGACCATCCAGCTGAGATATAAACACAATTTATAGAAATGTGCAAATACAAGCTGTGTCAAGAGTGGGAAATCTCTGCCCAAAGCCAGGGAATACAAGATAAAGTTCTCAATCATTAATCAAAGCACGCATTATCAGTCAGAGGCATGATGCCGGGATTCAGCAATCTCCACAGCCTTTCTCCTCTCCTAACACCCTGTATTCATATGAACAAGAGGAGTAACACTGTCACTGTCCCAAGCTGTGTTCCATATAGGCCATCTAATTCCAGGCTGAATCATCTTAAACCAAATGCCTCAGCAGTAATCCTTCTCTGCTTGAGACTCTGCTGAGCAACAGTGAGGCTCTCCAGCCAGATGTTCCTTTCAAAGCAGGCCAGCTCGCACAACTAATAGCATTAGCCAGTGACACACATTTAGCATAGCCTATGCTTGAAATTGGGCTTCAATATGCCCATGTGTGCAACACACAGAGACTGAACTGCCTCCCCAAAGCTACAAAAAAGATATGCAATGCAGTATGACGCAGTTAAATGCACCCACTGTTGTTCTATTGTGTTAAGGGGAGACACGCCAGGAAAAAACTGTTTTTCATGCACTGGTTGATTTTGGAGAGTTTAGGATATTTTGCTTGTTTTACGTGGTTCTTAGGAGGTAAGAAAAAAAAAGAAAAATATGCACTTATCACAGTTTATTTGTGTCTGTAGATTTTTTCTAAATTCCCAAAGCTTTGCATATTTAAAACAGAACATTAAACTTGTAATATAAAAAAACAATTATCTTCATGCAAGTAATCAACTGGGGATATAAGTTGTTTTTTTAAACTATTCACCTTAAGTAGTTTGTTCATATATTATTCATAGCCTGATTTATATTCACAAAACATGGTGAAGATAGATTTGTTATGGCTATTGACAGTATTTGTAGATTATGCAGTGATACTAAGATATTCAAAATTCACTTAGTAAAAACCTTTAACTCCAATATGTCAAATAATGAAACAAGAATTTGTAACCTGGTTTTATCCAATGTCAAGATGTTTGTTGTGCAAATTAGCACATATTTAATAATAGAATGCATAATTTGCGTATTTAGACTTGTTAACTATTTTCTTAATATAAGTAATCAACCGGGGAATTTTGTGGTGGCGTCTATTTTTTTTACCCTATTCCCGTAGGGTTTCTCCAGTTAAGCAGCATTTGAAGAGGCATTCAAATGTAGAGTGTAAAATATGTTTAAACAAACAACAAAATGGTACACAAAATTCTGTTGGGAACAGTAACTCTTAGATTTACGATCCCAGATAATGGAGAAAAAACACTGAGTGCATCAGAAAAGTAAACAGTCTGAATTGATCGACCATATAGGAGAAGCTAAGCTGCTGTTTCCAACTTTTTTAATTAAACGAGGGAAGTAGAACATCATGTAGATGTCCATTAGTCTCTCATGAATATATGTATGAGCAACAATTTTGTGGCATTTGAATCAGAAGTTATGCTCTACTGATGTTTCATTAGAGACGAATATTCAACAGCAAACTGGTGAGAGTCCATCACAATGTTTTTCAAGAGTTAGTGCTTGAAACCAGATGGAGAAAACAAGCAGACAAAGAATGTCCAAGTGACTAATTATAAATAGATCAGTTATAATGTGGCAGGGAGGATAATGAACCATAAAAATGGAGGGTGTCTTTGTTCATTACGCTGATCCCTTAGTATTAATTGTAATCCAAACCCCTAACTCTCACTAAGCCCCCCTATTATTCCCCCCTACTTCAGCTACATTAAAGCAGTGTGTGATCACACTCTTACGGAGCCCTTTGTGCTTCCATATCAGCAGGAAATGGAAACATCCAGCTGTACTGGAGCAATAAATATAAACATCTCGGAGATTGATTACACTAACCCTTATCAGAAGCAAAGCCTTTTACAGGACTGCAGAAAGCAGGAGAGCAGAATGGACGCAGCGCCCTCGGCCATCTACCGGCAGCCCACTGCAGGCTGCAGCACTTCAGGACCAAACGGGAAGAAGTTCACAGCAAAACATAAACACATCCCCATCAACAATGACAGCCTTGTCAGGCATAATGTAGAAATCCGTATTCACAGCACACATCATTAACTGCCTAGTGGCTCGTGTGCAACAGAGAAGTATAAATCTGTCACTTGATGTAATACGGAGCCCAGATGCCTTCTGCGGCTGTACACCAATAACGTGGGTCTCTCCCTCTCTTGTATGTGTTCTGTCACTAGAGGAGATGGGAAAATATATTGCTTATAGAAAAAGACCATATTGCCATTGGGAAGCCAGTGTTGTGTGACACGTGGATTGAAGAGCCGGTGTTTGATGATGCACAGCACTCAGAGAAATACTTTGTCAATGCACACGATGCAGATGGGTCTCTTCTTTCATTCACTGCCTGAGGAAGATATAACAGGTATGTGATGTAGACCCTTCCATGACGTCAGTGATCAAACCATGCTACTGTATTTAATGATGGATTCAACTGCATCTAGAAGAGTTATGCTGAGACCCATATATTTGCTTTGTTTCACATACTTACTTGTATGTCCAAACCCTTAGTCAACCAGGTTTTCATTACAAAAGGGAGCTGAGAAAATTCTAACAGGATTAAATAAATAAATGTGAATAAATGTAAATTGAAAGATAAAAGAGGTTGACTGCTGCATAAGTGCGTTAGCTGTTGCTATTAAAAGCAAATAATGTAAGGGTTTTACTTGCTATCCACCTAAATCCATGTTGGGTTTCATGACTTCAGAGTATACAAATCATTTCTACACACAGAGACAATTCACTCGCAGCCAAACTCCCAATTACACCGCTGACTGCTTTCGGATTAATTTGCTGTGTGTCAAACACAAGTTTGTTTTCAAGCTGGACCACATCCAATAAAAGCCCAGCGTTACAGCACATAAACATGTTACCTGGCTTTCAGAATCAGAATCAGCTTTATTGGCCATGTGTGTTTACACTCACATGGAATTTGACTCCGGTTACACGTAGATCTCGTTATACATATATACACATTTACAATGAACCAGATAAATATAAAGTGATCTTTCCAGCCCGCTTCCTGTCTTTGGAGGTGTACAAGTCCAGGATGGAGGGCAGGCTGGAACCAATAGTTCTCTCTGCAGACCTGACTATCCGCTGTAGTCTGCCTCTGTCCTGTTTAGTGGCCGATCCAAACCACACAGTGGTGGAGGAACAGAGGACAGACTGTATGATGGCAGAGTAAAACAGGATCAGCAGCTCCTGAGGCAGGTTATACTTCCTGAGCTGGCGCAGGAAGTACAACCTCTGCTGGGCCTTTTTCCGGATGGTGTTGATGTTGGAGGCCCACTTCGGGTCCTGGGAGATTGTGGTTCCCAGAAACCTGAAGGACTCCACCGCAGACACAGTGCTGTTGTGGATGGTGGGGGGGGGGGGGGGGGGGGCTCTTCCTAAAGTCCACTGTCATCTCCACAGTTTTGGACTTCTATATTCATGTATTCAGAAACAAATTACCCACCGATTTCCATCTCCGAGAAACAACTGTACCACGTGATGATTGTCAAGATCAGGGCCACGGATCTTATTGGCACCTTCACTATGTAGTTATCAAGTAGCCTCAGCTTTAGCTGCATCTTCACTCTGTGGTGACACTCTGCCACAGTAAGTGGCTGTCACCCTGCTGCGGCCAGCAATATGACTCTGCATGTTTGCCTGATGAGAGCTGCAGCTCATCTCCATAGAAATGAGCATCTGTGCGCAGGGCCTTGTTCCTGTGGGGAGAGACTCACGTCAACACCAAGGCTGGGATTTGGTCGACGGCCAAATCCAGCTCCACCTGGGAGGAAGCCTGAGTATTTGCATGGTTGCTGCTGCTGATCCAACACACCTGGCCCTAAACAGGTCTGGTTAACGAAAGCTCAGTAACTACTACCAAGTAATGCTAACAATGTGTTGTGTGACCTGCTACTCAACTCAAAGTGAAGATCCTGTTATCATGCATAATGCATGTGTGTTCTCAAAAAAATTGAGAACACACATCCTTCTAGAGATCATATAAATGAATATTCAGGTATTATGGCCTTCGGTTGGCAGAGGAAGAGTGATGCCAAATTGAATCAAGCATTAATGGAGATATATTCAAAGCCATAATCCCACATCAAATCACTCAATACATATTTTCAAAGAAAGTTGCAGTAAAATGCAGTTTTGTCTGTTCTGACCTCAATGTTTATTGAGTACGGTCACAAACACACAACCCTCAGCTCAGTGCTTGTCTGTATATATCAGTGTGTACAACACTGTTCAGAATGGGAGCAGTAACATGTGTCACCGTCTCAACAGGCCTTTGCACACTTCTCCACATCATACTGGGGCACAGCAACACATTTGTATCAATGAAATCCTAAAAGGCAGCGTCAGCAACAACAACCAGTCGTCAGTTGAGCCCTTGCTTAACATTACCCCTCTAACGGGGGATGCATCCCAGAATTCACCCTGACACAAATGCAAGCAGCCACCAAATGCTATACCATCAGCATCTCTCCGGCTGCGTGAGCGAGTGAGAGGGATGAGCAGAGCAGGAGGAGTCGGGCCGAGGGGAGATACAGCCATGGCCTTTGAGCAGCGGTTTGACCTATCTCCAGCGTTCCCTTAGGGCCCTGGCTGTTGGTCATCAATGAAACCACTAACGGTCTCTACACGACAGCATTTCCATTTTGCTAATGTTATCTGGAGAAGGCTGACTTCCAGAACTAGCCTCAAATTCTATTTTGGCAAACAGTGAACAATCGACAGCAAATAAAATGTAATGCATATTTGTTTTCATTTGCCAAGGAGCATGAGAGTAAACTCCTCCACAACAATAGAAAGCAGCATTGGCGTTTCTCTATAAACATAGAGAAGGGATATAAAAAGACCAAAATCTTAAAAATAAGATGGATAAAGTGCCTCAAAGGTTCTTTAAGAACCTTCAGAGACCTCATGATGATTAGAAACAACAGCACTTAGATATCAGAGAGAAGAGCATTGACAGATGCAGTCCACGGAAAATGTTGAAAATACAGTCAGCTCATTTTGTCCTTGGTCGAGGGCAAGAAAATGCACATCAGCATGTTTCCCGAATCAACCTGCAGTTCAGATAAATTACTTTTAGACAAACAAATTTGCACAGAATCAGAATTTCAATTTTCCTTCAAATCCTGAGAAGATTATCGTGGAGTCGGATCAGAGGAAACTGTTCTTGGCAGAAATTGGATGCTTGCTATAGAATACATTTTACTGAGGAAGCACAATTTAAGCATACAGTAGCGCCCTACAGTGCATGGGCTCAAACCGGAGAATATGAAAGGCTTAGTAAAGATTTCATGAAGGTGAACAGTGACATTCCTGATGAATGTTCCCATATGGAGCATGTAGCACACTGGGTCCTATCGCGCGAACATTTAAGTGATACTTAATTGATCCATGTATGTAAATGATCTTTCAGTGACTCACACTACACAATGTCTGAGCGCACACAGCCAGAAGAGCGTCGCTGGACCTGAAGAAGAGATTCATGCTGAAGGACATTTCAGCAGGAAGTAGAGCTAAGGGATGGAACAATAGATCAAGGACTAGATCAAAAACTAAAAACACCTCTTTTGGAGGTCAATACATTTTTTATAATCAATTATCGTTATTATGAATTGATATGTCGTCTTACAAATCCAGAACCAGGTCAAAATCTTAGTAGCTTTCGTCCAGCATTTTCCAGCCAAAGCTTTGGAACATGCCCTGGAGGAAATAAAGTGTAACTCGATTGAATGTCTGATGGTGATGCCATACACACACACACACACAAAGGTAATGTTTCAACAGTGACACAGAAAACAATCGTGACATTTGCACAAACTGTACTAGTGCCTAAAGGTGATATCGATCCAAGATTGATCAAACTGTGCAACTGACTCAACAGCAGCAGGGGGATGTTTTCAGAGAAGGCCAACCATAACCGAAAGCATCTCAGGCTTTAATTGATTTCCATTCAACACTATGAAACAAAAGTTTATTCATTTAGAGCAGCTTTTATTCTATTTTAAATTATTTCTTTATGGAACAACATGTTTTGCAATTCCCAATAAATATTGTTTTCAATTGCTCCAATGACACAACATTTGTTAAATTGCTTGGCAGGAGATGGAAAGTCTTCCCTTCGGCCATCAGCTAAACAAAACATGTATTTATTATTGACAGGAAGAGAGTTCTCAAACTATTCTATTTCTACCAGATTTAAGTTCACACTCGAAATAAAGGGAATGTGCAAGATGCCAGCTGGTTTTTAACTGATAAAATCTCTGGATAAAAAAACAACCAATAATCCAACGCACAGAAAACAGAGATTTTGGCACAGAACGGAACTTGGCGGACTATCAGGGTCTGACTATACGGAGGGGGTACGAAAGATCAAACTTATCGAAACAAAACAGAAGAAAACAACATACACTAAAATTAACATATTTCAAGAAAATGTATTTTTTGTAATATACTAAACAACGAAGGACAGACCGAACTTCCTCCAGGAGGCCGTCCCACAGAGTGGTAAAGCATGTCACCTTTAAATGTAGACCTTGGGATGACAAGCAGCGGGGTCCAAAGAGGCACATCTGATAGGCTTAGGATGTACGATGGGTCTTAACCACTTTTAGTAGCTTGTTAGCTCCAGAATACTGAAGGAGAGTTTAGAAAGGGATCGAACCTGTGCACAAATAGGATGAGTTTAGGTCAGAAAG
The DNA here is from genome assembly GCA_023566465.1 of Cottus gobio. Classification (NCBI taxonomy): domain Eukaryota; kingdom Metazoa; phylum Chordata; class Actinopteri; order Perciformes; family Cottidae; genus Cottus; species Cottus gobio. The sequence goes on from CM042220.1 coordinate 10,184,504, forward strand.
GTCATATACTACGATTTTATGACGTGTTGTAATTTCCAATGATCCTGCATTGTGTATTTCCACCTCAGTAAGAAGCGTCCCTTATTTTCGAGAAAACCTCCAGAGGCAACTTGTCACAGTCCCAATGTGTGACGATGACGATGTGATGTCACATCATCACAATATGGAACCAAAGGGAACGTTAACTTAAAACAACGTGCTGAAGCACAATGCCTTATTCACATGTTTTTCCAATGGTTTTCTACATCTGACAGATGTGATAGTAGATCTATAATTTATAATCAAGCCATTTTTAATCACAAAGTGAATAAAATGCCTTTGAGAGGACTGCTGCAAATTAGTGGTCAACAACTTTTTGAGAAGCTTAGAAACTTTATCTGAAGGGAAGCAAACAACATGACATTCAATGTGTGTTGACAGAGAGCAAAAGTAATAATTGTGGCAATAGGATCAGGAAGGGAGCGGTTAACCTAAATGAGCAAAATCATAGTCTAAACACACGATGTGCCTGCACTGCATTCGGCTGTACTGTCAGTGGAGGAAGAGCTATTTCTCTGCAATACCACTGTGGTTTCCAAACAGATGTAACAATCCTAGCAGAAAATGCCCATAATCGTTTATCCTGACAACATATGCTGGAATGATACTCAGCAAATTAAAACGGTTAAAAATCTGGACTCACCTTTGAACCGCACCACTAAAAGTCACATTGCTCAAGTTCGACCCATTTCTAAAGCAGGCCGATGCAGAATTTCTCATTCATGCATTCATCTGTTCTTGATCGGTCGAATGTAACAAACCAATTTCATCTTCGCCTTCCACCGTGTAGCTTTAAAATCAAAGACTGTGCTGAAAACCAAAATGTAATACAGCTAACAAACCATTCCTCCTTGGTCAGATGGCTAGAGTATGATTTGAGTCGTACGATGGGCACACACCCTGGTGCATTTGCACACATTTCTCCATTTAGAAAAAACATGAAAAAATAAATCACTCAACATTGCAGTGGATATCACCTTATTCAGCAGGTCAGTGATCATCAGAGATTCAGAGTGTATAGAAGAGACCCTGCTACACTGAAACTACTACTCCAAAAGAAACAAATTGGGAAATGTCTCCAAGTCAATTGGCTGAGCTAAAGCTCCCTTTTGTTACTCCGTGGAATTCCTGTGGAACAACCACCACCTTGACGGCAGGACTCCACAACCTGTGTTACATCACATTACCTCAATCACAGCTTTCATTTTTAAGCTGCCTTTACATGGAAGATGAACCACATTCCCTTCTCACGAAAGTTGTTGGTTCATGTGGGGAAATGATGTTAAATTATTCTTTAGTCGACCAGTTAATGTTTACAGTGAAACACCGTTTGGTGATGTTACCCAAGCCGTTTGATCATTACTTCACATTAAGTTTCAAACTGGCTTTTTTTAAATTTTATTTAGTGATGGGCCAAAATATATGTTCTTTAATTATCGTTAGGCTAATTTTTACTCAGGGGACAGATGCTTATCCAAGGATTCTGTTGGCAGGTGACCAAAACTCAGAGTAGATGGCCAGTTTGTCGCTTACTCACTCTCACTATTAGCTATTTAAAGCCCTCAATCCAGCTAAAAGTATGTCTTTGTTCTGTGGACGTAACATCCACAAGTAAACAATGGATACTCCACAGAAGACCAGCTGATTGGACAGCTGCGCTGCCGGCTACAGCGGCTGCACCATCATGCCGCTGATTTATAGAATTATTTTTGTAATAAAATACAGAGAGAAAATTAGAATAAGGTCTCTGAGAATTGAGCAAGCCGACTGCCTGGGGGATAAATGACTTCTTAGACACATTCTTTGTAGTCAGAGGCATCGTGTAGCGTCTGGATCCTGGAGAGCAGAGGACGTGAAGGTGTCTCGGAGATGCACAGAGTCGTCCTTCTCCTCCTTTGTTCCCAAAGAACCCCCAACCGGCTCTGTGCTGGTCTGATTAACTCACTGGCCGCATGAATGAGCCCCGCTCGCCTGCTCCCACACCAAGTAGTATATCGTGTGACAAAACACTTTCAATGAGACACTTATGACTACGTAGAGAATGTACTTTCTTACGCCAAAGCTAATATGTTGCATATGTTTCTCGTAAACGTAATCAACAATCACACAAAAATGAGCTATGAATGCTCTGTCTCCTAAATATTTTGTTTATATTCAACTAATGTACAACACCAAACACAACCGGATTACTTATTCAAGTAACATGAAAAAGAAATGGTGTTTATTAACTTTTATGGCAAGTTGCAAAAATATTGACATTGTAACTATCAGTAAAAATGAATCGGCAACGGATTTGATTTGTTTTCTTTCACACAGACGGGACTCGGGATGAAAACCTGTTGTACTGCTCTTTGTATGCCCGTCATGAGCCACCACCGGCTCACTGCCACTGTGATGCGGATCATTCACTCAGGAAGAAAACATGGCTCTGAACAAAATCTAGGCAACAACAACGTGTAACGTGATTGGGGCAACAACTCGGTATTTACATGGTTGATTCCTACAAGTTAATTATGACGGGCTGAGTGTCAAAGTCCAGTTTAGAGCAGATAATCAGCTGGATGCTCCATTGCACTCTGCTGACACCAAGCCTGGAGAGCAGTCACATGGTGCAGGATTGCTGACTCTCTAGTCACATTACCCCCCAACAAAAGGCCAGCCTCCCGACTAATTCGGCTTTTGATACAACAATAAGTCTCACATGAAAAATGGGTTTCACCTTAGAGCTTTTCCTTTCCCGTTTTAGTCTCACGCGCATTTTATAAATCGGAAACAGCGAGGATCAGTGATTACTAATCATAGTCCAATGTGCATCAAGATAAATGCACCATTAAGCTAATGGAAATAATTGATTTGTGCTGATCAAATATTTAACAAAGCAGTGAGGGCATACACAATACTGAGAATCTGTAAATCTTTCATTAAAAGTAGCTCATCTCCAGGCAGGCAATTCAAAGTCCTGTCAAAAAAAAGCAATAAGTGGGCCTCTGTATAATACGGACTGAGCAATTAACTGGAACACCACTGACACAGACGGGAAGCAGGAAGAGCAATCCACCTGTCAGTACAATACTTTCTGAAAATGTTTTCAGTAAAACTGTTTTTGGCACCGGCCTGCAAGGTGAAGCATGTCATTAAAGTGATAATCCATCAACAATCTACAAACAAGACCATGTTGGCAGTTTCTCATAGAAAGTAGTGGCATTCAACACAAATAATGTAGAACTGTATCAATGTACTTCTGCAGCACAATCACCGTTTCCCGTTTTTACTCGCTCAGTATCAAGATTCATATTTTCATCAAAATCTGTCTAACACTGCACACGTTTGCAGATTTTCTTACACGGCCCCCCCGAGACCCATAAGCAAATGTAGTCGCAAACAACGAACATAATCAGCTAAGTGCAGGAGCAACAAACACACTGTATTTTCCCATATTTTGACAGGTGGTGTAAAGTATGAACATGTGGAGCACGAGTAAACAAATGAATAGCGGATGAATTGATAATGTAGGAATGGTTTGATCATTTCCTTTCAGACTTGTAAACATTGTAACCACTCGAATCCATGCAACTGGTGTAAAATTCAAGTTGGAGAAGGAGTGCACCACTTTGAGCACACACCTCCTACAGGTGACCGGCGAGGAGCGCTTGATACTAAAAGAATAGAATCCCTGAGCAGCGTCAGTTTAAGGAGGCCGAAATGAGCTTGGCAATAACTGACCTGGCATGACAGCCAAGGGCACCGACAGCGTTCCCTTTGAGTAAACATCAGCCAGCTACTGACGGCACGGAAAGGTCGTTACTCCCACGCGTCAGGATGAAGATGGAGATGTGCCGTGAAAGCTTTTCTTAATTTCATTGGCCACACTCTCTTCTGTTCCCATCTCTCTCCATTATCCACCAGATCATACTTTACTTTGATCACGACGATGAGGGCTGTTGAGCAACGCGACTTTCTCTTTTGTCAGAGAAGTTCACTGAATGAGTCATACCAAGTGACAATTGGCACAGTAGGACTGTCCTCTCCTATTTTCTCATCTCAGAGAATAGCAGCGAGTCAGCTGACAGCTTGCAAAGGGGGTGACTACTGCAAATTGCACATCTGAGCACGAGATAAATCCACATCCAAATTTGTTTCCAACGTCATAGTTTTGAAGACAACAAGCCATCCCGTCTTGCTTGTACCAATTGGGATTACGTGTATGGCTTATATGTACGGCCAGAGCTTGAGAGCAGCCTTTGTCCAGCTGAAAAGACACAAACAAGTTGTTTCCAACCTTAGGGACCACATTTTGATGCAATGAGCAAAAATCAAAATAGTAAAAGTCGGTTATCAAACACACTATCCAATTTGGACCAAGTCGATTGTTTTGGTGTACATATTGAGTTTTATTTTGTTGTGTATTGAGCATCTTTTTCTTTTATTACTGTTATTTTGCGTTTGCTACTGTGACCAACACATTTCCCCTTGGGGATGAATAAGTATCTATCTATCTATCTATGTACTTTGTGGGACGTTTCAATCCAAAGAAGGCATGCTATTCTCTTGATATTATAATATTGAAATGAAATGATGCGTTTCACAATATAAATATATCATTCAGACTTGTTATGTGTGTGTATGTAAATAGATTCCCTGTCTATCCATGTCAACCCGAAGATATAAAAACAAACTGTCCAGTATTTTGACTCCTGCTTGTAATGTGTTCCCCAAGAAGCTGAACAGGAGCAATGCCCTGAATGGGTTAGTTAATGTAATTCTGATGAGACAGAGAACAATGGCAAAGAGTGAAGCACAGCGCTGTGGTTTTATCTGAAGGAGTTTTGTGCCCGATTCAATTAAGATTCACCTTTCTGAAGGACGGTGGCCATGCATGTCCAATCTCTAAAATTTCAGTCAAGTGGTCCAACAAGAACTGCAGCTGAATAACAAAACACTTTTTCATGATAGAGGATCCGGGTCTGAACGTCGAACTACTGTTTTTCCAAGATGCTCCTCAGAGTAGGAGGAAAACATAGTTTTTTCATTACTCCGCAAATTGGACCCCTCGAGATACAGTTATGCATCCTTCTGGATCTTCGGGTCCTCGCTACGCTTCAAAAATAACCTGAATTTATAAGCATAGAAATTGCTGTAGTTTGATGCATTTTACAGACATGAAGGGTGTTTGAATGACAGCTTTCTCTGCCCTCTTCCCTGGCCAGTATTATTAATGCTCATTGTGTGATGTAATTAAGATGAAGAGGCAGATATAACAACAATTACTGTGTCATCTGGTGACTGGTCCCAAGATTGCTGCATTATATGTGGATCATTTGTTTGCACATACTTTGGGTGCAGGTTGTGTTTCTGTTTACAAACACATCCAGCAGAATCAAATTTGCTGGATATCTTTAAAAAAAGCCAACCACAGCAACGCACAAATAATGAAATCCGTAATTCAAATGTTTGAGACCTGCATGTGACTGAGAAATGTTTGGATGTCAAACAAGTGCATGCACAAATCACTTTAAAATATAAACGGAGTAAAAGGCAGCTGTGACGTCACTGATCTGCCTTCAATGGATCAACAGAATAAAGCAAAATGGAGAGGTGATATTTTATTTGATAAACAAGATGGTGCACTGTCTCGACAATAAGTGTTGTAAACACATCAGCGTCGACAACAGTGGGTTATTCCTTGTGCACATTTCCTGTGAATATAGCAGTGCACAGGGAGGGTAAGGTGTCAGAGACTCCAGCTATACAACTCTCATGTCTGAACATGCCAAAGGCTACAATTTGTCTTGTGCCGTGGAGTGGATTTCTGTTGTGCCAGAACAGGTCATAATTAATCTCTGGTGGGCCAACGAGGGGAGGCCAACTATTGCAGAGAGGCTCTGTAGTGCGATGTTCCTGCAGATGGTCACGGCAAAGGTGTCAGATGGAGCTACAGCCTCTACACATCAGTCAGCTGCTGACGCTGGTCATCAGTGCAAACCCCCCCGACCAACTTTTCGCTGACAATCTTTACTTCTCACTTGGCTGCGGCTATACCATGAATCATACAAGGAATTAAGAGAATGGCCGCTCCTCATGCTTGTTTGAAAAGTGGAGAAAAAGCATAGCTTTACACAAGATACACATATTGAGTCAATATGAATGAGGCAAGAGGGTGATGATCATCATATTCCCACACATACTCATACTTTAGTTTGGAGAGGATCCAGCAAGAATATTAGCCGTCTTTACAACACAGCGGCTGAGAAGCAGATTTGGGAAATTATTGAACCTTTACTGGGATGCTAGTAATTCAGGGCTCCCAGAAGACACCCAGAAAACAGTGGAAATCCCTGGCATGTTGTGGGGATCCTAAGCTCAAGGGCCCAGCAATTCTCCCACACAGAGCTGCAGCAACAGCAAACGTTGCCTGTTTGCATCACTGCTTTTTAACATAAATACAGTTTGAAGCAGACAAACTAGAAGCACTCACAAAACACTTAAATCCAAGCAGGTGTGCACCTTTCCCTCACTGACAGCATCCACTCCAGTGTGCCTCATTCACAAGCAAACACAAGGAAGTTGGGACTTTGTTGAACTTGCAAACTTCCCCACTGGCTTTGTATTAGTGTCCCCTCACCCCTCAAAGCACCCATTCTGTGTGCATGTGTGACTTCTGAATGTTTACTGCTGTTCACTCTCAAATGTACCGGGGCTCCAATACCAGTACTGCAAACAAGTGATCATCATTTGCACATGGCTCGAAGTCCAAAGAGCATCATTTTGCCGTATGTCAATTGTGTCGGTTACTGTTGCCACTGAATAGCACTTCGGATTTGGGGTGAAGCAATAAGGTCACAGAGTGATAAGGGGGGAAACGTTTACTCACCAAATTTAGCACCGTTTCAACAATATCCCGGTTGTTAACCTCTCCAACCTGGATCAGACCGATGACCACAGCGAATTTCATTTTGATATTCCGGATCGGGACCGATGGGTTGATCCCAGCCGGGAACAGCATTGAACCCGAGCCGGACGTCATCATTGTCTCACCGGAGACCGCAGCCGCGAGTTGCCTCTGACCGGGAGGAGGTCGTCGGTCCGAGAGCGACATCGAGCCCGGCATTGTCACCGGTCTCTCGCTTGTCATTTCCACCCGAGCCGGGCGGCTTCACAATCTAGTTACCCGCTTTCTCCCGGCGATAAATCCAATCACTGCTCTGGAGCATCAAAAAAAAAGAGAGGAGAAAAAAAAGAAAGAAATGAGAGGAGAACACAAACAACAAATCACTCTGTCAGTAAAATCCACTCCCGAGTGTTCCGGTGAGAGAGTCCGGTGTGTGGTCGGCGCCAGCCGGTTAACTGGGCAGACTGACCGGCGACGTGTCCACAAAGCTGTGCGCATGTGAGAGTGCCGCTCTCTTAATAAATGCGTGTCTCCGCGTCTGTGCCGCTGCCTGCGCCATGTTGCCGCCCCCTGCCTGCGGCTCCGCTCACCACGCGTGCGCTGCAGCCCCGTGCACCTGGCAGGTGGGAGCGGGGCGGAGTGCTTCGCTGACAGGGTCACATGCTGTCCGAGTAAAAAAAATCTAAAATCAAATGTTTTAAAATAATATCCTGTGTCACAAGTATGTCTGTTAGTCAATTAAGCCAATCAGGTTGCAGTTAAAACTAAAACGAGCAATATTTCACACCATGCTAATTGAGCTACTGCATGGGGGATTCAACTTCCAGAAAAAAAAACGGGATAGGAGCTGGATTTAACATTCTGGACATGATTATGGCAGCAAAGTAAAGACATCTTGGAGGAATGTCTACCTGAGTAGAGAAACACATCGCTCTCCCTCTGTTGTGTTAATATCCAAGCTTGTCCTTGCTTTGCTGACATAGCCGGGCTAGCCGCGTGTGCATGTGAGTGCACGCTCATGGCTCATGGCTCACTGGCACGCCGTCCATGTGCAGAGGGTAGTGGAGCCGGAAGTTACTTTGCTTATGGTTACCGTTTACCGTTGTTTGCTCATACCTGGAAGAATAAACAGTATTGTATGAAAGTAAAATCATAAAATATTTTTGCAAAATAAGATATGTTCTAGTTACCTGTAGTTTTGGCTCTGCAGGAAATGTGCACCAAATAACATGAATTATGACTTTGCTCCATATTGGTGTCCCAGTTGTGAGCTGGCACACATACATGTAGATATTAATATTATTAGTTATGCCTATTAGTGTGTTAGAGTTATTGGATCTGTGCTTGAGGTGTTTCCCTGTACATTTTATGATAGGAAGTTTTGAGATATGTCTTGATGGTAAACAGGGTTGAATATTGCTTTTATCAATAGGTTTTTAAGAGGTGATTATTAAATTACGATACATTTCTGCAGACACTGAGCCATTCAAGACGTTGTTATGATTATTGTTATTATCCTACAATGTATTCCTCTCTTCACATACATGTGTTCTAGTTTCATTACAGTTTGAACTCCATGTGTGTAGAGTTTATTGATCAGTATGTGACGCACAAAGGTGAGATAGTGGTATGCAAAGCAATGTAACAAAGCCCATTGAAAGGAATTCCCTCGCTCAAGTTTTCTCCCAATGATCCCGAGGAGTTGGTAACAGGGTCTGCTTGTTGACACTTTACATTGAATTGGCAATTACAGAGAGAATGTAAGCATTTACCGGCATTAGTGGAAACCAGTGAATTGCTTGGTTTATTACTGAACATTTTGTAAAAGATTCCGGTTTGCATCCATCACCGTTGAACATGCATATTTCCATTTACATAATTCAATTAATACAATGGTTTTTTTTCAAATGCATTATTCATTTGAAGGATGCGGTCTGTTTTCCCTTTCAATGAGCAAAATGGCAAAACACCATCTTATACCATCTTATACAATGTATTGATGCATTGCATCAATACATTGTATTGCTCAAATTGTACTGCCTTTTGTCTTCAGTGTGTCTTCTCCAATATCTCATGTGGGACCAATTTGAATTTGCCCAAAGTCATATGGACAAATATTTACAGAATGCAAAACGAAATAATAATGACCAAAAAAGCCACCAGGTTCCCGTGGTTATATAAAAGAGACTGACACTGACAGCTTGGCAACAATCCTGCCGTCGTTCTGACTGACAGGCAAAAGCTGAGCTTGCATTTCATGACCTCACTAAGCTGATCTGTGTCAGCAGGGCTTCAAAAGAGGTAGACATAATGTGAGGCTCCATACAGCTGTACCTATCATGTATATTACTGGGCACCTTTAAGACTTGATTTAATTTGTGGCAGTGCAATGCAGAGCAAATTATTATTTAGCTTGCTCACTTGTATATAAATTAAATATAATTTAATCTTGTTTATCGTTGTAACTATTGGAATTATTGAATCAGGTTTATTTCTTACATTCTGGATCTTAATTACTTTTATAATGTTTTATTTCTAAGCACTTTGTTGCGATAAATAAAGTTATTATTACTATTAGCTTGCGGTGTTTGTTGTTTTTCTTATCTTCTATTCTAAATGTTTCTTTTCTTTCAGGGTGCTATATCTTTGGATCAGCAAATGACTTAGAGGTCTAGAGGTCGATGGAGGGTTAGATTTGGCCATTCACACACTAAAAACATATTAGGGAACTGAGTCAGAAGAGCAGATCCAGACTCAATAGCCTGCAGCAATGCTCTTGTTATTATTGTTTGGGTTCTCACTGTAATCTGTCATAGTGAACTGTATACTTTCATCATGTCTGAACAGCCACAACCTCAAATTTCACCTCAGTAAGATAAACAGATACATGTCTTCATTGTTCAATTCATCAAGCAAAATCTATTTTAATACTGAATAGAATGGCAATATATTTATCGTGACATCCTTTAAGACTGAAACAATGACTGCAGTTGCTCCATTAGTCCATTAATGACATGGACACTTCCCTTTAGTTATCTTCCCACCCTCACCACCTGTTGAAAATAACTGAAAAGACTCAACAAAAAAACGTGGACTTAATTTCAATATCGCCTCAGGGGAAAATACAATGTGGCCACAGTAAAGATTAATATTCTGCTGATCATAAAGGGCCATCTAGTGGACAGAAAGGACAATCAACCAGGTTCATGTGTTCAGCCCAAGTTTTTGCCATTCCAAACAATTTGTAAGGAAAGACGAAACTACTTACAGTATGCATTAGATTTTACTTTTGAATCATTGTTATGTTTGCATCCATCAAAAATGTGTTCTCCCATGTATGTCCATCCTCCATGTGGACTGCAGCCATGTTTTCTCTTTAAATGTCCAGTAGAGGGCCCTCTCATCCAGGATCAGGGATAACTGTGTTTAGTCAGTAGTCCTACATATATACATGGTTGTAGGGTGTTAACATGTTTGCAAAAGCATTACTGACACTGTATAATATCAATTGTCCATAACGGGTATAAAACATATATATATATATATATATATATATAAAACAGGGAGACAAGCACGCTGGCTGCTAAGAAAAGCAGTTTATTTGCCACAAACATAAATAAAACAATGCAAAGTGTAGGTATCCGTTGTCAGTCGTGAAGAGCATGTATAGGTGTATGTGGTGGTGTATAGCAAGTAACAGCAATTTCAGCTGTCCGTCCAGCTGGCGGCAGAAAGGATCCTCTCCCCCAAAGGAGGCTGCCAAATGAAGCAGGTATTTAAGGTCAGAGCCACACCGGCTCACCCAGCTGATGACCCTCCAATCAGCCCCTGCAACAGACAACCACAAGCAGCAGGGGCACCTTGTGTATGGCAGTGGAAGGGTCGCCACAACTCGTGCACAGGTCAGTCGACGTCCACAACTTCTTAAAATGTCCTGTTTTGTCTTTTTGATGTGGAAAACGAGATGAAGAGTCAGTGAGTAGAAACATGTACTTTTTATAGTTTTATTAAAAAAGTATGTCTCCTGCACTTGACTGCACAATCCAGTACCCTTAAGCAGGTATGATCAAGTCAAACCTTAAGTCATTCTTTTCACAACCATAGGAGGTCAAAGTTGAATAAAATTACACCCATTCAAAGATGGCAATACTGGAGCAAAGTAAAACCAGCTTACAATTTTGTACCATGTGTACTACAGAAGGGTTGACACAGTGAAATAATCAATATATAGGATATTAACATATGTACTATTTATCCCTTCACATATATACAATATATACATCTTGTTTGGATGTACAATATATTCACACACACATATATACAGAGTCTACATCTTAATAATTATAGCTTTAAATCTGAAATGAATAACATATACATGCTTCCCAGAAGCGTTTAAGAACTTAAATGTCCTAGACATTGTAGATTAAAGTAACCGTAATACAATATTATTAAAGATAATAATTATCATAACATGCAGGATTTAGCAACATCATGGTAAATAGAATACTATGGCTAAGGACATAGGCAGGATGATTAATTTCCCGCTGAGTAATTATGCGCAGCACCTATACGATGTCCTCTTTTGTCATTGTGCAAGTAGAGGAGCTCAAAATCATGTTCAGAGCATTTCTACTCTAGGAAAAACAAAAAAACGTTTTAAACTGTGCTTTAGTTGCGGGGACCTTTCTATGCTTTGTGTCTGCCTGTTAGCCATGACTCAAAGGCTCAATCTTGATCTCAAGGCTGAGCAGACACAATTGGCAAACTGTTTCAGATTTTGGTCTCTGGGCCATCCGTGATTAGGGGCTGAAAGGAGTTACGTATCCGGGCAGCTTCTGCAGCACAAAGGTGACCAAAGGCTTTGTTGTACCAGTCTGGAGTCCTTCCCCTGAAGTCAAAACAGGATATTCAATACACTATAAGCCTACAGGCAGGTACAAGGAGTGTCAAATACTCATCTTAAATAAATGCTATTAATAGCACACATTAAATTGTTTTGATGTATTTTATGAGTGCAATAAAAAATGCTAAAAGTATAAAAATGTTTTAATAAGATGTTTGTGGGACTTACTTCAAGTCCACTCTGCAGATGTGAGTTAGTCTGGACTTTCCTGAGCCGCAGGGCTCCAGCAGGTAGTTGGACTCCAGGACTATCGCTCTTACCCCTCCAACAGGAGGACAATCCTCATGCTCTATTGACACAGAAACCAGGGAGCAGGCGCCTTTGGGCAAGTCGGTCCTCCATGTTCTTGAATAAACAGAAAGAGATTGAGTATGTAGCCTAATAGAAAAGACATTATGGTCACTTCCAGACAAAGGATGACAAGTTGCTTTGTGTTTTCTTTGTATCACCACTCACCTGAGTACTACGAAGTCCCTGCTGGGATGAGGGGGCATGCGATTGAGGACATACTGAAACACCTCTGTCTGCTTGTCCAGTGTCTCACACACTTTCCACTGCAGCAGGTCCACATCCCACAGGTGGCGCTCTCGTAGCACACGGTTCAAAACTACAGACGGTGGGGCTTCCACCTCCACGGACACCCGCCAGCGTCTCAAAGGGTTCCCATCTCCCACCTAGATGGGCCACACAAAAACCATCAAGGTAACTTGTGGATCTGAAACCAGGATCTATTTTTGAGAATGTATGTTTTTTTTGTATTTCATCTTGTGACTATTTTGATCACAATCACAAACTAATGTGAAGATCCTAGGAGGAACACCAACCTTCTTGTAGAAGAGCTCTGTGTTATCAGAGCTGCTGCAGGACACCCAGTATTTGGACTTCTCCCGGGCCTCTTTGAGCTGGCTCTGAAGTCTCCCCTCCATGTGAGTTTGGTACGTTCCTTCGCCATCCTCCAGATGCTTGCACAGCTCCTCGATTGTTGGTGCATGCAAGTCAGCCTCCACGTATGAATTACGCGACTGAGTAACCATCTCATGAGGGATCTAATGGGTGCATAAAAGCATGAGGTAACTTCACACAGAAGGGAGGCGTGTGGATATTGCATCCAGGCATGAAATTCTTGCACCATCTGAACTACAGGTTCTCATACCTCAAAGAGACGGTTGCACTCTATGATCATATGAGCAAGGCCCTGTGTTGCTGCTAGGTTTTCATTCAGATCCTTCTGGTCTGGTCTGCCAGTGGCATACTTCTTCTGCATGGCCCTGGGGATTGTGGGGAGAAAAAACGTATTAGGCCAGCAGAGTCCCTGGGTCAATGTCTCCACGAAACGCAGTCTATAAACCCTTCTTCCACTCTGCAGGAAACCCCTTTGATCCCTTTAGCAACAATTTCAACACGCTAAATTAGAGAGCTTTGTTTTGTTTGTACACAGCATGATCTCATAAAACACTGAGCTTTATGCCACGTCCTTTCAAAAGTGGCCCAGAAAGAGAGTAATCTATTGCACCGCTGAGGGCTGAGAAAACTCTGTAACCCATTTTATGTCCATCTTTATGGAGTAACAGGGGGAGATAATCATGCAGGAGTTAATAGAAAGCATGCATGTCTTGCTCATTAGTTAGTGTCGGGCAATGTTTTTGCTCCAAAATCACAGACACCAAGATAACTAACACTTGAAGACATGAGAGAGAGAAGAAATACCTTGGCGAGAGATTGTCTTTCTTGAGTATGTTAAGGTGAAAGAGGGAGGGAGCCAGACACACAGCGATGTTCATGGGTGTCATCTGGTTCTCCTCCACAGAGGAAGTGACATCGCTGAGGAAACAGAGCAACGTCTGCAGAACCTCTCGGTTTTCGTCTGACATCAGCATGATGGCTGCCTGGACAGCTTGCAACCTTTGGTCCTTTGGCACATCTGCACACACAAGAGTATTGATTCTATTAATTCCACAGAAAAGCAATCATGAACTGTCAAAGGTCATTTACTAGATTTGAAATTGCAGCCACGTGCACTCTATGTTAGTTCAGGTGCAATGTCACAGTGCCATCCCAGTTGAAACAAAAACCAGTGAGACAATAGGATTAAAACCCGCCATGGGACAAAAGACAAGCAAATAATGAAGTCCTTACATTGGTAGATATGGAGGAAGGTCTCCCCCAGCTTGCTGGTGAGCAGAGGCTCAGGGAGGTCCCTGAAGAACTGCTTCACCATGTCAGCCACATCGTAGGCAGACTGATCCTCATAGTTCACATTGTCTGGAGAATTCTCATTCATCTGCCTGAGAGCTTGAATTCGAGACTTCACCCCTGATTTACGAAAGAGACCAACCTGGAGGCCAAACAGAAGAGTTATATTATTAACATGACAGCTGGCAGAAACATGTACACCTGCACTGTACAGCAGTTAAGCCCACTGTGTCGTTATTATACAACTAATGTATCCGCCTCCATGCTGTGTCAGTCACTGTTCATCATAACTTGCCAAGCACATTATAAACACGAGATAAACCCTCCCATTAGTTACACCACATGTAAAAATCAAGTCAAGTGCAACCCGAGAGTCTGCGTACTGGGGCTGACCTGGTCGAGACACTGGCTCCTCAGGTAGCGCAGGGCCTGCTGCAGGCCGAGGGGCAGCGGCTGTCCAGAACGCTGCACATGCACGATCAGAGGAACTCCGAACACATTCTTATCCTTATAGTCTGGTACCTTCATTCTCTTCATAAACTTTGGCACCGACCTAGGGGAGACATCGACACAACATTTGTAATTCATTAAGGCCTATTCATACCATACTGGACAAACACAAAGATTGGCTGTACTAACATAATCATTTAGGCAAATGAAGATGTAAATAATCATGAACCACACCCCAAGTGGATCTGGGAAGTTAGAAACAGACTTACCAGGTCCAGCCATGCTTGTTGGACATTGAGTACTTCTCCATGGTGGCAGTAAGGCACAGCAGAGAAAACCTCTGCAACAAACTCAGCTGGCCCGCTGACTGGTTGGTGATCTGCAGTGATGCCACTGAGTGACTAAGGCGATTAGATATCTGAAAGCTGGGCCATCGTAACCTAATGCCATAAAAGATGAATGAGCAAAGAAAAGAAAAGAAATCTAATTTTTCTTTTTGTTCATAGAAAACTTAAACTAGAGTTCAGTACTTTCAATACGATTACATGAGGCTTACCGATTGGGTCTTGTGAGTGAAGCGCCTACTCCAGAGTCCCTCCTTTCCCTGAGGATTGTGGATTCTGTCTCCGCAAGTGATACTCTGTCTCTGTCCCCATAACAAGGTGTGGTCTGGCTTTCTGTGACAGAATTTCCCTCAAAGTCTAATGTGATCTGACTCGCAGACTGAAGGCCTGCTGTATGTTCTCTTTCGCTGTCCACCTGCGCCAACCCTTCACTCACAGGCAACACATTCTTCGACCAGTGGTCCACGATCTGCTGTAGACCATTGACATGCAGCAAGATATCATCCAGGTGAGGGAACAGGTCCTCCTTCTCCAGGTCTATCAGGTCTCCAGTGCTGGCGTACAGATGCGAGCCCGGGACATTATCGTACACACTGATGCGGCTGCCTCGAGAGCAGCACTGGGTCACAGGCCTGGATTCCTTCCGACATGAAATCAGTGGGGAGTCCAAGTGCATGCTGCCTGTGTGCCAGTTGATAGAGGCCCCATTGGTTGGGGACAGGCTTTCTATGGAAAGTGCTTTGGGGAAGGTTCCTGGCTTGTGGTCTTTGGGAATGTGGACCACCAGGTCTTCATAAGAGCAGAATTCATTCCTACGGTTTTGTTCTGCGACTTCATTCCCTTGGGTGCCTGAGAAGATGTCTATGTCCTCTAAATACATGCCGCTGCGCTTGTAGTCAGCCCGGTGGGGTTTACGCTCTTTCAGGCTCGGGGTGCTAACAGCGCTGCCACTGGAATGGCTGCTCCCCTCACTACCGGACTGGGACGGCAGAGCTTTGTTGGACGGTATTTCTGGAGCCCCACCGTCTCCGTTTATGATCTGGACACACTGCAGCGTCTTCAGTGCCTGGGCCTCCTGCTGAAGCACCGGAGAGCTGATGACCAGCGTCTTACGGCCCCTTCCCAGAGTTCCCCGGGAGCGCAGCGTCTCCATGCGCTTCAGGAAGTCTTTGGCACGGATGTGGCTTGTCTTGCTGTGATTATCAGGTAGTGAGCTGTAGTGAGCAATTTCTTTGTGGATGTGAGGCATTGTGAGAGAAGTAGAGTCTGGCATTGCTGCAGAATTGGAGCAGTCAGAGTCCTCTGTGCTGAGGCCCCGGTGGCCGCTGCCCCCGCTGCTCTCGCTGTGCAGAGAAGAGATCTCCGGCTCCGAGAGGTCCGTCAGAACGCTCTCGCTGCTGGTGGTGGTTCTCAGAGGCACGCCGTCCCCGGAGGGCTGAGCCTCTCCCTGGTTTCCCAGCAGACCGTCAATGTCCTGTAACCTGGACCAACGCCGACTGCTCCACTCAAAAGTCCATTTGTCACTGATAGCAAACAGGTCTTCTTCATCAGAGTCTTCACTCTAGAGAAAAACAAATCATGTTACATCAATAACACTGGCTTAGATATAGTTTTATCTTTTGTAGTAATGCATGTTATATAATATTATATAGGTATCCTCAAAACTATGCAATTAAATCATATACATGCAATTAAATTAAAGATCATGCATGCACTATGATTAAGTTGTCGCATTTTTTTTAAATGTTTCCACAAAAGATAGTTTGTACATGTTTCCTGCTTGTGTTGTGAGTAGAAACATCTTTCACAACAACAGCGGGCTTGCAAGGTAGGGGACGACATAGCGTCACGCAAATCATCCCTTCTATGCCACAAGGAACAGTTAAACAGGAAATGCCGGAAATAGCGGGAGGATGTCTCTGTTCAAAATTAATAACATTATACAATCAGCCAACAGTGATATAACACCAGACAGACAAATGATTCCTTTGACTTGAAGACTGTTCCACAAATAGATCAGCAGGCTACATTCCAAAGTGGGGACAGATAACAAGCAATCCCACTCAATAGACATGAATACAACAATGGTACAATCTCAAATATCATTGAATCTAGGTTACAGGGATGAAACCTAGATTCCTGCGTTATATTTGCATTGGTGCAGGGAGTATGTGCATAACTTAAGGCAATCTTTGTCAATAGCATTTCTTACAAAGGCATTGCTCTGAGGGTTACACAACAGACCCTCAGAGGAACACACACACAGTGCTATATTTCCAAATGGTTTCAGCACAGAGAGAAAGCATGACACACTCTCTTGGCTGAATTTTTTTTCCCTACCTTCTGAATCATCAATGTTTTATCCATATGTATTTTTTGAGGGGAGTGTGTTTTTCCAAAATGCATATAGCTTATAGTGTCGCACTTACAAAAATTCACCTTCAAAGTAAAAGACTACAAGAGCATCCTTTTCCCGTTAAAGCATGCAATGTACAGTCAACACTTACTTTCTTCTTCGGAAGGTTCACGTCAAGTTTCATAGAGGCACACTTGTTCAAGGTGTTGAGTCGCCTAAAATAAATAATAATAACAATAAACATGATTTATCCTGCACCTTTTAAAAACAAAATTACAGAGTGCTTTACATTGTTTAAAAAAGAGGAATACAAAATATGGTAGGATTTCAATGAAATAAATCAGAGAATTACAACAAAACAAGTAAAAAAAATAAAAATAAAGGAAAACATAACAATAAAAGACAGGTGACATGGGTTTTGTACCAGCTGTAAAATGGCCCGAGGATGAAAGCTGTTCTGAACAAACACCAGAATAGCTTCCTAATGACCACTTCACAACTAAATCCCATTCTGTTTGCTATCTCAGTGTTAACCAGATCAGCATCGGGTCTGGATGGACAACCAGACCTAGAGGGAAATTCAGTTTGTCCGTTCCACAATACTCTAAACCTAATGAACACCGGTAATGGCCGGTTGCTCTGTTATCTTGCTCTCAGCATTAGATTGAAGCGATTGTGGCTTGAAAAGTGTTTTGCAGTAGTTTGAAGACGGGCACATTTAAAGCAAACCAATGGATAAGCTAGATATATGTTCCAATCACAGCCTATTTTTTTGAAGATCTTATTCTACAGATGCACCATTTTGCATTTGACATGCTAATCATTTGATCCGTTCGTGATTCTGAAGGCTTTTTGATTTTACTTGCGTCGGACAAGACTGACACAAACATGCATTTTGAATCCTAAACTCAGTTGTCAGGGAAGCAAAGTCATGTTTTCAATATCTGGAATCAAACCTGCAGCCTACGCCTTGGCGCATGTTCTCGGCAGTTAGAGGTTTTGTGGGTGTGCAAACTGGGACATAAATAAAGGAACAGAACCAAAAACTGTCCATGAACCAACCGTACGGGGGAAAAGATGACGGCATGACAAAACACACTCCAGCTCACTGTGACTTGGCTTAAGACAAATAGTAACCCTTGTGCTAAAATAATAACAAGCTCCAGATATTGCTAACAGTCTTCTTTTTTTTTTTTTTTTTTACAGATTATCAGTATTGTTCTGTGACAGTAAACAGCCTCAGATGGAGGCTGTGACTATCCCCGGTGCTAGACCACAGAGGTTAGCCACACACAAAGTTACTGTAGATAGAGGGAGCCATGGGAAGGTTTCTAAGTTGGGGGCCCTTGATTCTGCAGCCTCAAGAGCTTTGAATGCGGTTGCTAAAATAGGAGGCTGCTTAGCCAGGGATCAGAGAGAGCACTCACATACATGAGATATCTTTCAGTTTCCGTTCAAAGACACCCACGGTATGTTGGGTGGCATTTATTTTTGTGCACACTGGACTGTAGTGGCGTACATGTTACCATAGAGATGCTGGGAAGACGCGGGCAAAATCACATTGGAGGTGGAACTGTTTCCAATTGTCTTCTATTCATCCCGTGGCTAGTTCGGAATTTAGATGAGTTGCTTTAGGGCTGTTTAGAGTCACAGTACATTGAGACGCTCATGCTCCTCCCGCCTCCCTCTCGGGATGGTTGTTGTGGTTACTGTGGTAACTGAAAGGCCGTTTTCATCTCGGCTTGAAACAGTACACAAGCCGCCTTGCCCTACAAGGGGGCGATGTAGAACCACCAGTTGTTCCATTAGTGCACTTTTATATTCTTAGCACTGTCTGGCAAAGTGTGAAAAAAACACCTGTTTTCAATATTTCTCCTCATGCCGTTATGTCAGAGAGAAAGCTTTCACAGCAGAGGATTTACGCCAATGCTCCTGCAGTTGCAGTTAATGGGTGTTTTATTAAATCAGGATGTCAGGCTTATATTTCAGCCGTGGCAGAGGAAGGTCTGTATGAACTGGTGTCCTGATTTAATATGATAATTAAACGTAACAGCAACATGTGGGGAATCTTTATTTCCTCACAAGACTCTTAATAGCCAAAATGTGAAAATATGATTTGAACATGATGCGATGTGTTTTTACTCTCAAAATCATAAAGGGATTTTCACATAGTTCCTCTTCGTTGGGGCGAGGAAATGATTCGTGGCATTGACTCACAGATGAACCACTGTTTGGTCAATGTCAATCAAACATCTGGTTACCTGCACAGAGGTTCCACAAGATCTTTGTCCAGAAAGTCATGGTCTCTTTTCACAGGAGTGATGTCAATGGGGAACTGGGAATCTGAAGAAGAAGAAAAAGAAAATAGACATTAGAGAAACTGTCATCCATGGTTTGAATGAATGGAAATGAAGATCTGGAAACTGCATTCTTTCCAGAAGTGCATTGGAGGCTGGGAGACCATCAGACTTTTGTATGTGATGCTAATGAGCAGAGACAGAATTTGCCCAAATAACAGCGCTCAGGCTTGTGCAGGCATTACGTCTTTCTCTGGGTATGGGCCTCCTCTTACGTAACTTAAGAGACCAAATCCAGACCCTCTGAATCTAACATTCCACCGCATTCATGTGAAGTCGTTAACTTTTTATGAAAAGCAGAAGCAGCAGTGAACGCTCAACAAGGCTCGGCCTGTTCTTTAAGGGGGCAGACATTCGGATACACTGTAGGCTTTGAAACATGATTACATCCCAATAACAGATTTCATCATTAATGTTCTTTCGAAAACATGATCCCATGTTATCTGCTCTGCACTCCATCAGCCATTATCAGCGCACATTGCTCGAGCTCTGTTACAACAATCTTCAAACTGTCGGCAAACAAATATATTGCTCCGAAGCACATGAAAAGTCTGGCCTTGACACAAAGATCTGAGGGAGTAGAGCTACTTTGAGCTCAGATAAAACCCATTTCTTCCCATGACTTCAGTCTTTAAGCGCAGAGGACATGTTTATGTTGTAACCGTAGCTCGGCCAAGATTAGACTTTAAAAGCAGCTGATATTCCGCTTGTTTTGTGGTGTCTGGGGATCAGACTGGAGCCCCAGCTCCGAGGCATCCTGAGGACAGTTGTGTAAATGAGGCGCACGATGCAGCCAATGAATACATGGTTTTGTGTAAAGTGTTGAGGACTGAGGGCTGTAACAATGTTTCGTTTCACAACAGATATAACCATTTAAAAAAAAGCTAAAATAAAAATGCCATTTTTGGTTTATCACTGAGCCCTTTTATTGCTGTACGACTTCATTAATCTCTATCTTTTAACCAAACAACATCTCCCCCCTTTGTGATGAATGTGTGTGGGAGTAGACTGAGTGCTTTTTATTACCTTCAAAGAGTTGAGCATACTGGGGAAATCCTGCCGCCCGCAGCCAGTCGCACGCTTCTTTCGCCTCAATTTCTGAAACACAAGAAAGTTTGCGCGTTAAAACAGGGACAAAAGATTGAAACTCAACTGCAGTAAGTCAATTACATTTTTGACAAAACAACTGGTGCATCAACAAATGCAGTAAAAGCCCTCAGCTGGAACCCAACAAACACAACAGACTTTAGGGATGAACAACCTGTCTGGTTATTCTGGGATAGCATGGATGTGACGACAACCCTGCAGGTCAGTCTGCCCGGATGGAGGTATCCCAGCTCACTCACATGCATCAACATGGGACCTTATATAACCATGGTCAGTCAATTCTTCTAAGACAATATGTGTGATATCACAAGAAACTGAAGACTTTAAATGAAGTTAAAATAAATGAAAAAAAACTATCCCAAACACTACATAGAGCCAGAGATAAAAACCATGCATAACCAACAACAAAATGAAAAGAATGACACAAATCTACAGATGAGGTTAATAATTATCTTTATCACAGCCCCCGTGACTCCTGACAGTCTATAAAAAGCTATCACATTGTGTCTCAGATAAACACGTAAGCAGCCCAGCAGGTTGGTCCTGCTGACCGGCAGCCGTCTGCAGGCTTCAGAGCCGCTGATGACAAGCAGAGGAAACAGACCGTTGGCACCTTTCCATTAATGCTAATAGAGTCGGGTGCCATTTACTGCCTCAGTGAGACGTGCCGCCTGACGCACCGGTGCTACAGTAAACAAAGTGCTCTACGATAAGAAAGGCAATATGTAATTATGCTCAATAAATAGCTAAAAAAAAACACAGAATGAAGAAAACAAAATATCAGACTATGATTACTCAACTAATCAATTTTGGTCATTTATTTTTAGCAGAAAATGCCAAAAATCAACTGTCCTGGTAACAAATGTGAATATGTTCTTGTTTCCTTTTATGATAATGAACTACATTTACACAAAACTATTTCCTAATAACAATAAAATGATAATTTAAAAAAAGTGTTGTTTGTAGCTCTAAAAAATAAACATCTACTCAAAAAATAAAAAAACACATGATTAGGGTATTCTGTACACAAGCAGTTATTTCCACCATTATCTGTGCAAAGTCAGACACTCGACAGCTATTGAGAATTAGAAATCACAATGTGGAAAATGTCATGAATAATTTAACAAACATATTTTCAAAACCAAGACTTTAAATCTTACATGAAAATAGTC
This sequence comes from Cottus gobio, assembly GCA_023566465.1. NCBI lineage: Eukaryota > Metazoa > Chordata > Actinopteri > Perciformes > Cottidae > Cottus > Cottus gobio. Next base: position 10,206,314 of record CM042220.1, read on the forward strand.
TCACACGTTCCAGTGCTTCTGTAAAAGCCACACAGCTCATTTATTTCCCGCTGCCTCTTATTCTCATACACATACCTGTGATTTAGCCAGCTTTCCACAATGCTAAAAATTCCAGGAGCATTTAAACATCACGTCCAAGAAAAGTAACACATAAGCTGCACCTACGGGCAACAAGGTGCTCTCCCCTCACACATCTGAGGTCTCAGTTCCACTCCGTGTCTGTGCCTGTCACACTACGGCTGAAACAGGAGCCGCGGCCATTCATCACACAATACTGTGTAATTACAGCGGCTGCAACCTTGCAATGAAGATACCGCTATCACCTGTTTGTTTTTGTTTTTTGTCCAAAAAAATACTGTTTAACCAGGACTCACCTGCGCTGCTTCACGTCTGTGTCACAGAGAGAGAAATCAATGAAAAGTTACTTTGGTCTTCAGGCAGACCAACAACTGAATAAATATTAACAGTTCCCTGTGTCCTTGGATGACAAAAAAAAAAAAGCTCTACTGTTTACCCTGGTAACTAGCAGTTGGGTCAACATGTGTACGCTGCCAGGAGCCTCTGCTGCTGCCCTGTTCCCACCTGTATCACCAGGAGCTGAAGGCTCTCCACGCAGCTAGGCTTCCCTCCCAGGTGGATAATATCAGGCCTGTATTATTGTGAGGGCGCTGCAAGGTCCTCTTGTGTCCCACAGACGCAGGTTGGACCACTGGGAGCAAGTAACATGAGCTGGGAATTCCTCTCTGTTCGGCATTCTGTAACACGATACCGAGACATTCTGTCCTCTCATCCTCTCTCTAAGGAAATCTCCTGTGGATAAAAGGCTGGGCGGGCATCATGCCAAAGAATGAGAACTTGTGTTTGCTTTCCACAACCAACAGCTTTAAAACTGTGTACAGTATAAAGTTACAGTTGCACAAAGAGATGAAACCCCGCTCGGCTGTGACACAATGGCCCAGAATGTCAAAAGCTGTGTACGACTGAAGTATCTGAGGCAAGGGGCGACTCCTTCCTTTACGGTTCCCTTCATGCAACGCTCACTATCAAGAACTTTGTGTTATGCAATTCGTTGCCGAGATATGGAATGTTGCAAAGTGCCGCAGGAAAAGATACGGCACACTTGGACAGCGCCCGGGCTGAGCAGGCGCAAGCGCTGACAAAATGATGACAGTTTTAAAGGTTAGTTCACATTCCACCCTCACAAAATATTTACAACCCCTCTACATGGGTATAAACTCGCTGGCATTTCATGACATGCTTTGTTTTGTCCTGAGCTGCATCTGTCTGACAGCAAAGCTTTGTGATTAACAGTAATCTCTTCCTTTGGTGCACTTTCTGAAGATCTTTTTTTAATGTATTCATGTATATGGTGTCTAACAACAAGCCATCATCATCATTGAAGCACAGGCTTTACTGTCTACTCTCAAAAATCCTTCAATCAACTAACTCCAAGTTTTTATTCCGGGAACAAATTGTTGTGTACTTACGGGATATTTTCATCATACAGCCAGAGTGGTTCATATATCCGTCAAGACTTAAGAGTGTCTCTCAACATGTCGGAGCATCTTCATTCCCACGCTGCGCCACATTCCAGCTCTCTCTCTGAGCACAGCTTGCAGTTTGAACTCAGATCCACGGCTCCTTCTTTCCCCTTTCTCTTTCCATCTACCCCCAACCACCATGTGCCTGTCCCAACACTAAATCTCTCCTTCAACCCACCCCTTTCTGTGGCGGGCTCCCTAACGTTCACCCCTCTCTCCCTCCCCCTTCAGCTTCTTGTGCCCGACCCTCCTACCCAGCTCTGCCCACGACAACTCTTTTATACCCCACTCAGCACATTTTTGGCAAAGATCTAAGCTTCCTTCTGAATTTCCGGGACTCTTCTTGTATTACAAGGCCCTGTTTTCAATGTGTGATGAATTTACCATTTCCTGATGTATATTCTTTCATTTTGGCCAGATTGCATGATGTCGGCTTTTACAATCTTTCGAAATGTCATCCAAGAAGTGTCATCGCGAACGTGGGAAATGCTTCATTTAAACAAACAAGAAGGGAAGCGTGGTTTTGCGGAGTCCAGATGTTTTTCCAGCAGGTCAACGAAATGGAAAAAAAAACGCAGGCAGCTGAACTGGGGGAAAACCATGACATAAACTGTCAGCAATCAGCTGCGGTGAATCATGCCGAGGACTCGGCTCACAAGACTCTGCGCTCGCATCATCAGAGTGATATATTCGTCTGCTTAACCTCCGTCTCAGCCTCTCTGTCTGAGGAATGAGAATCAATGAATGAGAGGAGTTGTGTCATCGGTGTCATCTGAGACAGTGCTGCTGATGTGTCACTTGACACAAAACAATTCATCATTTATTTCTAGAATACGTGGAAAGATATTCTTAAATGTAATGAATAAACACAACTTGCAAAGAAATGATAAGGAGTTGTGAATATATTATATATCATATAATTGTATTATTTTTTCTTAGTGATTTATTTCTTTGTTAAAAACAGCTACAATGTAAATATAAGACAAATTAAATTAAAATCTCAATTAAAAGAAGCTTATACACAAACACACTGTTTTGCAATTTGACGTAAAAAATGAGATCACAATAATCTATTTGTGGATAAAATGAGCAGCACTATAAATGATTTGCCCTGGTGCTATGATTACATAAAGACATCACAATCATCCATAATTTCCTACAGGGTAATTACTATTCCATACGCTGCTGCTGCGCCTGTTGCTTTGTGACGTTTCTGCCATTTCCTCTTGTAAAACACAACTCTTCTGACCCGCTGGTGCCAGGGCTGGGTACGAAGCTGCGAGCACAGACAGAATGACGCAGGCGGTCCACTTTAGTCACCTTAACAAACCATTCAACAATAAATACACTCGGGACACATCCCAGCTTTAAAAGCACTCTAAAACAAACAGCTTGAATTTATAAGCACCGACAGTGGAGACTCTTAGAAAACTGTCTGTACACCCCCCCCCAACACACACACACACACACACACACACACACACACACAGACAACTGGATGAATCAGCCAGACGGATACGTCAGTCAAGAAACACACAGACCAGAGCACTGAGATTGTTGAGATTGTCTGTATCAGAAACACCTGGAGAAAGACGGAGCGAGCCAGCATTATGGGGAGAGAAAAAAAGAAGAAAAAAAAGATTCCACTGGTGGGTTGGCTGGCGGAGAGGTGTCGTCACGCCGGGAGGCAAGGAGCAGAGGCCGCTCTTTCCCTTTATGATGCTAATTGCATACAGACACCCACTCACAGTGAGCAGTTACTGTAAAAGTAAGACTAGACAGAGGGCCAGGGGAAACACACTGCCCCCGCTCCCTGGCTGCCCAAAAACCACAACATCTGATGTCTCATGCCCAAAATAGCCAAACATTTCCTTCTGTCTCACCGTTTTTAAGTGTGCATCGGGGAGCAAACAGGAAGCCTTAATAACAATAGCCAAAAGACGGAGTGTAGAGGAGGCACAGGAGATCTGCTCTCTATTTGTGGGAGTTCAGGTCCTCTCAGGAGAGTGCTGGCCATGCACAAGGTGGATTAATAGTGAAGTGCCCGGTGTAATTCACCAAATGTCGTGGGAATAAAGCTTGCCCATTTTCAAGAGCAGGTTTTAATTAACAAAGCTCGACGTGTCCCTCGGACTCCAACATCCTCGGCACAATATGCCACAATCCTCAGCGTGACAGGAGGTGCCGCTCGCGAATATCTCGGCACGTCTTCTGTTCTCAGCTTTCTCATCAAGGTGTTGAGACAAAGGACAATGGGCAAATCTAGGAGATTATCTGTCGACAAACGGTGACTAACAACGCAGTGCCTTTGTGGATGTGACTTTATTCTTGACGCAGTGATTGGCACATGAGCTGGCTGGCTCCGCAGGCCAGGAGTAATTACAGAGTGCCGGTGTTGAATCACCCACGGACTTCCAGCCCCCTCATTTGATCCCGTGGGGCACACAGGGGACCTGTTATCCTGCAGTCGGGGTGCGGGTTTGACGTGATCAGCTCTAGGCTGCGTTGCTAAGACACCAAAGCAAAATTTCGTCAAATACAAATGAGCTAGCAAATCCTGGGCCGGCATTTGCCCTGTGGTCCACAGTGACCTGTGGAGAGACCCTTTCAGTGGGCTGCAGGTCTCCAGTAACAAGTGCATGTACAAAGCAGACATCAATGCCTCCTGGAGGCCGGGGACTTGAGGACAAACACAGTGCCAGCCCAGAAGAAGCCAGTGCCAAGGAGCCATTAGCATTCTGAGGCTGCGTAGGCCAGGGTTTCACAGACATCCACCATTCATGTAAGAGCCTCTTTACACAATATAGACCCGCTATTTATCAAATATCACCATTATCTTCAGCTCTTTGTCTTCTCTGTTAAAAACCAGATCCCAGATACATCCTGTTTTAAATATGTACACAGTCTGGTTTAAGAATCACAGAATGTTTCAATGACTCCACTGGTGAAATACTGTCTGTACACCTTTCACTTCACAGCAGACACACACACACGCACACGCACACGCACACACACACACACACACACACACACACACACACACACACACACACACACACACACACACACACACACACACACACACAAGGAACTTATTGATTCTGAGAGTAAATAACACAACAATGTGAGCTAGGGAGCTGCTGTTATTGACCATTGCCAAAGCCTGCTGGGTCAAAAGTCATCTGAGCTGTGTTTTTCTCTTGAGTTCCTGTATTGAATTTAAAAAAAAGGGCAGCACAGCTGTGGTAACACTCTCCTTCACCTCTGAAGGACACCCAGAGAGAGGCTTCTTTCATCTTCAGGGGTAACAACCCATCAACTCTCTCTCTCTCTTTCTCTGTCTGTCTCTCTTTTTTTTCGCCCTCTCAAGTCTGGAAACACCAGCTTCTGCAGCATTTACATGTCACCAATGAACACTGATTACATTTAAATACATGCACGTTCATCTGCATTATTCCTGAGCAGTGTTGGTTACCAGTAGTCACGTAATAAAACACTACGCTGATTCATTTCTGTCTTCTGTGAGAACAACTCAAGATGGATAGCTGCTTGAAGAAAGGCTATAGTTAGAACCACGTGGGATCAGCATAATGCTTTACACATGTTTAAGTGACGGAAAATCACTTCAAGTCAGAAGCAGACATTATAATAGTGCTAAATCACCAAAGTATTTGAGTGAAGGATTATATTTAAATGATCCCGGACCCAAACTGCAAAATGATAGCCCACTGGATCGGGTTGGGTGTCACAGTCAGAAGACAAATAATAGGTTCTGCTGTGGCCTCTGAACAAGCCAAGGCTTCAAAGTTCAAACTGTTAGCTCTGCTGTGTGCTCATCCAACTCAATACGCCGTCTCAAATTCACTCAGTTTGGAGAAAATGTTCTAACAACCACATGTTGATTCCCCAGCGCCGCTCAGCAAACGGCTAAGAGCGAGGGGGAGTGGCGAGTGAACCACAGCCTCCCAGACAGGTGTTCTCCTTCTTCCCCTTTGGTCACACCACAGGACACTTTGACTTCCAGCAGACACTTCAAGAGAAGTGCCCTTCACTAGAAAGGGGACCTCTGACCCCAATCCTCAAGGAAGGAGGAGACATCTCAGCAATTCCCAGATCCCCGTGCACCTCCGCTTTACTGCCAGCGACTCTGAGCAGAGCAGAAATCAGCAGAGCTTTCTGTGAAATACATACTGCAGTGACTTCCAAGGCCCGATGCATTAGCTAAACGCTTCCAGACACTGGACTGCAGCCATGTTCCCACGCATGTTCTAAGTGTTTTGACAACCATCTTGGAGGCCTTTATGAAGGATATGCTTTCTTTGGTGATAAAAACATAAACTTTGGCGATTTCCCTTTTCATTTCATCCGGGCATTCCTCCCTAAAACCCCAGACTTGTTCTTCAACCCGGTGTTGATCTTGCAGAGTAATCATTGTGCCTCTATCTCCTCCCTCCTTCTCTCTCAGCAAGACTCGTCCTTCATGCCAGTTCCTTCACAGTTGGCTCCTACAGTGTCCCATGTGGCCAAGCACAACATACTGTATATCACAAGTTCTTCGAGGTGTGTCGATTTGAAGTCCAAACATGTCTTGTCTTATGTAAAGCACAGTAGGCTGCATGCCTTGCCATGTCACGCTGTTTTCCCACTCATAATATATGGTTGTGAGGCTGTAGTTCCCTTTGATAGCCTATATAAACACTGTAATTTGGTTTTCCGAGAGCGCCGTATAACACAACTAAAGGGAGATGACTATGAATTACCGGCAAACACTCAGCCAGCTGATGTGAAATCTCAACTCCAACATGGAAAGAGACTGGAAAGTTATCAACACACGTTCTGTACGTCCTGGCACCCACACAAATCAAATGGCTCACGATGAAAGACCTTTTGAGTTTAGCAGATGCTAGAAGTACAAAGATACTGTGAACTAACAAATGAGGTTTCATGTGTGACCACAGCTCTGTAAAGTACAGGATATGGGTAAGAAAAACACTACAGAAGAAACTCCTCTCAAGTGGAATCCTGCGGAGCTCCATTAGGTCCACCTCCCAGCTCATTTGGACTGGATCCCAGAGGGGACGGCGTGGGGTTCCCTCCTTCTCTGGGAGAGTCTCAGAGAGAGTCAGAGGGTAGAAAGGGGGCCAATGTCAGAACAAGGGTCCCTACCGTGAGAAAGCCCTCTCAGGACCTCCACAATAAAAGCACGGAGCCATCCCTAGGGACGCTGGTCCTAATTAACGACATCAAAGCGAGCGGCCACAAGACCGCCTCGGGAGCCCCGCGGCGCTCATGCGACAGACCTGTGAGTCGCAGCAGAGATGATGATACTGTCAGCGCGTGTCGTTTTGCACGATGAGGTGCGGCGTATCAAGAATGCTACCCATTGAAAGAGCTAAGTGATTGTTCTGCTTTATCAGAGCGTTCACGGAGTCTCTCCTTCACACACGCAGAGCACTAATAGAAAATTTGCCATGCGTGGCCATGAATGACAGGCTGTGTTCAGACAGTAACTCCCTGACTAAAAGGCCTATAAAGTGAAGAGACAGCGGCTGAATGTATGTGGGCTGCTTGCATGCGCCTCTGTCACTTTTTCCAGCTAATGACATGTAATGTACATTTCTACCACAGGAGGGCGGCCAAGTGCTGAACTCTAGTAGTTTACGTGCAGATTGGGGGGAAATGTGCCCGGCTGTATGATGGATACAGACTGTCCGGCATATGTGAGGCCCATCCACCACTATCTCAAGAATGTAATAAGCTTTCAAAGTGAAGAATGAAAAAGCGACCTAATAAATCCAAATTATCTTTGAGGCATGTTACTCATCAGCTTACAGTTATCCCTACTGTCCATTGATATTTATGGAAACCTTGCTTTCTTTAGACACACACTTGTGGACATTTGCATCTGTTTGACAAAAACAAGGTCATAAAATGTAAATGTCAATTAATTTGAATATGCTTCATTTATACGGGGGGAAATATGTTGAGCTTCCGTATGACTAACAGGGTCAAAACATATTCCGTGCACTTTTTACTGGACGTGGGTTAATGGGGCTTTTTTTCATCATGAATTAGCATTTTCTAATCTGTGGAATGTAAGAGATCCGAGAAAAGGAGAGGTTTTCCATCACGGCTCTGTTAATATGTGACTTTCCGTTCCTGATACAGTGCAGCTGAGGCATTTCTCAAATCTCCTCTTAGTGAATGATTAGCCCTGCACATGCGGCAGCTGTCAGCTAACCTACGCCCATTCATGAACAGGAGATTTACAGGAAGGACATGAGCTCAGCCTGCCACCTAGAGGCAGAACGTGGGAGTGTGCAGCCAAGCTCTATGAATGTGACCTTTACACTGCGGCAGTTTGTTCCCGATCGTTAAAAAACCATTGAATAATTGACTTGTTCTTTATCAGCAGGGCGGGCGACAGCTGTTAGCAGCTTCTTTTGTGCATTGCATTGTGGGAGAATAGTGTGCATCAACATAATGCATATTTAGTACCTTTTCAACAGAATCATTAAATAATTCAAGCACAAAACAGGAGTACAAGCCGTAGATTGAATTAGTTGAAGGGGGATGACGATATAGAGCGAGAGGTGCCGAGCAGCTAATCACATTGTCAAAATTACTTTTTCGCTCCCTGTCAGTATTGTTTACTGCCCCCTGAAGGTAGCAAACACAATCTGCATAGAAATCACATCTACAACAGAGCGCTTCATGAATACGGCTGCATCTTCACTTGTCATCAAACCTCCATTTGAATGAGGAAGCAGTTATATTTGTTTCACACACAGATGATCAAACGCAGCGCGTTCTGAAGCAGACCTCTGCTGAATAATTCAGTGCTTTTGAGAGAGCCGTCTTGAGTGGGAGAGGACAGAGCCTGACTGGATTTCTCACCTTGAAGTGCCTTTTTACCGTTACAACTTCTCAAAGGACAGAACAATCCAACCTCTTTTCAAAGCTGGTTCATAACAATTATCCATCTGCCATACAGAAGGCGAACAGAAGGCCGAGGGTAGAGCTTGTCCTCTCAACAAGCTGAAATGTGCCTGTCCTCTCCATGCCAAGTGTTTAAAATCTTTTGAGTGTGTAAGTGTTGCACACTATTATCCTGCTCGGAAACGTTTTGCTTCTGGCTCAGAACGTTTTCTCTTTAAGTGCATTTAAACATTGCAGCGGATTTAAACGTAATCACGATATAAAGCCGTTAGTGCACTGTGCTGTAGAGCTGAGCCAACAGACAGCAGGATGAGTGCTGACGGGAGAAGCAATGTGGCTGATCGCACGTTAACCTGGAAGACAAAAGCCTTTCAGCCCACACAGCCAAACAAAAGGCACGCTTTGTAACTCCAGGACACAGACAGATTCATGATAAGCACACAGCTGTCACGCAATAACTTGCGTCATTTGAAAAGAGATGCTGGACGTCCTCCACTGTGGCAAAATGCAATAATGGCCTTTCCGGGGCTCGGAGATCGGAGCCCGCTGGCTGCACCAAGGTCAATAAGCCATGAAGATGGGCCTTGGAGGGGTCACGCTGGACAGAGCTTCTTGTCCGAAACACAATGAGAAAAAGAACCAAGCAGCCACAGTCAGCGAGGAAGCTTTTAGTCACGGCGTAGCATTCGGCTGCTCATGGTTTCCACCAGAGCCTCAATTAAGTTTACAGGACCTTTCCGTGGCTAAACAGGAACACTTGCAATCTGTGAATAGTCTGGTTTTCTCTCAAATACTGCTCGGTACAGCTGAAAACCATCATCTAATACAATAAATATGTGAGTCTTAAACCATATATGGACACATTATGATAGGATGATTCGTTCATATGCTGGGATTAGCTGAAATCCCATTTTGTGTATGAAACACATCTCAATACATCCCTACATTTCCTGATATTCCCACAAACTAAAGTAGTATAAAAATGCCCCATATATCCATACATATATATATATATATATATATATATATATATATATATATATATATATATATAGTAAAAATGTTTGATAAGATATTTTCCTTCTCGATATGAATATCTCATTGACTCATAAATTATGTTCTGTGTTTAACAGTATGACAAAATAAGTGTAAATGTAGGGTATATTTGACAAAATGCATGAGTAGCAACGGCGAATGAAATAAATCCTGAGAAAGAGCAATTGCGGCAGAAACGCAGTTTCCAGAGTGATGGACTTTGGAATACATTTTCAGGAGACACAGTCCTCCAAAAGGAAAACAGACCCTTTCCCTTGCACAACAAGCCCACAGTGCTGCACTCAGACTCCCACCGAACTTCCCACAGCTTTGCATTTATATCCAGTGACTTTTCCAAGCTGACGAGGCTCACTGGTTAGAGTAGGAACGCGTGGGTCTTCAGTCTGTGCTTCGTCAGGAGCGATTCCGAGTGGACAGAACGAGAACCCACACACGGCTCCGGCTGCTTGGAAAAGCCATCAAATCGGAAACATGACTAAGACCCCACAAGCTTCCCTGGAATTTGGGGTGAAACAATACATGAGTAGCTCTGCCCATCACCACGGCCCCCTCTCACTTTCAACCTGCTATGTCAACAGGGCTGGCCAGCTGGAATGCAGGAGCCACTGCGACACATGGAGATCCATCCTGCCGCTCTGCAGCCGCTTTCTTCAAACGCTACCTCGCTGTTGTGCCTTTCACACATGTACGCATCACACAAGGGGTGACATGAGGTATGAGAGGAAATAGGATTCAGCCGGGGATAAAACGTTGACACGCTGACACGCTGCAAGATAATTGACGATTGCTTAAGATTGCTTAATTATAGGGAATGAAACTTGGAGCTAATTGTATTAACCGCCATTTGTGAGGAACATTAATAAAGTTTGAACAAACTGCTTAATATTATGTGAGATTAATTCACGTTTGCTGCCTTTTGTTTTTTGTTAGTTACACTACATTTAACATTATAACACATCCAGCTACATTTGCAGCTTTTTGATTGTTGGGATATTGAATACATATATTTAGCTGGATTATAATATTAAAGACCAATTTATGATATTGAGGATGAACAGTTCAAAGCTTAATGTCTGGTCACTTTGAAAGCAGTTTATAACCGTACAATGAAAGCTGTCAAATCAATCCTAAATGAATATTCACCCATGTGAAGCCCGTAATAGTCAAAAGTATGTAAAGCTCACACCTGACAATAAACATGCAAGTAAAAACTGTTAAAATTACCTGATCCTAAAACCCCACTTCAAGCATGTGCATCATTTTCTGTCCTCACACAGATCACCTAAATTGTTGGTTTGCTGCCCTGCCAGACATCTGTAATCTGAAAACACACGCCAGGTTACAGGACTGCACACGTCTGCAAACATCAGATCACGGAGATTTCCTCCCGAAAAAAACAGGCGTACGTACACGCAGCACCGTGACATCCTCACGCATCAATCCAACAGCGAGGCTCTGTTACCCTTCATATCGCCGTGAGGCCTCATGCGCTGCCTGCGTCCTCTGTGCTACAGGAGGCCTTGCCCACGCAAGAGGCCGCATAATCTGACTCATGCTCTCGTTCTTGTGACAGTGAGCAGAACTACGCTGCGTGTCGGCCTCTCATGATGATGGAGCCGTTATGAAGTGCGGCCAGCCTTTGATCCGGCATCAGCCTGCTCACATCTGCAGGAAGGAGCCGGAGTGGCAGCGCTTTGTCCTCTCTATTGTAATGCTGCCCTGCCCCCTCCAAAGGACTGAGGACCCTAAATCTCCAGGTAAAAGTGAAGGTGAGAGGTTACAGCCCGTGGAGAAGGATGAATGTGTCTATGGGCTGCACTATTGCTCTCCCGGCTGCATGCAGCAGTCCACACATGAGCTGAGGGCTTGTAAAGCTGTCAGGCCAGTCCTTCATTGATATCTCTTGTTTACATGTGGGCTAACCTCGTGTTACGTAACTGGTGTTATAGCTTATCACCCATCAGTGCTTGTTACAATCAGTCAATACTAATTATTCATCACCACTGCACCCTTAACTACCTATTGGCTGAAGGTCAAGTGTGGCTTTGTCTGCAGAGGCACATACAAACACACCTACGCTATAAGATAATGTTTTATTGAATTCCATTTTCATCTGAAAACAAGTTCACAAGGGAAAAAGCCAGAGATACCCACTGTTGTTTATCAGCTGATCCCAAACAAACACAACGATGCCCTTGTTCACTTGGCACTGGGTCGTCCTGCATTTGTACTGTCATATTCATACGAATGCGTCATATCTCACTCTCCCCATGTTTTGGCTACCAGCTTGCTTCTCTATTACGCCTAACATTCCTGGAGGTATGACGAAGAAGGATTCATTTAGACTGAAGACTTCACAGCTTTCTCTGCAGCCATGTCGCAAAAAGCGGGCTGATTTCCAACTGAAACACCAGCAGTCCCAACTGTCACTTTCTATCCAAACAGCTCTCTCCTACCTCCAGCGATCTTCTTGAGTAGTTGCTGCCTGGCAATGATCCTGCCCAGCCTGTACCCGGAGCGTCTGCGGGGATGGTCCATTCTCAGGTAGAAGTCCTGAGTCTCTGGAGTCATACTCCCAAGACACTCGCTGCTTGTGGACTCTGGGAGTTCCCGAAACATAACTGAAACACTGTACCCCAAACAAGCCCCTGAGCGCTGGCTGACGAGACACTCACCCACACACTCTCCCACCAACAGAAAACTTCACATACAGGCGCAAAAAGCCTAAAGTGAGCTGAGGAGGACCGCAGAGCAGAGCCTAGGGGGAGGAGTGCCAACACTTCAGTCTGTCCCTGCAGCTCATGTGACCACAGGGGGGCCAATGGCAGCGGAGCTGTGGGAGCACTGCCCACCTTGCTGTGCTGAATCCAATGTCTGTGTGAACGCTTGTCGACTTCCCCCTGCTCTGGAGGGAAATATAAATACCATTGGAATGCCTATGAACTGAGTAAGGAGAGCAGGAGTGGAAGAAAGACGGGTGTGGGAGGGCTTACAAAAATAGTGTTTTTTGGACCCGCCCTGCCCTCGAACAACTCTTCTGCTGTTGCTGGTCACACAGGTGCCAAGTTTACTGGGCGAGAGTTTGTGCCATTTTAGAGAAGACTACAGAGGAGAGAGAAGGAGAGGGTGAAGTGTTTTCTTGGTTGGAGAATGTGAATTTCTGCTCCCCCACCCCCACCAAATAACCCCTAGTTCCAGCCACAGGAAGGCCTCTCAGCAGGCCTCCTCCAAGTGTCACCTCCTCAGGGGGAAAAGACATTTTAGCTTGAATACATACGAGTGATCCCTTTTACTCAGCACAAAAGGAAAGATCAGCTCAGACGTCATCTGTTCAGTTCAGTTCAGTTTTGATAGCTGTTCATTGACAGGAGTAAAAGCCTTTTGTGACACTATGTCCCTATTCCTTCTCCATACTAAACATATTTAGTATTTATATAGCAGAGGACTTCTCCCATGAACGTTGCCAACAAGAAGTGGTTTGTGATGCGTGCACACGTCAATCAAACTGGGACTTTGAATGAAGTCAAGAATAAAGAACAAATGAAAGAAAAAACAATTGAAGCTGGAAGAATAAAAGAAAATCCATACTACACTAAATATTAATAATATTTCATAATCCCTGTATCCTCATTTCTAAAGTATATCGCTTTTTCAGTTACTGTACACGATGCCAATGTATTTTAAAATGTTCAAAAGGAAGTGATGTATGGACATCAAACAAATTGCAATTGAAGAAAAGAAGAAAAAAAGATTTAGACTGAACAACTTCAAAATAAATCATAATAGCACAATGTCATTTATCAAGATATGTATCTATATTGAGATTGAGACGCGCAAACTGGAATGAAATTACAATTTTAAACTGTTGCCAATTCAAGATTCAAGATTTTTATTTTATGCAGCTCTAAGTAGTTCCTCAATGTATTTGTGCATTGCATTGTGGGACAATACTATCCATCAACAACAATGGCTGAATCAGTGGATAATTTTTGAGTGAACATTCAAAACTTGCTTTTCTTATGTGAAATCTATTTGGGACGCAGCCTGTGCCGTTACGTTAAGTGGTAAAACAAAAAGAGAGTCAATTCGACATTTATCTGATAACATCTGAAATATTTGCAAAGTATTTATAATATTTCAATGAAAACTAAAAGCTTCTCTGATTTAAAAGTCCACACGCCCCACAACATGGAACAACAATCTCCTCACACCTGAAGTAAAGCCCACATCCGCACGAGGCGACCCACCCAGCACCAATCAGGGCCCCTGCCACTCTCCTGGTGACTGCCCTGGCCTCTGCATACAGGCTTGCCTGTGTAGCACAAGCATGGCGCCATACATGTGAAACGAGCACAAGTGGGCAAGCGACCAAGTCAAACACAGCCTCCTGTCTGTTTCGCTCCCTGGCTGGCAAAATCCACCCTGGCTTAAGCTCACAAAGACCACAATTCAGCAGCACACTTCAGAGCCCGCTGCACGTTTTCATAAGCTGCTCCTGGCTTTAACGGCCCTCTCCACACCCTCAGGTGGAACTATTTAAATATGAGATTGCTACTTTAAAAAAAAAAAAAAAATGTACTAGGTGATGGTGTGACACTATTCAGATGATTTCATCGGGCGGGGACTTGTTTTTCACACACACAAACACCTGCGTTCATTCATACTGTAAAAAGAATCGCTTCAGGTGTCGGGTTCTGAGAAAATGAGTGGCAGCATGTTGGCAGAAGCGCCTTCTCCCTGAACCCGTTTCTGTGTTTTCTTCTTCCCGCTCCGTCTAGACGAAGAAATTCACTAAGTGCATCATTCGTATCGCGTTACGGAACCAATCACCCACCGCTATGCAGCATCATAATGAATGAGATTAATGTTTTTTTCGTCTCTGCATGCACTCAAATACCTCGCCGGCTAATGCGAAAGAGCTGCAAGATCGGCAGCATTCCCTTTGGATGTCCCTGTGTTTAACTTTGTGCAGCATGCCATGAAGAAATGGCTGCGGTGTGTCCTTAGTGGGAGTGTTGTGTGTCAGGCACAGTGACTCCAGCCCTTATCAAACGTGTTCCAACACGCCTCTGTCTAGGTTTCACAGCTCAACTACTATACAGCATGGCAACTGGAATCCAGACTCACATTACAAGCACACAAACATATACTGAGGCTCCGTTAGATGCCCGTTTGACAGCCTGGATTATACTGTTCATCCAAATAAAGGCAGTTATTGTTGCTGTGTGATGACAAAGTATAAGCCATGTTGAAAGACCATTGTTGGGCAGGCCTTAAATCCATGTCCAGCCTTCTTTCTGTCGCCGCTCCAGCGTTCCAGCTTAGGCCAGATGTAATTACAAAAGGGAAACTTCAATTCTGAATCACGGACTTGAAGGCCACAGATGACGAGTACGAAGGAAGTGGAGAGGGGTTTAGACACTCCTCTGAAGTGGTTTGATTCAGCAGCAGACACTGGTAGTCTGCGCCGGGCAGCTCTGCCATGGCTATGTTTCCTGTGGTTAAGGCTTAAGAATAGCTCCAGTGTGACTGAAGATTTCCAACTCATGATCCACCAAATGGCTGAATTCTGAGCCCAGTTCTGGAAAATAAATCATGCTTTAATACTGCGAGATCGGTTGAGCTGCTGTGCAGGTAACCTGAAGCGTTTGGGAACCCTATCCAGTGGCAAGGGGGCAGGTGCTCATCGGGAGACCTTTTACCCACTGCCACTCTGTGAGGATTATAATTATTTAGACCTTAATCTCATGTGTGCAACAACTCCTCTCGCAGCTGCGTGTAACTACTAGGTTTCCCCCCAAAACATAGGTGTGTCCAAGTATATTCTCGCCTGCATATTATTAAATAATAAGTAATAGTAAAGTATAATAACTATGACTCAAAATAAAATAAACAAATAGCACATGGGAGGGTATACTTCTTGCATTACATTTTCAGGGTTAATATATTTCAAATGGGTGGTGGTGGTGGCTAGCACTGTCGCCTCACAGCAAGAGGGGCCGGGGGTTCAGATCCCGGTCTGGGCGGGCGTTCTGTGTGGAGTTTGCATGTTCTCCCCGTGTCAGCGTGGGTTCTCTCTGTGTTCTCCGGCTTCCTCCCACAGTCCAAAGACATGCAGCTCTGGTTAATTGGACTCTAAATTGCCTGTAGGTGTGAATGTGAGTGTGAATGGTTGTGGCCGCTGCCTTCGTCCAATGATAGCTGGGATCGGCACCCGCAACCCTAAAACAGGGTAAGCAGTTTGGATAATGGATGGATCCATTTAAATATAGTGACCATGTCATTATTTCCAATTATGTGAGAGATGGTTCGAGCCAAGCACTTTGACAAGCATGGCTGATTATAACGCCTAAATATAATGGACAATGCATTATGAAACACAATGACTGGCTGCCTGCTCATTGATGATCTCAACAATTAACCTATTTCAGTATTTGTCTGTTTCTGTGACAGTTATTAATCACACAGGATTTGCTCACTGCAGACTGACCTTCAACAAAGCAGCAGGATACAGATACAAACAATAACGTGTCGCTCATAGGCTCCACACTTCTTATCTGATGGATTGACGTACTTAATATAAGTCTATCAGGGCGGAGTACTCGTGTGCAAAAGGATTTTATACTTCTCGCTCTAAAAACTATAGATATGAATACTTGGCTGTAAATAAACCACCATCAGGGAATTGACACACCACTTTCCTCGTTGAATGGCCATATCATCTATGATGAGCTGTCAGGGGTCTGAAACAAGTTAAGTTAAGTATTCACATAACTTTCAACCTGTCAAGCCAGTCAGGTGCATCAGGTCTATATGTGTCCTCTTGTTGGCTGTTTTTATAAGCGAGGCCCCAGGACTGCAGAGACTGCCAGACGTATGGCACTCCTATCACTGAGATACAAGCTGTACTGTATATGGAGACAAATGCAAGATTTATGTGTCAAATATCCAAACAACCCAGGACTCAGCTGCTGCATCAGTCTCATGCCTCAGCAGGCAGCACAGCTGAGCCGAGCACGTATCCAACTTCCTGCACACAATACAACAACCATGTGTGAACATTCAACAGCCGCTTTGAATCCTGTTCAACAAAGCAGATGCAGTTGGTCTTGTCTCTATTTGTATGAAAATTAGCACTCGAGCTCCTGATGAAGACGGAGCTGTTTAGTAATTCATGTGACTTTCCCATTCACAGCACCTAGTGGTAGACTTGGGTTACTGCACACATGTTCAATTCACACAGACTCTCAAGACTTTGACAGAATCGGTGTAAGGCATTGACCTCTACATCTTCAGTCAGGCTTTCAAATATATCCCAGAGCAGCTTTAAAGCTGAATCTAGAAAATATTCACACCGTATAACATGTCACATATTTTAGTTTTCTACCCTGAGAATCTTTAAAGCAATATATTGCTTAAAATATTTGGTTCTAGAAGGCTAAAGCACAATTTCATATTATGCAGGAAATATAATAGCTGTTTGAAAAGGCTTGACTTGGAACTTTAATAATAAAACAGCCAGCTGATTTATATGTAAAGTGCCTTTCATAAGAGCCACAATGCTAGAAAACTGCTTGGGTGGATGAATGGATAGTGCTCTGTGAAAAACCTTGAGACTAAAATTAAAATGGAAAATGCTCCATATAGTCCACTCTCACTCAACTTTCATAAACTTTCCATTTCACTAGGCAAACATTACTCATCAGCGCCACTCTGCGGCGTCAGCAGGCCCGTGGTCCTTATAATGGATCAAATGAGCACTGTGTAATAGCAGGAATGCACGTGCGCAAACGGCTATAGGTTGGTAACACCGTGTAGAATCACATGCTCTCCATTGTGATGCATTCTATACTAAATATAAAAAAAATACATAGCTAAAAAGACACAAGACTACAATGTATTGTATTCCCTTATATCTTCATTAAAAGTCCCTGAGAAATCCATCTCCAAAAGTCGTCGTCGTCCCCTCCCACATACAAGACAATGCACTCTGACCATTAAAATATGATATAAAGGAGTTAAGAGCCACGTGCCGCTCGGTGGGATTTCAGTTCACTGGGCCTACTCAACTTCAGGTCTCAATAGAACATACAATGACACATTTTAATCATGAAAACGCACTGCTCATGCACTTTGAATATGGATCCATTTCAGAATGAATATGTTTTTGCACTGACCCTATAGCTAATTAGAGAGACAAAAAACAGCCGATACGAAGACAAATTAATACCTTTTTTTTTTTTTTAAATGCAAAAAATAAATGTATTTCTCTCTACAAACGTGTCTCCTGTTGCACCACTGTGATGACACTTCTGCTATCCGACATGACCCGGTAAGATGAGCTGACCTCGTGTCTGCTGTGACGGTGAACGCACCGCTACACTCCTCCAGCGGACCGACCGGGGGTCCGCGACGGGCGGCTACTGACCTGCCAGTCTCCGCTCTCTGACATTCCTCCAGAGGAGATCCCAGGCTTTTGACGTGGAGCTCCGCAGCTGCTCGCTGAAAGAACGCCGGAGCTTCAGTTTCGCTGAGTTTCTTCTAGATGTCATCGCAAATCCTCCACTCGGACATAACAACAAAATCCTCTTCGTCCCACAACAAACCAGTAGAGTTAAGGTCTCCGACAGAAAGCCACCTCTCCTTTGCCCCGGTGATAAACTTTGTTTCTACCACAGCAGCCAAGCTGACTTTGGAGCCCGGTCTTCAAACGGAGTTGTCAACATTTTAGGGACACAAATTAAATATTTTCCCCTCACGTAGAAAAGAATAAAAGTAGCAAAGTAATTTTAAAGCGCCAAGTCAGACTTTCACACTTCACCCCAGATGTGTGTGCGTCTGCGTCTGTATGTGTGTGTGTGTGTGAAGGGATTCGCGCACAGCGAGCGCTACACGGCCGCGATACCTTCACATGCTGCAGGAAATGAGGGAACCGCCAGCTGAGCATATAAATGACATATATGGTCCACCCAATTGTAAGTGGTCTATGACTGGAAGGGAGGGATGGAGAGCTTGTTGGACCGATGGAATCAACAGATGGCGAAATAAATCATCAGTTTATAATTGATATTTTGCATATGTACGTATTGAGAAGGCTATTGATCATATATGTAGACTATTGTATTTCTAGACTTTGTTGAATATTAAATGTCACACTTGATGAGCCATCAAACATCAACATTTTTGAAAGGTTACACCTTGGCATAGTTTCATTTAAACGAAAAGATCACCATAAGGAGGCCTCTAATCTTCTGTCAAGGTTATGTTAATACTGATGGTTCCTGTATGATGATTGATCTCAAAGAACACTAAGAGAACATTCCTTGAAGGTTTCTATAACCATGCAATGTTAGAAAAAATATGTTAGGCCTACATCTCACAGCTTTGTTATAGATTCAGTATGTTAATAAAAGTATTATTGAGAACCATAATTAATGTGTTTTTTTACATTATGCTTACTGGCTTTTGTTCATTTGCAACAAACAACGGTGACGTAATACATATAGATACGTAATTACAGAGGAAACATGTAAAAGATAATAATAATAATATATAAAAAAATGTCCATGGATGTTCTTTGAAACTTCATAAAGCATTTCCAGAATATGTTTTAACTCAAAATTGTTGTGTATACACTGTCCACCTAATAATATCTGAAAGAAAACATTTAATTCAGCTAACAACTAAATACTCTTCGTAATAATGCTGTGATGTAAGAAGCAATGTCTGGATACGATGTCAAATGTCAATTTATTTTTCAATCTACATTCCGTTTTAGACAAAAAGGCTTTTAACAATTTAAATGTTGGACTCTGAAGAAGGAAATTGGAAATCTACGTGGAGCACCTGAAGGCATCACAAGCTGCAAACGCTCAACACCCCACCACATACACACATGCAGCTCTCAAATGACACACTACAAAACTTAGCAATCACTTTCTCCAGTCCAGTCACTAACTTCCTTATTGTGCCCAAAACAATAAGATGTAAAAGGAAATACGACACTGCAACGTTACAGAAATGTTCCTTAATAGGGAACTCTCACTCTCAATAATACCGTGGCAAACATAGCACTTGAACACATGTATTATTTTCTTTTAAACCATTGTGAAAGTTTTTCTTGGGTATCATTTCTACCTGCTGGTATTTTTTGTGTATGCGTCTAAAACAGTTGATTGACAGAGACCTATTCATTAACTATTATTAGGATTTTGACCTAAATCTCCCATCAGCAGGATGTCGTCTATTATTTTAAAGCTTAGCGAGAGTTCAGCGAGTTCTCCCCAGGTAGGTTGGAGAAGGTCAACCCTTCAACAGAAACATGTGTTCAGTTTCAGCACCATTTTCTTTTGTTGTCACAATATCGTGCACCGCAGATACGGAACAGACAATACAACTTCAGCTCATGTTCCAAGAATCAACATGATAAGTTATATACTGTATACTGCTGCATACTAGACACCGGCTCCAGTAATGATGATACAATAATCATTTTAGGAATTTCCTCCTATTATTGTGTGCCCAAAAAGGCAGCGCATGACCTAAGAGTGGTGATCTCATATCGGCTGTATTCATTTCTTGTTCGCCAGCTGGGATTATTGTTACAACAGGTTTAAAACCATTACACACAGAGGGACTGGCTGAAGATTGACAGTTTCTTAAATGAACAAGTCTCCGCTGACCTTAGTTTGCCCTCTCTGTGTGAAGCTGAGCTAACATTACTTCATTTCAACGAGGAGATAAACCCTATTTGCCACCGAGCAGGACAAGTGATTTACAGATTATTAGAAGATCACACAGTGGGACAGCTGAGCGCCAAAAGAGTGGAGAATATTAATTATTCCATTTCTTCTGAAACTGAAATGATGTGCAGCCAGGAGGAATAAGAGTGTCTCAGTGAAGGGCTTTGACTTGACTGGACCTGACATGAAAACCTTAACATATTCCAGGTTAATAGGCTCAATGCTGAAGAGAGAATAACAGAAACATCAAAGATTGTACCTTCCTATGAAGCAAAACATCAAAAGTTTCTGCTCATTCGCGGTGAGGGAACTAAATAATTCTCAGTGTGTGACAGCTTTTCATCTTCGTGGGGATCTAACTGAGTTTATCACCGTTACTTTAGGCTTTAACAAGTCACAGGAATGAAACACGCAGCTACTTTGGTTCAGCGTGGGTCAGAGGGAGGAACCTGTTCACCGGTGATCATCAGCACGTTGTTATTTTCAGCGCCGCTTGTTGAGACCCCAGGACCAAAAAATATGCACACTTGTCAGGAGAACCTGTTTCATTTGATCCTGTGACTTTTTAGGAGGGGTCAGGGTTCGGCCGAGTCAATCGTCTTGTTTTACGCTGGTCACGTGAACCAGGAAGCTTACAGAGAAAAAGGATGAATATTAACAGTAACAAACACACTTACGTTAACGCAGAACTGGTAATAAAACAAAAGGTGCAAGCAATAACTTAGTACATTTTTTCATAAAGAACCATGAAAACATTCTTCAAAACATCATCTGTCCATCACTTTACAAATCCCTTGGTCGACATGGGTTGCAAACAGGGTAATGAATGAGTGTAATAAGTTGAAAACAAGGTATCAATCTCCTGACAAGGCAGGAGTGGACAGAGAGACAATATCGTCCCTGTCAGCCCGCATGCATAAAAGTGATGGAGGAAGCGCAGCGACAAGGCTCTGACCTCTCTCGGCATGAATCACCAGAGAGGCATACACAGCCCACCGCTGCGCCTCTCCTCTCTTAGCCCAATAAAAAAAAAAAAACTTGTACAATAAAGATGAGCATTATCGCTGCGAGGATCATTGTGGCTAGATGATGACTTAGCCTCTGGAGCGGCCCTTGGCAGTGGAAGTAATAGCAGATGCAACATCAGGAGAGGAAACATCAATCAGCTTGGGAATGTTTTCCCTTCGCTGACTCACCCACTTTGTTTGTTTTGGCCGGGCAGCTGGGAGAAAGCGCCCGTTTTCCCTGAAAAACTGGCACATCTTCTGGGCTAGTTTTTGGTCCACTACCTATCGCCATCTCCCTCGCCCCACATACAGAGAAACACACATATTTATTTGTACTCAACTTATCTAAATTCCAGAGTTTGTGTGTGTGTCTATGCTGTGTCCGGGTCTGATGTGGAATGCTGCCCCATAGCTGCAGTGGGAAAATCCCAGATGTGAGGAAACTGGTTTCTCCTCCATGATTGGGTCATGTTGTTGGCCAGGAGGTCTTAGACAAGACCCCCCCACCCCACTACCCCAAGCCCCCCCACACCCACCCCTCCGAATAGTCTGGGAGATTGCTCTTCCCAGCCTAATGGAAACAAGGCTGGGGAGCGAGGAGTGGGGAGATCTCCCCTCCATCTCCACCCCGGCCCCCGAGGGCTCGTCCCAGGCATGTGCTATACATTTCCTGACAATATATTCCCAAGTCTAGTTCATTTTTCCAGAGGAGCCACACATGTGGTGTATATCTGGGTTTAGATTATGGGGTTGGGGAAGGAGGAGCTGACGTTGGTCCCAATCCATTAAAGTGGCCACTAATTCTGTTTTCTTACAGCGTGTTGGAACATTTCTTCCTTTAGTGCAGGTTGTCCTTGACGGAATCATTAACTCCCAAACGGATGATCAATTACATAAAACCTGTTTCCAAAATAGAGGTGAAACTGCATGTGAAAATGGTAGATTTTCACATGCACCCATAACATTTACCAAAATCTTCCCACATCAGCAGTTTGTTCCGTGTCTAGAAGTGAGAGCTCACTGGGGTCAAAGTTTGCATAAAGAGGCATGAGGAATGTAAAACTGGCATGACAAGCGTACGTGGCTATTGTTTCATTGAATGACAAAGCATGTAATGCTGTCAGGTCTGAATCTGTTAAGGCTGTGTTGCCCACAAAAATGCATGGGAAAACATTTACACCACTGTCCAGCACCTGGTTTCTATTAGAGCAATGAGGATCTAATCACAGAGGTACATTTCTCTCTCAATCACTCTCACTGCCTCCATTTCACTCTTTTTCTCACAGAGGTGGCAGACGGAAAACAAGCTCATGTTTTATTGATTTTAAGTCGTTTTCAAGCTGGTTTTAAGTCTCTTTTTTCACCGGGGACTAATTTCCATCACCTTTCTGTTGATGTGAAATTCACACTTGGGGAGTTTTGCTCCAAGGCATCTTCACAGCAATCACCGATAAATACAGCTGACAGAATAACTCTTCATAAATTACAGCTTACTGTAGCATGACATTGGCCTTTCAAACAGGAAGTCGATGTTTATATTTCAAGATGACCGTCGTCCCAAGAGAGAAACTGGAGTTAAGAGTCTGACAAAGACCAAAGGAGAATATGACAGCTGCTTAACATTAAAACTGTGGTAGGGCTTGTAGTTTCCCCTTCTGTGACACATTTCTGATATATAGAGACCTGAAATTACAGTTTTAGCCCAAAGGTCTCGAGCTGCTACACATGATTCTCCAAATAATAACAGAATAGAACATGTCATGTAATAGAAACCAAACTGCTGTCAACATCTGTGTGAACAGTGCAAGTGTTCTCAGACCACAGGTTTACGAAGTTCATTGTTGTTAGCAACACAGAAGAAAGTCATTTTGAAAAATGTTAAAGTGTTATGCCTCAACGCTGGTTGGTAACTTCAGAAAAGTGAATCCAATGCGGAAGTGCTTTAAACTTGTGCATTATGTATAATGACCAGCAGGGGGCAACTCATCTGGTTGAAAAAATAAGTCAGATTGTATGGAAGTCTATGAGAAAACAACCCTACTTATTACTTGATGCATTACCTCAGTAAACTTAATAAACATGACTTTATGGTCTCAATCTCTACTATCAAGTCTTCTTCAATACAGCAGGATGTTCATTTAATCAAGTATGCTTCCATTTTGAGTAAAATACACAATAAAGTAGGGTATGCATTAGGGATTGGCTGCCTTGTAATTGAGAAGTCATTACCACGGTGCTGTCCGTTCCGTGTTTTAATCTTACAACTTTAACCCTTTTACAGTGTGTTTTCAGTTCATTCAAATCAATTGTATTATAGTCATCTGAAAATGTCTTGTTCAGCTTTTGGTTGTACTTAGCTCCACCCCCTGGTGTCACTTCTGGAAGCAAAAAAAACAAGATTGAGATGGCCAAAACAAAGATGGCGATGGCCAAAACAAAGATGGCGATGGCCAAAACGCAGAACTCAAGGCTTCAAAACCGCATTCCACATACCAATCAATGACGTCAAGGTGACTGTCCACTTCTTATAAACAGTCTATGCTAAACTCCTGGAAAGAAAAGGGTTTGTGCTTTCATCAACTCTCTCTAAAACACCAGCAAATGAATAATCAGTTAATAATAATTATGCTCAATTCATCAGCCATGGTAAGCTGGAAATACAGTGCAGGTATTGTTTTCAAACTAAGATAAAAACAGGTCCTTCTGGGCCCTTAACTTTGAATGCCGCCGAGCAGAGAGGACACAGGAAGTCTGCTCGGCCTCTGCCTGTTATTGCTCTTTGATTACTAAGCCAAAATGTTTAATCAGGTCTGAAACCACAGGAAAGCTGGAGTGCTACACTGCCCCAGGACAGAGCCTCTTTTAACGGCGTGCTGCCTTTTTTGTTATCTGGGTGCAGGTGGACGTGCACAGCTATGTAAATCTCCGGTAGCATGGTTACTCCTGGCCTTGCTTCAGTGCCGAAGGACACAGTGTTTGGTGTGAGCTGTGCCACGCGCTCGGCCAACCCGGGCATGCGGAGGCGAGGGCTGCCGGCCCAGTGGAGGCGCAGACTGTTTGCCTCCCTGCAACATCTGGAATCTCTGTGGTTGATGTGGGAAATTTGGGAGGCAAATGTGGTTGCTGTATCTAAACCAACCCTACATAAATGTTCTTGGCTTGGACACTGTGTGTGTGTGTGTGTGTGTGTGTGTGTGTGTGTGTGTGTGTGTGTGTGTGAGGTACTACAAAGTGGAGCAGCAGATTCGATAAAGCTTTGGATGAGAAAGGAATTATTGTTTGGATTTGTTTACCGCAGAGTGGTGAGTGGTCATAGGAAAGGTGCACACACAAATACACACAAAGGGATATCAGGACTCCAGCCTGTTCACTGTTTAGTCACTAAATCCCGGTGCATGCTCTTGAGGTGTTGTGGACCGTCCTGCTCCATTACTTCCTAAATCTGGTTTCTTTCTTCTCAGTTCAGTGCCACACACACACACACACACACACACACACACACACACACACAGTGCCTGTCCTCCTGTGACTGGCCTGCATCCTGACACGGCTGGCCATGTCTCTTTCCACTTAGTTTACAAATCCCAGGCCTAAATTCCTCAAGAAAAACACTTTCACCGTGATCGTTTTGAGGAAGTTGTTCCCCAAAAGGATTTATTGCTTCTTTTCT
The DNA here is from genome assembly GCA_023566465.1 of Cottus gobio. Lineage (NCBI taxonomy): Eukaryota > Metazoa > Chordata > Actinopteri > Perciformes > Cottidae > Cottus > Cottus gobio. Next base: position 10,231,269 of record CM042220.1, read on the forward strand.
AATTGGCAGTGTGGTAATAATTGGGAGGCAGAACAATAACTCTGTTTCCTTTCACCGCAGAACAGTTAAACTGCCGGATAATAACAGTTTCTGTTCAGACAGCTCTACGAACACGACGACAGGATCAAACTAGATGATTTATACTTGGCCCAAACATGATGGTAATAGTCGAACACAGTGATCTCATACAGTAAAAGCGCCTTGAATACATTATCAAATGATATCATGGACTATTTTATGTGTGATAGCTACAATAATTGCAATGAAAATGTTGAAATTGCAATAAAAACGTTAAAAAAGATTTCAGCGTGGGTTAACCAAATAGGTTCTCTAATGTTTTCACAACCTTGACAAATTACTGTATATACAAAGAAAAGTCTAGAAATACTACCAGCCCCCCCTATCCCCCCCCCCCCCCCCCCTCCCCCTTACTCTCTCCCTGTCAAACAGCCGAGTTGGCCTCTGCACTCAGGAAACCACAAGTCCTTTTCCATCTCTCCATGTGTGGAATTTTTCATGCACTCGTCATGCCAGCAGCACCCTTTATAGTCTGAGCTGGATCTACAAATGACGACTTGCTTATAATTTTCGCGCATGATGTCACTGATCTGGCACCTGTTAGCCAACGGACAGACGGGGAGCACTAATGCACTAACGGCGCAATCTCATGAAAATGTATTTCCGTGCAGCTATTTGCAGGCTTTAAATCAAAGCGTTTCACAATGTCCAGGTCTTTCTCGAAATAGTCAAAGATGCAAATGCTTTTCCATTTTCGAACATCGTGGGGGAAATAAATGTGCGATGCTAACTTTTCTTGTCAATACTGAAGTCACTTCTAATATACAGATATTCTTAGGTTTGACAGAAAGGTGAGACAGATTCATTGACACGCCTCCTTTTCAACCAAGTTTAAAAACTCCTTTGTTGCGATGACTCTTACATCATGTTCCCTTCACTAAGAAGACAAAGTAGAAGAAGTGTCTCTCTTCCTCTCAGTACTCTCAAGCTAATCCACGCTGGCTTCTAGGTCCAAGGAATACATTGTTTTTTGTCAAAGAAATAATATTTTTCTTATCACATAACATTTTTCTTATCACATCTGTGCTCATGGACACAGAAACCAAACAGTCAATCCAAATGATGATTATAATGCTGTATAAGACTGAGTATGTGGACAAAACTTAAAATTCAGATCTGAACGTTACAGCAGTCAAAGACACTTTAGACCAGGGGTGCCCAATACGTCGATCGCCAGGGTAGCGCGGGTAGATCGCATGCCATTAAAAAAGAAAAAAAAAAGTATCTTCCCTACGACATTTGCCACTTGATTGATATACAGACCAGCCAGTGTGTAAATCAATGTCCATCACCACGGACGGTGCGCCCGCATGGTCGGCCGCTTGAATGCATTATTTGCGCTTCTCTACTCCCGTGAGTTTACTCAACTTTATGTGGTTAATTTGCGCCATTTGCTTTACTCGCGGCTGAAAAGGGGCAGGGATATCTCCGTGGCTTATCTCCGTAAAAGCGGTACCATTTCCGCCATCCACCATTGAACTAACCACTAGTTCTGCTTTATAGTTATTGTGGAAATCCCTCAAACGTCGGACCATCAGACGCCCCGTGTCCATAATATCATCCGTAGCCGCACAACAGCGTCTGAATGACGGCTGCTTCCAGCGCTACTTCAGGCGGACCAGCAGCAGTTTGATTCAGCACCGGCAGGACGGCAGTGATGACGCGGCGCTTCTCAACGCTGATTGGCTTTCACTACGCAAATCTTTCGCCCAAGTTATTCGCGTCATTTGCGCTGCCCGGCGGAAATTTGCGTCATTCGCGTCTGTGCATTGACTTTGCATGTAATCTACTCGCGAATAATACGTGCCGCATTCAGTGTGAACGCAGCATAACCCTGGCTGTTTCTATTCAGTGCAAGTCAGAGTAAAATGTAATGACCAAAAATGTACAGAATTATATTGTGTCATAAGTTATGCAAGGTACGCCAATATTGTAAATATAAAGTATACTCGGTATATTAATACATTAATAATGCTATTTATTAATATATATCTATATAGATTTATATAGATATATATCTATATAGATAGATATTTAGCATTATTAATGTAGGTATATCTTTTTGACTAGGTCATTTTAAAAGTAGCTCGCAAGCCAAAAAAGTGTGGGCACCCCTGCTTTAGACAATAGAGTCTCCACCTCCATGGCAACAAATCAAAATAATTGTTTTTTCCCAGTTTGTTGTGAATGAACATGGACTGCACAGAATGACCTCAACCCCTCCAACATCTTTGGGAGGAACTGGAACGCAGACTCAAAGCAGCGTATTAGTGATCATGGGTTTGGAGGAATGGCATATGGTACAATTCTTCTAAAAGGATCTATTTGTTGAAAAAACATGATTCCCCCTGTTGGCTAAGAGTGCACATTTCACAAAAAGAAAATCATAATAAAAACAGTCCTGAGGTCAGAATCCAATAGAGACCAGTGCCTATCAAAAGACTTTATGATCCCGTTACAGCTCAAAACATCCTAAGTCTAAAATATGATTTTTGTTTGTTTTGTGATGTGCACATTATGGTCTGTAACAGGCCTCCAGAGATAGAGAAAGAGAGACACTGCAGCTGCCTGAGGTCACAGTCAGCCTCCACCAGCAGGCAGTGACCTGGGGTGAGACTGGAGGCCTGGGCTCTGGGAACAGCTGGGGAACATGCAGGAGTCAAAAACACACCCCTGCTGTAATGCATTAGCAGCTATTAACATTATATAATACACACTTTTGTTTCATCTATTGCTGGACTTGTGATTTATATGACAGTGTATGTGGTCCCACGGAGGAGTCATTTCACAACTACTAGGCTGGTAGATTGAGAAAAAAAAATTATGTTTCACATAAATAAATAAAATGTTCACATTCTCATCAAATCACCTAATTTCCAGCAAAGGATTTGACATGTTTTGAGTTGCTGGACGGAGCAAAACTAAACAGGGAAACCCACAATGGGTAAACATACACTATAAAGAACTACAGCAACTACACACACACTTCCTTAGACATTGAAAGACAATTCAAGGAAAAGTACATCTTACAATTCAATTAACCTCTTATATGCAAAGTGCACGATGCTCAAAAAACCCTCCGCTATTCCTATTATCAATAGAAATGCTGCCAAAATAAAATATATAAAAATAAATATATAAATCTCACCAATAACATTTTTATTTTACTAGAAATATTTACTGCCAAGGAGGTATTCAATCTACACATTTCTCTGGTTTTACATCCCACATATTCAAGTTTATTTCATCCCCCCTTTTCACAGTCTGGAGCACTTCTCTCAATAGGAAAACACTTTGCAGCTTGATTAGACAATCAATAAAAGCAGAAAGGCTGCATTTGGGAATCCATCATTTGACACAGCCACTGAAAGAAACATGGCAAGATTAAAACACTGAACACATCCCGTTTCCCTCTGTTCTCCAGCTTTTCACTCATTCACACCAATGTGTGAGAGAGACAGGGCTTAACGTTACTTTCCTTACAAATAGAAAGAAGTCTCCAAGGGATTCACAGAGTTTCCTCTTTGCTTTTCTTATAATCAGTAGCAGGAGATTTCCACATTGAAAGTAGATTAGCATATTTATTCAGAGAGAGGATCTGTGTAAACGCACACTGTCAGTCTGTTTGAAAGCTCAGAGTGGGAAACTTCGTCCTGACAGTTCAGGGCCAGAGAGTGCTGTTTAAGCCTCATTTTCCCCCAGACTGGTGTTTGAGAAGGTGATGTTTATCATAACAAAGCACGTGACCATTTAGTTAAAAGTCACAGAGTTCTGCGTAACTGCTTCTCTTTGGACCCTGTCAATCTTTCTGTTTGTCTAACCTCTCCGCTGCAATCTATCTATTTTTTTCTGTTAAACACAAATATATTTACAAAATATAAATTAGCTGTGAACAAAATCGTAAGCATATCCATTACTAAATATCATTCCAAATAAAAATGTCTCTTACGCCAGACATAAATGCAGCAGCATCCTCCTTATATGGACTGTAACTGCATCTGAATGTGGAGCTCTCAGAGTTGCAGTGTCACTGCGGATTATTTGATTATTTGATTAAAGACAGAAGGATGACCATAGCTGCCTCCTCTCACCAGAGGAAGCCATTCATTTCCACACTGCAATTAAAGAGACTGGAGGGAATATATATCCATACAAATTATGCTGTGTGAGTGGGAACAAGGCACTTTTGGCCCAACATCCACTCGACACTTGAAAAATGCTCGATACACGCTGAGTAATGCCTTCAGAAAATAAACATTTGAGAAGGAGGATTAAGCTATTCTTCCTCCCTGCATATGCCAAATCTTCTCTGAACACATCCATATGCGGTTTAAGGATGGAGCTCTGGGTTTTGTTTTTTGCCTCAGGATAAACAAAACAACAAGTCAAGTGGGCTAAAAGGTCTTGTGTTTTTTTCCATAAATGCCTTACATAGTCTTAAATAAATGAAAACAAGTCGGAATAGTTTTGAAATCCCCCAAACTATTTTTGAAAACTCTTCCTTTCATCATTCCTAAATGGTGCAGTGCTTACTACGAGTGTTGACTTTGAGACAAACTGGCCATTGTGCAGCAGAATTCAAGGCTGTTGTAACCGCAGTGAAATGTGTCCTGCAGGTCTGTCACGTCCGACTGACCACCTTTGCGTCTGATCAACCAAATTTAAGTGTTATAAAATATAGCAAATGTTTCATAAGAGTTACATGTATATGTATAGATGTTTTACGATGCTAAAAGGATCACTAAGCCTGCCCCCCAATGCTACTCCATCAAGCTGTCAGAGCTACCATGGAGCCCACACTGTCACTAACTGCACTTCTTGCATCAAATGTATGAATTTGAAGGATATATTCAACTGAATCAGCAGTGAAAACATGTTAAAGAGACTAACGCACTCTTCTAATGTTAGCTCCACAGGTTTTAAGGTCAAAATGTTATGTTTTTCTGATGCTGTGATATAATTGGCCAGACTACGTTTAAGGGCGGGACTTAACAACGGGTCAATTGGGAGCTTGTAAGATACATGTTCCTTTAAAAAATATATATATTATTCAAGATTTTAAATGAATACTTATTGCACAGGTTGTTCTTTAATAGCTTGCTATTGTTAACCAGATTGCTTTATTTACGGGCAGCTGTCGATGGAAATGGTGTGTACTTGCAAACACACTGAATGTGCAGACCATGTGCATATGAGAGCAATAAAAAGACGCTGCACATTCATAGCACATACTACCAATGATTTTCTCACTGCTGCTTTGCTATTTTGGATCTGGACCCGAAGAATGTGCTTTCCTCTCCTGGACAATGTAATTTTAATGAGGTGGACAGCATTGTTATGGACGATACTGAGAACCATCTGGCCACCTCGTATCCGTGTCATAAAAGAGTTCTCCTTAGCCCAGCTGTAAAACACAAACAGGGAATATCGCACCTAATGTGTCTGACTCTCTGCCAGCTTTGTCCTTTTTTACAACATTCATCACTCATTGAGTTATTTTATTATTAGATTCCAGTTGAAGCCATATGTTGATTTCATTATAACCATGATTAAATATAAAGTTGACAGTGACACCGTCTCTAGTCTGGTTTATTTCAGCCAAGACAGCCGGCTAAAAGAGAAAGCAACCAAGAATGTGGTTTAATACGCAGCTTGCTATAAAAATCATAGGTTGGGAAAATAGAATGATGAATGTATTTGAGGAGAATCTCATAGCCGTGTTGACAAACTTGTTGATGTTATTCACGGTGGTCTCCCAATGGTTTCCAAGAATTACAGTTAGGAATGACCAGTGATCGGTCACAGTGCATATCTCATACACACCAGCAGACCACACATTAGTTAACTGCTGTATAAAAGTGACATGGAATTTTTCCAGACCATAATGTCCACTTGCGAGTTACCATCATGCACAACAGAGGTCATGTGAGAGTGCAACCTGAGCCCAAAATGGCATCTATCCAAATCGCGCAGCTGCCCCCCAAGGGCCACATCACACAGGCCAAATATTTCCCCTCAGCAAAACATAAAACAATGATCTGGCACGCAGCCTAATTTTAACTGCATCCCGCCAAGTGACCAATATATAGAAGGCCTTTAAAATAAGAGACATTCTCGAGACACCGGCTGGGAGGAAGGGAGCTGACACCTGTGGCTGTCAGTCTTATTAGCATTGTCTGAGGCCTGAGCAATGCCACCATGCCAGCCAGAACACAGTGCAGGATCCACTTGCAGGGAGACTTTCACGATGTGCCCGACAGCAGCGCAGCAGTGTGTCAATGGCAGTACAGTGTCGACTGCAGACCGATACTGAACAGATCCCATAAAAGATCCCATAAAAGATCAAGCTTAAAAACTGATTCAGACATGAAGTTCAGTCAAGAACACAAACAAGTATCATACTCAGCATGAATAAAAGGAAATTTCACAGTCACATTCCTTTTCAATTCCAGCAAATGTAAATGTATTTACAATTCGATTAAAGGTAACACTGTATAAACATACAGGCAGTGTGCTGAGTTATAGTCTCTGCCGTACTGATGAATATGTATTGAGCTTTATAAAATCCAATTTTGTTACTACTGTTATCACATTTACGGAATCATTGTTTCTACCTGCTAAACCTGGGTCACTGGGTGCTATCCCAGCATGCACCGAGCACAGAGGAAGAGAAACAGAGCCGCACATGGTTGTCAGTGCATCTCAGGCTCATGACGAACAGAGGGACAACATATTTAACACTTAGTGATAACTTCAATGTAAGCACTTTGCATCAAAACACTGCTGGAAAAACATGAATATACTCTTACCTGCCCCTGATGCGCTGGTCATCGTATTAAACATCTACAAGACAAGGGAAATAGAAAGCTATTAGTAACTGTAGCACAGTAAGATCATTTTAAGCCGAGAGTACTCATCACGAGGAGCTGGATAGCTGAAACCATGAAAGAGGGATTAGAGCAACGACAATGAAATTAAGATTTGGTCTTTGGCTATTTGAATGTAGCTCAACTCTGAAAAAGCATGTCACATTATTAGGCTGTGAAACCCATTAGAGGCACACACCCGGTTCCCTGAATTCAGGGATAGAGGATGTCACCCGGCATTCTTCTGTAGTGCAATCAATGCCGTAATGACAAAGTCAATAAAGAGAATCCGCAGCAGGAATGGTGGCATGATTTAGCACTCGTTAACTCAGAGGCACCAGGCTGCTTTCCTTAAATAATCTGTTGTGTTGTTAAGTCAGAAAAATAAATTAAAAAAAGGAAACACCATGAGATTCAAACTTTTAGCTGAAGATTATAGGATATTTAAGTAAGGCCCATTGTTACATTGTTTGTGTTTGTGAAAGTGGTGTAAGGACATGGATGATTCATATACCTGTTCCTGCAAAATGAAATAAAAAATAACAGGATTCTCACAAAACCAGGAGGCAACCTGTGATTCTGCCAATGCAGAAGTGCCTTAAACGTTCTCTCTGCTAGCCATCTGGGTCGACTCCTCTGTTTTCAAAAAGAGGCTTCTCACTTGATTAATCACCTCAGAAGACATTGCAAATATGAATGTATTGTCTTAATTGCTAGTTTAAAGTCTGGCGTAATGTTAATTTAGTAAATTATGGTCCCATTTAGAGTAAAGTAGACCAGGGCACGTTTTAAGGGGTGGCTACCTTGTGATTGGTCGCTACCAGAGTATACATATACATATACTCTGACGCGACTCTTCCGCAGTCCAAATATGGTTACTTCCATTCACTGGTTGCAAAATTCCAAGATGGCAACGGCAAAAATGCCAAACTTAAGGCTATAAAACCCAGGGTCCACAAACCAATGGGTGACAACGTGTACTTCTTATATACAATCTATGCTTAAAACACTGAGTGATAGAGGTCCTTGATTGTAATGGTTCATGTGGCGAGAGATGAAATGACGGCCGGAGCACTGAAAGAGTCTTCCTGATCTGGACCGGTCAGGACTGCTCGCCCTCCCTCGCCAAGCTCGCCCCTTCATTTCCCCTCAGTGCCCCAGTGGTCTGATTTATGCTCTTTGCTTTCACTGTTTCCACATGTCTACCCTGGCAGAGAGAAAACGCTGAAAAAACTCCCAACCTGCAGGTCTGCCATGCTGTTGAGTCTCCATCATGACGGCCACTTGGCAATCAGCCCACCTGGTGCCGATTCAAACTTCCATCAACGTATCTGCAAAGGTTTTATTGGTCAGTTGGACTCAACATAATAAGTTTGTCGTGTCCTGCATGTTTCATGAGGGCCACGGCCCCCACTGTTGTCATGGCAGCGGAAACGCTTGCAGTGTTAAGAAGCACTTGGCTGGATGAGCGACCTATATGGCTGCCACTTTGCTGCGACAACAAAAAAAGACCTGATTGGCTGGATTCAACAGGACAGGTGGTTTTGTTTGTGAGCTAATCTGTCTTTGTTCCACGGCAGGTCGGAGGACAGCGGACACCTGGGAGTCCAGTTTTGATTTATCCAGATGGAGAGGAAGATTTAAAGCAAAGAGAGCCACAGCCAAGACATTTCTGGCAGGTTATATTAAACCCCCAAGGGTGTCCATGTGGTTCCAGGGTTAGCATGCTCAACCACTCCAGTAGGTGCTGTTATCTCTCTGACTCCTACTTAGCAGAGAAACAAGAAAAACAAGTCATAAACATATGACTCAGAAATTATGAGGGGAAACTATGAGGGGCCGCCACTGATGTATGTATGGTGTACCTCATTATTGACTGTGAGACTTGGCAGCATGTCATCACATATCTAAAGGCAGAGTTCAAAGGCAGGGTTTAATGTACAGAAACATGAACGGCCATCCTCTCTGTTCTTTCAAAACCTGCATGTGTCTTTGAAGGGAGGGGAGAAGCAAACGGACCTGATAAGTTAGTCTCCACGGACCAGCTTTAGACCCAGTTTCAGAAATAAACTTGCAAAAATTAGCACTCCAAAAACCGGATGCTGGGCCCCAGTGGAGATGTGCTGATTTGACAGTGCTTCAAAGACTCCAACACATAACTCTTTTTTTCAACAGCCAAGAGAAAGTATTTCATCCTGACATATCTAGAGCGCTGACCCACTTTAAACACATCGGCGTAGCTCAGGCCAGTGGCAGTCAGATGGTGGACACATGTCCAATGTTGCAGGTCAGGAAAAGTGACATCCTCCACGCAGGAGCTGTTGTCTTTGCTCTCACCAACAACTATGTTGACATGGAGTGGCAGGTCTGTGGGGGTGAATGATAGCTGCTGTCCCAGCACAAATGACACCTTGACTGAGAGTCAACAGGGCAGTTACAGGACCTGTCAGTCCCAATGACAGCCTGTGTCCTGTTCTGCCCATTTCTGTCAACACCAATTCAAGTAAGAATCCTCAACCCACATGCATCTCTAACGACCATAACACATTAAAGAGCTGTCCTCAACATTATGTTGAGCAGCAAGGTCAAGATAACTACTACCAACATTCATACATATGAGCTAAAATGTTTTCACTTTTGATAAATGTCTTGATTATTTCTCCAGTTAATTGTTTAGTCCATGACATATTAGAAAATATTAGGAAATAAATTACATTCATCCAGAGCCCAAGGTCGTGTTTTCACATTGCTTGTCTTGTCTGACCAACAGTAAAGGAACTTTTAACTGTTTATGAAAGAGTCTCTTTACAACGGATGCCTCGATATGACCAAAGCAAATGAGACCATCAGCGAGAATATTGCTTATTCTAAAGGCTTGTGTTCCTGCGACCAGCAGCCGAGCCTCTTCGCCTTGCAGCTCCGCCGGTCAGACCCAGCTGCAGTAAAATGACAGGTTTCTAAAGGGATTCTGGACCGCTAAAATCAACACAAGAAAAACCACACATCTTCTCATTTGAGAAGCTGTAAGTCGTGAATGTGTGGGCACATTATATTGACAAATTAAATGATTGTATTAGTTGACAATTCAATTAATCAACAAATCATTTTCGAATTACAGTGTATAAAAATACCTTTTAAATAAGTTATCCAAGACTAGTTTTGAGAATGATATTCTGGCTAAAATGTTCAGTCAGTAGACTTTTTGACAATATAACTGCATAATTGAACTTTGCAGCTACATATATATATATATATATATATATATATATATAGAGAGAGAGAGAGAGAGAGAGAGATTTTGCCCTTTGCTCTTAATTTCTCGGACAATGGCTATTATGAAGTCTGTTGACTGAAGGTGCATACCATCACCATATAGACATTGTGTAAGTAATGATGTGAAGAATGAACAACCATATATAAATTATCATATCTCCCTCCATCAGACAAAATGTTGTCAACATCCAACACATTCCAGCTAAGCTTAGCTCTGCCTGCGTGATGCGCAGCAGATTGAGGGAGATATGAGGTGCATTCCAGTTTTTAGAGATCCTACAGAGGCGGGGGAGTCAGAGGTTGTCGGGCAGGTGCCAAAAACCTTTACCAGATACATCCATAAAGCATCGCCCAGTAAATCCATACCTGCTGTTCAGGCAGGGCGTACTGGCTCACACGTTCGGCCTGTTTATTCTTAGACTCAGAGACTGTGATTCAATCTGTATCGCATTCTCGCTCCCTGCTGTCAGAACTTTTATACGGACTCCAGAGCTCTTATGTAAGACGACTCAGAGGAGGAACTCTACATGTGCAAAGCTGCTGACATTTCATCTCATCTGTTTTTGGAAAGCTTGACAGGGTCACGCTGAAACCAGTGCACAAACATAAAGGAATAGTTTTACATTTTTGGGAATACGTTCTTTTGCTGGTGTAGAGTTGGTGGTATGGGCATCTGGTTACGTCGGGACAGAGCCAGGCTTGCTTTTACTCCCTGTTTCCAGTCTTTATTCTAAGCAAGGAATATAACCTCTGCCAGAAAGCGAAAAAGCAATTTCCCAAAACGGCAAACCTTTCAACTTAAACTATTTTTTAAACTGATAAGATCCTCTGATCCCATCCTAATTTTCAGCCTTCAGAGCACCCAGTCTCTCTTGCAGTAAATGGTCATTTTCAGACATCATGTACCAAATTTGAATTCAATACCTCCAAGAATATCAACATTCTTTAAACAATTTGGATTTGTGAAATTAATTATTTTATAACTTCTAATGAAAATGTATCACATATAATCATGAAACACCCCAAAACATCTCGCCACTGAATAACATGTGATCTCATAATACTCAAGGTTATACTGCAGTCAAAACACTCTTGTCTTTAACATATGTGTACATTCTCAGCTGTCCTCAACACACAAATTTGAACCCATGCTGCTATCATTTTCACTTATGGGTTCCATAAGAAAGACAGATGGCAACACATCTGAGAAGTAAGCATCTTTTAATTTCAAGTACCCAGTGCTCACAGACAAAATAATCTCTTAACTTTTGAAGCTCAACTCTGTTTCACCCCAAAAACCTTTAGTGTGATTCCAACATTCAGTCAACAAAATGTAGTCTCAAAAACATCCCATATTAGCATGGTAAGAAATTATGTCACTGAATGAAATAGGAAAGTGTAAGAAAGTTTCCACTTATAAGCAGGTTGTTTGCCATCCCACCGCAGCAGAGCCATCAAGACAGCACAAAGCACGAGCTGAAAGGCTTTAGGTTTAAACCCGCCCTGCATTCTGCAAATCTCTCAGTTGTCTGTTTCTCTTAGGGTCGCTGAATAGTGACAATTATATACTTTGTCCAGCAGAAGTGAGTCCTGCTTGTTTAAGAATGCCTAAGCTGGCCTTATTCTCAGCGAAAACATCAAATATTTACTGATGTAGAGGGAAGAGCAGCTGAACAGATGGGAATGTCTGAATTTCAGCTGACTGAAGATGGAGTTATCTTTAGAAATCTGTGATTTTTCTTTTTCTTTCAACACAGTGATCATGACATAGTGATCAGATTTGTGATCGTGAAATGTAGTTTTGACAGTGTGAATTTTTTTAATTTAGGAAAGAAAGCTTATGAAATATGTTGTAAAAGTTAAAAACCTTATTCTCTCAATGATGCAGTCATTTTGTTTTTTTACCCTCAGCATCCTTTCAAAAACATAAATCCAAACTGTTCAAAAACCAAAGACAAAAAGGTTCGACTGAATTTCATTTGATTCTTTTCAGTTTCTGCTACGAACAGACAAGACCTTTGAATTGGCTGGGAGAAATACTGAGTGCAGTGCAGGAAGTAACTAGGTCACTGCAGTCCCCCAAAAACATTAAAGCCAGATTTGAGCTAAAAAAAATAAAACATGTGAAACCAGTTGTGGAGTTAGACTCGAAGGAATTTAGCAGCTCACAGCCTTAAGATGAGAAGTTGACAACATAAATGTATTTAGAAAGTTTGCAGGTACTGGACAGACTGCCTGTACGATTTCTCACTGACTCACAGAAACCCTGGGACCCCGGCAGGAAGCTGTTATTCTCAGAGAAACCTACCGTCTTCTCGGTTGCTGCTCTTGTTCCCATTGAGGCGCAGCGAGGAGCAGAGGACCTGTCCTGGCTCGGACATTCCCCTCCGTCTGGTCGCTGGAGAACTTGGTGGTTCAGGGCTTGGTTCAACGTGGACTTTGAAACAGCACCACACTGTAACAACATCACAGCAAATTAAAGACTGGGTCCGTCTCTGTCTGGCTGAGCAGACTGGGACAGGATGGTCTCAACGGTGGCCAGGGGAAAAGAAAACAAGAGGCTGAGGTCAACTGCTGGGGAAGTGAAATCCTCCAGTCTCAATTCAGCCTGACAGAAGCACACAAAAGAGCCTGTATGTGCGGATCTTCTTTTGAGAGGACAGAGATTATGTCCTCGTCAGATATCCCAGTAAAGATGTCTTGTCCTGCCCAGTCGCCTGTCATTAGTTAAAGCAAGTAATACTGAATGCCTGGGATGGTTATGCAGATGCATGGGAGGCATGTGAGCCTCTCTCAACCATTCCTAATGGACCAAATCATACAAACTCCCTTCAGTACAATAGCTCCTCTGTGCAGTACATACATATGGATGCCGAAAGAGCACTTTTGTTCCCAAATGCTAACTGTGGTGGGATATTTCATGAAACATGCCACCATGAGAAGAGCCCTTTTTAGGGACAGAGCTGCTTGGTCCCAGTCGCAAACCTCAAAAGCACAATGGCTGCCTGTTCCCGCCGCACCATTCTGACCCGGCTAAAGCCTGTACACTCAGTATCACATCTAAGAGCTGCAGACCTACATCATAAAACTGACTCAAGTCAGAAGGACACTATAAAATGGCCTGACAAAGCGCGTAGTGTTGCTGACAGACTATATCCCCATATGTCACAAGTCCTAGACACAGTTACGACTCACAAGGGATCGGCCTACTGAATCTCCTCTCTCACATTCTGGGTTTATGGATTTGAGAGAGCTTGTTTGAATCTGAACCTAATGTCGAACACTTTTAAAACTCAGCAGGACATAAAGTTCCGATGAACACCTGTTTCTCACAGGTCAGAATAATCCGTCAGGATTTTCTCCCCACAGAGCAAAGTAAATTGATTCGCTGGAGTTTACAAGCATGACCAAGTATGCAGCGTGCGATTCACAGGAATGTGTACAGTTCCAAGCATGACAGTGTGCATACCATTAGGAACCGCATGCTGCTTTATAACGCAGTTAATTTCTGCGTTTATATCAAATCATTAAGTACAAAACTCTTAGTCAAACCCTTAGGAGGTAGAGGTTGATTTGAGGGACAGCAGTCATGATGCAGGGCTGTGTGAACACGCTCTCACCTGCTTCTTGCGGGTGGTGCAGGGCGTGTTGGAGGGGGAGGAGTTTGCACTCAGCGCCTCCTCTATGTCTAGATTAAGCTGGTCTAGTTTCCTCATCAGATGGCTCATTGACTCGGACCAGGGAGACTTGACCTCCGGAGACTCCTGTTGGTAATCAGAGAAGCATTGATTTAAGCCAAGACAAGCTACTTCTGCAAAAAAAACAAAAAAACAGTCATAGATTGAGCCACTTGCAGCAGGTTGATACAATTAACAAGGTTTTGTTTGCAGAATCTGTGTATTTAAGCACAATTACTTGATGAATCTTAATAATTAGAATATCATATCATATTATCATAATATTGAAGCATTTTTAAATAACTTTTTGTATTTTAAGATCAATACTTTTTGTATGTTGTGTCTCGTTTTATCTGAATTTTCAGATTTTTCCCCAAAATGGCAGCATGTCTGCTCAATTTGCAGCAATAATTAAAGGAAAAAACACTCCCTTATTTAATGCTATAAACTACATTATACACAAACACATTTTCACAGAAGCTACACATGATCACAATACTACTCGTGTGAGTTTTCAGTCATTTGAGGTTAACGTCAAGCAGAGCTGGTGACACATCTAAATCGATTACTATCTTAATTTTACGCTTCAGCTAAACTTCCTCAAAATCAGAAACTAATTTCTTAATCTGACTTTCAAACCTGCAGTAGCAGTAATTGAAATCCGGGGTAAAATCAGGTTCATTAGGTAGTCCAGTAATTGCCTGTCATCCTTGCCAGACTTATTTAACACATGAGAGCTTTCGGTGAGGGGAAAGCATCTGTCGATTTACCACTCTGCCCTGAACTTAAAAAGAGTTACAGGCAAACCCCCAAAAAGTATCTTGTAAATTGCAGATGCTACAACAGTGGACTTCACTGCTGCAACACGTGGAAATGTGATCTCCTCTGCTGTGTCTCAGGGTCAAAGAGCAAAGGAGGAAGGCTCCAGACATGTGTGCCATACAGAGCATGATGGAATTCCCTGCACTGGCTTTCACTACTCCCCAGACGCACTGTGTATATAAATAGACCATCCTCACACAGACAGGAGCTGTGTCTGAGGAGCTGGAGGTCCAGCCTCATAAATCAGCAAGATGCACCTCACTCACCAAAGTGTAAATTAACATTGTTAATCCTGGTGAGGGTTACATGCTGCAGCATCAATGTGGACCATTTTCAAGAATCCCAGAGTGAAATCCCAGAACTATTGAGTGGATTTTCTAGAGAATTTCTCTTGAACTTCTCCAAAGTATTTGATACAGTAGTACAAATAACAGTATTTCGTAGGCCTATTTGGCTCATAGTTTGAATTTTTACTTTTTGTACAAAGAAAAAATCTACACCATTTCTGATCCTAAACAATAACTATCCTGAAAATGGGAATGTAAATTATCAAAATATAGATGACATAACAGATAGACACTATGTATTTCTACAGTCAGGGGTTCTTTAATGTTTAATTCACTCCCCCTTGATAAAAACAAGAAATATCCTTTTTTGGAATTAAAACTAATTACTGTGACTGAGCCCTGATTACTGCTGGTCACTTCTAAATCAAGTCATTATTCTATTTATAACATCAAGCCTCTCAATGAACAATCATTCCATTGAAGGGACTCATCAATACATATTCTGATGGGAAACCCCCAAAATATCTTGCAGGTCATACTTAAACAAGTATGACACTTGATTTAGTATTTTCATTGAATCAATGTTTAAAAGAGCCAAATGACAACAGGCCAACCGTGTCACCTATTTTGAGAGTGTTTGCAATCCATAAACCGTTGACTTCCCAGAACTGTAAATATAATTCAGTTTAAAAAAAATGCATGTTTGGTTACATACATCTCTGTATATTTTGGCATATACCAGTATTATGCCTTTCTACAGTTGTGAACATGAACAACATTCTTCATTAAGCAGCACCACTAAATTATATTACAAAGGCACTGACAAACTTATATTACGTTGTATTCTCCCTAAATTGTGAGGAATTAAGTGACCAGACACCAGACGGCCCATTTACCCAGCTGACCACCCAGTGTCAGCTGACTGACCCCGCACTGGGAGAAAGTGCCTTTTACCACTCAATCTCTCAGGAATGACCTAAATCTGGCCAATCCCCTGCTGACCCCTGAGGCCTGAGGGGTCACCTGGGGTCACTAACAGGAAAAAGAAATGCTACCCTTCTCTGCTATGTCTGCCTTCCAAGCTGACCAGGGAATACAGGTTTGACATGGGATCAGTATGTTTAGACAGCTCAATCCTCTGTTAGTCAACACATAGAAGGCATTCACATACTTTTTATACAGACTGATCAATAACAAATCCACTTCACTCTACAGCTACCCCTGTAATACGTAAGACAAGAATACTGCGTAAGCCTTATATTATAATTCTAGTTCAAAGATATGAACACTGATTCCCAGAAAGACATTCCACACTCTTTAAGTTTCCACCTTCCAAACTAAAAACTAAAAGATAATTTTGGCACAAACAGACAGTAGAAACCTGGATATGTTCTTCTGATCTGAGATCAAGTGGTTTTGACCAAAAACAGACAAAAAAAAAACATAATTCCATTTCCAATAGAACCAACACTCCATCCACTGATAAATATATACATATATTTATATATAAAAATGTAGGGGATAGACAAATTCAAATTCATTTTTTAATGTATATATGTACTTCCATTTTAGTCTCAATGTAAGTTTTTCTTATACCACTTTAGTTAAAACAAGACAGGACTGATTTGCCTGTGAGTCAATGGATATTATGTATTGGTTTGAATTAATCTGGAATCAAGCTGTTATGATGGCCAGCACCAATCCTGCTGACATGCCCGTGAACAAGAAATCAGCCTCTGCCTTCGATGTATGTTTCTGTGTGAAAAGATGATTGTAACTCTTCAGATCAAGAGCGAAAAGCTGGACCTCAGTAGTCTTTGAAGATATGTGTGTGAAAAATGCTTGATATTCTAAGTCAACTGTATTTTGTATGGAGAAAATAAAAAGCAGATCTTGGGCGCTGCACTCCTAACTAACCCCTGGAGTCAGACGCACAGAAATGCAAGAAACAGATGCCCCATTCTGGCACATGCTCAAGCCAAATCTGGAACACATTCACACTGTCTCTGTTCAGTGACATCCCCACAAGGTGCTGGTTAGGAATGTCGGCACTTCTACTTAGAATGAGACAAATTCCAGAAAGGGCTTGACGCTCAAGTGAGACACTATCCTTGATTCATCTCTCGGTGCCTTTCCCCTCGAACCGGCCCCGGCAATTGTGTGAAGTCCTCACACCATGGCAACTGAGCTGGTATGAGTCAATCCTTTAGATAAATGCATTAATGTTATCTTCTGGGGACAACTAGATGTGAGCCCACTATAACTTTATCAGCGCAAATTGGCCACATTGTGGACCCCAACACAGCGGCTTTGACATGGAAATGAGGAGTTAAGTGTGTGAGCTCTGGGCTCGGTGCCGAGTCTGCGCCACCCACAGAGAGTGCCAGAGATCACCATGGAGGTATCCAAATGTAGCGGGCGGTCATGCGAAAGGGCATTGGCTACCTGGCTCCTCGGAGGAATAAATTACAGTCTTAATATCCTCTGATGCAACACACCAACTGAACACAGACACAACCGTGTCTGCGGAGAGGGAAGGAGAGGTGAATAAAAGAGTATTTCTAGGGGCATTTAGTCAGAGTTGAGCTTAATGATGCAAGCAGGGGGGAGTCATGAGATGACACACAGTGAAAACACTGTGCATACAGTGCCCTCACATGGTCAACGTTAGCAACTGCATCGATGTGCCTTTCCCCTAACTTTACCCCACCTCAATATTTTCACAACATTTAAACAAACATACTTAAACTAAAAACTAAAACATTTAGTTAAATAATTACGGCAGTCTCCAATCAGATAATTTGCCCAGACATTTTATTCCCTCATACTTTGGACTTGTATTATTGATAAAAACGTATGTGTGCATACATTCTGAATATTGGTTATAATTGCTGTCATCATTTTGTGTTTTTGTAAGGTTTTACAGTGTGGAGTTGTAATACGGATGCAGTTCAAGTGTTATTTGTATGCAAATTAGACTCCCATTCAAGATGAGTATTGGTTTAAGCATTTGTCTTTTTTAAGACAAATTACTTAATTCATGTCAGTTTATTCTGCTCTCAGAACGGGACCAGTTTTGAATGCAGATATGACTTATTCTCAAGTAACAAAAACAAGATATTTATTTCCAAGTGATTATGATAGTTATTACAATATTAAATTCCATTTCCACCTAAATGATACGCACTGTTCCTTTAAGGTCTTTCATAAAATGATTGGCCTAATTTTTGTGGTTCTGCGGTTGGATAATATATCTACTAGTATCTACTTGTGTGTGTGATTATGTGTGTGATTATGTGTGTGATTATGAGTGTGTGTATGTGTGTGTGTTTAAAATTATATTTAGCTTGTTTTCACTCTTCTATTTTCTTTTTTGTATTTCCAGCCTGTTCTATGACATTGTAGACTTTGCTATAGCGATGCCCACATCGCAGTCCAGCATGATAACAGAGCTTGTGGTGGGAGACATGAGGAGCATTGACCTGTCCTTTGACAACAGTCTCCCTGGATTCCATGCATTCCTCCACTCTTCTCCAAAACAGCTCATTCAGAGCAGAGTGTCATTCGGCATATAAAGCTGGCATTACCTCAACATCTCACCAGACCAACAGACAAAGAAGCTAATCTCCACCAGCCGTTTACTCTGCCCTGTTTACATGTGCACTATTATCTGCAGATTGTTTAGAAAAGGCAGTTATGCGTTATTGGATGTATTCCCACCAGTTGTAACGGATTTGAAAATATTTATGACTGTCCACATGAAAAGGGCTTTAAAGGGGCAATACAAATCAGGGATGAGGGTTTAGAGGATGTTTCCAACCGAGGTAAGACAGGAGGCTGTGTTAAAAAGAGACTGAAATGTGCCATGATTTGTTAAAGATTAAGAGAGCCGTTCAGTAAAGGAAGTTCAGTGCAACGGGATCTGTCAAAGCACTGCTGCCTGCTGAGGGAGTGGAGAGAAAGCAGAGGCTGTTTGCATTCCTTCTGGATCTGCCTTTCACCGGTACCAATGTGAAGTCAGGGTACTCCTCCACACTCACAGTTAAGTGTTCAGAAATAAGTTAAGGTTTTCTAAGGTTTACTTTGCAAACAAAATTAAAGTGCGGAACAATTACTTTTTTCATGCATTGTCTCACAGTGTAATGATAGCAGCTTAATTTAAAGCTCAATAATGCCACGAGAAGTCCATCTTCTTTTAGAAACGAGGTTTTCACAATTTCTATACACAGGGTTTTCAGTTCCTTTGACTGATTTATTTCTTGAATTTCGGGGTAATTCTTTACAGAACAGTGCCTGCATTAGAACGGCGTTATTTCTATTTTACTGTCTAAAATGTTTGATTTATTTTCCCTTTCATAGCTCATGAGGATTTATTACATGTGAAACATAATTTGTATATTAAGCAGAGATAAATTCACAATTATGCACGCAGGGTTTTCACACATTTTCCATGGTTTTGAGATATTTCACGTGAAAATAAAAACTGACATGTGCTTTTTGTAAGGGTCAAAATGTAATAAAATGATTTATGATATGTGAAACCACATGTGGTATTTGGACATTTCACATGCATTTTTGTAACGGGTTCCTAGTGGATGCTTTTAAATGAATAGCAGCATACCTCCTGGCAGCTGGCCTCCACCTCTGCTTCATAACCACCGTTTCTGGCCGTATGGTTGATTTCTGCTCGGGCACTCACAGCCGCTCTCCTCTTCTGTTTGTCTTTGCCTGTGCTCCTCTGTCTGCTGTTGACAGCATACTCTCTAATCTGAGGCAACTCTGGGAACACATCATCGTCGTCACCATCATCACCATCACCATCATTGTGATCATCGTCCTCCTCCAGTGATGACTCTCCATCGTCAGAACTCTCATTGACAAAAGCATGGCCGTCAGCCCCCGGGGGACAGGTGTAGTGTGAGAAAGTGATGGAGCTCGGTTTGTGCTTCACAATCCGTGGGAGATCCAGGACTCTCAGGCTGGAAACAGGAACAGTTGAAGGCACAGAGAGGGTAGGAGTGGAGTCCAGATTGAGGATGGGACACGGGTCCCCTGGAGGCACAAAGGCATGGCCGTTTGAGATTGGCTCTAACCTCTTGAAGTGTATTTGTACACATCTGGAGTTCTGACCAGCATGATTCTGAAGCACCTGGTCTTCTGCAACCGGAACAGGAAGTGAACAGCAGCTGTCATTTGTCCGAGGTAATGTGGACACAATACCTGCTTCATGGAGCTGGGCTGAGGCCAGTGGACTAGGGTCCAAGGGTGCTTCACTGAGAATGACTGACTGTTCAGACTCCTGTAAGCACCAAGCTTCATCACATTTAATGTTGTTATGACTGACACAAATAAAATTCTCCTTTAGCCTATGTACGTCTTCATCCGACTCCAACAGCGAGCTTTGGGCTTCAGGGAGACAATCACCCTTTCTGTGGTCTGCTGAGCCGTTAGCCGACAGAGCAGAGCTTTCTGAGGTCAACTTCTGTGTTGAGAAGGCATTGTTCTGTAATCCTGAACCTGTCCAAGACTGATGTCCCTCCAAATCCACCACAGGTGGAATCTCCATTATTGTTGTTTTCTACAGTTTCTCATAATTCAAAACATAAATCCACAGGTACTTGTGTTTGATATATCGGATGGCCATTTTAATCCCAGATGCTCAGTCAAGCCACGCAGCAGATGACCTGAAATAAACACAAATGAAAATACGTTAATGGCATGTAACACATCTGACAAGCGAGTGAGATTAGGATTATTTCCAAAGACATACACAGGCACAACAAGATTCATTATACATACGTGTCTTAGATTTCTCTGTGTGCTGTAATTATGGAAGTCTCGCTATACTCCCAGAGTTTTATGTCAAGCTTCTACATCCAGCCCCGATCAGCTCTGACTATCCAGTGAGCAGTGTGCCGTGAAATTCAACATCTGGCTCAGGCTGGGCTGTTCAAGTCTGGATCTGTTTCACTCACGATCGTGGTGACATCACTGCACAGAGGAATCCGACTGCTCTTCCCCAGTTGGTGATTTACTACGAGCTACAGCATTCATCGGGGCAGAAGATGTCCCCCGTTGACTTTGGTTAACATCCCACTCACCCCTTCATTGAGCCCTTTGTTAAAACACACCTTCGACAGGTTTGAGACATCTGAAGAGATTGCAATATAAAACAATTGCAATATTGTGCTTATCATCTGGTTCAAAGACTTTCCTCAGAGGACATTTTCAGGTGGGATAACTGAACCAAGACACTATCAAAATAAGCAACCTGCACGTTGCTGAGTCCAATTCGTTTTTTCCCCTCATGTTTTCACAGCAAACACTTGTTCGTATAAATGGAAGCCCTGATATTTCTATAGAAACCCATCAGGTATTTCACTGTGTTTTCTTGAAATGCTGCACACAGCTACATAGAGTTTATTGATTTCCATTCATTTACACACGTGTCTCTGCTGTTACTGTGAGAAAGCTGCAGTTGGCAGTGCCTCTACCACGACCTTGAGACACTTGAAACATTACAAATACACACACACACACACACACACACACACACACATGGATACATGCAAAGACACTCTTTTGCTTTTAGGACACCTCAGATAAAGCAACCTTGGACAAGTACAAAATCTGACTGAAGATATGTTTTATAAATCTGACTGGATGAAGGAAATACAGTATGAATACAGTATAAATAATAAGTAAAAGCAATGGCGTCTCCTGTAAAACCTATGTACTCAAAGTGATTGTGAAGAGAGCCTACAAGAGATTAGGGTTCCTTCCAAGAAACCCCTCTTTTAAAACACACCATGCAAAGAGGGTCTCATTATTCTCAAATGAATGCAGAGCAGATTTAACTGGAGGGAAGGAGTCACAGAGTAAAAAGGAACTGGGAGTGTTGACTGGCAAGCCAAGACCACAACTTATTTAGAAGAGTGAAAGAAAAAAAAACCATCTAGGATAATTTTCAACGGAAACGTCCCGAACAAGTCCTCTCACGCAGAAACAATCTATAGCAGAACTTTCTCAACTCAGGAAAGGAGGATTAGCAAAGAGAGGAACAGAGAGTTTTAATTTGTTTCTACATCATAAGCAGATGGCAGTCAGATTCACAGCTGAACAGAAAACAAAAGACTCACCTGCGGGGTGGAAAAAAGGTTTGTCTGTGTTGCCCAAACAGTGTCACCGAGAGCATATGGCAAAAACAAACAGTGGCAGTGAGGCTCGCTCCTGTTAGAGCAGAGAGGGTTGGACTGCCCCTTGCAGAGCCACACTTGTGTCCCCATATTCTTCTAAAAAGGCAAGCTTGTCCTCACAACCGCCACCCCCTCCTCGTGTGTTTCCTCTGGGGGGCAAGCAGTGACTAAACCATTCAGAATATGCGTAAGAGCAGAGAGTATGTGTACTCGTTGGGAGATGGAAAGAGGAGGAGAAAGGAGACAGAGGCCGTGGTTGGCACTGTAACAAGGTGAACTGGGTTTCCAGCACTCACAAACAGGCTGTGAGGAATGGCCGACTTCACCGGGCCGAGCTCTGCTGGAGCAAGATGCTCTGCAGCCCTGACCTATCGCTTCAAAACACGGGGCTGAGGAATGCTTTCAAGTCAAAGGGGAAAGCTGCGAAGCACCATGATTTACTGGAGCACAAGAGGATTTGATGCTTAAATGAAACCAAAAGCATGTTTCCTGAAGTTTGCGTTCTGCACAACATATAGAAAATCTGCAACTGAGGAGCCAGCCAATTTGTGGCGTGGCATTATAAATCATGCACTGACAGAATGCTTAATGGTATGCCAGGGCAAAGCACTCCCTATAGACATTATGTTAGTGTCTAAAGATTTTTTTAACAATCAGGGAATATCCAAATAATTAAAAACACAAATATTGTTTGATAATCCTGTAATATTTACATACTTTCTACTTTGTGTTCTGCTTGTCGTTCACGATCAGTCAAACAGAAGCTGCGAGCAATTGACATGAAAGATAAATTATCTTGCAAACGTGAACCAAGGCATTCCTGAGTAAACAACGGCCCTCTTGTGGTTTACAGTGAGGTATGAATGCATGTATGAAGAGCCAAGTACACCACACATGGAGATGTGTGGGTGAAAGTGAGTGAAAGTGAGAGATGAGCACAGAGTCAACATGAAAGGGGCAGGTCTGAGCATTTGCGTGTTCATTGGCTGAGGACTTGTTGTTTATGAAGCCCCCTGGGCTCCCTGATAGGACCGAAGTGCTGAAGAAAGAGTTTCTGGGTTCACATTCTGTAAGTCCTTGACTTTTTAGTCCTTGACTTTTTAGCCACGGCCACAAATCATCACTTGGCCTCCGTTTGACCTCTGACCAGGGGGGAGAAAATGAATGCTGACTAACTTCTCTCATTTATAAAATACTTTACAATCTGCCAGTGGCTGTCATTCTCTCTCGGAAGTCTTCCTGTTTTTCCCTTTTCTTGGTGGCTTTTACGAGTCATCTTCAGCATCTGTCTTGTTTTCTGGCATAACCATATACTCACTTTACCCATCAATGAGGCCTCATCTTTCTTTAGACTGTACTGACTTGTGTACTTATATATTGACAAGATGCAGAAAAAGTATTTTTCCAACAGAATTTCAGATAGAAGTCCAAAGAGACAAAGGTAGGAATATCCTGTGGTGTATTGTGGATTGCTCAAGGTGCCGTACTCGACATAGCAGCTATGCAACAGCAATTCATCCACTGTTTGACGGGTGAGATAAGGTATGTGTGCAAACCGTTGTTTGTTTCCTGATCTTTTGTTCAGAGTGAGTGACGTTCCTGATGTCCTTGGATATCTGTGTTTACATTTCCCCTACTGTCTGAAAGGTTGCATGGAAAGGTTACAGGGCGCAAGCGGGAGGTGTGGCCTATCACAACAAATCATTTAAAAGAATCGTCCCTAAAAACCAAACTCCTTTAATTACTAAAACACAGTTAAAAAGCCCACAGACAAGACATCTTAAAATATTTTTCTTGGCTAGGCTGTGTGCACAACATGACTTTGGAGCAACTGGCAGAAAATGTGCTCTGGTCTTGTTTACTCTGAGAGAGGTAAGAATAGCATGCAGGTGCATGTGGACGAGAGAAAAAGAGCTGAAGAGAGACAGAAAGGGTGAAACACGGGAACACAGAGAAAATGTGTCTGTGCCTTGTGTCGGCTCTTCAAGTAAAAAAAAAAAAAAAAAAAAGAACATTTGAGAAACACCAACTTGAGCAACTGGCTGCCCTTAATGATCCTTTTCTCTGCCTGGTCTGTCTGCGCTGTGCAGGTGAACAGTCCAAGGCCAGTGGGAGTGAGAACAGGTCGGCTCAAACGCAGCTGGATGTTCTCACGCACTAACCCGGGAGTCTCCTTTCTGCCCACACCTCGGGTGGGAATAAAAACAGCCCTGTTTGTGTCACTGCAAGAAAAACACTGACTTTACTTCCACGGGGGATGGAGGTCATTATCAGCACCTGGAGCATGAGGGAGGAAATAAAAGAGAACAAGGCCTTTGTAGATTTAGTCGCTTTACACCGGCCAAGCCCCGAGCTCTGTCGCTTCAGTGAAGTGCGTTCGACTGTCACCACCATGATTCCTTTTGCCAGTTTCACACCCTTCTTTACACTTGTGTTATGTCAAGAGTCTCATAGCGGGTTCTCAATCTCACTTTTATATCCAAAATATGGCTATTAACAAGACTAAGATTCTGTGGCCATGCCAGTGACTGTACATCTGAACCTGGGCTGAATATGAACATCAGCTTGCTCACATGCTCACAATGACAACACCACGCTGGTGTTCAGCATGTTCACTTACAGACGGAAGACTATACTCTCAAAGTGCAGCTGATGTTGATGGGAATGTCATACGTTTCGCAGTTATTAAGTCATAAATCCAAAGCATTGGACAAAGTCAAATTTTAATTCATATGATTATCAGGTCTAAGTAAAGAAGGTGATGTATGTTGTGCAGATTATAAAGGCCTTTGAAGGAAATTTGTGATTCGTGATATTGGGCTTTATAAATCAATTTGAGTTGGACTGTTTAGATTGAAGTCACATTATCCTAACGATTCCTGAATGTGACATGCTGGGGCCTGTGTGCCCACTTGAGCTTCTGTTTTCCTCGTTCTAGTGGTGGGATGAAAATGTTCATCTCCTCCATGTAACGCTTTTCAACTGCAGTAGAGCTGTGCTGGCCTAAATGAACACAAGACAAGGGCTCCTGCTGCAGATTACAGCTCTGACAACTATGTCAAGACAGGAGGGGGTTGTGGACAAGCTGCCAAAGCAAACTGTTAGAGATGGCAGGCATACCAAGGCCTGGACGCAGCTCCTCAGCAGCGGAGAAGCTCAATGCCAACCCCTCCAGAAAGAAGCAAGTGAGTGGAAGAGGATATTACTGTTTGTCTTTGGCTGATTTGCAGAGCGATAAGAATGATAATTTCCCAGTCTGCTCGCCGCTCACTTCAGCTGGAAGAGTTTTGAACGGATTGAAGTTGACAGAGTTCATGCCCTATTGTATTCACTAAAGAACTGCAACACCTGAAGGTACAACATACTTTTTCAAAGAATTATCAATCACAAGCCAGACCCAGACTAGACATAAAGACACTTTTTATGTTAAACACATTTGTTTCTATTTTGGAATTCTGGTCTGTTTGCGTTTTAGACTTTATAAAATATGACAGTATGACAAGTAACTTCCTGACTCAAGCTTGTGCAAGATATTTAGCCCCGAGTACATGCAGCCAATTGGTTAAACTGTAAAACTGTTCATCAAAATATCGCAGTGCTGTGAATCAACTACAATTTGACTAAATATGAACTTCTCACAAAGATCTTTTTTAGTATGCATAGACATTTGAAAGGTTTATGTTTTACTCTCTAACCTAAGCATTACGTTTATTATGGATCTGTTAAAGACAGATCAGTAATTCAGTAAATATTTACTTAAAAAATATCAGTTTGAGATTAGTTTAAAAGACATGGTCACACAAAATACACTCTCAATGTGCATTGTGGGAAATGTAGAAACCTTTTTTGGCCCCTAAAAATAAAAGTTAAGATGATTCTGCCTCTGGGGCAACAATTTTAGTCATTCATTTTAACATGTGTCTCTTATGAGGAGCACACCATTATGAAAATGCAATATTAGTCTTTGGAGCAATTGTTAAATGACCAAATGAAGAAAGAAACAGTTAATAGCAAAAGAAACCGGTTACACGTCCCACTAAAGTAATGGAGATCCATATTATGTTACTATTCATCCGATCATTTAATGGCTTACGGCTTATGAGAATGTTTTGCAGCGTGTGAAGAAAAACACATTCTCTTCCCGTCACTGTCATTTCCCTTGCGGTCTCTTCTCGCCCTCGTCCCCTTATCAGCGGTATCAACACGGCTGTCAAGACGGGGCAGACGTTTTGAATTGCCTGTGGTCTTCACATGGCACAATGAGATTAAAGTGAAGAGAATGGAGCCAGCTGTGTTGCTGAAACATGTGGCTGTATGGTCGCGGCTTCGCCTGCCAGCAACGCAACATGTTACTGCTGCACAGAACAAGAGCGAGTCTGTCCTGCCTGCAAACACTGACAGGGTTAAGCTGCATCTACAGTATGTAAAATCATCACATTTCATCTGCGCCCGCAACACTGATAACATTCATTTCTATCGAAGGATAGTACATGTAAAAGCATGAACATCTATTCTGTGTTTTTCTTTCCTGCCGTTGCTTGCAGCACTCTTACGAAACACGAACCTCTCAACTGTGGAAAACAGACGAGTACCATACATAAAACGTAAACATCATTAGAAAACATTCCAGCAATACCACAGTCTGACTCAATATCTCTGCTGATTTCAGACTCCCCATCGGATTCCCAGCATACCACAGACCACGGGGCAGATGTTCTGCATTATCACTTGGTCTCTGTCCCAAGAGCTGATGAAATCATCACAGAGTTGTTGTGGATACTAAGATAATGAGTTTTATGTTCCCACTATTCAGATTGTGTCAGAGGTTGTTGAGGTGCAAATTCAATATTTTGTTTTTTTGGCACAAACAGCTCCTTTTTTTGGAGCAAATGTTGGGGGCTAAGTAAAATGATATGCTATGAAAACAAGCAACCTGTGAATGGGAACAAATGTGTTAGTTATGAAGAAGTAAATGTAACAATCCACAGAGGTGGACACATCCTGTAGTATCATCTAATTGGTGTTTCCACCAACATCAACTTGAAATAATTAGAATCCCCACTGCTTCTATAACACCCTATATGAGCTATTACTATTATAAATTATGTTTATTTATTTATTTGTTTACTTTCTTTCTTTCTTAGGTTGTCCAATTGTTCAGCTGTGGCTACCCATAGTGTGCCTAAACTATTTGATAAGTTGAAAAGCTGATGAAACACTAAACTTTATGACCTCAGACGATCAACACCACAAGAGCAATGTTCCCATTCAGAAGTTAACAAAAACCCAATCAACTCACAACAATTCTTTTTTTTGTCTGATGTAAAAATATAACGCTTTGGGGCTTGGCAAATACCGGGGAATGTGCATATTCTTGGCCTCGCTCCTAATCGTGAACTCTTAGTATTTCATTGGCTCACGCGTTACTGCTGTTTGACAACACATGCGAGCAGCACCCACAGCTTACCACGCAACAGCCTCACAACAAGATGGCAAAACAGCTGTGAGGACATTCCCAAACAATGAGTGGCGCTGGAGAATATGTCCGATCCAGTGATAACGAGGACAGATGTAAACGTTGAGGGTAAATTACACTACTGCAATGATTTCACAGCACGTATGTGATTATAGGAGGCCGGGGATGATGAGAGGTGAATCAGCTCAGCCTTTTGGGGGGATTGCCTCGGAGGCCATCCCCATCGCACCCAGAGAGCAGCTACGCATTAATTCCCTCCAACAACAACCCCTGTCCTCGCCTGCTGCAACACGCTCTGCCAGCACTCGCAATCAACCAGCGAATTCCTTCCGCTCTGAGATGTGAGGCGGAGGGTGAGGACCGGGGGCTTTCACGGGCCCCGACGTTGTGATTGTGCTGTTGTGTAATTGACAGGTATGTTTGAATCCGGTGTCCCGCATCACTCCCCCCACTGGAGTCGGACAACAAGCATGTTTGCTTCCAGGAACGTGAAGATACATGCCAAGATGACGGGGTTATTCATTCGGTTAAACCACATTGCGTGCATCAAATCATTGATCACATCCTTGAGTGATTTAAAGACCTACAATATTTGTCCAACACATTATTTAAGTCAGGTCCACCATGTGGCTCTTGTGGTTGAATAAGCTTGAACTCTACCTCCAAAGCAAGGACACACCTGAGACAGTCTGACTGTAATTTATGAACTCACAATGCGGAGATTTAGAAAAACTGTTTTCAGAGGGCTGACTTAAGTCGACATGCTATTATTTTGCCCGATGAGAGAAGAGAAAATGTGATCAAAACTGAGCAGTTGTCAGCCTCTTCTTTATCTTTGCCAGGAATGAGCTGCAGAGCGGCACAGGCTTTGAAAGCAGCTGCTCTGAGGCAGACGGCTGCTCACTCACAGATGACGGTCAGCTGTGGTTTCTCTTTCACTGGTGCAAAACATTAAAGAAGCCAGTGTGTGCAGCTTTTAACTCAGACTTCACATAGGTCAAATACATGTAAATACTTTACATTTTGTTGACTATCTTCAAATGCATTCTTTGCAGTTATAGATTTTTGGATGTACTGTTACTGTTGTTTCGGGGATCTATTGGTTCTGAATGGTATAACAATCTATTCACATATTCTTGAAACTTGCTTGATTCGTGCCATCTATCACAGTAAAGTCTGCATTACAGTTCACATGGAGACTGATTAGAGGGCTCTGCTCTTATTCAGCATCCCACGACAAGCATGGAAATTTAACGAAAATTAATGCAGACTTAATGTTCACTGTGATGGATCATACAAATCAATCATTTTAAAATTCTGCTACATTTTTTGAAAAACAGAAGCATAACTTGCAAACCGATTACCGGTGATGTAAAGTAAAGTTGAAGTGTATATATATATATATATATATATATATATATATATATATATATATGAGCTAAAACATGCAAAACCAGTGGTGTGAGCATTTAAAAAGATAAGATGAATATAACCTTTATATATTGCATGAAGCAACCAATGTTTCTGTCAGGATATACTAGAATATTTCATTGAGAAAGAGAGTCTCTTCCTTCCTCTCTCCTTATTTCAATTTCCTTTTAAAAAGGTTGAAGTCGGTAATCGATTTCAGCTCTCTAATCTCCTCTCTCTATTAAAAGGGGATTTCTCGTGCACACCTGGGGCCACGCTCTCATCTCTTTTTCTTATCTGGCAGATTCTCATCTGCCTGTGAGCACACTAGCCCTACCCAGTGGGGGTTGCACTAATCCCCATTCACCAGACTCTTTATACAGCTACACACAAACAGCCGAAAGTACGCCAGACCGTGCCTTGAGCTGCCTGCTAGCAATGTAAAACAGTGCCAGATGGAGAGGCAAAACCAGGAGTAGCTCATCACAGATCATTACAGTGATAAGGAAACTGTGGCATTTTGTAGCAAAAAAATGATCACATCACTGACCCTTTGGTAGAGTTCACTTGAAACTGGACCACGATGTGAGAGTGGAGACAGTGAAGACTCTGAGTGGGACATGACTTCAGTGTGACACCATAAATGATCCTCTACCACTGTGATGAGCCACCTCGCTCTGGCTTCACAGGAGGGGAGATGAAGGCTGCAGAGGAGGAGGGGACGAAGGTGGGTTCTGACAAACAACAAGGAGGAAATCTGATGAATGCAGAGAAAAACTAGCTTTATTAATACGCTAAAAGAGCAAAAAGTAAAAATTGCAGAATGAAAATCATAAATTCATCATGGTGTCTCCACTTTGGTGTCCGCCTTTGCTCTCAGAAAGAAAGAAGTATAAATGCAGAACAATATATCATTAGATAGGAATGCACAAGATCAAGTCAAATTGACTACAGATGTTTCTGTGTTCAAGAAATTCAAACCTCAATGTCTCATTTGTTCCAATAAGGAATACATGGAACAGAAAACCCAGCTTGATAAGGCTAAATGCCTTGTAGTGGGCTGTGAATAAAAACAGTTCACAGTTCAAGTTCAGGTGCTTTTCACACTCCAGGATGAAGAAAATCACAATTCTTATAAGAATTATTATTACTGCAGTATTGATTGCAAATGTTGTTTGTGTATACTACACAACAAAAAGCATACGTCAGTATACTTTTCATTGTACATGTCAAACGTTGGTGGTGATTAACTTTATAGGATCATCACAGAGTCACAAACAAACCATTTGAGTAAGAATCCGACGTGCCTCACTTAATAAAGTATGAGGAGTGTGATGCATTCCTGCATTCAAAAGCTCGCTGCTCGTCTATCACTCTGTGGCTCAGGGCCCAAAAATACTTCTGTGATATGCTGGTGCCATATGAAGCCCCTAGAACCAGAAAGCAACTCTGGCCACTTTTAAGTCGAAGCTAAAAACACATCTACTTTTCACTGCCAACTGCCCAGTAATGATTTTAAAAAGTACACGCTTAGCTTTTAAAATAGCCTGCAAATAATGTGGGAGTGTACTATGTTTTTTTTTTTAATGTTTTATTTTTACTTATTATATTATATTATTATTATTGATTTGTTTAAACTATACTACTATACTTACATGTACTGTTACACTTTGAACATTGTAGACCTTGTATCGTTGCTGTATTTGATTAAAGCACATTGAATTGCCCTGCTTTATGACATAATGACATAATGCTTCACAGACCAATTTGCCTTGCCATCTTGGGGAGATGAAAGCATGAAAGATCCGGCAGATTTTTTTTTTTTTACCTTTTTTCTTCTTCATACCTTTCACTTCTCTGAGCCACCATGTTGTGCGTCTGCAGTATTCACTCCACATCGGTAGATGGTGACGATCACCCGCGGATCCGCCGCGGTCCGCGTGGTGTGGTTTTCCCTCCATCACAGCAGATGGCGGGAGAGGCGCGGACACGGTGACACATCCGCCTCCTGCACGTCCACTGTCCCGTTTCACAACATCAACCTGCATCACGTGTAGCATGTCCATGTTTAGTGGCGGCCAGAGTTGGAGGGGATTGACGTCAGTGTGTGGGATGGCCCGCATCACGCGCATCTTTTCGACCAGACCGCGCATAAAAGTCGGACGGCTGGTCTGCAGATGTTTCCGCACTGAAGCAGTAAGCGCGTCATATTCCTTCCGTATTATACACACGACTTG
Source organism: Cottus gobio (assembly GCA_023566465.1). Lineage (NCBI taxonomy): Eukaryota > Metazoa > Chordata > Actinopteri > Perciformes > Cottidae > Cottus > Cottus gobio. Next base: position 10,262,591 of record CM042220.1, read on the forward strand.
CATTCATCTGACCTTGCAGTGAGCCTCTTCACCTTGCAGGTGAGACATGAATCCAGCGCACTTCCGATAGTTCATCACAGCAAGTACGTGTGCGACCTCCCACCCAACCACAGGTTTCCCATGGGCAAGTTCCCCCGGGTTCTGCACCATTTAATCCAAGACCAAGTCATTACAGAGAAACAGGTGACTCATTCTGATTGTGATTCTAAATATAACCAATTAGTCAATTGATATTAAAGTCATTTTGACAAACATTTAAATATGTTACCCTGGGTGCTTTTTTTTTAAAAACATTAAAAAAAAAACTAGATTAATTATTGAAAATAATTGTTTCCATTGTCGGCATTTATTTTCTCACATTTTCCTGCTAATGAGAATGTCCTTCTTCACAGTAGGTGTGGGTCCCTGAAATTGCCTCTAAAGATGTACTCAGCTGTGTGCACACTGAGGAATACCTTGATAACTTCATAAGTGGGAAAATAAATGAGCAAGAACAAAGGAGGACAGGTTTCCCCTGGAGTGAAGGTATAGTGAGACGCTGTCGATATGAAACAGGTGAGGAGAACATCTGTCGGCGATCTCGCAGCCCAATGGCCCGGAGAGATCACACACATGACATGTCGCCTCCTCTGCCGCTGACAGGTGGGACTGTTCTGGCTGCCGAAGCAGCTCTGCAGAGGGGTCTGGCCTGCAGCACCGCCGGAGGAACCCACCATGCGTTCCCCAGCTACGGGTCAGGGTTTTGTCTCCTCAATGACTTGGCAGTTGCAGCCAAATACCTGATGGGCAGCTCCTCGCCCAAAAGGAAGGTTCTGATTGTGGATCTCGATGTGCATCAGGTAGTGTGAACTCGTCTATGCTACTTTTAGTGTTCCTACGAGCCGCTCAGCTTAATGCCTGGGCTGAACCTTTCATCTCTTGCATCCAACAGGGCGACGGCACTGCTTTCATTTTTAAAGAGGAGCCGTGTGTGTTTACATTTTCTGTGCATTGTGGGAGAAACTTCCCCCTCCGTAAACAACAGAGTGACCTAGATGTCAGCGTGGAGGATGGGCTGGAAGACAAGGAGTACCTCTCCACAGGCAAGTTCACACAGGCCACAATAATACTAATAATCATTGTAATATGTGTTCAAAGTTAAGATCCAGATAGTGTTCAAAGTTGACATTTGTTTCTTTTTTCTCTTAGCTGCATTAAAAAGAGGCTTAAAATGAACACGCTGAATGAAGAGTGTTTCCATGAACTTACTTTCACGTCCGATGTTCTCCACAGTGGAGGCCCACCTCCCCCGGCTGCTGGAGACCTTCCGTCCAGACCTGGTCCTGTATGACGCGGGTGTCGACCCTCATTGGGAGGATGAACTCGGCCGTCTCCGTCTGACCGACCAAGGTGACTGATAGCTTTGACTCCCCTGAGTATCTCCAGCGTAAGTCCTTTCTAGACTATTTTGAATGATGTGCGTGTCTCCTAGGGCTGTATCAGAGAGATCTGTACGTGATGAAGACTGTGCTGAGCAGAGGCGTTCCTCTTGCTGCCGTTATCGGAGGAGGATACTCGAGAGACATCGACAAACTGGCCGTCAGACACTCCATCGTCCACAGAGCGGCAACTCAGGTGCAGTACACGGGTCTGCTAAAACCAGATGTTGGCCGAGGCGCTTTCCTCCACAAGTGTTTACTTTAACGGTCTACAACATGTCATATGTGTCAGTGAACAAGAGAGGATCTTACATTAATGTTCTTTATATCTCAGGTGTGGAGGGAGTGTGGATTATGAAGACCTGTATGCCCTGAATCAAGAGGAGCCCCAGAGCCAAACCGGTACTTGATCTTCAGGAGCCGATATTTATATTTAGGAATTAAAACCTGTGGTAATGCTAGATTATATACATCAATACTTGTTTAATAGATTGTGTACATGCAGCAGCTTTAAATTTTAGTAAAGAATTGGAGACTATTAATTCTTCACAGATTCTACCATCTGCTCAGAGTATCTGAGCTCTACTCAGGGTATTTCATTTTGGGAAGTCACTTTTCATGGTCACACAACTGACTCTCTAATACAGTGTGTGGTATGTTTTGTGTCATTTAACTTGCGGTTTACCTCATAAATATATCAGCACTTCTATAGTAGCAAATGTCTGTGTAACTAATAAACATTCTGTTAACCGCACAGGACGTGGTTATGACTAATCGAACATCTTCCAAATGATTACAAGCATCATTCATGACAGTAAATGCAGCATAACAAAAACTGATGAACAAAAGTATTTATTAAGGAAGAACTAATTCAAACTCAGAAGTATTTAGTATCAGGTCACATAAGACATTAAAGTACCAGTGTCACTTCAGAACAAACACAGTTGGCCCACTCATACTGTATTGATAAGGATATGCTCCACCCTTGGCATTTTACCATGTTTTATGTCACTTCAAGCAGCGACATTGTGGTACAGTGCAATGTTTATTCACAGTATGAGGCAGTGTATTTGACACACACACACACACACACACCTCTTATGATAGCATTATGAGAGATTACACAAGAGTATCTTACAGAGTCCCTCCAATAAGTCCATACTTTAGCTCATATTCAAGAGCCAAGAACAAAACAATGAATTAAGTAAGAATTGTACACTGTAATCAACGCATTAAAACACTTAAGAGCAGGTGGAAGAGAACTGTAATCCCACAAATTCCTCTTTGGCAAATATTAAAATTCCAAATAGAGAAACAGTGCATTTCTTAAAATCTCTGGTGCAGAAATGCTGTTTTAAAAAGAGTTAAAATCATTAGTGGTGCTGGAGCTCACTGTGGTTTGGTAATAAAAACTAATGCTTGATACGAATAAGGTAACACACACTGGACATGTGGATACAGCTTCTTGCTTTCATGTATTGACATAGAATAAATACTTTAAAAATGTGGTATATACAGCGATGGCCATTGTTGAACACCTCCATCCTCTACTGCAAAACCATTATGATACCATCTAAAATGATATTTAATGGAAGATATGGAACAGTCTGTCACACAGCTGGCTCTCGGAGTAGCAGACACTATTAAGTTGCACTAACTAAAGTAGAGAATTACAGCAAAGGAGTAGTTTAGTGTTTCAACAATGGCTACATCTGTAAATTGACTTTTCAGTCCCGAGAATGGCATAATCCTCCAATGTCAATCAATCCAATTCAGTGCTAAAACTTGAGGCAGAGTTGATGCAAAACAATAAAAATCAAACAAGTTAAAATCATATTTTCCATAAGCAAACTTTCTCTGCCACCACACACCAGTTGGCATGATCAAAGTAGGTGTGTTTGACATGAAGCTCTTCCACATGATTCTCTATTAGCTCTGCGAGTTCTCCCTCCCTGAAGACGTGGTAGTACCTCAGGCAGGAGCCCTCCACCTGCCCCTCACTCCCCTGAGGACTCTTTGTGCTTTCCTGCTGCTCTTTTCCCTGCAGCCCTCCTTCCCTTTCATCTCCAGACTGCTTCAGGTGTTCCTTCTGGAACGGGACCAGATCCGGCAGGGCCAGAGAGCCACACTCCCGGGCTAAAGATACGGAGACACTCTGGTTCTGTGTGCCGTTGTTGTTGCCTCCAGGATAATTTTGTCCCTTGTGCAGGTCTGTGACGGAGTCGAAGACGTCCTCCTCTGATCCGATCACAGGGGACGGGGAAAAGAAGCTCGACACCTGTTTGATGAGGCCTCGCCCTCTCCCGCGCTGGCTGGCCTTGTTCCCCTCGTTCTCGCCCGAGGGTGAAGTTAAAGTGCTCAGGTCTCTGGAGGACGACCGGGAGAGGGCTAAGCTTCCAAAGTCAAACACAGAATCCAGGGACCTGGAGAAGAACCAGTGTCTCTGCGTGCTCTGCTGCGGCGTGGTGCAGGTCAGATCTTCCTCCTCGTCCGCCTCAGAGGATGTGCTTCGAACCTTCCTGTGCTTGTCAGCGGTGTCTATGGCTTCGCTCACGCTCTGAGCTGTGGCCCTCCTTCTGGGTTTGGCGTGCTCCCCGACGAAGCCGGAGGGCGAGTGAAGGTTGGGGTTCCAGGGAACGAAGATGTCCTGTTTCTCAAACTTACGGCGTTTCTGCTCCATGGCCCACACGTAGATCATGATGCGTCCGCCCACTTGCAGGGTGCGAGCCATCTCCTTTATTGCTCGAATACGACGTTCTTTGGTGGACAAATGATGGATGACTGTGACAAAAGAAATGCATTTATTTTTCAAAATTAAGTAGGATGATAAGTAGGCATCTATTTAATTATGATGCCATGTCCCTCTCAGCACACTCACAACACAAATGTGTGGTGAACAACACAAATTAATAACGTGGGCGTCTGCTGTCGCCTTTGCTCTTAATTGCACTCTTTTGTTGGGGGACAAATTAATTATTCCACACTGTTGGCTATGCAACACAAGCCTGTGGTAAACTGATGTTTATCGTTGTTATGAGCTGATTTAATTTGAGGCAAATGGCAGCCACAGCAGTGTGGCCTTGTGCATGTGAAGGGAGCGATTTGTTACCGAATGGGAGGAGTCAACAACATCCAAACCTCCTTTCAACTGCGTGTGTGTTTGGCTGTTACCTGCAATAGAGAGCACAGCGTCGAAGCAGCCGTCTCTGTAAGGCAAATGCAGCCCGTCGCACATCTGGACCTCGTGTCCTTGGCTCCAGGCAAAGTCCACCAAGGGGTGACAAACGTCGCACCCCAGCTTGAACACCTCCTTGTTGATGTGGAGATACTTGCCATTGCCACAACCTGCCAAAGACAGGACAGTCAGCTGCAACACTTGTGACTAATATGAATGAAGTGGTCTGATTATATTTTAAATTACTTATGTTTCCATAAAAAAGCAGAAACAATGTAATAATGATCAAGTGTCGTGGGATGGCCAAGATTACATCACTGCTGGAGGGGACACCCACCAATGTCAGCCACGATGCTCCCCGGCTGCAGGTCCAGCAGGAACTGTCGGACCTTCGGCCAGGCTTTATAGCGGCTGTCGTTGAAATATGGAGCAATCTTGTCATAGACACTGTGCACATGGTCTCTCTCGAGCTGACTGGCAGCCTCCTCCATCATGCCCGTCCAGGCTGCCTCATGCGGCAACCTCACAGAATCATGCCTGCAGGGACAAACACATCTGACTGCTCGTTTTCTAAATGATAAATCCATCAGTCGTTCAGTGTATTCCATTAGGAGAATAAAACATAGCAATGTGGACCCCCTGAAGAGAACAGCACAGAGGAAACCTTAACCAGGAGAGACACGCGCCAACGGGGCAGAGGCGGTAATTCAACACCAAACCCTCCACGTTGTACTTGAAGTAGCCGCTATACTCGTAGCGGCTATACTCCGGAAGGACAGACTGATCTTTAGCACAATGAAGAAAAAGTAATGTTTAATCTGACATCAATCGTCTGTAACTGTGAAACAAACAAAAGTGTTGGGAATCATAAATTAACCAAGCGAGGCAGCAGTCCCCGTCTCACGGAGAAATCAGTTGGTCCATTTTCACAAATTGTTTTTGCCGTAATGCAGAAGCAAAAGGTCAACTCATAAATCAGTTTCACTGGTGACACGGTGCAAAACAAACAACAAATTATGTTTTGGGTGAACTTCCCTGTCCCAAGATTTTCATGAGTTATGTTTTACACTATGTTTGCAATATGGTTTGATGTATTATAATATTTAATTTGGTGTCACAAGCAATGGACAATTTCAATGTCATCCTCAACTGAGTGGATTTTCAGTCGGATTACATCATCTGACAGCACTGCATAACTGAATATAACTAAACAATGTTGAGGTTGTTACTGTTTGTCAAATATAAAAGACGTTTATCATTTCATACATAATTGTTCCTTTCATGGTAATCTCACAGTTGTTTTTTTTATTGAGGATTACTGAGATATTAAATTCTTAGAATTTGTGAGAACAAAGAATTACATTGTTGTTTCAAGAAAAAAATATTTTTATTTATATATATATATATATATATATATATATATATATATATATAACAGTTTCCAAAGACAAATAATTGAATTCAACTGCAGTAATCTTCATTTTCAGAGTGGCCTTTTCCCCAAAACCGTTGCAGCATATGAATAATCGCTTGCTTTCATCATCTTTTGTAGAAGGCATATCTCCAACTTAGCTCTTGGCAAACTTCATTATGTCTGCAATTGATGAGGAAAATACCATTCTATTTGTGGTAATAGCTAAACAGTTTTCTTTCTAATGGAATAAGTATTTGTCTACATTCAACATCTGAGTGGGACAAACACTGATATTAAGCAACACTTCAATAAATCACAGCGCAAAATCTGTGCACAAACAATGTGGGTGCCTTTGCTGCTGTCGGCAGGTTCTTTCTGCTCAACGTGATGTACAGCTCATTTGTCATTTTGAATCACATGTGATGGATGAAAGTTATTAATGTCAACCCAGACCAGCATGCATCGTATATCACTGCTAGCATACAGCAGGCATATGTTGCAAAATCAATAAGCACTGAAAATATTGAATTATTAAATATTGAATTGCATCCACATCCAGCTTAATCTACAGTGTGGAAATCTGCTTTTAATGGCTTTAGTGTTCTATTAGATGGCACAACATTTTGAGATTTAGACTGTCCTTCCAGTCGACATCTACCTGTGTTTTATGATTTATGTAATTCCCAACAACAAATCTAACACAGATGCGACCTAATGAACCATGTACTGCCACAGTGCACTTTGCTGATGAGGTTATCGAGAAGGAAAGCTATTAGACATTGCTGCTCCCCCTCTCTTAAAATACATTAGACTGATACGTCCTTGAATGTAATATTGTCTGGTGTGCACCCCTGTACACAATAAAAATTACTGGCAACATTAACAGCAGGATATAAGTAACAAAGGCGAGCCTGTGCTGTTTGAAAATAATATTTCTCTCTATAAAAAGCCGGATCCGTACCCTCACAGTGCAATACAGGCTTGATTGTGTTCTGCTCCGCTGGTAAAAACTGTGTGTGCAGCATCCCCCTTTCTTTCACTCAGACCTATTTCTGGAACACCATCATCTGCATCCTCCAAGCCAAGTGGAAGGAAAACATCTCTTATGTAACGTCGTAAACCTGGCCTCCTTCAGTATTGTCAGCTCTCAATTTCACCCCAGTCCAGAGTCCCCCCCACCCACCCAGTCTGCTCAGTAAACTGTGACAGTCCTCGGCTGACATTATGTAACAGGCAGCTGGGGAGGCTCAGAGCATTGCCTCTGACTGACAATGGGAACTCAAATTAAATCAGGAAGTATTGTCTGGAGCACTGATTTGTCCGAGGACATTCACTGGATGGAGTTACAATCTGTCAATACTTATAGACTTTGCTTTTTTTATTTTATTTACCATCCCTGATGAATCTCCACAAATCAATATAAGTTCCTTAAGAAAAATACATTTATGTCATAACACATCTTGGGTATAACCCACAATATACGATTTCCTTTAAAGTTGTACAATGCTGCACACATCTAACTTTAGACTTAATGTTCCTGAATAACTGTCCTCAGGTCAGACCTCAGCAATACTTTGATGGGATTAGTGGTGTTATATGAACAGACAGGCTGCACAGTCATGCTGCCTGCTGACACTAACCGCTGCATGAAGAGGAACCACGATAACAGGTTTACCCATCAAGCGTGCCAGCAGTTAATGACTCAACATCAACATGTGGAGCGAGGTCTGCTAAACTTAGACTCCCTTCACTGATGGAAGCACATTATGTTCTCACACCGCAATGTGTAGGATATACAGTAATATATATGCAGACAATATTGAGTTATGGTATGCATAGGCTCTAGAGAGCACCGTCATTGGACAGACAAAGTCAAACTTAATTAAATCAAAATCATTGTTTTATGTTAATTGCTTTTAAAGATATTCAATTTAAATGTAAGAATTAATATCAGATATGCCCTCTATACGGGCTAGCGTACTACTTTATGTCCCATCAAAGTTGTTTTAATTAATTAATTAAAATCTGTATAAAAAATATGACCAAGGTCATATTTTAGACATGAACCAACCAAAATGCAACTCCCACCCTGAAATTAAAGCAACACACTAAATGTGTAAATGTGTGCACATCCTCTGCATCCTTATGATCCATTAAACATGCAAATCCTCTTACCGGACAACGTGTAGCCTGAACCGCCGAACAATGATCCGCCTCGATGCTCTGGAGGTAAATCCCCCTCTCTGACCTAAATGATCGATCTGCCATAATGATCAGAGGCACGCGCTTGACACAGCGGCACCGAGCACGTTATCAACGGCATCGTGAGGACGGATAACGTGAGCGGAGTGAAGGACCTGCCGTGTGGAGCCGCCAGCATCGTACCGTCCGCCGGACGGCATTACATCCATAGCATGGTGAGCCCCACACCTGTCAAGGTAGTCGGGAATGACAGCAGGACTTCCGGCGCGGTATTTCAAAGTTAAAGCCGCATTGGTATAAAAAGTCGCCTGAAACTATTGATGAACAAGTAGCCTACGTATTGAGTGCTGACCCCACATTTTGTACTTAACAAGATTTTCACATATTCTTTTAAAATGTGTGATTTTCACTCAAAGCACCAATTCATGGAGTCATGTTAGTGAATATGTTATGAGATAAAGGCAAAGCAAATGTTAGATGATTAAGTCATTCAGTATAAGTAAAGATAAAATAAGATATTCATTTATTAGTCCTGCAGTGGGGAAATTGCAGGATTACAGCAGAATACGGGCTACACACAAGAGACATATAGTAACAATACAAAACAAGTAACATAAATAAACATGAATAAAAAACAGAAAAGAATCCATAATAGCATTATTATATAGACAGAATAAAATGTATTTATATTGCACAGTTGAGGTGATTAAAGTGACCAAAGTGCCATGACGGACTGTGTACAATTGTTTTTTTTTACTAAGATTATAACCAAAGTACATGGAGACCACAGTAAATACAAATATAAACCAAAAGAGTTTTTCTCTGTTTAATAGAAAACACGTATTAAAGTGAACAAAAAAAGTATTTCAGCGAGGCACACTTTCATTATTTGCAATTGTGTTTAACTTCAGTCCTGTTCAGTATTTACACAAATATTTTGTGTTCACTTTCTACACAGCTGCACACTCATTACCTGTCATTTTTCTGGTCTATCTGACGAGTTCACGCTTTTATTTTGAAGAATTAAGGCTTGGTGTCGTGTCTACTGTGGTTGACTTGAGCCAGATGATTGGTCGGTGCGAAAATGGAGACGAGATTGGCTGTCAGGGTCACGTGACAACCACATTAAATAACGTGATCTGTGGCCCAAGTATCTAAATGGATAATGTGCATGCATTTAATTGTAAAACAAACAAAAAAATATTTCAAATTTTACAATGTATTTTTGTGTTCTCATGAGAAACTTCACTTTGAGCTTCATTCTGTCTCAGACTCAATGTCTTAATCTCTAATAAATCCCTGTTTGCCACTATAAAGGCTGCCGCAGGAGGAAATCATGAGTAACTTCCCCTAATCAGTGTAATTCTAAGGCGGACAACACTCTACATTGTGCAACCTGACAATATAGCTCACATGGTGGCAAATATATCTATATCTATACTATACACATGAGGGCTATGACCTTGATAATCAAAACAATGAAGACATGCAGAGACACTTCCTCTCTTTGGCACCAAATATAGGGAGCTACAGTCTCCATCAGTGTACTGGATTTTGCAAAAATATAAATGAAATGGAGGTCATAATAAAGTAACAACTGCCGTAATAATAATATAAACTATGGGTAGCATTAAGTTAACCAATTTGCATCGGTGGGGTGGTAATTAGCACACATTAGCATGTCGTGTCCCGCTTTTGTTGTCCTCTGCCTCCCATATGTGCGTCAGCTCTGATCCATACGCCCTTTTTGGTCTCTAAGATGGTTAATGGCAGTGACTTAATTGTGGCTCATCACAACCATTCAGCGAGCACAAAGCGCTCATCACATCTCCCTCACATCATCACCATTCAGAGCACACATGCTCTTTTACGGCTGCTGTCTGCCTCACATTACAATTACACACACACTGGCACCTGGGAAGTAGCCTGAAAACGCACTCCCACACAGCGGGCCAATGAACAGGGAGGGATGTTGAAAACACACGTGTCTCTGCAGGTGAGGGGTAGCGGCTCATAAACAACAGTGACTCTGAAAGCCTCCAGCTCCACAGTGCTGCCTTTACTGTCAGTCTGTGTTCTAGCGCTCTGTTTAATCTATTCAATCAGGAATTTACATAGTAGGCAGGCAGCATCCTTCACATTGTTTATGTTTCAAGGACTCTACCATCCCCCAGCATGAATATTGGTGTTTATATATGGCTGTGAATGTTAGTCAGAGGCATACATAATCTCACAACCAAGAGTGTCTCTGGCTGAGGAAACTACAGTGATAGTGCAAAACATAAGAGAGGAAGAATAGGCAAAAACAGAGCCATATTGTCATTTTGTTGATTTTAGCCGTTGATGTATATTTATATTTATGTTATGTTTATTTTATTTATTTATTTTATTTAATTGTTATCAAAGTTGTAGCAGAAAACGACCAATATAAATCACAAATAAAGCACGGTGGTTTCCTATGTGAAGTCACAAACTGACCACAATGTTTCAGGAGCTCTGTGTTAATGACATGCTTGTCTGTCTATTTTTTGCGTATTGGCTCAGGTTTAAAAATAAGAACAACCATGTGTTTTTTCTACGGATATGGACAGTTCATACCCTTGTCAGTACCCGGAATTATCAAGAGTTCAAAGCTTTTACTTTTAAGATATAAAAGTCAGCTACCCTTCTTCTTGGTTAGAATAATGGTGTTGTTGATTTGATTGCAAATAGATCATTTAATTCTAGATTAAATATTAAATAACAAGAAAGATGGAAACATCAAAGCCTTCGAGGGAGCCGATTCCATACACAAACAAATATAAACCACATTATCTTTACAATCTGTCACTGCTCTTCTCCCTGTACACCAACAGCTGCACCTCCAGTCACCAGTCCGTCAAGCTCCTGAAGTTTGCCGATGACACCACCCTCATTGGACTCATCTCTGGTGGGGACGAGTCCGCCTACAGGTGGGAGACTGACCACCTGGTGACCTGGTGCAGCCAAAACAACCTGGAGCTCAACGCTCTGAAGACAGTGGAGATGGTTGTGGACTTCAGAAAGATCTCAGCCCCACCAGCCCCTCTCACCCTGTGTGACTCCCCCGTCAAAGCTGTGGAGTCCTTCCGCTTCCTGGGCTCCATCATTACCCAGGACCTCAAGTGGGAACTAAACATCAGCTCCATCTCCAAGAAGGCGCGGCAGAGGATGTTCTTCCTGAGGCAGCTGAGGAAATTCAACCTGCCAAAGACAATGATGGTGCACTTCTACACTGCCATCATCGAGTCCATCCTCTGCTCCTCCATCACCGTCTGGTACGCTGCAGCCACTGCCAAGGACAAGGCCAGGCTGCAACGCATCATTTGCTCTGCTGAGAGGGTGATTGGCCGCAATCTGCCGTCCCTCCAGGACTTGTTTGCTTCAAGGACCCTGAAGCGGGCGAGGAGGATTGTAGCTGATCCCTCTCACCCTGGACACAAACTGTTCGTGTCCCTCCCCTCTGGCAGGAGGCTGCGGTCCATCAGGACCAAGACCTCACGCCACACCAACAGTTTCTTCCCATCTGCAGTCAGGCTCATCAACAGAGCCCGGGTCCCCCACTGACTCTAATGACTCTGTCACCCCCAGACAAATTCCCACTGGACACTCCCCTGCACCCACCCTCATGCCTTATATTTAAATACACTCACCACTTTAACACTGCACTTGCCACTTTCACACAACACTTACATTCCATGCACATTCCATGCACTTTATCTTATTTTTATTTTTATATTCTACTGTTCAATTGTAAATATGAATTCATTCATCCATTCACATTTATTGCACTCTGTTTACTGTTAAATGTTATGCACCTTCCGCCAGGACAAATTCCTTGAATGTGAAAACAAACATGGCAATAAATGGTTCTGGCTCTGATTCTGAAAAAGAATTGGGACTAATTGTCGTCAACGTCCTACAGTCCTTCTCACTTAGGCTACTGATGGATCTCTTTTATTGCCCCAGGCTGGAAAACAGACCCATCAGCGCCACACAATGGCTCAAACTGCCAACTAACATTGGAGAAAGGGAGGCATTGCCATCCACACGAGGGACAGTAAACCCAGTGGAAAGCTCCTTTAAAACGGCCTCCATATTGATTCTCTTACACAAGGTCATCGCTATCTCAGGGAGATCTAAACAGCTTCTTAGTCTTTATATCTACTAAAAGTCAGGGATTTGGTACCACATCTTATTGACTGACCAAGATCACATCAACTTTGATTTACCAGATTAAAATTCATTTGGAAATACCACATTTGGGTCTGTTTTCTTTAATCTTCATAATTTTACCATGCGTATACTCATTTGCAATATGTGCACTAAAACCCTTTACACACTAATTTGATTCTCCTTTCGAGATTGTAATCAGTTCAACAAAATGCACACGTGACTTTACCCCCAGTTAAAATAAAACATCCCTATCTTTGTTTCAAATATCTTAAATTCAGTAGTTTTGTACTTCCTTTCTGGTACCTGTTGTGGATTAGTTTACTCTAATCCCAGATCATGTATGGCCTTTTGATTCTCCCCAACATTGATACATATAAACTGCAGAAAAAGCTGTGATTCACATTATTTCCTTCACCACTAAAAGTCTTCCTACACTGGGTTCTGTGAATCAAGGTTGACGCCGTGTAAACAAACCTCCGGTGAAAAGACAGGAGGCTGCGGACAAAAGTACTTTGAATACTGCAATCTGTCAGTCGACCTTCAAACACCAAGAGGCATGTTACTGAAGGTTAACTTTACTTTCATTGTTATGATAATGGGAAACCGCTAGGTTTGTGAAACACTTACAAAACGAACTACACAAAGTCTAATGGACAAATGCACAGCTGTAAAGATGAATCTGTGTGTGTCTGGTCAACAGGAGGTGGATGAATTCATAGAAACATCAGACTATCCAAAACAATGGAAGGGCAGCGAATATCACGTTGACTGGTTGGAGGAACACTGGCATTACATTTCATTTAGCTGACGCTTTTATCCAAAGCGACTTACATGATATACAGTATACAGTAGACACAGCAACGGTGAGCAATTAGGGTTAAGTGTCTTGCTCAAGGACACAACAACATGGACTGGCTGAGCCGGGGTTTGAACCACCGACCCTCTGATTGAAAGACTGACTTGCTAACCACTGAGCCCCAGTCGCCCAATGACAAATTCATTAACGTGACAGTCATGACAAAAATCATGACATAAGACAAAACAATAAAAGAGAAAGAGGAAAGGTGATCACAAGCAGACCCTTACCATCACAGACTGAATGTGACTTTAACAGCATATTTGCTTGACAACAATACAACAATACAATATACAGACTCAAAAATTACCATTGACAGTTTCAACAAGACACGACAATGATGAGCTTCATCAAATTGACTACTAACTTAAGATGTTTCCGCTATTTTGTCCAACTCATTCTGTTTGTGTTTTAAGCCTCCACACATTGTTCTTATTGTGGCATCACAAGGGGACAGGTAGTGGAGGGGTGCTACATTCCCACTCAGCAGCAGCGCCCACACCACAAAATGGCCTCGGTGGCCTCATCACTCGCCCAGCTGTAGGTGCTTAAAGGCATGTCATTGAGGCAGGGCTGGGAAGCTTGATAAAGGCCAGATGGGAGAGGACACCAGGTACAGACAAGGTACCTGTACCTGGTGTCCAACAGATACATGTACCTGGAGTCTGGACCTGGTATCCAACGGATACATGTACCTGGAGTCTGTACCTGGTGTCCAACATTACATGTAAAACAAAGATTTCAGCCAACCCGATAGAATTCCAAACTGAGTTGATGGGATTATATTTTCAAGCCCAAATGGAGACGAGTTTGAATAAATACAGATCAATGATTCCCGTCTCTCCACAGGACTTCACTGATGAACACCAGAGGGAATCCAAAGGCCGACTGTCATTGACTGACTTTCAGGAGGGAATTTTACACCAAACTACTGTAATTTGGGACTATCTTCACTGACTGCTTCAGATAATCTTTCAATACATGTTTTGCACAGACTGAATTGTGTATTTTGTCCCTCTTCGTTTACATTGAAAACACTTTAGGTATGAATGATCACAGTAAGTAAAACCTATTTCAGTATTCATAGGGACACCCAACTATTGTTTTAAAGGGCCGGTGTGTGGGATTTAGTGGCATCTAGCACTGAGGTTGCAGCTAGAAGTCAACTGAATAACCCTTCCCTCACCCCTCTCTTTCTAAGCGTGGCAGAAGAACTACAGTGGCATTGAGGAAACAAAAATAAAACAAAGGCTCTAGTGTTTGGTTTGTCCGTCCTAGGCTCCTGTAGAAACACAGAAGTGCAACATGGCGGATTGCGAGGACACGCTACTTTGTAGATATGAGGAACTCATTCTAAGCGAAACAAAAACACCACAATTCTTAGTTTCAGGTGATTAGACACTGATCACATATTTATGAATAACATATTTAATTTCTGCCAATAGATCCCCCTAAATCCAACATACAATTGTAAAGGAAACGTATGTCCCTCCATATATCCTTGCATCACTCACATGGAGAAACTCATCCTAATGAGAATATACAGTTTGTCATTTAATATAAGTGCCACAATACACAACACACTCCTGTGTGCTTTTAATGTTAAAGGATATTTGGCACTTCCTGGGAGAGTAATGGAAAATTGCCTTTCGGTAAGGGGCTTAAAAAAGAAACATCTTGGCAGAGTAAATTAACTATGAAACTTTTGGTTTACCAGAAAACAACATTATAGCAGTTATTCTGCTGATTTGGTCACTGAAGAGGACAACTTAGTTTTTCAGTTTTACACATTCCCACACAATCAGCAAAAGGACAAGTCCAAAATACCAATAATTAAATACAAAAATAAAACAGATTTCCCTTCAAAGCAAAGGTGTTACATATGAAAATTTAATTATGAAAACCATTTCAGAAAAAAATAGATTTTTTCCTTTACACAAATTTAAAATATTCAAAAAATGATTAGAAAATCCGGTAGAAACAGTAGCCAACAATAGTTACTCCATTACAAAATGTTTTGTTCTTCGAGGCAAATTATTTAGCTGGTAAAAATCCTGTGAAAGACTAACATAAATCTTGGTTGGTCCTCATCTGTGGCTGCTCTGGTCGAGATCTTTGGTTCACGTGAGTGGGCTCTTGTGATCTCATGACAATATCTACAGATATTGGAAATGAAAAACGATCCATCATCTGTGCGATCTTCTCCTGTGGAACACCGTGCTTGTTCCTCCTGGAGGAAAACAGTGTGGTGATGTTAGTATCTGTATGTTTTAAAGGTCTGCACTGGCATGTACATTTATAATGATAATGAATCGTACCTCTCCAGCTCATAAGGATCAAACTTCCAGCTGGTGTCAGGTTCACAAAAGTCCACATTGTATCCTCTCTCCAAGGCCTGTTCAAATTGTTGGAAATCTGATGAGGATCTATAAAGGCGTTGCAGTATTATATAACCAATCACACAGTTGTATTTAAAATCCCATACCCACCATTTTGACATATGGCTTCATTTCCCAAGCTTGGACATTTGTATTATCAATAATAATGGGAGATCGGCCATCATGCATAGCATCTTTAGCTGAAAGAGAATTAAACACAAAAAGAATTAGTAATTTCTGGCAGGAAAATAAAAATCCCATCAAATCCCATTTTCTAATCTGTCATCTAAACTTAACTCAGAATCAGAATCAGAATCAGAACCATTTATTGCCATATATGTTTACACATACAAGGAATTTGTCCTGGCGGGAAGGTGCATACATTTAACATTTAACAATACACATTTAACAGTTGACGCAGTGCAATAAATGAGGATGAATGAATGGATATTTACAAATGAAAACAGTAGCATATAAGAATATCAAAAATAAGGTAACCAAAAATAAGGTAAAGTGCATGGAATGTGCGTGACTTCTTTTTTATGAAAGTGGCAAGTGTAATGTTACAGTGTCGAGTGTATTTAAGTATAAGGGTGACAGAGTCATTAGAGTCAGTGGGGGACCCGGGCTCTGTTGATGAGCCCAACTCTACCTTTACCTAACTTGAAGGTGAGTACATAGTAATACTTTGCATTGAGAAACTTGAATTACCACCTTGTGGTTGTGCACCTCCGACAAGTTGCAGTTTAAATATCAAAAATGTCATCACTTTATCATTTTAGACATTACCTCTGTTCAGGTTCCATTCATGTGCTGCACCGAGAAGGCCTGGTTCATAGCGGTAGCCATCTCTGTAATCAAAGTAGTCATCTGTGCTCAGTATCAGCCCGGCGGGACGAGCGGAGAGCTGCTCCCTGCGAGTGTGCATTAAAAATAATAAGTTACGGTTAGACAATGCACATATTTATGAGACTCGAGATTACACAAACGTACCTGGCCAGTGTTGATTTCCCAGATCCTGGTAATCCCCTCATCAAGATCAACACCAAGGGAGTTTGGAATGCATTGGTGTTGGCAGGAGGTCGGTAGTCATGGTCCCACGGTTCATTTTCAAAATCATATCTCTGAGATCTGTCATAATCTTCAACAAAGTGACACGATTCTTCTTCTCTCCTTTTGGACCATCCAACATTTACGTTATCCGAGTGCACATCATAGCTACAAAAACGTTCGTCCCTGTCTAAGTGGTGTGGAGAATCTCCATAAAAGCCCTGAGAGTGGTGACTGCTTACATTCGGAGGTGAAAAGCTAGAAAATGTTGGAAAATGCGGCTCCTCTTGATGCTGGTTTGTCGGGCCTGAGCCACTCCAGTTTGGATTTGCTTTTGATGGTGGATTTGGGAATGCAGTTGGGTGTGGTGGGCGATGGAATGGGGGTCTCTGAAATCTTGGGTTTGGTGGTCCGTTCAATGTTTGAGGATGATGCCATTGGTTTTGAGCAGGATCTGCTGGCCCCTGTCTTCTGGGGTGGTATGGCTGATTTTGATACCAGTGTGACCAGGACGGTTGTTTCTGCCCACTGTTTTTCTGGTAGCCCTCTGTTCCAAAACGACTGCTCGTGTAAGCACCTTTTTCCTCGCTTACATTCCGAGTCTGCTGGCTCGTAGATGTTTTGATGGGTAAGTGTGGGTGAACAACACCTGCGTTTTGTTTTCCTGAGTTACCATAAGCACCATCGGGTGCATCAATCTTCTCAAGCTCTTTGTAAAACTCACTCAGTGTATCTTCAATGTCAGACTTGACCTTTTTTTTGGATTTTGAAGGAGGAAACGCTGGACCAATGAAGGTGGTGCTGGTGAGTCCGACCTGCTTTAACGCACGCTCCCTCACACTTCTCTCTGGACTGCTGGAGCGATTGCTCACAACTTTGGGGTTTTTGTCCGCAGAGCCACCTTTTCCATTATTGGTTCTTCCACCCACACCCACAGATGTTTTTTTTATGCGAGAGGTTGTGCAGGAGGATCTGGTATGAGACATCTGCATTGGACAAAAACACAAAATATATATAAATATATATGCAACACATGTATGTTATATAATATAAATGCAACAGTCTTTAGTGCTGAGGAAACATTGTTACAAGTCACGTGAGTAGCTAACAAGTAAATAAGTACATATGTCAGTGAACGTAGGCTGAAACCGAAACTAACTAAAACATTAGCGTTAGGTTAGCTAACGTACCTCACGCGCTACACAGAAGACGGCGCAAAACACCGTTAAATATTTACGAACTTAATATTCAACATACAGTAAATGTCACTGTTCATCAGTACCAACCGTGTATATTCAGGACGCATAAATGACAGAAAAAACGACATTAACAGGTTAACAACCGGCCCACAAACTCCACATAGCAGGTACCTGTGTTTACGGAAGTGACGTTCTTCTTCTTCTTCTTCTACTACTTCTTCTCATCGGCGGCCGGGGGCCTGGAAGCGAAGGCATGACCCGTTTACTCTGCCTCTGATTGGCTTAATCGATAACCGAACTAGCCAATCAGAAGCCGAGTAGGGCTAGAGAGCGCGTCAGCACCCCCAGCTGGACTGGAGTGTGACACAAGACGGCCATCACCCAAACAAATCCATTATCAAAACGTCGACAAAATATGAGCTTAATCTCATGCAACATATTTGATAATGTTGTTGCTTCATCTCCCCCTAGTTCTCCTTTTAAAAACTAAAATATGACCGGAAGTGGGCTTAATTATTAGAAGTTAAATATATTTTTAATTTAAGGCAAACTGGGTTAGCTCAAGATATAATAAAAGTATGTTGCGCTATCAACTTTCTAAAGTTATAAAGAATCTTACTAGAAATGAGAATTTGTTAGTTTTCTATAATTGCACTTGGACCGATTTAAAACATAGTATTTAATTGTTCTGCATTTGGTAATTTTGTGTCATAAATTACTACTTTTTCTACTATTTATCAACTTAACTATTGTAAAGCTGGACAACTCCATTTTTGTTTTTGAAGAAACAAAGCTGTAACTATTTTAATTAGTTTACTTTTTTGTCTATACAGCCTTGAGCCTCAGTTTGTTCAAAATTGCACAGTTGTAAAACATTTTTTGACTGAAGAGAAGAATGAAGATCAGTATAAAGCTCTTTAATTTGTCCAGTGGGACAACAAAAACGACTACAAACATGTTCAATATGCAGCCTTTACATTGATTTATTTGTACAGTGTTTTAAAAGTTGTAGTGTGCTTGGCATCATACAGTCTTTTGTACCTGCAGTAACTCCCCATCATGCAATGCCTGAGTATCAATCATAGCCAGTTCCTCGTCATTCACCCATTCATCCTCCACCGGTGGATTGACAGGTTTGCGAGCTGGAGTCTGTGCAGTGTTTAAAGTACTTGGTGTCCCAGACCTTCGAGGGGGGTTGAATGTCTTATTTACACAGGGGGAAGCCTCTGAGCTCAGATGGAGGAGAGGTGGTGGAGACGGGATATGAGACAGATAGTCCACAGCTTTCCTCCTCTTCGTGCTAATAGGGTCTTTCTCTGTCGAACAGTTTGCTGCAGGAGGTTTCCTGCTCACAGGTGTGAAGGATCCAAGGCTTCGGTCCAGCTGCTGAGGAGTCCCCTTCATAAAAATTACACATTTTTAGTTTTTAATTAATATGAAGTGAGCGCAAATGCATCAAAAGAGCAAGTACATGAACTCACCATGATTCTTGTGTCCTCTCTTCTGACCGCTGTAAACGCTGGGGTTCGTGTTTGCAGCGCTGGAGAGGAGATGGACCTCAGACCATCAGATCTGACTAAATGTGAAAGCTTCTCTTCAGCAATTAGAAAGAAGTTTTCTTGACTCTGAAAACACAAAATGTAATAGTTATGTAATTTCCACATTTTACTACATTTTATTACATCCAAACCAAGGAGGTGGAGAAATGTAAGACAAGAAAGCTTAAGCCCTTATAAATCATCTTTATCAGATCATGTCTGTAAGCAGTTTTTCATCTGTGCTTCATAGAATGTTGATCAAAGTAAGTTTGTCTCTTTCCAAGTGTGAAATTAAGGTATATAATACATTTGAGAGGTCAGAATGAAAGGCCACACTGTTTTGAAGGATGTCAGCTGCTTTACAGATTTGGCAATTCACTACTGTACCTTGACAAGGTTTTTGTTTTGGCTGAGTGATTCCTGTATATGACCTTCCTTGGGGTTTGTTGAGAAGATGGTCATATCTCCAGCGTACACAACAGGAGTGGGAAATGTGGATTGACCTCTCAGCTGCAAGTTGCTGAGAGCCAACAGGAGATGTGGTTTTACCAAATCCTCTAAGCCAGACTGAGCAAAGCTGCTGAAACAGCGCACTTTAACAAAGTTGAGTCCCCCATCGGCCACATAAAATGCAGGAGAGAAACCTGTGTTCAAAAGCACGGACAATCATTTAGTAAACAATATACTGTAGTTATGGCAGAAACCGTTAGAAGGAAAAATAAAACCTACCCTGTCCATCTATGATACTGATTACATATCCTGTGAGATCAACTTCTCCACACAGCGACTGAAATTTGGGGTTTTGAAGATCCACAAAACGGGTAGAGACCCTCGGTTGAAAACGTGTTGATAACCATTCCCGAGGAGCCTGAATGATATAGAAATATTACATAATAGAAATGATTTCCATCATCTGTCTGACTTTATAAATACTCTTTCTACAATTCAACATGGACACTGAGTTTGTTTCCACAGTACCTGTAGGTCCTGAAACTGGGTTTTCTTTGACCCAGTCAGCTGAACAGCTGTGCTACCTCCATGTTTCTTTCCATCTGAAGTGGAGAGATTATAGGCCTTGTATCGACAGCCTTCCTTCAGTAAAGACTGGAGATCCGAGGAGGGTCGCCAAAGGTTCAACTGGTAAACTAAAAAAGAAAAACACATCATCTTAAACCAGTATTTTGAAAACACAATAGTATATACAACCCTAGAACATCTAAAATGAATAGAAAAAACACACCACTGCTGTGTTGGTCCATGGAGTCAGCAACACAGAGTCTCCACACAGGTGTGACATCTCGCTTGGGACAGCTACCTTCACTGTCCTCTGCGCTTTCTAAAGCTCGTCGGTAGCGATCCTGCATTTCAGCCTGCCTCTTCTCCATCAGAGCACGCCTGTAGCTGCAGAGAGTTTCCATCTGCTGTTCACTCAGATAAGCCTTGGACGCAAGTAAGATAGGCACATAATCAAAGCTCTGTTCATAAGAGATATTATGGGAACAATCCGTGAAGTAAATTTCTTCTTACCTCGAGGTAAGCTGGATCATCCCCCACTGCTTCATAGAGCTCCTCTCCAGCTTGAAGACTTGCGATATCCTGACGACTGATCGTCCGTCTTCTACGTTGAGGTTTGTTATTACCTGAAGATGATCATTCTGTTGAAACTAATTCCATTTCAACCTGTACCCAACACGATGAAATCACAATACCTACCGTTGTCCTCCTTTTCAAATCCGTCTTGAATCTTGGCGAATAGGATCTCCATAGCTTTTTGTTTGTGGCCGTTGTATCGTCTCACCTCCTTCTCTTCGGCGCGAACAGATCGGAAGACAACCCCTCCGTCTGGTTTCCTCTCCATCCACTGCACAATGTGACAAGCATACAGTCAAAGGGGCCATGATGACCCTCCAGGTGAAGCAGTAACAATATATCAATGCAAGACTAAACCCACCTGTATGGGGTAGCTTCTCAGTACGATAATGTCCACACATCCTACTAGACCTCCACTGCTGTACAAACAGGAGACAGGAAGCAGGAATGGCCTTGGATCCTTGTGAAATCCCAGTTTTGTATCCCACCGTGTGGGTCTGCTGCTATTAGCACAAATCTAAACATAAACCACAAATCAGCCAATTTCTATGATTGCCTCGTAGAAAAATAAAGCAACTTGTGCTCAGCTCCCTCTTAAAGTACCTTTAACATGAGAGACTCAGGTGCCTCCAGAGGTGGGCAAGCTTCTTGTGATCCCACCAGCTGAGCCCCATGGATGATCAATTTGCCACCGACAGCCACTCGACCGTTGTGAAGCATGGCGGTCAAAGGTTCATCCAGCTGGGCTTTAATGGCATACCATCCGTCTGTCAGCCACACAACTGCAGATGGATTTTCTACCTTGGCATCGACACCTTGTGGAGTCTTGGTGTCGTTGAAGCTCTGTCTGCTTGGGGAGTGACCCCTGGAGACGACCCCGCAGACACAGAGGACAAGGGTTTTGGCTGCTGTGTCGTCCTTTTCCGTGATCTTTCTCAGAGCCGGCCTGCGAGTGTGGTCCACCTCAACATCATATCTGACACAAGAGGAATTTGGTCAAAATTACATTTACAATTTTAACATTTAATACATACAGTATAATACATTGGATTTTCTTGATTGTATGAATACAACATTAAAATAATATTTGCATGATATGTGCAAAAATTAAATGAATGATATACTTGCACATATTGTGCAACATGAGAACATTTACTTCAACTTACCTGTACTTCAGCTGCAGGAGAACCTGCTCTGGGGTGAGACAGAGGCCGCCCATTGTTTCTGGAAATGATCTTTCCATGGACGCCTGCTTCCACACAACCCATCGGTAGTGATTGCCCACCCAACCCTCACTGATCAGTTTAGGATCCACACCTGGGGTGTCACATAATGCTCTGTGGATAGTTCAGAAAAAGATGATATTCAGTACAATCAGCCTGCAAGACACACCTCGTTGCACAAAGATTAGGCTTTCCATTACAAAGCCAGATTTATACTCAACCAAAAATGAATAATACCTATAAAACTCTTCTTTCCCTGCAGTCCCATCCTTGCAGGGGATCAGCCATCCTCCATCAGCAAGCTGAACACCACCTCCGTCTACAAAAGCTTCCCGTTTGATGAACTGCTTCAAATGGAAGCGAAACGATTCTGCAGTCTCACTGGAGATCTCACACACATGCTGATGAACTCCGTGTCCGTACAGCTGAAGAACAAGAACATGCCCGAAAGCTTTACACGTGACAGTGATCTCATTTTGAACCAAATACAACAGACTCTACATACAACACAGTTCTGGCCTTACCTGTTTTGGGGTGTATCTCGCAGGAGGCCTTCCATTTGATGCAGCCTTTAATGGTATCCTCGCCACTCCTGAGGTTTTGGTGAGAAACAAACTTCCCGGCAAAGGTCGAATGGTCTGTCGCTTCTTTTTCCTGATCCTCATGTCTTGCATATCTCGTGCCAGCTCTACATTATGAAGATTCTGAAATACCTCTGTGGACCATAAATACATCATCAGTTTACCTATGGTATGCGGGGTTATTTACAGTGCCGACTTTGTCCAAAGAGCTTACTGCACCTTGGCTTCTGGACAATGTGTCCTCCACATGTGATGTCTCTGCAGCAGAGTCCTCTGATCCACAGCCAACCGGGAGGTTTTTGTTATTCATCAGATTATCATTTGTATTGTGAGCCAATGCCACTGTCTCAATGTCTTTGCTTTTATCAGCAGTTAATTCTGAAGCGCTTTGTTTTTTGTGTGTGGGCGGTACGTAAGTGTTTCTGTTAAAGGGCGTTACAAAGAGATGGTGGTGTTTGTCCTCCTTTTCCTCCACCTGTGGTTTAGCGGCGCTCTCCTGGACAAAAGGTCTTTGTTTTTTGAAAGGTGGAACAAAAGCAGGTGTTCTTATGTTGTCCTTGAGCATTGTATTCCTGCGGCTCTCCGTCTTTGTGTTGGTGAGGAAAGGAGGAACAAACGCTGGCTTCCCTGAGTGTACTGATCTGCTTTCTTCTGGGGTTGAGTATTGTGTCGGTGTTGTATTGTGTAATCTGGTTTCCACATAGTTGTTTCCATTGCTGCAACACAAAAACATTTGTCACAAAGAGCTGAAAAACAGTGTCATCTGCTTGAAATCATGGCCAAGAAATCACAGGCCACTTACGTGTGTGGCCTCGTGATGTTTGGATGGAGAGAGACGCTGTACTTGAAAATCCTTCGGTCTTTCATTACACCTTCATTAAGAAACAGTTCAATTAACTTACAAGCCAAAATAAGTATTCTTGAGCCAACGCGTTACAGTGCTAGCGATTTACCATTTGGACAACTTTTCTCCGGATGGAGTGTTGAACTTCTTGGACCATCAACAGTTCTGTCGAATTCTTCCAGTAATCGTCTTTTTAGAGGGGGCTGACCTACAACATTTCACAACAGTAAGGAATCCATGATTAACAGTCCTGCTTGTAACAGAGCATCACATCTTATGGTTATTAATATACAAGCCTTAGCGTTCATTTCAAAATGATGGTTTATTTGAAAAGGGGGAACAATATATTTAAATATCCATTGTAGATGGCAGTGAAATAACTTTGTTAGCAAATAATTCATTACACTACATTACATTTCATTTAGCTGACGCTTTTATCCAAAGCGACTTACAATAAGTGCATTCTACGGTTACAGTTTCAATAAGACCTGGAGACAATCTGTGCAGCATTAACACATTATACAACTTAAAGGTCTGAGTAATAAACACTTACCAGTAATATCTGGGTCCTCTATGGATCTTTTCCCTGTCCCCTGTTGTTCCGCTACAACATTTTCTAAAGTCATTGAGAGACTTTGGCTCGCTAGACCTTCGTCCTCTAACAAAGCCTTGGTGCAGTCCAGAGCTTCCTGGGCAAACAACCTCTGCTGGGTTTCAGTGCAGCCGCTTAGGTTAAGTGACTGAAAGTTTAGCGCTGAAGACGCCTGTGGCCTTTTGACCTTAGATCCCTGTATGCTGCTTGTCTGCTGTATTTTATAGTCCAACATAGCTGACACTTCCTCGACAGGGCCGTCATGGAGGTTGCCCGATACTGTGGGGGTCATTTGGCCTTCTTTTACCCTAAATGCTTCTGCATGGGCCTGGTCTTTGATAAAAATGCAACCAGATACGCTTGGATGTTGAGGAGATTCATTTTCATGGTCCATCTCTTGCAAAGAGGATAACGATTCAACTACTTGAGGGACACTAAACATGTCTGTGTCACGGACTGTGGTGGGACTACACGGTATTTTCACACCTTTCACTTCTGATAGATCTGACTTACGGATGTCATGTGGGCTTGTTGAGTTTAAATAATGACATTCAACATCAGCAAAATCTGTCAAAAGGTGTTTTGCTTCCAACAGATGTTTCTGTGACACATGGACTTTTGCTCCCCGTGCAGTTGAGAAACCACAATGTATTTTCTCTGTAACTTCAACATTGTCTTGTGTCTTGTTGTTGCTCCTTGTGTCTGTGACAGCTGGGATCTCTGCATTGAAACTGATGTCACTGAAGAGAGCTTTTGCCTTCTGGAGGGCCTCAGAGGAAAATGCAACTCGCTTCCCACTGGCTGCAAGAAATCCACTATTCCTGGCTGTTGGACCAGGAACCGGCATTTTGGAAGGGGTTGGTTTTACAAAGCTTGTATTCTCAACTTCATCACATTCACTGAACAGAGTTTTTGCTTTCTTTAGGGCTGCAGATGAAATAGCAACTCCTTTGCCACTGGCAGTCTGAAATCCACCGTTCTGTGGTGGAAAGGTGTTTTCTCTTTGTTTCAGCGGTTTGTTTGGGTCCTCAAACGTAGCACTTTCATTCAACAGAGACTTTGCTTTTCTGGCTGTTGGACCAGGAACTGGCATTTTGGAAGGGATTGGTTTTACAAAGCTTGTATTCTCAACTTCATCACATTCACTCAACAATAACTTTCCTTTCTTGAGAGCTGCGGATGAAATGGCCACTCCTTTGCCACTGGCGGTCTGAAATCCACCACTTTTAAGTGGTAAAACTTGAATTGGATTGCAGAGACGGCTGGTTCCTAAAGCATCCCCTTTTCTTTTCAGTTGCTTGTTCCCGTTCTCGAGTGAAGGAATGTCATTCAAGAGACGCGCTGCTTTTTTTTGTGCATCAGCTGACATGGGCGCTTTGTTACCTCCGGCTGTACAAAATCCACCACCATTGCTCAGTTCATGGTTGGTAGAGGAGCCAATATTCTTTGATGTTGTGCATGAGAGAGATGAAAGTGCCTTTGCAGTCGGATACGGGTTTAAACGGAAAGAGGCTGCATTTGTAAAAGCCAGTGTTTTTGTAAAATTGGGTGTCTCCTCGTTATGCTGTACAACCTCCGTTTGGTGCACAGCAGGTCTTGCAGTCACATTTTCAAACTCACTAATTGGCTCTTTAGACCAGTTTACTTTCATCCCTTGAACTTCACATTTTGGAAGGGTTTCCTTATGGCTGACACTTCCAGGCAAGGCTTCTGTGCTCTTTTTGCCAGCGTTACTGTCGATTGCATCACAGTCTCCGAAGAGAGCCTCTGCCTCTTGCATAGCTTTTGCTGAAACAGAAATCCCTTTTCCACTGGCCATCTGGCACCCACTTCGACACGCGGTTGTGTCCCTTTTGCTGTTTATCAAACTTTTTGCAGCGTCTCCATCTCTAATGCCTGTGACCTGTCTGTTTGTGTTGGAAAAACAGGCTTGAGCCCCCCCCTCAGTATTGCCACCACAACCTGTGAACATAGACTCATCCTCTTTATAATGTAGAAAGTTACTCGTAGGATTATCCACACTGCGCCTGAACTTCCTTTTAGCATCAGTTTCGCTGCTTTGCTTGTCCGGTGGCGTTTGACTCGGCACAAGATTCTCCTCCAAATCTGCAAACAAAGCTTTGGCTTTGCTCAGACACTTTTTCGAAACTCTCAAAACATTTCCACCTGGGGTCTTAAATCCCATCCCAAGATTTGAAGAGTTTTTGTTCTGCAGCTCGTCCCCAACTGACATAATACTTCTACTGCCTTCGGAGATGTGCTTTGAAGAGGTAGACGCCTCTTCAGGAGAGGAATCTTCTTTTTCCACTGCGCTTGACAATGACAAACCTTTGGAATTACTTGTGACGCCAGATGTTTCACAGTTTGTTTTACCATCTGATGTGGAGGTCATTTTGTCCGGCATCACAGTTGGCGCCAGGTGCTTTTCAGCTTCTGAACTAAAACTGTCATCAAAATCGATACCCGAAAGAAAATCCGGGTCAAGTTCTTTGTCAACTTTTAGGGGAGAGGCGGCATTATCTTGACAGTTTTGTTTCGGCTTTTCAGTTTTAAACTGTGTGAATTCAAACTGGCTCTCTGCTTCTTCCAAGAGAGTGCACAGCTCAGTCACATCAGCTTTTTGTGAAGCTGTTAACTGGCAACGGATATCCTCATTTGTTTCACGTGAAGAAAATGGCTGGTTCGAGTTAGTGGTTGGACTTTTCACTGATCCGTGACTAGCGCTTCTTTCATCTTTAGTGCTGTGGGCACATTTGGTGGGCTGGTCACTTGAAGTTGTTTCCCCTTCTGTCTCAGCAAAGAGACGCTTGGCTCTTTCCAGGTTGGATGAAGAAATGCGTATACCCTTATTTGAAGCAGTTGTGAATCCTGATGGATGGACGAAAGGATGTGAAACTGTTTTCTCTGGCAGATTGCCACGAGCTTGACCATTAACCGAAATACAATTAAGGTTATTGACAGCTTCTTTTGCACTGCCTGGTCGTTGTGCTGATGTGCTCTCTATGTGCTGCTCACTCTCCCTGCCAGGGCCCAGTGTCTGGCTTTCCCCGATTGCACTGGACCACTTGGCATCCATTTCGGCTGCTTGTAAAATATCATCCAAATGGGCTTTCCTGTTCCCATTATTTGTAGATGTGACAGGAGCGGGCCTTTGATTACTGGTCCACTGTAGACCATTGATCTCTGAGCTGGGAAGAACAAACGATGGTGCAGTCCCTTGAGCGCTATCTGCAATAGCAGACTGGAATCCACTGTCACTTATTGTTCCCTCATTGATTGGGTTATTTTGATGAGCGGTAGAAACCTGTCTTCTGTCCCCGGCGCCATCGCAGTCATGGTGAGGGTTTGCTTGCATTGCTTTCTGCTTCACTCGCTTCATGGCTGACAGACAAGTTGATGGAGAGAAACCGTTTCCAGGAGTATCCTCTGCTACTTTACTCAGTTTACAGGGGTTGGACATTTGACTGAACTCTTGAGCAAAATCTTTGCAAAGCTGCGACATGTCAAGATCCTGGACTTTTTGTTGTACAGAAGGACGTAGATTTACGCCAACAAGATTTCCCTGTCTTTGCATCTCATTCATCCCGACACTGCAACGGTCTGCTTTGTCTGGGGCTTTCAACTGCTTCACATTAACTTCTTGTCCTGAAAAAGCATCATAAAAAAAAAAAGATAAATTCAGTTATTGTAGAGAAGGGGCTTTCATAAAGTTAATACATCATCTATTATCATATTATTACACTTAAAATGCATTAGAAATGTGTTACCAGAATCTGGAACTGCTGGTGATGAGTCCATCCTCCGACACGGAGTTTCTTTTCCTTGAACTTGCAGTTTTGGGGTCTTAACAGTGTAAACAAATGTTCTCTTTTTCTTGGTAAATCCAGAGTCTATAAGTGGCCTGGCTATTAGCTGCCCAGAGTCAGAGTCATGGTGCAGTTGTTCTGTTGACATAGTGTTTTCTACTTGTACAGCAGGACTATTATTAAGGCAAGAAGTACTCACAGTACAAGGTGGGAGCTCAGATAAACTCAACGGAGACCACTGGGTGATTCCACTATCTACAGTTTTCACCGGTGGGAGTGAGGGAAGCCGGCCAGGTTCCTGATCGACTGTTCTCTGATCACTGGATGCAGCATTGTTTGTTGATGAGACGTCCGTAGAGCTGCAGCCATGTTCTTTTGTTGGAATGATATGCTTTTTTTTTATTCTGTCAGTTTTCACTTTCCTCAGCGCTGAGCTACTGTTGGTGAAAAATATAGAGAGAACATTTTCAGCTCCATCAAGAACACCTGCTACTGTTCTGCGAATTTCTCCATCCTCAATAGCATCCGGTAGTGTCTGTTTCCAAACAAGGTCACTCTGATTCAGTGAACTCTGGGGGGAGTTGTGGGACTCTGGATGATGAACCGCCTCTGGGGAAGCAACGCCTGTTGAAGACAGACAAGGAATAAGTATAATGTTGCATTATGCATCTAAAAGCCTGTGCAATGGAAAATATGTTGTAATTCATATTCAGAGCGACTGCACCATCTTAGATATAAGGACACTGTAATGAAAAAACACCGTACCTTGGAGGACGGTAGGTACGTCTTTGTTTTTGGGCGACACCACTCTAACTCTGGATGCATTTGACAGAGAGGGGAAAAGCTTCCGTACAAACTAAGAGAAAAAAACAGAAGCAATGTTAATTGTCACACCGGCTTATTCCTTATGTTTACTGTACACTGGGAACAAGATCGGCACCCTCCAATTTAGAGTAAGAATCCCAGAACAGGTACATGACTCCTCTCCCTGTAGTTTAGGTGGGAGGGCGGGATGGGTTAATGTTTCGGAGGCCAGATATGGGTCTGTGTGTGCTTTAATGAAGTGTTTCTGTGTGTGTGCATGTTGGGATGTTTTTGTATACCACCTGGGAAATTAATTTGAGTTATACAAATATAAAATACATACATTTATGTTAAACTTCTGCCTTTGTTCTTCATCTTGATCCCTTATCCATTGACATTTCATATAATATGAGGTGGATAATTTGTAGTGTCAATATATTCCATCTTTTACAAATAATGAAATATAGAATAAGCAGAATTCTAACTATTATCTTCCATTCTACAAATTGGAGATATATATATTTTGCATGTTCGGGCTGGACTCACCACAACATTTTTTTCTGCAGAAACACTCACTGGCCAGGGACTCTCATCATGTTTAGCTATAATATTGAGAAGACACACATATTTAACAATTCACATATCTAGATTTCAAAAGCAAACAAATGAACACCAGTTGTGTAATTTACTTACACAAAATTAGGGTGGATGGTACAGCTGGTGGAGTATTCAGAGAACTGGTCCATGACATATCAGGATGAAGCTGTGCCCCGAGACTTTCAGATATTTGCTTGTCATAGCTGACCTATATCATTAAAAAAACAAAAAGAAGAGGGGAAACCATAATGTTATCAATTCCTTCACATTTACATGCTGACATTTGCTCCAAAAAAGCTAACACCACTGTTATATTCAATACACTTACTGGGGATTTGAGTGGGGTGTGAAGCAGATCTGTGCATGTGACAACAGCAAACAAATTAACCAGAGATGATTACATATTCATTTTCCAGATGTAATTCAAACTGATGAAATATAGATACATTTACAGCTCACCAAAACGGTCCTGATGAAAACCTCCATTATTTGGACCTGGGATCCTATAAAGACCACAATAGACATCACAAACTGCCAACAGCAGTAACAATACAAGTAACTTTGGCACAATGACATTCAAATTATCTCTATAAATACTGAATTAAAATGTATGGGAAAATATTTTCGTTATGAAAATAGTCTGAGTATTTTGCTAAAGAACAATTATTTTCCATAGCAAAGACAGTCAAGTCTCCAAGTTGTTGCACTCACCCCTCTTTTGACATCTGGAAGAAATATGGACTTTGGGTTGTCGTCCATGGCAATGTTTCCTTTTCTAAGTGGTACCACAGAGATGCATAATTTTTAGATGCAACGTCAACAAGCTCCTCAATGCAGACACAAGTAGATTACTACAATTTACAACAATTCATAATGTTGCACGCAGACATCCTTATTGTTGTTGTGCTTAGCACGAGTGCATGTATTAGAAATAAAATAACTTAAATACATAAATACATGCAGCACAGTCACACTTTAATCAAACATAACCTTGCTCACCAGTGAACGACTGCTCCTCCTCAGTTTCAGGTGACACAGCTCGACTGTGCCTGAAGACTTTGGGGGTTGAGAACAGCTGACTGTCTACTGCAGTTTTGTCAAAGGGGGCTTTAAAGTTGGCCTCTTGGTTCCCACACAAGTCCTCTTGATCAGAGACATTTCCCTCAGCGAACATTTGAGATGTCAGTGCCTCAAACCAGTCGGGATCCAAGGGTCCCAGCGCTATATTAAAAAAATGAATAATGATATATGTGTGTGTCTGTTGTGATCGCACAAAAAACACCATTATTTGATTATGCTGCTGGATTTAAAGGATTAGACACATCAGGAACATCTGTACAATGTGAAACATTACAACAGTCCTGCAACCCTCCTGGGGCCTGTTGCACAAAAGTAGAATTAAGACATCCGGGATAAATGACTCAGCTGAGCTCAATGAAGCCAAAACATGTGCGTCCAGGCTTAATTGGTTGCACAAAGACCAAGCCAGGATGAGCAGACACGGATTCATTAAGCCAGGTGAAACCAATCCTGGATAGGTGCGCGCTCACGGCTCACTCAAATAGACCCCGCCACAGATCACAGATTAACTGATTTACCATGGCAACTAGAGCCGCGTACTTTTCCCCGTCGGAAGCACAAATCCTCATGGAGGCATACGAGGAGGTAAAAGATATAATTAAGAAGAAAGGCAACACCGCCACAGTGATAAAGCAAAGAGAAAAAGCGTGGCAAAGTATTGCAGACCGCCTGAATGCGTAAGTAGTGCACAATTACACACTCACCGCTCCGCTGAAACATCACAATTACAATTCAAATATTTAATTCACATCTCCAAAAATGCAGTTGTACTGTAATTATGAAACGGTTAAATTTTTAATTGAAATGCACTGCAGATATGAGTGAAATTGTGTAAAGTAACTCCATCACACTGTATAAAGCTATGATAAATTATTATTAAAGCCTTACATTATTATTTAACGTTACTACGCTCAGTACGGTTTAATCTTAGCCGTTGTACTCTGCTTCTTATGTTGTCGTTTTTTTGTGTTTCTCCTGCTTTCATTAATGTAAAGCTGCTTTGACAGAATGAAACAATTGTGAAAAGTGCTATATAAATAAAATGTAATTGAATAAATAGATGAGCTATAATAATAATCACTTTAATTTATATAGCGCCTTTCAAAGGACCCAAGGTCGGTTGCTCACTGCACTGCAAAAATGTCTTTCTTACTTAGTATTTTTGTCTTGTTTTCAGTTAAAAAAAAATATCAAAAAAAAATCTTAAATATTTTCTTGAGCAAAATTACCTAGGAAAATAAGCAAAAAAATCTGCCAGTGAAACGAGAACTTTTCTAAAATTAAGTGTTTATGGAAAAAGTAAACTTATTTCAAGAGAATTTGTATTATATTGACAGATTTTTTATTTGTTTGCTTGTTTTAAGCACACATTTACTTAAAGTTTATATTTTTTGTCTAAACTATACTTATTTTGCTAGGTCATTTAGCAAATCAAGAAAATACATCTTTATTTAAGTTATTTTTTTTTTTTTTTTGATATCTTTACTGAAAACAAGACAAAAATACCAAGTAATTTTTTGCAGTGTGACTCCATTAAATGTGTGTGTGTGTGTGTGTGTAGATTAAACATGAACGGGCCAAAACGGACATGGCAGCAGGTCAAAATCAAATACAAGAACATTCTGCAGAATGGTATGGTCCCTGACTAATATTTAACAAAGCACAAGCATATATTGTACCCAGAAGGTGCCTGCTCACACATTGTCTGTACTGTTTTAGCAGTGAAAAAGAATACCCACAGACAAGGCACGGGTGGTGGGTCACCAAAGGCTGACCTTACCCCAGCAGAGGACATGGCCTTGGAGCTAAATAAAGGCAGGCCCGTCTTAGAGGGGATCCCTGGGGGGAAAGAGACGAGCATAGGTTCCTCCCAAGATGCCACCCGCTTCATTCAAGGTATGTCCTTCCATCTCTACATGGGATACAACCACATTCATATTGAATCAATTTGGACTGTCTGACTTTGGTTTACCTATTGCCTTGCAGTGTCTGGCAGCACTGTGTTCCTGTTAGAGCCACCAGCACAAGCACCAGACGATGCTGATCCAGTGAGTACTCCATCAAAGGCATACTGTAGGCCTGGCATGTCTTGTCTACTAGCTTCAATATGAATCCAATTAAATGTGATAGGGTGAAGGCCCCAGTGCAGCAGCAACAGCACATGATGGAGACGATGATGAGGAGGAGACCATCTCTCTGGATTCCAGAAGGCATGAGGTATCATGTTAAGACTGTGAAAGTACTATTTACTCTACAATGGTGAGGAGTCCTCATCAAAATCAAAAAATCTAATTTCTTTTACAGGACCCAGATGCTATACAGTGGGAAAACCAGCCTGGCAACATAGTGCGTATTAATAAAAGGACACCACATCCTGCCAAATTCCAGCTGCGCTAATTGTATTCACAGAGCTCACAAGCTATCAGAAAGTTGTATGGCAACCACCTCCGGCGCCAAATAGAACTGGCAGACATAGACATTCAGTACAAGAAGAA
This sequence comes from Cottus gobio, assembly GCA_023566465.1. Classification (NCBI taxonomy): domain Eukaryota; kingdom Metazoa; phylum Chordata; class Actinopteri; order Perciformes; family Cottidae; genus Cottus; species Cottus gobio. The sequence continues at coordinate 10,295,627 of CM042220.1, forward strand.
AAAGATGGAAAATCTTGCACTGGAGTCCGAAATAAAAAAGAGGACAATTAGGAAACTGGACCTTGAAATAAAAAAACTTGAGAGGGAGGTGAGATATGCCTTCAATGTACACTGTATGCTAACTGTAACACAAATGTATTAATCATTATTTTTCTTTCCTCCCCCAGCTCCAAGAAGATGACACAGCTCAAAATAAAAATTAGGTATATTCTCGTAAAGTCAAGTGAGCCATGACATATGAGCACTTATTGTGAGCACACGGGACGGTGGCATCTTTCTAAGGTTTTTTTATTTATTTTCCCAGCAATCAGTACAACCAAGTCATCGTTATAAGGCATCGCCCTCTTTTGCCCACCCCCCCAGCACCAGGTGTGGCCACTAGCCTATATGAAGGCCCAAAATTGTGTGTTCCTTTCTGCTCTGACAATGGCATGCCCATTCGTGCGAGATGTGGTGGATGAAGAAGCACTTGTGCTGAGGAGAGCCTTCAGGCGAGAAAGGGTCTTCAGGGACCGGCTGCAATACAAGGCTGCAGGGAGGCTACTGCATCCATTCATTTGTCTGTTCAGTTGATGTGTATGGATTTGTCCTGCATTTATTTTAGTGTGCAGACATGCAGGGTGTGTTATATACAGACCTTTGAATGTGTATGTATCATTTTGTATAATATGCTTGGATTCTGTGCTTTCCATCTTGTAGAGTCACTGTGACTTCAGTTTCGAAAGGAGCTGATGGTTTACCTGCTTTGTTTTGTCCTCCTTCAATAAAGGAACATAATGTTACACATTGTGTTTTTATATTCATATGGAATGTGTATTTGTTTATATGACAGAGTACTAGGGCCACACTGAAGAAAAAGGATAAAGTCATAAATTTATGAGGCTGGTTCTTTCTGCAGAAAAGCTACATATTGTTTTTACAGTTTTGATACTTATGACAATGTGATACTTAATATTCTGGCACATCAGCATGTCTTTGTTTATGAAACCATACTGAAGTACAATTTCACGAAATGCCCCACATCTGTCATTTTAACAACTGTCCTCCTTTAAAACAACTGGTTACAATATTATGACTTTTTTTTTTCCCTCTGTGGCCCTAATATTCTATCATTTTATATATAGCCTTATAGTCTATGGGAAACTGTAAATTATCTAATGATAGCAACATCATCTAAAACATTTTTTATCCAAAATCATTGAAATTAATGATCACAAACGTTTAAATAATGACAGTGGGTCTAGTTATGTGTGATAACAATGTATAGTGAGCAGTGAAATAACTATTGGTTTCCATTTGTGGTGACTGCTGACTGACATTAGGGATGAGATTAAATAGATCCTGGAATTTAGCCTGGTCTGGAGCAGGCTAGCTCCACAGAATAAATCTCCATGGTAATTTATACCATAACATATCCTCCTGCCCCCTATCCATATTTAGTGCAACCGGATTACGGATCAATTGAGCCAGGATCACCAAGATATCCTGGCTTAATCCCTTATCCTAGTTTTGTGCAACAGGCCCCTGGTGTAGTTTATCATGTTTGTTTTATTGTGACGAAAACAGAGACGTCTTACCTTTCCAGATGTCATCTTTATACGTCTCGTACATGTTTTTAGAGGTTAAATCCATTCCAGGTGATTTAAGTAACCCCTCAAGTTTGTTATGTGGCCAACCTGAGGAGACAGGTTAAACACGTGAAACTCATCTCAGTCCACGTTAGCTAGCTTTCATCTGAAAGAAGCGATACATTCCTCGGGGCAGCTAGCTAGCTGCTATCGTTAATCAACTTCATTAGTTAGCTTACGTGAACGTCCGGGAACTCAACGTGATACTAAACATACTTTAAACAAGATGTGGACAAAGTAACGTTTGGCTAACGTTAGATTCACAACCATAGCAAATGTGATAGCTGGTTGCCAACGCCTAGAAAACCCCTAACTAACTAACTAACTCTACCGCATCATCGACTGCTAAAGTCACACGTTCACAAAAATAAACCAGACAGCAAAATAGATGCAACTAGCTAACTACTTTTGAAGCGAACGTTATTCTAACTCACCATGGCGGCGTAGTGTTGGCTTTCATGTCTCAATATCGTGAACTCTTGACATACTGTTAACGACAATGCACAAAACCACGATATACAATGATAAAGAAGTTTTAATAACGTTCAATCTGCTAGCTAGTTTGCCCTCCTTAGAAAACAAACCTCGCGCGCCGCACAACGGAACTAAAGTCTAACTTCAAAATAAGAGTCCTGTTAGAATTAAATTGTGGAGACTGAAGTCTGATTGTACATGATTTTTAAATAGTGGTCTTATTACATGGATATCAGGATTTTTTGTGATAGTGGGTGGTGATTATATTCAAATCGGTCACATTATCTTAATAACAGATGAACAATATATATTTGAAACTTCACATTCCATTATATCCTAAATTGACCCTTTCAGGCAGGCTTTCCAACTGACCATGGATGTGTTCTTTATACATCTTTGCCTCCTGCCCTGGGTATGAATGCCACTGCCACTGGTGATTTAAATCTACAGCTAACAGACAGCGTTTTCTGTGTGCTGCACAACCTTTAACTCTCATCTGGAGGTAAAATCCAGATGATATCAAATCCCAGTTTATGAAAACAAACAACACACTAAACAATATCACACAAATCACAAAATGAAACCATAGTTAACAAATGTACGTTTTATTTTTTACTGTTACATAAGTGTACAGAACACCACAGTACAGTTCATTGCAAAGGCAGTAGTATTTACAAGGCGAGAAGCTACACAAACAGTTCTTGTGGAATCTTTATAAATAGCTATCCCTTTCCCTCAACATGCAGCTCAAATTGTAAGTTCATAAAAATACAATCTTATGAGTCTGAGCAAAGCCCCCATTGCACTATGTACAATCATTCAGTTAAAATAGTTTTTGTATTTGTTCATAAACATTACTATTACACTTTATAGTACATATCATTTGCAAGCTTGGCAGGTTTAAAGATAAAACAAAATGTTTGGTTTCTATAAATCTAGTCAGATAAATGCATGTTTTTCTATTGCAAATAATATTAGATAATTTACCTAATCTCTAAAAGCTGCACAGTTAAAAGGTACAGTAAGATGTTTCATGTAACAGATAGCCCACACAGCTGCATGTAGTGTAGGTTTGGGAGACGTTACAGTAGTTTTGCAGCATGTCAAAGTAGTTCAATGCAAACAATTTCTGTAAATCAGTATCCATAATTCCATCTGTGATGGTCTTCAGGTTTATGTCACACACTCAAGCACCCACACACACCACAAGCACACACAAACACACACACACGCACACAAAAGACCCACTCACTACTTTAACAAAGTAATAAAGCCTCCCTTTTTCTGTACTAACAATGTTTATGTTTTCCAATGCTATGATATTCAAATACATTCTTTCAGGATACAGTAAAATTCTTCCACTTTTGTGTCGGATTGCACATTTTCCCTTGACAATTAAAACAACATAACTGAAAGAAAATCACTTAGCTTTGGTATGTCATTTGTTAAATGTGAAAGTTGTTGACCTCAGTAGCAAATGGTCGCTTTGTGACAATTTATATTATTAGTGCAATAAAAGCCTAAGTTTCTCATCTTTCTAAAAACAGACAACAGTATTGCTGCACATCTGATGACCTGACTTCATGACATTCTGATGTGCTCTGAGCAGGAAGAGGAAAGGGGGTTTTGGTTATTCCCCGGTGAGAGCAGAGTGCTTGTTATCCACTGAGACGATAGCAGCAGCCCCAAACAGGACTAGAGGCTGGGCAAGGGACAGGTTGCCGTGCAGGAACGGGTGTCAGGCGCTGTCAGACGGTCATCAAAGAGTCGAGCCTGAAACTCTGGCGTCTGGGAGGAACGCCGTGATGGCTCGGTAGCCTTGGGCACGTCGGATCATGTCCCGGATCTCCCCGTTAAGTTCCATCAGCTTGACAGATATTTCTGTCAGGTCCTGTTTTGAGCCCACCAGAGCAAAAGTTCCCGTCTGACCCAAGGTTTGATGTCTAAAGTAGATGTTGAGTAAAGTCTGGACCTCATCCTCAGAGTGGCTGCCAAAGATGTCTTTTGGCCACATTGTTCTGCAATAAAAAATAAAATGTTATTTGTTTCACTGGGGACATACATATGTCTCATACATTCCTCACGTACAGAAAAACAACCCTTTTCTCACCTGCACTCACGAATATAGCGGATGGCCGTCGGAAACCCGTTGTTCTTCAGACACTCGAGGATGGCCTGCACAGCAGCCTCGGATGAGCTGAAGGTGGGCTCAGAGCAGGAGCTCTCACACGCAGCAATCTCATCATTCGTCACGGAGACTGCTGCGACTCTCAGGTTGCTCTTCAACTCGTTTAGCTCTCTGGACATATTTGTCAGCTAAAAGTTTAGAGGGATTCATTATATCATTATATATCATCATATCATTAATGGATTAGAAGGTGGGTGTCTTGGTTCCAAAAAAGAGAGGACAAGCAAATGCATTGTGTACCTACCTCAGGAATAGAGCTTATTGCATGGACCTGTTCGATTAGCTTACAGTAGGACTGAAAAAGCAGCAACAGCTGGAAGTGGAGTTTGTAGAGTCTTTGACAGAGCTCCAGTTGCTGAAAGCAAGAGAAAAGTGGTTGTTGGCAAAAGGCCTTTTCACTGAGGTAGGTTTGTCTTTCTTATGTATTAATCGATACTTTATCGGGTATTGTTCGGCATTTGGTGGATAATACACTCATATAAAGCTACTGGTGAACTACTTGTAAATAGAAGTCAGACCTGCTACAGTTATATATAAGACTTTAAAGTGCTGAAAATAGGATTAAAGTGAGCTAAAATCTTGGTCTTTTTCGGTTTTTAAAAACATTTAAAATAACAAAGAGGAACAAGTCATTCCAACTTACAGCCAGAGATTCCATTTGCTACAAAGCAAGCATGTTACAGGACAGAAAAGAGGTAGGGAAAACAGAGAATCAAAAGACGGGCATGCAACCCCTCACTTTTTCCAATTGAAAGTGGGTGAAAAGTATTAGCACAGGTTTTATTAGCATGCAAAGAGGGAGAAAAGTGAAAGTGAAAGGAAGTGCTGGTAGTCGGCAAGAATGAAAGGATCCCTGTGGAGTTTTTTTTTTTTTACCTCTGTTTCATTTATCTGTGCACGCTCATAAGGACATACATCCACTCCCGCGGGTGACGTGATACAAAGTGCTTGTGATGGGGTCACAATATTCTACTGATCTGCAGGTAATTTATTTTTTTAGATGCAAATGTTTAATGAGGAAGGGGATGTACAAAATGTGTTTTTACTGAACGTAATCATAACTTTTGTTAATAAGAAAACTCCAAAGGGCTCCTTTAATTAAAAAAAGCCAATAAAAACAGCCAAGCAAAGTAACAATTTGGCCTGTTAATTAGCACAATCGCACTCACTTTGGTGGGAATCTCTGAGCTATCAAGTACAAGGTTTTTTTAGTTTCCTTTCCTCAGTTTTAAAGTGAGCGTAATTGTTTACTGCTATATTAAATGCAACTGAGACCTCGCTCACATGCCCAGCAGAGCTGAAAATGATCACAATGCACATGAGGTAATTAATGTGACGTGCGGCAACTCAAGATTGTCAAAAAAGTAAAATTCGTAAAAGTGTGAGAAAATTAGAGGTAACACTCACAGAGCTAAAGTACCACACAGTAATCGTAATGCAGAGAGTACAGCATGAGAAGTCAGTTGAAGTGAAATCTATTTTTCAGTCATTTTTGTAAATCCATTCTTGCAGAATCAACAACCCTTTTTCATTAAAATCATTCAACCTTTTGTGTGTTTGCTCACTGGCTGGATGCATTACACAACAGAACCAAACAAGTATTTTTTTATTATCACTCATGTGATATGACATCATGTCAGAGTTATAGCTCAAATTCCTAAAAAGGTAAGGTTGTACCATGGAAAAAGGTTTTACCTTGTCCTTGTGCTCCGCTGGTTGACTTGTTATCACGCTGCCCTCAGCACTCCTGGGAAAGGTGGCCTTGCAGTTGCTCAACCACTGTGGGTAACAGAGACCACAGAGTCACAGCGTTAACAACTTAGATACAACATACAGGTGACATTCAGACCGGAGGTCACAATATTAAATGTCCTTACAGTGAGAGCTGCCTCTTTTCTGTTGTTGTAAGTGTCCAGATACTCTTGAAGTTCCAACACGCTGAATTTCATCTTTTCCAGGAAACCATGAGACATAATCTGTGAAAATAGAGTTTTTGTTGTTGAATTTGTTCAACTACCACTAACATGTCATTCTGTTAAAAAAAAGATCAGGTTACTCACTGTGTCTGCATCAATAAATAGTGTTGGGCATTCCGAGCATGATGTCAGCATCTGAGAAGACCTTAAAAACTTTGATCCTAATCCTCTCAGGCCATCGCCGAGGTAACTCACAGCATCACAGGTCAACGAACAAAATTTGATTTGGATATTCTGAAAAGCATGAAAAACAGGCTGTCTGTAACACGGTCAACGCCACTCATAGACCATATAAGTGACCTACATTCTGTAATTTTGTTCCCCCTGAAATCCCCCATTGTCAGCTTTGGTCAGTGAAGTGAACCACATCTGGTTAATGGACCTCTGAAGATATTCAAGCTGAAAGCATCTGCAGAGTGCCCTCTATTTGTAATTATTCAGATGTTGTCTGAAAGGAATCTAAAGGTTAATCAGCCACATAACTAATCTTGTCACCCTTTCAGTTGAATTATTCAGTTGCACCAGGCCCACTGTTAATAGCATGCGGGGCAAAGCTGGTCACAAGGCCATGGTGTAATACCTGAAACAGTGAAGAAAACACATGAAAAGTATAGACTGCACAGGATCCATCTGAGTCAGACACAAGCTGGTTGATGTGACTTCGCCAGGCCTCCTCTGCATCATCGCACACCGCTGGTTGGAAAGCCGCGAGGATGGCGGAGAAGAAGGGTGACGGCGGCGGTGAAGATCGGGACTCCAGCATGTCGTCTCTCTCCTCCTCGGTGAGACTGAGAGGACAGAAAGTCGTGTTATCAATGTCATTTGATATCATTTTCAATGATATCAAATCGGAATAATTTTTTTAGAACATTATCTACCATTGTAAAAATGTGAGTAAGTACCTGGGCTCGCAGCTGTCAAGGTCAAGTTCTGCTTTGTAATCAATGTGAACCATGTCCATTAGCAAACTGTCTCCACAGTGAAAGTCAAGGGGTAGTTCACTGATGGAGAGAGAGAGGTCGTCCTCGTGGACATCCACGTCTTCTTCCTCTTGTGACACCTCATGCTAAAAAGAACAGAGGGAGGACACACGCTTTCTCAGCAACTGGCTACGTTAGCTAGTCGTAAACAAACACTGAGACAGGATGCAGTGAAGCTTATAATGAACTGAAATGTGTTCCCTATGTTAGACTTAATTATTATACAGATAATTGCGTGGGTAAAATGGACACACTAACCTTGGTGTGGGACCCTATGGACACTCCTTGTGCTGTTCTCTTTCATTTGGTAAATTTAATGTGCATAAATTGGGCCAATCAAATAGATTATAAAATAATTTCATTAAGCCAGCATTTGTGGCCCAGCACACTCTTGTTTTGGGGCAGGCAATGTGTAAACCTTTCTTGACCTCCCACATGCCAAGAGTTTTTAGTTGTTGCTTAGAGCCACCCACACAGGAGCAATAGGTATACACATTGCCTTAAACAGACAGACACAGAAAGAAAGAGATTGTTTTTCTTCTATTGCTGGCTACGACCCCCTGACACTGCCACGATTAAAATAAGGCACAAACTAGCCCATAGCCCAAAGCGCATAGATTGCCTGCTTGCAGGTTTTAGTTCATTCTCTTTTAGCATGCAACCAATGAAATATCAAGAAAAGGCTGGCTCATGCACTACTCTGAAGAGGGGAAATGTAGAAAAGTCACATCGCCACAAAATAATACTTTACATAGACTGAACCCAAAGCACATAAAACATCCAAGACACTTCACAAGAAAAGATGCAACAGAATAGATCCCTATTTGGCGAAATTAGTGAAGAACTCGAATATGGAGTTGCGATAGGAATTAGTAGTTCCCAGTATCTCAGACACTCTGAAGCCCTTATTCACCCGCTGCTTCGAGTCCTCTGGCAGTTGGACATCGAAACTAGGATTTTTGGTGTTCAGGGGAGTTGAATCAGCTGAAGAGGTATCAAAAAAGGCAGAGGGAGAGTCCCTGCTACTGATCTCTGGTGTTGGAGAGAGGCTGACCATCTGCAAGAGAGAGAAAGTCAAATCTGTCAAAATCTTCTCAATAAACATAAAAGTTTTTCAGAAACAAGAAAAAAGCAGAGCTCAAAGCAACTGTTACGCTGCAAAGTCAACATTTCTGAATTAGATGTTAGCACCGACAGTGGAAGACTGGAGAACCAATCAGGAACAAGAGGAATGGGATGACAGCTGTTTGGACACATGGGCTTTCCACAAACTTGAGCTAATATTGCAAGAGGACCAGTGGTCGTGGGATCACAGAAAGATGATGCAAATATTTAAAGCTCTGCTCGCAGCCCCTGGATACTGCAGTGTTCCTTAAAGCCTACAATTTATGCTGGGCAAACAAACTGCATGTCGAAAATGCATTTAATATTTTTAGAGATTCAAAAATGTGATCCTGTGGTTGGAAAAGCTGAATGATCATTAACGTCGAAAGGTCTCACCTACTTGAGAGCATGAATGTGCTCAGCAAATTTAATTATGAGATGTCTTGTGTGCAATGTTGACAATAACCTGAGGGTGGCACAAGAGGAGAGCTCATGGACTGTCCACGATCAAAATTATTTATCCTCTGAATGCCTTAAATTACTTTCATCTGCCAATATGTTTTGTTAGGGATTATGGCTGAAATCAATATCATGATACTGATAAACGGGTTTTAACAAGTAAAATGTCAGACTTTTAAGATGTTTTAAATACCACATCTAGGGATGCAACGATACCACTTTTTACAAACCGATACGAGTACGAGTATTTTTATTTGTGTACTTTCCGATACCGAGTACCGATACCGATACTTCTTAGATTTGGTCTCCATGAAAGTGCAATTCATTTGGAGGCAGATTTTATTTTATCCTCTGCAGATTATGTCAAGCCTATAGTACAAAATTAACAGAAGGCTATCCCAAGCTTTAAACTTCTTGTGGAAGTCCCTCTAATGTCGGACCATAAAACGCCCCCGTGTCCGGGTTCATAATATTAGGGATCGAGCAATTATATAGGAAGCTGTGTTCCAAGTTATGTTTCCGGTGCTTTTATTGTGGAGGGAGAAACGGAAAGGAAAAGAGGAGTGGAATTGTGGGATATACGTGTGTGAAGGAGATAAAAAAGTGGTTCAAGTTACCCTGCAGCGTGTTTTCATTTTATTAGAATTACAAATATAGACACACAACAGACACTCGGCTACAATAATATCATCCGTAGCCGCACAACAGCGTCTGAATGAGGCCGCTGCCAGCGCTACTTCAGGTGGACCAGCAGCCGTTTGATTCAAACCGGCAGGACGGCAGTCATTTTTTACTGTGTGAACACGACGCACATTACTCTACACACCTTGCTGCAAGTGCCGCAAGAGAGCGACGAAAGAGCCGTATGCGGCTCTGGATCACGGGTTGCCGACCCCTGCCCTAGACGTTGAAGTCAGGTAGGACAACAAATCTTTTTCTCCACAAAGCGCGACCAGTTTGTTGTAGTGAAATACTGTTGAGTGGTATCGGTTCTTGGTATCGGCAATTGAAAACGAATACGAGTATTTTAACGCAGTATCGGCCCCGATCGGTATCGGTGCATCCCTAACCACATCATATGGAAATTATGTTTTACTCCACAAAAAAGGACTGAACAGCTGTTGGTTAATTATGTCCCCCGAAAGGAAATTCAATAATAGTTTTAATACCTTCAATATCTTTTTTTTTAGCTAATTACTATGTTTATAGGACTTTTCAAGACCCACAGATACTCTGTGAATCTATTGGCAAACAAACGGTGAACTCACGAGTTGTGATTGGGAGAGTATCTGGCTGGCAATGAGGGAATCTTCCTCAGACGACTCGTCTGAGTCTTCATGGGTGATCTTGCTGAGGCTGGGCATGCTGCTGGACAGCTGACTCTCCTCCAGGGGCTGCAGGTCACTCCGGTCCAGACTGTCCATGGAGCGTCTCCGCACACCCCAGTTGAAGTTGTCCATCGTCTCTCCCTGCAACAGAGAGCAACGTTGAGTTACCAAGTAAGTTCCAAGAAGTGAAGCACAATCAAACACAAACACATGCACACACAAAAACACACCGTATACACACATTCAGGCAACCATGCAGTGCAGGTTCAGGGAGGGGGGGGGGGGGGTCGTCTCTGAGGGAGGGTTTCCCCCTCATAGCTAACAATGGAGGGAATACTGGAGCAATGCATCCTTGCAAAGAGAGTTTCCTCAAACCGCAACCAAAATAGCCACGGTGATGGTGAAACTGGCAGAGAAATGTGGACTTTAAAACACTTTGATATTGTCAGACTTAAATATTTACAGATCTTTAGCCCCTGAGTTTGTCTGTTCCTTGTTTAAAATGCGGAGTGACTTTTCAGCTGCACTCAGCCAACTTCCACATTCCACCAAAGCTCCACATCAACAGATTCGACAAGGGAGAGTTCCTGTGGCGATCAGCCGGATGCCTACCACTGATAGAAAGCAAAGGCTTTGACTTTGCTCTATTAGCTTTCTTTTCTTTTAAAATAAACCATTTGTGATGAAAAACAAAGTTTGTATCTGGGCAAAAAACTTTCATTCAACTTTAAAAACGGTCAGTGTTGCACCTTTGGCGACTATAGCACGTTTTAGTTTTCAGTCCGTCTGAAATTTAAGTAGGCACAGGGAGAACAGCTGACATTGTTTTCCAGTGTGCGAAGACTGCAGCTTTAGATACACAGAGATGTGTTATTCCCACAGATTTGCTGAAAGTGCCAAGATGTTACTGTGGTTTTTAAGCTTGACTAATGCAACAAAGAGATATTCACAATTCAACATGAGGGATGCTAAATTGAACCAGCTAGAGCAACGTTATTGCTGCAAACAACGTGAACGACAATGTGTATCGTCAGCATTTAGGTTTCTGTGTAAATTGACAGAACTGTCTTGAGAGAGTCTAATGTTTTTCTCCTCAAGGTAAACCAACAGAAATGTTAACTGCATGAACTTTTCAAATAAATAAGTTTACATTAGAATAGCCGAAACTGAACACAGTTTCTCCTACTGTGTCTGTAGATGGAGATAACGTCCCGTTTGCAATTACATTTACAGTTCTATGTAGTTGTGACATACTACGAAGTGCGCACACTTTATTTTGTCAAATCGAGTGAGGTCTGTAACGTAAATGAACAGGGAAACCTTTTACTTTAATATAAGTCAGCTGTCCTATGTGATGTCTATGTCTATATGCTAAACTTACTGTGTTTCTAATACTTAATAATGGATATATCTCTCTTAAACTACATGAACATTGCAGAATCTGTTTTGTAAAGTACACGGCATGCAGACACATTTGCTACATCAGTGTGGCAGTTCACTAAATGATCTGCTCAAGCAAACGCTCTTTGAAAGAAAATGTAACATGACTAAACTTACCTGTAGCTCCTAGATAGCACGGACAGGAAAAACAGAAGAAAGAAACCCCATTACTCAGAGCAGGCAGACCTGACCCGGAACAGTATACGAGTGCTCTTTGGAGTAAAATACCTTTGTGCTAATGTCAGTCATGTTGCTTTTTTGTTCCTTTTGCTTCACAAGTCTGACAATGTTGTTTTCAATCAAATGTGCGAGGTGGTGAAAAGGAGAATAAATGAATGTTTCAAATATTTTGCGGTCCTGACACTCACCTCTCCATCTTCAAGCTCCACATCAAGGAAGTCAAAGTCTCTAAAGACTCTGAACTGTTGCTCTGAGGTCGTGTCGTCCATGTTGTCTGGCTCCCGTGTCCCATCATCGGATGACACCAGGCTGGGCTGGTGCTCCATGAGGTCCAGCTCCCCACAACTGGAGAAGATCACCTACAAGAGCAACAAAGGGGCACAAATTAAAAAGGGGCGTGTATGCAAAATATTTAATGCATGATCATGAGGACATAGCCAGCGAGTGTTAACTTTCAGAGAATTGCTAAAATGATGTGTATCTTACCGAAGGATTTTTTGTGAGCCCCACTTCTTGTCCACACAGAGACAATACATTCACCAGTTTTTCCCGCGTTCTTTTCTGCAGCGGGCAAAAGAAAAATATGTTTCACACAAGATACAAATAAAATGAATTTAGGCACCATATAGAGCTATTATCAAATCATCACCTTCCATATTATGAACACTATTCTCAGAAGGAAAGGGAATAAGCGCTCACCTGTGATGACTGAGGCCTCTTCCAGCTGACTGGCACCAGGACGTTGTTGGAAGTGGATCCAGAGGAGGTGGAGGAGGTGCTGCGGGTCACTGCTGTGCTCCTGCTCTTCACATCGAGGCCTGGAGAACGCTGCAGGTCGTCAAAACGCCGACCAATCACTGGCGTCTAACGGCGTGGACGCAAACAAAGAAGATACCAGACAGAAACCTTTATGAGTGAGGGAAAGTTTGAAGAGGAGGAAGTCCCTCTCTGCTTAGTCAATCAATGACTCAGGCTCCATGGCAGTTCCTGTTTGTATCAAGTAAGTTATCAATATTTCATGTTTCATATAATGTATTTTATCAATGTTCCAATTTATACTCCACTCGACATTCTGAATGCGTGAAGCATCTGAGGAAAAATAAACCTTTCCTCTGCTGTATGCCTCAGTCTAAAAATATCAGTGGATTCACACACTGTTGGCTATCCACTAAAAGTCACTGATTCACATACAAAGGACGGCAGCAGAGAGCTGACATCATTTCCTGCCATTCATGAACTGCCCAAATAGCTCCCTGTACAGTTCCCACACATACACCCCTCTGTCTGTATCTTTGACATCACTTTCCAGCTCATGCTTGGTTAATTGTGTTTACCTTTGGAGCTTTCAAGCTAATCTCGAGGGGTTTGGTCAAAAAGAAATATCAGCATTAAGGAAGGGGAAGAAATGGTTCCTTTCCAAAAAGCTTGACACACAAACCTCAACAAGCACCGCACCCTGGAAAATACAGGAAGAAATACCGGGGAAATCAGACAAGCATTAAGCACTCCCCAAGCTGCAGGGACTTTCAGACCAAGAACACGGTGAAAGAGAAAGCGTCTCTTACCTCAGATATGTCAAAGTGGAAATCCAGCGTTTTCCCAGGCAAAGCCTTGGAGGAGCGGTCCCAAACGCGGCTGATGTCCTCATAGGAGAGGACACTCTGTGGGGAGGACGGCTGCACCAAACTGGCCGATCGAGAAACCACCAGCTTCAGGATATTCAATGCTTCCCTCCAATGGACAGTCTATAGATGACACAGACATACACACATCAAGTCACCCGTACACGCAGACAATAACCCACACAACCACACGTTCAGAAAGAAACAACCACACATGTCTTTCTGTGTGTTTTAATGTGGTTCTATTTTTGGAGACAAGTGTTCTAGCAGTAGAAGGAAAGTGGACTCGTGTGAGAATAAGCAGAGGCCGAGCCTGCAGCAGACTGTTTATAGTTTGGGTGTGTCTACAAATTTACTGCACTGACACATGACAGCTTTTTTTCCAATGAACACTCACAAAGGGAACAGGGAACACAAGAGTCTTACTCAGAGCCCGATGCCTAAAGGTTTCCAGTGACCACATCTGACGTAGGTGATCTAAATGTTTTCACTTTACAACCACATATATCTCAACGAGTAAAAGTGTTACCACGTGACTATTAAAAGTATATATATATACAGCCTTTGACTAAAAATCAGTGCAATACATACTGTCACCACATATTTAAACTAATTATCTGCAGTAGGATGTAAAGTCAAACTCACCTGGACAAATTTCTCAATTGTCTTGAGCACCTCCATGTTGAACGGTTTGGCTTGAATTCCCCCCAGGTCCATGTGACTCAGGAGGCTGTAGATGATTTGCAAAAGAGTCTGCTGCATACTGGGGAGACCCTTCTCCAACAGCTGTTACAACATAACAAAATGCATTTCATTAATGTAACACCCTTTGAAAAGCTGTAATGCATAATTAATGCAACCCTTTTACTTCCACTTTGGCAAATATATGATCAGCTGATGCAGCTGGACAAACCTCTGCCATGTAAGTGACCAGGTTGAGGGTGATATCCGAGAAGGCCTCGTGAAGATAGCGACACACCACGTTCACCCAAGAGAAGCAGTCTCGTGTGTAGGAGTGCGTTTTATACAGAGTCATGACGTGAGCAAGGTTGGAGAGCTTCGCGTTCTTCTCCTCGAGGCATACCTACGGACAAAAAGTGCATTCGCTTAAAACACATTATCTTGAAGGGAAAATGAAGAAAGAAATGTCAATGGAGCCAAACCTGGGCTATCTTCTCGGCAACGTCTTGACAGAACTGCGTGGGCCCGTCAAAGTTCTGCACGAGATGTGGGAGCAGGCAGAGAACATTCAAGGGAAAACCTAATGGATGAAACGGACAAATTCATTCAATATTTCACATGAAAATATTCACGTGTGCTGCACAACCTTAAATAGCAGCTTATAGACACCATAAATCGAAGGATATCAACATTCATATAATCTGTCTTAACAACCCCATATCTGTTGTTTCCTACAGTGTACCTATGGCTTGTGACGTGTCCACCACAGGCACCCGTGACACCGGTGTGAGTTGGCAGAAGAGCTGCAGCGTGAGGTCAGTGGTGGACGCGGAGGTGAAGCCCTTCAGCAGCAGCTGCTGGAGCCCAGTGAAGCTGCTCCATTGAAGCTGGCTCTGCAGCTTCTCCAGCTTCTCCCTGTTCTCCTGTTTGTCTAGCGACATGTGACCCAGCAGCTTATTCAGCAGTCTCAAAGACATCTGGTACTCAAACTCAAAGTCCGACTCCATCAGTGACACTGCCACCCAGAAGATGGTGGCCAGCAGGTTGCTGGGGTGGTTGACGTTGGTTGGGTCGTTGATGGTGTCTTTCGACAAGGACGAGCTGCGGGTCTTGGCTAACAAAACCTGCTGTTCACAGGCGTGGATGCGGTCCAGTGTAGCGCTGCGAGGTGGATCAGACCACCTGTCCGCCTCTCCAAACTTCTTGGGAACAGAGGAGCTCCTCTGATGTCGGCTCCTCTCTTCTCTTCTAAGATTGAGCTGCCCTGTGCTCTTCCTGTTGGACAGCAGCTTGAGACTGGTGAGGAAATCTGGAGACGAGGCTCTGCATGAAACCACAAATTATTATTATTATTATTATTATTATTATGTATGAACAATAAAAAAAACTCTTTCAACATAAATATATATACAGGAGACACAAACCTCGTCAAGATGGCCATGAGATCATTGTTCTTGAGACATTCAGCTAAGTTATCCACCACAGATTCCAGTGTCAGTAATACCTCCATCACATAGCCCTGCAAGAGAGAAAAAGACAACTGCAGTTCTGTGGAGGATTTTTTTTGTATCCTTTAATTACAACAGAGCACTTAATTGCTGACAAAAAAACAGCTAGATTTAAATAATATTTGATGGACAGGTAGTTCAAGGATATGCTGATTAGACTTTAATGATGATCTAGGATTTCTGCCATTAAATGATTACTAGATTTGTTCATGTGCTCATAAGAGGGTCAAACATCTGGGGCATCCAACTCATTTGCTAAACAACATTAAATCCATGTGCTACTTCCCCCCCCCTGCAAAAAACACTCAAAATACAAATGATACACTAATTGAGTATGCAATGTTATTGAGGCCATTCCTCAGTTTCTGCAAAGAAATGGAGCTACATGGACGACCCCTCTTGTATGTCTCATGCTCTCATATCCACATTCACATATCACACACATCATGTACACACTAACCTGCACCTCTTCTCCATGCTCTCCCACGACTTCCACCAGCCGTGAGAGCAGGTCGGAGACAGCGTGGGCAGAAATGGGCTGCCGGAGGGCCCGAAACACCTGGAAGGACCGGCCAGCGTAGTGACGCGATGAACTACACAAGGCCGTCTGCAGCGCCACGTCACTGAGCTGCTGCTCCAGATGGAAGTCTAGCGAGGACACAGAGGAGAGTGTGCTAATGAAAATGGGAATAATCGAGTGGTAAAGACAGTGTTGTGTAGTTTACTTCATTAGTAATTACAGTGAAGGATTTACTGAAGGGTTACCTGACTTGGACTCTTTGAACACACAAACCACATGTCGCAGGAAGTTTGTCAGCTGCCCGGTGCTTTTTGAAATGTAGTTCTTTGCTGAAATGTCCTCGTGGCACCACAGTGCTCCATATGCTCTGTAAAACAACAGTTTCATAGTTACAAACAGCACACAGTACATTGCCTATGTTGAGGTTGACTATTGTAGAAAGTGTAATTAGCTGACTGTTCTGAATAAACTGTACTAAGCCCAAATTCAGATGCTACTCTGGTTTTGTTTAGATCAGTATTGTCCGTTCTTAAGCTGCCAACAATTCTAAACATTGCAAGAGAGTTTGCAAGGTGACAGTTCTATCTGTAATTTCCAAAGTGTACAATTAATCATGGTAAATGCCAGCTGCACTCACTAAATTCAAATATCTAATCTAATCTGCTCATCTAATAATCTATTGCACTATGCATGCAACACCACTAGGTGGTCATCTACATCAAGAAATATGAGAAAGCATATCTGCTGTGTAACATGCATGTATTGTGCACTTGCAGGAAATTATTTCAATGGCGGAACATCATATTAAATCAGCACCTTGTAGTTAAAAACTCAATGAGCTTATTAGTCTTCTCGTCCATTTTACTGGAAGCCACCAGCTCCTCCACCTCATGTGAGATCTCCGGCAGGTTGTTGCTGCTGCCTCCCAGACTCAAACTGGACGATGTAGAAGAAGAACTCAGACCAGAGTCTGGCACAGGAGACACTTGGCACTCCCTCAGGAAGTCAAAACATCCTCCTGAACACAACAGAGAAACAGGTTGTGATCAGAAACAGGTCGCAGCGTATTATTTGGATGTTTGATTATATTTCCCGAACTGCAACTTGCAGAAGAGAACATGTCGCGAACAGCGAGGCCTGTGTTTAAATCTAATCTGCCTCGTCTGCTGATAAGATGTATTTAATGTGGTCAACTTAAGTTTAACGACTAAATTGCTGGACTTAATCTCCTTGTTGTCTGCAAAATATTGCACAATTTATACCAATATAATAAACATGGGAGTGAAGATGTTACAAAAACAAAGAAGAAAAATGGATATTTTCTTTGGATCTCAATGGCGGTGTGAAAGTGAAACTATTTTTGACCATGCAAGTTGTATTCAAATTGTTCAATGGACAAATCCTGCGTATCCAAGCACGACCATATGGCCCCAATTTGGGCAAAAGGACAAAAATAACATAATGGAATGCTTTAATCAAGACCTTTGGTGTGCTCAATATTGCTTTTGGCACAGTGTTCAAATATTTTCTCCCCCGATAAGAAACCTATCCATCCTCTGAAAAGGAATGGTGGCATTCCCCTCCTGTTGTTGATGTTGTTTTTAGAAGAGCAATGTGTCAAACCAAGCAGCTCTGTCAACTGGACCCAGGTCTCCACCAAGCTTTCAGTATGAATGTGTTTTAGTTAAGAAAACTCTGCTGAGTATTATTACTAAAAGCCCATATTTTTACCTGAAGGTAAATATTCCGGCGGGAGGCTTGGTTTGCAGGTGAGGGTCTTAGTGCCGTTGATCTCACGCGTCTGCAGTAAAACTGAGGCGATTGCCTGGAAGTTGTTGTTGCAGGACAAAGTGATGAGCAGGTGGAGGAGGAGACGCTTGCTGTGCTCAAACACCTCTGTACGGTAGTGATCCATACCTGAGGAAAGGAACAGACCGGTCAGCCGGCTTCATCTTTAAGACGAGGCACCGTTGTGGTCAAGATGGCCGCCTAAACCGAGACAAAATCATGACCAAGACCATAGTGTATACAACCGAGACAATACCAAGACCTCGAGGGGTTGACACCTAGTCTAGACCAAGACCAAGGCAGGGAAAAAACAGTCAAGATCAGAGCAGTGCGAGTCTCCCACGGCTTGACACACTTATCATAAAATGTGGAACATGCAAACTGTAGGCACTCCTCATTCCCATAAAAACACTCACAGCAAACACATGAAGATGAATCTTCATTCACCTCTTTTGTTCTGCTTCTCTTCTGCTATGTGTGTTTATGTGTAAGTGTACCATGGGGAATTTCTTGATAAAATAGTGCATTGCCCAGGTTAATTTTATGCGGTAGGATGTTCCTTTTTTTCTATCAGCAAAGAAATCTAATGAGCTGAAATCAACTCCCCATCTTTATTCAACATGTTCTATGTTTTACCATATCCACCTAACACATTAACCTTTTCTTGTTTCATAATGCTTATCAATAGGGAGGTGGAGGTGACAGCAGTAATGGGGAGGGAATGACTGACCATATTATGTACTCACCCAAAAACAAGGCATGTAGCAGCAAAGGCAAGTGCATGGCCCAGTCCTCTCTCACACTGTGGTCCACCACCATCTCTGTCATGAAGATGACTGCTATATTGCACCTAAAACAAACAAAAACATCAACTGTTAGGCCTCTCAATCAACAACAACACACCAAACATATCTAATCCCCAAAAACATGACCTTGAAGTGCACAGCATCAGATTGAAAAAGCTGAGTGGTGCTGCCTTCATCTGCAGGCATTTAAAAAGGTAAACATTTTAGGATAAGTCAGATCGCAAATGCAGCAGTCTAACCTGTGCAGTGGTCCTCTGGGAGTGATGGTCTCTGGCAAGAAGTCCACCAGTGGAGCCCAACATCCTCCATTCAGAGGCATGGGCAGAGGATGGGGCTGATTGGTCTCAATGACAACCATCAGCCAGTCAGCATAGGGGGGCTGAGGTTCACCTACATTATTACAGAAAATGATAATGCATTTGTCCAACACACACATATGACAAAATTGTAATTAAATTGCAATCAAAGTTTGTGGAACTCCACAGCTGGATATGACATGTGGGCAAATGAAAGACTGGAGATTCACTTAAATAAGGTATAACTATATAAAATCATGAAAATAATAATTTTGAAGCTTAGTTGTCAAAGGGTGCTTTTCATTCTTACTCCCATTAGTCTGCAGGGCCAAGTCAGATCAAGAGAGGATAATAAAAGACGTTTCTGGGTCACTGGCAGCAGAGCAGAGGCCCTGGGCTCGACTACTTTTATTTCAGTGCCAGTTCTCACAGAAGCCTTTTAAGAACCCCGGGTAACTCCG
Source organism: Cottus gobio (assembly GCA_023566465.1). Lineage (NCBI taxonomy): Eukaryota > Metazoa > Chordata > Actinopteri > Perciformes > Cottidae > Cottus > Cottus gobio. The sequence continues at coordinate 10,315,066 of CM042220.1, forward strand.
CACTGCTCATGCAATATCAATGAAACCATGCCGGCCACCATCTTACCCTCCAAACCAGCCTGTGTATTCCACACTCAACAGACCATGACAACAACAAAAATGTCAAAGGGTGTCTGGTACAGAAATAGACTTACTCTTATCTTCGTCGTAGGATCCTCCTGAGCTGTTGCTGTAGCGTGATTCCAGGCGGTTGTGGGCTCTCATTATGTGGCTTAGCCTGAGGTCAGAAAAAAAAGTATCTTAATGTGCATTGGTAGGACTATAATTCAGCTAATGATAAGCTTTAAGCTTTTGCTCCCTACCTCTCTTCATACTCCTTCACAGTCTTGGTATCATCTGTGTCAGGAAAGCTCTCTTGGCCTGCAACAACAGTATTGCTACTTGATGTGGTGCCTAGAAAAGAAAAAAAAGACTTGTATTTTACAGAATGTTCAAGGAAAGTCAACTTAGTGGGATCTTTAACACCAACACCGCTTCACATTCACCACTGGGATCTGTCCAGAACTAATAGTTTTCTATGGCTGGCCATGTGTGGCTCCAGTGGAGCATTTCAGATTTACTAGTTGGTTGATCTTTCCTCATTAAAAAAATACAAATGTTAACTAGGGTTCACTCTGTTCAGTGTTTATGAAAGATGTACCTGAAGCTGCTGTGGAGACCTTGCTTGTGGCAGTGAAGCGGTAGAAAGGAGGGCTATCACAGTGCTGCACCACCGGGTTGACTGGATCCGTTTGTTGCAACTCAAATATCAACTCCTCCATGGTTTGCATGGTGTGGTTCCGGCACAGATATATCACCACCTTCTTGATCTGAACAAATACAAAAATAAATGAGACACTGGAGAGAACTAAAAGAAGTAGCTCCATGATGTTTTCCAGTTAGCCTTAATGATACATATTACTTACATATGGCAGGAGGGTGGTATCACTGCTGACACCGCATAAGCTGATGAGAAACTGCAGGGCGGTCCTCAGATTGTTGCTCCACTTCTCATTGCAGACTAAAGCATTCCAGGAGTTTTCCATCTCTGGTCCAGGTAGGTCATCTCCATACTGACCACAAGGGTTAAAAAAGACAACATGTTAGCTGCACTGACTGATTACCAATGTCCCATTTCATCACATTTCCCCAACACGACTTTACCTTGGCGGTCATGAACATGAGGTTGTTGAGAACCATGGATGTGGCCTGTAAGGAGCCCCAGCCAGTGCCCTTCAGTTGGTGGGATGAACCTGTGCTGGCCGTCCGGATGGAGGCATTATATTCCGAGGTACATGGTGTGAAGACCGGGAGCAGCAGGCCGCTGTCCACCAGCTCAATGTTACTGAGCCAGGGCAGGAGGTAGGTCAGCATGATCTGCCTCCCATTAGGATGAGTGGTGGGGAACCTCTGGCTAACCTCTGGAACATGCAGGGCAAAGGCAATGTTAACATGAGAATAACATCAGGAGGGACTTCTGTGTTTATATTCTACATGGAAATCAAACATGCTGTATACTCAGCTTCACCATAATCATCGATTTAATCCTGAACCACATACAAAATCGACTTAAGCCTGGGATTCCCTTTAATCGATTTAAGTTCTCAGTGTTTCTGTGGTCAGTGGGAGTGTCCATATATACAGCATGTGGACGGGTGGTGGGAGAGGAAGACTACTGCAGGCGGAAATACCATGGCTAACCCCATTGTGGCCACAGACACAGCACACATATGACACAAACAGCTACCTGAGAAAAGAGGGAGTGTGAGTTCAGGGTACATGCTGGCCAGCTGGCTGGAGAGCTGAGGCAGGGAGACGCTGTACAGAGGTGGCAGTGGGCCGTGGGTGCCGTAGAGGATGCTGTTTGGCTTCTGCTCCGCAATCCTCTTAGAGTACACAAACAACTTTGCTTCAAGAATCTGTTCAAAGAAAGAGGAGAAGTGTGTCATTTATCAATTTAACCCTCCACAGAAGCACAAGAAACAACTGGGTTTGTATATCTCACCTGCATTAGCTGCATTGAAATCTCATAGATTTCTCTGTTGGTGTCTGATGCCTTGAAGAGGACCAGATTCAGCAGCGTTACTATATCACTTGGATAGTTTCTGCTAGTTAGGACAGAGAGAAAGAAACAACTGAATGGTTCAGTATTAATATCTTAAGCATCCGACATAAAGTCCAACTCTAGATGACTCATGAGCCATTTAAGAGGATCAGCTGACGTGACGCTTTGTAGAGCTAGTTTAATGGTGGTTTCCCCACTTGGACTAGAACATCTGGATGATCATACCTGAAGACCCATAACTGCCCTTAATGAACACAGTGTTTGTGCACATGCAGCTGACCGTAACTAGTTGAGCAGATGGCAGAGAGATTGTGAGATTTCGTACCTGCTGCCACAGACTGTGGCGATAGCTTTGAAGCAGCCTGAGGCGAGCTGGTAGGAGCCAGTGTAGCAGCGATCCACAGCCCAGTTGAATAGGTTGACCTGGTCTGGATTGAGCTCCAGGAGCAGGATGACGACTTCACAGCCAAGCTGGTGGACCTGAGCCAGGAGCAGATCCCAACACAGACTGTCGTTTCACATACATCTACTTCTGGTGTTACATTACATTTGCATTTTTCAAAGATCCAGGGCCGTCACTGTAAAATCATTCCGAAAGCTTTACTTCTGTCACACAAAACATATGATAAATTACATTTTCTTGGCTACCCGCCCAGTGCCTGCAGCACATCAAATCATTTAATGATAGGATGAGGGCTCAAAGTACATTTTGACAAGAAAGAATGTGTTCAATAAACGTGATTTATCTTGTATCACAGTAAAACTAGAAAAAAAGAGAACACAAGACAAATTAATTTTGATACAAAAACTCTTCACTATTTGCCAGCAATCCTGCAAGATAATGGTGAGCACTTGGCAATGTCTAGTGTTGGGCTTTTAGTCAAAGCAGGCCTCAGCGAGCTATCAGAAGGGGGAGGCTTTCTGGGTCAGCTCTTTGTTTAAAAGCACCGCGGTGGTAAAGCATTGGCCACGTACCCGCTGATCCTGACAGGCGAGTATATTATCCAGCCACTTGTAGAGGTATCCGTCTGGAGAGAGGCCAACGTTATCAAACACAGGCCCGCAGCACAGCACAGCAGACATGGCCTGGAAGAACAAACAGTCAACAGTTGCAGCACCGCACACGGCTCAGAATGGTTGCAGGAGCTACGTGATGAACTCCCAGAAGCCTTTTGGTGTGACTTTACATTGCAGCGCTTCTGTTTACCAATCAACAAACGCTGTTGTTTCTTTAGACATCAAGATAGAAGTGGGCTGAGAGACGTGAAAACAGTCACCCTTTACTTCAGGAGAGAGGGCGCTGTACTTGAGTTTGTATTTGTCTTGTGGGTGGAGAGGAGAGGACTCCATACCAAATAACAGAATTACATTTAAAAGAAATATCTTGGCTAGCAGAGAAAGAATGGGAGGATTCTTCTCTGATCCAGCACCACCTGCTGATGCAGGGGCTCCTTTTGCAAAAGTGATTTGCTAGCACGCAGACTGCAAAAGTTGGCATCATCTCATTTAAAGATTGACGGTCTACGAAATAAGCTAGATTGTTATAAACAGAAAACATATTTCACTGTGTCGTTCTACAATATACAGAGGAACTGTGTGGACTTAATCTGCACTTGGATAAAGACATAAATAGATACATGTAGCTATTCCTTCTATGCATGAGGGGGTTATATAAATATATGTAACAGTTTGTGGGAGGCAATATATTGCATTATATATGTTTACCTTGAGGGCACAATATTGATATCTTGTGATCTGGTGATTCCTGTCACTGTAGCGGTCCAGAGGGGTGAACATGATGCTGAATGGACCAGCCCACTGACTAAAGAGGATGAAGAGGTGGTGCCGCAGGCTCTGCTGTGGAAACAGGAAGCGCCTGTGGTGCACTGGGGAGGGAGACAAGAAGCCTGTTATAGGTCCTCTCATTGAGAGAATGAGGAGTCAGCAAAAGACATTCAATCACTCTTAACTAACTACTAAAAGTGCATTTTCCGATATGATAACAAGGTGCTGATGTCCCTTGACAGATCATTAGCCATTCAGTGGGGACCTGTGAAGTCTTGGCAACCCATGAGTCATCACCTAGCCTTGGCTGCGCCGCCCTTAAGCTGCACTATTTTTGGATCTACTCCCCTTGGGCTACCTCCAAATCAAGATCAATATCACGAGTCCTGTGCTCCATGTGATGTGCTAACCCCAGCCAAACGCGAGCCCATTATAGAATTCCCAATCTTCAAATTGATGAAAAGGACAGATGGATTGTAACAGGCCTCCAAATAAAAGAAATGTATTCCGCAATTTATCAATCCGACCTACATGGAATTGGCAATAAAGGCCGTTCAGGCTGAATCTTTTCTGAGTACCTGGCACACATTGGATGAGGTTGGCCACCATTGCACTGAAGTGAGCTCGGATGTCCTTGAGGATTTCTGCATCTTTGTCATTCTCAGCTTCCAGGAGCATCCGGGTTAGATCCACATACTCCAGGAAGAGCGCTCCCAGGGCGAGGGTGTCACGTTCCAGAGCTCCGTTTGTACTGTCGGAAAAAAACAGGGACGCCCAGTGAAAATAAATGACAAACCAAACTGAAATTAAGGAGTTAGGTACCACAACGGTTATATCTTGATCTTGTTTTGTAATCTTACGTATGCTCCCCCTTCGTGTACTGTGAGTATGCTACTGTGTGGTGTGGGGCAACAAATGCAGCACGAACCTGTCACTGATGACACCCGCATCAGCCAGCAGCTCAAAGATCCGCAGCAGCTGCAGTCTCAGCAGGTCTCGTCGTTCACGCCGCTTCTTGTTCTGCAAACGATTATTAAGAAGAATCCATCACCCCTTAAGTCTGGGTGATATTATTATTCATCTTTATTTAGTGACAAATGTTCTGAGACACGTCATCCAGCACGATCCAGTTCATTCACAAAGTAAAGCAGTGTATGTTTTGGCTATGTTGTGTACTGTGCAGTAAATACAATCAACCAACCTCAGGTCGTCTTTCTAACGCTTCTTTCATTAAGGGATGGAGCTCTTCCACAAGTTCCCTGTGTGCAGGCAGTCAAAACATACACAAGTCATCGTGACTTATCAAACAACTATTGGTAATATATTCCATTAAATGGACAAACTACACTTCAGTAAAACTATCGTGATTTTCCAAGGAAAAGATATTTGAGCTCAACAAAAACAGAACCAAGGTATCACTCAACTATAATCTCCAGTTTATCTCCACTTCAAATCCTTGAAACCTTTTGACTACTGAGGAAATAATGGATTAGACTTCAACTATATTTTGACTGGTCCTGTCCCATTAAAACAGACAACAACAATATGTCAATAAGCCACTATAATATTTTGATGCTGTGCTGCTTTTTGACTTTCTGACATACCTGAATACAAGGGAATTGGTGCGACCAAAGCCCAGAACTAGTGACTCAGTCAGCTCGATGCTCTCGGCTCTCATCAGTGGAACCAACTGCTTCAGGAGCCAGGCCACAGATGGGCTCCCGATAACCTGAAACATCAAACATCGACGGTTCAGTCGCACTCATGAAAGCATCACGCTGCTTGAACACCACTGATTACACAGGGCTGCATTGAGGTGTTCCTGTGAAGTTAAGAATATACCCGCGTCCTCTTCCATTCATAGCTGCTGTGTAATTCGATGCTCAGAGATTGAATGTCAACAATCGCCGTATGAACACCTGATCCTGATGAGACGAAGCAATGGGGGACTTAACAAGGCCAGAGGACAGGTACCAGCTACCTTGTTATCGTAGCCGACACCGCTGTCGGGCGTGGCGGTGGTGATCTCAGGTGTCGATGCTCTCAGATGGCCGGGGCTCATGATACTGGGCTTGGCTACCCCGAAGCAAAGGATCAGGTAGTTTCTCCACAGGGTTACATAATTGTCCCCGCTCCCAGATGTGTTGGTCTTCTTCGCATACACTGGGTTACTGGTGAATCATACAAAAATAAAATGATTGGTTTTATCTGAGCTGTGTATAACAGGGGCTCTTGAGGAGGGGTTTATCATATGCAACGGGCCAGTGGCTATTCTTCAAACACTTACTTTGGGTCCACCAGGGGCATGAGCATCTGCATTCGAGTGAAGGCGTAGGGCCAGGCGTAGCTGAGAGCCGTGGAGCAGTGCTTGGGTAGGTTGTCCTGTCGGAGGAGGCTGTATACACACAGCACCCAGGGGTCCTTCACAGACTGGGCAAAGATCCACACGTGTGATGGGCTCCGAATGTCATAATGGCTATTCACGAGCAGTGCGTTCCACTCCACGAGCCACTGGAGGTCCACGTGGTGGCCAGCTGGCAGGGCGACCTGCAAACAAGCAAGTGGCAGCGCAGGGTCAGAGGTCATTACTGAACAGCTCATCCAAATAGCAACATGCCATCTGTCTCTCTCTTCATCCGGATGCTTAAGTAAAATTATTTATTTACAGGCAGTTCCCACATTAGATAATCACACGATATATATATATATATATATATATATATATATTTAAATATTCGATAATGCATATACGGACATTTACTGTATTATCCCCTTCTCAATAAATCTTAGCGTCATGTTGGCAGCATGATGATTACATAAGTCAGAGTCAAAAGGCCAACAGCTGCTCAGTTCCAGCTGTTTGTTCCTCTTTTACATGCTAGATTACCAAATCAAGCTTCGGTCTTTCAGTATACGTAACAAGCATTTGCTGTTTTGTGGATCAGATTCCACGTGGCTCGATATTTAAATGACAGCTGATCTTTACATGAAAGGAACTTGAGTAGACGCAACTAATAAGCATCTCACTGCAGTGTTAAAACATCTCGATTGAGACTCCAGGTTTAGTTTGGACCTGCTAACAACATACCGAGTCGGAGACCGCAACATTGACGAAACTCTCCAGGATCACAGGGCTGAGCTGGTCCATGATCTCAATCATTGGTTTGTCATCATCCTGCGGTTGACGAAAAACAAAAAAACACAGACCGTAAACTCAGTCATCAAACTTGAATGTATTCTGTCAGTTTAACTTTGTCCCATTTACCTCAGACTGTCCGATGGTCATAAAGAGACTTCGTATTTCTTTCAGTATGGCGATGGCCAGCCTGCGGGTGCTCAGCTGACAGGAGCAGAGCAACACGAGCGCCAGTCCCTCCACTGCATGCAGCACAGTGGAGTGAGGGCCGCGCTCTGCAGGCATCTTCACACTCGCGCTGGACTGCAGCAGCTGTGACATAAACATGGAAATTAAACAAAAGCCCATTTCACGGTTGCATGATTTAAATGACACTTTAGCACAATACATTGTTATTTCTTCAACTGAACAAATGAGTCAAATACTCTTTCCCACTTGTGAAAGGCACAGAAATATGTCATATCTGACACAAAGGCGGGTCCTGTACCTCGGCTGTGTGTACTTTAGCGGTGTCATAGCTCTTCCCTGGGGCGGCCAGGGTTAGTTTCCACTGTGTGAGCAGTTGCAGCAGTAATTTGAGGGATGCATCTAACAGTCCCTGGTGAGTGTCTTGGACCTCTCGTAACAGGAAGTTGGTGAATCCAAACAGAACGTCGTCACGCCAGTCAGAGAAATCAACCAGCAGGCTTTGCAAGGAATTCTGGGCTATGAGACGCAGCTCGTCGTCCATGTGGATCGTCAATCTGACAAAGAAGACAAAGAAAAACTAGAATCAAACAGGTTTCTTGAGGTGAATTAAATTAAGTCCCTTATCTATTACCAATGAGAAGGTTTCATTTTAGATCAATTTAACCAGGTAAGATTTTAACAGTGCAATAATTGTATCCGTCTCATCTGAGTAGTGCTTTAATTTAACCAGCCTGCTGTGTATAATAACATAAATTGTCACGCTTCCAGTTTCCTCTCATCTGAAATAATAATTAAGTGTAAAAAAACAAACTGAAAAGTACTTATCAGAATTTAAACTATTTTGTCATTTTGATCAGACGAGGGTTTGTCAAATGCAATTTAGACAGAAATTTTAATAAAATCCCATATTCTGAGTCTTCAAACAGAGAATATAGTAATGAAAATGAAAGTTGCATGTATTACATTGTGTTATGTCTTCCTCATAAAGGGGCTTTTCCCTAACAGCGGTGACTCACCGAGAGAGCAGGTCTATGAGCTCTGGCTTGGACATCCCGTCGGGCAGGATGCGAGGGATGGCAGCGACACACGTCCTGAACAAGTCAATCTTGGGCTTTCTTTCACCTCTGTAAAGGTCAGATTATAGAGCAGGTTTAACTGCAAAAGCTTGCTTTCAATGTGTTCAACTGTCAAGTGTAAACTGAACTAGCATTGGGATAAATAACCAGATCATTATCCAGGTTTAATTCAGCCAAGGAAAGAGTTTATGATGGGACTGGAACCACTTTTAACACTCGGGGGTGAAATGTTTTGGCCTCTGAGACGCCAGAGAGGAGTGTGCACTTACGTGATCATGTCCTCCGGCTCCTTGTTCAACATCTGGGCATTAGTCATCATCATGCAGCGTCCCACCTCTTTGTCCAGGTGTCTGAGGATATTGTCAATAGCCTTCCGCACATGAAAATAATACTGTGACATCCCTGGAGAAGAAGGAAAAACGTTTGATATCGCTGCTACTCATCTGCAAACGGCCATTTAGATTCCACATTGGATGCTTAAGCTGTCACTGCTATTTAAGTCGGCAACTGCGTGGCATTTTCAGCATTCCTGACTGTGGTCAGTCACTCACCAATGACTTTGGCCTCCTCATCTGTCAGCGTTTTGCTCAAGTATGTCTTCTTGACTCGGAGTGTATTCCCGGAGGGTAAAGTGCAACCAGTGTTCGGCATGGGAGGCTCGCCGTCCTTCTGCTGCAGTTTATCGGCTATGACCAGGAATGCTCTCAGACCAATATTCATTCTCTGCACAAAAGAGTTCAACTGTTTCTCAATCAATTTTCAATATTGCATTATTTGTCCTGAGTGGAAACTGACAATGAAACACCACTTTAGCTGGAATAAATATATTGTATCAGCAGTTAACTGTGGTAAACAGTCAATTATTATGAGCATATTTTCAATTGTTTTGTTGCCTTACAATTGAGGGAAATACTGTTAAATAAATGTGTAAGTCCCGTTGAGTCCAGTAGATATACTGTATAGTAGTCCCTCACATATTCAAAGAGTCTGTCAAATTAGCCGAAAATATTTTTTTAACCTATTTTATTCTCATTTACTTTATATGAGACAAAATGTATATCAGTAAGGAGCACTATCAATTTTGTATTTCATTTTTGAAATAGATCAATATAGGGAGCTAGGACATGTTATGAGAAAGAAGCAGGTGGGAATTATTATTATTTTCAAATGATTATATTTTGATAAGGGCTAAATGGGACATTTTTCTATCAACACATTAAACTGCAGAAGTGAATGTTGAATGCATACCTCTGGATTAAGACTAAAGGCTTTTGCGGGTTTCCCAACACAAAGAAGGTCGAAGATAATCTCTCTCATGGCAAAATCAAGTCTTTCCTGTACGGAAACACGAAGAGAAAATGTGTTAAATATGTTATATGTTATATGTTGTGAATGCCAAGAGATACATGTTTCAATGAGATACCTTGTATTGGTATATTTTAGAGTTACATAACATATAATTAGTGTGACTTCTCTATGGTGCAGTATAGCATATTATTGTGTTACCTGTGCAATGAACTGAATGATTTTGACAAAGATATTGAGAGGCATGTCTCTTGGAACCACACTGCGGGAGCCTTTGGGGAAAAGTGTTGTTATAATGGTGTTGAGGCGACTGTGGACACAGAGAAATAAACACATTAGGAGGATACCTTAAACAAGCATTTGAAGAAGGTGGTGTAATATTACATATTACACTGTATTAAATTGGTTTACTCCATTGCTGGAGAGGTATCTTTTTAGGACAAGATTATTTGGGGAACAATTAACAGGTTTAAAATGTCCGACTTGACCCATTTGAGATTCCTTATTTGGGCTCAGGCTCATATTAATGTCTGTAAAGCTGATAAAAACCCTGTGGGCCATTGGCACTGACAATCTGGTGCAGGCCTGACCCGAGTTTATAAATTTTTCTTTTCTTTTTTCTAAAGCATTCCTTTTTCTGCAAACACAAATAAAAAAGTAACAAAGACGGAGGCTCTGTAGTAAGACGGCCACTTGAAGGTCGTTTTTTTCTTTTCTTCCCGCAAAGCAAAAATCCACTGGAAATTATCATTAGAGGGAAAAAAATGTAAAAGCAGTCCACAATTCTTCCCCTTTGGCTGAGGTTAAGGATCTTTAAGATATTTACCCTTGTGTTGCAGTGTTGCTCTCACACTTGATTCTGATCATGTAGACCCATAACAGTCGATACAGGGACTCCAATGCAACGCGAGCCATTTTAGGGTCTCTGCTCTGTAATAAATGACAGTTATGAAAGAAAGTCAAGGACAGAACATCTTTTCAACAAGTGGCAGCCTAAACGTGTATTGTAAGATATGATTACAAAATGACAAGAGATTGTTACTGTAATCACAATAGGCTAATTATATACTATATGTATTGCTAATGAGAATTGTTAGAATAATTTCTGCCTGAAGCACTATTCTTGAGCCATGAATACAATAAAACACAAAGCACCAATGTCATTTAACACGATTCTGTTTGACAACTGAGGCAGAGGCAAACATCTTGTGCACATTTGATACACACAACCTTTGTGTATCAGAACAGCCCTCTATGATTAACAAAGGCCACTGTAGTTGGAATTAAGGCCTGCTGGTTTCCAGACTGCCTTACCTTCAGATTTGAGAGGCAGTTGTTGAGGAAGACATGCCATCTGTTGAGGAAGAACGGTTTCTGGCTGACACACAGCAGGCACGTCACCAACGGGTAAAACGCCTGCGTAGACAACACTCAGTGCTCAGATCTCTTTCATCATTTTAAAATGAATTCACACCGACTTAATGACGGGTTGAACAATTAGTGTCCACGTGTAATATTTGAGTTTGTCCTTGAAGTGGATCACTTGACAAATGATGCATTATCTCTGAACCATATCTGCATTACAGCAATGTGAGACCATTTTTCTTTTGAAGACATACTGAGCTTTTCTCCTTTGTTATTCTTCGTGCCACTGCTGTGAGGGTTGTTGTCTTCCCATGTTTCTGTGAACTACCGTGTTGAAATGCTTTATTGAAGACTTAACACGCTTATGTATAACTGCACTGCGTTCATGCTTGTTTTAATGCTTTGAAATGGCAGCCTGTCTTCCCTCATAAATGACTCCTCGTGTGGGCGATGACGTTGGAAGAGAACATTACACAAGAGTGACCTTGAGATGCTTGAGGATTCACAGAGACCACGGGCATCCAGGCAATCTAAGCATGCAGCAGAGGGTGTCAAGAGTGAAAACCAAACGGAGGTCTACGAATCTAACAAGGCCGACAATCAAGTGTCACTTTGCTTTTGCTGCCAATTAACTCACCAGCGAGTGCTTCTTTCTGGAGGACAAGTCCAGGGTTGTGTCGTACAAGCTGTCCACAAAGTTCCGCAGGCAGGGTACGTTCACCTCATTCTTCACGGCCTAGGACGGCATTACTCATGGTCACTCATGGTGACGAGACACAGTCCTATCCAGAGTAGTGCTCTTTTATGGTGTTAATTAAATATTGTGTAATGCATGCAACGACACATACTGAAGAAGAAGAAGAAAAAAAAAACGTACCGCTGCAACAGGAACCAAAATTTCAACAAAGAGACCAGCCAAGGCGTGCTTAATGTCCTTGTCCTTGACTTCCAGGAAATATTGGGCGCACTCCTGTAAAAAACAGTTAGAAAATGGTTTAACGCACAATGAAAACTTATAGCACGACTATACTTGCAGAAAAGAAAGTGAGTGTGAAGCTGTAGCTTATAACACATAATCAGTTTATACTGTAGTAAGGCAGGTTTATGATCATCATTATAGATTATAGAAGCTGTACCTGCATGAACTGAAAAGAGGCTTCAAAATCCTCGACAGGATACATCTTAATTCGAAAGAACTTGACCCCCATGATGAGGGTAATAGTGCTCTGGACTACGTAAGGACTCTGCTCTTTCTGCCGCAGCTCCTTTAACTCAGTCATGAACTTCTTCTTCACAGCAGGGAACCTGAGAGAGAGAAAAAATGAGATTCTATGTAAAGACATGCCTATGTAGCTCAGTCAGACAAATCCCAAATCAGCACTTCCACAAAAAAGTTCCTCCACTTCAGAGTCGTGACGGGTGGAGAATATAGACAATATTCAGGGAGCACGCCTCCCAAAAATACTCTCCCCTCGTCTCAGTATGCAGACTCTGAGTCTGTGCCCCGAGATGAACTCCTGGCCTGGCAGCGGATCCCTTGCCCAAATTTAACCAGAGATGGGATTCTTCAGCTGTTCTAAATTTAGAAGATAATTCATTTTGGGAGCTCACGATAAGCTTAATCTCTTCCCTGGTGCCTGGTAGGGTACTCATACGAAAGTGAATACAGCAGTTTCTGCATCTTAATAAAGTGAGGAGAAATTGTTTCTTATTTGGGAGTTACACCTGAATACTTTCGGTTCACAGTCAAATTCCTCTTTCTCTCTTGACCTGAGAGAAAAGTAAAGATCTCTATAAAAGCCTCTCAGCAGGCTCATCAACCATATCTCTATTTTAAGAGTTTGTTCCTTGCTGCAATGATCTGAAAACCTCAAATAAACAGACATCAATTTCCAGTCCTAGTTTGGTGTGAAGTGGACCTGTCCAAAAGTGTGTTGTCCCTACAGTCTGTTCCAGCCTCTTGAACAGGGAGAGGTTTTGCAGAAAAGCATTAGGAATGGTAACAGCAGAGAATGAAGATTATACGATGAAGAAAGAATAACAAACAATAATACTTAATTACATGGCCACCTGTCTCTGTACCTACTTGGACTGGGCTAATACGCCGATGATTTCTGCATAGAGGTCTGCTACAGTGTGCATGTTGCCAGTGTTCGGACCATGATACCTGCGGGAAACACAACACGAAACAGAAAAAAGCTCAGAGAAACATTCAGCGACAAGAAAGAAGAGCGGTGCTCGATAAAGACAGAAGCTTACCCCTCTTTGTATCTAAAGTGCTTAAAGGCCAAGTTAATGACCTCATTGACCAAACTGTCGAGGACCGGGTGGAGCGGCATCTAGGAAACGAGAAGGAGAAGGAATGTTCAAAAACAACAAACTACCGGTTATGATAAGTATCTCTTTTCAGCAGCAGTAAATCCAAACAGCTCTACTTAAGTGAGTTGTATATCATAAAAGAATATGATAAACTAACCAGCTTTTGTGCAGCTACAGTTATGTCAAGTCACCTGTTTCAAAACCTCTATAAGAACAAGAGAGAAGATGAAGTCGATGGCCAAATCCCTCCTTTCAAGTAGATAATCTCTCTGCTGCTCATCGCTGTTAGAGAGAGAAAAAGCAAGGGCACAGGTTTGCTACAGTTGTACAGTTTCCCCATTACATCTGTATATCTTCCACAAGTGGCCCATTGTTCCATGCAGTAATCAATGGAACGATCCTCACTTTTTGGACTTGGTGTTGGCTCTTGGCCGGTACTCGTGCAACTCCTCCTCAAGTCCATTTTGTCTTTTGTACCAGTCGAACAACGTGCGCAGGATGGAGGGGAGACAGTACTCGGCCAAAGAGCTCATGGTGCTTATCAGCTGGAAGAAGAAGAAGACACATATGTGGTGCAAATGCATGTTTGTGTTTGGCAGTTCACATACCAGAGTACGAGATAGAAATCGGCGTTTCCTTTGTTTATTTGTTCAATTTAAAAAAAGAGAATGTAAGTTTCCTACATTTGAACAACAGACGGAGTAAATGAGGGAGCTTTTGAGTGAAGTCCAAAGCTCCATTAAGGGGCAGAGGACGAAATTAAAGGGCGGGCAGGTCCTTATTTGGACTCTGCAGAGAGACAAGGTGCCCATGGGGTCAACTCCCTCATGTCTTGGGGGAGAGAGAGGGAAGAGGAAGGAACGGGCGGGATGGGCCGGGCACACAGGAAGGGAGGAGAGTCTGGTCGGGCTCGGGAACACAGCGAGCCCTTCATTCAGCACGAGGCCGGAGAAGAATCCGGGCTCTGTGTGGCTGCTGAATGGCCTCACGCAGCAGCACAAACACACCTCTGTGGCTGTGAAAGGGCCTTCTCTCCAGAGCCTCGGACCTGCTGGACACACCTAGCGCAGCGCTAGCGCCAGCTCTCAAGGTAAACACTCCTGCCTTTGACTGGACGTGAAAGACCTTTTGGGATGTGAGCAGAGCTTTCACCCATCAGCTCTCTCACGGTACAGTGCATCATACGAGAGAAGTATTTTAAAACCAGGTGCACACAGGGAGAGGCAACGCAGTTCAATGTTGGTCTTTCATATAATCGCGTGCAGGTTATACTGTAAAACCAAACCAACAAAATCCCATCCTTTAATCTAATTGTGAAATTAATAAAGTAACTGTTTGTAACTGTTAATCACCTTTTTTGTTTTGCTTTTTCACAGCACTTACTTGGTCAAACTGAGGATCTTCTCCCCTCTGCAGTGACTTTGTTAATGGCTTTTCCTAAAAACAAAAAAACAGAAGAAAAAAGTTAGTTTTACAACTTTTGTAGGTTTTCTTATTTGTCAAACTGGCAGCTCGTAACTCCATCCGCCAGGACGGACTGTATGGAGTATTTTTGAACCGGGACTCATTACAGCCCAGCTAATGAGAGAGCCATCAATCAGTCTGATGTCAGCAATGAGCAGGCAGGGTCAGATATTAGAGATGGGACAGGCATGACAGCTCCCATTATTCCAGTCTTCTGTCATCTGAGGTAAAGGCCTTCATGGGGGATTTGGTTCTGCACGGTCTTCTCCGCCTGTGAGGACAGTCCTGACTTCTATCTATCATGAGTAGCACATCCTACCTGTTAGAAGATGGAGGCTGAATGCATTCAGATATCAAGAGCGGTTGGCCAGGACGGTGAATATAATGAACATTCTGCTTGCACAGCAGTGTATAATAACACATTAACGTAGCTTCCTTCAGCATTTCAATATTTTTAAGATCTTAAGATATTTCTAATTGGTTCAATGAATATATTCCAATTAATTAATATTTACAGTACATAATAAATATACAGTAACATTCAAACTGTACATGCTTCTATCTGGTAACAGTTTTGTAGAAATAAAACATTGCCTGAACACTGACTTTGTTATATTAGGAAGAATACATACAATTAGATTAATTGTTTTTTAGTTTCGAAAGACATTTAACGCAGCACGCACACTATGCACAAGCACGCACATGTGAATGACGCAATACATTTTCCTGCAAATGGTTTTTACTCTCCTCCACTCCACTAATGCGATAAGAAACACAGCAATGTCCCAGTAAAGGCCGGGGAGGAGAAATGTGGATGGATTCTAGTCTTCCGACCACTCGAAGCGCTTCACGTGCCAAAAATCTCGCACGCACGCACGCACAGGAGTATGTTTACACTGCCACCTGATCTATCCTTGCACAAATCACAGCATCTGCTTCCCTTTACCTTTTTGCTACTCGGCTTTGCAGATTGGTCCCTCTGCTGCCTCGTTGGCCAGACAGCCAATCACAGCACATCGCTTACTTGATGATTATTCCAAAACAGCTAACTGTCTGATGTTGACATTGCGTGGGCTGATGGTAATGTCGCTCCCTCTCTTGCAGCTGCAACGCCAGCTATGCCCCCTGCTCTGATTCACTTTTTAGTTTTCGGACAACTGCTTGCATCTGAGGAGCCCATCAGAGCTAGAGTGACAGAAAAGTCGATGGCTCTTTCCTAGTCGAGTTTTAAAAGACTTTTCTGCCCTTTGTGGCAGTCTGGTACGGCAGCACAGTTTGTATTCAATGATCTCACAGATTTACAGCATTTTTGTGTACTCCATTACTGTATTTGATTCATTAATACTGACTACAATTTGTCAAGCATGACAGATTGAGTGAAACAAATTCCCCAGAATGATGATGATGATGAGCAGGAGGGACAACTGCATGCCAATAACTACGCGGCAGGGCTAAAACAAATGACTCAGCCGAGGCTCCACTGAGAGGAAAAACAAGGAGAGACACATCCTCACTGCAGTTCTCTAGAGGGAGTTACCCTGAAACGACGGGGTGCACACTTTCCCTGTGGTAATTAACACTTCCCTGCAGACCGGGCCACGGTGACTAACAGCTTCCTCTAAATCACTCTCCCTAAAACTGGACACTGCCTTAGCAGCCACAAGTAAACGGACAGTAAATTGGACCTCTACAACCTGCATAAAAACATTGTGAATAGTAGCTCCACCATATTCTTGTTCCCAGCATTTTGGTTTAATTCACACAACAATAAAGAGTACCCACTTCTTCAATGACATAAAGCTACAGATACTGCTCTCCGAGGCTTTTCGTAGCTGTGAGAATCCATTGGTCTTTTTCAGTTGACTTTCAGCAGCATGTGTGTGATACTAATGTGGCTCTGGGAGCAGGTGGTAAGCAGTGCAGTGGCTCTTCCCTGTCTGCCTGACTGTCTGTACACAGAATTATTTATGACAGCTGTTGTTGGCTCCGCTGATCGGCTTCAACCTCCACTGGGCGAAAAGTCTCTCGGAGATTGTATTGGACGCGTTTACCTTCATCTAACTTTCCAGAAATGTTCATTAGTTGGTATCTTTAGTCATAATATAAAGACAAGGGCTGAACACAGTACATAGAACAGACAAATACAAATTATTCAGCGACATGCTGATAAATATTCAAGCCGGAAGTACTTTCCTAATCAAAATATTAGATATTTGACTGTTAGCTGAAAGCCTCAGAATTAAATAAATAAATTGTAGTGCCTTAAAATAGAAGATTTGCAGCTTTTATTTTGTCATATATCATAATAAGCTGAAAATTGTAAGGGTCTCATATCCTAATTGATTGATTTAAATCAACTAAAAAATAATCTATGTAATAACTGCTAATGAAAAAAGTTGCTATTGTTACTTTACCCTCCTGTAAAGTAACAATGCAGTGCAAGTATACTCAACTGAACAATGGAGTGAGGTAGATATTATTACATTCATAGAGAATGTCTCCATACATCCTGCAGCACATTTAGTAGAAACTACTGTATGTACAATCACTGACAAAACAACCTGGAACGGCAAAGTTGACAAACGCTGAAGCCTGTAAACACTGAAGCACGCACAATGAAGCTGGCAAAATATTCCACATTTTGTCCCGAGGCTGCTTCCTCCTTAGTCGGATGGAACTTCACACGAAACCACTTTGAGCTGACGGCAATTACATACAACAACGTTTAACACGTTTATGTGTGCGAGACTCAGTTGCGTGCCCGAGGCCTATCTATCACTATGAAGATTAAACCGTTACAGGCTTCATTAGAAGTGAGTCAGACTGCTGGGTGTTAAAAAGATATATATCAGCATACTATGCACGTATCAGTAATCAGATAAAACATGCAGGATGATACGCTTTTAAAATGAGTTATTGAAAGCAGTGGCTCTCAACTTTATTGGCTTGTGATCTCTTACAAAGTGTAATGCTCAGATTTTAGCAGTTCCACCAAAAAGAGAAACAATTTAATTAAAATTACTTTTAGTGGACAAATAGTTTAAAAATATATATAGTTTGTTGAAGTTTAATATATTGCATAGCAATTCTGACATTTGTATAATGCAAACCAATAAAGACATTGTTGAAAAGAAAATCTTAAAACATTGGTACAGAAACATTTTGAGTAGCAGAACAAAGCTCGTCTTCTTTCCTCTCCCGACCCATAGACCACTGGACTAAACTACCAAACTGCACATCACTAGGTAGTTAAAACAAAAGCATCTCAAGCTACGGGAGTACAATGCTTTATTAGCATTAATGTATAGGTAATAACAATCAAATATGTAATAATATATCAGTCACAGAGGAAGGTTTTCTGCAGAATGAGTAGTTTGTACTTTACATTTTTCTAATATGTACTGTACCTTCAGAAGACTTTAATTATTTTTACTGCTGGAGAACTTGTTCTATAGTTGTATTGTTAATTTTACTTATGTAAAGAGTCTAAATAAGTCTTTCACCACAGTTTGTAATTCATTCATTTTAAACTAGCTACTGTTAGCCTCTCTATGGGCTCTGTCTGATCTTATCAACAACAACAAGGGAGCAATAATAATAATAATTTAATACCAGCTTCTAAAATGGAATCTGAAGCATCTTTACTTAAGCTGCGTTTAGACCGCACACTACTCATATTCATGCAACCTCTGATGAGCAGTGACAAGATCATATCTGATCTGAATACCAACAGCCTATTTTTCTGGATTTTGTCTCAACTTCTGAAGCACCTGACAATCTCCACACATCTTTAAGCACATCCCCAGCAGCCAATCCCATCAGGACTCAAAGAGCAGCGGCCCTCTGGTCTGTCGCTCTCTGATGACTCACCAGCGGCTCGGCCATGATGAAGCGGATCTTGCGCTCCGACATGGTGGTGAAGTTGGCGAACAGGCTCTTGAGGACGTACTCGCCCGGCTTGCTCTCCGGGTCAATGCTGATGGGCAACATGGCTGGTGGGCCCTTCTCTCCCTGAGGACAGCAGACTGGAGGGATGGGGGCTTTACTGTATCCGTTCCCCACAGGCGAGGCTGCGGAGAGAGAAAGTGTGAGATGATTAACAATGTGAAGTCGGACATTGCCAAATCTAGCACAAATGAGGGGGACAGGACCAGATCTGTTTACGAGAAGAGATCACCGAATAGAGTATTACAGAGGAGCTTCCAAACGTGGACATAAAGTTCCCAACATGTTGAACATTCCTGAGGGAGACGGTCCAAAGGGCACAGGCTTGCCCCGAGCCTGCTCTTTATTTCCTACTGCTACAGTGAACAGAGTGCATATGAAAATTAAAAACACCATGGCCAGCAGCTGGTGTTTTCATTTCGTACCAAAAATGTCATTGCCCTTTGAGGGAAGCAAAAATCTTGCGCATGTGCCCATCTTTCAGCCAGTGTTATGATGTGGCCCAGGTGTAATTACGGTCTGGCTAAGGCAGTAAAACCCCACAAACTAACACACAAGTTAAAATGTGCCTCAGTGTTACACTCTGCTGCCTCCAGACACAAAAGTGCTAAATATAGTGTCGAACTGCATACAAACATCTCATTAGAACTGTGAGAATTAGTTTTGCCGGAAAACTCGGCACGTCCACCTCACACACTGCCATAAATATAACGTGTTAAATATTCACAACGGACAGAGGAGACTCACTGCGTCACAATGAGAACCACATGTCCTTCAGCCGCTGCATTCTGAGCGTGTTAAAGTGTGCGAGTATAATAAATAAATGTGACGGGACAGAAATCCCATCAGCAGCGGCAAAGTACAGCCTGCACTGTGTCAGGAAAACACTACATCTGTCAAAGTATCATTTCAAACACCTGACTTTGTGAGTTTTGTTTCCTGTGTTTGTTGAATTATGGATCATGAACGTTTCAAACCTTTGTTAAAACTGGTTTGGATGGAGCTTACCAAGACAGAACACAGTATATGAAAACAGCTCGGCCCTGCTGCATACTTGTGCAACTGTCATATTGACACCTGTGAGTTAGGAATATTATAATCAGTACTGTATTATTATATTATTGTAACTTTAGAATCAGTATCGTAGGCCTGTATATCATGTTTAAGCACAACCCATGCAGACTGTGAACCTTGAAATTGAAGTAATTTACGTCCATGTGTTCATGTTGAGACAAGACAAACACCTACAGTATGAATTAAATAGAGGAATCGCATAGCTGATAATTTAATCTAATGACTTCTATTAATTGCCAGAAGAGGAATCAGACAAACAGGAGCAGTTTTCTTGCAGATTAAAGGTGAGGGGGATACAAGCGGCTCTAATTAATGACCTAAACTGCTTTACGCAGAACTATTTCCTCTTTACAGGCAAATGAACACAAAAGATCGGGGAACTGAGATGCACATCAGGACCAAAAAGACAAGAGTTGAGCGAAGTTCCAATCAGCACATTTCAGACGCTGTGCAGTTCAGAGCTCTGACAAAGCTGCACTAATGAAGCTGTGGCACCAGTAAACAGGTCTTCTTCTCCAGGTCCTCTGAGGACAGAAAGCGTTTGGATATCTGTCAAGGAATGCCGAGCACGTGAACACGCTGCCCTCACATGTGGCAACTCAGCACCTACCCAGGCCCTTGATGAAGCTGATGACGCTGGCCTTACTCCAGCACACAGCCGTCCCGTCCATAGTGGGGAAGGGGGATGTGGCAGCCAGGGTTGTCCTGAATCAAGGCAAGCGCTTGCTAGTAAAATCCACCGACGTCCATGTCTTCTTGCGCGTCAGATGGCACTGTCCTGCTGGGCATAGTTTCCATGGCGAGCGGCGGGTGTGCTTTAAAAAGTGGGAGTAGTGTTTGGTACGGGAGACCACGCAACCTCTAGATCTCTCGCTTTCCCTTTCTCTCTCTCCCTCTCTCTCTGAGCTGCTTCTGCTACGGCTTCCTCGATCCTTGTGACCACCCGGTGCCTTCCAAGAGTGAAGGTCAGGCAGGAATTTTTAGCTGCGGCGCGGCGCAGCACAGCGATGAGGTCCAACATGCTATGGTGGCATAGTTGTGCGACTATATTTATCCCGGGGTACACACTATACTGACGGAGCAACCCTCCCCTTTCCTCCACCATCCTGAAGCACGAGGGACTGGCCACCCGAGTGTAAACACCATTGTTGACCAGGCAATGCTTTGGCACACAAGTTTTTTTTGTGACACTTTTTCAAGCACTACAGTCGTGAGGGCAAACCAGATCAATCTCAGACTTTTAGGTAACCTCCCAGAGTCTAGATGCAAACCCGTCTGATTTAATGAACATTTTTAAAAAGGGTATAACTTGTTGGATCACATTAAATCGACATTTCATGTTATCAAAATGATCCCATAATTACTTAAACAGTTAATAGGAGGCTACGAGGGCGCATCAAGCCCTTTCTGTTGCCCTGTCGCGGCGACTCAGACGCGACATGTGACTCTGCAAACAAGGAGCGCGGGCACAGTGTGCATTACATCATCGCCATGCTGGGAACACCCTGAGCATGGTGGTGCTCCCCAGAGGACAATGCAAACAGGCTGACAAGTGTCCCTCTTGCACACACACACACACACACACACACACACACACACACACACACACACACACACACACACACACACACACACACACACACACACACACACACACACACACACACACACACACACACACACACACACACACACACACACACACACACACACACACACACACACACACACACACACACACACACACACACACACACACACACACACACACACACACACACACACACACACACACACACACACACACAGCAAAGAATGAGGTTCACTATATGCATCTGCGGAGACTGTCCCAGAGTAAACAACCGACTTAGCAGTCGTTTGTGAACAGAGTGGGTGGATATTTAGACACCACTGACCTCCTTTACTGAACCACAAATTCCAATGTCAACACAGACCATTGGGAGCACTTTGTCCAGCTGCTGTGAGAAGCATTGCCTCTGCATTTCTGTGAGGGACTAGTGAGCAATCTATAGGTTTTGAAATGACAAAACATAACTATTTCATTCCCTCCACCACCACTGTACAGTATTATCCTTCTAGGCAGGGTATAAAGGGACACTGTTCTTAGGTGCCACACCAAAGAAGGGCGTTAAGAAAAAGGTTTGCGTCATGTAACGTAATGAGCGGGAAAAAGGGTTTCGTTCATAAAGTTTAAGGTCAAGGGAGGAAAAATAAACCTGTTAACCACCAGCTTTGCCACATCATTGATATTTCCATATTAAAATTAAACAGAATAAGTCACTGGAGCTTTAACTTAATCTATGACTTAATTTGTATCCCCGGAATGCTGTTTGGAGTTGAAGCTGAACTATTTTTGCTGAAATATTTATCAAAAGAGGAGACAAGGCAACAGCTGGAGCCAGTAGAGCAACAACATCCTAATACATGATCGGAAGTTCACAGTTTTCGTCCCAAAAACAACCCAAAAAAATGGGGAGTGTGGCGAGAGTGAGAGAGTGATTACAGACCTCTGTGAAAAGCAGATTAAAATGTCAGTCTCCAACTATTGACCATCAGCCCTGTTTTAGCAAGCTGACATCATGCTGGAAACGGCTGCCTGCTGTGAGAGAGCGTTTCATTTATACAAGTCCCCGAACGTAAAAAACGCCTGCGTCTGTCTCCTGCAGCCGAACAGAAGGGATTCGTCTATGAATAACTTCTGCAATTTCATTCACTGTTGAAACACTATTTTTAGCTCCTCAAAAAAAAAGAGCACAAGTTCATGCACCGCACACATATAGGGTCACCCTAAAACATGGAGGAAGGATTATTTAAAAACTTTAAAAAATGTGAGGAAACTAGTAGATTAAAATGGAAATTGTGCACAATAGTGTTTCATCACTGAAAGAAGTGAACTGGACGTGTTCGATCGCTCATGAGAGGAGCGCCGCTCTGCTCGGCACACTGCGGCTCATCTCCTGCTCTGATTGGCTGATGGTGGACCGGCCTTCAGGCAATTTGAACACCAGACCTGACGCCGCTGCCGCACAATGCCAGTTCTGTGCTGCTGGTTGTCACTGTTTTATTAGAGCTGGACACACTGACTCACGAGAGGCCACCGACTAAAAGGACTTTGACTTTGTTCACCCCGTGGTCACAGTGCAAACCGTGTCTGATGAACACAAGGCAAACACACACAGCTGTTTCCAGTCTTATTCAAAAAATGACCAGTTCTTATATATTCAACGATTAAAGGTATTGTATATATGTATTTTTACTAACCATTCCCCAGATCAGAAGCCAGTATGTCTGGGATCCTGTGATTTTATCAACCACACAGTCTCTGTTGTCATCTTGTGATCCGTTACGAAACAACGCATGTAAACGGCATCCGAGAGCTGAGATGAGGAGATCACATATTTAATGAAAATGTTAAATGCGTAGCTGTGGGTTGCTACGGTTGTTACGGCACAATGAGTGCCTGTGCCTTTATCAGCAAAGTGACCCACTCTGAGGGTTATGCAATATCATCGGGAGATGGCTCAATGTTGAGCGAGTGTCTGGACAAGGACGACATGTTCTGTGGTATCTCTTTTCATTCAGATGTAATAGCACAAGCTGCCACATGAAAGCTGCAGCTGACTTGCTGGCAGAACTCCATCGTTACATGTCAGATATATCTAAATTGTAGTTGGGGAACGGTTTCATTGGCCGAGGTGACAGTTCCTGGTTTAGCTATACTGCATACATTATTCCACTTTTCTGTTTGTTTTTCCTCCAAAGAGAGTCCATCTTCATAATCCACCTCTCGTGTCTTACGTGAAACAGAATTACGCCTTGCATCGGATGCAGAGAGGCATCCTATCCATCCTCATGGGCCATGATGGGAGGCAGTGGAGCTGTGAGCTCTGGACAGAATATGCAACCAAGCTGAACCTCCACTAATCCTATTACTGTGCCCTCGCACTTAATAAGAGCTATTTAAACTCTGTCAGAGACTCACAGTCTGAAGTAAAATCGTACACAGGGTAATCTGAGTAATAGTAAATGTACCACAGTACTGTGTGCAACTTCTCCTGAGTCAATAACTCTGGCAGGACACTTATCTCCCTGGCTGTTGCTATGAGACAATTGAAACCCTTTTGGAGTGCGATGCTCTGTTGCTGAAAGTATGATGCGTCCAAGTTTGCAACAACTGACGTGCTGAACAATCCGATCACACTCGGCTCATTCTGCAACAAGCGACAGCACATCCCGGTCAGACCACAACAGGAACAAGAGGCTATAAAAAGTCAGGTTCCGCAGTGGAGTCAGTCAGCTGAGGACAAAAACCACAACAACAAGAGACAAACTGCTACTCACTGCCGCTCCACGATTTCAGCAGGGATTTGATGCTGATTTCAAAGAAGCCCGAGTCCTGCTGGCTGGCCATGGCTGCAGCTTGCTGTTGAGTGTCCCCCCTTTAGTTGTGGTTTCCCTCCAGCAGCAGCAGCTGAGCTGGGACCAGCAGGTAGCGCCTGCTGTCACCTCTCTGTGACGCACACAATGCTGCGCTGACGAGACCCTGAGAAAAACACACTGCTCTCCTCCTCCTCCTCTTGTGTCCTGTCCTTGGCTATCAGCCCCCTCTCTCTCTCTCCTTCCTTTCACTCTCTCTCTCTCTCTCTCACTCTAAAGCTGTGGCAGGCAGTGGGCGGCAATGCAAGCTCCCTTTAAATAACTGCGCGGAGGCTGAGAGTGCAGGAAGCAATCCTCTTAGCGGAGTGCAGTTAATAATAACCACTGTTTGTCTGCGTGCAGGGCCTGATAACGATGACAGTGCTGGGCCTGTGCGTCTTTCCGCGGGCCTGGGAGCATCTGACACGCCGGCGCCACTGACAGAGGAGATGGAGAACGCGGGAAGCGTGACACGTAGCAGGCAACATCTGTGAGAGCGGTGGAAAGAAGAGGACACCGAAGTGATCAGCGGGCAGACGGGATTAACGGCACGCAAGGGATCTGCATGGGAGCAGGGGCTGACTGTTGGCTTTTAACCCGTATTTGCCTTCACAGCAACAACTATAGACACTTGTTCAAGTAAAACATCTGTGAAATATTGTGCACTTTTCTTATTATTATTATCATCATTAGGGGATAACTATTTTCTTTAAGGAAGTCCAAAAGTATTCATTTAAGTGAATAAAATGAAGTAAAAAGCCAAATAATAAATGTTTTTTTTTCGATCAACTATATGTTATTTGCGTCAATTAGGATATATGCATCTCAGGCATGTTGAATATGTGACATAAAACACTCTATTTTCAGCCTCTGAGCCTCAAACGTTCAAAGAAAAATAATAAAACGTACTTGTTGCTTTTGCAAGCGACATTTAAATCCAACCTTTGCAACATTTTTCGATGTAAAAATCAGATGCATGTCATCCACCATATGGACCGAACGACACATCCTCCAATCCGCCCTCACTCTGCTGCCCCTCAGCGCTCTTAGCATAATCCTATCAGAACTCTGTCCGTCCATCAAGCGGTCGGCCACTTGACCTTCCTTACATAACACACTCTGTGATGGAGAAGCCATCGCTGGTTGCAGCAGTGTTTGGTAAACACACACGTCCGGGCCTCAGGTGTCCTGACTATACCAGAGACAGTGCTGCCTGGCTGCTCCAACAGGATGTCCCTCTTTCCACAGCAGAGCCCATGTTTTCATTTGGCCACCACATAATAAACCCCCTTGTAAGTGCTGCCATGACTATCATTCACGGAGGGCCACCTGTTACGCCTCCTGACACGCTCATTCTTTTTGTCACACCATAAATGATGAAGACGCCAAGGGATACGGAGTCAGAGAGCTTTGTTTTTTTGAACATGGAAAGAACATGACTGAGCCCTGGATAGACTGGCGACTTGTCCAGGGTGTACCCTGCCTTCGCCCAATGACAGCTGGGATCGGCTCCAGCGCCCCGCGACCCTAAAGAGGATAAGCGGTTTAGATAATGGATGGATGGAAGAACATGACTGGTGGCAATGTACACACAATGTACAGTTCTGCTGGTTATGCTGGTTATGCTAATACAGACTGTGTGAAATTACATTACATTACATGTCATTTAGCTGACGCTTTTATCCAAAGCGACTGTACTGAAGTTAAATATTGCAAGTTGTCATCACTTTTAAGTTGAACAGGGTATTGAATATTACATTAAAGTTCCTACGGATACTGTAGCTCACAGCTTACCTCAAGTGGTGCTGACACTAACACAATTCACATGCGGATGATATTTTTGGGTGAAAATTCCACACTCATATTCATACTTTTCACACGAATGTCCCGTCTTTTTGCTAGAGCGTCCGTGGTGTCTTTTAACATGCCTGTGCCTAAAGCACCACACGTATCCTGGTGAACATCATGGCTTCTTCTCAAATAAGTAAATCTTCAGATGTTGTCAGTATCTTTGTCCGATCAGCAAACATCTCCCCACCCGAATGCAGTGAGCCAATATTAGCCTTTTAACTAGATTATACGGTATCATTCTGAGAGTTAGAGGACAAACTCTGCATTATTCAGCTCTCTCTGTAAATTATAAGCAATCAAATAAAGACAAAGTGGAGAGTTCTGCAAAGCAACTCCGTTATAGATATGATCAGGGCGTATTCAGAAAGACATCTTTCACTTATTACATGTAATGTATGTTTATGCCTGTACAAAAATACACAAACACTGATAAGAAATAGAGTGTAATCACACTAAATTTGACTTATTATGGGCAACTGCTTGTCCTTTTATGGTCTCGGCAAAACACTTCATGACTGAGAAGTGCGATCGACCCAAATAGATTCTTTAAACACTGAATAAATACTCCTCGACTTATCCATCGCTAATAATCAGGTCAGCATGACTTCTGTAGGGCAGATGGTAATGCAATGCCCTCGTAGAATAATTTGAGACGTTTTTAAAACACAACGTTTGTATGGCAACACCTCGTAACAGCCAGGAGTGGGTGTCATGAACACATCAGACGTAGTGCCATTCTTACGGCATCTTTATGGCAGAACAACTTATCTGTAAATCTCTAAAGTGTCAGCACAACCGCTGCCACACATTCAGACATAAAGCACTGACAGTTTGCTGGCACACTGGATCGGATCAGTGGCACGTCTTAAGCAAAACTACTTCAGTAATACTTCCATAATTACCCGGTTTGTTTATAGGCAGCTTCAGCAGCAGCAGCCGCGTTCGGTCTCCAAACGTTTGGCAGATTAATAAATCAGAAACGCATTACTGACCACAACAAAAGATCGTTAACATTTCTTCCTTAATTAGGCTTTAGGTAAGCGATGGCTCTGACACATTAAGCACTTATTAAAAGCATTATCAGGCTCTGATGGAGGTCAGGAATGTGAGGCATGCCTGTCCAGTTCAGCCATCTTTGTGGTTATCAAGCGCTAACTCTTGACTCCCCCTCACTCTCCGGCCCTGGTGCCGGGGTTTCTTCATCTTCTTTTGGTCACCTGGCTTTAAAGTCTTTACCGTTTCAATAATGCTCATTTTTCTAAATACATAAGGAGTACAGATGTTTTGGAAAGTGAGGTCAGACAGAAAGCGAATTTGTGACGATGAGCTCAGTAATATCCCAAATGGTGTCTCGCACCGTCTGACTCCATTATTAACAAGCAATCAGATTCCTAGGTGAGTGTGACAAATACAATGGGGAGGTGAGGCATTTCACAAAGTGCCGATGGTAGTGGTAGCTGAACTGCTGGTATTGCCTTTTGCGCCACATTTTCCAAAAAGACACATAGCTCCCAGGTTAAAAACACAATTCTTGAGGCGATTTGCACAGCTTCACATTCACAGCAGTACCTACTTTCAAGAATGGTGGGCCTCTTCTTATGGCGCATCTTTTTAAACTTCCCTCTGAAGTCCCTGGGTGGGAATGGATCCAGAGGCAAGCTGGCAATGCGCCCCAGGACAACCTCATCCAGTCCCTCAGAGCACTCCGTCTCACTCTCAGCCATGTCCCTCACAGCACTCTCCTCTGAAGACATGTTGGATGGCAGGGAGCCCACATCTACTTCTATCATTCATCCAAAGTCATGTGAAGCTGTGCCAGGTTTCCCCCTCTTTTTTTCAGTGTAGTGTCTATTTCTTCTCTTCCTTTTCCTTCCTTACAAACCTCTCCAGGTCGGGCAGCGATTTCTCTGCTATTCAGAGATGCAGCCAGAGCTGTCAGCTTCGGTCTGCTGGTGTGTTTTAACCCCTGCACTTGTCAGGGCAGTTCAGCGAGTTACAGTAACATTCATGAATTGGGCAGCTATTGGATTACTTAGACGGCCCCTCCTCCTTTCAGCAAAAAGGCAGGAGTCACGGAAGAGAGGGGTAAAGTCATAACTAAATAGGGTGGGAGAGGGAAAGAGAGGCCGCTGTGACAGCTACAACATCCCCGCCCACTGCATGCCCACGAGGCATTCCTGAATAAATATCCTGTATTTGTCTTGGAAGCCACGCATCAAAGTCATGCATGTCTTGCCTGGCAGTGTTAATGAGGCGCAAACTAATTTCTCAGATGATGGTGTACTATTTATCAGCATAAATGGGAAGCTCTAAAACCTGCGGAATAACGAAACATGTTTGCTGGAAGAAAGTCCCCTCGGTTCAGCACTCATCTGCTCGCTCCCGGCTGGTTCAGCTCCGTCCAGTCTTCTGTGCTGAGAACCACGTTGTCCTCCAGCTGCAGTATTTCCTGCTGTTTATGGCTGGCGTCATTGAGGACGGTGTGAAACCATCAAGTAATGGGGAAGACGTAAGTCCAGAGAAACATTCACACAGCTTGCTGCCTATGTGCTCCATTCAGTCTTTTTCAACCACTGAAGCAAACACTAAGTCAAACTGGACACACCTACAACATGAACCAGTTTTTCCAAGTCTGACTGACATCAGCAATACAAACACCCTGTGTATGAGCGTGAACAGAAGGCGTTTTCTGTTTTAGGAGGAAACCACAGTTAGAACATGGAACAACCAGCCCACACACACACACACACACACACACACACACACACACACACACACACACACACACACACACACACACACACACACACACACACACACACACACACACACACACACACACACACACACACACACACACACACACACACACACACACACACACACACACACACACACACACACACACACACACACACACACACACACACACACACACACACACACACACACACACACACACACACACACACTTTTAAGAATATGAGATGCCGAGTCATGTGGACACAATTAAAATGTCAAACATCGCACCAAAATACTTGTCAATTTACGGAACCTACCGAGCTGAACTATATGTCACATAGCTGCACAACAGGGAGCCCCTAGTGAGTCCAGCAGTAATTCCACTTCTCGCCCACCTATCAAAGAGAAAGGTAGCCGAAAGAAAACAGTTTCAATGGTGTGATTCTGCACCAGCACAAAAACAACAAAGTGCATTCATCATGTTACCACACCGGCAGAGTCTGAATTACAATTAGCTACGATCCCTGGTCCGACCTACATACAAAGGTCCTTCAGGACAAGACTCATCATGTTGTGATAGTAAATAACAAGCAGAGAAAAGACATGTCTGAACTCGTAAAGACACGCGTTGTGCTTGGGGTTGAAGGTCAGTAGACTAACAGAAGGACTCCTTATTGTATCTCACTAAAACCGGCCTACGCTCACTCTACTCCATTTACCATTGAGCCTGCTCAGCGTTTCAAGCGTCCAAATGTGCACAGTTAAAGTGTTTTACTTTGTTTGGTATACATTTTGAAGATGTATTTATATTTGTACTTTCATCAGAAGTTATTCTCCCCCTCACTAAAATATAATGTAATGAGAAACCTTAACATTCAAAGAGTCTAAGTACCAGAGGCACATGCCACTGTGTGGTAATGTATTACTCTAAATAACATGAGCGAGCAAAGGATGTTACAGTAACAGTGCACCCTCTAGTGTTCAACAAAAATACACCAACAAGTAATACCGTAATTAATGGAATAATTCTCACACATGCACACGCGCACACACACACTTTCTTTAATTATTAACCAAAATGTGTCTAAATAAAGGTTGCTTGCAATCCGTCACCATGATACCAGCAGGCCTGCATACACAAATGCAGTACTGTTTTCTACTTTTATTTCTCTTTACCAATAATAATTAACCTTTCTGGAGCTAATGCAGCTTTCTCAATCTAAATAAACAGATCGCAGTATTTGGATATTTTAGTAATAAAAAACAATAACTTTCAACTTTTAGCGCATTTGTGTAAAATGTTTGAACTAATAATGTATACACGACCTGCCAAGTCAAATTCGTCGTGTGTCTAAGACACATAGCAAATACATGTTTCTGATTCTGAAATGTTTGAACTAAATCAGCAGGATGTTATAATGACAATAGTCAATATATAGCAGCTTAAACTTTATTATAATCTATAAATGAAAGTATGTCAGCAACAAAACACCTTTTAGGCCAAACATGCACTTTGTAAATGAGAGTGAATATAAAACTACGACTGTACTTCATGCATCAAAGACAACCCGAGCATATCCATAAACAACAATGTGGGGAAATCCACTCGTACATAAGCCTTCATAAGCTAGTATTACTTACTTCTATATCCACATCTGTCAAGTCTGAAAGGAAACCGAACCAAGACGTTGACCCATAAAGCCCAGCACAAACTGTGGAGCTGGCCTATGCGGGCTCCATCGCATGCATCAGAACGTGGAGCAGACCGGGACAGAGCCTGGCTCTGAGAAACGAGGTTGGAGTCGTCTCGACCGCTGAAACACCCTCCGGCTGAGACAGAAGGCTGTTTCCATGGTGAGACGCATTTAGCTTTGCTCAGGCAGAGCCGATGAATAATTGATAGATATCAGGCCGCTAATGTTAGCACGAAGCAGCTGAAGGTTCATTCACAGCTCTGCTCATGGACCCTCGAGTCGCACACTCGTGCAACAAGTAGATGAACCCGCAGCAGTGTGAGAACTGCTGCTGCCTCCACACGGCTGTTCAGTAACACTTACAGTGATCAAATATTGGTGTGTACGAGTGAGCCGTTTCAACTCCATGTTCTTCTCTACACTTAACACTTGGAGAAACAGCATTATGTGGATGTTTCAACCTCTTGAAAAGTGGAAGGAATTAGCATAATGACGACCTAATACCATGTGGGATCAACCTTATCAAACTTTTATTATCAGACATGCCTCCTCATGTGATCCAACCATCTTCACATTTGACAAACATCACTTCCCGTAACAGATAAGGAGAAAAAAGACCAGAAGCCAGCATACACAGTGAATTATGCGCTACGGGTCGGTTCTCTGCAGGTTCTGGGTCTGGGTTGGGTCAATGCACAAAAGGACTATTCAAGGGCTGCAAACAAGTCCACAATCTGCACCTGTTCCCTGCTCTGCCTGCCTATCACCAACCTGGGGAGGGAGGGGCTTCACACACTGCGGCCTCTGAAAACAAGAGACCAGGTGAGGTGAGCGCCCTGCGTATCGGTTACAGTGAGGTGATTATGTTCTCATGCATCTGTGCATCAACAGGATTTTCTTGCTTTCTGGGGGCAATATATATACACACATTTCTTAAATCACTTCTTTACTTCTGCCCTGATGGATATTTGAGCATTTTCCCAGCATGGTACCCTTTCTAACTTTAAAGGACATGTTCATTATCGATTCAGTCTTCTTTTTTTTTTGGCAGGTGGATAGCTTGGGGGTTTATCTGTGTAACTCAGAAAGGATCATACATATCAAAAAGGAAAGGCATGTTAAGTTGAGTTGTTAAAGCCTTTATTTTATCACTGCCTACAGGCATGCACAAACTCTGACGAAGAGAGAGAGAGAGAGAGCGAGAGAGAGATTAGAAATCTTTAAAAGTGCTCTTCTGTGCTTAAGACCCCTCAATCAACCTGATGCCTGCCCCTCTCGGAAGAGGACCAATTTGAAACAAATGTATTTCTAGCCTGTGTTTTTATTGATTACATGATTAAAACATCTTCAATCATATTGAACCGCATGAAGAACCGCTGCCATGAATTCTAAATTAAAATGTCCTGCCTCATGTTACAATGTTATCAGTACTGACAGTAGGGAAATTACTTTGAAGCAAAGTTTGACAGTTTGAAAGTTGTTATGCGAGAAAAACTTTTAGTTAACATGCAAAACTATATCACTGGTGGCAATAATTCAAGTTCAAATGAAGATTATTTATGGCTCGCCTCTGCAGAAGCAAGTTTGTCGTTTGTGTTGCGGAAATAGCACTAAAGAAAATACCAGTCAACTCAACCAGTGTGCAGACGTTGGACAATCCTCATGCATAGTCCGACTGTAGAGAGAATTTGAAATGTTGACTCAGAGAAAGATCAGAGAGGAGGTGAGGTACTGTGTATGAAAAAGTTAAGTTAGAGATACTATAAGGAAACCAAGCACCAGTCAAACATCCATCAGGGGTCACCAGGGGGCTGGAGTCCAGCCCAGCATGCACAAGGCTACAGAGGGGACATCTGGGACAGGTAGTCATCACACGGCTACTGTAATGCATCTTAATAATTGTACAGGTTCCATATTTTATTCCAGGAATCAGGCTTTGTATGGGAGGTTGCTGAGAGTGAAAAGTGCATGCTGAGGCCATTGGCTACATTTGCAGGCAATAAAGACCCACTTGATGATTGTGCAACAAACGTGGGTGCAACAAACGTTCACATGGGTCCAAAACAATCCAAAAATATGAAGGAAACATGAACAACTCTCCCCAATCCCAAAACTAGAGTTGCTACAAGTGAAATCGGAGACGTCATCAAGTACGACGTGTGGAAACACAAGTGACAGCAGCACAACAGCACGCAGCTCATGTGGGCTCACAGAAAACAAACATATTCTTCTAGCAGCAGCTCCAGACTTGCTGCTTGATGGCAGCACAACTCAAACACTCAGACTTCTTCTGTTGTCTGGCTCTGAGAGGGAGTAGCTGTGTTCACCGGTACTGATGCAACTTCCCTCGCATGGAGATGACTTATTGGAATTCTTCATTAGGACCGGTGTTCCCCTTTAAGGTCGCGTTTCTTTTAGAAGAAAAAAGGGCTAAACTCAAATTGGCGACATTTTATATAACAACTAATCTCCATTAAAGACTTCTTATCAAATCTTCAAAATACGTTTAACGTGTGTAATAAGACTCCGACTCCGCCAATTAGAGCAACCAGACTATACTCTCAAGGGCACGAAGGGCCGCATGTTGCTGAAACTAAACGTGTTCTTCTAACGCTCGCTTGAAAACAACAGTACAGTTCCTGCGCCGGAAGGGTGCATAAACTTCGACAGACTTGTCAACATTTGAAAAGATGCTAAATACCTTCGACTCCAGCAGGTGCGTTTGTTTTGTTTACTCCATCTCAACTTGAGAAGTGGTTCCAGGTTTCACACTCCGCGTCCCTCCAGGCGATTCACTTGTTCAGACGCACTCGGTCTCCCTCCATCAGCGCTGCAGACACAGGCTCCGCCCCCAGCAGCTCATGTCTTCCTGAATAATGAAAAGCATGCAAAGCGTTGGCTTTCTGCAATCTGCATGACGGCCTGGCTCAGGGCCACTGAGGGTCACTGAGGGCCACTAAGGGCCACTAAGGGCCACTAGGGGCCCTGTGCTTAGCTTCACAGGGAGGCCTATACTTACTGTGATAGAAGAACAAAACAAACACAATTCATGGGGAACACTAAATCCCCCTATGGTATTCCACAGTCTTGAGAAACCTAATAGATATTCATATGGTGCAAAACATATTTTCACTGTATTTTCAAAATTCGATGGCCGAAGTGCAAAACCTCCTATCTGCAAAATGATCCAGGAAAAGTGTGGGGTACCTCCTATCTGCCCTTTGTGTTTATGTTTTTATTTTGTTTTATTTGGTATTATGTATTGGGTTTCCTTAACAAATAGCACTCTGCAAGAAAACAACAACTTTTTTGTAGTATTCTCAAAAAAGAGAATTTTTCAGATAGGAGGTGTTGCTCTTTGGCTACCAATAATGCATTTATAAGATGTGTACCCTAAAATCACAAGTGAATCAAACCAAAATGAAAAAGTGATTTATGCAAACAGATAATATATTTTTCTTAAATGCATTTGACAATATACTTATTGTCATATTTAATGTTTAACTTTGTGGTACATTTGTATACACATCTTCTGCTGCAACACTACTGTATATACACTGAACTGGTGCATGTTAAGAGTTTCACTATTGAACTTATTGAGTTTCCTAGCTTGTCTGCCATTTCCACTTTGTTTTCCTTGAACAAATTTGTTTAATGGTTGCACAACAAATCAATAAAAAAGATTATGAAATAGGAAAATAATCTCAGTGACAACATGCAGGACATTGGTCCCACAAACCTTTGCCTCAAAAAGTATTATGTGGAAGAGTTACCTATTAGCTGCAAATGTGATTAACACGAACACAGTAGGAGAGAATTATACTGACATGTACAGAGAGTGGGTCTGCTGCTTTGAACTGTCAGTAAAATGTATCTAATGAGGATCCAGCAGATGGCGTCAAAGAACATGACAAAAGTAGAAATAAAAAAGGGGTGAAGAGCAACACCACTGACATGCATGTTAGAAAATAATACGCCTGAGAAGTGCAGGAGAGAATGATTTTCAAAAAGATGAAATATAAGTGCACATCATTCTACAGCTTGGAGGTTTCTTTAGTCTACAATCACACTTCACCCACCCACACTTCTTGAGAAAATTCCATCCACAAATGTCTTTCAAAAAGACGTGTCAAAACTGAAAATATAGGTCTGTGCTGCTTTTTACAAACAATCTTTGTAATGTGTGAACTCAAAGCCTCAGAGAGACACAGCTGTAGGGGATGAGAGCAGATACCCTGTCAAGGCTGCTATGCAGTGCAATGGCTGGCCATCAACCCCTCTCAGACATCGCTGTTTTAGCACTCAGGGAGAGCATGCAACTGATTCAAGATGATAGCATGCCCTAGAGCTCCGTCCAGGACAACACAATTGCTCTGTCGACTGTATGCACACACCAGCGCCTGTCAGCTGTCAAGATGACAGCCGAGCTCCACCGTGCTGGTGAGTTAAAAAGCATCAGGTGCACTACAAGCCAAAAAGAAATAAGAAAGAACATTATACATTTCTTTTCAAATCACTAAGAAGTAGACAGACATGTGCATGGGAATAACTGTGGTGCTCCAGCAGCTTGAATGAAAAGTAGCACCGATGCAATTTGCAATTAAGCCTGGGAAAATGTTTTCCTGTGTGTTTTGTCCTCCAAACCGAGCCAGGTGTTCTCAGCTGCAACATATTGGCTGTGGCGATGGGCTACCCATCAATGACATAACACATCAGTGCCACAGCACATGAGAAGGACACGACTCAAAGCAGTTGCCCCGCAGCTTTGACCTGAGTCAAGTGCCCCTTTCTGGTTTCTTTGGGGAGGAGAGGAAATGCAGGATAAAAGAGGATGTGGATGGTGGCCACAGTGCAACACTGCCCCTTGATGCAGGTACTTTTCAGCTCTGATGAAATTCCACAAATCAATTAAAAATAGATTCCATAAACCAGCTGTGAAAGCCATGACATGCAGAAAATCTCATTAGCCACATCTTCTTCAAAGTAAGCCATGTTGTACTTCCCACTTGGAGGGTGCGTACAGAGGGTCAATGCATACTTGACATTTTTTAGAGGTATTCTGTGGCTGCTGATACTCCTGCAGCACTGCCAAATGGGATTTCTTGCTATAATAGGAAAGTTTCCGCTTGGAACCCACCTCGCAGCTGAAAGTCGGAGGCACGATGACCCCTTGATTCATGCTTTGGCTTTTTAATGGAGAATTCGAGTTCCTTTGAAACCTTTGAGTTACGGCACAAGAGATCAGTCCCCCACTGAGAGGCGGCTTCAGAGGGAGAAGGCACTGAAGCGGCAGGTCAGCAGTGAGGATCAAAGCTCTCATGTCTTGCAGGGTTGCTTTGACTGCATGGATTGGGCCCACAAACAGTATTGATGAGGCAACACATGTGCTGTGCCTCTTCAGCACTCTGCTAACTATTTGAACAAGGACTCACTGTGATGTCCTGCAGTAGTTTTTCTGCATTAATTAGTTTGGACCAGTGGCATAGAGCTTGGTATTGTGATTCAATTTACTTAAAAGAAATACCCAAGAGTGAGCATCCAAAAATATGATTAACATTGTTCAGATAATTGGAGTCGACAATTGGCAGTGGTTTCTTGGAGAACAGCTTGAAAGCAGCAAGTGATGTTGTTGCTTCTGGAGAGGAGGAAAATAAGAAATGGGGAAGCCAGAGATTAATGTGTGGTTTTAACTGTGACAAACAGGTCGATGCAAATAATGCATCTCAGACAGATGGAAAGTGTGCAATTTGCTGTTTCTATTTTGCTTTTGAATGTAGTCATTTTCTGTGAGCTGACAAGTGTTCAGGGCTTCACGCACTGTAGCAGGGGCGTGGCACTCTTCTCCACTGCAGCTCTGTGATCTACGCAGGCTGCTAAGACAGGTGTACTTTTCCATAAATATCTTGCCTAGTGTGGCGTTAAAGCTTTCCTGCCACCCTCGTTACGGGCTCTAATGTCACCACAGCTAAGATACGTTTAATGTGCATATCAAGACTATTTGCACGAGCAGAGATGATCAATGCAAAAAATAGAAAGCGGATAATATCCTCAAAGTGGAAGTAAGTATCTACATCTCTTTGTGCAACCAAACTTGAAACCCAATGCATTATGCCCTGCCTCAATGCATTCTCCTTCACACCAGTGGTGAGAGATAAATTCATCTTCTCTGAAGGGCCTGGAATTTACATACAGAGGTCACGGGAGGGCAAGAGACAGTAGGAAATTAAAAGACAATATATCATATTATTCAAATAAACCAGTTACAATTGGCTCCAGTGTAAATCAGGAAGCTGGCATTTTCAGCCACAGCAATGATTTCCTTTTATGCACAGCTAGCAACTTGGCATACCATGCACGGCACACTGCAGCCCCCATGCTCTGTGCTACTAAGAGGACTTTAATGGGTTTTTTCTTTCCACTTCAGATTTAGCAACAAAACCTACGGCCACTTACTGGTCAGGACATCAGTGGAGTCCCACCTGTCTCGTTTGAGTGCATTTTGCGTGCTCAGCCTTTCACACACAACAATGAGGCCTCGAGGCAACTTATAAGGAACTTTACAAGCTGATCGTTCGCTTTCAAGGGGCAGCGATTTATCTACTTGTCACAGACAGTTGTGGTCGAGGCGTAAAAGGACACCAAATCAGGTTCATAAAGAGACGATATAGTTAAGCGGTGAATTGTGCCAGCATCCCAAAACAAAAGAGGTTGTGTCACTGAGTAGTCTTCCAGAGATAAATACAGCCCTCTCATTTCTGTAAACACCTGATGGATCTGTTCAATTAGCAGGTTTTCCAGTGGTGGCTACTTTGAACATTGTCATTTTTTATTCGGAATGTATTAGGCTGGGTTGTCAAACTGTTAATGTAACGTAATTGAGGTGAGTGATTACAAACACTGTAAAAAATAAATCACTTGAAAGATGATTGAGTGTTGCCGTCCCACTGCTGTTGGGATCTTATCATAGCTGGTAATAAATATGATGATCTGTACGTCTCTCTGTCTAATTTGCATAATCTGGGATTGTTGCATCTGATCTCGTTTTGAACTTGATGTTTCTTGCTGTTGTTACGGTGGCTCTGTAATTCTTATTGGCCGCGCCACATTTGATTAAGGCAGCAAATAGAATCTAACTTTATTTAATGGATATGAGTTAATAGAGTTTAATGGATGCGAAAGCTGAAAATCAGATTTCTGGAACTGATGCTTCAATTCATCATCCCCGTCTGGTTTCAATCTGTCCTCTACCTGCTCTTCTCCCCACGCGGGGTGGTAGGCCTGGGCCTGGCACAAAGGCGTGCTGGGAAGCTGCTTGTTTATCTTTGATTTGATCAACAATCTGCTTCTCTGGAAATGTAACACAACCCAGCTTTGAGCTATTAGGCTGCTGTAAGAAATACCACTCAAAATTGAATCAAAAAAGACAAAAAGACTGTACTCAGATGGTTTTATCAAATCCTTTTGGAAGGAGACTATTATTGGGTATGGTATAACATATCTGAGATGGAAATGTGTGGTCAAATCTGCCTGAGGTCAGACAGATATGTTCCTCTCAAGATTATATAGGAATCACAGTTGGAAAAGCATCACAGACAACAACAAAGATTAAACAGAGTCACAATTATGTATTTGTTAATAGTCATGGACTGATAATAATACAATTAACCCATAATCCTGCTTGTCACTCCCTTTAATGACATGCGACTAAAATAGCACAAACATCTGTCTCAGGATCTGTGCATTTTGCCGTGAGAAATCTGCTCTCTGCCTTATTAAAAAAAAAAGTGTGTGTGTAGAAGGCGTAGAATTTGTCCTCCGGTCGTCTCCTAATTCGATTACTGTTTACGGATCTAAAGGATGAAGGATAGTTATCATCATTATCTGCAGGAATATGTATCAGCCTTTTGTGTTTTACACCAATTTGCCCCACATAACCGAACTGGACAGCTTCAATCAGAGCCTCTATCAGTTTGCATGGAAGCAAATGCGGACAAATCACATTGTATCACAGACAATATACTCTCAATGTTCCTACAGTGCTTATAATGCAGCTATTACTCATGAACATGATGTGTAATTCTATTTCATTGAGCCAAACAACACTTTTAATCTCCACATATCTGGCGTAATTAGCTGCCTCATATTTCTAACAGTGCAATATCCTCTCCTATTAACACAATTAAATGCATTACTTATTACGTCTGTGATGTTTTTTTCATAATGCTTTTGATAAGTAAACGCCCAGAAGACCTTCGAAGCCTTCTACTGCAATACAATAAAAATCCATCACACATTTTTGGCAAAGCAATCATGTCTAGGTGAGAAGGTTAACGCAAGCAATAAGGACATGCTTACTTGCATCTGAACTTTGTTTGCCTTCCACTGTTCTGTGAGAACGTTGAAGTGAATAAGTTAAGTAAAACGAAAGTGAAGCGTTCAATCGATAATGGAAAAATATATTTCGCCACGAGGCACGGCTCAAGTAATATCTCAACAACTTTTCTCTGTGTTATTAAGACAAATCTTAATAACTCTGGTGATCCCCTGATTTTTTGCAGAGGGCCATCATTAGGTCAAAACTTTGATTTGTCCAAGTTTAGGACAAGACCGGCAACAGTAACGGCATCCCCATCAGCCCCAGCTGTACTTTGTGTTCATGGCTAATAGTTAGCAAATGTTAGCATGCTAGCACACTAGTCTATGATGAAAAATTAATCTGCTAGACAAGTACAGCCGAACAGAGCCACTAGCACGGGCCGGACTGTCTTGTTTTAAAAAGAGACATTTCAAAGCACCTGGAGTCAAACACTGTTTATACAACTTTAACTTGAAACAGGAACCGCAGCTGAATAGAGAGCGGTGGGATTCCTACATAATACGAAAGGGGAGAGTCTACCTGGCTCTCTTCAAAGTCCCTGTGCAGAGGGGACAGATGAAGCTTCATTCTGCTTTAAATGTCACGCTTGATTACATATTTTCCTTTTTTTTCCTCCTGATCAGTTGAAAATGTCTGCAATTTGGCATCATTGCCGCTGTATGAATTTGCATGAGGACTATATTTCATGAGGCCAGAGCTATAATAATGGAGACAATAAAGATAATGCAATACAGACAGCAATTTAAGTGATATTAATGACCACTGGGACAGATTACAGTAGAGATGCTGGACTGATATATGCAGATTTACACCAAATGGCAGAATAAATGTATCCCTGAGCACCCAGAGGTATTAGTTATAGAAGTGGCTAAAACCTGGTCTTAAAAAACTAGAACAGGACCAGCATCTCTGTCTTTATAGTTTCATGCCACAGCTGCTGAAGGACAAGCTCTTTCCAAAAGCTCCATCTGGTTGCCTCCATACTGTGTAGAAGCACAAATACACCTCTTACATCTACAGCACGGTCTTACTACATGGTGAGGAAATGAGAGTCATAATGGCAGTTGCATATTTTAGTAGTCATCAGAAGGAACAACTTAATATACCCCTGACCCCCTCCATGTGCAATTTGATATGAATACTCTGCTATTTTAGGTCGGCTGAGTGGGCACTAATGGATCCAGCAATGAATGCATTCCCTTTATTATGCCGGAATATTCACATGTTTGTTTGTTTGCTGTTATTTTGCAGTACAGCATTTCACATTGACGCAAACCATGCTTACATTTTTTTTTATTAAAAACATATATTTTGAATACGAAACCTTGCTTCACCGCATCTTATTACACATTTCATTAGATTTAACTAGGAGATGCAGAAGGAAGGGAAAACAATCTTCCAACAAGGACATCATTATAAGATGACACAAAAGACCAGACCAGCCAGGACATCTAGATCAAGTGTGCATGACAGAATCACTTTATGCTAATCACTTGTAGCCACATGCTGCTTGGTATTTGCCAACAGTTGTCAACATACAGCAGGGGAGGGAGTATTCATGAGGTTTCCATCCTCTGTATGGTGCCACCATCACAGTGTAGATTCATGAATGAACAAGAGCGGAGCCCGGCGAGCTTTGTGAAACAACATGATGCACAAGAAAGAGAATGAACCAACATCAACAACAAACCCATAACAGATGCTGGTCACACTCAGAACACAAGTAACGGTGTTTAGACTCTACTCAGACTGCTCATCGTTAATTATGATGCCCCCCACCAATGTTTTTAGCCAAAATTGCGGATGCTTTTTTTCTCATATTAAATCCTGATTATCTCCTCATTCACAAGGTCTATTTGAAAAATGTAAAAAGCTATAACATACAGAAAACCCTTGTGAAGATGGATAATAAGGCCATATATGTGTTAGTGGTATATTGGTTTATGATAATACACATACAAATAAATGTAAAAAGATGTATTTTTCGAAAAGAAAGGTGTTAAAAATTAATTTATATTACCTTACACATCTATATGAACACATAGCTCAATATTGTTGGAGTATCTGTGCGAAGTGTGGCTTTGATTGAGTGAAGTTAAGTATTTTTAATAATTATTTTAGTTCAGAAAAATGTCGAGAACTCATGTTAACTCCGCTCAAGCATGAAAGTTCCCACAGTCCTCGGTGGTCCCTGAATGGGGCTCGTTTCACTACAGAATGGTGCTCCTTGGCCTTGGCTGTCAGTAGGGAGAATGAAGGCCTGGAATATTCATTTTTCAGCCATAAGCAAGTACATTTTCATATTTTTTTACTGGACACAAATTACATTCCTGTGCATA
This sequence comes from Cottus gobio, assembly GCA_023566465.1. Lineage (NCBI taxonomy): Eukaryota > Metazoa > Chordata > Actinopteri > Perciformes > Cottidae > Cottus > Cottus gobio. The sequence goes on from CM042220.1 coordinate 10,356,208, forward strand.
TCTTTGCGATGCTTTGTGTGAGAGTGGAATGGTCGGTATTGGCGGACTCTGTAGGCTCTAAGGATTCTAAAACCTTTGAGTTTAGCCTTCTAACTAGTTCCTAACTTTTTTAATCAGCATTTTTTCAAAACTCGGGGTCCATTTTGAGTCACTTTAAGTCATGCTTATGGTTTATGTTTATAGTTATTGTGTAATAGTGTTATCCTCTCGTTATGTTGAAATGGAATTTGGCAGAGTTCAAGGACTAAAAACCATCTTGCTGAATAACAGGATGTGCGTAGGGGGGAGACTGCGTAGTCATTGTAAGGAACGATATCTCCTTCGGCCGGAGCTTTGACAAACTGTTATACTTGGTCTTGTGTCTTATTGTCCATTACAGAGAACCTGAAGAAGTCCGTACGTGGGTGTGCACGTAAGAAGCGCATCAAAACATGACACAATTAACTTATATTGACTTGTGAGGCAGGGATTTGACATTTTTGGGGGTTTTTTTGTTTTATTTATTAGCTTTTTTTGATATGCTCAGTTCCAGAGGCTGAACCCAATTTTCCAAGATCGGGTCTGATGGGGGGTATATGGGTAAAATGCTGCTCATATCAAAGCTGCTCTCCCCTCTTCCACCGCACCATTTTATTCTTGTTAAAGAGCCACAGGTCAAATGTTCACGGTATTGTTATTAATCTAATACACCATTTTCACTCCAAACATCCTCACAAATGTTAATAAGTAACTCATGTATTGTTACATTACGTATAGTGTTATATATTTTCCTTGTGCACTTTGGGTCAATACGTCATCAATAAGTGTTCAAATGGATTGATATTGTAAAAGCAAAAGCTATTTACTATATTTTCATAATGAGGATGATTTTCCATTGATGTTGTTGCTCAGGTATGTTTTCAACACTAAGTGCCCAAAATACAAACTGCAAAACATGTCAAGGCAGACATTTTTTTGTTTCATGTTAACTTGTAATCTTGTGCTGACTGATTTAACTCTGCATATCATAAAACTGCACCAACAACATGTCATAAGAGGATTATGAGCTTTTTTGAATTTGTTCCAATTTTATTTCACACATCCAACAACAAAGCGAGAAACTTTGATGTTAAAAATGAAACGTCACTTTGAAAATATTACGGCACAAATGTAATTAGGGCCTAAACATATTTTTTTTACAAGCCAATGGATATAATTTTGTTTATTTCTGGTGCAGATCCTAAAATACACCCGATTTAAGGAAGTACTATAGTTTACAAATGGAGCTGTGCAGCCAGACCTATTCAGCAAAATAAAATTCTGGCATAGGTGAGGTCACCCGAGTACACAGGAAGTGTGGCGTGCAACCTTGTGGGAGAAACACAAAACATCCATTGAACAGCTCATGATGAGTTCTCAGAACTGAGGAAGCTGTGCTCACAGCGCACTGTAAAATAACTAAATATGTTTTGTCACCACCGTCACCTCACTAAGATTAAAAAGGAAGCTCGGTTCAGTGTACTGTGCGTTACATTCTCGGCAATGATACACTTCAAGCGGGACATTCAAACGGAGGCCTCGTGCTTTGGAATCCGAAGAAACAAAATGAACTGGTGCAGTATTTCAGAGACCATAGCTGCGACTTATGGGGCTTACGCTTCTCCGACTTACCCACACCTTTCAAAATAATTACATTCCATGTCGAGATGAAAGTGAACAGGTGGCTTTTTTGTCTTCCCCTGCTTCCTGTGTGCCAAAGATAAATAGGCGTTAACATGTGTGGGAGGCATTGCGACAACTTCCATCACACCATGTTGTTTGCATTGCACAGTTACAGTATCGAGACACCTGCACTGCGCTCTTGACTTTCTGCTTATTGAATACCGAGGATCACCATCATCATTGAGGTGGTATCCTTGCTTGCACCATTTGAATGCAGACCAGCGATGAGCAGGATACTAAAAGACACCTCCTGAATATAATATGTGCCTCGGTCAAGGACAGTGGCCTCAGAAGTGGAGCTGCTCCCCGGGTGCAGAAGTGTGGCGACCTACTGCTCTTCAAAAGTTGGGTTGGGTCAAATTCGGAGGACAGCTTGTTCACAGGAGCTCTCAGAGGCACGCCCTGTGTTATTTCAAGTGCAATGACTGTGTTTTGGACATTAATGTAGCAGAAAAACACACATTATAGTCCTTAGACTGCAGGAAAAGAAGATACTGCTGAAGTAAAATCCTACAGTGTTCATCTTCCTCCGTGATAGTACTGAACTCTGCCCTAACCCTGCAGCTACGTTACACCTCCATACAGTGCAGCTCATACAGTGTCAGAAGCCGGAGGTGAAAGCTCACATAATCAAGTGCTCCCGCGTCTGTCTCACAAATATAAGCTTGTTAAAGTTAATACTTTCTCTGAGCCCACGAGTATCAACAGAGCTGCTGTCAGCCTCGACCCAATCCGTGTTACTTTCTACGCCGACGGCTGTAAAAAAACAACACATTCCCAACATAAAGCCCTAGGTTATATACACGTGTGACTCAGGAGTGTGATGACAGTTTCTTCCCCCCAAAAAGTCAAATGAATTTCAATTGAACATTAAAGACACATCCTTTTACTAGTCTTGAAGAGCCTTCATCCAAGGTCAGTTTGTACTGCCATCCACGTACAGCTGTTTAATAGGAAATGGAATAACTGTGACAATGTTATTTTTTATCTGTAAAGCTGTGTTTTTAGAAAACAAATCCCTGACTCAACTCTACTGAATCGATTTATTGTCCTACATATCAAAATTTGATCACACAAGAAAATACATACAGCTGATATGAGTGTATATATCAGCCGACTCCACTCACATCCTGGACAGCTAAAACCATCTCTTCCCATCAGGCGGATGATACAGTGTCCCAGGCTGCTGCCTGAACAGATACAGGGAGTCTGTTGTTCCCCTGCCAATAAAACTGATTAACTCAGAAGGAATGTCTGGGTCTCCTCTGCACAAACACACACTGCCTCACATTCCTATTCTATCCTTTCCTTAGTTCCTATTATTTATTTAGGGTGAGTTGTTATTGCTGTTGTATTTTTTGTGGTAACTTACAGGCAGCCCTGTGGCAGAATGGTACTGTAACTGTTTTATAGTGGGGTGCTGTAAATATGTTCTGGAGTAGGATACTGTAATTATGTTTTTGCCCGATAATTGTTATGACCCGGGCCACAACAATTAGGAGACACCCCATGAGGAAGCTTTCCCAAAAGATATTATATTTAACAAAATTAACCTTACTGTGTGTGTGTGTGTGTGTGTGTGTGTGTGTGTGTGTGTGTGTGTGTGTGTGTGTGTGTGTGTGCATGCGTGCGTGTGTGTAAATGTTGCAAAGGTGCAAGACTAGATATAAAGTTAGGCAACAAAATAATGAAAAACAAAACGACGGATGTCTGAAAGGACACGGAGCGCTGCAGCAGAAAAGCAGACAAAGAGACTTTTCCCGATCAGGTTTATTGACGCCCAGTGTTCCCAGTTGGCCTGAACGATCCCCTTCCACCAGATATCTGGAAAACATGACAGATGTAAAGGGAAGGGCAGGGGTCACAACTGTAAATCACTAGAAACAGCCTATACCGTGTTTACTGATAATCCTTTACAATAGATTTAAACACTGGTTACTGTATTTAATATAAGAATATTTTACGATCAAAAAATCCATTTCAAAGAAGAGGTATTAGTATGTTCAAGAATAGTATATAAGACTGGTATTCATAGGCGACACATTTGTACAAATTAAATCCATTAAGTATTAACAATGTGACAAAACTAATTTAAGACAATGGCTTAAAGAAACAATAAAAACATTTTGTTCAACACACAGCAATTGTGCATAATAAATGCCGGCCATAAACTTGCAAAAAAAACAGAAAATACCTAACTGCAACTTCCCCCATGTACCCAACGGCTATAAGATGTAGCCCACCCACTCAATTGTTATTTCCATGAAATATGATTTCTATCAGTTACCAAGTAGTCACTGTGGATATCCCAACGGAAGCAACGCGAGGAAATGCAAAGCACCAAAATGTAAATACACTGAAATGTTTATTAAAGACCAGGCATGTCACCATGTGAGAATGAAAACAAAAACTCAAGGCGTGTTGGAGCTTATTTGAAAAAACATGAAAAGTCTTCTAACTGTTTTTAAAATCTTCTTTCCAGCTATTAGATTAGATATTCCTTTATTAGTCCCGCAGTGGGGAAGTGAGCTACGTCCAATCGGTGGGGTGGAGGGACACTCCTCCAGCTCTGTCCACATGGCTGTGGCATGCTGCATCTGAAGCACACCATCCAGATGTGCCGTGGTCACCGCTAATAATACTTATTATTATTGTTAAAAAACAAATTCTAATTCTGTGAGCGTTACCTCCTCAGGCAGGTCGTTCCAAAGCCGCGGGTCCCTGATGGCAAAAGCACGGTCACCTTTAGTTTTGATCCTGGACTTCGGAACAGCCAGAAGGATCCCGCCTGAGGATTCTAAGGCTTGCTGGCTCATCAGGGGTCAACATTCCCTTTATATATTTTGGGGCCAGACCCATACGGGCTTTAAAAGTGATCAGTGAAATCTTAAAATCAATTCAAATAACCATGTAAACAAAGTTGCACTGTTCAAATGTGCAGGACCATCATTGGCTTGGTGCTGGCCGCAGATGGCAAACATTACGCTGCCATTTTCAAATAAAAGAATCCAGAGCACTCACAAGGACGTGTCACCATCAGAGAGCGCTAAATATATTTGGAATTCATGAACTATTCTGTCAGATCAGCGGATATCTCACTCCCTCTACTCTAAACCTGTCCAAAAGAAATGTATGAAGTAAGGAAAGTTACTAAAGGACAAAAACACAAGTGCCAGCGTCCCGCCTCCTCAAAGGGCAGAGGAACATAACATTAAAAACGTGTTGGTCTACAGATATCACAGCGAGGGAACACTAACCAGCCGGCTACTTTTGCATTACCTTTGCAATACGGGTTGCTATACGAGAGGTTTACACCATATTCCATATTCAAGTGTCCCCTGTTCTCTATTGACATGATTACAAGTGAGGGCTTGATTTGACAACACCAACAGGACATTAAAAACAGGACATTATTTCTGATGAAAATTGCAATAAGAAGAGGATGATTAGCCAGTCATGATTGTAGAACATGAGGGGAAGTAATGCATTCTGGGGCAGAGTACTCACCATGCCCTTGCAACAGGTAAAACACCATCGCCTGGACAGCCCCGCTCGCCACCAGTCCTAAAGCACTCAAACAAAGAGCAAAAGATGAACATGTGGTTGGAAACAGAAAAGCAATCGCATCACTCGGGCGATGGCTTGAGATATTGGGAACCGCTTCTTTTGAGGTTTCTAGTCTGTAGGAGAATACACGGACAAGTATTTGATCCTGTACTCAAACTAACCTTTAAAGGAGTTGCCTTTCGTGTTTCATGTTGAAGAGACATGACACATCTTCTCCTGTTAAGATCTCAGATTGTCTTGTTATTTGAATCAGCTGTTTTTGCCTGGAGCAAAATGATGCTACCTTGACTTAAGTGTGCAGCAAGTGACTAATACGTGTTTCAGAGGGATTCAGGAGGTCCGTTGTCTTCTTCTCTGGCGGCGGAGTGGAGACCCCAGGGACCCTGATGTCTACACACGCATACGTATCGTCCTTCAGGGAAGGGATTACAAGTAAGGCAAATTAGATTGAATGGTAATGGTTCAATATGCTTGATTGGGACTTTAAACAAGGTTTATTTCAGATATACAAGCATGTGGTGTGTTGTTAAATCTGCTTAGCATTGCAGTGCTGCAGTTGTTGAAAAGTTTTTTTTGGTGAAGTTTAAAAAGTATACTGAGCTGAATGTGATGATGAAATGTGTTACCATTACAGCTCTAGAGAATAATGTAGTATTAGTCAAAGATGTGTCAGTGTTTGCATATTTGGATTGGTAGTTTCATTTTTGCAGTATACATGTAATTGTTTTACTTAATAATAAGAATGATGATGATGATGGTTGAACATCTTCGGCGTGGCATTCAGTATAACTACAAGTAAAGCCTGAGTGGATGCAGTCTGATTTGTTGACTGGGTGATAGCATGTACATTTATAATATTTATTTATTGAATTTGATTTGCTCTACTTGAATAAAAAACAAATAATAATTGCATACAAAAACTGACTCTAAACTCTCAGTTATGTGAAATCCTACTTGGCAATACACCTGAATCTGATCTGCGTAGCCTGTTTTGCATTTGCAAACATTACTGTACGTGACTTACAACATCTGGGACTATAACCATAATGCAATACAAATTACAGTAACTAACTGTAAATATGTTTCGAATTATTGTGTGGTATTAAACTGTAAAAAATGACAGCAAAGGAAAACAGTGTACAGTAATCAGTTTAAAAATATTTCTATCTCACATGGTGTATGTCCTTATTTGCGTGATATATTTTGTATGATATTTTTGTTTTCATCCTGTACTTTTGTTTTGCGTCCTTGCTGCTTTGACTTCAAAGTTCAAGACAGACTTCCCTGCAAGGACAATGAAGTTTATTTGATCGAATCTAATCCTTTCTCGGAACAAGCAAGCTGGTGGAGGGGGAGTATTCAGGAAAATCTTGATTGCGATCAGTAGCCTGACACTATGACAGCACACTATTTATTTTACAATGAACTCGCTATAAAACCAGTCTTGTGTAACCGCTGGTTAAGAGCTGGTTGCGTTTCGACTTTCAATACTCGTCCTTGGCTGCATGGGAATAAGGGCAACCCGCCCATTTACTGGCACATCTGCAGTGTAACGCCCTGTGTTTTATCCACTCGCTCCTCTGAAGATCAGTATTATAATTTGACAGAGTTTATTCAGTGAGTTTAAATTGTGCAGGCAATCATATTATCTTTACAGGACACCGCTTCATTTTACATATACATGAAAATAATTGATTCAACAACCCTGCCAGCATTCATTATCATCATTTTCTTATTCCAAATAAACAAGCAAAGTGATGACTCCTGCTGAGGAACACCTTTCAAATTAATAATGTGCAAAATCAGTGCATAATTTGTTTGGATAATATCAGTGAAATTGCCCATCTATATCAACCTGATAAGGTATAAAAAGCTTTCTGAAGAAAACAATGTATACTCCTACAGAAATAATCCATCTCTTGGATTCTACCAATTACGAGGCTGCAGTGCTTTGAGCTAAAGGCTAACCTCAGCATGCTAATTGGTGATTTAGCAGGCGTGCTTATCCTGAGCTCGTCTTCGTTTGGTGTGTTAGCAATTTCTATCCCCACAGAGCAAAGTGACACTAAAATGCTACAACACAACTGATATTGCATCGTATATATAGTTCACCAGGGTTCACTTTTACGAATTTAAATCACTTACTGTAACTGGGGAGAATTAAGTTTCTTCGTTTGTGTCTCATAATTGTTTTGCTAAAAAGATCTTTGCAGTCACTGTTGTTCCCCTGAAGGGATGGAAAACAGATTGGCAACAAGTGAGATCACTGAGTGATGATAAAAGCCCCAGCTGAGCCGACTGCAACAGAGATGGCACTGACTGTGGCAGCTCTTCTCGTCTGCTCCATTTTGGAGGGCCCGCTGGTCACAGTGAATCCTCTGAGGAAAAAGCACTCTTCAAACTGAAAATGATATATCTCGCAACTGCTTTCCAGCTGGTTCTCTCCATGGCTCACGCATGCTTTTATTCAAATAAAGCTTAAGGAATATTAATGAGGCCATGTGAGACCCGAATCTTTCGTTACACCAGGTGAAGGCATACGTTGAATGAGAACCTGAACCTTTCGTACAGTTCCTTTCCAATCTAGTTAACTGCAGAGTGCCCCCTCCTTACAGCTGCTCCAGACTTAATCCAAAGAAGTGAGGATGCTTTTTTTGCATTGTGACCCTTTAAAACAGAGTTAAATTAAGCTTTACAGACCAATCTGAGATTTAGCCTCTTCCACACCATTGGACAGCTTTTTACACATCTATTATCATGAGCAAATAATACATAAATCACACAACCCTCTGGAGGAAATGTGTAAAGTATGACGATACCAAAGAGGACAAAAGGCAAAAAACATTAACAAAAAACAGTTCACGGAGCAATATTGTGGCACAAATGAATGAGGTAATACAAGCATCTGTGGTGTTTCCTTAGGCATATGATGCAAAATCCCTGCAGTATCTAAAAACATCATCAAGACCACATTCATAGCCGCATAACTGATATTTTTATGCAAAGGTCAGCACATCACTGCAGACTGTAGTGCTCTTTACTACTGAGGACACAAAAGTCATGTTTCTCTTTCTGTGAATTACATTTTATATAAAGGAGAGTTTATAGTTGAGTGACACATCAGTTGATGCATTTCTATATCTTTAGGCCAACAAAGGAAAAACATACAGTTTTTCCCTTTCAGAGTGTTATACCTGGCAGTGAGGAGGCCTTGCAAAGGCAATCATACCTTTGAGAAGGGAAATAAAACAAACAGAAATAAACTAAACAAAACTTTGTTTCTTTTAATATCTGTTCAGGTTTTCTTCTGAGGGGGTGAAGAGCATTACTTCAGTATTTCTAAAAACTCAGGCTCTTAGCTTGACAGGGAATAAAAATGTATTTTGGAGGAAATACAGTGCTAGACTCATCTCACTGTTTCACTGTTTTGGACCGGGATTAAAGCATACAATTCAACACCAGGCAAAGTCGAGCCGACTGGGACGTTGTTGCTGACGCGCTAGAAATATTGGCGGAGCAAGCATGTTGTGTGCACCTACTTAGAATTACGTAGAGGATTTCCCTCAGTGCAAAGTACGGTCTTACCCCCACTCATCACTCCATGTGTGGGTGAGTCCCACCAGGACTGTAACTTGTTTCCTGCAAATAGGTTTCAATTCATAGGTGCAAGGAGACGTCTGCTTGCTTCAAACGCCCGAGGCTGAGAGACTCTTCGTGAACTCGAGCCGGCCTACTGTGCTGATGGGACAGTGTAAATTTAGCACCACAGTTCAGTCTATGAGTAGAGAAACATATTTTGTGTCTTTTCCACATTAACATTTTCATTAGGTCAGTGTAATTCAAATCAAGCCTTTCATAATCCAAGGAACAAGGACCAACTGTAACATGACCCAATATCCCCCCAGGGATCAATATAGTATTTGTGATTCTGATCCTGAAGCTTTTGCTACCATGAGGAAGCAGCCACCTCCCTTTTTTTGTTTTTAAGAATGAAGCATTATAGCTGTAAATACAGTTTTAAAGATGGCAAACAGCCGGGAGACCGGTTTAATTCTTCAACCCAGATTCAAGGTCTTTGAAAGACCCCAATAATGTTTAGCAACTCATTGGGTCTGCCTAACAATTATCTGAGACAATTTGGTTTGTGAGGAAAGAAAACGTGACAAATAAAAAAGGGGTTATTTATGTTGATAAAACTAATTTCAACCTCATTCCTCGGGATATCAGCTAATGTTTTACAAGCAATTATGTCTTTTAAATTATGCTCATTTTTAGTTCCTGCAACTGTCTAAGAGAGACTCGAGAAACAGATGGTCTAAGGCCGAAATGTAATGAGGGCGTGAGGGTGAGTCGAAAGTAAAGGTAAGACGTTTATCTGCCCGAGCAGCAGTTGGACCATTTAACGGCTACATGTTGGGAGTAATTACAAACCTTCAGCATACTTGAGAGAGCTTTAATGCATTTTAGCTGCACTAAACAGTCTGTGTTCCACCATCTTAGGCGTAACCTCAATAACCTTGTAATTTATACATTACTGGTTCAAACTAAATCCTGTAATAAGCCTCCAATGAAATAGAAAAGCAAAACCAAACAATACAATCTCAATTCTATACTTTTATGCCAAAAAAGAGCACATTGTACAGCATTAGTGACCCTTTTTTAAAGATACAGTATATCCCAGAGAAGCAGATTCTCCGTTGTAAGGTTCAGATTATTCATATGATATAAATATACACATATTATATCCATATTTCCAAAATAACATTAACCTCAACATGCATCTCAGCCATGAAGACACAAATTAAGTCATGGACACACACTCACACGGCCGCTCTTAACAATAGTTCCACATGAACAAAAACATTTATATCTGTGAAGGACACGGTTTCAGTTCCATAACACACACACACACACACACACACGCACACGCACACGCACACTATAACTCCGTCTTGGCGTTCTCATTAAGTCCATCTGAAGCTTTTGGCCTCAAGTCATCCTTAAGCCATTTGTTGTAAACAGCAATGGGGTCGATGTTCCAGTGTTTATGGAAGGAGATGGGCACCTGGTGTGCTAAGAAGTCTCTGGCATAGTCCTCTGGGCGTGCCTGAAAGGTAAGATTAAGTACAGTAATTCATTTGGAAGCAGCCACAAAGGACTGCGTGCAAGCGCTGCAGAAAACAACAGTGAAGGCGTGAAGGTTTACGTTTGTGTTGAAAACTGGGCAACTGAAACTATTGAGTGTTAAGAGATGAAATTCAGTCAAACACGAGTAACCGTATTAATAAGTTGGAACAATAGGCCCTTTTCACGGCAGGGTAGGGGGTCATTGGGGGGTAACCCAGGTGTAATCAATAACATTAATTATGGCCCTCTTCCATTCTAGCCCTGGTTCTGTGCATGTTGGCTCACTGGGATGGCTGTGACACACACATTAGAAGGGGAGCATAATTAATTAGATCTATTACACCTGGCTTCTGCTATGACATGTTAAAAATGGCTGCTGGGAAAAGGGACTATTTGTTGATTTTTGTTGGCTGATTCTCTGCCACATATTAGAAATCTGGTATCTTATTGAAGGTTCTGCACACTCACTGGTGATGTCTCTTATCTCTGCTTATTAGCACTCCAAACCAGACTGTGTGAGTGTTTATGGATTTTGCTTGATTGACTAGTTAGGCAGGGAACACAGTACTCATTTTGACCCGTTATAGAAGGAAAAGCACGAGTGTGGTTCAGAAGGAAATAAATGGTGGACGATTTCCTTTGAGCTGCTTCAGTTTCAGAGTCTTGGTATTGTGCACGCTGGCTCATTGTCACACTGCCAAACTGGCACACTTGAACAGAACAGAGCCATTGTTAATGTTTTGAGTTAACACATGCTTTTTCTGCTATGACTAAGTCAATGTCTGCTGTGATTGTTCTGAAATCTCAGAGGCATCCGGCCTAATAATAGGTTGTGGAAAGGTTAACAGATGGATGCCCATTCAGATCCATCATTCAAAGTAATTGAACCCATATTAATTGATATGATGCTGTGAGTGTTTTTAACCTTCACAAAACCAATCCTGCAACCACCTCGAGTCGTCCAATGATATGCATAGCAGCAAGTTACACCCAGGGGAATCTTTTCCATCTTTACCATCCATCCCGTGTGACGTGAATGTGACATAATGCTGCAATTACATTGTGTCAGCAGAATGGGAATAACTGGAAAATCCTCACGTAACTGCAAGCCTTGCAGTCATTTTTTATTCTGTTTGCCAGATGGGAGATAAGGTGGCTGTCAGAAATTGATGATATCTCCGAGTTAAAATTACATGTACTGTAAAGCAGTCTAAGATAAAACTTAAACGCTGCATGAACTTAAAAAAAACCTGAAAACACCTGTGAGGGCTTCTGAATGTCAGATATCAGCCAGTTTTGTTGTTGACTACCAATAAGATAGGGCTGTCTATCCGTCTCTGGATGATGAGTCTGTAAAAGTTGTGATGAAATCGGACTTTCTCAGCAGTCTATTCGTTTGAGTCTTTACCTGAACAGGCACTGAAGGAGAAGATGTGTCACCGAGCTAAAAAAAAGTGTTTCCAGTAAATATTTGGATTGTTTTTCGGCCATATCAGTCCACCACCAGAGGTACAAATACACACGGACAGAGACACAAATACTGTATTGCAAGAGTGTGAAGACAACCTGGTGAAAGAGTGGGCTGTGTGTGACAGGAAGTCCGAGGGCATTGAGGCACATTCCCAGCACCATGTCATCCGGTGCGTCATTGCTGTAGCACTTGCAGCCGCTGTCAAGAAGTCGGACCACAGCCTCCCTGCTGAACACCATACTGCAGCAGCACAGAGAAGACATCAGCAAAGTTCAAATAGACACATGTGACTGCTGAGTTAGCTGCGCTGGAAATTATCAGTTTGGCAGCAAATGTTGGAAATGACCAGGAAATAATAAGTATATCTTTCAGCTGTCATCTTGTTCAGCTTAAGTGACTGAAACTGAAAATCAAGCTGAGAGGGAGAGTTTTTCTTCTTCTGTGAATCGGCTCTGCACAACATTGATGTGACATCTCTTTGGAAACAGTCGCAATTACACATGCAAAACAATGAATAAATCACTCATCGCCACTCAAAACAGTTATTAGAAGATATCACTTTTGAGAGAACTGGCAGCTGCTGTGTTGTAGAGTGTCACAGCGACTGAAGTGAGCGTAAATAGAGTTTCTCACACAGCTCGCTCACAGCTCAAGATGTGTCTGTTGCACAGCTTCCCTCCAGCACTTACAGCTGACGTGTAACTTGAGCTTATTGCCCACTTTTTCTTACATGCAATAAGAAAATATTGTCTTTTGGAATTATTATTTTGGTCCTATATGTTGTCTTGCATTAACCAACCGTTTGTATAATGTAGTCAGAGTTTTAAGCATCGACTGCCTCTCTTTTCTATCAACCAATTGCTGTATTTTGCGGTGATTTATTCCATATTTTTTATTAAGTATCTTTTCCTTATTGCAGCATGCAAACCAGACTTTCCCTGAAGGGAGCAACACACTTTTAAACTGAACTGAAAAGGTTTATCACTAAATTACAGATTACAGGTTTTCCATTACATATTTTACAGTCCCTCTGCTGCGTCTGTATCTTTCATCATTATTCCCCGAGCATCTGAGCTGAGAAACTCACCCTCCACCTCCCGTGATGTAGCTGTAGCCGCCTTGGCTCAGGCCGTAGCCGTATCTCTCCCCTAGACACACCGGTTCAGAGGGGTTGTAACAGCTCAGCAAGAGCTGCAGCCGGGAGAGGCTAAAGGAAGCACAGATCAAACTCATCCCACACTCATAAACATTATACACACATGCCTGCGCCGTGCACACGTATGAAACCGTCCATTTAGAAGGTGAAAGAACTGCTGTCCCTCAGGCACTATTACACATCCAGAGGCTTCCACATGACGGATAAAGAGTGAAGCCAGCCGGACTCAAATTCATGCACTGAGCTTTTTAGATGTTTGACAGGATGGTAATATCTCTGGAACTCATTTTCCCAAAACGGCTTCATTCAGGGCGTTTCTCTGTCACTGTGCAAACCTTTTTATTGCTGAGACAGAAGCTGTTACAAAATGTATGAGTAACTGTCACTCCAACTCGGAGAAAATGAAAGCATGGCATTTAAAGAATGAGACACTATGTCCCAGTTAAACTAAATAAAAACTGTTGAAAACCCATTTCCAAATCATGAAAATATACCTGATAAGTGTGTCATCGTCACAGATGAGGAGCCACTTGGTGTCCGGGACAGCGTCGCTCAGAAATCTTTGAAGGATTGCAAAGGTTTTCCCGCAGTGACCTGCAAAAAGAGGCACGCTGTCAATACACCGGTCCGTACGACTTCATCACACGTTGACCATGTGCTGTATTCTGGTTTACGAAGATAAATGACCCTGTCACGGGAAGAGAGAAACACACCTGGCATAGGCCGGCATTTACATGCACACGCACGCCTGCATACAGTACAAAATAAAACAGTAGTCGTAGATTACGCTGATGCTAAAGCATTTGAAACAGCCACAACAACATTATACTTAGGAGAAGACATTCCATAAGACAACAGCTTAGATGGCTGATGGGAAAAATAGCCATTAGACGTGGCCGATGGGGTTTTAAACAATATGAAAACCATCGCAACAATTTGTGAATTAGACTTTCATTCTCTTGAAAGGAGCCTTTCAGGAGGCGTGACAAATGAGCCCAGACTTAATAAGGATGCAGTACATTTGCAACCTTAGCTTCCATTTCAGCGTTAACGTGACAGTGGCATGCATCACGCGTTACAAAGTGTGAACAAGGTCCTGCATTCGGCTCAAGGACACCTCAAAAGCAGTCGTGCCTGTAGGCGGACACCTCAGCCATATAGCAGTGATAAAATAAGTGTCAAACATTAAAAGGGGCAAAAATGACTGCCACCTTGTTGCGATTTGTATTGTACAGCATGAAAGAAGATCTCTCCGATGCGAGGATGTGTCCTCTGGAGCTTTGGGAGCAGAGAGAAAGCTGTTGTTTACATTCTGGCATCTAAAAGACATAATAAGGTGTGTGTGGCATGATGGGCCAGGCAGATCACACTTTTACTCTGGCATGTTTGACACGACTGCCAGATGCAACAAAATGTTCTGCCAACTCCAAAAAAAAAAAACAGTGATGGGGTAGTACACAACACATACAAGGAACCCAAAAGAGATTTCCTCATCAGAATCCCAATATCTGCACACCATCAGGGCTGAGACATGGAAATCCCTGGTGGCAGGCATCACAAAGAATACTGAGGCTGTACTGTTTTATTTATAAGGCACCCACTGTGTTTTTTTCCCAGAGTATCTGAATATAGAATAAGTAAGGACACCTTGAACTGCTGACAGGAATAAAATCCCAAAATGCACTTTTAGATGCAGATCTCCAGACAAGTCTGGTAATGGTATTCCTAGTTAGGAGGTTAGTGAGTGACGTTCAGGGGCATGGAAAGATGCTGCTACACTTACTTGTGTGTCAAGCTCCTGAGAAGTGACCCATCAGCGGGTCTTCTCCCACTATAGGTAAGAATAACACACTTGACCATGAATATCTGAATATTTACTTGATTAAATTCCTGTGCCATTTCCTCATTTCAAGGTCTTGCGTCACCCTCACTTTTGACTGTTGAGTTTATTTCAAAATATATACAGTATACTGTCAGGCTTGTGTACCAGACTTCGTATTGCTTTGTGACTACAGATGGCAGCGCCATTACAAAGACAGTTTGAAATGGGGTCCAAGCTTTTTACTGGAGGCAACCAAGTGAATGTATTTTTTGGATAAAATAGACTTTAGGTCAGTTTCATGTGTTAAATCTATACATCCATCTCAAATGGATTGGCTAAATATCAGCTATTAGCGAAGGTCTGACCATTCTCTTCAAAATGTACAGACATTCTGTATTTTACAAGCCTAGATTAGTGATATAGTCATAACACTGAAGGTGAAAAACAATAGGATAACTATATAACTCCAAGCAACAACTTACCAGAAAGCTTGAGGTCATGGAGGAACAGAAAGGGGTAAAAAAAGGAACTAATTATATACAGTATGTCCCAACTTTATCTCAATTCTCATCTGATAAACGATGGGTAACATATGGGTATTTGGCACTGTGGGAGATAAACTGCTTATTTTTCATTTGACCTTAGCCATGTATCATTTTCGTGCATGCTTATCTGATTCCCAGAGTGGCTCGCGGCTTTACCTCACCCCTACGTGACAGCTCCATTGCATATATGTTTTCAAAGACGCGGTATAATACAAACTGGATTTTCTGTTGACATGGTGTTGTTTAATCACAGGTCATTCATCTTTAAAACCTCCCTTCTTCTCAACTCCTGTCTGTCATCCTGTCTGTACTCCAGGATGGAAATGGCATCATGAGTGCTTTGTTTGACTGACAGTACGCAGTTACTAAGCAGAGTAGCTTCAGTGTCTGGCCGCCTACCAAGCTAGAGAAATCCCCCTGCCTTGATGATGGACTGTGGATTACTGCCAAACTTCCAACACTCAATTGTTGCCTCCCGAAAAGTAAAGCTCCTGGCATGCAGTGGAAGGCACAATTATAGGAAAGGTAACAACAATGTATTGGTTGAGAGGAGCAGAGCTGTGGCTTGTTTTGGTGCGATGCATCAAACGCGCCAGCAGCTCTTGGTGCTGTGGGCTAGGTAACATGTCAGGTTATGCAAATGAGCAGGTTTGAGAAGCCAGAAAACGTACAGTTGATTTTATATATTTTGTATCTGTCATGGCATAACCAGCTGTGAGCCTGCCAGCTTGGGAGTAAGCAAACCGTGAATGGGAGCACACATCACCTCTTACCCTGAACCCAGTATCTGTAACATGGGGGCACAAAATCATCACCAACATCAATTTGAAAATCTGGAATATCAATATTGCTCTGCTTAATGGGAAAGAGTAGACGGCCATTGAACAGATCTTTAGGTCAGAATAGGTTCCCGGTTTATCTACCCACTAGAGTCAGTTTATCAAATTTGAGCAAAAACACCAAACATTTGGTCGTGATGCTGCTCCACTTCCTATCCCACATGCAGGCTCATGAGAACGTAGCACCCCCACGGCTTGAGAACTACCTTTGTAAAGGTGCACCCGATTTTTATCACAGGCCAATCAGAGCAGACTGGGCGTTTTCAGGAGGGCGACTTCAACAGACAGGTGTTAAAACGGAGAGACAGACAGTATGTTTTTGAATATTAATGTAAACTTCTTCATTTTCTTACATCTCATCAGCCAAATGATTAGATTGAGGCAGATTTATTAATGATGAAAAGGATTGTTACTACTATCTACTTGAACAGGTCTGCTATACTCCTATGTAAACTGAGGGTAACAGTCTAATGTGGTATTTCTTTACTCACAGTTGCATGTATGACCACTTTCTAGGTTTCAGCTAGCAATGTGGGACGAAGACCATGCAATCAATATGTCAATATAATACAGCAAATAATGAGAGAAATAGGAAAAGGTCACCAAAAAAGCAGCCATGGTTTAGTTACATATTTAAACCATGAGGCTCTATAAAGTCTGTCCCTGCACAGTATGAACATGTTTCCGCATACAGTGAATCCTAAGCAATCACTGGGTGATAACATGTTCAATCATTTCTCAAGGTTTGATTCCCCAAATCAGTCAAACTTGGCCTGAGTACAAACAATTCATAATAATAATAATGACTCCTTTAATTAATCCCCTTGGGGAAATGGGTCTTTGCATTTAACCATCATTACTAATTAAGGAGCAGTCGGCTGCTGTGAAGTGCCCGGGGAGAAACTGGGGGTTCAGTGACTTGCTCAAGGACACTTCAACATGTGAACGATGGGGAGACCTGGGATTGAACCGGCTTCCTTGTGCTTTCAGAACGACCGCTCTCCCCATGAGCTACAGCCGCATTACACATGTAGTGATGACTTAGGGATGCATTAGTAGCAGAGAGGCACTGTGGTGGCCTCTTGGATTGGTCACCAGGTGTGCCATCTCGAGATGTCCTGCAGTGATGACTCTACTTTCATGAGATGCATCCGCCAGGTCAGTGGTTGCTGCAATGGCGTAAACAACCGACACGTTAGCATTTCCTGGTGGCCTTTTACCACCAGACACGGAGGGGACATAACAAGCAGCAGGCTGGACCAAAGACAGATTGTCTTGCTCTTCCCAGAACTCCTCCATCATTGATGATCCCCGCTGCTGTCTTGTGGTTTGATGACATTGTTCTAAACATGACATCAAGTTGTGGTTAAAGGGTTGAAATTAGTTTGAAATCGGATTTGAGCAGCTGGGGTGAGAATCATCTTCTCTTAACGCTCTTAAATCAGATTGTCCGCGTGGATATTATTTCCCATAAACATTTGATTTATAAGTCCAATGTGTTTACTTTCGTGAAGCTCCAGTAGTATGCCTGACAATTGGTGCAATAACCATCTGTAGTTCAGTCGGGATGCGAGGGAGCTGGTGGTGGATTTGTTACAGAGCAAGAAGCAGCTGAGACCTGTCACTACCCACAACGAGGAGGTGGAGATGAGGCGGCCCTCCGGTACGGGGGTTGCATATCAACAACAAACTGGACAGATAACAGAGAAGCTTTGCAAGAAAAGGTTGAACTTATTCTTGACGAGGCTCGGCTCTGCAACAGACTAGTAGTTTGCATCAGCAAAGAGGTCCTTGTTAAATATCTGAGCTGCCTGCAGACACAAAGTGAAGGGAGGCCGGAGACTCAACCAGACTCGCTTGAACAACATCCCCCACCAGTGGGCTGCAAGTGGCTGCAGCCTATGCATCATCTCATTAAGGTGCAACATGAGTCTAAGGTGCTGTCAAATGGCCGAAAAGGCTTCTGGCACATGCAACCAGAGAGATCTACCGCCGCCTTTACGAGCTACCATGGATTGCTTTGAGCGGTTGATGTTCTCATACTTGTTTCTGTTTATTATTCATTATGGATTTCTAGGGTCTAGCATGTCCCTCAGGAGAAGCTGAAGGATTCACCAGGCTGTCCCAGCTGGGGAATGCGGTTTCCTTCTCAGTTCCAGGTCCTCCCAGTCAGCCATACCTCATGCACATACATCAAGAACCGTCTTTGGGCTTCGTTTTCTTTGCTTTGAGATTTTATTTTACTTCCGAGTTAGCGTAAATAAATATCCATACTGTATGATACATGCTCGGTATTTGCTTATTCCTATATGCACTCACCATTGCACCATTCCATGAAACGTTAATATTGAAGGTGTTGTTTGCAACTTTTACTCTGATTCTGTTATATGATATTAACACATTATATACACAATTTAGAATGAAGTTTTATGGATTTGAAAGAATAGTTTTACATCATGGGAAACGCTCTCATTAAAGAAAGTTAAACCGGAACAAGTGCACCACTCATGTGTCCTTTAATACAATGCTGACTAATCTAACAAGGCATAGACTGGAAATAGATCGCCCATCTAACTCTCGCAGAGATAACGTCGACAAACGTTGTTTCAAAAATGAAAAGATATTCTTTTAAAACACTCTAAAAGGTGTGTTTAAAACATGTATAGTTAAATATCAATTGAGAATTAAAGTGATGAGCATTTATAGAGCAACTTTCTGTTCTTCTGAACACACACACACACACACACACACACACACACACACACACACACACACACACACACACACACACACACACACACACACACACACACACACACACACACACACACACACACACACACACACACACACACACACACACACACACACACACACACACACACACACACACACACACACACACACACACACACACACACCCCCTTCGGGTGCAAATTCAGGTTCAGTATCTTGGCCAAGGACGCTTTGACATGCGGGCTGGAGGAGCCGCGCATCGACCCGTCAATCTTCTGATTCAAGGGCGACCCACTCCTGAGCCACAAATGCCCCATAAATGACAGATTATTACCAGCTCTTAAACAAACAAATATCATATCTGGAGCAAACATTTCATTAAATACCGACAGTCCTACTACGGTCTGTGCAATTCAGCAGGGGATGTTGGCCATGCAGGTGAGTTAATGTGCAGCTTATAGCGCTCAGTCAGAGCGAGGCTCCTCACACTCAAGAACAAACCGAAGACACAGACCCATTTCTCAACTCAGAATTATTCTGAGAAACATAAAAGATCTTGGCACCATAAACTAAACACAATTGAAGAAAATCTCAAATAAAGGTTCAACCTTGGTTTGACATGTCGTGTAGAGATACAAAAAAAAATCATCCGTAGCAAAGGTCTGTTATTCATAGCAGTGGTAAAAAATCTATAAAGAAATAACGAACCATAGCATGCCGTTATTGACCAATCAAAATCGAGTATTCATCAACTCTGTGTAATAAATAGCCTGTAAAAGGAGCACTTACCTCTTTCAGTATTTGGGACCCCTAAATTAACGGTTGGTATTGAAGGATCAGCATAGTCGCTGTAGTACTCTAAAAAGAAGGCGTCCTTTTCCCAAGTCTTCTTTATCACTGGAACTAAAGCAAAGGGGAGAAATAAACAGAAAAGTAGAATAAATAGCAAATAAAGGAGGAAAATATCCAAATAAATATTGTACGTCTTTAATCCACCCAACTTGTTGAATGTTCAAGATAACCAAGATACAATAACAGACCCAAGTATTATGTGTATGACACAGATACAGCGTGGAGCGTACACACCTTTTGTCATTTGAGGAATTCAAGTTTAAATACATTTAAATCCTCGCCACTTAATGTTCCATTAGTGTTATTAATGGTTAAAATCATAAAACCTTTACATCGTGTAAAGAAGGCCCTCTCTGCAGTTGCAGCAGTTATATTCCCCCTACAGTTTTCCAGTAGATTTGATTGGGACCTGACTGATGAGATCTGGAGGTTTTGTGATGAGTTTCTGGGTTGTTGAGGCGAGAGTGTATGCGGGCTGAGAAACACAGAATACCCAGAGATTCACAGCAGCAGCTCGAGGCTTTGTTCAACTCTCATAAATCAACAAAAGTGAATCAGAGTGGCATATCGAACGCTGAAAGAATGAACCAAAGAAGAAAGAAAAGTTTGGCCTTCGCTTCCTCTTCTGGCTCTCAGCTGAACTCATGAAGAAGCCAATTATGCTCTAAACATCACAATGCTATTTTATATTGCCACATATATACTAAAGTGCATGATGCAGGTCAGATGTTAACTGTCTGTAGCAGACAATCAATTAATATATATATATATATATTTTTTTTAATAATCCTTTATTAGTCACACAGCTGCTATGAAGCACCCGGGGACTTTTTAATTCCTTTAAAGGAAGATACTTAGTATCTCAGTATAAATGTACCATATGAGTGTACTATGTTACTACTAGGGATGCAACGATACCATTTTTTACAAACCGATACGATACCGATATTTTTATTTGTGTACTTGCCGATACCGAGTACCGATACCGATACTTCTTAGATTTGGTCTCCATGAAAGTGCAATTAATTTGGAGGCAGATTTTATTTTATCCTCTGCAGATTATGTCAAGCCTATAGTACAAAATTAACAGAAGGCTATCCCAAGCTTTAAACTTCTTGTGGAAGTCCCTCTAATGTCGGACCATAAAACGCCCCGTGTCCGGGTTCATAATGTAAGCGATAATATTAGGGATCGAGCAATTATATAGGAAGCTGTGTTGCAAGTTATGTTTCCGGTGCTTTTATTGTGGAGGGAGAAACGGAAAGGAAAAGAGTGGAATTGTGGGATATACGTGTGTGAAGGAGATAAAAAAAGTGGTTCAAGTTACCCTGCAGCGTGTTTTCATTTTATTAGAATTACAAATATAGACACACAACAGACACTCGGCTACAATAATATCATCCGTAGCCGCACAACAGCGTCTGAATGAGGCCGCTGCCAGCGCTACTTCAGGTGGACCAGCAACAGTTTGATTCAAACCGGCAGGACGGCGGTGATGACGCGCAGAGCTTCTCAATTATAGATGTATTAAATATGGAAAATTTCAACTCTCGCGTCTAACGTGCCGCCGGCGTAAATTTGCGTCTGTCGCAACCACACGCGTCTGTGCATAGACTTTACATGTAATCTGGTCGCGCGAAACATTTGCGTCGCGTTGGGACGGACTGATTACAAGTAACTCCGGGGCTGTCAGCCACTAACAAGAGCACTAATATGAGCACTAATATGTCATACACACGTATGCAACACCGGTTAATAAGCACAATATCGATAAAGTCTTGTATTGTACTCGCGTCTCACTTTTCTCCTGTCTATTGAAAGAAGTGAGCGCTGCGTAGCGAGGATCCAAGATGGCGGCTCCAGATTCTGCTGTTGAGACAAACTGGCCATCTGATTGGACGGCAAAACAACTTGGATAGCGTGATTGGCTGCTCAGAAGTTGAGACTGTTGAGACAGTTGAGACAGAGAAGAGTGGCTCCGCCACGGGGTTGCTTCTCCACAAAGCGCGACCAGTTTGTTGTAGTGAAATACTGTTGAGTGAGTATCGGTTCTTGATATCGGCCATTGAAACCGATGCGAGTACGAGTATTTAACACAGTACCGGTATCGGTGCATCCCTAGTTACTACACTACACAACACTATACTATTCAACATGCATGTCACAACCTGCAGTGGCACAGCGCTCTTCATCTTTATACACAAGATGTTTGTGTTATATGCAATTTATAGTTTCTTGCATTTCATTTTGTATTGTTTTTTGTCCGTACGTAGAAATTACATTTTATGTACATATCATTGTTTTTTTACAGCTGTGAATAATCCCTACAGATAAAGAAGAAGAAACACTTGGTGACATTGCAAATGCAATACAAGGCTCTTTCATGTCTTTTGCTTCTTGATCTAAGCTAACCTTTGATACATAAATCTAATATTAATTTCAGCTCGACTACATTTGAAACAGATAACGGCAGCTTGCCAGAGGAAATGGTAATTGAAGTAATTAGTGCAATTACTTTTGAGTGACACTCTTTGAATGAAGTGTACAATTTGTCTGATCCCTCTTAAATTAATCTGCCATTTGATCTATTGACTGAACCGGCTACATTTTTAACAAGTTCAAAGAGAAGCTGATGCACAGATTGCGTAATATGAAGCAGAGCTCGCAAATAACCGGATTAAGATCAGTAAGTGATTTCCTAATATCTGCAGGATTGTAGGAAGGGGGGCAAATTATTAGTTAAAACCTGAATATTATCAAATCCACTCAGACATAACGGTGGAAAGATGGAATGAAAGATGGTATTGTGATGATAAGCTGGAGCTATTGGATAGTCACACATGTCAAACGGTAAATCAAGTCCATTACGAGTAAACAACGAGACAACAGCCTGGGCCAATTGAAAGGGAAATCGTGCATCTTTGGCAGATTCTGTGAGAGTGGGAGTGTGACTTACCTCTTTCACTGTGAAACTTCCTACACGTTTTCACAGCAACAAATATATCTTCTGTATTTACAGGCTCCCCCTTTGATGAAAACAGGAGACATGAATCAAAGAAATGCTCACATAAACATACATTGTATATATATGACTAAAACAAGATTATATTTGACTGTATATGCAGCTGAGCCAAATGGTTGAAATTTAGTTTTTCAGGCAATATTAAGTGTCTCAGTGATCTGTGGGAGTTGTTATCTTCAAAGTGATATTAGAATTGGATATTTCTGTTAATGGTATGAGGTCATCTGATTGGCTTTGTTCTCCCTCTGAAACTACAGACAGCTGATAACAACTGAATTAGGTGTACGTTTGCAAAATGTAAAAGCTTTTGGGAACAAAAAGACGAGCAACAGCTGAGACTGGGAAATGATGAATTAAATGAAAAAGTAGAAAACTGACAAAGGGAACATCTCTGTGTCCTTTGTCACCACAAGCAGTCCAAAGCAGACGAGGATGGACTTTTTTTTTTTTTTTTTTCATAAGTTTAAACAGTCACAGTAGATTCCCTAAATCAACAACAGACCGAATGCATTAAAAGCGAACGCTACATTCAAAATGTCATTGGCTGCTGCACAAACGTCATACAAGCAGAAAGTTGGAATTTAAAATAAGAATTTAAGGCAACAAGACGAATACAGTTAGGTCCATAAATATTTGGACATTGACACATTTTTCATTATTTTGGCTCTGTACACCACAACAATGGAGTTGTAATGAAAAAATGTGCTTTAAGTGCAGACTTTCAGCTTTAATTTGAGGGTATTTACATCCAAATCAGGTGAACGGTGTAGGAATTACAACAAATTAAAATGTGGCCACCCTCTTTTTAAGGGACCAAAAGTAATTGGACAATTGGCTGATCAGCTGTTTCAAGGTCAGGTGTGTGTAATTCCCTCGTTATTTCATTTACAAGGAGTAGATAAAAGGTCTAGAGTTCATTTCAGGTGTGGTATTTGTGTTTGGAATCTGTTGCGGTCAACTTTCAATATGAAGTCCAAAGAGCTGTCACTATCAGTGAAGCAAGCCATCATTAGGCTGAAAACAAAACCATCAGAGAGATAGCAGACACATTAGGTGTGGCCAAATCAACCGTTTGGTACATTCTTAAGAAGAAAGAACGCACTGGTGAGCTCAGTAACACCAAAAGACCTGGAAGACCACAGAAGACAACTGTGGTGGATGACAGAAGAATCATTTCCCTGGTGAAGAAAAACCCCTTCACAACAGTTGGCCAGATCAAGAACACTCTCCAGGAGGTAGGTGTATCTGTGTCAAAGTCGAAAATCAAGAGAAGACTTCACCAGAGTAAATACAGAGGGTTCACCACAAGATGTAAACCATTGGTGAGCCTCAAAAACAGGAAGACCAGATTAGAGTTTGCCAAAAAACATCTAAAAGAGCCTGTACAGTTCTGGAAGAACATCCTATGGACAGATGAGACGAAGATAAACTTGTACCAGAATGATGGGAAGAGAAGAGTATGGAGAAGGAAAGGAACTGCTCATGATCCAAAGCATACCACCTCATCAGTGAAGCATGGTGGAGGTAGTGTTATTGCGTGGGCATGTATGGCTGCCAATGGAACTGGTTCCCTCGTATTTATTGATGATGTGACTGCTGACAAATGTAGCAGGATGAATTCGGAAGTGTTTCGGGCAATATTATCTGCTCATATTCAGCCAAATGCTTCAGAACTCATTGGACGGCGCTTCACAGTGCAGATGGACAATGACCCGAAGCATACTGCGAAAGCAACCAAGGAGTTTTTTAAGGCAAAGAAGTGGAATGTTCTGCAATGGCCAAGTCAATCACCTGACCTGAATCCAATTGAGCATGCATTTCACTTGCTGAAGACAAAACTGAAGGGAAAATGCCCCAAGAACCAGCAGGACCTGAAGACGGTTGCAGTAGAGGCCTGGCAGAGCATCACCAGGGACGAAACCCAGCGTCTGGTGATGTCTATGGAATCCAGACTTCAGGCTGTCATTGACTGCAAAGGATTTTCAACAAAGTATTAAAAGTGACAATTAGATTTATGATTATATTAATTTGTCCAATTACTTTTGGTCCCTTAAAAAGAGGGTGCCCACACTTTAATTTGTTGTAATTCCTACACCGTTCACCTGATTTGGATGTAAATACCCTCAAATTAAAGCTGAAAGTCTGAGCTTACAGCACATCTTGATTATTTCATTTCAACTCCATTGTTGTGGTGTACAGAGCCAAAATAATGAAAAATGTGTCAATGTCCAAATATTTATGGACCTGACTGTATGTACTGTAAGGAAACAGTTGTTTACTTACACATGCAGCGGTTATTGAGCAACATATTTGAGAATCTACACGTTGATCGTACAGAACCTCCAGCCTCAGCGGCAGGACCGACTCTCATCCACACAATACAGGAGCGCGTGGCTCTTTTTGACTGTTTGAACTCATTTTACGAAACGACTCCGGTCTGATGGAGATGTGTGCCTCTGTGCTGAAAGCCGAGAGCAGCAACAGCACTATAACTTTATTGCCTGAAATAAAAAGCACACGTTCTGCTGCCGCGGCAGCTTTGTTGATTGTCCTTCGCCTCCTTGAATCTGCCTCTTGAGGCTCTTGACTCTTTGTTGACACTGCAGCCAAGTGCCGCTGTGGTCCCCTCTTGGCAATTTGTCTTGCAAGTGTTTTGAACACTGGCCGATTAGGACACGTCCCCTCGTGTTGGGTCTGAATGAAAACTTATTGAACCTGTAACCTTCACGATTCTCCACTGGCTGCTGAAGTCTTTGTCCTATTGCTGGTCAAATTAATGCAGTTTTATGAGGATAGTGATTCCCACGGGGAGGTAAAGGTCCATTCATATAAATCCGACAATTCAGACAGCAACAAATATGTATCTGACTCTAAACCACATATGTGCACGCAGAATGTGATTTGAATCACAAATGAAAAGATCAGATTGGATTTCTTTCCTGGCAGAACTAAGAGGGGAGGGAGGAAAACTCTGAATTGGGATACTTTCTGCTGTAGTTCTGGCATCCCAAATGTAACTCCTCTCAACCGTTCTCAACAAACTGCAGTCAAGAAAAAAATCCTTGCACGCATCTGTTCTTCTCAACATTATTGATCGTTCGTGGGCGCTTGCGGGGTCAACCACTGCCGGCTAACGGATGACTGACCCTTCTAATCGGCTCACAGCTAGAGAACACATAACTCTGACATTATATTGAGTGTAATGTGGCAAAGCATGCCCCAATAATACATGGTCACGGTGGTTTCTTTCTTTTTACAATAAATGCACCGACAATTTGATTCGTAGAGTAAATGAGTTCTTTTGTACATGACACAGAGAGCACTGCACATACTTACTTTGTGACCCAATCATTATGTATAATGTTTAAATCACCAAATTGTTATATTATACACAAAACAATTCTGATGAGCGTACGTGTAACATGACTAACAAAAGAGATAAAGAGGATAAAGGAGAGCCGCTCGTCACCAGCTGTGACAACATGACTTTGCATTTGAATGTGATGAAAGAATAAATCTAACAGAAGATGATTAGCCAAAAACCTTTTAGCACTACTTCGGATGTTAGTTAATACCAAGTCCGTATTAGAGATGGATTAACTTGAACACATTCAGATGAATATCAAAAATAAGTTCCTAAAAACTCAGATATAGTCTACTCTAGATTATGGGAGGATGCTGAAGGAGTGTTCTTTCTTGGATGACTAAATCAAATGTAACATGCAAACAGACCAAAAACTCTCTTTTGGGTTATTGCCCAATGTTCTGAATGGTGGACAAAGGCAATCTCGTCCAAGGCCGTACTGCTCGGTGAAATATTGGTGGTGCTCCGATGCGGCCGTGAGCATGTCCGAATATCGTACATCAACCAGCGTCTCGCAGCCCTCAGCTTTATATTGCTTAATTCTGTTCCCTGACCGTCTCCTGGGAACCGAGGACAATCTAATTGATCTGCACACAGCAGAGGCGGTACTCACACACAGAGGGGGATCGGTGCTCAGAGTGGTGGCACAGCGGCGGGTCTGAGGGGAGTCCTCCGGCTCAGTGCACAGCTCAGGGACAGCAGTGAGATGAGGGCCGTTCCCATTGTCCCAGATATACAAGGCAACCTGTGATAACACAGATTGAAATTTGATCCGAAGACGAGATGCAATCTTTCAGACATTGATGCTTTATTCTAAGCATGAAAGGCTTTATGTTTTCGGTCTTCTTTTCTTGTCAATACAGCAACATTTTCTCTCACAGCAAATGTAATATTTAAGATGCCTAACGAAAGACATTAGGGAATGCCGGCGAGGGAGGAGTTGAGATAGAGAGCATTACTGTAAGACCAAAGTAAGATCTAGGATTTAGTTAAACTATTCTGCAGGGGAAGACCCAGAAGTTACAGTAAAAGAATATGTAATGAGGCCAATACTATCTGTGCTGTCTGAATATTGGCAACTGTCTGGAAGAATAAGCTACAGAAACTGGAAACTGGGATGTTTTGCAGATTTACAGCTTGGAGCTAAGCTAGTGACTGAACAGGATTGACATTCAGGATTCATGCAATATTTGTTTGTACTTAAGCATACAAGTGATTGTTATTTCTACTTCCATGCGGTTGCATGTGCGTGTTGTTGATGTGCAAAATAATCTGCAAAAATGTAACTTAATGACATTTAAAAAATCCCATTGCATCTGGATCTTTTTGTAAAGAATATACAGTGCCGTAATAAAATTGAATCTCTCGGACTGAAATCATGCCATCTCTAACCAAACCACCTTTTCCAGACTGAGCCTGATAAGTCTGATGCCGTGTTTACTCAACGAAATCCCCATAGATGCCTCCCTGACTGCATTTCAGTGATAAAAATAAGAACCTCAATGCTGCACCATGACAATTCTCCGAAGTAATACGATTTCACTTCAAGGTTAGATGGATTTCATGGCGCGCTCTTTTTGTGCAAATAGATTATAGTCGGTCTGCGCTGGCTGGAGTGTGAGAAACAGGCCGCTTGATCATCACTTTCCAACAACAGGTCTGAAGGTAACATTGTGACTTGTAAATGATGTTCCCTCACCTCATGTTTCAGGTCAATGGTGAAGTCAGATTTAAGCGGCTCATCTCTCACTTTGTTTGCAAGCCTAAAATAACAAATCACAGAATTGTAGTTGAAACATTAAGCAAATGGATACATGTACACAGTAAAACCTCTCACATATTACTGCTGTGATAGAAATTGAATGAATCCATTTTACAGACAAAGAGTTTTCTGCATACTCACCGCACAACAAGGGGGGTGCTTACGGCCCAAGCAGCAGTAAAGTCTGGATATTTAAAGATGGTGGGGTTCTCTGCAAACGCGTAATGATGAATGATGGTCGACTCCTCGTCGTGGAGGGGCTTACCGAGAAACCACTCCTGGTAAATTACAAGCACATGGCAGGATGTTAGCATTTACTTTTTTAACCATTGACATATCTAGCATCTGGCCTAATTTGGGAGTTTTCACACTGCACTTTGACTGAAAATCTTTGAAATTCTTTCCTTTGACTAAGTTTGTCACTCGCTGTGAAAATAACGAGGTTTTGTGATCGGAAAAAGATCAAGAGATCCCAGGTATTGTAGCCACAAACGCTCTAATCATAATTCATGATGCAGCTCGAGTAAAAAATATCTTATATTTAGAGAAAATGCATACATGAATGCATTCATCTTAAAGGAATAGTTCAACATTATGGGAACATTCTTCGTAACATTCTTCGTATCCATCGTCTCCTTCTCTTCAGGATACGGTTGTATTCACACAATAATGAATACTCTTGTCCTTTGATCATCAGCCGGCCTGCATCCACAAACACCACCAACAGAGGCTCTCCGCCTCCTTCTGCTCCGCGTGTACGAGAGCATCACAGAAGCCATCGTCCTCTACTGTTCTTGTCACCTTCTCATGTTTCATTTTGTTCATTTCCTGTTTTATTTTGTTCCCTGCCTCTTGTGTTTGGATTTACTTCCTTTCTTTGTCTTCTCCACACCTGTGTGTCAGTGGTTGATCAGAGTGTTTAGCTTGTGTGTTTCTGTGCATCAGTGTCAGGTCGCCTGCATTTGTCCCTCCTGTTTCTCGTTTGTCTTACTGGTCTTTTGTTTTGTCCTTTTTCATTTGTTCATATTTTTGCTGCTGCCTGTGCAGTCAGTTTTCTTTCCTGTTGGATTCTTGCATCAGCTGGTGTTATTAAAGCTCACTCTGTTGACTTGCACCTGCCTACCTCTTCTTTGCACATGACCCCAGCCACCCCCTGAACTCTATCTAATTCCACCTCTGACTTTCAAGTCATACACCATGCAGGAAATGAATAGTCCAAGATGACAATAAAAAGAGAATTATTATTTAAATTTTTTTCTGAAACGGATCAAAGCAAACGTAAACATTTGCTGATAAAAAACTATTTTTTCCAGTAAGCGTTACATCAAAGCGTAATCTGCATCACTTTTGGTCCCGTTTCACTTGAAAGCCAAGTCACACTTGTGTTGTGAAGGCTCGTCAACAAGAACAAATACCACCAAAAAACATTAAAATGTGGGAAATATTTAGATTATTTAAAAAAAATCAGAAACCTGACAAATTATTGATGCAGAACACTATTTTGCTTAGTTCTATTGAGAAATATTTTCATTACAAACCCAATGCAGGATTCTCTGACTGCAGCGTTTATACAAAATGTATATTCGACCTGAACCATATACAAGAACAATGATTTGATAAGTGGAGGGACAGAGTTTAGATTAGGGCTACAGTAGAGAACAGAGCGACTTGTCTGACAGGTTACGATGTGAGATGGCAGAGCTCAGAGCAGCTCAGCAGCGAAGCCCAAACTGATGCTGCATCTCTTAATTGTACCGATGATCAACTAAGCTGGAGCTCGGAGGAGGAGGCTTTGGTCTCGCTGATGAATTTGGCACAGAGATGCAGAGCTGCAAAGACAGACAGAGAGAGCTGGAGTTTTAGAGAGAATACTGGATACTTACTTCATCCTTGTTAAATTTTGAAAGGACTTGAACCAGCTTAGTCATCTTCACTTGTGTTTCCTCCTCGAGAAATACAATCCATGATGAGTTTTTCCCGAAGGAGTGCGATAAGCTGAAAGAAATAAATAAAAATATCATCAAAAGAGGAGTTAAATAATAAAACAAGAATAAATGGAACATTGCCACGCACAGGCACAATCTGTACAAAGCAGTTTTTGTTATTTCAGTCCAGTCTAAGGAACTATCTAACTGAGGCTCCTGACCCAGTCAGATCAAGGCAGCCACACAGCTCTCCCTAGAGGGCAGAAAGACAAAAAAACTTCAAAAGCACACAGACTTCTTTCAGCAAGGGCTGCTCTGTAATTATTTGGGGTGCTTCTGGTGATATATGTCCTACATCTTCAGGATGGAGGAAGAAAACAGATTTGGATGTTATTCCACATCTCCCACAAAACAATTATTGAACACATATCAGGTTTTAGAGAAGGCCCAAGCATGTCGACGACTGTAACTAATGTCATTATCATGCTGTTCAGAGCCCTAGATTACTTTAGCAAGAGGCTTATTGTTGCAGTTGTAGACACATTACGAAGGCATTTATTATAATGTGAGGCAATCTATCACAGTAATTGTGTCGGTAATAGCTTCTTGGCAAGTCGCAGCCTTCCAATGTGGCTAACAAACTGTCCTCAAATCCACAATATAACCTCCAAAATCTCAACTGAAGTAAGACACAATGCATCTGACATTTTGTCCCTAAAATATTTGGTTAATGACATGCTTATTGACTCCCGAGAGTTCAGGCATACTTACTAAGGCAGCAGAGGAAGGATACTCCAATGTCCTTCGTTATCTGATAAACTGTGAGAGAGCAAAACCACCGGTGGTTTCTGAAAGAAACACCACAAAAACAGAGACAATGGTGTTTGTTAACTGGACAACAGCTACACAAAGCCTAAGACAGTTGAAGCAGCTTTTCTTTAACAAAGGACCCGAGGGTGCGCTGGTGTTCAGCCTGTCCTCTAACTGGGATCGACATGGTCAAGATTTCAGCATTGGCATTGACCTTCTGTCTTTTTCATCCCATTTAATGCAAATCACATAATTACACTTCACATTAAAGCCAAGCATTTTGCTGGTTTGTTTCACATTTTTGAATATATTTTTCTCCCACTCTACGCAGCCAACAAGTCTTATATTCCTGTCTGTAAGATATGAAAGTCTATTTGCAGAATCTTGACCATTAAAACTGAGCGGTTGTTCAATCTCAGTGAACATCATGTCATGCCGTTACATTATCACTGCATGGTAATGCAATATGAACTGCTTCACCTCACAGCAATATTGTGTAATGTTTTGTGTAAAACTGCAGAGTTGCAAGTAATCCACAAATCCCATGAGAAGACCAAAACCAACAATACATTTCTACTCCAAGAACTGATTGCGTTGCCAAAGTCTGACGTGACACAGCTCTTCATTGTTGTCGCTAATGCCCTGACATTTTCCTTCATTATCATGAATCTGGCACCTACATTAGATCAATGGGAACGTGCCAGGGAACTACTCAACTATTCCACTTGGCAGGAACAATGATACATGTTTACATATATAATCACTCTTTTATGAATGACAGTTTCCAGTCGACGCAGCACACATAAGATGCCCTTCGTGGAATAGCTGCGGACATCCCTCACCTGTAGGAAATATCTTTAGGTGTTGAGGGACGTCACAATGCTCAATCCAATGTGCCTTATCTGAGAGACGCTGTCCTGAACTTTCAACCACCCAAGCCTCTTAACGCGAGACAGGACACGGTGAATTCTCATGGGGAGATTAAGAATAACCTTTGCTGCCGTATTTTGAAAAGTCAGATTTTAAGGTACAAAGTTAGCCCATGGTATGAAGTTAGCTCAGAGTACCATCAATAGCAGGTATAATCCTCCCTGCTTTGCCTCCAGGCCGATGTCACACAACACATTGAATAAGCTGTTCAGTCTTTTTGTTGGGACACAGTTTAGATAGATAGATGGATACTTTAAGGATCCCCAGGGGGAGATTTGTTTGTAGCAGCAGCAAGCACACAAGTTACATAGTAAACATAAAAATATGAAGTATGAAAATACTCAATATATACAATAAAATAGCAGAACAGAACTTAATTAAGAAAATGAAATATTAAAGAAGTCCAAAAATGCAAAGTAAGATGAGCAATTGTTGCACCCGCCGCTCATTTCCATTTTATTTATGGAGCAAACTATCACAAATCACACATTTTCCTCACTTTCAGTCCCAGCGTCTGACCAGTCACGCTTTATTAGGCTGATATTGTGTAGTCTGAGCTTGGCTTTCCTTAAGTTTTGTTTGTTTTGATCTTTCCATGTGATTGGTTGACAATAAGAACATGTAGAATAATTACAATCGTATCGTTTAAGGAGATAAAGCTAAAGCAAAGTATAGTATCCCTTAAAACCCACACTGCCTTCTGAGTAGCTGCTCTTGCTTATCCTGACGCTAAGCAATAAGCTGTAAGACTTAAGAAAGAATATATATATATATAACATAATATATTAATGGAAATAAGCAGAGGATATTTCAGGATGTGGACAGTGCACACAATCATGTCGACATAAGAGCAATCTGTTTCAGACAAATCTCCCGTGATGAGGACGGCGAGTAGAAGGTGTGTGAGTGTTGTCGGAGAGAGCCGATGTTTCACACTGTGAGGAAAACAAAGCAGCCGAGCGTAAGACCCCATGCTTCATTCCTGCGTGGTCCTCTCATCGAGCATGAAGTCAGGGGGAAGAGTCTCCCCTGAGCCGTTCTGTCCAACAGCAGTCTGTTTACCCTTATTAAACCCAGTTAGTCAGTTGGCTCTCATCTAATATGAGCGTTACACGAAAGCTCACACCATCGCAGTTATACAACAAGAGAGAAAACGTTAATTAGAAAAACCAAAACAAAGCGTCATCATCCAGCTATTGAGGCGATCACAAAAACAAAGCTTTTGCTTCAGAGCGATATTGACATTCCTGTCAGAAAGGAAGCGTTGGCGACAACTGTGTGCAAGCTGCCGACTCCTGAACAGATAAGAGCCGGGCCTCAAGTGGACATGCTCGCTACGAATAGAACACTGATTACTTGGCGACTTGAGAGAAGATAGGGGTCAGTGAGACCTGGTTGTAATGGAGGGACAGGAAGCTTTACTTTCATCCATAGCCACCTGTCTAAAGCCCTTCAGTGATGGTGAAAAATGGCATTTTTGATGCCAACGAGGGCCAAATCCCTGACTGAAGAATAGGGATGCATATGAAAATATTTCCATCTCAGTGGCACCGTAGATGCAGAACTTGTTGAGAGCATAGGTGTTGCATGATACATCTTATGGACACATGGTGTGTTTTTACTACAGTGTTCAAGGTCTCTGAGTTTAATCTCATTCTCTCGTATGTGTGGACATGAACATCGACTAAACGACACAAACACTGTATAAATGTAATGTGAATTCCTCCCAGAAGACACGGTGTCAAAACGGAGGAAAATGGGCTTAGAGCATTCACATAGAATACACAAGTTCCTGTCTGCGTAAATCCGTGGATATCACAAAACCTTCCACAGTCAGAGGAGGATGAAAATGGCTCAGAGATAGAAAAACAGATAGTACATGTGTTTCCTGTCTCGGCGGTGCAGTTATCAGGTCATAAATCTTCAACTGATCATTGATGTTGGCCAGAAATTGCAGATACTCAGTGAACTAAGTCAGCTTTAAATAATTTATGATGCTTTGAAGATTTTCTTTTGTATTATGTTTTTCACCATAAAAAAGCAGGTCCTTTTTATTCTGTTTTTTCCCTGACCTAGAGAACATATAGTCCAAATACTACTGGATGACGAGATTTTAAACAAAACCTGAACCTTATATCTGGAGTATAGGACTAGAAATAAAAGGTAATTTCAGTTCTAAAGACTCTACTGTCTTTCTGATTTCAAGATATTTTCAAGGCAAGGGTGTTGCTCAAAGCTTTCCATGGCAATGCACCGCACGCTACTGTACATCAAACATGTTTGACAGCTACAAACTAAGATAATCTCTTGCATTATTTGGCTTTGATCTTTTTCCTTCAGTATGCCACCAAAACCAACAAAGACTGTTTAACTGCAGAATTATAAGCATGCGTGTGTGTTGTGCCTCCAACGTGGAGGGTGAAGCGGTAGAAGGAGAATTGGAAACTTACCAGCCCCCATTCTGTTTTCATGGGGGCTGGTATTTACTAATCTTAGTTTCAAAGCTACTTTGCTGTCTGATTTAAATATATAAATATACATAAATATATAAAAGACCGTTATGGTTCTCAAATACAGATTTTAATAAAGTGCTGTGTTCAGTTGGGTCATGGTCAAAGAAGCATACCCGTTTTGGGTGTGGAGCCATGCTTGTTTGACAGGACATCTTTTACATAATTTGCGTAAACTACTGTATCTATTTGAAAACAAAATTATAATACAATAAATGAGCAAATAACAAAATACTACTACATAATCAACAAACAAGGAGTAAACTATATGCAACAATAAATTGGATAATAAATGACAAAGGGATATTAATTTATATATATATATATATAATAAATACAAATAAAAGCTTAAATGAAAATGTTTGAATTGTAATGTCAAATAGGGAAAACAAAGTATAAATCTATCCTTCTGTCCCTCTCTTTTGTATTTGCCCTTTTCCACTTGATATTCCATTTGGCTTTTCAATACATTTTTATATGGAATATGGAATAATATGGAATTATCTTCTATACAGATCTGGATCAAAGTTCAATAAAACCTTTTTTTTCAATTTCTATTATCAAATTATATATATATATATATATATATATATATATATATATCATAGGGGTGTGCCAAATAATCGATTCACAGAAGAATCTAGATTCTCATTTGCAACGATTCAAAATCGATCTGAAATGTCCAAGAATCGATTTAATAAATAAATAAAATCAGCTGGCTGTTCGCCTCCATTTTTGTAACTAGCCTACGTCCGGACGTCACCACGCGCACGCAGCCGTTTTTTGAACGTGAGCGGCAAATCACTAAAACAAAGAGGAAGCAAATATGGATGAGAGGGAGATCCAACCAGCCCCGTCTTCACTTAAAGCTAAAGTTTGGCGTCATTTCGGTTTTTACCGAATGCCTGGAAGCACTGCGCTGGACATGACACACACAGTTTGCAAGCTTTGCAAAACGAAGACCAAGTACTTCGGCAGCACAACAAATGCGCGGGCTCATATTAATAGGCATCACCCGGAGCTCAGCGACACGGAGCAGAGTCAGCCGCCAGCTGCAAACCAACGCACACTGCAGTGCTGCTTCACAAGCCCCTCCCCTGTCTCTGTCAGAGAACCCGCTCAGCTGGTGGAGGACCCATCAGACAGCTTTTCCTCTGTTAGCTGGACTGGCTAAGCGATACTTGTGTATACCTGGCACTAGTGTTGCAGCTGAGAGAGTTTTCTCCACCGCTGGAGATATAGTGACAGCACAGCGAAGTAGTCTCACTCCTGCACATGTTGATCAGCTTCTTTTCCTACAAAAGAACCTGAATGTTGCATCTGCAAATGGACAGTAACCTTAGACACAGTTCATGTCCAGTTTTTTTCATGATTTGTTGAAAATCATATAATCAGTTGCACAGTTTACAGTTCTATTGTTGCAAGAGACACTGTCATGAACATTTCAGAGACAGGTAGCTTAGGGGTACTATTTTTCATTTTGAAAGAAGCACTTTATTTTCATAACTTGTTATTCTTTAAGTTACTGAGTCTGACTGAGAAATATAGATGTTTTTTTTTTGTCTTCACCGGTTGTGTTCTACATGATGTTTGTGGTAAACTGCAACTTTCCTGGGAAATGCATTTATTTTCAAACATTTTGTATTATGAAGAAGCACTTTATTTTTGTTCCAACTTATTTTATAGCTAGCTACTAATGAGTAGCAATTGAGAACCAGACAATGTTTTGATAAAAGGCACTTCCCTGAGAATTGAACTTAATAAATGTGAAAAAGACACTTTAATGTCTCCGTTTGTCATTCTGTATAGCAAAGCAGATGAGAGTAGATCATGATCAGAAACCCAATTAGAAATCATTATGGATAAAATCGAATCGATTTTGAATCGAATCGTGGCCTCAAGAATCGGAATCGAATTGAATCGTGAGATGGTAGAAGATTCCCACCCCTAATATATAATCTATTATAGTATTTTAAGCCGTGGTGGAGGTACATCTGTCTGAGTGCTTCTCCAGTGTGCCCACCTGAGGCAAAACGTACTTTCATTGTGATGCTGTGAAGGTAACTCATTCTGATCACAAGTCTTTGGTTGTTACATCTCTTTGAAAAGCTGTCATGCCTTTACTGCCTCTTTGTCCCTGATTAAAAGTCTCCCTGGACTTAGATTGTGTAATTGCATGCAACAGAAACTAAAACGCCAGACATCTCTGAGATGATAAATGCAAACACAACATGATGTGGTATTCATAAAGTCTGTCTCTTCTTGTAAAGTTTGATGTCCATTAGTGTAACTGAATCTGTTCATGATAAATACCATCCACTGGCACAGACTGATGCCACTATTCATTACAGGAAACATGGAACAATATGTCCAAATGGTGAACAAATTTCACTTAGAAGATTCAAATAATAAATGGATTTTGCACTTTGTATTGCTGATGGTGATGTAAAGGATTTCAGTGTTGTTGTAGACAAAGACAAAAAGAGCATGATATTTATATGGTGTGGAATAAGTATTTTACAAACCACAAAAACAACATTAAACATAGAAATAATGACTATGGGATTATTTATTTATTTTTCAGTTTGGTACAGTCAGTCAGTAGTGAAGATGAAAGGTGTGTGACATCCAGCAGTAGAGGAGACTGAGACAATCAGAATCAGAATCAGAATCAGAACCATTTATTGCCATGTATGTTTACACATACAAGGAATTTGTCCTGGCGGGAAGGTGCATACATTTAACATTTAACAATACACATTTAACAGTTAACGCAATGCAATAAATGAGGATGAATGGATGAATGAATATCTACATTGAGACAGCAGCATAACAAAATACCAAAAGTAAGATAAAGTGCATGGAATGTGCATGAGTGTAAGTGTTGTGTGAAAGTGGCAAGTGCAATGCCCAGGTGTCAAGTGTATTCAAGTCAAGTATAAGTATAAGGCTATGTGCAGGGGAGTGTCCGGTGGGAATTGTCTGGGGGTGACAGAGTCATTAGAGTCAGTGGGGGACCCGGGCTCTGTTGATGAGCCCGACGGCAGACGGGAAGAAACTGTTTTTGTGGCGTGAGGTCTTGGTCCTGATGGACCGCATCCTCCTGCCAGAGGGGAGGGACACGAACAGTTTGTGTCCAGGGTGAGAGGGATCAGCTACAATCTTCCTCGCTCGCTTCAGGGTCCTTGAAGCAAACAAGTCCTGGAGGGACGGCAGATTGCGGCCAATCACCCTCTCGGCAGAGCGAATGATGCGCTGCAGCCTGGCCTTGTCCTTGGCAGTGGCTGCAGCGTACCAGACTGTGATGGAGGAGCAGAGGATGGACTCAATGATGGCAGTGTAGAAGTGCACCATCATTGTCTTTGGCAGGTTGAGTTTCCTCAGCTGCCTCTGGAAGAACATCCTCTGCTGCGCCTTCTTGGCGATGGAGCTGGTGTTTAGTTCCCACTTGAGGTCCTGGGTAATGATGGAGCCCAGGAAGCGGAAGGACTCCACAGCTTTGACGGGGGAGTCACACAGGGTGAGAGGGGCTGGTGGGGCTGAGATCTTTCTGAAGTCCACAACCATCTCCACTGTCTTCAGAGCGTTGAGCTCCAGGTTGTTTTGGCTGCACCAGGTCACCAGGTGGTCAGTCTCCCGCCTGTAGGCGGACTCGTCCCCACCAGAGATGAGTCCAATGAGGGTGGTGTCATCCGCAAACTTCAGGAGCTTGACGGACTGGTGACTGGAGGTGCAGCTGTTGGTGTACAGGGAGAAGAGCAGAGGGGAAAGAACGCAGCCTTGGGGGGAACCGGTGCTGATGGACCGAGAGGCTGAGACGTGTTTCCCCAGCCTCACGTGCTGCTTCCTGTCAGACAGGAAGTCTGTGATCCACTTGCAGGTGGAGTCGGGCACGTGCAGCTGGGAGAGCTTGTCCTGCAGCAGAGACGGGATGATGGTGTTGAAGGCAGAGCTGAAGTCCACAAACAGGATCCTGGCGTAGGTTCCTGGGGTGTCCAGGTGCTGGAGGATGGAGTGGAGGATCATGTTGACTGCATCGTCCACAGACCTGTTGGCTCTGTAGGCGAACTGCAGGGGATCCAGGAGTGGGTCGGTGAGGGTTTTGAGGTGGGACAGGACCAGACGCTCAAAGGACTTCATGACCACAGAGGTCAAGGCGACGGGCCTGTAGTCATTGAGTCCTGTGATCCTAGGTTTTTTGGGGACGGGGATGATGGTGGAGGCCTTGAAGCAGGCTGGTACGTGGCATGTCTCCAGAGAGGTGTTGAAGATGTCTGTAAACACCGGGGACAGCTGATCAGCACAATGCTTCAGGGTGGAGGGGGAGACAGAGTCCGGGCCGGCTGCTTTGCGGGTATTCTGTTTTTTAAAAAGCCTGTTAACGTCTCTCTCTTGGATAATGAGGGTCGTCACTGTGGAGGGGGTAGGGGGCGCTGTGGACGATGGTTCAGAGGCGTGAGCCCCTGATGGGCTGGGGGAGGGAGGGCTGGTGGTCTGTGGCTGGTTGGTGGGGCTGTTGATGGGGCTGTTCCACAACATCAAATCCAAGAGCACAGAAGTATAAACCAAAACAGGAGATCTAAATTAGTCTCTTGCTATAGCAAACACAGCGAGCAGTTCCTTCATGTACTGTAACATTGTCATTAGTGATGCTGCATTCACTACTTAACCAACGGAATACAACTCGTGTATTTCAGCCCGTTTCATTTGGCTCTGAAGACATTTAATGAACAGAAGTAAATTGGCATTTCGTCCTGTAAATGTGCGCTGTGTCTTCCTCTGACATGATGCTGATGTGTCTACTGACATTTCACAAATTGCACGAAATACTGAGCTGACATCCCAGGAGAAAATATAGGTTTGCTTTCCTGCAGCTTTTTGGGAATATTTTAATTATAACCAATAATTACAATATTCATTCAAATGAAAACAATCCTTTGGATGATCATCACTTCTCATTAAAAATGAGCCTACAAGAGGCCGAGAATAGAAGGTTGACTTCCAGAAAAGTGATATATCTGAATAAAGCTGCACAAATCTCTGCATTTCCTAAATACATGCATATTTCGACAAACTACACTTTCACATTGTGGACGTAAGAGGTTTAACACAGATTAATCATTTTTCAAACTATCATTCAACATTTAATATGATCAGTATGAGGCAATAGTGAATGTATGTATGTATGAAGTGAAATCATGTCCCCCAAATTAAATTCCAATTAACAAAAGAACTGCAGCTTACAACAACAACTCATATTCAGACGCCACATTTGCTGCGAGTGATGATCGTTAGCTACACATATCCTCAGAAATGCATGTGAGCTTTCATGTGCTCTTCCTCTTCCAAAATAAGAGCATGTGTGCATGAGTGGAAGGTGTCTTGAATCTTACCTCTGCGAGACTGTGTGCCTGCTTCAGTAGGTCTGCTTTCCGCCTTTCTGCCTGCCTCACATGGAAGGAGTTGCTTTGACTCTGGATGACGAACACTATCTCCCGCAGGTCTGGAGGAACACAAAGGACGGAGATGTGAGACTGCTCACATACTGTGAAAAAAGGAACGTGGCCATCGATGACCTTCTGTGTGCAAGACAAGATGAGAGCCGCGGTCTGAATAACTGAGGTGGTTTTTGCTAATCTCCATTATTGGCCTGGTGATAATAACCAGCGCATCAAGAGCTTAATTGGCTTGGGGAGAGTTTATAAATGTCACAGCCAAGTCTGTGTTACTTAAAAAAAGATTAGCAGTCAGAAGACGCTTCCTCGGAGGTGCAGTAACGCCAAAAAGGTTGACACAGCCCAGCTGTCCACTTCTGACTGAGCAGCACAACTGCACCGACACTAGAAGCACCCGGCACTATTACCGCATGTTAAGGTCAAGGTTAACAGGAGCTGCTAATACAGGCTACTTCGACGTTGACAACATGTTAAGACCCCAGCTTGCTGCAGTTCCTCTTCATGTGAAATCCATTCAAAGAGACACAGCTCAGTGAAGAATGACATTGGCTGCACAAACACGTCCACCTAAACCCAGGGGCTCACGACCAGTACAATCAAAACTAGACCAAAGGGGGTTGGGGAGAGGGGGGATGAAAAAAAAAAAAATCATGTCATTTTGTCTTTGCCTCAGTACAATTACATTTGACAACTCCAAAATCCTGTAAGCTGTCCCACACATAAGGTCTGCAGCACCTGGCTGGAAAAAAAAGGCTTTTCAAGAATTTAAAGCCAAGAGGTATATACAAGGTACGAAGAAAAGCACAGGCGATGTCAGACTGCTTTTCCCGCTATGACTGGCATCTCAGAAACCTCCCGGTAATGAGATGTGCATTTTTTGTGACAAACATAACGAGCTTTGTTCCAAATAATTCTCCCCTGCTTTAGACATTTTAATTAGCAGCTTAAGTATTTGTACAGAATATAGTCATTAAGGGGGTACCATGTCATGAATTATGATTACCAGATGGACTTTTTCCCATGAAGCTCTGCAAAATTTATTGACAACGTGTATTTTAGTCTTCCAAAACATAAATATGTAACAGCCACTGCTGACAGGTATATAATCTTCCCAGTGGAACAGTGCAAAAGCAATGCATGGGAAAAGGGGACAAGCGAGGGCTGATAATGGCAGGATAAGACGGATTGCCTCCTCCTCGATTACACTACTTGAACCTATTCCATGGGTTCAGATATTAGCAGCGGGGTCGGGGGATAGACGCTATGTCAAGAGTACAGTATCTGTGTCCGATCTTTTTAATTAAGTGGTGGTGGGTGTGTCGCTCCTTTGCTCTGCTCATAACAAAGATCCCATTGATCCTGGAGCCCTGGTGGGAGAGGGGGGTGGGTGGGGGGATTTACTTGCTAAATCTCAGCATGTCCAGCTCCCAACAGATCTAACCCCCATCGAGAGCTGAGCTTAGGGAGTGAATACCACTACACCACCTCTAAATGTCCTTCTGCTGAGTTTGCTAAATGACTATGCGTGTGTGTGTGCGTACGTGTGTGTGCATCTGGTTTCACATAAAGCAGTGCATTTGAAAGCCCCAGGTGTGGTACCAGCCTCCTGATACTGCACAGTTCAGCAATAATGCCAGCTGCATGAGACTAACAGCAAAATCAGATTAGCAGGTTGCCAATCCCTCATTGTGCAGATAATGCGTATCCCCTATGTCAAAGGGAAGGAGAATCAGGGGGTAAAACAAAAAGAAAAGAAACTAATTAAGACTGAATTCACTGGCCTCGTCTCCACACTAATGGGTTTCGATTAATCATCAAACAACGGGCAGAAAAGGAACAAATCTGGTTACAGCGCCTTCCTTCACCGCCATCATTCCTTTGTCCTTCTCCTATCAGGTAAAAATCACCTTTATGCACCCTCTCGACACTCAGGGCAGCCAGTGCAAGATTACAATTGTGCAATCAATAAAACTACCTGTATTTAATTATAGGGCAAAGATTCAAAACAACGCTTTTGGTGCCAAGATGCCACAAAGCACTTTTTGAGTGGAATGCTGAGATGAAATATGCTCAAAACTTTGTGTGTCCCTTGCCCCGGCATTGCCAAGGCGCTATAGGGAGATGTCACGGTGGTGGGAGGTGGCCAGGCTTGGGGCATTTGATGTAGTTGCTAGGGCGCTGGTAGATGGTTGCTAGGTGATTGCTACATCGTTGCTCGGAAATTCTGACTGTTCCAATGGCAAGAGATTACTTTGTTGTGTTTGTTATTCCACCATGTGGGACACTTTCCTGCAGAGTGTGAGATAAGCTACACTGGCGTTCATCTTTAAAAAGCATGGCTAAGAAAAAACAACTGCTTTCCTTTTTTTTTTTTTTTTTTTACTTAAAATTGAATTTTGTGGTTTGTGAACTTTGTCTAGTAGTTGTTTAAAGCTGGGTTGT
The DNA here is from genome assembly GCA_023566465.1 of Cottus gobio. NCBI lineage: Eukaryota > Metazoa > Chordata > Actinopteri > Perciformes > Cottidae > Cottus > Cottus gobio. The sequence continues at coordinate 10,398,245 of CM042220.1, forward strand.
AGAACTTGTGTCTTCCCCATCTGGCAGTGAGAGTAATTACACAAACACTGCCAACGCCGATTCATGACAAGTCACGGAGATGTTTGAGTATGAAAAGAAAAGTTGAGTTGAGCGCGGAGCAGAGCGGAGGTCGAGGAGAGACCAGCTGAGACCGTAACGTTGACTGAAACACATCGCGGAGGTAAGGCCGTTCAACAGGCAGCTAGTAGAGGCACTTCCGGTTGAGGCTCCGGTGCTGCGGCTAGTCGACAGGTTGTGTTCCGTTTTGAAGTGAAGACGTAACGTCCCTCCAGCAGCTTTCTGCTGTTTACTCGTTATTATCTTGACAAGTTAGCGTTAGCTCGTTAGAACAATGTGTCTGAACAAAGGGAATGAGATAGAGAGTGAGAGAGAGTGTGTGTGCGCGCGCGCGCTTCTGTGAGTGTTTGAGTGAGTGTATGTTTGTGTGCGTCTGTGCGTGTTTGAGTGTGCGCGTCTGTTAGTGAGTGTGTGAGTGTGCGTTTGTATGTGCGTGCGTCTGTGAGAGTTTGAGTGTGTGTATCTGAGTGTAGTGTAGAGAACCAGTTCTGACGTTCAAACAAATCCTGTTAAGTTTTCTGATTAGTATTTTTCTTAAGTTATTTATTGTTCTGACAGCTCATGTCCCTTTAAACAAAATGTTGTGCAAAATGTTTTGTGCAAAATGTTTTGTGCACTTTATTTAATAAAAGCCTATATATTTGGCAGATATAAAGCATACATGTGTATGTTTGTGTTTGTCCATTATTTTTATTATTATTATTACTTTAACAGCTTCAAGGAGCAACCTGTTTGTGCACTTTCTGAAGATTTTTGCACCGTCAGTTCTGTTTTTGAATAAAGGGTTGGAAAGTAATGCTTTTTTGTTTTTTATCCGATTCATCGAAAAAATAATCGACAGATTAATCGATTATTAAAATAATCGTTAGTTGCAGCCCTAGTATGCAATCAATTAATTGGTTTAATAGTACGGCAAAAATGTGAGCAGCAGCATTGTGCCAAACATGCCACAAAGCTCTTTTTTTGGTGGCTAAGTGAATTCTTTTAAGGATGCCTCTTGGCTGAAAATGATATGCCTCGAATGAAAGAGATTGAAGGTTACAGGGGAGATGAAGCTAAAGCCCCTTTCACCTTGGAACAGATGATTGTATTTTGCCAGGCCGATGGAACTAGAAAGCATGAGACTAGTGTTCGTTTGTCTCCCCATACTCATTCAGAATTCCACAGGGGCGCCTCCGTAGAAAAGAAAGACTGTATCAGCCTTGAAATATATTGGATGAAATGAGACACAGGAGAATGCTGCCTCTTTCTCTCGCTGATCTGATGTTTTTCTCAGTGCACGGTGCAACCCTTTAAAGGCAATCACCATCTGGTCTATGGCAACCTTTGTGTGAAGAATTCTCTGGATATGAGAGGGCAGAGGATCAGACTGATGAAAGAATCGAGAATGATAAAATAAGATGCGTTTGTACTTTTTGGTATGTGCATGCACACGGTAGGTTGAAGTAAACAGCTGCACATGAATGTGGCTCTCGTGGTGGCTCGGCCCCGCAGTGTTGTCACCTCATCGACACAAATCAATAGTGACACTTCCTTAGAGCGGGATGGCAGACATTGCCAAGTGGCAGAGGGGCTGAGAGCACACTGACCTCTAGGCACTCCTGGAGCTCTGTCATCTCCATCAGTGTCACAGAGCAGGTGTGTTTGGTCACCAGAGCGGTCACAGGAATGTTTCCTTTCAGCCTGGAGTATCTCCATCCCCACAGGTAAACGCAACAAACACCCCTCCCTGGTGCACAAACTAATGAGTGTGTAAGTTTGGGAGAGCAGCGTTTGAATCTAGTTGAGCATTCTAAAAGAGAAAAGGAGGAGCGTGAGGAGGGAAAGCAGATCAATAGTGCAATTTCAATGACAAACGTCTGCAAAAGTAGAGGGATAGGATTCGGCAAGTGGGGCCATTAGACTGCTGTGGGAACAATGAAACTGTCATGACGGATCCAGAGCTCTTCATTGCCAGCACACATTCAGAGATGACAGAGGATGTCAATAGCTCATTTCCATAGTCGACGGGCCTGGCTTCCTCATCCAGCAGCTGATTGTGCCGGTGTAAAACCTGCTGTACCCTCCAGTGACTGACATTATTACACTCCCAGTGACAAGATGGCCCAGAATCCTCCTTCTCCAAAGAATTCCCCTCCATCTCTCTCTTTCTCACGTCCAATCCGGCCCATCCAGAAGACATACTACATCGAAGAGAATTGGATTGCAGTTTCCTGACCAAACTAACCATGACCGTCACACCAGACAGCACCAGGGTTTAATAGCCAATCCACAGACATCCGGTGATATTCAATCTGGAAGGCCAAATTCAACCCTGTCTCCTAAAAAATTACGTTATCATACAATGAAACTGCTTTCTCGATTACGTTTATTATCTCCCGGATCGGGGCCTCAGTTAACATTGAATTTGAAACAAATACGTTACATTGGAAAGATAAAGTAAAACAATATGGTTTGGCTTAAAATGGTTACGTTTTGTTTTGGCATTTAAATTATGAATGTAAATTAAGATAAGTCAACCATGACTTTTAGTTTCACCTGGGACACGAACAGTGGCATCTTGGGAAAAAATCCTGTGTTAGTTTGATCCATCCCCCCAAACCTTACCCCCGTACAGATTTTCACGGACTATGCTATAAATATCTATTTGTGATGTGTCAATGACAAACATAAATTTGTCCGATAAACAGTTTCCCTCTTAATGTTATCGACAGTGCATTTTTTTATATGGGAACATCAATTTTTGGTGACCAGGCTGCCAAATCCAATACAGATAACTTTTTAGGCTGTGGTTTGATTAAGCCATATAAAATGAATGTACCTTCCCCATAGGCAATAATCTAGTTTGGCAGAGGCCTATGTGTCTTGCAGCAAGTGAAACGATTTGCTATCAGCCTTCTTCTCATATTAATACAGACTTTTAATTGCCTTGCACGCGATCAATAGAGAACATGGTGTATTTAACTTTCAGCTTACTGCTGAAAAGGTCAGTGTCATAAATATCTCTGAGTAAAACAGAGAGGAAAATAGCAGCGTGGGGGCAGACAGAAAGGGATGCGCATGCAAACCAATAGAGAGAGAGAGATAGGTAGATGCACTAAGATGGCAAAAGAAAGAGAGGAAGTGTGCGTGCCTGTGTGTGCGCTCGGTATAAATGAGGGAGAAGCTATCAGGGGGAAAAGTTACTCTCATGTGAAAGTAAGCTCATTATAATTCTCTCCAAATCGTAAAGCAAAGAACACACACACACACAACAATCACCCAGCAGACGCAACACGTAAAGTTGGAGAAAAGGGTCTCCAACCCGTGATAATCACACTCATTAGAGGTTCTCCAGAGTTCATGACTCGATGGACAACTCGGCTGAAGACTAATGAGAGCTGAACTCAACCCTTAAACCTCACTTAGCATCAATAATTCAGGAAGCTCGGGCAATTAACACTTAACAGATTCCAGGTTTGCTTACGAAACTCATTATCCATAAAAGTGGGAAATGGATGAGACACCACTTTTATACCTCAGTAAGTAACGGATGCTTTTTCATTATTTATTTTTTTAAACGATAGGTGATTTCACACCCCGTACATATGCCAGCGTTTGTTTGTGACATTTTTTGAAGATGGATATGCAATGTTCTTTTTAAATTTTCATTTGAGCAGTGTTCTAATTAATAAAGAAAGAAAAGCAGAAACAACAGTAGTGCAGGCAGCCTAGTTAACATGAGCGGGTTGGAGACAGAAAATAAGGAAACGTACCTACACAGGGAACAGTAGCTGGTACGCAGGAGGAGTTCAGTCAACCTCTTGTGAACATTGCACCTTGAGAGATACAACGCGTATCTCGTGGGTTCAAGGAAGCTGGCTCCGAGCCACTTCCTGAATTTAACTCAACTGCTGAGGGGACAGTAGCACCGCTTTCCTGGGTTACAGTGATAATCTGATTTAAATTCCGGCACACCTTCTCTGCTCTCAAGCAATACCATTTTTTGTTTTTGTTTGTGGTACAGAGTTGCCCTGTGCACTAAACTATCAAACACTATACTTTAAAAAGAGAAAAACACCTTTGAAATAACAACAAGAAAACTCAGCTTTTGTCGATGTACCTTGCATCTACTGTTTGCTGAAACACTTTTCTTTCTCTCACATAAAATAACCAAACCCCTTATGTTTCTACAACTTAAAAGCTGAACATCTGATGTTGTTGCTTTAGTATTCCCTTAACCAAATAAGATCAAGCCCTTTTTTCAGAAAATGAAAAATTGGTTATACCCATACTAAAAAGGTCTAGTTCATCATCCACAAGGTCTATTTGAATAATTTAAACTGATATAGTACAGTAATCCTTGTGTGATAAGCTGTGTGTGGTAAACAAATAAATACAAATAATTTATCGTTATGAATCCATAACCCATCACACAATTGAAAATAAGTCCCCCAAACAAGGTCGGAATTGAGTCAGAGACAGCTCTATTTAATCGTACGAGACTCTATCTGTATAAAGCCATCCACATTAAGCTGACAGTTTTTTTCTCCATAAGAAATGAGTAAATTATTTTTATTTTCGAAAAACAGTGAAGCACTGCTCAGACTATAAGTGACACAGCTTTGTCCCTGACCTCGAATCCACCTCCAACAACAACATCCGGGTTCAGCGGACTTCAGGCTACACAGGGCTATGCTGCTTAAAAGGGTGAGACATAGTTTTGTCGAAGACAAAAGTATGTCATATTTTATATTTTGAGGCAGATGGAATTTTTTTACTTCCACACACACTTGTCTTTGAAATGAAGGGTGTTAACACCAGAGTTTAGATAAGACTACTGCCCGATTCAGGAAGTTCTAAGGTGTCCAAAAAGGTATCAGACGATCAGTGCTTGCTTGTTGCTAACATTTTAACCCAAAACTTGGCGAGTTCTCAGGAGGTCCTTTTGGACCCAACTTGCTCATAACTTTGACTTATGTCCCCGTTTTTGTCCAATTTTGACAAAAAGTTTAATTTTGTTTTTGTTTCTGTTTTTAAAGGCAAGGAGTTGCGGCTTTGTTAGAGAAGAAGTGGTCATATGTTAGAGAAGAAGTGGTCATATGACCTGTAAAACTCATACGCTGTAGAAACTATAAGCCCTAGGTACCCCTAATTAGTGGATCCTAGGCTTTATAAGGACGTAGGTTTTATTTTTACATCTGCAACAAAGGAAACACAGATGCTGACCAGGACCAGAAGAGACTATAAAAAATGGGAGCAAGTGGCATTACAGGAAGGAAGGAGATCAAATCACAATCCTGCTTCAGGTCTCTGAATTCAGAATTATTTTCTTTTTGCAATATGAAATCTTGAGAGAGAAAAAATGGATGACGGGGCAGCCAACTGTAATATATCAGATCAAAACTTGCATAATCTGCACTTAACTGACTTTTTAACTTAAATGTAGGGGATACAAATCGGTGAAAAACATTGATCGCCTACATTTTAAGAAAGTTACAGAATAAGACATCAGCTTAAAAGTAAAGTAAGTAATTACTGTGGTCTGGGTAAAAAGCCAACTGGATTTTAGTCAAAAGAGCCTCCTTTAGACATTACATAAGAGATAAGAACATCACTGCCACACATCTACTTACTGAAACAGCTGAGCTTGGCAGACGAGGCATCAAAATGTCAGAATCAGGTTAAAAGTAGACTTTCTTTACAGCTACCTCTGTCCAAATGCATTACTTCACTGTGTGTGCTGGAGCAGTAAGTGATCTGAAACCAACTCCTCTAGTTCTATAAAAAGTTTAATCAAAAAAGTTCTTCTTCTACATTATTATCATTCGTTACTGCGACTGCTCCACCGGGCCACTGCATATGAAACCTCATTTTAGCCGTCTTCATCTGAAAATTAAGTGAATTGATCGGGCTAGACAGCCAAAGGCCCAACCACATTTGTGTTATTATGATGTCTATTGTTTTTTGTGATACAGCAAAATATAATATTGTTTTTCTGATACTTTAATATAAATTGATCTTGAGAAGAAGACGAAGAAGCAGAAAACATTTTGGCGCAATATTCTATATTTATAAACAACATCGTAATGGCCAATTACAGAAATATGCTCCTGCCAGATAACATTTATGCTGCAAACTGTGAAGCTACAAAGCAATGTGTGGAAAGCAGACATTTGTTGATTGTGAGATTGTTACATTCAGTAGGGACCTGGGGCCCAAGGCACAGATGGTGAACGATTTCATAGCATTCAAATTTTTAATAATGCAGTTATGCATCTTTACATTGTGGCTGTTTTCTCGTTTCCTCGGGCATTTCTGTAGGTGATGTTCTCCAAGGTTCCAGCGATACGTGTTTCTAAAAAGTGCGATGTTGCATTTTTAAACCGCTACAGCACAATACGCCCTGAGGACTCTCACGGCACTTGTAATGTGATCATGTAGATTTGTAGTGTATACAGACTTCAATATAATGCTTGATTTCATTCAAACATAATTGAGACTTCATTCCATTTAGGTTTGGCCGCCTGCATTCCCTCTCAAGAAACATTGTTCGAATCATTACTTCCAATACCTTCTAAAAGGTAACCATTTCCTTTAGAATAAACAAGCCAGTTATTCCTTTTCATGTGGTATTGTTAAAACAATAGAAAGTCGGACTTTCCTTTATTAATCATCTGTATTCCTGCTCACAAACAATATTCTCTGCGGGCGAGTGTAGCCTTTATTTCCGGGTGCGACAAAGGGAATTACCTCAGCGGTGCCAGATAGTGAGGCATCATTTTTCCGATGGCTGTCTGTTTGTATTTGCTCTCTGTGCTGAGGTGCCAAATGAGAGCATTATGAAGTTGCTTTTGTGTGCTTTTGCATCTGCTGTGACCCAGTTGAATGAACAACAGGCAGAGGTCCAGTAAACCGGCTCCAAACTCTGCTGCATGCTCACGGAAATCTCTCTCAGACGGTGATTGTGTGAGCCCCCTGTAGCATGAAAGGCACGCATGAGATCTTTTTATTTGCTTTACTTATGAAATTTTGGGTTGCTGTCAAATCGATGAAAGAGATGGGGCCACTTTTATGGAAAAGTCTGAGGAACTCGGAAGATTACACTTTCAAGGGAGGCATCACACAAAAGCCCATGCACCAATCCAATTCATTAGCATGTGCTATTCAAATGTCACCTTGTCCAACATTTTTCATTTCAAGATTTACTATTCAGGATTGTAACAAGTGATAATGTGATTCAACCCTTTGAGCACACAGTTGAAAATGAAAAATATTCAGTTATAACAATAGGTAATTTCTTTGAATGTCATCCAGCATTTTCAAATGAGTTCCTCTGATGCAGACTTATTTAAATATCAAACACAATAACAGAGTCCAAAATATGATCCATAGTATGATGGCAGCTTTAAAAACAGGTATCAAAGACAGCAGTGATGGCTTTGATGAAAATAAAAATAGATATTCACAGATACACTATATATTGTGGTTTTTTGATAGATTGCGACATTGTGACCTGCAAATCACAATGCTAGTTATATAAATGGGATTACTGAGAACAGTTTATCAAACAAGGAGATAACAACTTGGTGTTTGTGAGAGAGAGAGCATTTACTCTACTTATCCATTTACATTTGGTAAAAAGCTTTTTGTTGTTTTTACTAAAATGGTGCCGGCTAGACATCTACATGTACATCTATAGCGGCAGCTATAAAGCTGTACTTCTTCAGAATGATGATCAGATGTATAGTATTTTTGGGTTATGATCCAGCTGACGATCAAAGCTGATAGCAGTCAAGACATTTAACCAGAAATGTATTTTGTTCATTGTCTTACTTCCCTCCTACCAAAATCCGAAAAAAGACTTACCCAGTTGATTGTTGTGGATGACATGCATATCATCGTGGCTCTGAAAAGACAGATGGGTTTTTTATTAATAATTACAGCATCAAAAAAAGATCTTCAAACACAAATCCAAATAATGACTTATAAAAATCCACTTTTATGTTTTAACAAAAGATGCGGAAAGTGTATAAAAAAAAAAACGGCTTGTGTGAAGATTCTCAGTTGTGGCTAAATGCTCCATTTCATCTTCCTAATCACTAATTAAGACTTAGTGATACTAAATATGGAAAGCCCTGTGGGTTATTTGGGGAAAGAAATGGGTGATACCCCATGTCATTAGTCCCTCCTAATTGTGTGGGTTTTCTGCCTGCAGCATTTAGGCTCCGCGCATCCGGCTCAATTAAGGCGCTCAACACTGTTCCACCTCCAGAGCTGTCAGCGCACGCGGCAGACCACGGAGGGATGAGTGAATCAATCACAAGCTGAGCTAACTTTGAAGAGCTGTCTTTTCCCTCCATCTTTCTGAGGAAATCTTTCAGTCTTTGGGAGAAGGCGAGAACGTGCGAGTTCTGGCTGTTTCTAGAACTCCAGAACGAGAGCGGCGGAGTATTAATAGATAATGACAAACCCAGGCCTGTTTTGATTTATGGCTTCCTCTAGACTAACAATCATTTTACTGGCAAGCTGTTGCAGCCTTCAGACAGCTTAACTAAGTCATAAATTCACTCTCAGTGGGTGTGTTGCAGTGGTTACAGGGAATCACAATACTTTGGTGGCAGACCTATATGTAACCCACTATCTCAGCACATTTGGAGGGCTAGCAAATTTCATGATAGAGAATCAAATCATTCAGTCAATTTCCTGTCCATCAACAGTTTCCTGCAACTGACAACACATTTATTTTTCGCCGGGCACATAATTCTGACACTTTCTACCTCTCCTATTGTATTCATCAAGACCTGAATCCAGAACTTTTTCAGATTAAAGTTCTCCATATGCACAGCAATTATTAATGCACACGGAAGGCTCTGTCTCTGGTCATATTTTAAAGGTGAGCATAGTTAAAGGAAAATATATGCACAGGCAGACAAGATCATATCAGGGTGATTCAATTCAGTGGGTACAAGACATCAGCTTAATTGGACTCAGTTGCATTAGTCATGCCCGCAAGGCTTCTGTCTCATCTTATCACACACACTTCTCCTCGGAAATCATTTCCTCAGCTCAAGAGTGAGGGCACCATAAGGAAACAAAAATGCATAAGCCGGGAGAATTTGACTTGTTATCAGATAATTACTCTTGTGAAAATCTTTTCAACTTCAACAAATATGATATATGGCGGCAAATAATCATAAAAGAAATTTGCCTGGATGAATGTGGTTGTTGTGACAGAAGAGTGGCAGGTGCAAAGATTTTTTTACCCCATCTCCTCCAGCACAACTCAACTCCGAGGCAGAGAGGAAACGGAAAATCACTGCACTGTCGCTGTCAAACTAAATAAATCACACCTCCGGTGTGATGAATAGACTGGTCAGGGAGACCTTACCAATTATATTGATTGTGTGTGTGTGTGTGTGTGTGCATGTGAGTTTAGAACATGATTTTACATGACCCTACTGTAGATGTTTTTTACGACAGGATTTAACAAGGTCTTAATTAAAACTCTAGCCAAACAGTAGATACCCCGACACTGTCATCCATCCGTTTGTAATGTTTTACGTATATCAGGGGTCCTTTTCTTAACAACTGTTGTATTATAGCCTGTGTTGAGTCAGAATAAAAGGCAGCCCTCTCATTCATTTAAATCAAACAACTATTATTGCCCAGCAGGTCTCTCAACACAGCTGCCTATGGCTAAAACCGGGGGTCATCTGGCAACACCTCATCTGGCAAAGCGTTGCTCTGGCCAATCAGTTACATGCAAGCACACATTCTTTGCACTGCAAATTACTTTTTCCTGTTCGGGTCGGGCGATGTGGAAATACTCACGATGCTGACTTAAGAAAAACGAGGAAAAGCAACGGGTGAGGTTATTTTTATTCAAGAACCTGTTTGACATTATTCACAGTTGACTGTCACGTCTGTATTTTGTTGCTTTTGCAAAAGTCCCAAAGATTGAGGGTTGATGGGAGTTTTAGTTTGGCTGATGGCGCATGCTGTTGGATGGTGAGTTTTAAGACTATACCTTGAATAAGGAAAGTAGCACTATAGTAGCACTTTGGTAACACTTACTTATAGCAGTTTAAATGTATTGAAGAAATTGCATTTTCTTGATTCACGTTGTTCTGAGTTTGTACTCATGGCTGAATGCACTTAATGTAAGTCGCTTTGGATAAAAGCGTCAGCTAAATGTAATGTAAGATGGTTGAGGAGATTTGGTTGTCCATCTTTTAGTCCTAACTTGTTTATATAAGCACAGCTTGCACATGACCGGTACGTCTCTCACGCTCACTGGCATCCTGTCTTACATTATCACAAACAACTGTGCAGCTCATGGGTGCACGACTCAAACTGGATTTCTTGGATCACATTTCTCACCTGTTCCTATTTGTTTGAGATATCTGGATTATGTCTTCGTGCTTTTTTATGTTTATTAGTACAACTTTCCATTTATCAATAATACATTATAAGAAATATGTTCAACCTCCAATGCACTGCAGTTGAGATTGAAACTCCAACTACTCTACATTTAGCCTGTTGCATTTATCTAGTTAGTTAATCTAATTACTCTTTCTTGTTTGGTTTATTGACCATAATATATTTATAAAATGTATAAAGCATGTCAGATAAAGGAAATCCAGAACCGATTTTATCAATATGAATATGACAAATAGTCGCTTCATTGCAGTGTTGATATTTGATAAGAAGTATTTTTCCTCATGGGCACAATCTCGGATCCAAATGTAAACAACCTGGTGAAAACAAGACGAATGCACTAACAAGGTCCATGGTCAAACCTGTTTTAAATCCTGCTCCTTGAGCCCACTTAAAAAAAAGAAATGGTGCAGTCGAGTGACGCCAGGGCCACACATCTTTCACTGGGAAATGATCCAATATTTTAATAATAATAATAATAATTATAATTATTATTAACGAAAGACGAATTATTCTCGGCTCAGAGAGCTCAGCTCTTTTTGGCCTTCTATGCTTCTGCACACAGGTAACGTAACGCTCTCCTAAATCCCATCTGACAGCCGGCTGTCAGCCATTTGAAGCAGGAATCAGACACCCATAGGTGTTAAAAAGGAATTGCTAGGAGTCGACACTGTCTATCTGAAGGGGTTAGTTTCACCGTGCCTTGAGCGCTTCTGGTCTCTGGCACCTCAGCGATGATGCAGACAGACAGACAGATTGCGCCTCTTGTAGTTTAGCCTGAAAACATCGGTAGCGTAGCGGCCGAGGTGTACATGCGTAAGCTCCTCGGGATGCTCAACCTTCGTAGTGCGATTGTTATGTAATCAAGGACACCCGCAAAGACAACCCTTTGAGCCCTGCCTTTGATTTGGAGGATCGACACACAGAAGCGCGGCAGAGCTCCTGCCCCTTGCTGCAGCTCTCCATCCCGAGGGCACAGGCGCGTCAGGTCCCATTAGCTCTCTGTTCACTGACGGCAAGAATGATTCAAGGTTGCGGGATTTTCTGAATTTTGACATGTGATAGAGAAAAATAGGGAATGTCTACAGAAGCTAGCTGTCCAGAAGGACCTTCCGTATTCTATTCTTACATGAAATAAAGTGATTTGTCGCTAGTGTGATAATTTTCACCTTCATTTTGAGGATGCTTTCAGATCTATTGAGTCGGTTTAAGAATTAAAACCCATGTTTCATCCTTCCGCTATGCCAGGTTGAAAATTCAATAGTCATTTTTCACAGCAAAAGCTCTTACTGTGTGATGGCTTAATGACTTGGAACGTCTGCTGCATTGAAACTTCAGAAGGCTTTTTTTTCATAACCTTTTTCTGCATTTAGTTGACTTCAGCTGGAAATTAGCAGTTGATAACAGTCTGATGGGCTTAAAGACAGACAAAAACAGCTTTGCTTTTAGTGACATCCCATGATGATGTGCCCTACAGTGACTTTTAGAAGAAATCGTCCACCTGGAAACCAAGGATTTCTGTAATTGACCTTTCGCCAAGGCTCGTCTGCTGTAAGTTACTGTTGCTGAGCCCGTCAAGCCCGGCCTTCTGTCTCATACATCACATCTGCAGTGTACTAAGATTACTGCTGTCTTGTGATTTCTTTATGTCTGCAGAGGCCTTGTCAACTCATTCTAGTAAAAATGGGGTATTCAATATGCACTTGATAGCTACACACAGGACATCGGGCTAAAAGATTGAGGCTAATGCTGCTCGTTCCAGGCAAAACACCAGCATCCAAACCAGTTGAAGAACCACGTAGAAGACATGCTATAAAACATGCAACAATGTCTACAGGGGTGTAAGTTGTGAGAGCAATATTTTATTCTCTTTAAGCCAATATTTAAAACCACTTTTAAGGTGTTTTTTGCATTTTCAATTCAGTTGGTAGACATTTCCATAATGTTCTCTTTTTAACTTGTAACAAAACCCTGTTCAGCTGCTTAGCTTAAATACTTGTTACCAGCTAAGAACATACTGTGGAAAATACAAACGTTATGAGAGAGCTTGCACAATTAAAATCAGTCCATGTGTTTAGCAAACCTAACAGCCAATGTTGGTGGAGGTTTCTGGAGTATACACTTAAAAATACAATAACGAGCAGGATAGAACTGACCCTAAACTTTGATAGCATCCAGATGCAGCCTACCAAATACTAAATAGTGCATAAACTACTCATATATGGGCTTTTTCTAACGTGACCTGTAACCCACAAAATAATTGAGTTCATGATGTGCTCATATGGAAGATTGCAGCACATTAAAACACATTGTTTAATCAATTCCTTACTCTCATGCTGTTGGGTTTTTGGAAATGTTAAAAAAACATCCTCCTCCAGACTCTTTAAATGTCTTGCTCTCTTTGAGAGTCTTGCTCTCATAAAGAGATTGATCCACACTAATTTGGCATGTGGAAGTTTGACAGGGCTGCCGTGCCTAGTTACGGTTGCTAAACTATGATTGGACAATACATGCTTCAGAATGGTCCAATTATGAATATTGGTCTGTCTGCCTCTTTGTCAAACACAAAAGAATCAATCAACCCATCAGGGAAGTCTGTGACAGATTCACCTGATGTGGATTGTTTGAGCAAGTACTTTTTAATAGTAGTAGCTTTAATGGAAAGTAGCTAAAGCCAATGGAGCTGGCTTTATCATAACCTATTATGAGTTTGCGTTTTATTCAGTCAATCATTACATACAATACAATAAGTAAAGCCACAATCTAATATACAGAAAATATATTTAAAAAAAGGACTGAAAAGGTATAGGTAGAAGCATAATGCTTATATATTCCTATCCTAAGTACTTTAAGATGAATTAGTTATAAAAGAAAAAATAAAGAAATACAAAATAAATAATTAGAATTGTTTAAGCTGCTATCATCTCATCAATATGCATCTAAATTCAAACCCTTCATCAAAGCTGTTGTACAAACTTCACGGCTCGGCTGTGACGCGTCCTTTTTTGTTTTTTGCCTGACTCCTCAGTATATGTATGTGTGTGTGTGTGTGTGTGTGTGTGTGTGTGTGTGTGTGTGTGTGTGTGCCGTGGGCGTAGCTTTCAGCACCCGGGCTCATCGCCGCACCTGCACATCATCTCCAGCACCTGTCTACAATCATCTCATCAAAATCTTCCTGTCAAATGCCCGGCTTCCTCCTCACCGGGGCCAGATTATTTCGCCATCTCGGTGGTAGTGTGACGCTCGGCCACTCTAAGTCCTTTCATTGAGTTAGAGTACTCTTGTGATTTATCTTGTATGTGACATTTTACTAACCTCTGTTCCCTGTCCCCTGGATTCCCGTGCCTGCACTTCTGCCAAGCCGCCGCTGCTCGCGTCACTCCACCACTCTACCTGCCCTACCAAATCATCAGTGTTCTTTCAGTAAAACCCATTCCTACCCTTACCTTGCCGTCCCCGTGCTTGGGTCCAGCGTGCCATGAATAGAGACTTCCCTGTAAAGACGGGGCATTGTGAGGAAAAAATGAAATGTTCCAATTAAATCATTGGAATAAAAGCAAGTAGCTGTCTGCCAAATGAAGGGGGGTCAGTGATTGGACGTGAGGTCCACACATCGACATTTATGTCTGGTGGCTGATTGGTCGACCGAGTGCAACGCTGCACTCCCTAACTGACTGAACCAGAGCGCCAAAGCCACGTGAGAGAAACATTGCCGACTTTGTTCCAGGAAGCGGAGTTAAGATCTGCCCAAAAAGTTGCTTGGTTTGTCACTCTGTGCTGTGCTAACTAAAGTCTCTCATGGGCGTCGCCAAATCCAGCGAGAAAGTCACCAACCGCTGTTAGCTACTGCCATCTCTGCAACAAAACCAAAACAAATGACGGAGTAATTATATGCAGCCTGTTAAGGCACCTTTGTTTTGGAGGCTAATTAACTGGCGCAATGATCCATCTGAATTATTGTTTTATCTATGGGTTAAATGTATGTATACAGTATGCTGTGTGTTTAGTGTGAAGGGGCTAGACCCCGAGTTGTAAAATTACAAAATCAAATAAAAACTTTGTCTTAAAACCTATTTTAAATGACAGCGTTGTGGTTTCACCAGCCCTTCTTTCTTCCTTTCTCTCCCTTTTGTGTAACACACTTAAAATAGATTTGATTAAGTAGCTTTTGCTTCATTAATAATCTGAAATATAAAAGTGAGAGTGAACCACTAATGCTACTGCATTTCAATTTCACATTTGCGAGATAATGTAATTAGAAGGATGAATTACAATCGGCTGCATGTTTAACTTGTGCGACATATTCTGTCTCATCAGAGAGGTCTTTATAATACGGAGACGAAATAGAAGGCTCTTGGCAGTCCAGAATATAGAAAACAATATCAAAGGATTGCCAAGATCCTGAGTTTCTAAACTCATCCGGTTGAGCACAGTTTTGGGTTGTTGGTGTGTCGGTGCACCTGCTGCCCTGCTCTCCTCCTGGACTGTTTCAGCTGCCCTCTCCTGTTTCTCAGCCCTGTGACTCGACATGTTGAGTTTACTTTGGATGAGCTCACTGACTAGTTGTATATTCTTTATATTTCTGCATCAACGCCTCTCTGTGCATTCTGGAATGTAGATGTTCACTCTGCATTCTAGAATGTCTCCTACAGTAACCAGGGCACGCTCACTTAGTGAGAAAACTGCACACAGAGGGATTCAGCTTTTGTTTTTCTTAGCACAGAAAACAAAACTGTTGCCAACAGAGGCGACCACGCCGCACGAAATTGTTGACAGTGGTCCAAATCTGGTTGTCCGGGGCAACGAGGCAACTGTTACTGTCAAGCCCTGCTGTGTGAGTTATTTAGGGTCATAGTACGCTCCCTGGCCTCACATGCGATGGCTGATATTTTTCACCTGATTTTAGCCACTTGGTTACACAGGAAACCATTACTTTAGCTCTGGTGCTCGGGCTTGCTGGACTGTATCTCAGTGTTGTGGCTCCTTTGTTGGACATGTGGCTTAACCTGATCTGAGTCGCGGGGTCGCACACTGCTATGCAGAGCTGTGAGCAATATAAACCGGTGTCTGGCCAGTATAGGGTTATTCTAACTCAAACAAAAAGACAAACACAGTACTTAACACTCAAAGTAAATGAAATGAGTGGGCAACATTTTATAAATATAACACGGCCAATTTAAAAACACTTTAAAATTAAGGGTCGTATTTTACAAAATAGAAAAACATTTAAGTACCAAATTAATACTTGTTTTGGGATCTGCTACAGCATAAATATCTGCTCTGTAAATAACTTGTTCTGTGTTTTCCTTTGAGAAAAATAATCTGAACCCAAAAGGGAAACTTTCTGTTAGTTCTTTTATTTTTTGTTTTATGATGGCGCCTCCTAGTTTTGCATTAATTTGACAGAATACCGTTACAGTATCCGTCTATGTATGGAGACTTGTACTCGATGCAGCCAATCAAATCTTTGATAAAGCACCAAAGCCAGCACTCTGTCGTAGGCTGAGCAGACGGTCACATGAGCCAGACAGCCGCCTGCTTCACAACTCAACCTTCTTCCTTTTAATAATCAAACTAATGCTGAGGACTAGAGTTACCGCCTGGCGGTTGTATGCGTCTGTACAAAATGTCATTGCTTCAATTCTTTATCCTTTTAGACATTTGAGTGAAATTGGCATATGAATTCTTGAGTTATGGCCCAAAACGTGTTTTGTGAGGCCACTGTGACCTTTGACCACCAAATTCTGATCAGTTAAAACTTGAGGCGGTAGAGCAGGGTCGTCTTTCAATCAACGGAACGGCGGTTCGATCCCTGGCTCTGCTAGTCCATGTCGATGTTGCCTTGAGCTTAATGTGGTGTGTGAATGTTAGAATCCTGATATGTAGGTGGGACCGTGCACGGCCGCCCCTGCCATCAGTGTATGAATGGGTGTTCATTTTCCATTTGAGTAGGTTTGTGCCGAATTTGAAGAAATTTGCTCACGGTGTTCGTGAGATCACGAGAATGGAGTTGATGGACAGAAAGTACACTGACGTTATGTTATGCCTCCGGCCTCAGCTGTTGACAGCACAGAGATAAAATAAAAGAGACCACTGGCGAATGACTACACGTTATTTCATTTGGAACACAGGTTTTGCCCCCAAAAAATGGTTCAAAAAAAGATGTTCATGGATGCAGGTGTGTGTGTGTGTGTGTGTGTGTGTGTGTGTGTGTGTGTGTGTGTGTGTGTGTGTGTGTGCCAACCACCTGGAGAACTGTTGATAACCCCAGATTGTGTCCAATTGCAATGGGATCTCCAGGTGCACATTGGCAGTATTCATGCAGATTTGTAATCATAAAAAAAGAAAAGAAAATCTCTTCTTGCGAGATAAGGTCATCGCAGCGGAATCGAGGCAATGATTCAGACATCAGTCACATCTCATCTTGAATTTGTTTTTCTTTTCAACAACGGCCTCAGGTAAGGAGATGCTGAAGGATATATATTTAAAAAAACACTCTTATGCATGTAGCTACAGCCATTTAGGCAGCACAGAGTTTCAACGGTAATCTTTATAAAATGATGTCTGGAAGAAAGCAGGACAACCTGCAAATAACAGAAGATGTGGCTTTCCAATCAGACACCATGCGTTTAAATGAATAGGTCGTTGGCTCTTTTCCTTCAAGACTGGAAAATGTCAACAACTGAATGGCACTTAAGATCGAGTGCCCTCTACACAGAGAGATGGAGTTCTCTTCAAAAGACAAAAATGTGGCCAAAAGGAAATGTGTATGTCTCCTTTGTGGGTGCCAGGTTTACACTATTTAGTGTAATTTTGTCATTATTTACAATTCTAGTAAATGTGCTGTTGACTTCCTGCACAGAACCTAAGAACATGTTTGTATTTTGTAACCTTGTGAAGCCACCATTTAGCCTGGGAAACACATGAAATAACTGAATGACTCAGTGAGCACTTTCAATCACTTCTGCTGTACTGGTTGTGTTCTTGTGTATGTCGTAAGACTAGTTGTGGCTTTTACCAACGTCTAGGAACAAGCCAGAAGGCAAAGCCGCCCCTTTCAGAATAATGCTTCCTGCTTGGGCAGTGCAGTAACTTTTAAAAGTGTCTTCATGTGTCTGGAGAGGACACGAATGTCGGCAAGAGACAGGAACATTAACAAGTTGGAGTCCATTGTCCATTGTCTTTGCTGTGACCCTCAGCAGGATGTTCATAAATAATGTATTTGTGCATCCTCTCACTGCTCTGAGTCCTCAGAGTGCATGAGATCAAGGCATGTCTGCTTTCATTACCAAACTTGTAGTACACGTGTTGTTTGGGCTGTTTATGAAGCCCTGAAGCGGCAGATACTCGGGGTACCTGGGCTCGCCTTCGCCAACTCCTCCAAGTCATTCGAAGTTCAAACTGATGCCAGTCATCATAGGCTCCAGGCTGTCTTCAAAGGAGGGGGGGGGCTAAATCTTGTTCTGTATGCAAGCCATGGACTGTGTTCAAAGACACTGGAAATTACACTTTAATGTTTACTGCTGCAACCATATTTCCTGCTTTACATATCACTAGGCCTTTGTAGCAATGTTTAGAAACTACAGTATATTTATCAAAGCAGAGCATGTAACGCTTCAAATCCTGCCTGCAAACTGAAACAGATGAGCATCTCTTCCTCCGCCGTGAGGGAGCAAACAATAAACCACGGGTTGCAGAATCACACTGGAAATGTATTTATTCATTATACAAACATGTAGTAGGAAGTGTACTACTACCGGTCGCTACTTTGCATTCTGAGATCATTGCTAGCCGTATCACACAGACTACAGGAGCCCCTGCAGATTTAGCCATCTTTGAATCCAGCCGGGCCTGGCTGTTTGAAGTCAGATGGGGAATCCTCTCGTATTTAGTGCCAGATCTTCTGTCCAGACCACTGGCCCTAAAACCATCTCAAATAAGCTGATAGCTTAAACAGTGCTTAAATGTTGGCGGTTTGATATGCAATGCATGCACTGTTCATCACTGTCAACCAGTTTCAAAAAGCATACTAAAATCTCGACTTGCCTGGAGCCAGATAAACTACATACTTCATTATTATTAATGGTTTATTTAAAGTTTAAACAATCAAATTGCTTCCATTACTACTGTTAAACAGTAATGATGTTTAATAAAAAGATAACACAAATTCAACCACTGCCAGTAATTTCAGGCGGCAATAATTACAATCAAGCTCTGCCAGACTGCAAAATTGTCCGGTTACTGGTGGCTGGCCGAAAGATGTGCATATATATATGCGTATACTTTTGAAAAATATGGGTGGATATATTTTGAAATCCTTGTCTCTTGTGTTCCTGCACTTCCTGCCCCTGTGATTGTCTGCCCTGTCCCTGATTGTTTCCTGCTGTGTCCAATCACCTGCACCTTGCCCAGAATCAAGATCCACAATCGTATCATGATACATATTCATGTTGGTTTTTAAGACTTTAATAGCAAGTTACTCAACAGTGATATTAAACTAAAAACTCCCTATTTAAAAAACATGTCGTCCTACAAGGTTACAAAACGCCACACCAAATTCCATTCCCAAATGTTTTCCTTTAAACATTAGTTACTTTTCCAAATCCACATGAACCACTCTTCACATAGGCATGAATTAAATCCACCTCACAGCAATGTATTAGTGAGAAAAGACGTCACTTTTAAAACTGTCAGCATGTTAGCGTGTTGCTCACCACCAACCACCAAAAACAGACTGTGAAACTATCGTCAGGTGGAAATGACTTAAAGAACACTCAAAACCCCAACACGGTCTTTAATAGTAAATTAAAACATGTGGAGCATGCTCTGTATTTAGGCCAAGATAATGTCTTAAAACTATTTGAACTACTATTTTTATGATTACAAACAACTCTGTTATATCAAATATCAATCATGTTCAACGTCTTTAACAACTGAGTTCCGGCTGTTGTGCACTTGTGTTCCACAAAACCAAATCTCATAAATATCGAGAACCAACTGAAACACTTGCAAGAAAAATATCTTTGTGAACATGGATTGCAACTAAACAGTTTTAAGGTACACGGACAATAAAGTCCTTCATGCAGCACATTGAAACTTCATGTTACGAAGTGAATAATACTCAGTTGAAAAAGCAATCATTCATCTATAACCAGCAACTAGTTCACTTTTGGAATAATAATTCAAGCGTGTTAACTTTTAGAGTCCACTAATTTATAAAGATTGCAAAATGTTGTGTGCCGTATGTAAATGACTGCCCGGCCTCCCGCCATGACTTTCCAGAACTTAAGTGGAGCGCTTCCATGACCTACAAATTTGTATTCCTCTCTAATTTGTTCACGTTGTTCTTCGGCTCAGGAGACCAGGAAAGGGGGCAACAACCTGGTTTCCACTTTGCAGGTGGGCTTGATGAGGAAAACACACTCACTACAAGGCAAGGAATCTCAATCCGTCTGTCTGTTCTTCACATATCTGGAGAACTGCTCATTCGCTAGTTTGTATATAATAATGCATTATGTTTTAATATTTGTAACGTAACCAGTTCTCTGACATGTGGATTACCATCCAGAGGAGTTGTGTGGTTTAGTGCTTTGTGGGCCATTTGGTGATTATTTTGGGGTACAATGAGATAGAAAAGTGACATATTTCAATACTTTTCATATCTAAACATTGTAGTAAATATTTAGCTGGTAAGGGCCTTCTTAGTCGGGCCCCCCAGAACCAGGTTGTTTTTTTTCCTGTGAACCAGGTTGCAGACTTATTTCCCTGGTGTTTCTGAGTGTGTGATGCAACCATGTCATGGCAGGTGTATTGCAGAGGACCCAAGGAAGTGCAGCGTCGAGTGTGAAATTGTTTGTATGAGCGATTCGAGAAAGTGGCGTGCAGCCTCGCCACAGGACAAACATCGGGCCCGTTCTGAGCAGCAGGTTTTGGCCGGGCACTGCACTATTACCGAAGACAACAATGTCTGATACGGGGAGCAAAACACATTTTGGCCCTACTGGGAAACGCCTGTCAAAGTAGTGGTATTAAAATGGTTATGCACTGTGAATGCATTCATAAACAGAAGGCATGTTGGGAGAGTGAAAGAGACAAACTACCGCCGCGGTCCCGTGGTAACTAGGCAACACCACCCATGAGCTCGAAAAATAACCTAGCAGCCACGTCAGGGTCAAGAAGGGAGGCGAGGACAGAAAGGATGATTTTCGGATGCTGTTGAACATGTATGTCTAGGTGTATAGTAAGTATAGCTTCATGCAAACTCCATGAAACAGTTTATCAGCTTTTATAATGCCTTTTTTTCCTGAGAACATTTCAATACTTTTAATCCTAATTTCCATTGTTGCAAAAACACTGCTCTTTTCTTTCCTTTAATGGGTTTCTTCTCCTGAATGGATGCCATTTAAATCGTTGCTTTATCACTCTTGACAGGCAGCTGTCCCCTAATCGTTCTTTTATACTTTTTTTTCATAAAAAGCACAAAAGAATCTTGAGACTGTGTGAGACTGAGTATCTTTTATTAAAAGGCAAACTGATAATGAGACTCATTTTTAGAGAGAAGACAACAGACTTAAGCAAACCTTTGATATGTTTTTTTTATAAATATATTTGTACTTAGATCACACTGGACGTTTAGTTAATGGAAATTACTCCCTAACATCATTTACAACTGTATGAGTAAAATGAAAACATGCGACACGTCCTCTCCAGGGAGAGAAGCGGTCGGCATCAGTAAAAAAAGCAAGACAGTAATTTACCATTTCTGTGATGCTAAGCACCTCTGTCGGGCGTCTTACTATCTTCTCACACCAATGAGAAGTAGAGCAACTGAACATGTTAATTATTTATCGAGCAGCAACAGCAGACTTAGGAAATGCAACTGTAGAAAATCATCTCGCACTTAAGGAAAGAGCACAGGGATTTGTAGTGTGGAGGAATTTAAGCCTCCAATCTAGAGGACAATGATTCATCCATTTAGAAGAAGGAAAAAAGGTGGCTGTTAATTTCAGCTGGTTAAGTAATTAAGGGTTTAATAGAGGTGATGAATGATTAAACCTAATTATCAACAAACAAGCAAAAGTGCAAGGGTTCAGACTAATCTGCACACAATAAATAACGAATCACGTCAACTGTTTTCCTTACCTGTGAGCCTTTTCCTGAGCTGCCAGCAGAAAGGTTGATATGAACTGTAATAGAAAGAGAAAAACATATATTCTTTTAGACAATGATACAAACAGCAATTCACTATATTAAAAATGAACATCAGGCTATTTAAAAGCTGCCATACACAGCTGGCTAAACAGAACAACCTGCTTTAGGTCATTGCATTTAAAAAAAAAGAAAAAGACATAATAAAAAAGAAAAGATAACTCTGAGCCTAATTCCTTTCCTGCTGAGTCGATGTTGGATCTCTGAGAGCACCATTTGTCTATTCCAGTTTGTAATTAGAGCTATGATAGCTTCTAGCCAATTAAATTGCCATCGATTCTGAGATGAGAAAATCTCCTCAGAAAGATTCCCAGGATTTCAAATCAATACGTCAAAAACAGTGCAGTCTCGAAGAATGAATTTATACTGCCGTTTAAATAAAATCGGGCTTCCTGCACTCAACATGAGTTGGGTTTAAATGCGACTTTAATTAGGTGGTAGAACAGAGAAAGAGTTAGATTTCCTTCTCAGGCTCGCAGCAGCAGCAGCCATTAGAGGGAAACTAAAGTGTTGATTAAAAACTAAAAGCAGCAAAGGTTTCCAGCTTGAGTGTAAAAAAAGAAAGTCAAATATAAAAAAAGGTACATGTAAAATACATACTATTTCTGTGGCTTTGTTTTTAGGACTCAATCTGCAGTCAATTGATCAGATATACAATTTCCATTGCATGGGAACCCTCTTCTTCAATGGTTCAAAGCGCTGGTTTAACTTCAAATACACTTCAGTGTGTAAAGCCTGGAGTAGAGCCACCATTCAGAACAAACAAACAGCGTAATGAACCAAATTATTTTAGTCATGAACGCGCCAAAAAACAACAAATGATGCAAGCCTGTTTTCACAGGAAGGAATATTATTTTTCAAAAAGAGGACATACACGATGTCTTCAAAAGAGCAGACAGAAATAAACACTGCACTTTCAAACAGGAGAGGATCTGATTTGTTTTCCGTTTCAAGAGGACCCCGTTAACAGCAGTTTAGCGCTAGTAGAGCATTTCTGTGATGAGAATATGAATGCTCAGATTATGCCTTCCTCCATGTCCTGAAAATAATGGCATCTCATGAATTTAATTAACCTCTTTAATAACTAATGTACCAAATAATTTCAGAAATACTCACAGATTTTTGAATAGACTGTCAATCTCAATGTTTAAGCCAACATGGGCGAGGAGAAGTCATAAAAAAAGTAAAGTTTGAACATCTAGTTCTGTACCCACTAAGGAAATTGTATCTCCTGATTACATAATATGGTTGAAAGCCCCAGAAGCCAAAGCTAAGTGGACCTTCAGCTATTCAACTTGAAACCTTCTTGAAACATCGATTACATATTTGTAGCAGTTGTTTCTTATCAACTGCCACTTCAAACCATGGTCCTCTATAACTTCCTATATAGATCATTATTGCTCCCAAAGCAAACAACAGCCTGTGTATGCTGATAAAAGGAGGAACTAAATGGGAAATGACAATAACAATTTGCATCACACTGCCTCCTTTATTTACCAGCAACAAAAAGCAAACTAAACCAAATTCAGGCTAAACAGGGTTTTATCTAATGTCATAATTGCCATGGGAAGTTCACAAACATAAAATGTCATATAGCAAATCACAAGCTCCGTAGAGCGAGTAACCACTACATTGTCATCTGGCATCCCAGTTTTGGACCCCATTAAAAATGCAAATTTCTTGCGTGACACGAAGCCTCCTACAGGAATATCCTCACAGCACGTTCTGTAACGGCTGCTCCAACTTGCCATCTTTTGATGGCTCAACCTGGAGAGGGAGAGGCAGAGACCCAGGGAGGAGAGGAGCAAATCCCTCCGTAATGTCAGGAGTGCTGATGGGAGCGCCTCTTTCTCGTTGCCTCTTCAGCCGGCATAATCAAGTCTGTTGTTTCCAAGCATGTTTTCAATTGAGCCGCACCATGGGGGAACTTGCCTGCTTTGATTTTAGAAACCCCTGCAAATCACACTTCATGCTGAATGCTCGGAATTCTTTTCAACGAGCTTCTCAATTTCACGTCGCCTTTGAAATAAAATCAGACTCTCGATGCCATTAGCCAGGGAACACTGTGCTCGTAACCATGGAAGGGAATGAGGTCGGTATGGGTGAACAAAGGAAATATGCATTGTGGGTGGGCCGACATACTTTACAGGACTATAATTTATTTTTCATTTGAGGTTAACGCTTGTGCCAGTAGCCATTTCCTTCTTACGAACTGTTTTCTAAAAAGGAAACACATTGATGGATTCAGAGTAATTAAGCAATGATTTGGTGTTTGAATGAACTTCCCACATCACCCAGGATTTAATGGGTACCGCGGAAGTCGAAATAAATGGAGACACCAAATGAAAGTACTTTGAAGTAGTGACACATTTAACACTAGACAATTCAAGTGAACAAATATGGAGGTGTACTACATTAATTTGAATGTTAATTAGCCTTCAGTGGCAGCTTTAAAAGGGCTCTGATAATTACCACGTCCACGAGTCAGTGTTCAAAGCAAAATGAGACGACTGAAGGCCTCCAAAGAGGCTGAATAGTGAAGAGCCCAAACTGCACTGAACTGCTGCCCAGACCCATGCACAAACATCCATAAGGGCTGTTAAACCTGGATTCAGCTCTTCCCAAGCTTTTCTAAAACCACGGACCGCAGCTCCCAGCCATGGAGCTTGTGCAGAAACGCTATCTGCATGGCAAACAATGGCGAAGAATGGCTGGTGAGGACAGTAAAACATCCAGCAAGCAAAAGAGACTCAGATGCTTCTCTGCAGCTGGCAGACCAAATGAGAGAAAAAAGCCGAATGACTATTGGACCTCCGTGGCGACAAAGTGGACCCAAATGGGATTCTCGTGTGGCCTGTTTCAGCCATTAAGGTGTGTTCAAATTTAACACAAAGTTCACTTTCATCTTCATGCAAATGTGATGGCTGCTGTTTTATCCGCCGTCTGTAATCACCACAGTATGAGTGCCGACTACCGAGGTTAGTTGCAGCTGTCAGTTAACTGGCCACGTCTGTGCAGATTGTGCCTTCCACCCACCTCGGAATAACGTCCATATTGGATGATTCTGTGATTCTGCAGTGCTGATGTTTAGTAGAGTGTGTTGGCATGTTGCAAGTAAGACTTTCATGCAGCAGATGGGAGTTTTCTAATTGGCACAAATGTTCCACAAATGTTCCACTTATGTTTGGCTTTCTATTTTAACCGTGTTTATTCACCAGACCTAGTGCATAGATATTGCAGAATGCAAGGCTTTTTTAAGCATTGGTTATTAGTTTAATTTAACTCTAAATGGCCCGTAGGTGTGAATGTGAGCGTGAATGTCTGTCCATATGGTTGCCTGTCTATATGTGCCCTGCGATAGACTGCCGACGTGTCCAGGGTGAGTCCTGCCTTCGCCCAATGTCAGCTGGGATCGGCTCCAGCGCCCCGCGACCCTAAATGGGTTAAGCGGTTTGGAGAATGGAATGGTCATTAGATGAAAAAAAGACATTGTCACTGAACCTATTCTGGGTTTTGCAGAATGGTTCTGTATGGACGCTCCTGTCAGGCGACATGGTCGGTGCCTCTGACAGTGTGACAGCTCAGACTGATCTCAAAACGTATCAAGAACTCCAATTCTTTCTGCTATGACCCCTCTCAGTTTCATTATTGTCTGTGTATTCAAGGAGGAGTGGAGTCACACAGCTCAATGTGAAACACCTACCACCAATTTGTGCTGTCTATTGCATGCCATCACTCCCACTTTAAAATTTGCTTTGTGTTCAGTCTGAACACATTTTACAATGATCATTTGATTTAGAATGTCAAGGTTTGTTGAAGTTACTTTTTGATACCACTCTCTTCCTTATATAAGGTACCTTAATGCAGATTTAACAGATTTGTATTACTGTTGGTGAAAAATCTGCAAAGTTAATCACAAAATGTAAATGTTTCTTTCTATAATTCATTTATGGACGCACACGTTACGGAGACAGAGGCAGCTGACTATCCTGATAAAAGAAGCTCCTCAAAGACATGCACAGATGGCACAGTTTGCTCTGCACGTATACAACTGTAATAATGCATCTGATTTGTACGTTAGGCATGCGAGGTGCACAGGTTGGCCACTGTGCCATTAATACTAAACTTTTCATGTCCACTCAGGCACCGCCAGCAGCCATCTATTATCCACAGTGGCACTCTGATCCCAGTCGGTGCGCTCTCATGATAATTTATTTTGATCCAAATACAGTTCAAACTTAGGATGCTTAATATGCAACATCTTCAGGTGTTTTGAAGATATTCAGACACTATTAGTGATGGTGTATAGTAATAGTTAATATGGACATAAATGCATGGTATATGATGTGTGATATACCATAAATCATTAGTTAATTGATCTACACTGCATCTCAAATATCACAAACAGCAATGTTCAAATCCTTAGACGCTAAATACACTTGTCATTTTCGTATTTGTATAAAGGTCAGACAGAGTGTCTTGCCAAACGTCTGTGTTTATAGGGAAAGGCAAAATATTACTATGTATTTAGCTTCACCTAAGGGAAGATGATATGGATAAATTCCTATATCACAGTATGTGTAATTTTATATATCTATGTATATTGTGAACAACTTTATGGGTTATGGTTTTTATACTGATCCAGGAAATAAAATACCTGAAAATCAAACAACTTGTTCACACTGATGCAAATAAAGAGTCCATTTCCAGAAAACCGTCCTGCTAATAATGGAGCTAAAAAGCTAAGATGATCAATTGATGAGTTGATTTATCTATCTATATGCAACAATTTTGATAATTGATGCAAAAAAACATTGTGACGTCTTGACTGAGACCTGCATCCATTCATTCCTTCATTCTATCAGTGGCGGGCCGTGCATGTTGTACCTGGGCCTTCTGTGCCGTCTGATATCGTATACATAAATATTTGTGAAAAACAATTAAATTATAAAATAGCTATAACTTTGTGTTTAGACCAGCAGAGAAGTCTTAGCTGGCCCTGACGGCCCACCACTGCATTCTATGGATGACATCTCCATCAGGGCCCTGATCCACCTTTCAGTGTGTGGGAGCCAGAGCGGCAGCTGAACCCTGAAGCCCTCTTGAATCACAGACCTCCTCACCCTCTCACAAACAGAGAGGCTGCTCGTGTCTGTGATCTTAGTCCTTCAATCACTAGCCAGAACTTGTGACAGCTGGCGGTCAGAACAAAGACAGTTTACTTGAGAGCTTTTCCCCGTGGCTGAGCTCGCTCTCCTCACCACCAATCTCACAATCCTTGTAGTCACTTATGAGTGGAACTCCGAGACACTTGAATTGAGGTGCCTTTGTATGCGGGGATGGAGAGATGACATGCTATGGAAATCAGTAACTCTCTAGATGTTCAACCTTAAATTAAGATGACAAAGCAGCAATGGCTTTTGAGGTGTTGTTTATTGTTCACGTTATACTTCAGTGATATATTTAGACCCAACCGGCATATAAAGATCTTCTCCAGCTGCAATAAATATGATATACGCAGTGTTTCACCACACGCTTTAAAAATCAGATTTACCCTTTGTGTACAGCACTCTCTCTGCCTAAAACATCGTGCAATCTTAGGTATCCCCATTTACAATCACATGCAGGCTTTGAGGACCAGACCACGAGTGCCACAATTGAAATGTGGCCCATAAGTAAAGCCTCTGGGACTCCAACTTGGAGGTGCTGCTCCTCATCTCGACCGCGTCACACACAGCCCACTCCAGTGCACATCAGAAATGACAGTCTGTTGAAGCCTCATGAACAACATCATTGGAAAATAGCAGAGGTGGCACCCTAATGTCACCAAACTGGATGCTTTCCAGACCTTGGCTACACCTTGATGTTAGCCCCATGAATATTACATACAGGGGGAGCAGACAAGCGGCCTTGTCTCTGTGCCAAACCCACAAATACAGCTTTCCCTCGTGCACAGGGTGCCGGCAGCCTGCAGCACTGACCCTGGCTCTCAATACATGAGTGAAAGATGATCCTAAATGGTATGTGACATCTATAAATGCATTCCCAGAGAATTAAAAAAATGATCAGGTAGCACAAGCAGAGAAGAAGAACTAAAAGAGTGACAAAGTGTAGGCTAAACATTGATTATCCAAACTAGAGAAATAAATTGAGGGACTTTAGAAAGTTCATATTGCATGGCAAAAAATAAATCCAGATTAAATCTGAAAATTATACTGCATCTAAAAGATAGAGGTCTGGCATTCCTAAATATTGTATGTCATAATTGGGCCTGGCACAGTCGAATTATTCATGAAGGGGCTCACTGCTATCTTTAGGGAGGACCACAAACGATTGAGGCCTGGGAATGTGCTCCCCTTGTACCCGGAGCCCACGGTCTAGGGCAACTTCACCGGTAGATTAATTACTTTCTGTGAAACTCTGATACAAACAGGAACCCTGCAGGAATTAAAAGTGCTAATTTCGTTGAAGACAAGATATAATGTCCTTATGTGCAGTGTAATAGTCAAAATGACATGTTGCTTATCTTCACGCTCGGCACTTTGTTGTTACAGATACAAGGAAATTCAGAACAAGACCCTTCTTGGGCCAATTGAGGAATCCATCATCCACTACACAAGACACAAAGGTTGTATTAAATATTTGCATGACAACTTCCTGAGCTAAAACGAACAAAATACAGATAAGGTGCTGGAATGATGGGAAAAGGGGGCTTAAAAAAACTGACAGGTGGCAAGAATGTCTCTGAGCCTCCCTTTTATATGTAATAGATTTAAGGAAATGCAATAATGGATACTACACAGACAATGCAGAACAAGAATAACCCCAGCAGATAGCCTATATGCACTATGTGTAGTGTCAGCTGGAACTTGTAAGCAGTGTTTTTGGCAATGTTCTCAAATGGATACGCTCTGGTCATATATAGGAGAGGAATTGAGTACAATTCTGTGTGATATCTGTGAAGATGCTGGGCAGTTCTCATGCATCCTGCCGACTAAAGCCGAGAGTCTTAGACTCTCGCAGATCTGAGTTGCTGAATTAACTTCTCCATGCACGAGAATGCTTCTATTCAATTTGATCCAAAAATGTAAAAAAAACATTGGTAACGCAACGGTAGAAAGAAATCTTTGGAGCATACTGTCCATGGAGTCAGAGCCAAAAAAGAAGGAAATGAGAGCAGCTTCATAAATGCATGGCAGACACTGATAAATCACTTACCAATGATCTAAGTGGTTTAATTCAAAGAGGAACGGACTAGAAAGCTCCAGAGGCTCTTCAACAATTCACTTTATGAATGATTTGCATGTAAACAATCGTGGGTTAGGAACAGTAAGTATGTGTGCGTACAATATCTATGATTAATGTCTTTTTGACCCTACATTCATCATTACACTCCCCCACCCCCTCCTTTCTATTTTAAATGATCCCAAATGATGATGCAATATCATTCCAAATATTTGTATATATATATATATATATATATATATGATCAAAAAATATTTTTTCAATCATTTTGTTATTAAAAAATTAACCTGATTGTCTTACCGTCTGTCAAACCCAGCTAATAATATCAGTATGACCAGAAGCAATTTCTTGCAGCATTAGGACACTGTAACCGATTTGTTTGATGTCTTACACGTAACATCATTAATTCCTATATTATTTACACAGGCAGATGTAGCCCTTTTTTGGCAGTACTAAAATATTTGCAGATTCTTGAGTATTGTGGCTTTTTATTTAATTTCATCACATTGCCAATTTTCAGACCCAGCAAGATGGCCAGAGTCTCCTGCGCTCAGCATGCATCTCCCCACAGTTCAGGAGGACATGCACATGGTACAACAGGGCAAATGCAACATTGGTCATTCTCCACAGCTGCAGCCACACAGTGCGTGCTGCACCCCACGCAATGGCCATCACACATCCCTGGGTATGTTCTGCTCTGTATGAGCAGGGCATTGGCATACTGCAGATGGACATCTGTATTTTTTAATGAGGAGACATATAGCATGCAATGCTCTAGTTGAGTTGACATTTTTAGCCGTTAACTATTTGACCAATTAAACAATCCATTCCATTTGAAGGCAATTACAAATCATTTATCCACAATGTTCCTGCAGAAAATGAAACTTTTTCCTTTCTTTTTTTTATAAATAAAAGTACACTAACACTGGCAGTCCTCTCACGCTGGTAAGACTGTGTGTACAATATGATTTTCCCCTTCTATGGCAACAAAAAGAGGAATGAATCTCTGAATTCCTGCTGCACATCCGGACTGACGGAGAGAATTGGGACTTGGTAAAGCTTACAGTAGCTCCAGCCGGGGGGTGCGTTCATCCTCCGGCTCGACTCCCACTAGTGCACCGGTGATGTGTCCGGAAGAAGCTACTTTACGCCGCTTGCGAGCGGATTTCAACAGCAATGCCCCGTGACTCCAAATGAGACGACTTTCAGACATTTCCCCGTGATTGACTGTCACGTAAACTCAGCAGTCAGAGAGGTCTGCACGAGCCCACATGGAAACCCGCGACGTGAAAAAGAAATCGCCTTTCAACTCCTCAGGAAGTTGAGGTTTGAATCATGGCTCCGCACTTCTCAAACAGTTACGGAGAGACACTCGCAGCTGGAAACCAGCGCTCCCGACCACGAGCTCGAGCCCTCGGAACCGGGAACTGTTGAGGGAGGCGGCACGTCCCCGCAGCTGTGTAGTCCGAGGCCCCCTGACATGAGCGTTAGAAAGTAAAGTGAGTACTTACACAGGGAGAGGAAAATCACGCAGCCTGCCACTTTGTGCCCGGTGTGAGGGTTGTTCGACAGCATCCTGCGAGAGTCCTGTGAGCGGTGGAGGGTGGCTCGCGGTGCATGGGCTTTCTGACAAGTGTTAAAATAAAACAACAACAACAGAGCGTTTCCTTCTCACAGTTTCACGGGAAACGGGGAGTGGGTTTGCGCTCTGCTGAGAGGCATCCCCATTTTCTGTGCGAGGCGCAGGCACGCGCTCTGCTGGCGGGATGAAAAAAAGCACGGGCTCGCTGCTGCTGCCTTCAAGTGCTCTTGTGAAACTCCTGTTTCAGGGCTGCATAGAGTTTGTTCAGCAGAAATGCAATTCATATAGGTAACAGGGCCGTAGACAGGATGTTAAAATATACAGAGGTCAGGTTTATATTTATATATATATATATGTGTGTGTGTTTGTCTTGTCAAAGCAGGTAAGACCCAGGTGAATAATTGCTGTAATGAACAATGGCTCCATTCCATTTCAGTATCCCAGTAAACTATGCCAGTGGTCCCTGCTTCTAGAAACTAACTGGGATGCGGCCATGGCGAATGTTAGCAATAACACCTGTGATTTTACTGCGCTGACATGTCGGTGTCTGTTGTGAAAAAGGCAGGGCTCACAGTTTAGTTTAGAGTCGAACAACTTGCACCATCGTCATTCTTACGAGTACAAACATATTGGTTTCATCATTTATTCCCAGCATAATATTCAACCAAAGCAGAGGCATAATTCAGCACAATAACTGAAAACACTCATGTGTAAGTGGCCTGTAAATATGCTACTGAGTTACATGTCAAACAGAAAATGGCATTAATAATGGCAATATTGATTTTATGTGTTGCTGGGCTATTTACCATGCTACCTGAGTTTAACTGAGACAATATTTAGTTGTGCGTTTTCCTGTGTTCAGAATTTTCTGCTAAGATTGAGAACACAAGTTCAGTTATATTTCTTTCCTAGATTTGCTCAGTTATGAAATACTGCATTTGTAGGGAATAGGTTTTCTGAGGGCTGTGAAGAAGCTGAGAGCTTAATGATCCTGTATGAGAGAAGTGTCTCAGCCCTGACCACGGTGGTGGCTTGATATCGCTTTTAAATTATTGAAAAGGAACAGCAATGCTAGTTTAATTAAAAATAAATATGATACAAATAAAACATGGTATATTTTTTGGAATACATACTATATAGTATCAATAAAACTGCAGTTGTTGCCCCATTAATGCCCCATTTTGGCAACATGGGCGTTCCACTTTCACAGCTTTATAAATAGTTGTATGTGGTGTGCTGTAGAAACAGCCTACCCGGCATCCTGTGAAAGTGGCATTTATTCAAATGCACTTTGACAGAACAGTCCAGATTTGGGATGAACAAGTGTCTCCCACAGCGAGAAACAAGAAAAGCAAGGCAGTGTCACTCAGGATGTTTCTCCTGTGACAGTATGAAAGGGCACGTTTGTGGACAGTGACGGTTACTTATTTTTACAGAAGCACGGTCAGATTTTCTGGTTCACGACCGCTGGCAAGAGAAGAAAAGTGTCCGCAGGGCACTATCACTGAAACGGCTGATGACGTCTGATGAAAGCCTTGGGTCTGTAGTTCTGTGAGAGGTGCACATGTCCTTAAAAATATATAATCCGCAGGAAACTGTATGATTGTCATTGTAATTACCAAGATATTTTAGGGTTCAACATCACACTCTTTGTATAGCCTGGGTGTAACTAAATCACATGGCTTTGTGGACAGCTGTGACCTATAATTAAAATGTTTCCCACCTAGAATAATTCTATCCTCCACTTGGAAGATGTTCTCGCCCTCCCTCTATAGATGCTTATATTCACTGAGCATCCCTGAATAATAAGCTTGAATCTATGTGGGTAATTATGTTATAGGGTAGCGATAATAGTCGCTGTAATCGAATAATAACTGTGCTGTGTATGACCTCCTCCGGCTAACTCTTGAAAATATTGTTTGTTATTGTTCAATTGCACAGCTTCATACTTTCTAAGTAAAATAAAAAAAAGGGAAGCTTTAGATGCGTGTGCTAAATTGCAGGTATGATACATTGCAGGTTTTCTGTGGGTATGAATTCTATAAATGGTGTCCCAACTAAATATGAATACACCAGTGACAATTTCCTGGATGGACGGTGCAAAACTGCAATTGTATGCAAACACTGTACAATACTGTAGGTCACAGTTTATTTTGCTTACACAAACGTCTGTGTCTGCACTCACATGGCTCACTCTCAACCTACTTATACCGATGTCACATGTCAAATATGACTGCCCCTACTATTTAGTATACACACTAATTAGATATTATCCCTGTTGCACCTCATACAGTGTGTTTAATATGGCAAACTCCAGCCTCAGATAGATCTCTCAATTCTGGGGAAAAAAGCAGGTAGAGAACAACTGCAACAAGGGCAATACACACTGTACATTGTGCATGTACAGTATTGTACATGTACATGTTTTTCTCATGCATAAACTGAAACCTATAAGGATGACAAATTAAAAAGTATGCCAGCTTTTATTAATAATACAATATATGCCCTTTTTCAGGATCCTAGACAATGCCTTTAATACACGGATAATACATCTTATCTCGAAGATAAAGAACTGTTTGAATGAAAGGATGTAATTTATAATTTATTCTATCACTCTTTCAGAATTCGGTTTGGACAACTGGCTCATGAATGTTAAATTATCTTTTTCCAAGCCAGTAGTTCAGAAAAAAAGTTACAGGTATTATTTTGGCCACAATGGTTAACTGAAACAAGGTGTAAACAGAAATGTTATCACCTTTACGTCGAAACATTTTCGCAAACAGTTCCATGTTTTTGTCCACCTGAAAAGGCTTTTTTGGCTGCTAAATGCTCTACGCTATGTTCACACACTGTTTGCTAATTTTGTCTGTGATTATTGGCTGGGAGCACAGTGGGTTTTCAGAGATTTTTCACTGAAAACATTCTCTAAATTGGTCTACTTAAGTCTCTGAAATATTGAGAAAAATATGCTACTCCTCACAGTCTGAAGTCCTAAATGTCAAAGTTATTTATAAGTTATTATTGCTCTAGTCTGCAGTATGGTTTTAGAACCCTTTTAATGTTTTAATTTTACTTTCATTTATGACAAGACCTTGACAGTTGTTTCAAAATGCAAACGACAGCTTGCAGTTAATAAAGTAAAAACACTTTGAAAAAAGCAATTCGATCTTTTTGTATTCTTTAACTTTCAATTTTGTTCAAAGCTTCTTAATTGTGAAATCCACATTTTTTCACACATTATTTCATCCATCATTCACATGCGTCATTGTAATAATTACCTAAAGCCCTCCTTCTCACTATTTCCATTTTAAAAGAATGTCTTTATAATATTGGAGGATCCGGTTTCCAAATTGTGATCAATAGTTTCATCTTATTCAGTTGACTCCAGCTCCTCAGTGCTGCTACTGAGGGGTCGAGTCGTACGTGTTCGGTGGCTCCACAGCATCAGAGCCTTTCAGAGAGCAGTGGTTCGATAGCTTGTTAGTATGCCCGACAGTTTCATGACAGAGCCTGAAATCCAAAAGAAGACACACGCACTCTTAATATAAAGCTGTCACTTTGTAGACTTACACAGCATGTGTACAGTGGTTGTTGCTGTTGTAATGGTTATAACACAGTCTTATGTTCCTCTGGGTACAATGTGTGTGTTATCTCCCTCAATGTCTGTCACTGATGGATGTTGGGGGATGTCTCAGCTTACTGTGTGTCTCTGACTGCAATTGTGCCACAAGAGAAGCAGGCGCAATTCAGTTCAACGTTTGTAGGAGGGAGAGACAGAGAGATAGTTTAAGCTTACACAGCAGAATCATTATTGAGGTAATGCAGCTCACCTTTGCTTCGCCTCTATGAGCCCCAGTCTTGTCAGGATGGATGTGATCAGAAGGACGTGTGTTTGCATTCATAATTTCATGATCAGGCATGCTCAGAGGGTCAATCAGCACCTCATAGGGCACCGCAGGATGTTTCCAAGAAGAAGAGACGTGGACGCCCCAGCTCTCAGACTGCCCAAAGGTCCCTGTCGACAAAGGGCAAAATGTTCTATTGCAGTGTTTTTCCAAATTGTGCGGCATTGTTCTGAAGAGATGTGATGGAGTCAAAACTGTGGCTTTTTAAAATGTCACAATGTCTGAATCCATTTGAAATCATTTTTCTTCTGCAGCGTCCTACTGTGCAGCACAATTCTTACAAACCGACAGGACAGGAAAATGTCCTTTACTTCTAAAGTGTTATCAATCCGTTTGAAAAATAAGTGCCAACTTATTATTGACATTTCCTCACAGGCAACTATTTATTTGAAATGGTATTTCAAAATAGCAAGTTAGATGTGAATTTAATTTTCAATTTCCTGTCTTCTATATGTCAGTGGGAAACGCTAAATGTCATGCTTGTTAATTTCGTATGAAAGTAACCCTGATAATTAGGAATAGCTTACAAATTATGTGATGCACAAATTTAAAATGCATCTTCTTTCTGCTCAGTTTTCTTGCAGAAGCTATGGACATGGTGTCTCAGTAGGTGGATCACATACTTCCAATGGCTGTTTAATAGCATTCAGAGAAACACTGCAGAGATTCATTGAGAGTTGGAAGCTGGACTATCAACGAGGTCTGTGACAGACATTTGAAGGAATAGTTCTACATAGGAAATACATTATGAGAGTCAGATGAGAAGATGAATACCTCTCTCTGTATGTCGTGCATAACATATGACATACTTATGAAGCTACAGCCAACAACCAGTTAGCTTAGCTTAACACAAACACTATCTCTTTGAAAATCCCCAGGTAGACTGAGCGTGAATAGGTTAGTGGTTATTATTTAAATGTGCAGTATATGTATTTGTTTACAATGTTATGGCCTTAAGGTTGGTCTTGAATCAAAATCTAGTTTTAATATATTTAGTTATTAAGTTAAGACTGTGCTTACATGGTGCACGTTGCTAAATGAATTCACCAAAATATAACTGACTCACTGTAAACCTGGTGCCAGGTAGTATTGTAGCGTGAGAGTGCACCAGCTCTCTTGGCAAAATATAATTAAACTGCCATGTAATTTGCTGTGTGCAAAGTACCATCGGGTACTTAAAGGTGACAGGGCACACTATGCAAAGTGAGTTGAAGGAAGGGGGGTAGCATAAGGACCCAACAGCTAGTTTTAATCCAGCAAGTACCGTCACATTGAAAGGAACATTCCCTCAAATAACAGCACTGCACCATGATTAATGATGTTTTCATGGCCATTAATAATATCTAGTAAGAGGGAATTGACAGATGCAAAATGACACCCACCTATGAATTCTCCATGTGCACTCCAAAGGCGCACAGTGTAGTCAATGGACGAGGTTAGCACCACTTGATCATTGTCAACAATCTGCAGGCTGGACAAGAATAAAGAGACATGAGATGAAATGAGAGAAGGCATTTCTGGCAGAGCACCCTAAATCATCCACTCTGTTGGTAGGTCTGATGGCAGATGCACCCCGGGCCGCTTCTCACCTATACTGATCGTCTGTTTAAGACCTTCCCACACACAGTTTCTTCTATACGTTGTGTGTCTACTGCAGCAGAAGGATGCAGTGCTGCTCCTGCTGCCCGTGACACCCCAGACTGAGAATTACTGTACCCAGGGGGACTATTAAGTAAACAAGCAGCTAAAAGTTAACGGCACACAGCAAAGTCTAATTGCTGTTTGACAGCAATTACCCGATCATTTTAAACTTAAGAAAAGATTAATTTGTGACCGACCGTAATAAAACATGTTGGGTATTTTACTTACCCAGTAATTCTGCTGGTGTGGGCACGCCAGAAGTTTTCAGCTGAGTGAAAGTGAAAAATACAAAGAGGAAAACCTTCACAAATGTGACTTTGCATTTTATGATGGACACATTTTCATTATATGAGATAAGATAATTAAGATATTAGTCCTGCAGTGGGGAAATTGCAGGATTACAGCAGCAAGAGACACACAGTAAAACAGTGAATAATCTACAAGAGCAGTATTATATATACAGACAGAATACAAAATGTATTCAAAAATGGATTTAAAATGTATTTATATATGTGTTATCAAAGACAATTACAAGAAAATAAATTGCTGCCGACCTCTAGGTGACTTTTGCTCAGGGGCAAACTTCTCTATGTTGTATACGTAGATGTAACCAATTCGGTCAGCAGCATACAGCAACGTGTCCTTGTCTGTTTTAGCCAGTTTTGTAATCTTTTGTTGGAATCTAGACTGCAAAATGAAAATAGAAAGGAATACAATTGTTAAGATTGCTTTTCAGTCATAGCGCCGAAATCCCAAATATTCATATTCATTATGTGGTGATGGCTAACTGTTCTCCTCCCTGCAGATATACATTCACCCAGATAATCTGATATACAATATCAAACCAAATGTGTCTAGCAACAATTTGTAGAGTGATTTTGTAAACTAATCATAAAAAAACAAGATCAATTAAAACATCCTTAATTGTTAAGTGCCATTGTTATAGGCAACAAAACACAAGTGGGGTATGGTAGCAATATATTATGTGTCTATTGTGAAACATAAGAACACTTTATGTTTAATAGCCTCAAAACACAATTTCTGCTTTCATAGGCTTGTGTTTTATTTTAGCTTTATGCCCCTATGTTCCCCCACCTTCCAATATATAGGGTCCCATTATGCATCTGCAAGGAAGGTATCTGCTAATCGTTCAAAAACTAGAACCAAGCATAGAAACAGTGCACCACAAATTATTTTACTGTTTAATCAGCAATTCTGAAGGTTAGAGAAAGAAAAGAGGAAGAAGAAGAAACAGAGAAATGCTGTTGAGGTAAATATCTTACAGCTTTGAAGCTGCCCACAAATTTTCCTCCACTGAGTACGTTCCAGAGATTTACAGAACCTTTAAAAGCAAAAATGCATGTAATTAAAGGTGTAATGACATGTTGCAAAATGCAATCATGCACGGTAATTAGTGCTGTTTATAACACTGACCCATGGCTCCAGAAGACAGCAGCGCTGTAGCTGAGAAAAAGTGCTGTAACTTGGAGTTCTTCAGGAAAATTATGCTTGGAACGCTTGTATCCAGCCCTGTGTAACAGGGAAAAAACATTTAAGACATGTAATGTTCTGATCACGTCAGAGTTTGTATTGGACATTCTCTTTGCTCCAAAATCACCTTCAACATTCTGGTTTTCAGCTAGACAGGGACTGACAAACCGACACTGTATACGTCCAGAAACCATGTTCCACACTATAATCTCTCCATCATAGCTGCTGGTGGCTACGAGAGATGGGGGACACTGTGCCACACACAGGATGTCCTCCTTATGGCCATTTTTCTGAGGAAAGACAAAGTGTGAGTGTCTCTAAACATCTGCAGGATTAAACGTTCATATGTTCAGGCATTATCATCAGTCTCTAAACATTGAGAGATTCCTGTCTTCACAGATAATGTATTACATTGGCAAGGGAAGTTGTTTTTCAAAAAAAAATAGTCATTGTGAAGAAGCGCATTTCCCATTTATTTCAACGCAGTACAACCCAGAATAAGTGAAGTGAGGTCAAAGGTCACCAGTCTGTCCACCAAAAGCCTCAAGGAATTGTCTCTTGAAGCGCTGAGACAAATTGTGTTGAAAAAGGTTATGGCTCATTTTAAGCCATGGATGTCAGAGTTTCCACTCAAGTTATGCCTTTTCTTACAGTACTCTGGCCAAGTGTGTCTCACATTTAAGATCAATGACTGACTTGATGATAAGAAGTTTGATGTCAAACCCCTGAGCGAGCCGACAAGCCAAACATTACTCCTGCCACTGTATTTCACATTGATACAGCAATTCATCTTGTGCTTTATGTGCTTCTTGCTTTCTTTCTCTGACCTCAACCGGAATATGTTGCTTGGAGTGATGCTGCCAAGAAACTGACAAATCAGGAGAAGCAGATGGCACGTTTTGACTTCGGCACAGTGGACGAACTGTAAATTATATTTTTAGGCCAAGCTAAATATTTTTGCTGAACTGGGCCATGAGTTAAAATATTAATGAGATGCAGCACAACACTGGCCATCTGGAGGAACAGAAAAATGCACAGTAAACCCGAGGCTAATGTATGGAGACCAACCCATTGATCTCTTCTTGCAGCCCATTAATGAAAACAATATTTTAAAGAAGGCTCTGTAGGTAGTCAAATGGGTCCCTCACATTCTTTCTGCTCTGTTAATGGGCCTCTTTGTGGGTGAGTGTAACCATCAGCTATGATAAAAGAGATGGAAGGGGACTCAGCGTCAACTCCTATAATGGATCACAGTGTGACTAAGAATCAATTTTCCCTCCTACAGCTCATGTAGAGAGAACTTGGCCCTGCTGTCAACGATAATCTGACCACTTTATCCAGGTCAAATCAGACTAAGGAACTGAATTCGGTTGTGTGATATTTTTGGGGGACTGAATACACCAGAAAAAGTATTGTTAGTGTGTTAGCATGCTGATGTATTAGCACTGTGCCTTAGTGGAATCCTAATAGTGCCCTCGGATTGATTACAGTCTTGCTTAATACAGCAGTAGTTGTTTGTCTGAATATGCCTTTAGGAAATATTGTAGTCTAAAAGTTCAGAGTTTCTTTCACAATTAACCAAATATATATCCTCATTGATAATAAAGAAAAACTGTAAAGAAAACCAATTTATTAGTAGTTATTTGATTACAAAACTATTAAGGGGAACAATCATCTGCATTGGTGATTTTTCTTGAGATACATGTATTGCTTTTGGGATAAACAATAATAAAAAAGCTAATCCTGACACCATTTTATATGCAAACATACTTGTGCAAGAATAAAAACGGGTATAAAATGTTGAGGTAACCCTATAAGACGCTGGCAGGAGTGCATGGGGCATTTGGTGCACACCTTTAGTTCTGAACTGAGTCAGTGATAAAGGCATTCTTAGATTTCAGTGAGAGCTCAGCACTCAGCAGAGCCTGTCATAAACAACAGGTATACTGACAGGTTAAAGCTTGGCTGCACTGGGCCTGAGGCACAAAGATAAGCTGTGTGATGTGAGGACACATCACCATGTGCTTTAGATAAACCTGTTATACTATATAATTACACTATATAAATTAGTGTATACATATGGGTACAGGGGGTTGCAGGAGACTATCACATTTCGAAATATGTCATAGAAGTTCTGAAAGCTGAGAGAAATGGAACAAGGAATGAAAAAGAACAAACGTGAGACACGGGGGATGTGGTAACTTTCTGCATTAAAAGAAATTCTGCAGGTGATGCTTCACCTAGGGTAGAGATCAGGGAGGCTTTGAACTCTCTGAACCTTTCCAGCCAGTCAGCAAAAATGACTCGTAGAACCAAAGACTACTGTGTGTGTGTGTGTGTGTGTGTGTGTGTGTGTGTGTGTGCGTGTGTGTGTGTGTGTGGCTTTATCTTTTCAATTGTGAAGGTGCACTGAGGCAGAGTATGGACAGCACTGACCAAGCACCCCTACTAAATAAAAGAGACTGATTTAGTGTTTAAAGAGAATTTTAAGGGTATAGTGCAGTAAATGTGGAACTAATTTGTCTATTTTATTTAGTACTGGCTATTTAAATATATACAATGCATCATATTTTATGTATTTAAAATCATAATCTGATTGCTTGTAAACACGGCTGTCAAATCAATGCAATGGAGAAAAAGTAAGAGAATATAAATAACACATTAAATGGTAATACTTAAGTGAAGTACTTGAAAAACAAAGGTTTACGAAGGTAACTACGGTTCTATGAATCTTCTTGCTACTCAGGCTAACTATAGCATGCTAAGATGGTAGATAGTAGAAGATGAAAAAGGACACTGGCACTTATACCCGGTTGGGGGTCATCCCAGGTCACAGGTGACTTTGTTGTTATAAATAGTCGGTCTGCGAATGCGCGAGATGGAAGATATCCAGTGTTAAGCACTGCCTCTGGCGATCAGGAAGGATGAAATAGAACATACTTAATTTCTTTTCACCACTAGAAAATGCAGATTTCAGAAATTATTTTTATAAATAAAATGAAACTGGACCAACTAAATGAGGCACTGCTGATTAGCTTGCACGCATTGTGCACTTGCTTAATGTGATTCTGATCAAGCATTCAGTTCACAACAAAAACAATTTGTCCTTTTGTCAATTTCAACACAGATAGCTGTGCTTTTAGGAATGGAAGAATAATGGATGGATACATCCAATTTTTCTGTCATCTATTCTACTTGAAAGGAATGTCATGGGGGAATACTAACTGTCAGTCGGAGCCCATTGTTATAATTTTGGTCTGCCGAAACATCTTTTCTCAAAGTTATTGTCAAGACAATTTTCTGTTCATTAATCACCAGATCATCTTGCCACGAAGACTGTGGTCTCTGGACATGATGAAGGTCCTCGGGTGTGTCCTGACAAAATGCAGATG
The DNA here is from genome assembly GCA_023566465.1 of Cottus gobio. NCBI lineage: Eukaryota > Metazoa > Chordata > Actinopteri > Perciformes > Cottidae > Cottus > Cottus gobio. The sequence continues at coordinate 10,439,206 of CM042220.1, forward strand.
CACAGTCAGCAAACAGGGCATTTTAATCAAAACACACTTTGGTATGTTTGGATCATAAAAATAGCTGAAAGAACATCCTATTACCACATTCAAATTCATATTTACCAGACAATGACGAGAAGTGTCATCCGATATGTAGCAAAACATGTTCGTTATAATGAAATTCAAAACGGGCAATACAAGCGGCATGATCTATCAGTCTTTGTTCTTTTTTTTATGGTTTTATATGGAGTCAGCTGGTAATGACAATGTAAACAAATGCAAATGGAATGCAATACGATGCAGGGATGGAAGAATTGGAGAGATAATTGGACTGGGATTTCTGATACACAACTGACAAATAATATCTAGAACTCATGTGTATTGTACTCACTGGGTAAATGTCTATCTTCCGGTCCCGGCCGACAGACATCACAGAGCTTCAAACATAAAATTACACAAGCTCAACATGTATTAAAATTCATACTGAGCCAAGAACACTTGCCCAATATCACATCATTACTCACAAATTCCTGTGAACTTGCAGAAAGATACAGTCGCACACTTCGTGAGATTCACCCTCTACAAGAAAGATTGGAGGGGATTTTTCACAATTACTGGATAATATAGTATTTCTTTTTCTCTTTATTGCTTTTTTGGTCTGTGGAAGTAATACAAATGTAGACTACTTACCCTTCTTAAGTGTCTTTAGGCACTGACCATTGTTGAAGTTCCAGATCTTTAAACAACCATCTCTTCCACCTGTGATGAGTCTGCAAACACAAGAACAGTGGCTAAGTGTTATGAAAAGTGAAACATCTCACAGGCTGCTTTGTCCGTACCTCCTCCCTTTGGGGTCAAAGGTCATGCATGTAGTGGCAGACAGATCATTTGTGCCACCAAATTCAAAAACCTGACGCCCAGTGTCCAGATCCCAGACTTTCACCACCTAAATCAAGTAACATTTTGAGTTAATTTCACAGATGATGTTCGTCAAATAAATATGGTCATGTTTCAGACAGACATGATTAACTTAACAGTGGAAATGTGATGTTATAAAGTACTGATTGACTTACAGATCCCTCAGTGCAGCTGACAACTTGACGGAACTCCTCACTGTACCCGCAGCACATTACAGTCTCATCATGAGAAACAGTCAGGCGGCTGTGGAGCCGTGGCCTTGCAGAAGCAGAAGATAACAGAACGAATAAAAGGGGATGAATATTAAGGTGCTGCAGTCTTCGCTGAAGAAAAATAATGAATCTTAAAATGAAAGCCAGATGTTTAATCCTTCAAAAGCAAATCTTCAAAAGCGTCAGCTGTCATATTTCATGGAATTCCACAAATTATTATCCTTACATTAGTTAATACATTTTCAAGAGTATCTTCAGAATTCATTGGATTCTATGATGAATAAAGCACAAAGGCATGCCAGCCAACCTTATCTTCAGGGAGAGCACAGCCATACAGTCTGCAGCAATGTAAAAGCATTTCATAGCAGAGGAGTACGAGCATGCAGACATGTCGCCATGAATCCCGCTGGCTTTGGGCTCTGCTGTAAACAGGCAGTGCTGATCTTGAAGATCCCAGATCTGGAACGGGAACAGGTGAACAGCGATGGAAGAACAATTCATATAAATAAAGTGAAAGCAATAGCACATTAAAGAATAACTGCATTTCAAATTTAAGTAGAAGTTACTAAGTAGAAGAATTAGTACTTAATAAATAAAAATACTATATAATGTACTTATCAAGCATATCTCCTGTTTTTGTTATTATACTATGGTATCATTATTCGTAATGTATATAAACAGTACTTAAAGTGCAGCTGTACACTGATCTTTATACTGCTGTATAGTTTAATCTGTTTCATAAACTGATTTGTCTGTAAACTTAATCTGAAAAGTGTCAACATAAATGTAGTACAATATTCTCCCTCTGAATTGTAGTTGAGTAGAAGTAAAACATTTTTTTTTTATCATTGAAGTGCAGTACTATCAAATGCAAATGGTTACTTTCCACCACTGCTGATGAAGTGTCCACGGTGGTTAATGCAGATACAGTAGTATGAATGCTGTGTTGCTTTGGATCATCAGACTGTAAAGTCAGCAAAACATTTAAAAAAGAGTACTTTCACAGTGTTGTCTCTGGAGACCGAGAAGATCTGACTGTCCTCTGATAAGATGTGGAGGTGGACGATGGGAGCAGAGTGGCCTTTCAAAATACCGGTTGGTTTCCTAATAGGAAAAACAGAACGGAGAGAAGGTGGCTTTTTAATGTAATGCTAATTTTCTCGAAGAAAGACCTCTGAATTCTGGCTCCTCACCCAGAAAAATGTGGGTTCCACATGCGTACAAGTCTGTCCATGCCTCCAGTGACCAGCAAGCTGTGCTTCTGACACAGGTCAAAGGTCTTGACACCTTTGTAGATGGTGAAAACTCTGTGGTCACATGATGCTCGGCGCTGTGGAATCCAGCTCAGTTGGACCTTTTTGGTTTTACCTTCATAGCAGGCCTCTCTGATCTCACTCAACTGCTGCTCAGCGTCTGTTAAAGGCAGCACACAGCCTCAAGAAGGAAAAAAACGTGTTTTATTACAAGGCCCATGTGAGAGAACAGATCAAACATGCTTTCTGGATCAAAGGGAGGCCATTATCAGAACAAATGAGCAAGCTGGCATACGCACACGCTGGCATCGGTGAATTTGAGATAGACGAGTCATGATGCGTCATACCTTACAGGTCTCCTACCAGCCTCATGTTCAACACCAAGTTTAATGTGCTGCACGCTGTATAGTGAAAGGACTCTATACTTTAAATCATCAGCATTCGTCATTTCTTATCTGGATCTAAATCACGGTCAGGTCACGATAATGAACGTCTCGGAGTGTTTGATATTGTCGTGATGGTGTTCAACATCAGCAAAAAAAGACAACGAAAAACAAAATTACCTATAACGAGGGAAGAAGAGCCATCATTTGATGAGGAGACAACAGCTTGAAAACTTTGAAAATATTTTGCCTGAAGTTAGAGAAAAGAGTTAGTTGCTAAGTCTTTTTCGTGGTTGTGCTCATAATGCAGGTCAAATGTATTGTTACACAGCTTCTGCAGATATTGTAAATTGTCACATAGCTGAACTTAAATGAATTCCTTTGTAAGGGAAGTGTACCACAGACGAAAAGGAAACATGTTACCTGTGTCACCCAGTCGTGATGAACCTTCCATCTGACCAATGTCACATTGGGAGATAGCACTGCATTGTCAACTGCTATGTTGGGCACATTTTCAATCTTTGGTAATTTATTCCATAATCTATCAGAAAAAAAAGAATTGAAAGAAACAAGCAGGCCTGTAACACATTTTCAAAAACACTGCCTCACTCACATAACATATACTATCATTTATTTGATTGTCAGGGAAGAGATAGGAAACAAACATATAATTTTCTACCACTTTTGAAGTTTCTGTGCTTAAACAGCGCCCTACTTGGCTATTTATTTAGTACTTCACAATCATCACTGTGAAAGATGATATATATGTGGTTTCCTCTTGAATACATTCAAATGTATATAGACATCTATACAACTCTGAATCACAATATTCATATTATTCACATTACTGTGATTGAAGATTAACCATATTTCCTTATACATATTTCTTATACTTCCCATCATATCCGTGATATGATAATACATATTTCAGAATGTATTTTTTACATAATGAATAGATTACTATATAATAATGAAAAGAACCAGAACTTTTTATTCGAATCATAAATGAGAAAGGAAATTCCAAAATAGACCATGGCCCTTTCCAAAAAAAAAATCATAGTCTTAATCTTATTCAGTTAAAGTAGCTCTGTTTCTTTTTACTCACACTATTGGTAACTACATATCCAATTAAAGGCAGAGAAAGTAAAATCATGCGATGGCTGTAATCGGCCCCTTTATTCAGCAGAGAGCCTCACATTTGTTACTTATCAGCACAAATGTAAATTTGCCCAGGAAACACTAACAACAGCTGCAAAGGTGTCTCACTTATAGGAAAGACACTGTTTTTTCGCTGACAAATTCCTTTTCATCAGTCAATAACATGATCAGAAAGGTTAATGTCTCCCTCTATATTTGTTTTGGTCAACCTGCTGAACAGGAAACGAGTCTAATCACTGCCTTTGAGTATGTTGCAGAATATTGCTGGAAAGGTTGATATAAATGCTACTGTTCAGATAGTCTATACTGTATACATATACTAGTAATACCTTCATAATGTGTTTACGATACCTAGCCATGGTGTCCTTTACTGTTTGAATAATACTGAATAACAGCCTATACTATGATTAACTAACATTTTATTTATTTAACCTTTATTAATCCAGATCAACTCCAATGATATCAATCATCACATGTGCTACAGATGTGCCAATACTGATATTGGATATTGGTCTGATACTGACTCAAATAGCTGGATCAGGCATCAGGGACAATGGGCCAATCTGATACTGGATACCAATATAAAAAATACAAAATAATGTAGTACATTTATAACTACATATTTAGGTTTTACATTTAGTTTTACAACATGAGGAAAGCAATGTTTAAGTCAAGCTTGATGTGCTTGAACTTAGCACTGGTATCTGATCGGTACTTGGCATCGGCCGATACCCAAAGCCCAGGTATCTGTATCAGTATTGGGACTGAAAAGGTTGGATCCATGCATAATATATGCATGAGTGACCTGCCTAGAATAGCCATGTACATTAAAATGTACCAACGCTGCATCCTATGCATAACAAGTGAAGACCATTCAGCCAGATTGTATAATGTACAGCGACAAGTCCAGTGAAAGAAGATTGATCGTGTGTAGTGAGTCTTTAGAAAAGCACAATTACCTGAGGGTATCTCCGACAGAGGATATTAAAATGATAGTCACACATCCCTGAAACACAAACACCAAAATGGACCTCTGCCAGTATTTCAGTAATCAAGTGGAATATAATTCACATTTTTTAGTTTTAGAATTGGATAAGGTTTTAACAAAAGGACCTACGTCTGTGTCTCCATACAGGATACAACATTTATCAGGGCCAGTGTAGCTAGGAGGGAAAAAAACAAAGCATGATGGTGACCTATTGTGACATTTGGAAGGTACGTTAACGTGCAGTTGTGTTGCTCACCCATAGTCTAATGTCAAAGGCACTGTGTCTAGTGCATTGATCTGGCAATACGGCTCCAGAGTGGAAAGCTCATAAAGTTGGATCTCTCTGTCCCTGCAAGATAACAAAGACAGACACAATAAACAAAGCTAAAATGGTCTGGAACCTGCAGTTAGAGTAATCTACGTACTCAATACATTATGTGCTCTTTAATTAATTGTATTAAAAGGTACCCTGTTCCGATCATCAGCTTGTTGAACTCTGTCATCAGAGTAAAATCACTTGCCCACTTTGACTTCCTGTTAGCAGGTCCTTCATTCTGTATGAAATGAAGAAAATGTTGTGTTGAAAACATTCCGCGTTTTTTTATGTTGGTTCTACGACTACAACATGAACTACAAAACCTCATCGTGCTTAAGCTTTTCACATCTGTATTCACACTTCAAGAAAGTGGTGTTCATTTGTGAAGATGATCTTGCTGAACGAAACGTGTATACATATCATAAACGTGAGTTTGTTGGACTCCAAAAATACGTCATGCCTGCATTTGCCTGTTAAACCAATATTGTAAAACATTTTTATTGACATTTAAAAACTAATGACACCAAACTTATCCCTAAAGTGTTCAGATAAATGTAGAAAAGGTAACACATACAAAGATGTGTTTGGTCTTGAGTGGTTTGGGTTCAGGGCTCCAGCAGCAAACCACCCCGTCTTCTCGCACTGATACGACGGCGCCATCGTGGGTGGAGTGGATGTTGACGATGGGGACGCCGTGACACAACGCCTTCATGGTGGCTGGCAGAGTGAACGCCACCTGCTTACTGCGTCTTGCAGTCTCCTGCTTCGCCTTGTATCTCTGCAGCATGTGTGTGCAGAACTCACTCTGCGTCACATTATCTGGTGTTAGGTTCAAGCTGTCTCGCCCACATGCTGATAGTTATTACATTGTTATTACAGTTACATGAGCATTAAGCCATTCTAAGGAGCAGTGGGCTGGGCACTCTCCCCATGAGCTACGTTGAACCTTACTTAAAGTCACATTTATTCTTTGTTGTTTGAGACCTCATTCTTTGTGAAAGATAAATATTGTATGTCTTCACTAAATAGAGAGAAGTTCTCTACTGTATTTTCTAATATTTTATATTTAATTGAAGTTCAATTATTAAATAAAAGTAGGATTTTGAAAAGTGAGGCAGACGTGTCTCCCCCATTGCCACTGGTAAATAAATGCATGTATATGAGTACAATTGTAAAATTAGTTATTTGGCTCTTATAATATAAATAAATCCATACTCCAGACATCTGGAAATATCTTCAAATCACTTCTTTAAAATGAACAAACCAGGAAAACATTTATCCCTACAATCCACACAGCCTGTAACCATTGACTATTATCCAGCTGAAGATGAAAACACTGACACGATTATTAAGTTGTGTGAAGAGTCCATAGCGATGTATTACTTGGGAAACAATCAACTTTGTGTTATTGCTCAGTCAACCAGGCATTAGAACAGCTGATGTCTGCTACAGCTGAGTTACAGTTACACTTGCTCCTGTAAGCCAAACTGAATTACAGTTGCTAAAACAACCCTGTCACATTTCATAGTTGCCTAACTTTTATTGCAAAATCCTGGTATTAGAATGCATGAGAAGTGTCATAACACTGAGGCAACTCTCTAAAATAGAAACACTGCATGCTCCATAAGTAACAAATATGGATGTCATCTCACCCATGAAATCCTTCCTTGGCCTGAATAATCAATCTTCTTAAATAAGCCTTGAATCTGCGCATTGCTCTGTGAAATGCAAAGCACAAAAGAATAAGGAACAGAGACACTTATTGTGAATTAATCAGGTACTGTACTTACAAGGGCTGATCTTCAATTGTGAAGATGTGAGACAGAGAGAACATAGAGATGAGAGAATTGGAGAGAGAGTAAGATATAAAGAGAAATGTCACACTGTCTTACTGTCTTAGGCAAACCCAGACACTTCTTCACTATGTGTCCAAAATGATTTGCATCAATGGATCTCAAGCCACCCGTTTCAAATTCCTTTACAAGAGAAAATCCAGTCAAATCTTCCAGAAATGAATCATCATACTGAAAGGTGCAGTTTATACAGTACCTCAAATGCTAATTTCAATTTCTGGAGGTCGCCAAGTGTTATCGTCTCATCAATCTTATCGGAGAGAAATACATTGTGAAATTGTATTACAAAATGAGCCAATTAACAATGCAGGTTGATGAGGAATATTCTACAAAAAGAGCACAATGCACACTAATAATACCAGGAATAGGTATTAATGATAATCAGTTGGCAAACATGCGGCTTCCTTTTCTTCAGTTCACTCACCAGGCAGTTCATGAAGTCTGAGCGCTAGAGAGGAGATATTAACACCATGTAATTATCAACACACATGATTAGGGCTCCACCTCTGAATATGAATGGCAATCTGTAAAGGCCACCACAAGCCACCACCGGCTATACGTCTCAGAGATGCTTGCACAAAGCCAGATGACAGGCCTTCTGTTAATGGCATCTCTTCAATTTGCCACGGTTTCCTAGCAACGAGTCCTTGATCCATGACACTCTTTGATCTATCATTAATAAATAACGGGGGATAAACAGCCTAATTCCTCAAGGATGTAACTAAGAGTCAAGGTTTCCCCACGGTATCTCCTGAATTGCAGAGATAATTGTTTTTATCAGTCAGCATGATGGACGTGCTGAAAGTGTTCACACAGCCTCGACTCCTTCTCCTTTCCAAATCCCTTCATTAGAGCTGTACAACTTTGAACTCCTGAGTCTGTTGCGTCTAATCTTCCACGGCACATTGCTCATTACATTAAGCAGGAGAGTGTGACTGACATGTGCAACAGCAACTTCTACATTCGTCCATCACTCCTGTTGGCTTGAAAGCTAGCATTTGAATCTGCTTGGGTCCTTTTAAGTAGTTGGCTCTGCAACTATGTTTGTTTTACTTTGGCCTGACACATGGCCCTCCCTGGCCCCATGTGCTGTCATGCCGCGAGTACAAATTGATCATCAGCTTGATTTAAAAGGGCCCTTTTGGCATTACCTCACATTCAGTCTGCAGCTCACCTTGTGAGTGAGAGATGCTTCTGCGTTGGTTGAGTTTCAGCGCGCCAGAAAGAGTCTGTAAACGGTGACACTAGAGTGACACCTTGAGGCTATAAGCAGTAACTTTAACAAAGTAGTTAGATTGGGAAATCTACTGCTGTCTATCATGGCACTGAAATAATCTTGATTTACTTTTCAGATGCGCATTGATCCCATTTACTTATCTGATTTCCCTTTGTTTTGATGTTTTGAGAACTGTACCTGGGGGCTGCAGAGTGTGTGAGTTGAGTGAAGGCTGTGGCGTCGTCTCATGGTCTCAGCCTCACGTCCCAGTGGGGCCGAGTGTCTTCGGCCGTTCTTTCTCAGCAGCTCTCTGACCAACCATTCAGGCTGCTCTTGTCTGTCCCCGCTGACACCCCTGTGTCTTGTTGCTGAGAAGCTCTCATTGTCTTTCTCACCCCAACAACCTGGTCCTGTCGGCCTGCTCCCTGTACTTAGTTCAGAGAGGATGCTGGAGGATTTGAGATATCGTTTTTGAGTAAATGCATGCACTATATAATACATTGCTTCTGTGTAAAAACATTTGTCCGGCACTAGAAGCATATCAGAAGGTCATTGTTGTATCTTTACTTGACTTTTACTTAAATGCAGGTGCTCATACTCTATATCTATTTATTATTACGCAGAGTGATTGTAGGTGCCAGGTGACCAGACTTTTTGTAAACTCAGTGCGGCCACAGATGGCAACTCAAGCACCATGACAACAGTAAACATTTTCTCAATAGGATAAGGCCTCAACTTTTGCTCCCATACCCCTTGCCCTGACATCAAATTGGTGCTAAATAGGAACAAAGGTCAACGAAGACATGTGCTTTTCAATGGCGGTAAGGAGAGAAACAGCAGAGCAGATTACCTGGTCACGTGTTGGGTTTCTAATCTTCCTGAGGCAGAAGAAGAGCGGACCTTATTCCCCAATGGCATCCTTGTTAGATGGCGTATCTTGAAGGTTGGCGAAGCGTAAAAAGCAGACTTGCGTGCAGCACATTTCCTCAGTCAGAGCTCCAAGCAGATATAGATCAGACAGATCTCACATTAGTCTACCTGACACTCACTCTAGCATTACACCTGAGTGGAGCAGGTGGCCTCATGGTAACTAAGAAACCAAGAGTGTCAACTGAGACTGCAAAACTAGAGACAGACCTGCACAGGGAGAGAAACAGCATTGGTACATCTTCTTTAACAAAGTAACTATATCTGGTTTTCATTGTAATCATTCAGCTGTTGGAGATAATTTCAGGTAATCAACCACCCATATTAAAGTTGATACATTTGATCTATTTCCATTACAACTACCATGGGAATGAATAAATTAAACAAAAATATAGTAATATTCCTTTTGGAAAGACTCAAAAAAACGTGTTTCACAATGCAAAACAGAAGAATCAAAAACTGTTTGTGATATTCTGCCATTAAATCAATGCAACACATTTTTGATTCTGTTATCAAGCCGCAAACAGACTGCATAACATCAGATAGCAGATTATGGGGACGATGAAACATAAAGCCTTTTTTTTCTCCTTGATTGCTTTGGCACCATTTTGAAAAATGGGCTTATTTTGTCAAGAAACCTACACACAATTCACACAGCCGCACACACCAAGAGCAGAACACGACCAGTTACACACCCTTTCAACATTTTAACTTTTATAATGATATAGTTCAGGTTAGATTTTTTTTTAAGTTCATGAATATTGAGCTGACACAACACACAAGACTAGGACAGCCCACTGATGAAAATATTGTATTATTATATATTTTTCTCTCCACATTGTAAAATCAGACAATACATTCATGCATTTCCAAACGATGCATTTTGTTTAGAAAATCAGAACAGAAATATAATTTAATAAATACTAATTAAAAAAGAAAGCATTAATTACTTGCATTGAATTGCTATTACACATTTTTGAAAACAGGCCTTGATGTTGGCTTCCATTGTTGTTGTAAACAGTGTAGTCTTTTTTTAGCCTTACATCCGAAAAATTGGGTAGGCCGAATACAGCATGGGTTTAGATTTATTTTTTAATCTTGAGCAAAGATTTCCCTTTGCAAAGGTGTCAGATTAAATCATTGTGCTTCATGTGTCATTTTGGTGTTTTAACAATTGAAAAAAGGGTTAAAATAATGACAACACACAAATTCCAAACAACAATGACAAATCAAATAAATTCAGATAGACACCTTTAATTATAATGTATTATGTTGTGTTATATTGTTATTATCTCCGCCAGGAAGGAAGATCGTGGATCAGTTGTGCGTGTGCGTCTGACTGAGTGAGTGAGAATAACGTTGGTGCATAACTGGTGTTCAGATGAGGGGGTTAGCCAGTTTCAATTCAATCATCAGAGGTTTGTGACACACCTGGCGAAATCTTCACTCTGCTGATTGAGCCATTCTAGTTTATTACAGTTTTTACCTCTAGCATGAAATGAAATGACATAAACACACAACATATAGAGACAGATAAACAAACTACCATAAGCAATAAGATTTAGAGAGGTCCTGGCCAACTTGATATCCACTTTGGTGTGCAGGCATGAAGCACAACTGGTGGGAGTTTATTTACTTCATCCCTTTTGTTTGGATAAGCATTTATACTCATGGCTGTTTTTACAGCATCCTTTTCTGCAAAGCAAAAATACACAAAATATGAATTACCCATCTGTCAAAAATCTAAATCAGTAAGCAACCTGTTAGCGGTGTTGCTTACCCTCCTCGGTTAAAGTTGTGTGTAACTGCTGCAGCTCTTGGGGCAGCAGAGACTTGATTATATTTGTGACATTAGTGACTCTCTTTCCACAAAACCGGTCGTAGTTTGTCGAATATGATCTTTTCTGCTGAGTGTGTCTCTGCACAACAGTTGGAACTGCAACACACAGGACACTCAATTGATAGAAAGCATTAGGTTGGTGAATTGCAAGCACTCTTTACTGTGTTTACATAAAAATATATGTTTCTGCATATACCTATACCACGACATGCCACGTTAGGAGAGCCCTTGCCCAGCAGTTCAAGCTTTTGCTTTGGCTGGCGATAATTGTCCCTCATCTCTGTATCAGTAGAAAGTGGCATTTCAGGCCGAGGTGCAGGTCTTCCTTCTTCATTAATAATATGATCATATCCTGTTGAATAAGTGCCACAACAAAAGGAAAATAAAAGGCTGTAGAGAGAAATGTTATGTTTGATTTGGAAGCTCCTGAATGGCAGTAGTTCAGCTGGTCTGACTTGCTTTCACACACACAAGACTGAATCAACAGACTTGTCATACCTTGAGGCATACTCATGTAGTCACATCTGTAGATGGAGCTGTACTGTGCTGTCAAGGCCTTACGGATCTCCCCCTCAGATGGGGGACATATCCAAGGAAAGCCGACGTACTCAGCGCTCTGTGCGGCATCCCTAGGCAGCCTCCACTTCATGAAAGACTTGATGTGGAGAAAACAACTTGATTAAAAGGTTACGATACACAGCGAGAGGTCAAGCAAGGCATTCGGCTAAAAATGTAAAATTGAGGCTGACGCAGCCTAAATTCAAACCTGACTGGGATGCGGGTTGTTTCTTCTTTGCCCCGAGGCTGTTCCTGTGCGAATGCATTCAGGTTTACAGGGTGGCTTCCAGCCAAAGTCCTTGTTGTACACTGTTGAACCAATAGGTCCAGACTGTGAATAGGAGTCTATAAATGAAGTTGACGTTGGGCACCTGCATACACATCAACATGTACACATAGTTACACACACATACATGTGATTTATTCCTATTCAGAACTTCACCTGAAGTCTGTTAATATAACTTACACCAGAATCTCTGCAGCTGACTTTGGCCGGTAGACGAATTGTCTTCTATTAGATGTTTCATATGGATCCCACCACTGTTTGCCCTCTATGGAAAGATGTACCATTAGAATGCAACCCTTAATTATTCATATGTACTGTGTCATTTTGAGCTACAGACAATGAGTTGGGTGAATGAAGAGTTAAAAAACAACATTTAAATTGTTCAAGCAAACTATGCAAACGTTAGAAATAACCCAGAGTATTTTGTATTAGCTTGACTATCTTCTTGTTTGAATGGTGTTCAGCTGAGGGGGACAAGAACAGGATTTTGGAAGGTGTCAGGGACATATCCAAAATTACCCCAAAGTGAGCATGAATATAAATTAAATGTGACATTTCAACATTAATAATTACAATGCTTAAAGGGAAATTAAAGTATTATGAAAAATATCATTTATTTTCATTTATTTGAATTACACAACATAAAAAGATTATATAACAGTAAACCAAGATGTAATACAAATGCAAGAAGGTAAGAAGATGTCTTCTAAATCATCTATAACAATAAAAATGATTAAGTTACCTTCAAGTTTCAATCTCTACATAAGCTATCCTCGGTTTAACATTACCTTTGGTTGCCATTGGTGACCACTGTTTGGAAATCTTGTGCGATGGTTTTCAGTATAAATAAAACCTCTCTATTTCCATTTTTTTTCACCTCATTAGTGGTTTGTCAAAAAGCATTACTGACCTCCATGGATCCTACATTTGAGCCCCTGTATAACAATTAGAACGTTTGTCTAGAAAGTTTTAGGTTTTGTTTTTATCGAAGCAGAAGCAGAGCTGATCCCAGAGGATGTTTCTAGGTACTGTGGTTATGGAGACCTACAACACATGAGAGGTCACAGTGAGCTGCTCAGCAGGGGAGATGTTGCATAAAAGATTCAACATTGCCATATGCTTTATTTATCTGTTTTTTTCAATGCCAAAATCTATATATATATATACAAAACATATAATTATTTTATGGAATGATTTGTAGGCCACAAATAAACTACTATTCTATTTGCAATGTGTGATACAGATAGCTCACAAGAAGTCCTCCAGATGACTCCATGTGTTATTTTCAAAATGCACTCCCTACTCCCTACACGGTTATCAAATAATCGTAATCTATAAATCTGATTCTAAACTGTCTATATCCATAAAAAATAAATAAAACAAATTAGCTCCCCCTTAAACAGAAACAGCATTAAAACGCAGCTTAATAATTCAGTAATAGCCTATAACAATGTTATATATTTTATACGTTATAGTTTGTTGACAATATTACTCCGCATTTACCTAAATGTAATTCGTGAAGTCATTGCACATTGCAGTCTGACACATTAACTCAAGTAAACAATACCATGGTGAAGTACTCCACCGCTCAAGTCTGCGCCTCCCTACTCGGTTGATTCGATGTGTCTTTAGCCTCCACTGAAATAAAGGCGTCGGAGGTTTAACATTCAAGTTTAGCGCCACCGCCGCCAGTGTTTTTTAACCAACTGTACAACAAGCAGGACTGAGACAGCGAGTGTCCAATAAGATACTCCAAGGAGTTTACAGCAGCCAATGTCCGACAGCCGGAGCCCGACACAGGCAGAGAGGCATCCTCGCAGCCGAAGCACCGCGCTCTAACGGTACTTTTCCTTCCATTGTTTGAGACGTACCGACGCAAAGCTGGCTTCATATAGTGCTGTAGTTGGGGTAAGCATTACACACGTTAACTTTGTATTACACACTGCGACCGGTGCGGGCCTGCATGAATGAACCCGTAGTCTGCGTTAAGTTTTGCACAGTATATACATCGTCGTGTAACCTTGCACATTGAGTTGCGTGACAGAGCGAGATGGGATGCTAACACAATAGCAAGCTTTTTGCTGGTGTTAAAACAGTCTCGCCAGCCGAGCTGCGTAGTTACCTCCGCTGCCGTTACCGTCGGCCATGTATAACGACCCAAACAATGTGCGATGCATATCACCCAATGACCAACTACTACGCCTGGGTTACCGTAACGCCCGCTAATGTGCTGGGCTGCTCGTGACGCTAGCCTGCTGCTACGCTAGCCCCACTGGAAGCTAACGCCAGCTCGGAAGTGAACGTAGGTTAATACCAATGCTTGGTGCTGAAGCCCCGGTACTGCGATGCAGGCGGAGCATCCTCCCCCCTCCCCGGCGTCCATCGACACTTTTATTGATTCAATCCAATAATCTGCGCTATTCAGACACGCATTTGGAGCTAAAACGAGAACCGTTAGATGACGGGCGGTGTGGGGGCCATTGTTCGCAATCAAATCAGCCATTTTAATAATCATCTCGTGAAATAACCAGTGTGTCATGCCAGTGCGCTACAGCTAGCTAGCCATCTTAGCGAAAAGGCTATCGCCAAAAGCAATCGGACACAAAGCGAGAGTGGCCAGCAGCTAGCGAACAATCAAATACGGTGATAGCTAATGCTAATCCGGCAGTACTCATCTACATGCTATTTAAATGGGAGGAGTACGTAACTGCATACTATAAGTAATGGCCCGGTCCGTTATCTAAAGCTCCACTAAGCGTTATATCACAGGGAATTATCAAGGGATATAAATTAGCACTAAACGAATGCGTAGTTACAAATTAAAAGAGGCATCATGTTGGCCTCGACATACAATGGGTTATTAGTCATCTCAGACGCCATCCTCCCACCACCCGATTTAAACAATAGATGGAACTGACAACGCCAGACGTGGACCATTGACTCGGGATATATTTAGATATTGCTGCTGTGTGATTAGGCTTAGATATATTTATCTTAAGACATGTTTTCCCTCACATCTCTTTAGCGGTCCAAGATGGGCAAGGATCCGAGGAAGCCGAAAGGCAGAATGTCCTCGTATGCCTACTTTGTGCAAACATGCCGCGAGGAACACAAGAAGAAACATCCCGATGCATCTGTCAACTTTGCAGAGTTTTCCAAGAAATGCTCTGAGCGATGGAAGGTAAATACATTTATCTTAATATCTGAATCATTGTCTTTTTTTAATTTTTCTCAGAATTTTCTTTTATTTATAAATAGTGTAAAATGTATTTTAAGATTGTTTGAAAATGCTTCTTTTTTTTTTTTTTTTACCCCAAAGACAATGTCACAGAAAGAAAAAGGCAAATTTGAAGATATGGCCAAATTGGACAAGGTGCGTTATGAGAGAGACATGAAGAATTACGATCCCCCCAAGGGCCAGAAGAAGAAGCGATACAAGGACCCCAATGCCCCCAAGAGACCACCGTATGAACCACCATGAAGTCATTTTCTTTCTGACCGTTGACAAGAGGATTATGATCATTTATCTGACCTATTCTTTCCCCCCATAGGTCTGCATTCTTCCTATTCTGCGCGGACTTTCGCCCCAAGGTAAAAAGTGAGCATCCTGGTCTGACTATTGGGGACACAGCCAAGAAGCTGGGAGAGATGTGGAATGGCTCATCTGCAGAGAACAAGCAGCCATATGAGAGGAAGGCTGCCAAGTTGAAGGAGAAATATGACAAGGTGAAAAGAGAAAGCAGGGCATGTTTTCGGGAATCATATTTTGTTACTTTTGAAGTGTCTTTTTACTTTGAAGCTTGTAAAAGAGTAGAGCCTACTCTGTAGTGCTAAAAACACATTTGTTGTGCTCTCCACAGGATATCGTTGCTTATCGCACAAAGGGCACAGTGGATTCCGCCTCTGCTGCTACAGCAGATGACGACGATGAAGATGAAGAAGAAGATGATGATGATGACGATGATGATGACGACGATGAGTAAACTGCATAGGGATGGGAGTTTTGTTTATGCCATATAATTCTAATATACTCAATTCACCATCTTGAAACATAAAGACTGAACAAGAACCTGTGTATATTTAATGTTTCTAAGATGTACAGTGTTATTCTCCTTTTTCTTTGTAAAGTTAACACTACATATCTTAAGTTTGAGATTTTCTAGTGGTAGTCCTTTATTCCCTGCCATATGATGTAACAATTTAGGAGAATAAAGAAATCGGTCTGAAAGTAACTAGTCTTTAGGTGTTACAACTCAAAAATTAGATTTCTGAGTTTGTGTATTTTTCATTATTTTAAGAAAAATATTTTTTTATGTGCTGTCCCAGTGTCTTTTTATTGTTCTTTGAATACCACTCTAATATCAAACACAGCTGTTGACATTCAAGAATGTCATCAATAAAGGTAGTTTTTTTTTTAAATACGTTTGTTTCTTCTCATTTTAGTTATCTCAACATCTTTAAAGCCTATACCAGATATCAAATAACCAACATGTAGCCTATCAAGTATTCACATAAACAATTAAAATATTCTCGGGTTTGACGTTTTTCATTTAGAAAGTACAGCTGGTGGCTGCACAAGTGAATAAGTGCAAAATGGCACAACAGCCCTTTGTTCTACCTTCTGCTGTCAAAGTATAAGGCAGCAGCATAGTAGAAAACAGCTACTATGAGAACTACTGACCGCTTGGTTTTCACTGAAAAGAAACAGCCTCTGACTAACTATATGTAACAATATAATATCCATCCGTCCATACCGCTTATCCTGTTTTAGGGTCATGGGGCGCTGGAGCCGATCACAGCTGTCATTGGGCGAAGACGATTACACTCTGGACGAGTCGCCAGTCTATCACAGAGCACATATAGAGACTGACAACCATTCACGCTCACATTCACACCTACGGGCAATTTAGAGTCCAATTATCCTAAGCTAATAACCTAATAGTATAATATTAATAGTTGAAATCACAATATGAATGGCTCGCTCACCATGTTCACAAACATGTCTTACTACAAAAATTAGCTGTTGCATAATCTGTTGGTTCCAAAAACAGCCGAATGGCTGTAATTTGGAAAGATGTCATCAATCGGTGCATGACAATTGTTGCATCACAATTAATATAGTAATTTATTTGTATTGTATATAGACAATACAAATAACTAGCAGTGCCGCAAAAGTCAAGAAACATGAACATGGGATAGAAAAGTGCACAGTAAAAAATATAACAATACATCCGTTATATATTTTTAAATTAAAGCGCTTTAAATGTTTTGGAAATATGCTCACACTATGAGGTATGAAGCATACAATGTATGTTAGCTAACTGCCTGATTTGTATCCTATAAAGTGCTAGGCTTCCTCAGCTCTATTTAGTTTTCTTCCCCAAATAACTTTGAAAAGTGAGACGTTGATAATTGTATGGTGGTTTAGGGAACCTAAGTCCAGAAGGTGGCGCCACGGTTAAGTAAACTGCAGAGGATACACAGTTAAAAGTTCAAACCATAGTTATATTGGTTATTGTGTCATGCCCACAGTGCTCAGCCCACATGGACTCTGTTGCAGTGGTGAGGCATTAGTTAGACATGGATATAACTTAACATTGTAAACAAAGAATTTGTCATCTGTCCCACACTCAAATTAAATCAGACAAACAAAATGTTCCTTCCTAATACCCACATTTCTTTAAAATCAGTTATCCAAAAAAAGTATGAAAATATGGACAATACTAAGGAAATAATGGACATTTTACTCAAGAGAATAAATCAACATATACTGAACAAAAAAAAGTGAAATGGACTTCATGTTCTGTCTCACCTAAATCCTGTAGCAGACTAAGTTCTTCCTCTTCAAAGAGACCAATAACCCTGCCAGTTTCTATCGCTAGTGCTGATGTTGGGGCTTGAACTGTTAGCTAAATTCAGCTTCACACACAGTTATGTTTACGTCAAACATACAACACCCCCATAATATATTGATAAGACACATGGTCATATAAAATAATTAGTGGAGTTATTTTGTGTCTAAATCAGGATGTATCCTAACTGTTGGCGGAGTTATACTGACCACATTCAGAAGATGAAATGAAGTGTAGTGCACCTATTCAAGTCTCACCTCAGTGTCCAGAGAAAAGTTCTCTCTGTGTGCACGGCCCCAGTGAGAGCAGGCGGAGACCTTTTGTGTTCCCCTGCAGCGATAGAGTTCCCTCTGTGTGTAATTGGAGACAGTTTCACGGTCCCGGTGGCCTCACAGTCACTTGAAAGTGGGTTCACATGTCCATTTATCAGGAGTTTCTCAGCAGTGTTGACCTTTGCCATACAAAGAAGTGTCCTCTTAAAAGAGCAAATATGAATGAGCGGGTCTCACAGACAAACAGGCTTTCATCCTCAGTGTTCCTGCAAGTAGAGCACATTAGGCTGACAGCAGTTTTTTTTTTTTAAGGGGGGAAGCAGTGCTGCTGGAGGTCCAGTTATGTGTTTTAGTAACAGCAATTCAGTACACCATACATGTAATCCCATAAGAGGCATGTATGTTCATTTTGGATATCCAAGAGAAACGACTGTGGCCATGCTTGTCACATACTCAAATGAATGGCTCCTAGAAAAGTGTGTTCAGGTTTAACATTCTGTGCCACAGTGTCATGTCAGCTCTCTTTTGAAACCTGTGAATCAGAGCAGTAGTTTTCTTTTCTCTTCTCTCCTTTCACCATTTGAATGAACGCCTTGCAGTCTCTGAATGAATTCCCCATCTGACATGCAGCAAGAAAGGCTCCCCCAAGGCCACCTTACTGCAGGCAACTGTTCAAAGAGTCTGTTTCAGCGCTCCGTCGAGGAACCTCTGTCCATGGAGAGAATACAAAACAGACTGATTCAGCAAAACATAGTATTATTTATTGCTAGGCCTTTCTTTTTCACTTACCAGAATTAATTTTAAAAAGAAAGCAAAGACGCGTGGACTAATTAACCCAAAGATTATTATTTTTTGTTTGTAACAACAACACACTTTCAATCGGCTGCATTTGGGAGCACCGACAGAGTTTTTTTTCTGCTGCTGGATTTGCATAGAATGATGTCAAAGGGGCGTGTCAGTCAGGATTACAAACTGAGAAGATTGAGTAATCACTATGGAGAC
Source organism: Cottus gobio (assembly GCA_023566465.1). NCBI lineage: Eukaryota > Metazoa > Chordata > Actinopteri > Perciformes > Cottidae > Cottus > Cottus gobio. The sequence goes on from CM042220.1 coordinate 10,458,222, forward strand.
AGCTTTTAAAGTTTTCCTTTTGTTGGTCCTGTGTGGAGGTAATGCCGTGAAGTTTCTAGGAGCTCACTTTTCAATGCCACGTCTGTTTTGTTTTGCTTAGGATCTTATTTTTTTCACTTGATTTCGCAAGTAAGAGGCACATATGAAGTGAACTTTGAAATGGACTCTACTGGACACTGGAAAAAATACACAATTTTACTGTTTCATTTTCTGGTAAGCTGGTCTCTGAGCTCATATGTTGCAACTTATGTTTATCAAGTTTATACGTTATAATGCATATGAATGCATTGAATCTATCTATATATATGCTTCAAACATTGCCTATTCTAACAAAAAAAACAAGAGTCTTTTTTTTCTTCTCCATGGTTCCTCAGGTGTTTAATACTACTTCCTCACATGAGGCATCATCTGGAAATACAGTGAATGTGAGCAGTGAAAAACAGCAAACGCTTCCCTCCTGGTATTATACATCTGTCGGCTTACACTCCCATTACAGATGGCGAACCCAGATGGCTCTCTCCAAAATAGTTTATTCATTTGAAGTGAAAGAAGACACAGTACCAGGTTAGTCATCTATGCAGCAAGGTCTTCCCCATGTAAATTAAGCATAAATACATTATGTTAATTTACTACATTTTTGCCTTTTAAATGCTATTATTTAACCTGTGATTTTATAAAATCTCATCAGTTCTTTTTTAATTTATTTTTGACTTTTCTCATTTCTAATATGTATTAGACATTATAGTTTAGCGCTTTCTCTTTTTGACAATGATATTGTCAAAAGCTTGATTTTCATTTCCCAGTCACCAGACCAGTGATTGTCCATTTCCCATGTGCTGACAGGGACAGTTGTGGGAAAGTTGGAAACCGCGTCGGAGAGTCTCACACCCATCACATACTCAGTGGAGGAGGATGATGGAGAGAACCTGTTCCTCCTCAGCCCCTTTTCAGGGGAGTTCCTATTATCCCGCAGCCTGGATTTCGAAGCACAAAGATTCTACATCCTCTCTGTGGTGGTGCAGCAGGGCGACTCACAGGGATCCGGTGTCAGGGTGTACTTCAATGTGTTAGATGTGAACGACAACCCCCCTGTCTTCAGTCAGGATACCTTTCCTGCGTCACTGCTGGAAGACGCTCGGGTGGGCACTTGCTTCTTGTCCTTGAATGTGTCAGATAACGATGATGGTAAGTGCAAGAATACAATAGAAATATGACGTTCATCCAACATTCAGCAGATGATACATTTGTTTGGCCCTTGTCACGGTGGTAATGAAATACATACTTGTTTATAATAAGGGTGAAATGTCCTGGCCTGAAATGTCTTAGCTACATCTGTCAAGTAAAATCCAGACATGATCACACATCTTCTTTATCTTTGTGTTATTTGATTGTGTCCTGTTGAATATCTCATGTTTGGTAGCTAAAGTCATTTTACCTTCACATTTTCCAGTGAATCCCTATACTTGGCCCCTTTTATTTATTGCTCATGAATACTTGATTACTACAAGGTTAGGACTTTGAAGAAGGACCAGTCAATCCTGGCTGATCCATGCCCCTCCCTGTCCAAGGTGCTTCTCTCTGGCCGTAGACACAATTTGCCAAGATGCACCACTGATAGACACTAGAATGAATTTGACCCTGCTGTTAGTGGCCTTTTAAATAGCTCAATGGATTCATCATTTTGTATTCATTGTTAATTTCCCCTTTCTTCTATGTGGTTGGTTTCTGTTGTCGGGGATTATAAAGATATCCTTAATCCTATTGAATGATGCACTTAGCAGCAAACAGGTCTTGAGCAAAATGCAATGCAACATTTTGATCCTTGTATTATACATAGTACACCCAGCCATTATGAGAAGGGCAATCCATTGTTTGTGATAACATCATGCATTATCTTTTCCTCTCTGCCAGGTGACAATGGAGACTTGAAGCTAAGAGTGGTTGGTGGAGATGAGGAGGAAGTGTTCTTCATAAACGCAGCTGGCGCTTTGTGCCTGAACACAGAGTTAGACAGAGAGAGACAACCCCTCTACAATCTGACTGTGACGGCCAATGACTGTGTCCAGACTGTGTCGTTACAGTTCACCAGCACGGCACATGTCATTGTGGTGCTTGATGATGTCAACGACAACGCTCCATTGTTTGTGTCAGCCAAAATAGTCAGTCTACCAGAGGACACTGCACTTCATTCTGTTATAATGACTGTGCATGCTGAGGATGCAGACATTGGATCCAACGGGGAAGTTTTATATTATTTGAACAACACTTCTGGTGGTGAGTTTAGCATCGATAACAGGAGTGGACACATTTACCTGGAGGAGGCCTTGGACAGAGAACAGGTAGATACATTGACTATTACTGTAACAGCCACTGATGAAGGCTCACCCAGAATGGCAACCATTATGAATATCACGGTGTACGTCGAGGACGTTAATGACCATGACCCTGAGTTCTCTCAAAGCACCTACAGCTTGACAATCAGAGAGGACATCCCGAGAGGAACGAGCCTGTTCCAGGTTCAGGCTCTTGATCGAGACATCGGGACAAATGGAGAAGTTGGGTACATGCTGACCCAGGAGAGTCCGTTTGTGGTGGACTCGGTTCGAGGTGACATCACAGTCATGGGCAAACTGGACAGGGAAATGGATTCAAACTACACCTTAACCATAACAGCTGTAGATAAGGGGAATGTACACAGATCTGCCACTGCTGCTATCAGTGTTACAGTGCTGGATGTCAACGACTTTGCACCCCTTTTTACTCCACAAACACTGACCATGCATGTCACAGAGAACAATGAGGACCCCGCTCAGCTCACACGTCAGGTGCTACACGTTCTTGTTAATGGAAGACTTCATTGCATGTTGATTACAAAATGTTAATTTCTAGATTGTCTATGTCTTTTTTTTAACCAGGTATCAGCTTTGGATGCAGATTTAGGCGTCAACAGCCAGCTGACCTATTTTATACAGAAAGGAAATAGTGAAGGTTTGTTCTCCATCACTCCAAGTGGCACGTTACACATCTTACACAGCCTGGACAGAGAGAGGGAATCATCTTACCTCATCAACATCGTTGCTGTTGACTCAGGTGATTCAGGCCAATGTTAAATATGATCACTTTATAATGTGCTGTTCTGTAATCTTTTTTGTTTTTAACTCTCATCCCTTCAAACTTGGTTTTATAAACCATTATTTTCTTTGTCACTTGAAGGATTGCCACCTCTAACAGGAACTCTAACCATACATGTCATAGTGGATGATGTCAATGATAACCGTCCAGAGTTTACTCAGGAAGTCTACAACACCATAGTGTCTGAGGACAGCACCCCAGGCACCGTGTTTGCCATGATAACTGCCTCGGACATTGATGAGGGAATCAGTGGGGAAATAAGGTAACATGTAAAAAGTCCCTCAAAAATTTTAGCGCAATATTGAGAAGTACCGTCTCTAATACAAACTTAAAATACTGCTAAAGCTAGGTATTGTCTGAGGCCTTTTGGTATAATGTTTCTAGTGGTGCAGCATTGGGATCACCATTTCTCACACAAAAGTCTCGGTGTGTTTGCAGAATATGCCGCACAAGAGTAAATCTCTTGGATTTTACAGTATATGCATTATAATGATTTATACTTTATCCCAATTTACTGATGGACTGTTACATATTTTGACTCTTCTTTAGGTATTCTATGGAGAACCTTAATGTGCCTTTTGAGATCGAAGAAACATCTGGAGAGCTGTTTACAACCGATGTCCTGGACAGGGAGACAGTAGCAGGTTACAGGTTGATGGTGATTGGCAGTGATGGGCATCTGACTCAGCCTTTGTCAAGCTCAGTGCTTGTTACTGTTCTCATTGGAGATATTAACGACCACTGGCCCCAGTTTATGAACAGCCCCTATGTGGCCTATGTGCCCAGTGAGATGGCTCCAGGTGAGAGTTTTTACTTCCACGTCACAGTTATATATTTGATCCTGAACAACATGGTCTTGATGGCATTGAGTTTTATTTTGTTTTTTTCGTCCTACAGGCTCAGTTGTTTGTGCAGTAAGAGCAACAGATGCAGATATTGAAATGAACGCAGAACTGCATTTTTCATTGTTTGGACAAAGGTCAGATCTGTTTTCCATCGATCCACACAGCGGCACTGTATTCGCTTCAAGTGCTCTCTGGAGAACGGAAGATATCATTGTCAGTGTACTTGTGGAAGATGCTGGAGAAAATCCCAAATTCGACATCACTATGATCAGCGTTCGGTTTCAGAACGTCTCTGAGTTTCCAGAGATGACTGTGGATGTTCTGAGAGATTTCCTCTCTGAGGACGAGCCAGTGGGAACATTAGTTGCGGTTGTCTCTGCTGCGAGTGCCAGAGCTGATCCAGTCTCCTTTTATCTAGCTTCTGGAAACATTGAAGACATGTTTCATGTGGAGCAGTTGAGCGGAGAGTTGACCGTGGAGAACCCTCTGGATTATGAGAGCAAAAAGGAGCTTACCTTGTTAGTAGAAGCCAGAGACTCTGGCTCGCCTCCTTTCTCATCATTTGCAGAAATTCACATAAACATCAGTGATGTAAATGATAACTTCCCCCAGTTCACCCAAGCCGAGTACAGGTGTGAGGTTTTTGAGAACTCCCTGCCATCATGGGTTTGTGATGTTCTCGCCATTGACGCTGACTCAGGCAGCTACGGTACAGTGCAGTACAATATTACAGAAAGAAACACTTTTTTCACAATCGACCCTGAATATGGTTTACTGAGCACCACTGCAATTTTAGACAGAGAAAATACCCCTGAATTCAATTTAACAGTTGAAGCTGCAGAGCTAAACAACCCTCTTCATAAAGACACAGCAACGGTTATTGTTGTTGTTTCAGACAGAAATGACAACGCACCCCGTTTTTCACAGATTTTTTTCACAGAGGTGCCTGAAGATTCCCCTGTTGGACACACAATCATAAAAGTCATCTCAACTGATGACGATTCTGGTGCCAATGCCGTAATAAATTACTCCATAATTGATCAAAGTGATGATCTGCCATTTAATATTGACTTCACCACTGGCGACATAACTGTTGAAAGACTTCTGGACAGGGAGACGCAGGATCTTTACATCTTGAAGATAACCGCAAATGATTCAGCATGGAGCATTAGCACCGATGTCACTATAGTCATTGCAGATGTCAACGATAATAGACCGGTATTTTCTGATCATTTTTACAGTGTTGTCCTCCCTGAAACACAAGCTAAAGAAGTGTTTGTCATGCAGGTTCTTGCGATAGATGCAGATATAGGGCCAAATTGTGAGGTTTTATATGTTATTAAACCTCAAAATGAGCAGTTTTGGGTGAACGCGTCCTCTGGTGAGATCTTTACAAAGCAGCCACTGACATTACATAATACTGCTTTTCAAATCTACCAGTTTACGGTTATTGCATTTGATTGTGGCATTGCTCCTCTGTACAGTAACACCACTGTCACAGTGAGATTAGAACCCTATAACCACTATCCACCGATGTTTTTACCTTTCCGGCCTCTGATTGTTATCCCCTATCACATGGATGTTGGTATTGAGGTGGTCCAGTTTACAGCAATAGATCAAGATGTCAGCAACACCACCGTTGGTATCGAATATGTTTTCAATGGAGGTAATGCATCTGATTTCTTCTGTATCCAAATCGACAATGGAAAAGTGATGTTAAATCAGAGCTTGATAGGGAGCGTAAATCTGTTTTTTACAGTATCAGTTATTGCAAAAGATCAGGGCACCCCCTCTTTGTCATCACAGACTGAAATCACTTTTGAAATTACTGGGAGGAATCAATTTCCTCCAAGCTTTAGAGAGCCGGATGTCATTTTCTCTGTCCCTGAGGACTTGCCGGTAGGATCAGTAATTGGGAAAATTCATGCAGAAGATAGAGATTACGGTCCAAATGGTGCCGTCACGTACTGCATAACCCCAGGAAATTCATATTTATCGTTCTCTGTAGGAGAAGCATCTGGGCTGCTAACACTGATCAGAGAGCTTGACTTTGAAAAAGAAGTTATTTATCATCTTCAAATCAAAGCCCTGGATGGAGGCTGGGTCTCTCAAACCGGCACTTTAAATGTTACAGTGGTAGTTATGGATGTTAATGACAATCCTCCAGTCTTTTCATCCTCAGAGTACATCACGTCAGTGCCTGAAAACTCAGAAATTGGAACAAATGTCCTAGTTGTGAAGGCTGTGGATGCTGATTCAGGTGCTCAAATGTTCTACTCTATTATTGCTGGCCATGTGGATAAATTTGCAATTGATTCAAGAAATGGCACTATCACCACTATGCATGTCTTTGATTATGAGCGAGAGCAGATCTTTGATATAACAATCAAAGCGTTAAACATTGGTGGTCATGCTTTATTTAGTTTGGCACACATTGTCATCCAAATTTCAGACGTCAATGAGTTCACACCTGCATTCAGGCAAAAAGAATACAACTTTTCTGTATTTAAAAATGTGCCTGTTGGAGCTAGGATCGGAACAATAACAGCTTCAGATTATGACCAAGGCTCTGAAGGTCAGGTGTTTTACCTGATGTTTGGTCAAAGCAAATACATGGGCTTTGAAATCAACTTATTTTCTGGAGAAATATACACAACTAGCAGTTTGAGAAAACAAGGCAACAGTCAAGTAGCTGTAAAGGTTTTGGCAAAGAACTCTGGTGTTATCACTGGCATGGACGTAGACGAAACTTTGGTCCACATCAGTGTGATTGACATAAATGATCCACCCGTTTTCACCTCTGCACTTTATTCTGCCAATGTTGCAGAAAACAGCCCGGTTGGGACACCTGTGATAGTGGTGAGTGCTCTGGATGAGGACTCCATATTGGACTGGAATAGTTTCTTCTTCAGCATTGAGAATGGAAACACAAACATCTCCTTTGCCATTGAGCCATCCAGTGGCGTTATTTCAGTAAACGCTCCACTTGACAGAGAACTCAGGCCAGTTTATAATCTGACCGTTACAGCCACTGATAATGGCTCTCCACCAGCCACCGGGACTACTAATGTCGTTGTGACTATTGGCGACGTCAACGACAACTCTCCCAAACTCACATTCACTGAGGCTCAAGTAAAGGAAAATCAGCCTCAAGGCACACTAGTGGCCAAATTAAATGCAACTGATTCAGATTATCCGCCAAATGGGGGACCTTTTACTTACTGGTTGGTAAACCCATCAACAGGAAGTGCTTTTTCACTGACTCCTGATGGAGTTTTATTCACCACACGGACTATTGATCGTGAACAAATCGCTGTATATCACATCCTTGTGGCTGCAAGGGATGCAGGGATCCCTCCGCTATCATCAACAACAACGATCCACATCAAGATTGTGGATGAAAACGATAGCCCGTCACTGCCGAGAAATATTGTCATCGAGGTGAAATATTTTGGCAGTTCTTTCCAAGGAGGGATGATCGGTAACGTCCATCCTGAGGACCAGGATGAGTCCGATATATTCAACTGCGCCATCAAAAGCGGACAACTAAATATGTTCATAATACCTAATGGCACATGTGAGCTGTGGTCATCTCCTTTTCAAGGCGAGGCTACATTTAATATCACGATCGAGGCTACAGACCAGCTTCACTTCCCAGTCAACAACAGTATCTATGTGAACTACAAAGGTTTCACAAATGCATCCATAGACAGCTGCATACTATTCTATGTGTCATCATCCTCAATGGAGGAGTTTATGTCTAATAAGTATTTGCGGTTTGTGAAAGCTCTGGACAGTCTGTTTAACCTACAGGCCTCTAAGACTCATGTATTTGGAATCAAACATATTGGCAGTGAAATCCTTCTATTGGCTGCCGTGAAAAACTACAATGGTCAATATCTGAGCAGAGAGGTAGCCAGTGGCATCGCTGTAGGCCATAAGAAATTACTAGAAGGCCAGAGCAATATCACGATTTCTCACATCACAAGTGATCCATGTCTCATCGGCCCTTGTGTAAACGGGGCAGCGTGCAACAGAAACATTTACATCAGCCAAGATGTTTTTGTTCTGGAAAGCTCGGCGGCCATCTTTGTGTCACCGCAGAAAGAGATTTTTAATTGCACCTGCACAGCTGGCTTTACCGGGACACTGTGTGAAGATGACACCGACGAATGTGAGGTTAATCCCTGTGAGAATAAAGGCACGTGTGTGAACACCCCAGGAAGTTTCTACTGTCTCTGTCAGAGTGGCTTCTCTGGCTCTTTCTGCTCTACTGATGTAGATGAATGCCTGAAGCTGAAGTGCCAAAACGGGGGAACATGTACTTCAACTCAGGATGGATATCACTGTCACTGCGTACCCGGATTTGAGGGTAGACTTTGGTGTATTAAAAAAAAATAACACTATATTATTATATTGCATGATTAGAATCCAGAATCTCCTCAAAGTCTGTGCTTTCTTTGTTTGTGTTTTCTAGGAGAAATGTGTGAGCACTTCATAAACCACTGTAGATCAACCCCTTGTGTTCAGGGTAGCTGCAGCAATTCACAGAGAGGATTCTCCTGTCATTGTCCCTTTGGTAAGAGTAACACATAAAGAAGGATCTTTAAAGCAAAAGTTCAACATTTTGGGAAATGTGTTTATTTGTAGAAAATGATGAGAAGTTGTATACCACTTATCTGTCAGTTAAATACAAGGCCCCAGCCAGCAGCTGGTTAGCTTAGCTTAGCACAAAGATGGTAAACAGGGTGAAACTGCTGGCCTGGCTCGGATCAAAAGTAACAGACACCAGACCAGTATACTCCATCAGCAGGGCTTGTCAGATGTGGACACCCCTTTCCCCCACTTCCAATGTCTCCTTTATTATTCTTTACGCAATGGCTTCTGTCACATGAAAGTGGTATCAGTCTTATCATCTAACTTTCCACAAGACAGCAAATAAGTGTCACTTAAAAAATGTTGAAGTATTCTTTTACACGTCATAAAATATACCCTCACATTTCCAAGTTAAAACTGAGAAAACATTTTTGTTTTTTGACACATTTTTGTTTTAGGAGTCAGTGGAGTCCACTGTGAGGAGCACAGTTATGGCTTTGAGGAGCTGTCCTTCATGGAGTTTCCCCCCATGGATCGCAGGACTAATTTAATCTCTCTAGAGTTTGCGACAGTGCAGAGGAACTCCCTGCTCCTGTACAACCCTGGAGGACTATCCAGCCAGGAGTTCATTGCACTGGAGATACTGAATGGGGCCATACATCTGTCTTATGACCTGGGCACTGGACCTGTGAGGCTGCAGACACACAAGCAGGTGGCCGATGGATATTTTCATAGTGTCACTGCCAGGAGGATTGGGAATGTGAGTTTTAGTTATGTCAGCACATACACAAGATTAACGAGATGTCATTTTTTAAGTTGAAAATAAAAGATGTAGCATAACTGATGTAGCACTACTTGCATTCAACAGATGGGTTCCTTGCATGTGGACAACTGCACAGATATTGAGAACAATGGATTTTGCTTTTCACGGAGTGATGGCAGTAGCTTAAAGAGGTAGCAGTGAAATAATAATCCCTATTTACACACACTTCATAATCTCACTTTTTGGTTTTGTTTTTAATCTTAATCAACGACTTCTCTCTGTCTTTATGTGTAATCAGAACACTAGATGTTGGCAGTAATATGACGTTCGGAGGAACAAGGACTTTTGAGTCCATTTTACTGCTTCCTGCTCAGATAAAAACCCATGACTTTGTTGGATGTATTCGTAACATTTATGTGAATGGCATCCTGCTGAGCCCTTCAAAGGCCCTGGCAACATATAACATCCTTGATAGGTAAGCATTTATTATCCACATTTCAATTCCCTACATAATAATACACTTAGTGGGGGGAGGGTTTATAACACTGACCTTGTGGTCACAGCATCTCTAGCTGTTCCGAGTCATGCTGGGCCCCTTAATTGTATCTTACCCCTTAATTGTATCTTACCCCTCTCTCCCAACTTATTTACTGTCATCTCTCTACTGCCCCCAACTGATACATTCAATTCAATTCAGTTTATTTGATATAGCCCAAAATCACAAATACAGATTTGCCTCTGAGGGATTTACAATCTGTACACATACGACATCCCTGTCCCGGGACCTCACATCGGATCAGGAAAAACTCCCCCAAAAAATAGAAAAAAAACCTTTGACAGGTAAAAAAAAAGGGAAGAAACCTTTGGGAGAGCAACAGAGGAGGACCCCTCTCTCCAGATGGACAGAAGCAATAGATGTCATGTGTACAGAATGAACAACGTAACAGAGTTACAGCACAATAAATATATCTTATAATGATTCATATGAGTATAGGCATGGACCACGATCCAGATAACCACGGTCCATGTCAGCAGAAGGAGGTAGAGAGGAAATAGCAAATAGAAAGAAAATAGCAAACATTTCTCTGTTTTTCTGTCTATTTCAACAACTTGTCCTCTATAAAGGTGTCCTCGGACAACACCAGCACCATGTCACAGCAACCCATGTAAGAACAGCGGCGTGTGCCATGACCTTTGGTCTGACTATCTTTGTGAGTGCAAAAGCCCGTTTACTGGAAGCAACTGTGCTAAAGGTAAATATACCTTTTAATAAACTGTTGGATTTGTTGGATCTTCGTCAATTTCATAATTCTCGTTCTTCATTTTCTGTCTTCTTGGGCAGAAATGTCAGAGGAGCTTGTTTTACGATTTGATGGGAATGACTTCATTGAGTATGTCATCAAAGAGCGATTCAAGAGAGACTACCTGCTAAAAGACTTCTTGGATGATGAAAAAGAGGGACACATCAAAGACCAAAGTGGGATTAACATCAAGTTCAAGACCCAAGAGAATGGAGTGTTAATATCTGTTGTTGGACAGACAGGATACACTATGCTGGAAGTAGGTAGAATGCAATTATACAGATATTGACTCATCTTGGATTTATGTTTGGATTGTGAATGTGCTTCCTTTTTTTCTGTCTGCCTCAGATCAAAGACAGAAAGCTTGTATACATTTCCAAAGACACACTGTCAGAACACCTGTCAGAGTTCACCGTGGACTCCCCCGTGGCCGACGGGCTTTGGCATGTCCTCTCCTTGGTCAGCAGCGGGCAGAACACATCTGTGCTTCTGGATAGTAAATCCGTCTTGAACATCACCGGCCGTGGTTTGGATCTCACTCCTGTTCGCGTTGAAAAGATTATTTTTGGTGCTGCTCTGACGGGTGATTCAAACCTCCAACTGCTAGGTAAATATATACACAAATATTATTATTTTGCAAATAATGAATATTAACAAGTGTTAATATGTGAACCAGATATAACAAGGCACAGAAAATACCCACGCTCGCTACATACAACATGTATATCTAAACTAAGATGAAATGATCAACCGACACGTTTAAAAAATATATATATTTTTAAGCATTTTTGGGTAACAATAAACTATTTTCTTTTGATAGCAGGGTTCGCTGGCTGTGTGCAGTATTTCAATGTGAGCGGTCACACTCTGCCTGTCAGTGGACAGAGTGTGATGATGGACGTCTGGCCGAGCTCGACTCTGGTCCAGTCGAGCTGCAGCTCTCCGGGTGTCTGCCTCCCCTCTCCCTGTTCTGAGGAGGACACAGTCAGGAGGCGGTGTCTCTCTGCACCCTGTCCAAACCGCTGGAGTGAGTGTGAACCTGCCCTGCAGAACAGGTCCTGCATCTGCTTACATAACGTTTCTGACCACGCCTGTGACATCTGCATCTCTACAACAGAGAGCCACAGTCAATGCTCTGACATTCAGGGCAGTGTGCCTCTGTGGCTCATAGCTGTGATTCTTCCTCTGATCTCCGTCCTGGTGATTACAGGATTGTGTGTTGCTCTTTACAGAGTGAGGCGCAGGAACGCAAAGTGTCAGAATGATAGCTCGGCAAAGAGAACAGAGCAAGGGACAGACAATGTAGCGTTTCGCTTTAATGGCAACAGAACGCTCACTAATGCTGCATGTGCAGAAAAAGAGAAACATCATGACCCAATGAGTGCTGGTCTGCAGAGGTTAAGTGTGGAGTTTTACGGTGACGGCAGTCTATCAAGTGTGCAGCCGGTGCTGAACAGTGAGCTGGAGTATTATGAAATTGGCAGCATCTCTAGTGCACTTCACTCAGACACTGCCTCACTGAAGCGCAGCTGGCGCAACCACCTGTACGACACAAAGTGTGTGAAAGCTGATCCTACACGGTGGGGAGATTTGAGGATGCTGTTAGCAAGGTTTAGGAAAGAACGCTCCAGTGAACAGGAGCCAAAAGGTCCTATGGAACCTCAGGATGTGGCTTTCCTAAACAAGCAGTTGTTGACTAAGAACGATGCAGTGCATTCCCAGCAACCACCGACTTGTTACATAAAGACGTTCCTACAACCAGAGTTCCTGGAACCTGCACAATGCCTCACATTTGAAGAAATTAGTCAAATAAACACTCCTCGGGAACAAACAATGTCACCTCGAGCATCCCGGATGCCTGAACCTGCCAAGTCCACCACGATGATCGGTGCTTCATCTGAGAGTGAGACAGACACCACATTCACCTGCTCAGAGTCTGAGTGTGCACAGTTTTCTCCCACAAGCGGCAGGAAATATGTACTTGACCAGTCACTTCTGTCAGCGTGCCGCTTTAAACACACCTGTCATTCTGCTGCAGGTCAGCATGAAGCTGAAAGTGCTCCATCCAGTATGTTTGAGCAATGGGAAAATATTTTAACTATGCAACTACCTTTCAGCAGCTATGCTCCTGTATTTGAGGAAATAGCATGTCTACCCACTGACCCCCGTCAAAGCAATGATATTCAAAGTGACATAGAGGAGCTTATTTGATGGAGCTTATTTCATGTCGTTGTGTCCTTGAGCAAGACTCTTAACCCTAATTGCTCACCGTTGCTGTGTCTACGGTCTACTGTATATCATGTAAGTCGCTTTGGATAAAAGCGTCAGCTTAATGAAATGTAATGGCCATTTGGTGTTGTGAATGAGTCAGATGGAGAAACAAAATGGTCTGTTACTTTATTGAAATGATTTTGATACATCAAAATGTTAATTAATGACAAGTAAATATGTTTTAGTTTGGACTTTGACCAGGCAGTGAAATATGTTTCACACAAACCAAACCTCTGATCTTTTCATGTTTACATGGTAATTTTTACATATTCAGAGCAGCTAGAATATAAATAAATCTACCCCCAAACATTTTAATAGTAATGAAAACAATTAATATTGTTCAATATGACTCAGGAGCTGCATGCTATACTGCTATACAGGCACATAAATGGAGAATACGAGGCCCATATAACTCTGCTGTAATTATCCAGACATTATGGATGCGACCAAGACAATGATGTATAGTTTGTGAGTGTATGTCGACATCTGGTGGCTGTATTGAGTACTACAAGCCAATGGTTGGCAAAAGCACGTCACTATGCTGCCTAGCTAACACCCAGCCGATCTGTTTGGATTAACTGATGTTCGACAATGCTTCAGGAAGTCACTGTTCAAGTCAAGTAATTATGCTACACATTAAACAAATGTTGTGCAGCAACAGAGAGTAACAGAATAAAGAAGGTAAATGTGAGATAATAGTGTGGAGTTAGTGGTTCAAAGTGTGTAGTACCTAACCAGATTAACCTAGTTACAGTGTGTAACCTCTGTTGAAAATGTGATGCCTGTGTTGTATTTTCTCCAGTGAGTGATAATACTAACGTTAGTGAAATATTAGCTTTGCCGTGCTAATAATGGTTAGATGAGTTCATGTGTTTTCTATTCTGAGAAGTACCTCTAGAAGGATTTCATGTTTCGTGTGTGTGTGTCTGTGTGTGTGTGAGTGCAGAGTTTTACATGTTCATCAGCATAACTACTGCATTATTTTGTTTAGGCTTATTGAAAGATACCAGTGTCAGGTCTGCAGTGTTTTCCCTTCATTGTTGGCTAATGTTGGCCTGTTTATGAGGTTTGTTGGTCTTGTAGCACTTCATGACTTCAATAGTCGACTATTAGTCGGCGAGATCACCGAAGGACTTGCAGCAGATCAGCTTCTGACCAGCAACCCGGTCAACTCCCCCCCCCATTTCATCACAGGCGAGGACTAAAATTTGCAGAACTTTCCATTTAAAAATAAAAATGACACTAGATTGAGGTAATGATGAAGGTATTGCCCGGAGGCCCCATTATTTTAGTTCTCAATGTACTAAAACGTTGCATACATTTTTAACAAACAAATTAGCATCTAATCAAAGTGTCACACTGGACCCTGGGCGGTAGTCCATTTTGACCATCTAGCAGCACCTTTATTTAATAAAATAATAAATAATTAGCTGATTAGAATCAGGTGTCGGGCACCACTTCCTATCTCCTGACATCTGTGTCCAGTAAGTACACACCTGATACTAAATAGTCAATTACTGTGGAGGTTGGCCATGTTTGAGGCTTTTGACAATGGCTAAATGAAATGTACTTAGTATTTCTGCTCATAAACTTTAGCTGGAGAGTCGAAATGCTGTTAGTGAAGATAGATATAATTCTAGTGGCTATTGCGCACAGTCAATGTAAACCCCAAAATGAATAAAAAACACACCCTTATGTGTCAGTAAAATACTTTATCTGTGGTATCTGAAGTCATTGAAATGCAGGAAATGTACTGTAATATTTATTTCTATTAGCTCATTATATCCTTTGTATGGATGTACAGTGCAGTTCATGTAAATCAATTACATCTGATATTCCTTGTGAGTTCCATTTAGATATCATTATCATCTGAACTGCAGGGTTCACATTAAAGAAACACCCGTACACATAAATATTAGACTTTGCGTGTCATGCCAAGCTTTAATAAAAATAATTATGTTTCTATTGTCACATTTCTTACAAATTAAGTCAAACTTTTAGACTGGATGACTGAGGTATCCGTCTGTTGTAAGAATTAAAGTTGTATCTCTATTCCAATCCTAATTGTGTTCATCTTCTTCGTCAAAGTCTGCTTGATATCTTGAGTCTTGAAACAATATATGATAGGATTAACAGTAGCAGGGATAAGACTGTACAACAATACCAGTAAAATACGCATATCTAAACTGAAAGAAAATCCAAAAGTATTAGCTAAATAAACAAAACACCTGGGAAGGTAAAAGAGGCAAGTGATGAATATTTGTGGGGTACAGGTTGATAAGGTTCTCTTGCGGCCTGCAGCATTGGACATTTTTATAATAACCACAATTATATAGATGTAAGAAAACAAGATAAATGCAAGAGGAAGCAAGAGACAAAACATGGCTATACAGAAAGTAGTGACCTGTACAATTCGAACATTCTCACCGCATGCCTGGCTCGTTATAGAAATGTGGTCACAGTAGCACTGAGCGATGACATTTGATTTACAGAAAGGTAAAGTGAGGGCATGGAGTACAACAGCCACCATCAACGGCAGAGGGACGAACCAAGCAAACCCACAGAGCACAGATATGATGTTGTTTGTGATTAGGGCAGGATAACGCAGTGGAATACATATTGCAACAAAGCGATCGATAGCCATAACCAACAAGATGAAAGAAGTTACTGATCCTAAATAATGAACAAAGAACATCTGTGTAAAGCACCCGTAAAATGAAATAATGCTCTCACCAAACCAGTATTTTGATATGATCTTTGGGAGAGTCAGAGTGCCAAATGTTAAGTCATTCAGTGCCAGGTGACAAAAGACCAGATATGTTGGTTTTTGCAGGGACCTCTCACTGGTAACAAATGTTAAAATAAAACAATTTCCTATTGCAATAACAAGATAGAATAATAAGAGAAGAGCTGACACAGGTCCGTAATACTTTGGAGAAAGTCCAGGGAAACCAAGGATTAGGAAGCTTCTCATCCCTGTAAAATTGGCAATCATAATTTTAAGTTTACAATAAGAAACCAGAAACTAAACATGCAATGAAGACCTGCAAGGTAAGCACATGCACCGATTAGACCTTTATGATATTAAATGCAGGATACTCTACCAATATACCATATAATTCAAAAGAGATATCCAAGACCCAACGATTCAAAATTATCACCTATATCTGAAAATAACTTCCAATAAGTGTATCTAATGACTCTGATGCTCTCCTGTCTGAGTACAGCTCTAACTTGGGAGTAATATCCTAGAACACATTATAATGACTAGATGCCAGGTAATATCAGCCATTTATCAAGTTTGATCTCACATATCCTCAAAGGAGCATAATGTTAATCTTAGAGCCATGTTGTTTTCTATTACCAACAAGTTAAACTGAAGAACACAAAACATCTAAATATCTACTTTAAAAAGCTTGGATTAAGCTAAAATCAGTATTAAGAAAAGAAAAGGTAAATAAATTAGCTTAATAAAGACAATGATGAATATAAAAATATTATATATATATGTAAAGTATTTACTGTATACTGTAAGATTAACAATAATATTGACATTCTACTTCTTTCCAACATAAAAAAAGCACTATAATTCTGACATCAAATGTATTACGTACATTCATACAAATATATTTTTTAGCCCCAACATTATAATATTTATATTATAAAAACAGTGTCGCATGGCAGGGGAGAATATTTGTACCAATTCTTTTCCTCAGCTATTCTTAGCGTTTTGATCGGTTCTCCAAGGTAGAAATACGCAAGTGAGAATGTTATTGATCCACAATCTCACTTGGCTGAAAATCTGTAATTTTATTAAAAAAACATTCTGCAGTCTTCGACATGATTAGATTGAATATTTAAACCGGGGTGACTGTGGCTCAGTGGTTAGCAAGTCTGTCTTTCAATCAGATGGTTGGTGGTTTGACCCCGGTAGTCGTTGTGTCCTTGAGCAAGACACTTAACCCTAATTGAGCAAGACACTTAACCCTAATTGAGCAAGACACTTAACCCTAATTGCTCATTTGTTCTTCATGTACAAAACATAACTTTTTTTGCCAATCCTTAATGAAACTAAAATATATTTGTAACAAGGAGTATTCTTATATTGGTACATATTCATGTCGTTTTTATGGTCAGGGTAATGTAATGCAAAGCTCCTGGTTGAGGTTGTAGAAAGACTGTGACCATGGTTAAATGTTTAAAAGGTCAACACAGGATGCAACGATTTTTTCATTATTCAGTCAGAACCACTCTCTTTCCCTGACCTGAAAGAAGTAGCCTAAAAACACAGTGGGGGGAGACAGTCGTGTCTGGTGTCAAAGTATTATAGCTGGATGTTTTGTTTTGTTTTTTAAAAAGGTTGAAGCATTATAATGGGGATTTCTGTCCATATTCTTACAGTAAATAGGAAGCTACTAATGTAAGGGACAGTATGATTTTAGCATTTTTGATAAAGATAAAGAAAGGTGGAGTCCATTATGGTTAATGGAGCCACCCATTTTTCAGCCAAAATTGCGGATGCTTTTTATCTCATATTAAATCCTGATTATCTCCTCATTCACAAGGTCTATTTGAAAAATGTAAAAAGCTATAATATACAGAAGACCATTGTGAAGATAAATAATAAGGCCATGTATGTGTTAGTGGTATATTAGTTTATGATAGTACACAGAAAGAAAATAAATGTATTTTTCGAAAAAGAAAATTAAAAGTTAATTTCTATTATCGTACATATATCAACGAACACTTTTTAAAAACGTTTTATTTAAATATAAAATAGCTCAATATTGTAAGTAACGTTAAGTTAAGTATTTTTAATAATTATTTTAGTGTTGAGAACTCATGTCAACTCCGCTCAAGCTAGAAGGTTCCCACAGTCCTTGGTGGTCCCTGAACATGCCTCGTTTCACTGCAGCAGGGTGCTCCGTGGCCTTATCTGTGAGGAGGTAGCAGGAAGGCCTAGAATATTCATATTTCAGCCATAAGTAAGTCAATTTTCATATTTTTTGCTGGACACAAATAACATTCTTGTGCATACCTTTGCAATGATTTGTGTGAGAGTGGAATGGCTGGACTCTGTAGGCTCTAAAACTGTTGAGTTTAGCCTTCTAGCTAGTTCCTAACTTTTTTTAATCAGCATTTTTTCAAAACTGGGTGCATTTTGAGTCAATTTGGGGGTCATTTTGAGTCATTCTTACGGATTATGTTTATATTTATTGTGTAATAGTGTTATACGTGACACAATTAACTTATATTGACTTGTGAGGAAGGGATTTGACTTTTTTTAAATTTATTTGATTTTTTCTTATATCTTTTTGTTATGCTCAGTCCCAGAGGCTGAAACCCAGTGTTCCAAATTTGGTTCTGATGGGGCCTAAATGGTAAATGCTTCAACCTTTTAAAAAACAAAACATACAGCTTTAATAGTTGTATTATAGCACAGCAGGCTGATTCAAAGGGCCACTAAGCAAACGGCAGTATTTGACGAGTTGGGAGGGAGAATGCACTGATTGTGTTACATTTGAAACTGGCTCACATGCTAGGTGTGAATTACAACACATCTCAGTTGGCTTGATTTTACATCTATAGTACCAGTACAAAAAGTACAAGATGGTACCACAACCATTCTTAAAAAAAATTATTTGAACATTTTAAGCTGAGTCATTGAAATATATCAAAATGTTAAAGAAACACATAGATGTGAAAGAGAAAAGTAAGGCATTATGGTCTTTGTAGATAACAATTGTTTTATTTGAATGCCACATTGATCATATCATTTCTCACAATTTACTTTTTAGTGCAGACCAAGACAAGAATTACACACATTTGGACACTTTGCATTATCACTGTCAAATCGGCTTGCAGTTTATTTCACTCCAACTATGACATTTTTCAATCTCTTCAGCAGAATATCTTTGATATGTTGGGTTTTGAAGCAATATATGATTGGATTAACAGCACAAGGAAGAAGACTGTACAACAATATCAATAAAATGCGGATGTCCAAACTAAAAGAGAATCCAGTAGCATTAGCTAGATAAACAAAACATCTTGGCAGGTAATACAGGCAAGAAATCAATAACTGTGGTGCTGTTAGCAAGGTTTAGGAAAGAACGCTCCAGTGAACAGGAGCCAAAAGGTCCTATGGAACCTCAGGATGTGGCTTTCCTAAACAAGCAGCTGTTGATTAAGAACGATGCAGTGCATTCCCAGCAACCACCGACTTGTTACATAAAGACGTTCCTACAACCAGAGTTCCTGGAACCTGCACAATGCCTCACATTTGAAGAAATTAGTCAAATAAACACTCCTCGGGAACAAACAATGTCACCTCGAGCATCCCGGATGCCTGAACCTGTCAAGTCCACCATGATGATCGGTGCTTCATCTGAGAGTGAGACAGACACCACATTCACCTGCTCAGAGTCTGAGTGTGCACAGTTTTCTCCCACAAGCGGCAGGAAATATGTACTTGACCAGTCACTTCTGTCAGCGTGCCGCTTTAAACACACCTGTCATTCTGCTGCAGGTCAGCATGAAGCTGAAAGTGCTCCATCCAGTATGTTTGAGCAATGGGAAAATATTTTAACTATGCAACTACCTTTCAGCAGCTATGCTCCTGTATTTGAGGAAATAGCATGTCTACCCACTGACCCCCGTCAAAGCAATGATATTCAAAGTGACATAGAGGAGCTTATTTGATGGAGCTTATTTCATGTCGTTGTGTCCTTGAGCAAGACACTTAACCCTAATTGCTCACCATTGCTGTGTCTACGGTCTACTGTATATCATGTAAGTCGCTTTGGATAAAAGCGTCAGCTTAATGAAATGTAATGTAATGTAATGGCCATTTGGTGTTGTGAATGAGTCAGATGGAGAAACAAAATGGTCTGTTACTTTATTGAAATGATTTTGATACATCAAAATGTTAATTAATGACAAGTAAATTATATGTTTTAGTTTGGACTTTGACCAGGCGGTGAAATATGTTTCACACAAACCAAACCTCTGATCTTTTCATGTTTACATGGTTATTTTACATCTTCAGAGCAGCTAGAATATAAATAAATCTACCCCCAAACAATTCAATAGTAATGAAAACAATTAATATTGGTCAATAGGAGCTGCATGCTATACAGGCAGATAAATGGAGAATACGAGGCCCATATAACTCTGCTGTAATTATCCAGGATGTGACCAAGACAATGATGTATAGTTTGTGAGTGTCTGTCGACATCTGGTGGCTGTATTGAGTACTACAAGCCAATGGTTGGCAAAAGCACGTCACTATGCTGCCTAGCTAACACCCAGCCGATCTGTTTGGATTAACTGATGTTCGACAATACTTCAGGAAGTCACTGTTCAAGTCAAGTAATTATGCTACAACAGAGAGTAACATAGAATAAAGAAGGTAAATGTGAGATATTAGTGTGGAGTTAGTGGTTCAAAGTGTGTAGTACCTAACCAGATTAACCTAGTTACAGTGTGTAACCTCTGTTGAAGATGTGATGCCTTTGTTGTATTTTCTCCAGTGAGTGATAATACTAAGCAAAATATTAGCTTTACCATGCTAATAATGGTTAGTTGAGTTCATGTGTTTTCTATTCTGAGAAGTACCTCTGGAAGGGTTTCGTGTGTGTGTGTGTGTGTGTGTGTGTGTGTGTGTGTGTGTGTGTGTGTGTGTGTGTGTGTGTGTGTGTGTGTGTGTGTGTGTGTGTGTGTGTGTGTGTGTGTGTGTGTGTGTGTGTGTGTGTGTGTGTGTGTGTGTGTGTGTGTGTGTGTGTGTGCAGAGTTTTACATGTTCATCAGCATAACTACTGCATTATTTTGTTTAGGCTTATTGAAAGATACCAGTGTCAGGTCTGCAGTGTTTTCCCTTCATGTTGGCTAATGTTGGCCTGTTTATGAGGTTTGTTGGTCTTGTAGCACTTCATGACTTCAATAGTCGACTATTAGTCGGCGAGATCACCGAAGGACTTGCAGCAGATCAGCTTCTGACCAGCAACCCGGTCAACTCCCCCCCATTTCATCACAGGCGAGGACTAAAATTTGCAGAACTTTCCATTTAAAAATAAAAATGACACTAGATTGAGGTAATGATGAAGGTATTGCCCGGAGGCCCCATTATTTTAGTTCTCAATGTACTAAAACGTTGCATACATTTTTAACAAACAAATTAGCATCTAATCAAAGTGTCACACTGGACCCTGGGCGGTAGTCCATTTTGACCATCTAGCAGCACCTTTATTTAATAAAATAATAAATAATTAGCTGATTAGAATCAGGTGTCGGGCACCACTTCCTATCTCCTGACATCTGTGTCCAGTAAGTACACACCTGATACTAAATAGTCAATTACTGTGGAGGTCGGCCATGTTTTAGGCTTTTGACAATGGCTAAATGAAATGTACTTAGTATTTCTGCTCATAAACTTTGGCTGGAGAGTCGAAATGCTGTTAGTGAAGATAGATATAATTCTAGTGGCTATTGCGCACAGTCAATGTAAACCCCAAAATGAATAAAAAACACACCCTTATGTGTCAGTAAAATACTTTATCTGTGGTATCTGAAGTCATTGAAATGCAGGAAATGTACTGTAATATTTATTTCTATTAGCTCATTATATCCTTTGTATGGATGTACAGTGCAGTTCATGTAAATCAATTACATCTGATATTCCTTGTGAGTTCCATTTAGATATCATTATCATCTGAACTGCAGGGTTCACATTAAAGAAACACCCGTACACATAAATATTAGACTTTGCGTGTCTTGCCAAGCTTTAATAAAAATAATTATGTTTCTATTGTCACATTTCTTACAAACTAAGTCAAACTTTTAATCAGAATCAGAACCATTTATTGCCATATATGTTTACACATACAAGGAATTTGTCCTGGCGGGAAGGTGCATACATTTAACATTTAACAATACACATTTAACAGTTGACGCAGTGCAATAAATGAGGATGAATGGATGAATGAATTAATATTTACAAATGAAAACAGTAGCATATAAAAATATCAAAAATAAGGTAAAGTGCATGGAATGTGCGTGACTTCTTTTTTATGAAAGTGGCAAGTGTAATGTTAAAGTGTCGAATGTAATACAAAACAACGAGCACCGAGGCAGCCGTCAGCGGCGCCATCTTGTCATCCATCTTTTAGACTGGATGACTGAGGTATCCGTCTGTTGTAAGAATGCAAGTTGTATCTCTATTCCAATCCTAATTGTGTTCATCTTCTTCGTCAAAGTCTGCTTGATATCTTGAGTCTTGAAACAATATATGATAGGATTAACAGTAGCAGGGATAAGACTGTACAACAATACCAGTAAAATACGCATATCTAAACTGAAAGAAAATCCAACAATATTAGCTAAATAAACAAAACACCTGGGAAGGTAAAAGAGGCAAGTGATGAATATTTGTGGGGTACAGGTTGATAAGGTTCTCTTGCGGCCTGCAGCATTGGACATTTTTATAATAACCACAATTATATAGATGTAAGAAAACAAGATAAATGCAAGAGGAAGCAAGAGACAAAACATGGCTATACAGAAAGTAGTGACCTGTACAATTCGAACATTCTCACCGCATGCCTGGCTCGTTATAGAAAAGTGGTCACAGTAACACTGAGCGATGACATTTGATTTACAGAAAGGTAAAGTGAGGGCATGGAGTACAACAGCCACCATCAACGGCAGAGGGACGAACCAAGCAAACCCACAGAGCACAGATATGATGTTGTTTGTGATTAGGGCAGGATAACGCAGTGGAATACATATTGCAACAAAGCGATCGATAGCCATAACCAACAAGATGAAAGAAGTTACTGATCCTAAATAATGAACAAAGAACATCTGTGTAAAGCACCCGTAAAATGAAATAATGCTCTCACCAAACCAGTATTTTGATATGATCTTTGGGAGAGTCAGAGTGCCAAATGTTAAGTCATTCAGTGCCAGGTGACAAAAGACCAGATATGTTGGTTTTTGCAGGGACCTCTCACTGGTAACAAATGTTAAAATAAAACAATTTCCTATTGCAATAACAAGATAGAATAATAAGAGAAGAGCTGACACAGGTCCGTAATACTTTGGAGAAAGTCCAGGGAAACCAAGGATTAGGAAGCTTCTCATCCCTGTAAAATTGGCAATCATAATTTTAAGTTTACAATAAGAAACCAGAAACTAAACATGCAATGAAGACCTGCAAGGTAAGCACATGCACCGATTAGACCTTTATGATATTAAATGCAGGATACTCTACCAATATACCATATAATTCAAAAGAGATATCCAAGACCCAACGATTCAAAATTATCGCCTATATCTGAAAATAACTTCCAATAAGTGTATCTAATGACTCTGATGCTCTCCTGTCTGAGTACAGCTCTAACTTGGGAGTAATATCCTAGAACACATTATAATGACTAGATGCCAGGTAATATCAGCCATTTATCAAGTTTGATCTCACATATCCTCAAAGGAGCATAATGTTAATCTTAGAGCCATGTTGTTTTCTATTACCAACAAGTTAAACTGAAGAACACAAAACATCTAAATATCTACTTTAAAAAGCTTGGATTAAGCTAAAGTCAGTATTAAGAAAAGAAAAGGTAAATGAATTAGCTTAATAAAGACAATGATTTATATAAAAATATATTTATGTAAAGTATATACTGTATACTGTAAAATTAACAATAATATTGACATTCTACTTCTTTCGAACATAAAAAAAGCACTATAATTCTGACATCAAATGTATTAATTACGTTCATACAAATATATTTTTTAGCCCCAACATTATAATATTTGGCAGGGGAGAATATTTTCACAAATTCTTTTCCTCAGCTATTCTTAGCGTTTTGATTGGTTCTCCAGTCTAGAAATACGCAAGTGAGAATGTTATTGATCCACAATCTCACTTGGCTCGAAATACTTAATTTTATTAAAAAAAACATTCTGCAGTCTTTGACATGATTAGATTGAATATTTAAAACCGGAATTTCTCGGTCCATACTATGTTCAGCTGATGTTCCCTGATTAAATTACAGTACTGCTCGCCCTACACTAACCTTCCTTTACTATTACAACGTTTTAACATTAGCTTTGCTAAGGAAAGTCACCTGTTAAATCCAGCTTCTTATTTGTGACTTCTTCTATTTTAATTTAACTGGTGCTCATGTGAATCTTTGTGTCTTTCTGTCCTTTGAATTATCTGTCTTGTCGAACCATTGTGCAGCGATTTGTTCTTCGTGTACAAAACATAACTTTTTTTGCCAATTCTTATTGAAACTAAAATATATTTGTAACAAGGAGTATTCTTATATTGGTACATATTCATGTCGTTTTTATGGTCAGGGTAATGTAATGCAAAGCTTCTGATTGAGGTTGTAGAAAGACTGTGACCATGGTTAAATGTTTAAAAAGTCAACACAGGATGCAACAATTTTTTTATTTTTTAGTCAGAACCACTCTCTTTCCCTGACCTGAAAGAAGTAGCCTAAAAACACGGTGGGGGGAGGACGCAAACAGTCGTGTCTGGTGTCAAAGTATTAACCATATAGGCCCCATCAGAACCAAATTTGGAACATTGGGTTTCAGCTTCTGGGACTGAGCATATCGAAAAAATATAAGAAAAAATCAAATAAATAATCATTTAAAAATAAAAAGTCAAATCCCTGCCTTACAAGTCAATATAAGTTAATTGTGTCATGTTTATAACACTATTACACAATAAATATAAACATAAACAGTAAGAATGACTCAAAGTGACCCCCAAATTAACTCAAAATGCACCCAGAATTTTGAAAGAATGCTGATAAAAAAAGTTAGGATCTAGCTAGAAGGCCTACAGAGTTCACCAATACCAGCCATTCCACTCTCACACAAAGCATCGCAAAGGTATGCACAAGAATGTCATTTGTGTCCTGCAAAAAATATGAAAACTTACTGTTAAGTTCAAAAATCTTTGGGCGGTTGTGTGAAGAGAAGTCCCAGATGCAGAAAGTTATAATAAAAATTGATTTAATAAAAAGATGATGAACAGCATTTCAAAATGAATCACACTAATAACTACACAATATATACAAAATATATCCCATGAGAGAGAGATATCCCATGAGACAGAGATCCAGTGCCCCCCACCGGGCAGCAGATCCATACATACCTGCCCGGCAGAAGGCACCCAGAGATCTGCTGATGTTCTCAAAATGTCTCAGCTTTGCCAGGTTTGGGGTCAGCCCCCCTTCCTCTGGCTAGTCTCTCTTCCAGTCCATTGATTGGACAAGACCTCGTCCTTTTGGTGTTGGTCAACCCAAACCCCCTCTCGCTTAAACAACAGTGCTCAGGACTTCAATCAACCCCCTCACATTCCTGAGCACGTCCTCCTTATCTATCTGCTCCAATCTTCAGGCTGCGTAACTGTTTGTGGGCTCCTGATGTTTTCAGGATTCCTTCCACAATCACTCAATACATTTCATAATTCTAATTAATACATTTGTGCAGTACATACAGTGTCATCCATTCAATATTTGATAATCCATACAGAGTTATTTATTTGTCTTGACCCTCCAATGTAAACTCTCTAGCTCTCACTAGGAGCACTAAAAATCATTATTTTCTAACATTACTTATAGCTGAAATATGCATATTCCAGGCCTTCCTGCTACCTCCTCACAGCTAAGGCCACGGAGCACCCTGCTGCAGTGAAACGAGGCATGTTCAGGGACCACCAAGGACTGTGGGAACCTTCTAGCTTGAGCGGAGTTGACATGAGTTCTCGACATGCTGAACTAAAATAATTATTAAAAATACTTAACTTAACGTACTTACTTATTTACTTAACATACTTGTTTACTTATACTTAACAAAGCCAAACTTTGCACAGATACTCTACAATATTGAGCTATTTTATATTTAAATAAAAAGTGTTCGTTGATATATTTACGATAATAGAAATTAACTTTTAATTTTATTTTTCGAAAAATACCTTTTTTCTTCTTCTGTGTACTACAATAAACTAATATACCAGTAACACATACATGGCCTTATCTATCTTCACAAGGGTCTTCTGTATATTATAGCTTTTTACATTTTTCAAATAGACCTTGTGAATGAGGAGATAATCAGGATTTCATATGAAATAAAAAGCATCCGCAATTTTGGCTGAAAAATGGGTGGCTCCATGAACCATAATGGACTCCACCTTTCTTTATCTTTATCAAAAATGCTAAAATCATACTGTCCCTTACATTAGTAGCTTCCTATTTACTGTAAGAATATGGACAGAAATCCCCATTATAATGCTTCAACCTTTTAAAAAACAAAACATACAGCTTTAATAGTTGTATTATAGCACAGCAGGCTGATTCAAAGGGCCACTAAGCAAACGGCAGTATTTGACGAGTTGGGAGGGAGAATGCACTGATTGTGTTACATTTGAAACTGGCTCACATGCTAGGTGTGAATTACAACACATCTCAGTTGGCTTGATTTTACATCTATAGTTGAAAATAAAAAAGTACAAGATGGTACAACAACCATTCTTAAAAGAAAATTATTTGAACATTTTAATCTGAGTCATTGAAATATATCAAAATGTTAAAGAAACACATAGATGTGAAAGAGAAAAGTAAGGCATTATGGTCTTTGTAGATAACAATTTTGTTTTATTTGAATGCCACATTGATCATATCATTTCATCAATTTACTTTTTAGTGCAGAACAAGACAAGAATTACACACATTTGGACGCTTTGCATTATCACTGTCAAATCAACTTGCAGTTCATTTCACTCCAACTATGGCATTTTTCAATCTCTTCAGCAGAATATCTTTGATATGTTGGGTTTTGAAGCAATATATGATTGGATTAACAGCACAAGGAAGAAGACTGTACAACAATATCAATAAAATGCGGATGTCCAAACTAAAAGAGAATCCAATAGCATTAGCTAGATAAACAAAACATCTTGGCAGGTAATACAGGCAAGAAGTCAATAACTGTGGTGTACAAGTTGATAAGGTTTTGTATCGCCCCTCTGAGTTTGTTTTTAAAACAACTACAAAGATGCAAATATAGGAAAAAATGACAAATGAAAGTGGAAGCAACAGACTGAACATTGCAAAACTGACAGCAACAGTCTTAACATATGCAACATCTCCGCTACATGCCAGGTTTATAATTGCAATGTGATCACAGTAGCATTGAACAATGATGTTAGAATTACAATAAGTCAAAGTTAGAGCATGAAATACAATTGCTATCATCCTAATAAATGTCCCAATCCACGAAAACCCACAAGCAATTGAAACAATATTGTTTGTAATTAGAATAGGATATTTAAAAGGAAAACACACTGCAATAAAACGATCAAGGGCCATAATCAGCAGAAGGAGAGAATGAATTGCTCCTAGGGAATGAACAAAATACATCTGAGTGAAGCAGGCATCAAAGGATAGTGTCTTGTCATCCCACCAGTATCTGGATATCATTTTTGGTAAGGTCACCGTCCCGAATAACAAATCATTCATTGCCAGATGACAGAAGATCAGATATGTTGGCTTATAAAGCTGCTTCTCAACCCAAACAACAATTAGAATAAAAATATTTCCAATTAGAATCACCAAGTAGGTGAAGAAAAGAAGAGTTGAGATTGGTCCATAATATCTTTGGTCAAGTCCCGGAAATCCAAGTATTATGAAATCTTTGATTAGTGTTATGTTTGTATTAATCATTATAATTTGGGTGTTAAAATGTTGTGAGAAATTATCTCTCATAAGAAATTGGTAAGACTGTAATATTGAGTCTTAATGATCAAGCCTTTGGCTTTGACGCTTGGAGGCGAATCACAATCCTGACAGTCAAGTTGCATCCCACTCCAAACTGAAATCTTTCCGGCATCATATATACTCAATGCTTCTTAGTGAATTACATAACGACATATTTGGCCACTCCTGCATTACATCATTAATTTGTGTGCATTATGCAGTGCCTAGACTGCACAGGAATATGTTAGACTTAACATTATTTTAGGACACAAAATAACAACTTGCAATCAATTTTTTTATGCAACTGGTAAGACCAAAACAAATGTTCTAGTTTTCACACCAGATTTTCCACAAATTATCTGTTCCCAAATCCTGATCACATTCAAAGAACAAGAATAGGAAATAATAATGTGTCGGCCATACATAGATTGATTGGCTCTTAGTGAGACACAGAACATATAGGTGATGCACAACAGTTAACTGGCCATCCACTTGTTTTGAATGGTGTTTAACAGAAACTTTTCCATATGACATGACATGAAGCAAACCTTTAGTGGTGCTGTTTTTTTATTTTGTATTATTGTTTAAGGTTGGCACATTCTATCTCACTGCAGACCTCATCAGCTACATCCCCACTACTCAAAATCATGAATTGCCATTCTTGACAATATTTTAATTTAAAAAAAACACTACTTGAGCTACATTACCTTAGTTAGAAAAATGTAAACAGGTAAATGTTTTGGGTATCCCAGATACCCAAAACATTTACCTGTTTAAATTAATTGTGATACTATTGCAGTCAAAGTGGTTGCTCTGAAAAATAAAATTAACACATCTGAAAAGTCTCTAAAATCCAAACTGCATATGAAAAAAAACATAACCTCCACAGAATAGTAGAACAGACACTTGATAAAACGTATTTATTTGACCAGTGTTATAGTGTACATTTCTTATGCATGGAACTGAAAAAAAGAAAAAGAAACACATTACTGTGGTGAAGGTTGAAAGTAAATGTTTCTGTTCACTCCCACTTCCAGGCAGCTGTTGTAGTTTTTTGGCCTGGCAACAATTGCATGAACAGGAAATATGTGAGAGATCAAGATCCAAGATAAAATGTAGGTCAGCATTTAACAATTTTAGGGAATGCTTAATAAAATACCCCTTATTTAAAATGTTACGTCATTATGTACAATCATGTTTGACGTTCTTGGACACAAACATAGGGTTAAAGACGAGAAGACGTTTAGCAAACCCGTTTTTAAATGTTTTTTAAATGATAGGATTAACATTGTGACAGCTTTGGCTATGTTTTTTTTATTGAACTTTCCAGTCCTCCCAAGTAGATATGGTTCAATATGCAGAATGTAAAAACATTGATAAATGCAAAGGTTTATCAGTTAATAGATGAAACTTGTGCTTTTTGTGGAATGATGCTTCTGTTGAATTGCTTCCAGAAGCTTTCTCTCATGTCTTTAGCTCTTAAACAATATATAAGTGGATTAATCATGGGGGGGAAAAGGCTATACAGCATGATTATTACTATTCGCATATCTGCACTAAATTGAATGCCAACATTGCTGGCTAAATACACAAAACATCTGGGTAAATAATAGAGCGCGATTATAATCAGCTGAGTACTGCAAGTAGACAGAGATTTTTTGCGACCTTGTACATTTGCAATCTTAAGTACTGTTATAATTATAGAGCAATATGAGAACATTATAAATGCCAGAGGTACCAGTAAGACAAACATTGCAAACACAAAAGCAGGAAAACCATAAGGGGCTCTGTCAGTGCATGCTAGGGTTGTTATACCAATATGATCACAGTAGCAGTGGTTGATTATGTTTGAGGCACAGTATGGAAGAGGGTATGCCCTAATAACTAACATTAAAACGGGTGCCTTGGCAATAATCCATGCTGTTATACTGAGAATTTGGATAGTGGAGTTTTTAAGAACAAGGGGATACCTGAGAGGATGGCAGATCGCCACATATCTATCGAAAGCCATCAAGAAGAGAATTAAGGAATTCACTGTGCCAAGATAGTGAACAAAGTACATTTGGACAAAGCAAGCAGTGAAGGAAATGGTCCCCGATTGAAACCAATACTTACTGATAATCTTAGGTAAAGTGGTTGTGCTAAAAAGAATGTCGCATGTACTCAGATTTAGAATTATATAATACATTGGTTTATGGAGACTGCGGTTGGTTGCAAATAAGAAAAAAATGGTAACATTGCCTGTCAAAGTTAAGACATAAACTAAGAACAATACTGCTGAAACAAGGCCATGGTACTCTCGATGAAGTCCAGGGAATCCAGTAAGGATAAATTCAGTCACAGTGCTATGATTTCCCTCTGGCATGATGGAGACCAAATTTCCTAAATACAATTAAATGGAAATATGAGGGCAATGAGTCAAAATGTTAGATAAAACAATGAAACATCATCTAAAAAATTCAAACAATAGCAATATAGCAATAATTCTGTATTTTATTTATTATAATTAATTAGTTGTCAACCAGTTTAATGTAATACATACACTTATACAATATATATATATATATATATATATATATATATATATATATAATACATACATATATATATATGCAATACATACAGAGTGTGTAACTCTTTAGACAACTATATCAATTTCTAGGACTCAACCTTTTTCGCTTACCTTTCTCAAACAGTTTGGAAGCATATTCTGCCAATTATTCTGTTAATTTAGCTCTTAAATATACTTCGGGCAGCATGACTTGTGATGAAGGTCCATCCTTTTTTATTCTCTTTGGATCTCTAACTCTCTTTCTCTCTTTCCTTTGTTTTGATCGAGGTTTCTTCCTATTAAAGGAAAAGAAACAAAATGTCGCTCATGGTGGGAACTGTTGGGTCTGTAAATGTATGAGTACGATATACACCTGTGCTTTATAAAACTTGTCATGAGATAACTTCATCAAGCACAATAACACTCATCTGTTACAAAATAAAAATTTACATTAGTGATAAGGGAAACTTCACTCTCATACATTTATTTTTTCTAATTAGGTGTTAATATCCTACTTTCCACCAATAATTAACATTACATTACATTTCACTGACGCTTTTATCCAAAGCGACTTACATGCTATACAGTAGACCGTAGACACAGCAACGGTGAGCAATTAGGGTTATTTGAAGGAACCATTAATTTAATAATGCTAATGCAGTATGAGTCCCACGAGAGTAAACAATTGCACCTGAACAAACCCCCACTGTGTACCTAAATTCATACTGAGGAGGTTTTGTTAATATCCCCAGTGTTTAATGGTGCTCTCTCAGCACACAGCACGTGATTCATCTGAGTGGATTGCCTTACAGTAAGGGTATTCAATAAAAAATCAGCGAGGTCCAGTTAGAGAAAATTACAATAATCATCAACATCACAATAATGTTCAACTTTCGCTATGATTTAGTCCAACATAAAGTATATTGAAGTAGCCTAGCAGTTGTATCATCGTCTGTACATAGTCAACCTCTGACTGTCAAATAAAATAAAGAAATTGATTGATATTCAAACAATATTTATTATTGCAGATTTCCAATTGAACTGAAATTATCAATAATTATCAATAATACATTATAATAATACATCAATGTTATTCTCTCATTTCATATAAAATAAGCATAAAAAAATCAATAAATAACGGACAACTTTAGAAAAATGTGACTTAAAATAAACTACTTTATTTTAGAAAAATGTATTTAACTGAATTGTCCTGAAACTTTTCAGGTGTGAAGTGATGTCAATCAAAAGGGACGTTTACACTCTAGGAGGACCCGGTGTGTCCCACGATGCCTGGTCAGAAAGCCTCAGTCCTTCACCTGGCCAGAGTTCTTTCTGGCTATATGCACCATGGGACACATTGGGTCTTAGAGCGTAAATGTGTGTCCCACGTTGATGATGTGCCACCACCGTGGCCTGCGCCAGTAATGCCTGGCACCTACATATTATTGATTATGAGTATCTAGCTATCACCTGAATTGGTCTACTTACAACTGAGGTGGTGCGTGCTGTCTCAGGACCTCTGAGTTGGTGGGTGACGAGCTTGCTAGCTGGCTAACTAGCAAACAAGTCTCAGCTAGCTAGTTAGAAACCCAAAATCAATAATATGTATGTGGTAGGAAACACTCGTGCCACTGACGTGCATGGCCCCCCATATCCATCATAATAATGTTATTTCTGAATTTGTGTTGTGTCTATTTCCCTTTTCTGTTGAGAAGATAACTGAGACTTGTGTTAGCTTTGAAGCACTGCTGGCCTCTCAATGTAATTTATAAATGTGTTGTAAAACATAGATAGTCCTCTCTTTAGATGGGGTCACACAAAATACTTAACTAATACTTAACTAACGACTAGTAACTACCTGAATTAATCATGAATATCTAAATCGTCACAAATGTGTAAATTGTCATGAATAAATTACATTTAAATGTTTTTGTATTTTCATTTACTAACACTTTATAAATTATCTCATTAATCACTTATATGTCCTTAATAATTGGTTTGTAATATATATCTTTCTTAATTTGCAAATGAGGAATTCATCATTTATAATAATATATATATATATATATATACACACACAGTCAAGCTTATTAATCAAGCATAAAATATGTATAACTGTTTATGAATTGCATACTAATGAGTTACAAATGAGTGTTCATGTTGGAACAATGCTTTATAAATGAGGAATTAAGTGTTTATTCAAACTTAACTAATGCTAAATAGCGTGTAGTTATTACAAAGTGTTACCAAAACGTCTTGATCAAAAATATTGGTTCTCTTTGCTCTTTTGTAAAACCTACCCTCTATGATTTAGGATCCCTAGCTGTGATGGAGATGATTATTTGCACGTTCTTTTGATCCTGTTTTAACATTTGCGATTCCCTTTTCACCTACTTTAGCAGAACTTTCCTTACATGTGGTCCAAAATGCAATGGCGAAGTCCTATTAAAGATCTTATGTAATGCCAATTTTGATTTATTTACAATAGCTTACCATCAATTTCAGAACTGAGTTCAAGAATTGCTTGCTAACCTGTTAACCATGCGTGGTCATGCTAAAGAGCTACTGCAGCCTGACAGCAACCTGAGGTATGTACTGTAGATATTGCTGCCTTAAAGTCAACAGTACACTCTTTACTGGCATTTCACGGCATTCATATCTTACCTCTCCCAAATCTATGAAACTTAACTTAAGTGTGAACTAATTTGTTAATAAATGATTGCCACTAGAAAAAGAGTAGTTCAACAGAAGATGTATGTTCAGCAGTGTTTGGAATATTCTGGGGAAAACAATATTGCATAAGACTGTTTTGAGATGAAAATTCACTAAGGTACAAAGACACACACACCACACAGAGAGGCCACACCACACATACACACTTACATTACACACACACACACACACTAATTAGCTTCCTCTTGGAACTCATTTGTGTTGCTGTTTCTGAGTCTCATGATAATCTCAAAACAAACATGTCACTCTGCGTCCATATCATAATATTTTGAAGCAATTAAAGTACATGGAGCTGTAGTGTTTACAATTCACACCCTCTCTAGTATGTCAGTATTTTCTTATTAGCAATTACCACAAAGTACAGGGAATATTGAAATGCCATCAGTTTTCTTGAAAAAAAAAAATCTTAACGTGGTGATGAAACAAGAGGAAGTCGGGATCACCAAAGTTATCGCAATTCAAATTGTTTGTAGAAGCAGGTCACTTAATTCTGCAAATGTCACATTTCATCCAACACCTTGGATGGCAATAATGTACATGTACAAGGGTTGAATTGCGCTCTATACACTGCTTTGAGGGACTTTAGCTCATATGGATAAATAGTTGTACTGAAACCGCAAGGTACACAGTTCGATGCCTGGTCTCCCCATAGTTTGCATGTCGAAGTGTCCTTTAGCTAGACACTGAACACTGAAGTTGCTCCCTGGGTGCTTTGTAGCAGCCCACTGCTTCTGCTAAGCATGGGTTAAATGCAGAAGACCTATTTCATGTATGTATGTAAAAATTAAGTAATATGACAAACAAATAAAGTTTAAGTTTAAGGAGTGCCCATCTGTGTAAAGCAGAGCTGACATGCTAGTAGTGATGAGTTTCAAACAATATTTATATTTCTATGTGTAGCTGATGGACTGATAACAACCCCCTCAGTCATTTAACCCTAGAACACTGACATTAAAAATAGTCACACTAACACTAACGTTGGGTGATTTTCACCCGATATAAAGTACCTGATAAAAAATACTTCTCATCAAAATATGTTAAAATTCAACTTTACAAGGAACATTTAAGTCCGCTGCACAAAAATAATATATGTTAATAGTTATTCCTAAAGCCTTAATTATGGTAGTTCAGTTAACTAACTTTTGTAACTAAAGACACTGTTTTTAACTATTTTGAATGTTCTGTAAGCAATTATGTGCAAAATAATAAAATGAGAAGATATGTTTGTGGAATAAACAGTAAAAAAATGATTCAACAAAATGGTTAAAGTATACATGGGTCTTGTGAGTGTTGAGATTGGCCAATGCTGATTTGAGATTCACAGCATTAATCAATATCCCAGTCTGGCGCTAAAGTTGGACAATGTTGATCAAATATCTATCATGGTATATTTAAGTTAGCGATATATTTCAA
The DNA here is from genome assembly GCA_023566465.1 of Cottus gobio. Lineage (NCBI taxonomy): Eukaryota > Metazoa > Chordata > Actinopteri > Perciformes > Cottidae > Cottus > Cottus gobio. The sequence goes on from CM042220.1 coordinate 10,492,601, forward strand.
GATATTTTTTCATTTTTAAATAATGAATGAATACTTTAGTCGATAATAATACATTATACGTATTAGTTGTTTTGTCTAACAAACACATTACGTTAGCCAAATACAAAACATTGTTGAAACACATTAATTACATTTGCAGTTAAAGTAATAAAAGTAATAAAATTAGCACATCTGGAACTTCTCTAAAGTCTAAACTGAATATGATAAAGACAATGACCTCCAAAGAATAGTAGAACAGACACTTGATAAGCAGCATTTATTTGACCAGAGTTATAGTGTATATTTCCTGTGTGTTTCTTGTGAAAAAAAATAAAAGAGGGCACCTTCCCCGGAAGCTGCTCTAGTTTTTTGGCCTACCAACAACCGCATGAAAAATAAATATGTGAGAGATCAACAGATCCAAGATAAAATGTAGGTCAGCATTTAACAATTTTAGGGAATGCTTAATAAAATACCCCTTATTTAAAATATTATGTCATTCTGTACAATCATGTTTGACGTTCTTGGACACAAACATAGGGTTAAAGACGAGAAGACGTTTAGCAAACCCGTTTTTAAATGTTTTTTAAATGATAGGATTAACATTGTGATAGCTTTGGCTTTCAAGTTGTGTCTAATACGTGTTTCTTTTATTGAACTTTCCAGTCCTCCCAAATAGATATGGTTCAATATGCAGAATGTAAAAACATTGATAAATGCAAAGGTTTATCAGTTAATAGATGAAACTTGTGCTTTTTGTGGAATGATGCTTCTGTTGAATTGCTTCCAGAAGCTTTCTCTCATGTCTTTAGCTCTTAAACAATATATAAGTGGATTAATCATGGGGGGGAAAAGGCTATACAGCATGATTATTACTATTCGCATATCTGCACTAAATTGAATGCCAACATTGCTGGCTAAATACACAAAACATCTGGGTAAATAATAGAGCGCGATTATAATCAGCTGAGTACTGCAAGTAGACAGAGATTTTTTGCGACCTTGTACATTTGCAATCTTAAGTACTGTTATAATTATAGAGCAATATGAGAACATTATAAATGCCAGAGGTACCAGTAAGACAAACATTGCAAACACAAAAGCAGGAAAACCATAAGGGGCTCTGTCAGTGCATGCTAGGGTTGTTATACCAATATGATCGCAGTAGCAGTGGTTGATTATGTTTGAGGCACAGTATGGAAGAGGGTATGCCCTAATGGCCATCATTAAATTGCTTGGCTGAGACATAATCCATGCTGTAATACTGAGAATTTGGATAGTGGAGTTTTTAAGAACAAGAGGATACCTGAGAGGATGGCAGATCGCCACATATCTATCGAAAGCCATCAAGAAGAGAATTAAGGAATTCACTGTGCCAAGATAGTGAACAAAGTACATTTGGACAAAGCAAGCAGTGAAGGAAATGGTCCCCGATTGAAACCAATACTTACTGATAATCTTAGGTAAAGTGGTTGTGCTAAAAAGAATGTCGCATGTACTCAGATTTAGAATTATATAATACATTGGTTTATGGAGACTGCGGTTGGTTGCAAATAAGAAAAAAATGGTAACATTGCCTGTCAAAGTTAAGACATAAACTAAGAACAATACTGCTGAAACAAGGCCATGGTACTCTCGATGAAGTCCAGGGAATCCAGTAAGGATAAATTCAGTCACAGTGCTATGATTTCCCTCTGGCATGATGGAGACCAAATTTCCTAAATACAATTAAATGGAAATATGAGGGCAATGAGTCAAAATGTTAGATAAAACAATGAAACATCATCTAAAAAATTCAAACAATAGCAATATAGCAATAATTCTGTATTTTATTTATTATAATTAATTAGTTGTCAACCAGTTTAATGTAATACATACACTTATACAATATATATATATATATATATATATATATATATATATATATATATATATATATATAATACATACATATATATATATGCAATACATACAGAGTGTGTAACTCTTTAGACAACTATATCAATTTCTAGGACTCAACCTTTTTCGCTTACCTTTCTCAAACAGTTTGGAAACATATTCTGCCAATTATTCTGTTAATTTAGCTCTTAAATATACTTCGGGCAGCATGACTTGTGATGAAGGTCCATCCTTTTTTATTCTCTTTGGATCTCTAACTCTCTTTCTCTCTTTCCTTTGTGTTGATTGAGGTTTCTTCCTATTAAAGGAAAAGAAACAAAATGTCGCTCATGGTGGGAACTGTTGGGTCTGTAAATGTATGAGTACGATATACACCTGTGCTTTATAAAACTTGTCATGAGATAACTTCATCAAGCACAATAACACTCATCTGTTACAAAATAAAAATTTACATTAGTGATAAGGGAAACTTCACTCTCATACATTTATTTTTTCTAATTAGGTGTTAATATCCTACTTTCCACCAATAATTAACATTACATTACATTTCACTGACGCTTTTATCCAAAGCGACTTACATGCTATACAGTAGACCGTAGACACAGCAACGGTGAGCAATTAGGGTTATTTGAAGGAACCATTAATTTAATAATGCTAATGCAGTATGAGTCCCACGAGAGTAAACAATTGCACCTGAACAAACCCCCACTGTGTACCTAAATTCATACTGAGGAGGTTTTGTTAATATCCCCAGTGTTTAATGGTGCTCTCTCAGCACACAGCACGTGATTCATCTGAGTGGATTGCCTTACAGTAAGGGTATTCAATAAAAAATCAGCGAGGTCCAGTTAGAGAAAATTACAATAATCATCAACATCACAATAATGTTCAACTTTCGCTATGATTTAGTCCAACATAAAGTATATTGAAGTAGCCTAGCAGTTGTATCATCGTCTGTACATAGTCAACCTCTGACTGTCAAATAAAATAAAGAAATTGATTGATATTCAAACAATATTTATTATTGCAGATTTCCAATTGAACTGAAATTATCAATAATTATCAATAATACATTATAATAATACATCAATGTTATTCTCTCATTTCATATAAAATAAGCATAAAAAAATCAATAAATAACGGACAACTTTAGAAAAATGTGACTTAAAATAAACTACTTTATTTTAGAAAAATGTATTTAACTGAATTGTCCTGAAACTTTTCAGGTGTGAAGTGATGTCAATCAAAAGGGACGTTTACACTCTAGGAGGACCCGGTGTGTCCCACGATGCCTGGTCAGAAAGCCTCAGTCCTTCACCTGGCCAGAGTTCTTTCTGGCTATATGCACCATGGGACACATTGGGTCTTAGAGCGTAAATGTGTGTCCCACGTTGATGATGTGCCACCACCGTGGCCTGCGCCAGTAATGCCTGGCACCTACATATTATTGATTATGAGTATCTAGCTATCACCTGAATTGGTCTACTTACAACTGAGGTGGTGCGTGCTGTCTCAGGACCTCTGAGTTGGTGGGTGACGAGCTTGCTAGCTGGCTAACTAGCAAACAAGTCTCAGCTAGCTAGTTAGAAACCCAAAATCAATAATATGTATGTGGTAGGAAACACTCGTGCCACTGACGTGCATGGCCCCCCATATCCATCATAATAATGTTATTTCTGAATTTGTGTTGTGTCTATTTCCCTTTTCTGTTGAGAAGATAACTGAGACTTGTGTTAGCTTTGAAGCACTGCTGGCCTCTCAATGTAATTTATAAATGTGTTGTAAAACATAGATAGTCCTCTCTTTAGATGGGGTCACACAAAATACTTAACTAATACTTAACTAACGACTAGTAACTACCTGAATTAATCATGAATATCTAAATCGTCACAAATGTGTAAATTGTCATGAATAAATTACATTTAAATGTTTTTGTATTTTCATTTACTAACACTTTATAAATTATCTCATTAATCACTTATATGTCCTTAATAATTGGTTTGTAATATATATCTTTCTTAATTTGCAAATGAGGAATTCATCATTTATAATAATATATATATATATATATATATACACACACAGTCAAGCTTATTAATCAAGCATAAAATATGTATAACTGTTTATGAATTGCATACTAATGAGTTACAAATGAGTGTTCATGTTGGAACAATGCTTTATAAATGAGGAATTAAGTGTTTATTCAAACTTAACTAATGCTAAATAGCGTGTAGTTATTACAAAGTGTTACCAAAACGTCTTGATCAAAAATATTGGTTCTCTTTGCTCTTTTGTAAAACCTACCCTCTATGATTTAGGATCCCTAGCTGTGATGGAGATGATTATTTGCACGTTCTTTTGATCCTGTTTTAACATTTGCGATTCCCTTTTCACCTACTTTAGCAGAACTTTCCTTACATGTGGTCCAAAATGCAATGGCGAAGTCCTATTAAAGATCTTATGTAATGCCAATTTTGATTTATTTACAATAGCTTACCATCAATTTCAGAACTGAGTTCAAGAATTGCTTGCTAACCTGTTAACCATGCGTGGTCATGCTAAAGAGCTACTGCAGCCTGACAGCAACCTGAGGTATGTACTGTAGATATTGCTGCCTTAAAGTCAACAGTACACTCTTTACTGGCATTTCACGGCATTCATATCTTACCTCTCCCAAATCTATGAAACTTAACTTAAGTGTGAACTAATTTGTTAATAAATGATTGCCACTAGAAAAAGAGTAGTTCAACAGAAGATGTATGTTCAGCAGTGTTTGGAATATTCTGGGGAAAACAATATTGCATAAGACTGTTTTGAGATGAAAATTCACTAAGGTACAAAGACACACACACCACACAGAGAGGCCACACCACACATACACACTTACATTACACACACACACACACACTAATTAGCTTCCTCTTGGAACTCATTTGTGTTGCTGTTTCTGAGTCTCATGATAATCTCAAAACAAACATGTCACTCTGCGTCCATATCATAATATTTTGAAGCAATTAAAGTACATGGAGCTGTAGTGTTTACAATTCACACCCTCTCTAGTATGTCAGTATTTTCTTATTAGCAATTACCACAAAGTACAGGGAATATTGAAATGCCATCAGTTTTCTTGAAAAAAAAAAATCTTAACGTGGTGATGAAACAAGAGGAAGTCGGGATCACCAAAGTTATCGCAATTCAAATTGTTTGTAGAAGCAGGTCACTTAATTCTGCAAATGTCACATTTCATCCAACACCTTGGATGGCAATAATGTACATGTACAAGGGTTGAATTGCGCTCTATACACTGCTTTGAGGGACTTTAGCTCATATGGATAAATAGTTGTACTGAAACCGCAAGGTACACAGTTCGATGCCTGGTCTCCCCATAGTTTGCATGTCGAAGTGTCCTTTAGCTAGACACTGAACACTGAAGTTGCTCCCTGGGTGCTTTGTAGCAGCCCACTGCTTCTGCTAAGCATGGGTTAAATGCAGAAGACCTATTTCATGTATGTATGTAAAAATTAAGTAATATGACAAACAAATAAAGTTTAAGTTTAAGGAGTGCCCATCTGTGTAAAGCAGAGCTGACATGCTAGTAGTGATGAGTTTCAAACAATATTTATATTTCTATGTGTAGCTGATGGACTGATAACAACCCCCTCAGTCATTTAACCCTAGAACACTGACATTAAAAATAGTCACACTAACACTAACGTTGGGTGATTTTCACCCGATATAAAGTACCTGATAAAAAATACTTCTCATCAAAATATGTTAAAATTCAACTTTACAAGGAACATTTAAGTCCGCTGCACAAAAATAATATATGTTAATAGTTATTCCTAAAGCCTTAATTATGGTAGTTCAGTTAACTAACTTTTGTAACTAAAGACACTGTTTTTAACTATTTTGAATGTTCTGTAAGCAATTATGTGCAAAATAATAAAATGAGAAGATATGTTTGTGGAATAAACAGTAAAAAAATGATTCAACAAAATGGTTAAAGTATACATGGGTCTTGTGAGTGTTGAGATTGGCCAATGCTGATTTGAGATTCACAGCATTAATCAATATCCCAGTCTGGCGCTAAAGTTGGACAATGTTGATCAAATATCTATCATGGTATATTTAAGTTAGCGATATATTTCAAGATATTTTTTCATTTTTAAATAATGAATGAATACTTTAGTCGATAATAATACATTATACGTATTAGTTGTTTTGTCTAACAAACACATTACGTTAGCCAAATACAAAACATTGTTGAAACACATTAATTACATTTGCAGTTAAAGTAATAAAAGTAATAAAATTAGCACATCTGGAACTTCTCTAAAGTCTAAACTGAATATGATAAAGACAATGACCTCCAAAGAATAGTAGAACAGACACTTGATAAGCAGCATTTATTTGACCAGAGTTATAGTGTATATTTCCTGTGTGTTTCTTGTGAAAAAAAATAAAAGAGGGCACCTTCCCCGGAAGCTGCTCTAGTTTTTTGGCCTACCAACAACCGCATGAAAAATAAATATGTGAGAGATCAACAGATCCAAGATAAAATGTAGGTCAGAATTTAACAATTTTAGGGAATGCTTAATAAAATACCCCTTATTTAAAATGTTACGTCATTATGTACAATCATGTTTGACGTTCTTGGACACAAACATAGGGTTAAAGACGAGAAGACGTTTAGCAAACCCGTTTTTAAATGTTTTTTAAATGATAGGATTAACATTGTGATAGCTTTGGCTTTCAAGTTGTGTCTAATACGTGTTTCTTTTATTGAACTTTCCAGTCCTCCCAAATAGATATGGTTCAATATGCAGAATGTAAAAACATTGATAAATGCAAAGGTTTATCAGTTAATAGATGAAACTTGTGCTTTTTGTGGAATGATGCTTCTGTTGAATTGCTTCCAGAAGCTTTCTCTCATGTCTTTAGCTCTTAAACAATATATAAGTGGATTAATCATGGGGGGGAAAAGGCTATACAGCATGATTATTACTATTCGCATATCTGCACTAAATTGAATGCCAACATTGCTGGCTAAATACACAAAACATCTGGGTAAATAATAGAGCGCGATTATAATCAGCTGAGTACTGCAAGTAGACAGAGATTTTTTGCGACCTTGTACATTTGCAATCTTAAGTACTGTTATAATTATAGAGCAATATGAGAACATTATAAATGCCAGAGGTACCAGTAAGACAAACATTGCAAACACAAAAGCAGGAAAACCATAAGGGGCTCTGTCAGTGCATGCTAGGGTTGTTATACCAATATGATCGCAGTAGCAGTGGTTGATTATGTTTGAGGCACAGTATGGAAGAGGGTATGCCCTAATGGCCATCATTAAATTGCTTGGCTGAGACATAATCCATGCTGTAATACTGAGAATTTGGATAGTGGAGTTTTTAAGAACAAGAGGATACCTGAGAGGATGGCAGATCGCCACATATCTATCGAAAGCCATCAAGAAGAGAATTAAGGAATTCACTGTGCCAAGATAGTGAACAAAGTACATTTGGACAAAGCAAGCAGTGAAGGAAATGGTCCCCGATTGAAACCAATACTTACTGATAATCTTAGGTAAAGTGGTTGTGCTAAAAAGAATGTCGCATGTACTCAGATTTAGAATTATATAATACATTGGTTTATGGAGACTGCGGTTGGTTGCAAATAAGAAAAAAATGGTAACATTGCCTGTCAAAGTTAAGACATAAACTAAGAACAATACTGCTGAAACAAGGCCATGGTACTCTCGATGAAGTCCAGGGAATCCAGTAAGGATAAATTCAGTCACAGTGCTATGATTTCCCTCTGGCATGATGGAGACCAAATTTCCTAAATACAATTAAATGGAAATATGAGGGCAATGAGTCAAAATGTTAGATAAAACAATGAAACATCATCTAAAAAATTCAAACAATAGCAATATAGCAATAATTCTGTATTTTATTTATTATAATTAATTAGTTGTCAACCAGTTTAATGTAATACATACACTTATACAATATATATATATAATACATACATATATATATATATATGCAATACATACAGAGTGTGTAACTCTTTAGACAACTATATCAATTTCTAGGACTCAACCTTTTTCGCTTACCTTTCTCAAACAGTTTGGAAACATATTCTGCCAATTATTCTGTTAATTTAGCTCTTAAATATACTTCGGGCAGCATGACTTGTGATGAAGGTCCATCCTTTTTTATTCTCTGTGGATCTCTAACTCTCTTTCTCTCTTTCCTTTGTGTTGATTGAGGTTTCTTCCTATTAAAAGGAAAAGAAACCAAATGTCGCTCATGGTGGGAACTGTTGGGTCTGTAAATGTATGAGTACGATCTACACCTGTGCTTTATAAAACGTGTCATGAGATAACTTCATCAAGCACAATAACACTCATCTGTTACAAAATAAAAATTTACATTAGTGATAAGGGAAACTACTCTCATACATTTATTTTTTCTAATTAGGTGTTAATATCCTACTTTCCACCAATAATTAACATTACATTACATTTCACTGACACTTTTATCCAACGCGACTTACATGCTATACAGTAGACCGTAGACACAGCAACGGTGAGCAATTAGGGTTATTTGAAGGAACCATTAATTTAATAATGCTAATGCAGTATGAGTCCCACAGGAGTAAGCAAATGCACTTGGACAAACCCCCACTGTGTACCTAAATTCATACTGAGGAGGATTTGTTAATATCCCCAGTGTTTAATGGTGCTCTCTCAGCACACAGCATGTGATGGATGAGTGGATTGCTTTACAGCATTCCGTTACAAGCAAGTGAGAGGCATACCGATCTTAAACATTTTTAAACAATGATTTCATTGTTAGGCAACATTTTTTTTTTTTAAACTGAGCTCTTGTCATGTTTTCAGGTGGTCTAATGAACCCATAATCAATATCAGAACAATTTGATGTCAATATAAAAAAGATTCAGCAAAGTCTGAACTTCATAGTCAAAGCATATAATATGTGAATAAAGTGACACAATTCCACCATAAACATTAAAGTGAAATTGCTGAGAATGCACCCCGAGTTTTGAAAAAATGCGATTAAAAACGTTAGCCAAATGCTACAACACTAAACTCAACGGTTTTGGAACCTTTAGACTCTAAGGGTTCCAAAACCGTGTTCTGCACCGTGTTCTGCACAGGCATGCGTTGGCAACAAAAACCTTGCCTCCAAAACTGGCAGAAGTACTAAAAATTGTAGTTGAATGTGTGAACTACGTGTGAAATAGTGCTATGAAGCACCGCATCTTCAAAGAGCTGTCAGGAAATGGGCTCTGAATTCGAGGTACTTCTGTACCATTCTAACGTTCGGTGGTTATCCCGGGGAAAGGTGTTGAATCGGGTTTTTGCCATGCGTGTGGAATTAGCCCTGTTTTTGCGAGAGCACCAACATTCTGAGTTCATTCTCATCTTGGCGTACATGGCCGATATTTTCGATGCTCTCAATCATCTCAATCGACAGATGCAGGGCGGTGGAGTCAACATCATCGAAGCGGAAGAAAACCTGAATGCGTTTAAAAAAAAGCTACCTTCATGGAAACGACGAACAGAGAATGACAACTTCGCAAACTTTCCACTGCTGGACGACCGTAAGATAAGTAAGTAAGTAAGATCGAAGACGTGTCTGGAATTGGAGACATTTCTGTACCTGGGGAGCTGAAGCAAGCGATTGCCATGCACTTAGATGTGCTCGCAAAGTCCCTCGACGGATACTTCCCCACCACACAGTCATATCCAGCATGGGTGAGACAGCCGTTGACGTTTAGTGTTGCGACAACAGATGTCAACGATGAATGCCTCTACGAAATCATTGAACTTCAGCAGAGCCAGATTCAACAGCAACTCTTCGGAAATCATATTTTATTTTTCCAATTATGAAGAGTTCGGTGAATGCACTGATGAAGCTTGCAGGGTTCAGTACCTCCAATAAGGTTAAGAATCACTGCCTTAGAGCCTACAGAGTTTGCCAAATCCGCTGTCAAACAAAGCCTCACAAAGATACGCACAATAATGTGATGTTTGTCCAGCAAAAAAATACAAATTGACTTAATTATGGCTGAAATATGAATATTCGTTCAATATCTGTAGGTACCGTTCCTGGCACCTACAGATAGCTAAGGGCACCTATGAACCGGATGTTGTTAAACAAGATGAATTCGAGTACGCCTGGAGAAGCTATGGCACTTTCAGTGCCGGCCAAATTGTCGAGCTGTTGTGCGGCTACGGATGATATTATGAACCCGGACACGGGGGCGTTTTATGGTCCGACATTAGAGGGACTTCCACAAGAAGTTTAAAGCTTGGGATAGCCTTCTGTTAATTTTGTACTATAGGCTTGACATAATCTGCAGAGGATCAAATGAAATTTGCCTCCAAATTAATTGCACTTTCATGGAGACCAAATCTAAGAAGTATCGGTACTCTGTATCGGCAAGTACACAAATAAAAATACTCGTACTCGTATCGGTTTGTAAAAAAGTGGTATCGCTGCATCCCTACTGCATACAGTTTGAAAGTAGCTGGAGTCAATATCCTGTGTGATTGGATGACGGGTCTGCCTAATAAGTTTATATTCCCGTGAGCCATAAAACATGTCTGATAAACTCAATTGTTGGCTATAGTGAAGCTGTTTGATTAATATCATAATTATTTTTGACAACTGGTCAAAGTTGGTTATGATTTATAATGTCATGACTGATGTTTTTGCTTTGAGAATTGTCTTTTCCTAAACTTTTCTTTGCATTATTTTATCTTGATATTTTGTTGAATATGCCTTTGCAGAATGCTTCAATCAAAGTAACATAATTTATTATCTGTGGTTTTGACTCAACCAACGGACCAATGCAACCCTGCTTCCTCTTCCTCACTGCTCTTCAAAGCTGAATTACACTTTCTGTGACTTTGCTGACATAATACGAACTACTTGTGTTGACGTCACTTACTATTTCAATATGGTTTCAATCATATTATTTTTCATTTTATTTTTCACTTTTATTTTATATTTTTGTGAAATTGTCCTCAAATAATGACAAAATAAAAGTGGGCAGCACTTTATTGAGTCACTTAATCGTGGTAACGTTATTACTATCCATCATTCATTCGCATTGTCTTGACCAGGTTAGGCGTCATATTAACTCTTGAGGATCGTCATGGTTTATTGATTGGGACCATCCCCGGTCCAACCCTTTTAAATCCTTTGGTGTACTGTCTTAGGATGAAACAAATCAAATGTAAGATCTTTAACTTATTCAAAACAGTTAAGGTATCTCAGTAGATTCTTACAAACTGTGACCATAATATGATGCAAATTGTATAGTAAAATCAAAAGAGTTATTCTAAAATATATTCATACACACATTTCCTAAACTGTTTGCCTGTTAACTATACATGTAAATAAACTGTATGCCATTGTAGGTGTTCACAAAATTATATTGAAATGTTGTACGTGTTTGAAAAGTATTCAAACTAACATTGGCATACCATGTCACACTCAGTCCTCAGCTGCTGATGAAAAGGAAAAAATTAAAAACAACCTCTCTAGTTTGAAGTGGCGGTTGATATCATAGGATGAAATTATTATCCCAGTCTGACCCTGAAATTGGACGATGTTGATATATTTCTTATCATTAATTTGATATGGCCATGCATCCATCCATTATCTGAACCGCTTATCCTGTTTTAGGGTTGCTGGAGCCGATCCCAGCTGTCATTGGGCGAAGGCAGGGTTCACTCTGGACAAGTCGCCAGTCAATCACAGGGCTCACATATAGGCAGACAACCATTCAAACTCACATTCACACCTATGGGCAATTTAGAGTCCAATTAACCTAACATGCATGTCTTTGGACTGTGGGAGGAAGCCGGAGAACCCAGAGAGAACCCACGCTGACACGGGGAGAACATGCAAACTCCACACAGAAGGCCCGCCCAGACCGGGATCTGAACCCCAGCCCCTCTTGCTGTGAGGTGACAGTGCTAGCCACTACGCCACTGTGCAGCCCCAATTTCAATGTTTATTGCCATAAAACATTGAAATTACTCTAAATGCCCTCATACAACTAGTTATACAGTATTAAAGGGAGAAAATAAATATATATTTAATATATAGTTAATATAGATTTGTTTTTATGCTTTGAATCAATTGTAATACTAGAAACTTATTTCAGTAAAAGTTTACTAAAGTGAATTTATGATGCATGATACATATTTATGTACTAACTAATTAAACTACATTTGGAAATACCTACATTTCTAATGTTATAATGCACATTAAAGGTATTCTAGTTAAGTGTCTTTTCACTTAAATGTCAAACAAGTTTTTTTTTGCAATTTAAGTATTTATCAATAAAGTGAAACTTTGAGGCAAACCACAATTGGTTTTTCACAAACTCATTTGTCTGTCACTGTTGCAAAACATATCAGTATATGTTTACTGCATTGTGTAACCAAATCCTTCGAGGTTCATTACCAGAGCTAAGTGCAGAGGGTACGACATCCCTCTAGAGGGCTAAGAGTGACACATCTTTCCTAGCAACACTTCGTCAACATCAAAGTCATTAACCTAATGAGCAAAGTTAAAGAAAGAAACAGTAACAAAGTGTCGTAGCCATGACACAATGTTAGTAACGAAGTTCAGTTGGAGAAGAAATCCTCTGATGGGTGACAAGTAATCAGATGCTGGTTAGAAGCAAAGGTTGTGAATCATAAAACAAGTAAACCATCTTTTAGCATTAGATTTATTAGCAACTGGCTTACATCAGTCACACATCTTATTGTAAAACAAAAAGCAATATATGATAATTAAAAAGCAGCAACAGCATATTAAATGATATATACAAGTATGAAAAAAGTGAACATGTGGAATGTAACTATAATATTGCCAATCAGAGTATTGGTTAAGTCTTTAAATACACTTTCTACATCAACACGTCAAGTTTGACACCGTCAATCAGCTGCCCTGTGCTTAGTGTTGTGCTTTGTGGTACACCTAGTAGATCTAGCTATAGATCATGGATTAACTTTAATTTATCTATTTGATAAATACATTTTGTCAGCATTGATATTTAGTGATATAATATAAAAACATATTTGCCACCACACAAGTAGCAATACTGATTTATATGAGGATGTACTGTAGTCCATGTCGGAAATTAGTACAAAATGTGTTCATAGTGTAGTCGCATTGTATCAACATCAATCATACTTCAAATCATTTTGTTTTATTTGGATTAATTACATATATCTTCAGCCTTGATTGGCTGTTAGTATAGTAATGATCGATTAAGGATTACTTGAGGATTCATTAAATGCAGTTTCAGTGTAGTCACTGCAGTTTAGCTTGTTTAAATCAGGCACATTCATTCATATTTAGCAAGATTCCATTATTTGCTTCTTCTGAATTAATACATATAATATCGTGCCAATCAAACATTAATGGAGACAATATAATGTTATAAGTTATAAATGATCTGTGTAGAGTATTTGTGAGGTCTCTAAATATTAAATTAAGGTGTGCAGAATTGTGTTTGACCACACTGTGGAGACAAAGTATATTTCAGCATGGCTCTGTAAGAATGATTATCAACAGAATGATATGATGATTTAAAACTTTTTAAGATTTATTTATAATCCACAGTATTCTTAATGATTTTATTCATCATATTTCAAGTAATTTTCCCTATTGGCGTGCTACTCTCTTAGGACATTGAAAGATCAAATATTGTGAATACACAACATCAACAAATTCATCCTAATTTCAGTTAACTTAACTAGCTCCAGACTCCATTTAATTTCATCTCTGTTCTGCCCGGTTTGATTGTTTTTGCTATAGTATTATAGTATAGTGCTATAGTACAAAAATAGACAGGAAATCGGGGCGAGAGAGAGAGAGTGTACGACACGTTGTAAAGAGCCGGGGGTCGGAACCCAACCCAGGCTGTTTTGTAAAAGATTCAGCCTTAGTATATTAGGCCCCCACACTAGCAGGTGAGGAGCAGGGTGACCCAGTGTTTCACAATGTATCTTCTATTTGTATAGCCCATTTCTAAACTATACTGAAAGTATTTCTCAACTAAATAAAAAGATAATTTTACATGCAGAACAGGTTTAACGATAATAAAAATGATTTGAATTATTTGCAAGACAACTCCTTCCTCATAAAGTCAGGGCATGGAAAATAGGTACCCCGTCTTTGAGTGATGTTTCATTGCACCTTCTATTGCTTTTATTGTTGCACTTGCTGTTTCAAAACTCTCTATTATCTGGAAGGTTACGTTTGACACTGGAGGATTGTTCACTTTCTCCACTTGCACCATGCTGCCTAAATGAAAAGGTTATCATTGTTGCATATCATTATAATGAACATATAAGTATCTGTTCATTTGCCTTTGTTTTCACATCAAGGATGTTGGCAATGTGGTTGTGTTTTGCTGTATTAGTGAAGGTCACAGTTTAGTTTTGGAGCATCAAAGTTAAAAATGAAAAATGGCTGTTGGTAGATATAAGGAAAACAATAAGGTAGACTTAATCACAGTTCTGAACACTGTAGTTAAGGCTGTATGTGTATAATATACACTCTTAAGAGTAGCAGTCAAGCTGTTCTGTATTATTTAGACTTATTTGATCATTTTAATTTTACAATTTAAAGCAGTCTGCAGGCATTTCTTTAATGGACATAATCATAATCACATGTATTGCCCAATTATGTCTAAAATAGAATACATTTGAACTCATTTTCCAGTTTCTCTACACACAATGACAAAAATAAATGTGTAGGAAGATACACATACACACCCATAGCCAACACAAGGACAATCAGGGTAAACAAATACACATCACTTAAGCGCACAGTCATTATGCTCTTACTAGTTATGAAATAACAATCAAGGTTATTTAGTTAATAGATGATGTAATTGGTAGCTGATCTAATCCTATTTCTTTCTCCTGATTGTGGTTAAGATGAATGGTCAATGTGCTACCAAGTCAAACAGCAATGATTCTGTTGTATGCGGTTTCAGGTTTATCTGGATCCACATATACATACTTTGTTTGAGCTTACAAAAACATGTTTTCAAATGCTTGTTTTTCTTTTGTTTTGTTGCTGGTTTTACTTTACTCTTACGTTATTGTGCAATGTAGAAATAACTGGCTCCTTACTAGCCTTATGTTGTTCAGGGCTGGCCTCCCCTCTGCACTAGCCTCAAAAGACACAAGAGGACAGCATATCACACAAAATGTAACAGATCCATACAGTGATGAATCAATGGAGAGCAGATTCAAAAAGATTTAGTGTGGACTGATGGCGCCCTCTGTTGTTTTTGTATTGTGAATGCACACAATACTATAGTATTGGGTTCAGTGCAACTTTGACAAGGCTTGAATGGAAGAATAAGACATTCCTCCATGTTTTAATCACAATCTGATAACTCTGGGTTTTTAGTTTACATCCTTAATTACTACTACGTATTGTTATTACATTGTGAGTCTGTGTGTGAGTCATCATGACACAAGGTGTCCTAGAGACACCTAACAGGAACTAGCACAGAAGCAGTTATGAGTACCTTGGTGGCCAGGTGTCTGTCGACAGTTTTTTTTTCTCACAGAAATGGCGTCACAATTGTGCAAGATGGTCTATTTTTTTGGTATTTTTCTGTTAAACAAACAATACTATTCTCTTACTTAGGTTGAGAACTGTATTTGAATCACATGTCGTTTAATCTGCACATATTAAACAAGTTGCATGTTAATCAAAATTCAGGTGGTCTTGTTAATTTCATATGCCTCAGTGTCTACCAAACTTTTGTGAGGCAACCTTTTGAGAGGGTAAAACACGTGTATTAATAACTTATAACAACATAATGAACAAACTGAAATGAGCTATTAGCAGTATCTAGTTTGACTGTTTTTTGACAACAATGAATGACAAACACTGGTGAAATAAGTGTATAATACTAATTATGCAACGATGAGTTATGCACTAATAACGTGGCAGCAATTATCTATCATTACCTGTACAATAATTAGTCAAAAGTAAATTACTGTTCAACACAACTGTACTGTAATTTTCATATGCATTATATTTTGTTACAAACTTGAACTGTACATGAACATAAAGCCAAATTTACATGTTTTTTTTGCTGGGAAGAAAATGATTTAGTAGCAAATAATGTATTTATATGGTAGCAAGACAAATAATACAGAGTCAGTGTCAGAACTGAAAGAAGTTTTAGCTTTCTACATCTCAAGATGGAAGAATTCTTTTCCGAAAAAAGTGCACTACTTTTTCTCTAATTTCTTTGGTTCTCAGTCCATAGATGATTGGATTCAATGTTGGCGGGAAAATTAAGGTTGATACCCCCATGAAACTCCTTAAATATGGTGAAATATTCCTTATTCTGTACGAAATGATGGTGAAAAGACCCAGACACTCCAACAGGAGAAAAACGGTCAGATGTGTCGCGCATGTCTGCAGAGCTTTGGCTTTTGTGTCAGATCTTTTAGATCTGAAGCATGCAACAAGGATCTGGAGATATGTGTACATCATCATCCCATTAATTATCACTTGTGAAATAGCGACTGTAAAAAGCCCATAAATGTTATTGATGGTTGTGTTGGCACAGACCAGAGCCAGCAAAGATGGATTATCACAGTAAGGGTTTCTCAATTCAGATCGACAGCGGGGTAAACGCAAAAGCAGAAAAAAAAGCACACCTATTAGAACTAAACAACTCATCCACACAACTGTGATTATTCTCATAATGTTTGCATACGTCATAACAGTGTTATATTTCAAAGGCCAACAAATGGCAATGTATCTATCATAAGCCATAGCACTCAGAATGAACACTGTACCTGATGCATAGATATGAATAAAGAAAGCTTGGGCAACACAAGCTGAGAATTGCATTGTCTTACGGTTCGTCACTATGTCATTGATGATCTGGAGGAAGAATGCTGAGGAGCCTATGAGGTCGTTGATGGGGAGGTTCAGCAGAATTATATACATGGGCTGATGCAGAGATTTGTTCAGTACAATAGTGAGGATTAGAACAAGGTTGCAGAAAAGTATGATCATGTAGCTCAGAGTTGCAAAAAGAAATGTAGGGAACACATTTTCAGAGGAGAGGTTCAGGTGATTTCGCACCAAAACAGATGATGTGTTGTACAGGTTTTCCATCTTGATGCTCTTCCTTCCTAGACAATTGAAACACATTTAAATATTGCATTATTAAGTAACATAGCTATTTATTTCGTACACAAGATTATGAGATAATTAATAAGACAATAAATGTATACAGAGATAATGTTGTAAAAAGTGTGAAAAACCCAGCTGTATTTGAGTTATAATTAGCAAGTTGTAAATTATCAACTTACCAAATTAAAGCCTCAATATGTCCTTGCCACTTCACTTTTAGTCCACATGCATCATATATTATAAATGCTCCTGTACATAAATAACAATTTGTAGTTTTGGTGGGATTTGTCACTTAAAATTCAGGTACAAAATAGACAGAGAAAATACAGAGAAAACAGTACATAAGAAACATGTAGTGGATCATCCCTACATAGCACAGACAACAATGACCAACAGGTAAGATGTTCAGAGGTAGAATCAGCATTATATGAGTGATGTTTGCGGAGCACCAGGCGGCTCTCTGGAGTGTCCTGGTTTACCATAAAGTGTATCTTAAGATTGTTATGGCAATGACTTAACCACTGGCTCACAAGGGGCTTTGGAAGAATATTACATTTATTAGTTACCCTACTACCAGCCACGCATTAACATAAGGTGAGTCAAAATGATTGGGTTGATACAGAGACATTTGTGAAAAATAATTTTGTATTATTAAGAAAACCAATGTAAGTGAATTGAAGATTTTTTTTTTAATGTATTACACAGATCATGTATTTGATCACCTAGTTTTCTATCCAATATGGTAGAGGCATCATCCATACAGTTCTGGTAAACAAGAAAGCTGATCTTGGTTTCCAGTGTGTCCCTTTATGAGGGACCAAGAGGCCTACTGCAGGCAAGGTTTAAAATATACAGTGACATAAACTACTCTTTAGTACATTATAAAAGATCTGCCTCATTGGAGGACAGCAATTTGTCCTATTTTTTTTGGAGTATGGAATACGTATGGGCGACTGTGGCTCAGTGGTTAGCAAGTCGGTCTTTCAATCAGAAGGTCGGTGGTTCGATCCCCGGCTCCGGCAGTCTGTGTCGTTGTGTCCTTGAGCAAGACACTTAACCCTCATTGCTCACCGTTGCTGTGTCTACGGTCTACTGTATATCATGTAAGTCGCTTTGGATAAAAGCGTCAGTGAAATGTAATGTAATGTAAAGTGTATATTCTTGCACATGTATGACAAAGAAACGAGCTATGAGACAGTTTTTCTGAAGCCAGTATTTTGTAATGGCCTTTTTACTTGCTTTTAACATGATCTTTAGGAGGTAGGTATCATCTTTACTTAGACTATTGTTGGAATTGTTACTACATCCCTCAATAAATTCTTAATAGAGGGACAAGATCAGAAAATGTGAACATGATCAACCATGATTTTGCCCCATTCACTCCAACAGCATATTCATTTATTTGGACTTCTGTTTAGGAGTGATAAAAATAGCAAATCAAGTTGTTCCAACAGTCTCACCAGATCTGGGAGTATGTGGAGGCTGCCTGTGTTTCCCAGGCATTCAGGCCCATGTCTTCAGTTATGTCTGTGTTGGTTCACATTATCTGTAGTGTCCTTGTTCAGTGATGTAGTGCTTTTTTTTAAGACCCTTATTGCTTCCTGACTTATACGCATCAATGAATATATGAATAACAATTGGTGGCTCTCTTGGATGAAAAGCTTTTACATTTTTACAAAACGAATCACTGCACTATAAATACCTGTAAAAGAGATGTAATTGTTCCCTGCCATGTCCAAATAATGAGGAGGCTTTTGTTTTTGAAGATGTGCCGTTGTTCTTGTAACAATTAGAGGCAAGTGTACAAAATAATGATATCAATTGTCTTGGTATGTGGCAATAATCACAATGTCACTGCAGAGTTTAACTAATTACATATTATAAATGTGTGGCGCCCCCCAGTGGTATCATCAGAGAATACCCAGTTGTGTAGAGAGTGATGAATGCTGATGACGTAACCAGGGTTATCTCTGCTCGGGCTCTTTTACATTAAGCCTGCACTAGAAACGGGATTTGGGATTTGAAAGAAGTGGGGATTTTGGTGGCAGAGAGATCGAATGAAAGACAGTGTTCTGTTGCATGATGGGACGTGTAGGATGCAGTGTCCCACACTAACAACTAAAAGTCTGACTAGCCTTTTTTCTCTCCCTTTTACATACATCAGATGAAAAGGCATCCTGATTTGGATATCTTCCTGCCCAGTGTGTCACAGCACTCACAGGTCCAGCGAACTTACAATTAGTTATTTATATAACGATCTTCTAGATACGATGTTTCCATCCATCCATCCATCCATTATCTGAACCGCTGAACGATGTTTCCATCTTTCAATATATTTGTATTCATACATTATTGTGATCTGTCCACTCTATCACACATACCAACAATATTTTGATTTTGCCCTAACCTCTCTATAATTGTTTTTTTGTCTCACAGTATCCACATTGTAATCAATATATTAACATTGCAACATCATATTCCTGATTTTATATCAAATGAGAAATGTGTTCTAGAAGTAAACTCTAAACTTGCTATTGTTGCTATTTAATTTCTTCCTTGTTGAGGAAAAGCACATTCAATTCATCTGAGAAACCCTGCTGATTTTCTATATTACTTTTTTTTCACGAAATTACTCTTCTATAATTTGGAGAGTATGAGGATATTCACTGCAGAGACAAAAAAAGGCAGCAGATTTATTTTTTTTAGGATGAATACGAGTAAGGGAGTTAAAGAGTGTTTGTTTTAACAGTCGGTTGTGATTCATTAAAAATAACAGTTGTAGATTTTTAAATATGCTTGTATTTCAAAAAACACATAATAGAGTTATGATAAACACAATTCAATTTGTTAACAAACCTTTATTGCAATGTCAAGAAAACAATGATCAGAATCAGAATGAGATTGTTTTGATTTCCTCATCAGTAGTCCACCTTACAGTCCACATAATACATACAATGTAATCAGTGTTGAGACATGCACACAGTTTACGAACTTGCTACTAAATGAATTTGATGCACAATTTGCACAACCACAGCAGAATATTTATTTTTGCATTTCAATACATTTACACTCCATGTATGTGGTCAGTGCAAGTGCATTTGTACCTGGATTGAGATATGTTTGCTTTTGCTTTTTGTAACTTTGTAACTTTCAATTAAATATACATCTTTCAGCAGTTTTAAAATGATTCAGCCAGTTGTTGTGTCCTTGTGCAAGACACTTAACCCTAATTGCTCACAGTTGCTGTGTCTACGGTCTACTGTATAGCATCTACTGTAAGTCGCTTTGGATAAAAGCGTCAGCTAAATGTAATGTCATTTAGTCTACTGTGTGGAGCTAAGTCATTTTTCTTACCCTTTATTAAAACTATTACTACTGTGTCAACCTTTGGATGAGAAATGACCCACCCAGGCCTGTGAAGTGCTAATAAACACAAATGAACATTCACATGAACATTATATAGACAAATGCACAACATATTTTATGACAAATAATCAACAAACACAGAGATGTGTAACTTCTCCGCAGTGCAGTAATACATGCCATATTGTTGCAAGCATTCAAAGGGGACATAATATATAACGCAAGTGTACGCCGGATCACCCCTTTAATCTTGTCTAATTACAATAGAAAAACGGTTACAACTTGGTTGAACAAATATTTCTTTTTAGAAATATTATTATACTCCGCCTCAGTTCTGCTGTTTTCAGTCCATAAATAATTGGGTCCAAGAAAGGGGGAAAAAATAAGATTGATAAACCAATAACCCTTCTAAAGTACGGGGTTACAATCAGAATGCGATGAGCAATGAGTGTAATGGTAGTATTAATTTGTAAGAGTAAAAAAACAACTAAATGTGTACCACATGTTTGAAAGGCTTTTGTCCGGGCATCAGGGTGATTAGTCATGACACATGTACGCAAAATCTGTACATATGTGTATATTATTATTAACAGCGGTCCGCCCTGAAGAAAGACAATAGAAAACATCCCATAGAAGTTATTTATGCTGGTGTCCTCACAGACCAGTTTTAATAATGATGGATTGTTACAGTACAAATCCACTAGATTTGTCCTGCAAAGTCTGAACCGTGTAAGCAACGCAATCAAAGTGACTATTATGGATACATTTATAAACCAGATTAAAATAATAATTTTGATTACATTTTTTGGACTCATGATGGTATTATACCTCAAAGGACAACATATAGCAATGTATCTGTCATATGCCATGGCACTCAAGATGAGCAGGTTCCCTGTACCATAAAAATGAATCATAAAAGCCTGAATAATACATGCAGAAGGGGAAATCCCTCTGTTCTGAGTCACAATGCTGAAAAGAAGATGGGGGAAAAAAGCAGTGGAGCCCACTATGTCACTAATGGGCAAGTTGAACAGAAGGATAAACATGGGATTGTGTAGCTTTTTACTCACAGCAATGGTTGCCAGTACCAATAAGTTGCAAAAGACAGTAATAAGATAGGTGAGTGTGCCAAATATAAACACAGGATAAATATGTGCAGCAGATAAATCCAATGATGCCAGTGTAAGTAATTCCATATTAGATGCATTTTTAGACATAATTATATCGTCTTTAGTATGCCGGTGCCACCAATATTAAAAAAAGGAAAAGTACTCTCACCTGAAATAAATGTGCATTGCATTGATTTAAATGTACTGCTGGTTTTATACTACAGTATATATATGCTCTCTTATTCTCACCTGCACTGTGCTTTATGCAACAATGACTCTGTCTTTTGTTGCCATTACTTTTAAAACAAAGATGACTCATGGGGTTACAGCAGAATACTTCAGCTGGTGCAATTTGTTGAAAACAAACTGACATCATGAGAGAAATATATTGATCATGCAATATGGTTTCCAACTCATGGTTCCCATTTGCGAAATATTAACAGCAGAAGGAAAGGTTTATACAACGTAGTTATCTCTGCAACTTAATTAATTGTATCACTTTTTTTCATCCCCTGTCCCCTGCTTTATGTCAAATATGCATACATGTAATATATAGTTGGAATTTATATTTGTTGATTTTGAAACAGGATGAGTGAAGTAAATCATTAGGCTCTTTATTAATAATGTATTGTACATTAGCTCTCTTTTAGGTTTGCCATATGCCAAAATGAATAAACCTACATATTTGTATTTTTCCCAAAATCTTTTTCCATACCTTGTAATAACAAAACATAGTGTTTTGAGCTTTGATCACAATAATGCAGACTTTCACAACATGGCATTAAAGATCAACATGAGCCTAAAGTTTCAAAGAACGCAGGAAACAATGACATTTGTATATCTAAGCGGACGAAAATGGATGGATGAATGGATGTAACTACACTGTAAAACCTTTCAGGCCAGTTCAACTTACAAACGAAAGTTCGCCTGCTGCCTTGAAAAAGCGATTTCACTCAACTTAAAAATTTCCTTTGATTCAACTAGGAAATGTAAGTTCATAAGGTTGATGTAACTACAACAAGCTAGTTGTCTCAACATGATGAGTCAAGTTGTCAGAGTTGAGTGAACGTTTAGTCCCTTGTTTAAACTTGATCCACCAAGTTAGAATAACTTGTACAACTTGCCATTTTAAGTTAAGATGACTTACATCACAAATTTGTTTCAACTTGCATATAAATGTTATTTTGACTGATAATTGAAAGTGTGCTTGCTTTATAAAAACGAAATGACCAATAATTCTTGATTCTGTTAAAAATATATAACATTTATTGGAAGAAAATATACACAGACTGAAACATTGGCTACAATTACATCTCAACACACCCAAATATACATGTGTTAAATACATGTTTCCCACATACAAGTGGAGGGACTCTGACAGACACTGACAGTATGTGTGGTTGTACAATGACAAATGAGAGAGATAATTACAACAAGTTCATACGTTTTCAATATAAACATAAGAACATTGTAAACACCCCAAAAAATGGATACACACAACTTAATTGCATACTTTCAAAAAAAGGGAAACATAATTAGAGACAGCTGGAGATAAGGTAGTGTGGCTGTGAAGAGGCAATATGTGGGATACTGAGAACTTTACAAAAATCCATATAATAATTTTTTATAAAAATGTATTATGTTTAATTTCTTAAACACAATTCTAACAGCCCCACAAAAGGTGTTACGTGTCAAAACAACCAATCTACAGTTTAGAAGAGTTTTAGTCTAAAGCTTGACTTTGATATGTGCTCTAATTGTTTTACTGGCTATATTTATAATTATTATTATAATCTGGGGCAACTGTGGTTCAGTGGTAGAACAAGGACGTCATTCAATCAGAGGATCGGTGGTTCGATCCCAGGCTTCGCTAGTCCATGTCGATGTGTCCTTGGGCAAGACTCTTGACCTCTCTTGTGTGACTGTTAGTTAGTGATGGGCAGGTGGTACCTTGCATGGTAGCTCCTCCCATCAGTGTGTGAGTGGGTGTGAATGATGACATGTAGCATTAAAGCTTTGAGTGGTAGGAAGACTTGAAGAGAGATATAAAATATACAGTCCATTTACCATTTATCTGAGCAGTTTGCTTCTGAGCCCATGGAATCTTGCTGAGCACTGGTCCGGTTTAATGTTCATGAAGGAACTCAAAGGTGTCGTTCATATTACGGGGGCACTCCAGGTTAAGGCAGTAGATTGTGGCCATCAACATGGCAAAGCCTGTGGTACGTCTCTGAGCTCGTGTTGGATGATCTTCTCTGCTACTTCGGCCACATCGAAGACTGTCAAAGGACCTGGAGACATATAAAGACATTCACATCTTAACAGACATCTCCAAAATAGTACTAGTTCAATGTTTGGAGAATCCTTATTAAAAATCTCTAAAACAAAAAAAGGTGAAGGAGACTATTGAAAAGACAGTTTGTAATTATACAAAATCTCTGTAAAAAATAGTGTGGCTAGGGGTAATAAAACTAATGAACACAAAACATGTTACCATTGTCACATTACAACCATTGAGTGTAGTAAATGTGTAAATACAGTGTCTTACATCACACATCCGGATATTGTCAGAGGGATCCTTTGAAAGATAGCATGGAAGACCAAGCAGGGCAGCTGTTCTTCGGTTTTGGTTTGCATCCTAGGAAAAACAGATAAGGGTAGATGAATGCAATACCAAAGGTATAATCCTAACTTGAGTCCTAAACACCACCGATGATGTCCATGATGATATTTATAATGCTGGATTATTCTTCTTTGTCAATTAGAGGGGAATTCACAAAACTTACATTTCCACATCAAGTACTGGACATTCTTGATGACATCTGTAAATTAAAAAAAACAAAAGAATTGCATATTTAGTGAAATGAGTTTCAGACAAATAAAACCCCACATATATTGGTATTTATTATAAATATAACGTGCATTTACTTTATGCTTCAATTATCAATCTTTTACATTTCTAAATGCTGTCTGCTGTGTGGGTGCAAACATGCACCACGCGGCGCGCATTAATACAAGTAATTACTGGCATACAAACTAAATATCAACCCATTAATAAATACATTTTGCCCACTGACAAAGAGCAAGCAAAGCATGGGCACTGACTCAGCCTTCAATGTGAATCCCTCAGCCATGACTCTATAGCCTGCTTATTGTTCGTGGATGCTCGTGTTTGGTTAGCTAGCACGCGCGCGCTAGCTAGCTAACCTAACAAGCTAGTTAACCTAACAAGCTAGTTGGCGGGTAATGAAAGACAATTGCGGTCACTTAATAAAATGAACCAATAGCTTCTAGTTCTACATTAATTACGTTTTATCAACTGCAGGACAAATAAAATAGGTCAACCATTTGTCTTAGAAGTTCATGGGAAAAACTATTAAGGGAAATTGTTAAGCTAGCTGAATATTAAAGCCACACAGTTAGCTAGCCTTTCCAGACCATTGAAAAGCACATTACATTTACAGTTACATTACTAACGTTACCCATGCTATTAATTAAGAAAAATACTTAAAGTCATAATTTAAACTCACCTTCATGTGCCGAAGCAAAGCGAGAGGAATCCTCAGCTCTGTTCAGTCCGCTCTACTTGATGCAGGTGGAAAGTAACGGTGAATTGCTCCGCCTCGATTCACTGGAGGTTGTCAGGTTAATAGACTCCCTCCGCCGGTGGAAGTAGTCCTTTCTCGTTTACCACAAAATGCCGATATTTTCATTGGAATTTAAGTATTTGACTTATCTGCAGTGTTTATCCAGTAGATTATGGCTAGGCTTCAACCTGGCCATGGTTTAAAAAAAGACAGTTTCCCTAAAACTCAAACATGACAACATTTGTTCTTTTATCCCCCACTCCCGCCTTTTTCCAGTCTTTTTTTTTTTTACTGACAACTTAAAGAGCCAAGTTGAATTAACTTGAACAAATTTCAAAGAAGTCAACACAACGCATTACTGTAAGTTTAACTATGTTTAACTTGAACAGTTAAGTTCAAAAGCTAAAACTTATCAGAGCTCTTTGAGTTAAAGAGAAGTAGTAAGTGGAAGTAACTAAACAGGGCTGTGATGTTTTACAGTGTACACTTCATCAGACTGTGATTTGTGTGAAATAAAGAAATAATGAGTGGCAGAAATATTCATAGAATATCAGGAAATGTTGGGAACACCATCGGGAGAGCCGTCGGGAGCGTCATTGGGCTCGCCGTCGGGCGCACCGTCGGGAGCGCTGTTGGGAGCACTGTCGACTTTCACTCAGAAGTTTGTGAAATAAAGAGTTGCACATTGTTTAAACACGAGGAGGATAGAACATGCAGAAGACCAAAGCAGTAGAAAAATGTCTGTCTGGGGTTCGAATCGTCGCTGGGTACCTCGTGGTAATGTCCGATGGGAATCAGGAAACGCCGTCGGGAACACCGTCGGGAGTGTTAGAAAATAATGATTTTTAGTGCTCCTAGTGAGAGCTAGAGAGTTTACATTGGAGGGTCAAGACAAATAAATAACTCTGTATGGATTATCAAATATTGAATGGATGACACTGTATGTACTGCACAAATGTATTAATTAGAATTATGAAATGTATTGAGTGATTGTGGAAGGAATCCTGAAAACATCAGGAGCCCACAAACAGTTACACAGCCTGAAGATTGGAGCAGATAGATAAGGAGGACGTGCTCAGGAATGTGAGGGGGTTGATTGAAGTCCTGAGTACTGTTGTTTAAGCGAGAGGGGGTTTGGGTTGACCAACACCAAAAGGACGAGGTCTTGTCCAATCAATGGACTGGAAGAGAGACTAGCCAGAGGAAGGGGGGCTGACCCCAAACCTGGCAAAGCTGAGACATTTTGAGAACATCAGCAGATCTCTGGGTGCCTTCTGCCGGGCAGGTATGTATGGATCTGCTGCCCGGTGGGGGGGGGGGGGGGCACTGGATCTCTGTCTCATGGGATATCTCTCTCTCATGGGATATATTTTGTATATATTGTGTAGTTATTAGTGTGATTCATTTTGAAATGCTGTTCATCATCTTTTTATTAAATCAATTTGTATTATAACTTTCTGCATCTGGGACTTCTCTTCACACAACCGCCCAAAGATTTTTGAACTTAACAGGAGTGCCGTTGGGAACGCCATCTATAACGCCATCTGTAACGGCATCTGTAATGCCGCCTGCAACACCGCCTGGAACGCTGCCTGGAACGCTGCCTGGAACGCCGCCTGGAACGCAGTCTGGAACGCAGTCTGGAACGCCGCCTGGAACGCAGTCTGGAACGCAGTCTGGAACGCCGCCTGGAACGCAGTCTGGAACGGCGTCTGCTTTCACTCACAATGATTTTGAGAGTTAGTGAAATAAATAGTTGCACAGTTACAGTTATGCGCCGTGGTAAACGTTGTGAACAGGAAAGCTGTCGAAAACATTGTTGGAAATGCCGTTGCGAGTGGGGAAACACCGCTAGGAACGTCGCCGGGAACGCTGTCGGGAGTCAGGACTGTCGGGAGTCAGGACTGTCGGGAGCGCTGTCGGGTGTGCTGTCGGGAGCGCAGCCAGGATAGCCATCAGGAACACTGTCGGGAACATCGTCAGGAACGCCGTCAGCTTACACTCACAAGGACTTTGTGACTGTGAAATAAAGAGTTGCACAGTGTTTAAACACAAGGAGGATGGAACGTGCAGAAGACCAAGGCAGTAGAAAAGTGTGCAGCTGGGGTTCGGATAGTCGCTGGGTACGCCGTGGTAATCGGCGATGGGAGTCGGAAAACGCTGCCAGGAACGCCGTCGGGATTGCCGTCGGAGCGCCGTCAGGAAAGCCATCGGGAATGCCGTCACTTTCACTTAAAATGAATTTGAGAGTTTGTGAAATAAAGAGTTGCACATTTACGTGGTAAACGCCGTTGTCAACGGGAAAGCTGTCAGAAATACTGTTGGAAACACCGTTGGAAGAGGGGAAACGCCGCCGGGAACGTTGTCGAGAGTCAGGAAATGCTGTCGAGAACGTCATTGGGAGTCTGGACTGTCGGGAGTGCCGTAGGGAGCGCCGTCGGGGGCGCTGTCGGGAACGTCATCAGGAACACTGTCAGCTTACACTCACAAGGAATTTGTGAGTGTGAAATAAAGAGTTGCACAGTGTTTAAACCAAGGCAGTAGGAAAGTGTCCGTCTGGGGTTCGGATCGTTGCCAGGTACCTGTGTTAAACGTCAATTGGAACGCTGTCAGAGACACTGTTGGAAATGCCGTCTGGAGTCGGGAAAAACCATCGGGAATGCCGTCGGGAACACCGTCTGGAGTCGGGACTGTCGGGAGCGCTGTCGGGAACGTCGTCAGGAGCATCGTCAGCTTTTACTCACAACGAATTTGCGAATTTGTGAAGTAAAGAGTTGCAAAGGAGGATAGAACGTGCAGAAGACCAAAGCAGTAGTAAGGTGTCCGTCTGGGATTCGGATCGTTCGCCAATAGCCAACAGAAGCGTTGGCCAATAGCCAACAGAAGCGTTGTTTATCCAATTGTAAGGAAAACCTTGATGACTGCCTGTTTGAGAAGAACTGTAAAGCTTCCTGGACCTGACCAAATACTAAATGTTTGGTAAGTAGTATGGTTACATGGATGCATCCAAGTTTGCCCCGTAGCTATATAGGGGGGGGGGGGGGGGCATTCACCTCACCGCAGAGAGCTCTTGTGGATGCCCTGGTTGTCTTTTCCCATTACCACGGCATCCTTAATACAGACAACAGTTATATTAATACAAGAGCTGTGCTGCATTACCCTGTTTGACATCTGATTGTAGAAAGTCGTGGCATAGTTAGTGATATTCTGCATTTCATTTATTACTTCAGGAGCTTTATCCTCATTGTCTTTTAGCAAATTAGAGCCCCAGCTGACATGTTGGCTTGAGAAATTACAAGCATATCATGAGACACAAGGTGCAGGGCAAGACATGACAACGTAAATATGTTATTTTTCACAACCACACCATCCTATCTGGACTACATACACTGATTCAAGTACCAATTTTGTGTTTAGGACTTATCGTGTGCTCCCCTGCTCTCGTGTAAAGCAGGAGCTCTGACATTTTCATGCCCCCATCCCGACTTTACCAAAAGAAATAAAGATTGTCTTTGCCTTTGTCATTTAGCTAATGATATATGCATAACAATGCATAAAGAAAACAAGTACATGTCATAACTCCACTGGTGATACTGACTTTCCTGCCATTAAAACTCTAAATGGCACTGACATTACTCTTGCTGAGTCTTACATATACTTATTTTCACAGGCTTACATTTAAAATTTCATTTGGACAAATTGAGAAAAATTATGGAACAACATGGAATATGTTTTAGAATAATTTTTTTTTTTTTTTATTTATTAATGGATCACACAGCAAACTATTTTGAACTCTGGAATAATTACAGTGTGATTAATATATGTAAAATGATTTGCAGACAAATGGAGTGCATGATAATTAAATAAATGTGAACTCTTCTCAAGAGCAAACAATATGCTCTAAATAAATATTTCAGTACTAAAAAGATCTGTCATTATTGTGATTCATTGCCACAGTATTATGAGACAGTTTACCAAAAGAATGATGAATTAAGTATTTCTTGTTAAACTGTGCAGTATGTGACGAATATATTCATTGTACTCTGACAACACAAAGTGCTATACATAGGGTAAATATCCCAATAAAATGTTGTTTTTTTCAAACTTGTAACAACAACAAAAACTTCAGGGAGCATACTTGTGTGATTGCAGAAAGATGCACATATTTTTTAATCAGTTTTAGCATCATCACATGCAATGACAATGTGCTCCAATCCCAACACTCTCAAAGCTTGACGCTGCATCATTGACTGTTCAAAATAGATTCCCCAGCTTTCACTGTATTGAAGGAAAAATATGTTCTCAAAAATATCCAGCGTAAAACGTCCTGCCCTACGGTAGAAAATGTCATTTCCATAGAAGCAGTGTTTCCACAAGAAAGAAAGTGTGCTTAGGTTCAATCACACTGTTTCATGCATAGTTGATATTGTTTTCAGGTAGTTGAGACTACCTGAGATAACAGTGTTAGGGATTTATTTGCTGCTCAATAAGACAAATGTCAGCGCTGTTAGCCCACTTGTGTACACATTTAGTGTGGCACTCTGTTTTTTACGACTGCTAGAAGAGTGTTGCGTATTTCACTTGTATACAGCCCATATACAATTGGATTCAGAAGTGGAGGTACAAGAAATATCAGCATGCCCATTATCTTTTGCAAGTCAGCTGAGACATTTCTGAACCTATGAGATAATATTGTAAAAGTTCCCACAATCTCAAATATGATTAATATGAGCAACTGTGCAACACAAGTATTGACAGCTTTTGCTTTTGCTTCAGACCTCCTTGTCACCACACATGCGATCAGAATCTTAACATAGGAAAAGGCCTGGATTGACACACTTACAGCTTGCATGACAGCTGTGTTAAATAGTCCTATGATATTATTGACCGCTGTGTTTCCGCACGTGAGCTTCAGAAGAGATGGGTTGTCACAGAACACATTCATAATCACATATTTACATCTGGGAAGCCTTGTCTGTAAAGAGAACAATGATACAATCAAGAGAAAGTCAAGACCCCAAACTAGAGCGATAATACAAATGACAACTCTGGGGGTCATGACAGAGCTGTAGCGTAACGGCATGCAGATGGCAGCATAACGATCAAAAGACATTGCTGCAAGAATAAACAGAATTCCGCCACCATACATGTGGAGCAAGAACGCTTGTAAAACACAGAGAGGATAGTAAACCTTGTTTGTCTCAGTCACGATGTCTGAAAGCACCTTTGGTAACATTGCAGTTATGCCTATCAAGTCATTGAGGGGAAGGCTAAACAGGATGAAATACATGGGCTTGTGAAGGTTCCTCTTCAGAATGATCAAACTCAACAAGGTCAGGTTGCAAAAAATGCAAAAGAAATAAATCACAATACCAAATAAAAATATGGGATACTTTCCTCCAGGTGGAATAACAAATGTGTCGAGGGTTAAATCAGAGCTGAACCAAAAAGATTGGTTCTCCATTGTTTACTGTAGATTAATAAGAAATAAATGGAGGAAATGTCATCGTCAGAAATTACATCTAAAGCAGTCACAATGAACTGTTGAGAACTACCCTGCCTATCCTGCTTTATTTCGTTTGTCTCTTTCATTTATTTGTTTCCAGATCCATAACTTGTTCACGTCACTTGTGCCTCTGGGATTGTCGGGCTTTCCAATACTGAAGACAGTACTTCTGTAGAAATATTGATCAGAGGTGTGTCTAAAGAGGTGACCTTTAGTAACGTGAACATTACTGTGATTGTTTTTTTTATGTATATATTGTGTGCCCATATAAATTATATGTACTGTAAATATGTGTCTTTAAATGACTCAACAACAAAGAAGTTATGGTACTACAGCATAAATAAAAGTTATGGATTGATGTGGCCAGTCGTTACTGTTGAGCTGCCCTCAAATTACAAATAAAATGACATAGATTAAAAAAAGACACTCAGCTTCTTTAAATCCAGACTGAAGACCTGTCTGTTTGCTGTTGCCTTTAATGAACCCATATTTTGCATCTCACTACTGCATTTTATTTCTTAAACTACACTGCAACTTTGATTCAATTCTGTATTTTTTGCTTTTTAACTATTTTCTAATGTTTTAATGAATGTTCTTAATTGTTTTTAAATCTTGTTTTATTTCACATTATGTTTTGATGCTTTTGATGGTTTTATGTGAAGCACTTTGAATCACCTTGTTGTTGAAATGTGCTATAAAATAAACTATCCTTACAGTACTGCTAAGGACTGGCATCTGGTCATCTTACTCCAAACCCATCTGAAGCCTGCACAAGATATTTCAATGTGTTTGAACTGTTGGTCTGTGCACAAATGGCAAATAAAAAACCTTGAAAAAAAAACCTTGAACCTTCTTTAGTTTCCATTTCCTTGAACATGTTGTATTGATATCACGCAACAACTTACTAAATAAGCATACTAAATATCAAAATTCAAACTCAACCTTCAGTAATATTACGTAACTGTGAGGCACTACAAATTACATCAGCTCGATGCCTCATTACTTTGTCAAAACACATTTATTAATGAGCCCCATTGAGATATAGTTAAAAAAGGTTATCATTAACTGTCTCACATCGTAATTAATCCCTGGACAATTAGTAATTCCTTGTGGTTTTCTGATGAAGGATGTTGTTTAATAACACCAAAGGGAGGCCGTAACGTGTGAGGCTACATGTGAAATACAACCTGCACACATTTAATTCCTTAACTTTAATCTCTACTTTAGGCATTTTAATATGGACATCTATTTGGGCAGATTAAGTTCACAGTTGGGGTTAAAGTATCAAAACATAGTCTTTGTTTTGTTTTCTTACTATTAAACTGCAATGTTTTATTAACAAATCCATAGTTTGAATAGATATGACAAAGGGCTCAATACATAAAAAAATGCATCATATTTTATATAGCCTTTTTTTATTTGTTTAAATGTCCCAGAAGAAATATACTAATTGAAACAGTGCATTGAAGTGGTCACATCAGGCCTTTGGGAACCTTGTTCCAAACAAGGGCCTTGTTTGTGCACACAAACAAGCTGTTTGGACATTAGGACACTATAAAAAGACTAATCATTCACCCAAGAGAAATGGAAACGATGGACCTTTAAGTTGCATTAATAATTGAGTTGATCCTCTTTTTTGGTTCAGTGATTAGTTCTCTCGCCTTACAGCAAAGTGCACGGTGTTAATCTGCCATCTGCGGCCTATCTTTGTTGCGTTGGCACATTCTTTTGGGGTTCCCACTATGAGGTTAAACTTTAAACCCTAACTTGTCCCGTAGATTTGCTTATACATATTAATCCAGATACATGTTAATCCACAGCCATTTTCCTCTGCAGCCATTACTGAATCCTATGTTTGTAACAGAGTTAGAATGAATTAGATTTGACAAATTAGAAAGCTTTCAATGTTAACTGTGATGTACACTGATTAAAATTGAGATTGAGATTCAATTGTACTGTCATTGTATTTGTCATTGTCAGTACAAGTAGAGAAAGTCTGTCAAACATGACTTTTCATTTTAAACCCAGTTTTGTTGACATGTAACTGCCTAGCATTTTATTGAAGTTGAGTCATCAATTAATATAAGTAATTTAAAAAATACTTTTTGGGTTTGATTGGTGAAGTATTGAAAAAAGAAATACAGGAAAAGAGGTTGATGACCTCTGACCTCTGGGACTTTTGGAAATTTCCCTTGTCCAAGAGTGTGACCCAAATTCCCTACAACCTCCCTCGTGGACACTGAAGCTGAATGAAGCACCCTTCTTTAAATTGTTCAGATCTTTTGAAGTGGGGTGTTGTGTGAGGTACTTATCCATAGTCTGTGTATTGATGACTGCAGGCACGCCCCCTTCTTGGAGAAGCAGACAGGAGTTAACTCACAGGAGCAGAGCAATCAGCAAAATTGTGGACATCAGAAAGATCTCAGCCCCACCAGCCCCTCTCACCCTGTGTGACTCCCCCGTCAAAGCTGTGGAGTCCTTCCGCTTCCTGGGCTCCATCATTACCCAGGACCTCAAGTGGGAGCTAAACATCAGCTCCATCTCCAAGAAGGCGCAGCAGAGGATGTTCTTCCTGAGGCAGCTGAGGAAACTCAACTTGCCAAAGACAATGATGGTGCACTTCTACACTGCCATCATCGAGTCCATCCTCTGCTCCTCCATCACCGTCTGGTACGCTGCAGCCACTGCCAAGGACAAGGCCAGGCTGCAGCGCATCATTCG
This sequence comes from Cottus gobio, assembly GCA_023566465.1. Classification (NCBI taxonomy): domain Eukaryota; kingdom Metazoa; phylum Chordata; class Actinopteri; order Perciformes; family Cottidae; genus Cottus; species Cottus gobio. Next base: position 10,526,007 of record CM042220.1, read on the forward strand.
CTCAGCCGAGAGGGTGATTGGCCGCAATCTGCCGTCCCTTCAGGACTTGTTTGCTTCAAGGACCCTGAAGCGGGCGAGGAAGATTGTAGCTGATCCCTCTCACCCTGGACACAAACTGTTCGTGTCCCTCCCCTCTGGCAGGAGGCTGCGGTCCATCAGGACCAAGACCTCACGCCACAAAAACAGTTTCTTCCCATCTGCAGTCGGGCTCATCAACAGAGCCCGGGTCCCCCACTGACTCTAATGACTCTGTCACCCCCAGACAATTCCCACCGGACACTCCCCTGCACATAGCCTTATACTTAAATACACTTGACACTTAACATTACACTTGCCACTTTCACACAACACTTACACTCATGCACATTCCATGCACTTTATCTTATTTTTGATATTTTGATATGCTACTGTTTCAATGTAAATATTCATTCATCCATTCATCCTCATTTATTGCATTGCGTTAACTGTTAAATGTGTATTGTTAAATGTTAAATGTATGCACCTTCCTGCCAGGACAAATTCCTTGTATGTGTAAACATACATGGCAATAAATGGTTCTGATTCTGATTCTGATTCTGATTCTGAAAATATATTTTAGCTATCTCAAAGAAAGGCCCCACTAAAAATGACAGGAGCACAGATAACGGCATCAGTTCTCCGTCCCAAACATAGACTGTCAAGCTGTTTCAAAGCCTGGGAAACCAGCGCAAATATCCTACAATTATATATATTTTTTAGCCTTTGCTTTAGGTGCCTCAAAGATGTTTTGCCGCCGTCCCCGTCCACAGCAGTACATTGCTCTGCTGCTGTGTCGGTACAAATATCTGTGTCAGAAAAATTAATTTACACTCGATACCGGGTCTTGGTGGTCATGTCAACAGGTCATTTATTCTGTTGCAAGAGAGGAGCAGCTACAGATAGTCAACGTATTATACAACGTATTACTTCACTAATCGTACATCCACAACTGCTCAAAGAATGGATGGAAACCTCCCTCCTTATATCCCATACTAGGTCATCATGACGTCTTCGTAACCTTCCTCCCGCCATAGACAAAACAATGATGCGTTGTCTCTAGTCAGCCGCATACCATCAGTCAGGGACATACAGATATCAAAGATTCCTGGACTCCTAACTATACAGGACCTAAGTCATAATTATGGGAAAGTTCAAGTCACAGGCCATAAAATATATAAGAAATAGAAGAAAGAAAACATTTTTTCCCAACAATCTGCTTCTCCAAATTGAAGGTAATACACTGACTATGGATAAGTACTTCATACAACCCCACTTCAAAAGACCCCAACTGTCCTTTTCAGGTGTCTGGTCTAAATACAACGGCAAGCACAGGACAAACGTCTCTCTCACCAGCGGAAACAGGAACTGATTTCACTTTTTGAAATCCAAGCCTGTGGAGAAAAATATAAATAAATAAAACTCCCAAGCTTCTTTATTGGCATTTTATCTTCTGGTTTTATTTCTGATGTTTATGAGATGCTTGGGCATCAGTCCCTGTAAATATATAGCACTTCAATCAAGACAAGGGTATATTTGCTTCTAAATAGAATGTAACCTTTAAGTTGTTAACATCTGTATGAAAATATTGGATGTCTACCTTAGTTTGAGCAGTTTACAAGTTAGTGTATGAATGGGTTCATGACAAACACAAAGGGATGACACTTGATATGGAAGACCCTCCACACGAAGCAGGTAGGTGAGGGTGTCGGAGCCAATTGGAATTGGGCTTCTGTGTCTAAACAAACTAGATTAAAGCTCAAATTAGAGATTCCCAATCATGATGCGAGCTTAACCTTTGTTATATAAAATGCTGGCGCTCTGGTGGTGAGGACAGTGGATTGACGTCACATGTTACTCACGACGAATATAAAAGAGATGAAGATCTGGCCGCTGAGTTGTGACTCCCACCTCCACAGGCAGGAGGTTTGTAGGTTTTGCTGAGCATTAGTGTGCCGGATAACACTCTGCATCATTGTGGAGTAACATTTAGTGTCGCATGAATGTACATAAAGCGACAAATATATCCTTCATTTTGTGTTCAGAATGTAATTGTTCTGACCATCAGTATTTCTGCAGGAGACTGAAATTAATTGTCAAAGAAGTAAGTATTATCTTTAAACACAGAATATTCAATATTTAATTATTTTATGCTTTTCTTGTATTCTCATTAGTTGTGAAGTTGTAAGAATTGCATTTATTATTCATATTTTACTTTATTTTGCTTTGTCTTATTGAGCTTAAGAATGAACGCAATGTGCAATTAATGATTAAAATGATATCCTACTCAACATGTTTGCTGATACATTTGTTGTTCCACCCATCACTGCAAAAGCTTCTGACAAAGCTCTTTCTGTATTTACACAGATCAAACAGAATGGAAAGCAACATGACAAGTGATATCCTAAAGATCCAAGGCTTCGACATATCCCCAAAGTTCACATACCCGCTGTTTTTCTTACTGCTGTTTGTCTACTTTACCCTGCTTTGCTCTAACATCGGGCTCCTCGTGCTGATCATCACTGAGAAGAGTTTGCACCAGCCCATGTACATTCTTTTCTGTAACCTTTCCGTCAATGATCTCATAGGTAACACAGTCCTCCTGCCTCAGCTGATGGCTCACATCATTTCAACAGAGCGGTTAATCACCTACAACCAGTGTGTGGTTCAAGCTTTTTACAGCCACACATTCGGATCCGCCTCACATATGATTCTCATCATTATGGCAATCGACAGATATGTGGCGATATGCCACCCCTTGAGGTACCACTCCATTATGACTACCAGAGCTGTGGTTGTGCTGTCAGCAACTGCATGGGCAGTGTCATTACTGCTGGTGTCTGTCTTGATAGGTCTCACAGTGAGGCTGTCCCGCTGTAGGTCGGTTATAGAAAATGCTTACTGTGACAACGCGTCACTATTTAAGCTCTCCTGCGAGAATGTATCCATCAACAACATCTATGGCCTCTTTTTCACTGTTTTGCTGTTCAGTTGCTCAATGGGAAGCATAGCTGTGACCTATTTCAGAATAGCTGTCATCTGCTGGATCAAGAAAAACAAAGAGTTGAATAACAAAGCACTTCAAACCTGTACCAGCCACCTTGTTCTTTATCTTATTATGCTATGGTCGGGGTTCTTAACAATTATATTGCATCGTTTTCCAAATTACCCAGATTTAAGGAAAATCGCCTACATTTTGTTTCATGTGGTGCCTGCTAATTTAAATCCAATCATTTATGGGATGCAATCAAGATCATTACGTGATAAGATTTTCCAAATGCTGCAAAGAAAAGTGACCTGATACCTTCTCTTATCTCTTTATACCTTTTTCCTTTGAAACCATTTTTATTTAAGTTGCAAATCTTTCTGCATACTCTTTTATTTGTGTATTATATTCATTGTCTTCTGTTACCAAATTCAATGTGCTTTATGGATACATTTGTGCTATATGCAAGTGTAATTTTTAAACTCTACAATAGACACAATAGACAATGGAATGAGGGTCGACTGACCCTTGTGCTTGAGCCCAGTGACAAGCTCTCTACCAACCTCTTGTGTCTTAATGCTAGAATAGCAGGAAAATCCCTATAATCACAATTTCCTTTGGCCTCAACGATTCCTGAATAAGGATTAGTGTGATAAGATTAGTGTATAGTCATAATAATGGTAATGTTTCATGTAGCTTACACATTTTAAACAGACTTTGACTGAAATCAATTCATATAAAATGAAAATACAGTGTCACTACAATACAACAATACAATACAAAAATAAAACATGACTTGTTGTGCATATACTATTGTGCTTACAATTATTTTAGCCTATACCCAGAACACATAGCCGACACAGTTTGGTCCTTAAACTCACATACTCAACATGTCCCCATTTCCAAAGGTTTTTGAGGTGTTTGAGATAAAGTTTTTAACTTGATTTAACATTTCTCATTAGATGACAAAATCCTAAGTTACATACTGAATACAATCTGAAATACTTTCCTTGTTTTTCCTCTTTTGTAAAGAAGTTGTAGGATGATCTCTTGATGAAAGGTCAATGAATGAAAGTTTTTTTTTTATCAAATCAACACTGATTCACAGCACAGTTTTCTCTGGATTAATGAGTCATGGCCCACTTTGTGACATAAAGACCCAGGATAATACATACATGAAGAGAAGATCAAAAGGTGATGATCCAGGGGATTTAATAGATAATCTGTGTGAGCTGCATTGAGACGCTGTTTTCTCTGTCTCTGGTTTGATGTACAGAAGCCGGCCTGGTTGTATTGCTTGACTTACTGACTCTTCTGTAAGTTGAATTATTCCCTTTCTTTAACTAATGACATTAGTCTATTACAGTATACAACATATGCTAATTGTAACAATTAATACCTCAAGCTAATATGGGATTTGTGTATTTTTTTTTCAAAAATAATGATTGGGTTTTAGAACTGCATCTTTTACACTGCTACTCAGACACAATAGCCATAACAGATAACAAATAAAATAAAATAATATTTGAAACGTGTGCAGCAATGGATTGCATATTTATTTGTCGCTGCTTTGGGTTGCATCATTTAATCTGTTGACTTATTTTTTCAGACACAAGGAAATAGTGTCACAATGACACTAATCCACATTTTATCTATTTAAAATAAAAACACAATTGTCGAAAAAATTTGTTGATTTACTAACTGACTTGCTATTTCTTGGCTGAGCCCAGTAACTTTCACACAGTATTGGGACTAAAGTTGGGGAGTCTAAGTTGTCAACAACAAAACCAATGAACAAAACTTCTATTAAATATCTAATTCTAAGGACATTTAAAAGAAAAATCTCAAACTAAATAAAATACAACACACTCCAAAAAAAATAAAACAAAACGGATCCAGGAGCAAAGAGTTTAAGTTAATCGGACTTATAAAACAGAAAGTTAATCCAGCACTCCAGTACAGTACTGGACTAAAGTGGGTGGTTAGCCTCCAGAATAGACCATGACTAAGACCATAGGAAAAAGTGCAATCTGAATATTGTGACGTCACGAGAGGCTACGCCTCGTTCAGCGGGGTTGCTCAAGCAGTGCCAGGAGACCAGGTTCAAACAAAACAAGGATTTTATTAACGGGCTGGGGAAATTAATGAAAATACAACAAAACTCTGTTCTCTAGGGAGCTTTAAAGGTTCACCGTTCAGGGATGTCTCTTCCCCATCCATTCAGCTCGCTTGACTGACCACGTGGCAGCGAGGGCCGACCCAGCAACAAGTCCTTCCAGCCGTCTCTCCCGTATTCCCATCGGCGAGTATATCCACCGGTAAGTATATTCCAAGGTAAGTATATCCCAGTCCTTGTATATTCCCATGGACGTAGCCGTGCCGCCCTCTTGTCTTCCCAGGAGCCCAGCTGCGTGACTGGGTTTACTCCCACACAAAAACCAACCCCCCTCTCTCCGTGTGTCTCTTCCTTTCAAACCTTCCACTCATCAGCTCCTGATTCGTTTCAGCTGCGTGGGCAGCTTGGCCCTAGAGGGGTGGAGTTCCCGACCCTACCAGCAGATGGAGCCATAGCTGTCTGGGTTTGCAGCCACCTCAGGGGAATGTAACGTCCCTCCAGGACACAGCCTCTCGTGACATCACACATCCCCCTCCTCGGGAGCGACGTCCTCGTCGGGGAAAACGCCGCGAAGACGGCGTCCCGCCGAGAGAGGGCATCCGCATTGCCGTGGTGCTTGCCAGCCCTGTGGACAACAGAAAAGTTAAACGGTTGCAAGCTCAGAAACCATCTGGTCACTCTACTGTTTGTTTCCTTGTTCTTGGCCATCCACTGCAGAGGGGCGTGATCAGATACCACCCTGAACCGTCGGCCCAGGAGATAGAACCGAAGGGACTCCAGGGCCCAGACCACAGCCAGACATTCTTTCTCCACCGTTGAATAGTTCCTCTCTCTTGGAAGCAACTTCCGGCTTAGGTAGAGCATGGGATGTTCTTCACCGTCCTGTGCCTGGGTGAGGACAGCCCCCAGACCCACCTCCGAAGCATCCGCTTGGACAATGAATTCCCTCTTGAAGTCCGGAGCCACCAGGATCGGACTGGAGCAGAGTGCCCGCTTCAGGTTGATGAAAGCCGCCTCCGTGTGGATGGTTCCCCGTGTGCTGGTCATTATAAGTTCCGTAACGGGGTAGTCTCTGGTGTCCCCATGGACACAGGAAACTGGGAGGACTTTCCCCGGGGTCAGACACGTCGGGCCCACCAAATCTTTACGCACCAGGGTGACCCGGCTACCCGAATCTAGTAATGCCTCCACATCATGGTGATTCACCGTCACCGGGCAGGTGGGGGGTCGATCTGGGCCGCCATTGACGACTCCCAAGAACGAGGGAAACCGGGGGGTGGGTGCGGAGCTGGAAGACTCCGCAGTGGGCATAGGTTCATCGGCAGTTTTCCCACACTGCCAGGAGATATGTCCCACCTCCCCACACCGATAACACTGTCGGGTTTCCTCCTCCTGGGGTACTCTTCTCGGACCCCCCTGGTCCCTGGCTCCCCCTGGAGCCGGGATACGTCCAAACGCGGCGGGGTTCGAACCCCTGGTCTCCTTCGGACGGGTTCTTCCCATTTGTGGTGGGGCCGTACTTCTGTGGTCTCTTCGGGACGCATTCAGCATCTCCGCCGTGGCCTGGTACCTTTCCACCGCTTCCACGGTCAGATCAGCCGTGGTCAAGGCCTGCTGGCTGATGAACCGTTTGGCCTCATAAGGCAGGGCGCGTAGGTACCGATCCACCACAATGGCCTCCACCACGGCCGCTGCTGAATTCCTCTGTGGATCCAGCCATTTCCTCGCGATTCTAACCAGCTCATGCATCTGCGCCCGAGGAGGTTGGTCGTGGTGGAAGGTCCAGCTGTGGAAGCGCTGGGCCATCCCAAACTTGGTGAGTCCATATCTGCTGAGGATGTCCGCTTTCAGGGCCTCATAGTCATTAACCTGGTCAGGGCCCAGATCCCGGACCGCATTCAGCGATTCCCCGGTTAGGAAGGGGGCTACCAGTCCAACCCACTGTTGCTTGGGCCAGGCTTCCCTAGCGGCCGTGGCCTCAAAGGCATGCAGGTATGCCTCAATGTCATCGGTAGCCCCCATCTTAGAGATAAAGTCACTTGCCTTTATTGGGCGGGTCTCTCGGACACCCCTCTGTCTCTGCAACTGCAGTTCCTCTGTCTTCAGCAGGTTGGCTTTCCGTTGCTCCTCCAAGAGAGCCACGTTCGCCTGCATCTGGGCTTGCTGGCCCGCAACCAGGGCTTTCAATATGTCCTCCATTTCAGTCGGCGGGGAGCCTACGGCCAACTTGGAAAACTGGGTGCTCAAACCGTCGGTATCCTCCTCTGACATGCACTATTAACGCTTGATGCCCGCATTCTCCACCATCTGTGACGTCACGAGAGGCTACGCCTCGTTCAGCGGGGTTGCTCAAGCAGTGCCAGGAGACCAGGTTCAAACAAAACAAGGATTTTATTAACGGGCTGGGGAAATTAATGAAAATACAACAAAACTCTGTTCTCTAGGGAGCTTTAAAGGTTCACCGTTCAGGGATGTCTCTTCCCCATCCATTCAGCTCGCTTGACTGACCACGTGGCAGCGAGGGCCGACCCAGCAACAAGTCCTTCCAGCCGTCTCTCCCGTATTCCCATCGGCGAGTATATCCACCGGTAAGTATATTCCAAGGTAAGTATATCCCAGTCCTTGTATATTCCCATGGACGTAGCCGTGCCGCCCTCTTGTCTTCCCAGGAGCCCAGCTGCGTGACTGGGTTTACTCCCACACAAAAACCAACCCCCCTCTCTCCGTGTGTCTCTTCCTTTCAAACCTTCCGCTCATCAGCTCCTGATTCGTTTCAGCTGCGTGGGCAGCTTGGCCCTAGAGGGGTGGAGTTCCCGACCCTACCAGCAGATGGAGCCACAGCTGTCTGGGTTTGCAGCCACCTCAGGGGAATGTAACGTCCCTCCAGGACACAGCCTCTCGTGACATCACAATATTATTTAAATTACCGGGTAAAGTAACACTGTCATTGAGAGCAGCTTCTTAGCTTTGCTGTTAGATGGCTTTGCCCATGATAAGAAGGCTCATGAAAAACACCATGATGAAAAAGATCCACATGAAGAAGCGGTCTAAAACTTTAGCTACTTTCTTCCACTCCCCAGTCCTTTTCTGTGTTGCCCTCTGATCTCTGTAACAGTTGGCTATGTACTCAACGTTGCGCAGTAGCTGCCTCTCATTGCTTTGGCTGTTGCAGGAAACCTCTCTGTCTCTTCTCTCTCCATCGCTCACACCTCCCTTTCTGCATCTCCTCTGATCCCCTGCCTCTCCACAGTCCATACTCATGAAAAGGCCATTCTTCCAAGTGCTGTAGTTGTTGGTGGGGTTCTTCCCAATGGAGCCAACAGGCTCATCATCTGATCCATGTCTTCCCTCTCCTCTGCGTTCAAGGGGCCCACAGTCTCTTGTCCTCTCCATTTTGAAGACACTGTCCTCTCTGCCCGATCCCGCCTGACCATTCATGCTGCAGTTGTTGTTCTTTACCGTTGGAGGCTCCTGATTCTCCGGCTGCGGCGACAAGCAGTTCTCACCGACTTCATAGACAAAACACATTCTGGCCATGTACTGCAGAATTACTTTCTTGGCCCACTTGGGAACAGGCTTGGCATCCGGACCACAGTGGTGTATGTTCATGATGAAGATGGTCAGGGCGGTTGAGGCCGTGATCATGGTCATCGTTGCAATGTAATACTTTCCTGCGGAAGCAAAGGAGAGAGGGAAATCAACATAGATTTGCAACTCGCAGTTGTCACACATTGGTTTTGATTTGACTCCATTTTATGGCCCTTACCAATAAGTGGCACATTATCAGAGGGTGGCATGATCTCTGCAACCAACAGCTGAAAGACAGTGAGTGCCAGCATCACAGTGACACCCAAAGACACCTTCTCTCCCGAGTCAGCGGGCAGGTAGAAGCCCAGTGGTGCCAGGAAAGAGATCATCACGCATGGTATGAGCAAGTTGTAGACATAAAAGGACGCTCTCCTATTCAGTTTCAGTGTGTAGGTCACGTCAGGGTAAGGCTCAGCGCAGCAGCCATACTGAATGATGTTCTTCTTGGCCGGCATTCCCAGTACCTCCCACTCCACATTGTCCACCAGGTCAGCGAGGTCAGCGCTATCCAAGGCGTTCAGGATGTCCAGCTGGTTACCGTTGTAGGTCCAGGAGCCGTATGTGAACCTGCACTGCTGAGCATCGAAGGGGAAGAAAGACACGTCCACTTTGCACGAGCTCTTTGTGATAGCAGGGGAATCCCACATAATCTGGCCATCATGCCGGATCACCACATTGGTGTCCATGGAGCCAGTGAAGTGGTCATCAGCACTGAAAAACAAAGAACATGTTCATACCAAGAGCGCTTTTAGATGTCCTGGAGAAGGTGGACAAAGAAACTTGATCAGGATACGAAGGCACAAGTGCACCAACTGAGGGGAGAGTGCACACATTTGGAAGAGTTGCACTCATTCCTCAGAGTTGTCTGCATTTTATATCGTTTCAGTAATGCTAAGTGTTTGTGTTTACATGTATATGGATGTTATTGTGCGTCTAGCTGTTATCAGGTTATTTCTAAGTGCTCCATGGTCGAACATCTACTTACGCAATACTTCCTTCCTCTATCGTCATCAATTGTAAATTTTCAGTAGGTGTTATTTTTTTTCTCAGCATTCTTCTGTATAAAAAGCAGACAGAGGCCTGGACACTCCTATGAATAATGGCGTCAAGGACTGTTCAGCTTGTGCCTTTTATTCTGATCAAAAGAGGCCACACTGGGATAGTCACTGAATGATTAACTCAATACCAGTCAGACCTACTTGTATATAGGACTATATCAGGTCTCCATACATAACTACTAGGTATGCGGATGGTATCGAGTCCATCTTAATCATCTTTATTCCATTTGAGGTGTGCATCAACCCACACTTGCCGTATCCATAAATATGCAGTCAAAATTTGGTATCGCTCATCCTGTAAAACATTAGAAATTATAGAAAATACTTGACAACAGGGTCAGGGAGTTAAAACAGGGATATGATCAGGTATAAACATCGCATTATTGAGTGGGTATCAGCACAGATCAGGTGCACCGTGGTGTTTTACCATGTCAATAATCTGTGACAGTGTGATCTGCAGGGTCACATTCAGTATGGTGTTCGTGTCCTCCACGGGCCTCAGCGCACTCGTGTAGTTGGTGAATAAATCACTCAGGAGCTTCTGAGCATATTTCCCCCGGGCACACCAACAGGCTAAAACAGGGAGAGAAACGATTTACAGTCATATTGCCAAAGAGCATGTTGTGTTTATAAAGTTTTATTTATAATTATTTAGTCAGGTAAAGTATTTTCTGCAAAGGATATTCGGATGTAATGAGTTTTGATCAATCCATTTTCTGGCCAGTGACATTCAGTAAATGCAGCGATGTGGATGTTGTGGAGAATATGTGAATGCATGACAGATGGCGGAGGGGGACAAAGAGGAATGTCATATTGCCTTTCTAAACAGCTCTAGAAAGAGTTCAGATATATCTGCCAGCAGTGACTTTCTCTGGTCCCACTGTGTATATGGAGTTAAGTGTGTGTTGATATGAACGTATTAATAAGGAAATGAGTCATGCTTCTTCTACAGGAAGTGTTACGAGTTACCAGGAACCCTGATATGAGATGAATGGTTTTAAAATGGAAACACTAGTGTTTTCTAACTGGAGCTTGTCTTCCTGTTAACAATGGATTTGGGCCAGCCAGATGTTAACCCTGAAACGCTGTTTCAATAAAGCCTCTGAGCTGGATACAAAGAAGGTCTGTGGGATCATAATGATAGCAAATCCCTGGCAAATTGTGGGCTTGCTTGGAAGAGGAATGTAAATCTGGGAGGAAATAAATGATCCATGAAACGTTATTCTAAAACAATGGCATTGAGCTCTGCGGATCATAGTTGATTTAGACAATATTTTATGCATATGTTTTTAAAATCTTCGTCATCTTGGTGTGCACAGCGTTGGAAGTTAAAACATAAAACTACAATAATCAGTGGACAATTAAAAATGCATAATTTTAGAGCACATGGGTTCAATTGAAATAAATAAAATGAATGGAAACTTACTTGGTAAAATACTGACACACAGAAGCAAGCAACATAAAGTTTGGGTTCTCCATCGTTTCATCTTGCTGAAACAAATTATATCGACCCCAAGAGCATCTGGGCTGCTGTTTGCCAAAAGAGTTTCATTCACTAGAGATCACAAGCAGAGGAACAGCAAATCGGACTGAGAGCGAAAGCAGCTGTTGGTGAAGACGCGACGACTGGACTGACAGGAGAGAGGAACGAGAGGAGAGGAGAGGCGGGGCAGCACCACGTGTTCACCACATGCAATACACACAGACCGCACAGCAAGTCACGTGTCTAGATATAGTTATGAAAAAATAAATAAAACACAAAAATAAAAATGGATCATTCGTTTGCTCTCGTGCGGTACCGCGGAGAGCTCCCCGTCGCCATACAGCCAACAAGCAATATTTGTATGAACAGTGCGGCTAATTATTTATAAGAGACACCTTTTATAGCTCATTCAACATGATGGTCTGTGATGTGGGCATCATTGCTGATATGCTGCTCCGCCCAAACGAAGCTCTCCTCCGCTCGCTTTCTCTTCCGGGTGCTGATGGTCTTCATGCACTGGCTGTGTTTTCCTCACGCTATCTGTCGCACAAGGGCGAGGATGCTGCATCCGCGCGCCTCTGGTCGTCTTTCGGGAGCAATCCAGTGTAATTTATTGGCTGCAAAAAGTGTCACAGGAATGTAAGATTAGCCGCATGATCCACAGCTCTCTTTGAGGCACTGCATGTCATCAGTATATCGTGATAGCATGAATGGTATTGTAATAGCGTAGGTATTGACAACCGAGCGCGTGCAATGTGTGGCGGCAGTTATTGGTAAGCAGCAGACCTAGCGGAGGTAGGTGATTCCGTTTTTCAGAATTTAGATGTTGAGTTAATGCATGCATATATGTATCAGAAATGTCCCCAAATAACTGAGCAATTATATTGGCAACATATACATGAGCACACATGTTTACTAATCTTCATTAATACCTCATAGCCTATTGTATTTGGAGAGAGTTAATCATGTCACATGCTTTACATCCGCCTGGCCTTTGCAAGATGATTTTAAATGAGGCATTGTCTACTGTTTCAGACCAAGATGCTACAAGGCACCAGTATCTTGGGGCATGAGAGGCCCCTGGTCATCAGGCTATCATTCAGCACATTTGTTGCGTGTACTGTGTGCCTACCACTACTTGGACTAATAACCTGCGTCTTTATATCCTCTGTTTTTCATTATGAGGACTCGACTGGTACACATTGCCGGGTAATTTCCTTATTTTGCAAACTGAACTAGCCATGTTTTTCTTGAGATTCTCATGTTGTACTAAATCCTCACTATGTGTTTCCAGGTCCCTAATTACCTGCCATCCATCAGTGCCTCAATAAGCCTGAGCCCTGAGTGCCACATATGGCGGTTCTGTATCGGACTGCACTCGGCTCCGAGGCTCCTGGTGGCATTTACCTACTTCAAATTTTACAAGACATGTTTTACCTCAAGGTTCCCGGAGAGTTCACTCAGTTGCTTCAGCCTGATCTTTTCTGTTTGTGAAAACCTCGGCCTCTTGCTCCTCACATATGTGTCATCAAGTGAAACATACTGTGAGTAATCCATGGTTATTGGAGAGGTTTCATTCAAACCTCTGCTTTCCCTTTGATTTACATTTTAAATTAACATATATTTTAATTTGACTTGCACATGCTTGAATGCATTTTAAGGCTTTGAAATGCTTGTGCTTTTCTATACAGAGTAGAGAAGTCGACTTGAAAATTGCAAACTAAGCCTAATGTCTATTCTAAACTGATCTATTCATCAAAATGAATAACCCACCGGGCAGAGATTGAATTATTAATACAAACATGTATTTATATTTTCACTTGTTTGAAGTACGATATAGCCTTGAGCAACTGATGCATTGACTAAAAGTCTTTTATTTGGAATTCCTTATTACAATGACAACATGTCATTGTAATAAGGAATTACAATGACAATAATATGTACTCTCTTTGTATATTTCTTCTCCTTAGTTGTACATAAGGAAGGCTTTGTGCTCTTCCTCATCAGTTCCCTTATCTACATGCTGATAACCTGCCGTTTATGGAAGACTATTAAGAAGTATTCATTAAGTCCTGAGGTAAAGAATGCCAAATCCCTCACAACAGACTGAAATCTGTCATGCCATTTGCAGCAGCTCAACTCATTTCTGCTTTTAAGTTTTATTTTTTTCATCTTACTTACAGGATGCCAAGTCACACAGTTGGAAAGTGCGCTTCTTACTTCTTAACGTATCTTTCTGTGCCTTCGCCGGATTCTTTTATTGGAAACACAACATGTACTGCGAATCGGGGAGTAAGTTGGCTATTAAGTCAGTTTGATCATCTGATCTTATCTGTAAGAAGATAACAGTGCTTAAAGGAAAAGTACACCAAATGTGTCCATCATGTATCTCTGTTTCTTCTTTTCACAGGTTACACTTTATTTGCCTTGTTTGAGTATCTAGTGGTCTTCTCCAATATGGCCTTCCATCTCACAGCAGTGTGGGACTTTAAGAGCCGGGAGGTCATGGTCATTTCGACCTCTGAAGATAAAGACTTCTGACTAGAAACTCAAGGACTAAGTGCTGAATGTGAAACCACAGAATCGCCTGATGTTAACAGCCTTGATACTGCACAAGGGGAAGAGAGGGGTGAAGGCCTTTTCCACATATTTCCACGATGACGGCTCTTCATTCCCTGAAGGAAGATGCCAGACAAGCAAATGTGCTACTGTATGGTCAATTCAGTGAGCAGTTAGTGCATTGTTTTAGCCTTAGTGTCTCATGCACGGATACCTTCACCTGTACACACAATACTATGTTTTATGTAATGTTAAATTTCAACTTTTGTACAGTGCACAACAACAAGCTGTGGTCTTAGTGTATGTGTGCCAAAGTAAAGTGACAGTCCTTCAACAATTGTGCTTGGTCTACATTTTTTAAATACATTCAACAGTTGAAATCATGCAGCAGTTCTCAAATGTGAATTATCTGTAGTACATGTGACCTCAATGCCTTGTTGTTTATCTACAGCAGGTATTATAACCACACATGGCTTCCCTAACTTTGACCCAAAAGTTCATGCTGCTGGATCAAAACCCATTGGCCCGGTGGCCATGTACAAAGTCAAATCTTTAATGTTTTTTTTAATAGTTTGAACAGCTCTTGCTGCAACTTGGTGAATGTATTAGACACATTATTGAGCTTTATGTTACTTTATGCACCACTTTGCAAATTGTCCATCATTATAGGATGTAAGGTAAGTCTACTTTAAATTATGATGTTTAGATATGAGGGTATAATATCCTTTAACAAAATACTTACCCTGAAGCTTCTTGTCATCCTCCTAACAAACCCGACCCTGATGATGCAAGTATTGGCCACTAGTAGCAAGATGTTTCATTTTTGCCACAAGACTTTGAATCATATCAATTTATAACAAACTCATAAAACTAAATGTGGTTGTTTCACTTCCTAGTGTAAATTAAGATCAGTTAATTAATTAAAAAGTCCTCCAACATACAGAGACTACATATGTATATCAAGTTACACATTCATATGTCAAGTATTGGTCAACATAGTTCCAATATTAAAAATAATAGTTTCCTGCATCAATATGTATCACAATATGCATGTATTCAATATCATCCATCCATCCATCCATCCATCCATTTTCCACCGCTTATCCGGGGTCGGGTCGCGGAGGCAGCAGGTCCAGCAGGCTGACCCAGACTTCTCTCTCACCCGCAACATCTACCAGCTCATTCTGGGGGATCCCGAGGCGTTCCCAGGCCAGCTGGGAGATATAATCCCTCCAGCGTGTCCTGGGTCTTCCCCAGGGCCTCCTACCAGTTGGACGTGCCTGGAAAACCTCTAAAGGGAGGCGTCCTGGAGGCATCCTAATTAGATGCCCGAACCACCTCAGCTGACTCCTTTCGACACGAAGGAGTAGCGGCTCGACTTCAAGCTCCCTCCTGATGTCCGAGCTCCTTACCCTATCTCTAAGGCTGAGCCCGGCCACTCTACGGAGGAAACTCATTTCGGCCGCTTGTATCCGCGACCTCGTTCTTTCGGACACGATCCAAAGCTCGTGACCATAGGTGAGGGTTGGGACGTAGACCGACCAGTAAATTGAGAGCTTCGCCTTCCGGCTCAGCTCCTTCTTCACCAAGACGGCCCGGTGCAACGCCTGTTTTACTGCTGCAGCCGCACCGATACGCCTGTCGATCTCCCGCTCCATTTTACCCTCACTCGTGAACAAGACCCAGAGATACTTGAACTCCTTCGCTTGTGGTAGGCACTCTGTCCCCACCCGGAGGGAGCAATCCACCGGTTTCCAGCAGAGCACCATGGCCTCAGATTTCGTGGTGCTGACTCTCATCCCCGCCGCTTCACACTCGGCCGCAAAACGCCCCAGTGAATGCTGGAGGTCATGGTCCGAGGAGGCAAACAGGACCACATCATCTGCAAACAGCAGAGAGGCTATACCGAGATCCCCGAACCTGACATTCTCCGCCCCACGGCTGCGCCTAGATATCCTGTCCATGAAAGTCACGAACAGGACCGGTGATAAAGGGCAGCCCTGGCGGAGGCCAACACCCACAGGGAACGTGTCAATATCAATCAATATTCAATATCAAGCAATCACAATTTGTTTAACATTGGAACAATGAAGTGCATTGCCTTACAATCAATTTAATTACTTTACATAAGACAAAACTCAAATAAACAAAAATAAAAACCCTCAATAACTAATGTGTTAATCTTTCATTATAATGTGTCCCAGTGTAGTACCTTAAACAATCCGCTAGATGGCACACTTCAGCAATTTGTTTAAATTAATTCGACGTGCTATCCAGTACACACTCCGGGCGTTAGGGGGCGAACGTGGCTGTTAATAACCAGGGACTCTGATGTGTAGAGGAAGATAAGTGTCAACCACATTCTGCGGTGTTTTCTGTCTAGTCTCGGTCGGGAGAAAGACCGAGACCTTTCTTACAGGAGGTGGAGTCCGCCGTGCTTCAACTCCCGAGTGACCAGGCATCTGCTGCAATGTTAACGCAGAGCTGAAGCTACAGACCTGCTGGCTCTGATACATGACAGGTAACTTTGTGTTTTTTTGTTATTAAGTAGTAACATTATCATCCTGCCTCGCTGGCGTTACGGTTGTTCTCCATTAACGTCCCTCGTTTGACTTGCGTGTGTCTTGTTGAATGCATCTGAACCAGGCCAATAGCGGCACGCGCAGATGTTAAATGCCAACGGTGACGTTGGTCTGTAGAAAACGCCGACACCGACCGAAACTGAAGAAGGAAACAACAAAATCAGATGCACGAGTGTGAGGGCTCTGTAATGTTACTTCCCCTTTGGTTGGCTATTTCACTTCATTTCCTCGTTAGCTGAGACGTTTAGCTAGCTAGCGCTCGTCTGACGTCCCGTCATCAGAGCAGCTGTTACGATCTCCACTCGCGTTGTTTTCCTCCCTGACGTGACATGTGTTTGCAAACATGTCTCCCGGAGCCTCGACACGCAGCTAAACCGACAACATAGTGGGGTTGCCATCGCGAAAAGCCTGGTGTTAGCAAGCTAGCGACCCTGTGCACTCATTCATTCAGGAAGAAGAGACAGATCGCTGAAGTGATAGCATGTGTCGCGGGACCTTCGTGTAACTCGCCGTATTTCTCGCTGTGCTCTAAGCCGATTAATGCCGTTTCCGCTCCACGTTAACGTGTCATGTGCTCCCCGAGCGTCGTTTAATCGATTGACCTCGACAGAAACACTTGCACATTAGGTTCACTGGAACTATCAGAAGTGTCAAGGGACTCTGCTTCTTCTCTCCAGCACGCACCCGTCATCATGGAGTTCAACACATGTGTGGCCCTGTGGATATTTTGCTTGTGTCTCGTTGGAGAAAGTTGGACCGACAAACCAAGTTCACCCACACAGGACAGTCAGAGTGTGGAGAACGGGCTGTCAGGTGAGTAAACAATGATTGATTGAGTGTATTGTAGCTTTTATTATTTATTATGAATCGTTATTTGTATCCACCTGTTAAGCTAAGATGCCATGTAATCTAAATTGGCAGTTGCAGTATTACTGTTCGTGCCACATCTTTTGTGATTGCGCAGACCCGATGTAGCCATGCTGAGAATAGTCCAGCTGGCATTCTCCATTAAGTCCTGTCCTCCAACTCAGATCAAGCCACATTGTCAAACAGGAGGTAATTGCTCGAATGGTTAGTGGAGCACATGTCTCTGAGGTAATACTAATCAAGATGCTAAATGACTGCCTTTAAATCAAACATTAGAACCAATGCATTGCTAATATCTCCCAACAATTAGCTGTACAATATTTACAACATAAATTGTAGTCATTTTATTACACTTTAATTTCTATAAAACGTTGGCCTTGAACAAGTGTATGCATTCATTCAATTATGCATTGCACAGTACTACAGAGGACTCTATAATACTATTAATATTATTATTATTGGATTTGCCCTTTTGTGTCTCACTGAAATACTTAACTACGGAACTTAATGTGTCCTGTTAAAAGCATACTCACAATAGCATAGTCCTGCAGTGGCTTACTGCATTACATTATTTAGTACAGATGTATTTCCTTTCACGTAAATTTAACAAGCAAAAACAACAACAAAAAACGAATCTTGTAAAATGAGTTCCTGTCTCACTGAACTTAATAATGGTTGCAATGAGCACATCTTGATGTAAAATATGTAACCAAAGGGATAGGTCTGAGCAAGTTATGACATGACTATGAGTGTGCTAGTGTAAGAATGCATACCTATTTTTCAAAAGGCATAATTGTTCCTTAGATTTACATTTTGAAGTATTGTGGGAAAATGGAAACTGTTGAGACATTGTCTTCATTGCTTATACACATTCAGTGTTTGAAACACATTTTTATTATCGTGTCACATGTCCCAAGAGGACAGTGTGGGAACTTTTTTACTATTGACTTGATTTTTAAGGCTTGACAGTAATTCTGAACGAAGACAGTTGTATAGGAACTGCTGCAGTTATGAAGTGGCGAAGTTATGGAGTTTGCTTTTGACACACAGAATGACTTGCGTAACTTGAGCTCCTATAAAAGGCAGGTTGACTGGTATGTAAACATCTAATCTTGTGTCTCAGGAGGTTTTCAAGCCAAATGAGAAAGGGGGCCAGGTTGTGTGCATGGAAGTGTCTCAGGTGGTAGGCTTTTACCAGGGACACTGTCACTCTTTGTTTAACATGGTGAGTGTTAATGAGTGAGAGGAACGGCCTTTTTGGTATGTGAACTTGCTAGTTCCCTGAGGCTGAATGATTGCATGCTTTGGCTCGCAAATGTACTTTTCACAACAAAGAAGTTGTGCATCAAGCCTTCCTAGTTCTTGTAGAGAAACGTAAGGCACACTTTGACTCGAAAAACGTTGTTGTACACATACAAGGACACAGTGATGTTGCAGAGATTAATCTGTGGCATAGTTTACTTTCTGTTTTGTCTCTCAAACTGCTGAGTCAATCTTTCCTAGCATATGGTTTTCGTAATAAATAAAACATGGATTTATATGATAAGTTGATAAGTGGGAGGGGGCATGAAGCTAAATGTTAGCTCAATGCATGCCATTGATATTACACTATTGTGTGGGTGACATTTCTGTTGGTAAAAACCAAGCTTAGGAAGTGCGAGCAACTTCTTCATGTTGGTGAGAAAGGCCAGCCCCCTCACCGCCACCTTCAGTTGTTGTGGTTATGAGTCCTGGAAATACTCAAAAAAGCATAATGCGTTAGGAAAATGCCTCTCTGAGATGGGAAATCACAAATGAACTGGAGTGTTGCATAAGACTACACTTCTGAAGGTTTCATGGGAAGGATGCTGGTAAATTCACTCTAACTTCATCAACCATGCTGCTTTAAAGGTTTCATCTTAGGGGGAGTGGCGGTATTATCTGTTATCTATGTCAGAGGATCTCTAATTCCTCAGGAAGGAGAGGGAGCACGGAGGGCGGACAGGCTTCACAAGAGAACTGACAAATTGCTGTTTATCATGGAGACATACATACATTTCTGATTTATCTACATTGGATTGTGGAGCCCTACACACTGAAACGGAGGCCCTACTGTCGAAATGTTGAATACATTTGATTGTATACAACATTTTAACTAACAAACTACTTTTTTTCCATTATTAAACAAAACTGTGAAATCCCCCCCCAAAAAACTGAAAGCCTGTTGTTGTTGTTATTATTATTATTATTATTATTATTATTAAAAGCCAATTTGTGATTTTGCTTGCTTATGGTCTACTCTACATACTAGGTCTGACAGTCATGGTATCAGGCGTCTTGGTAACATCCCCACATTGAGTGAAAGGCTTTACATAAAGAAGGCTTTGTCTTCAGCCAAGGAATTTTGCAGTTCAGTTATTAGTGAGTGAGTGTGTGTGTGTGTGTGTGTGTGAGGGCAATCCAACCTAGGACTTTGCATTCTGACTTTTCTGCAAAAAGCAGAGTAGGTCAAAAGTCACAGGATTAGTTGAGATATTGAATTACTTTTAATGTTTCAAATTGTATTATTTTTTTTGTATGTCTGTGTCACTACAGGCCTGGTTGTTTCTATTTTGTATTGAAAAATAGTGTTATTAGATATTCCTGATTAAAATTGCACATTGATGCTTTTATCTAAAAACCTTAGCCTACTCTAGTTTTCGGTAGTATCATATAACAGTAAAGGATCATGACTAGGATCTCCAACAAATGTCTCTTGAACAGTATTAATTCACGGTGGAGACATATTGCAATACAAATAAATAGTTGTTTAATCCTCTTGAAGAGTGAATGAAGACATGTAATTGCTGCACTTTCTTTAGTCTTCTCTGTTGTTGATTTAGTAGTAGGAGTAACACCCGTGAGTTTCAAAAGGGCCTGTAACTCCATCTTGATTGACTCTGTTTCTCCACCAGATTTCTGTCGCATTGATGCGCATCTATGCAAGGATGAGAATGGCGTTCTCAGCTACGAGTCCATCCGTAGTATCCACAAGCAGATGGATGATGACGCGAACGGCAATGTAGACGTGGCGGAGACGGACGGCGTAAGTACCACCCTAAAAAGCTATCCCCAGGAGCTGATGCTCCGCTGATATTCTGATTTGCACAGACACGGAAAGGTTTACATGTATCATTATCGTAATCTGCAGTCATCAGACCCGTCAAGGGATTTGCTGCTAAGATGGTTAATCATAGCCCTGTAATGCCCTGAGCCAAGTACCTGGAGGATTTTCCCTTTTTACTGAACTTTGTCAATAATTAACTGAATTCACATTACGTGTGGTTGTAACTGGCATGTATGTTGTAGAGACAAACGTTGCCACATCTGTACAAATGCAACAAACAAACACTGAAGTATTTGTGTTCCTTTAATCAAAATTTGTAGTTTGTATTTCTGAAATGCATGACAAATTGTCGTCATAGCTGCTTTTCTTTTCAATACAGGGAAGTGTAATGAAAGGGACATATAAACTCTTCCAGCTGTATAATGCTCACCGGAAATCAGATCTGTTGCCAGTCAGACATCACTGGTGCCTGTCCTCCATTTAGTGCGGTTACATCCTGAGCTCTAGTCTAAACTATCCTTTCTCTTTGATTCTGTCTGTTGCATGTGGTTGAGGCCAGACCAAAGTGGTCTCTGCTTAAGAAGAGGCACTTGGTATGCAAATACCCCAAAAATCAAGTGCGGTACAGTGAGAATGCGTAATGGCTTTGAGCCGAGAACATGACTAGGAGCTCTTCAAGACAGTAGTTGGACTTCTTGTTATCATACAGGGAGTAAATGATGAGGATAGCTGATTTCTTCTTCATCGTCAGGTCAAAGTCTGCATCTGACTATTGAGAAAAAGCTTTGGGTCTTGGCCTCATTATACAGGTCCTTCTAATATCTTTTCAGTAGTGTGATATTTCACCTGCAGCACAGACCATTTCTCTGCCCTGTAGTGAAATCAAGACTGAAAGGCATCCTGACTTATCACGGTCTTCCACTCAAGTTGCGTAAGTTGGCTTTTGTGGGAGTGCAAGATGCTATGAGTCAGCCTACAACATAGTGGGCAACCAGGTGTGTGTGGACCCATTGACCGATGGATGACCACTACGAAGAGGGAGGAAATTCAGCGTGCCACACATTTTGGTGTTGGTTTTATGTGTGTATAGTAGCTATATATGTTTATAGTAAATGTTTGACATATACTTAAAATAAAAGCTCAGCATTTTGGGAAAGGCTTTTAGCCGCCACCCGGAGTCTATGCTGGTTGCCTGGCAACCAGCATAATAAGATACGTTATTAGGGAACAATGACGACGTGTTTTTACATCCCAAGCTTTGGAAAAGCTAGGCAAGGAAGTAAATGACAGAAAATGTTGCACTATTACACAACCATGAAAGCCAATTCAATTGACTATCGCTCCAGAAATCTGCCATCATCCTCAGTTATTTTAGCCACTGCCTAAAATTGTAAAGCTTACTTATATATTTGCCTCTCGGAACATTTGTGATAAACACTCAAGGTAATTTACCTACGTAACCCACAAGGTCTGGTCCAAAAAAATTGCGACAGAAGTTTCTGTGTGCTGTTAAGTACATGGGCGATCATTCCTGAATTATGGAAAAGGAAACCCAAAACAATTGGTACATTCTAAACCTTTATTGCAGCTTTGGTCAAACTAAGCTCAAAATACGATAACAAAAGTTCTGTAAGCTGAGGTTGTGTCAGTAATGAGCCAGAATTGTTCCAACACAAGACCGTTTGTAAGATGTGAGGCCCGTTAGGTGTTATATCTCAGGGTGCAACAGATCCCAAAACTCACCGTTCAGATTGTTCCACATTTTTGAGGTTTACTTTAATTCCTGTTAATTGGATTATTTGTAACTCCAACAAACCTCCTTGTCATTCTGCAGTTTCTGAGAGAAGATCTAAACTACCATGACCCCAAGGCCAAGCATAACACCTTCCACGGGGATGACCAGTTCATCAGTGTGGAGGACTTGTGGAACGCATGGACGGGCTCTGAAGGTACAGCTTTGAGGCTTTGGCTGTGGGTCTAAACAGCAGTGATAGCCAGTACATTGTAGTTTATGTATTTCATGTTGCCCTGCTTGACCTTCTCACTCGGCCAACAAAAAAGAGCAAGGCCGTTGGATTAGATGACATGTCAAGCAAAGTGCAGTCTACTTATCAGCTCCAGCCAGTGGCAGAGTGGGACACCATTGACTCTGTCAGCACAAAATTCACACACACGCTCGCCTCCTTCCGCCTATCTGTCCAGCTGGGTTATCGTGTACTCTACGAGAGCACCCGTGTCGGTTCACACCCTTTCTGGCTGCCTTTCTCCCCCTTTTTTG
This sequence comes from Cottus gobio, assembly GCA_023566465.1. NCBI lineage: Eukaryota > Metazoa > Chordata > Actinopteri > Perciformes > Cottidae > Cottus > Cottus gobio. The sequence continues at coordinate 10,548,624 of CM042220.1, forward strand.
CTCTTAGGACTGACTTATCCTGCATTGCAGATCCCAATAAGGCTCTGGCGGTTTGGAGGCAGGAAACTGGGGTTTTGTTCCAGAGAACAACACATTAACACAGTCAGCCCACAGTGTTGATGCTCTGCCAGGAGCTGGGGAGTGTATTTCCCCAGTTATTACTCTGGGCAAGCCAATGCATGTTATGCAATAGAATATCTCATAGATCATTCAGGATTCGACGGCACATGGTCATATAATATATGTCATGTGTCAAGCTGCATAAACTGTGCAGTCCAAGAGTGTTACGATTGTGACGCACTTTTGTTTTGGCTCTGTACATTGCGTTTAAAATCAAACAATATAAGGCGAGTACTGACTCTGGGCTTTGAATTGAAGGTGTTTATGTTCATTTCAGATGAACGGTGTAGGTAGAAAGGGGACATTAAGGAACAGACCCTGGGTCATCATATTTAATATTTATATTACGATTTCTTTGCGGATTGCTTGGAGTCTTCAATCCATAGACGTTGCTTTGCCTGGCCTGTACTGCAGCCATCATTAGTTCTGGCTTTTTTCGCTTTCAGTCTGTTAAGCAATTGAAAAACATGATCTGTGGGACTTGGTTCACCTTGCCGTCTTACTTTCTGCTTGGCCCCAAGAAAAACCTTTTTAATTGCCTTTTGCGATTGTTTGGGATCACTGTTCTAAAATTAGTGACTAAAAGGCTATAGGTCCACAAGTACATTGTTTGCTCAATATAGATGTGGACACCCTCAAACATCATAAAAGTCAGCTGTCAGTCAGGGGGACATAATGTAGCCTCATCAGTACTGCATGAGACTCAATGACCACTGTTTATTTGTTTTCCCCTCAGTGTATAATTGGACAGTGGATGAGATGGTGGAATGGCTCATCACCTACGTGGAACTGCCACAATATGTGGAGGCCTTTCGCAAGATGAATTTTAATGGAAGTGTCATGCCAAGGTAAGTCGCCAAATGGAAAAAAAAAAAAATGTTGTACTCAGAAAGGAAAATTAAATACTTCATCGAAAGGGAAAAGATGCAAGCTACACAATGTATTCCTGACGATCGTGAGACACAATGTGGGAATGATACATCATTGACTTGATGCAACTTCTTGAATGCCCGCTACTCAAACCCACTTTCACTCATTTCTTTACAAGTCATTACATTCTCTATTCAAATCAGTCAGTTTTCTTACATGTATGGTAATTCCCCTAACTCGTATCTCTTCTGCCCATTAGATTATTTGTTACGGGGTCACATTACACATGGCTCAACCCTTTGCTCTTCCTTCCGTGTGTTTTTAAACGACCGTGGTCTGTTTTCTCTCAGGCTGGCCGTGAAGAACACCACGCTGACTCTCTCTCTTCTGAAGATTCTGGATCGCAGCCATGTGCAAAAGTTGCAGCTCAAATCTTTGGACACTGTGCTGTTTGGAGCGCCCCTGAGTATGTGACACTTTGCTTTATTTCCTGTTTTAGTTTTGATTCATACACTTAATAATACAACATTTTATTTCAGTCTTGATAAGTTTGATAAGCAGGGTATCTGAAAATCTTGTCAACTAATTCAGTAAAATCTGGTGGAAAGGCTGGAAACACACACACACACAGAAACCCAAAACACTCTGTTTATCAAGAATGCAAAATCCACCAAATTAGTTTTGATACAGTTATGTGCAACCAATATATTATGTTGATGTATTTCAAAAACATTGCCTTATCTGTACAATATCTTAGACCCTATTATCTAGCATACCACTGTTCATCAGAGACATAAAACACCTTCCAAATGAGTAACTCAACACGTCATTTAACTCCCTCACAGGAAAAAGAGAATTGGTTTCACTGTGAAGCATCCGTAGGAAGTTTCACCGTTTGTATTAACGCCCTACTACCGTTACAACATCCTGACCCTGTTGTCTGCTTCTCGTTTTTCAGCAGCACTTTGTCCCCATGCTGCGATCTGGTTTTGTTTGTGCCATTTCTTTATTTAGTCACTTACTTATCTACTCACTGATTTACTCATTTGATCACCTTAGTGTGGCCACCCTTCACAATGTGAGGGTAAATCCTGTTGCAACAGGTATCGGTTTCAGGTATTGCGTAATGGAGGGTGGGCCCACGCTGCCCTGTATTCCAGACACTCCTCTCTGCGTAGGGAGACTAACACACAGCGTATTCTTTCTGCTTAACCTCTATAACTACAGATTGTTGTCAGTCAGGTTTTTGTCTCTCATTTTTTCTCCTCAGGGGTTTGAAACATCACAATGGATGGTATGTGCCTCAGCTGTACCACCTCTTGGCAGGCTGTGCTGACATTGTGATGAAACGTTCCCAGAATAGCCATTTTTAGTTTTCAATTTTTTTGTTTAAAGCTTAGTTACAGCTGCATGCTAATATTGTGCATTACAGAGCTAGAACATCTGGGAATTATAGACTAGATGTTGTGAAAATGTGAATCTATAGAGATGCGTAGAGACTTTCCCAGCCTCGAGGTTTGATCCTTTGTCACTGGAGAACAACTAAGCTGAATAAAAAGTAACAGTGTTGATTGGTAGGATGAGTGCTGATGAGGGCAGATGTATGTGATCGGCAGAGAAAATATAATGAACCTTCATAGAAAGCAGTCATTTTCATTGGAAATGCATTGCACAGGGGGACAGTGTGTAGTGGTCTGTGTCTGGCATGTGTCATTATGGATGCTTTTTTTTTTTGAGTCACACCCGCAGGAAGACATTAGCGAGTGCTGTCTGGCTTTGACAGCCTCTTCAAGCCACGGGGTCCCACTAATAGTCAGTCTGGCTCCCTATACATAGCAGCAGCATTTTAAGACACATCTCACAATGGAGGGATCCTGATCTAGTGGATAGTTGTGTAATAACAATTAAGCCAAGCACATTTCCAGCTTTGTGGTTAATTAAATGTCACTTTATGCTCTCTGGGTGGTATTTCTGAAAGGCAGTGACTGCAGTGTTCACAGCTTGGGTGATGACGGAAAGCAAACTGTTCTCGGTTTCAGACCGATGGTATTGTTAGAGCAGTGACTAGAACCAAGAGAACGGTTGCGTGTTATCTCACAGATAATGCCCTGCATCCGTTTCCTTTTAATCATCCGTGCTCAGTCACTGTGCAGAAACAAGACACATTTAGCACACATGCAATTTAATATCGTGACCTCAGTTTGGAGAGTTGAGATGCAATGATCTCCACCAATCCATGAAGAGAAAAGAGCAGTATGTAACCGCTGCCTTGTAGGTTTTTCTGTCTGTCACTTCTGATTTGTTACTTTTGACACATTAGCAGCCACATCTTGCCCACATTCCTCAACTCTGATGAACCTGTGTTTGTTCTGGACTTCATAACCAAGTCTACAGGAATATGCAAAGCTCTCCTGTAAGATCGTTTAGCTCAAGCTAGAGACTTGGTAATGTACCGTTTTTAAGATGCGTTGGTGTGAAGAGACTGTGCCTCAGTGATTAGCAGGTCCGTCTTTCAATCAGATGATAGGTGGTCCGTGTCAATAGCAGCCAGTGGTACAGGAACATAAATAACAGTCTGAAGCTGGAATGTCCTCCTGATCATATCTAAAGAGAAACAAGCCTGTACTGACCTATTTTTCTCTCCTGATTTTACTTCCTTTTTGTCTCACTCCAGGAAGTAGAAGTCGTGTTTTTGACATCTCTTTCCCACACACCACATTGCAGGTTTTGCAAGAAACACGTGTTTGGTTTGCAAGGCTTATAATTGCGGATGTGTGTTAATTGCTGCATGACATCATCAATTGACAAATGTCCAAACATTACTGTGGGTTTAATTTGACGATTCTACAAGTTTTCCCCACCTCAGAGTTGACCTGAAACTAATCTAAGGCTTCTTACAAATGGGATAGCTGCTTTCTAGCGGCTGTGACTTTCCTTCGATAAGAATCACTTGCAGTGACATCATGGCAGAATACTCACACGCAGTTATTATTAGGCTTTGATTCTTAGCTCCTCATGTTTATCAAATTGTTATAGTTGCCATTGTTTGGTTTTCTGTGCATGTTTATTAGCATTGGTTACCAGACTGAAATAGGCCGTGTTAAGCTGGCTTTATCGCGGTCTTTTGCACTGGGCCCCTCTCACCGCAACCTGAACTTGTGCTACTGGCTCTTCTATTTGTGTCCCTCCACGACTTGCTATGTTCAAACACAAGCTTCACACCACATCCTTGTGAAGCTTGCTCATTGTTAGCAGCTTTATCTTAAGAGCTAGATCTAAATTGCCTGGTTGACGAGATCCGCTTCCATAGGTTTATGCTATGATTTTGATGTTCATTATTCTTAAAGTAACTCTAATTTATTTTTCTCTTTCCGTCAGTGAATAGACATAACCACTTGAAGGACTTCATGCTGGTCGTGTCAATAGTCATAGGCATGGGTGGCTGCTGGTTTGCCTTCATCCAGAACCGCTACTCTAAGGATCATATGAAGAAGATGATGAAAGACCTGGATGGCCTGCAGAGAGCTGAACAGAGTCTGCACGACCTGCAACAGAAGTGAGGGTTTTTCCCACCACCCACACAAACTGCATTACACTCTACAAGCCCTACTGTATTGTGCACACATACCATTATTTTCCACATAAAACACAGTGACACAGCTTTCTTTCTGTCTTCATAGTCAAACTTTTAAACATGCAACAAATACAATAATACTCAGCATCTTCTTGTCCTACAGTATAGGTCTCAAGCTCTACCTTAAACTGACTTAAAACCCATTTTTATTATTATTATTATTATTATTATTAGGCTTAAAACTCACATCCGCCAGTGTTGGACTGGCAATGCTGTTGCATGTCTTGCATGTCCAGTGAGTTTTTCCTCTCAAACCCCTCATTGATGTCATCCCCTGACACTGCTGCATTCTGCTGTAAACTTAATATTGAACTAGTGCATCAGAATCAAATCTGCTCTGATCAGCATTTTCTTCTTTGTTACAAGTTTGATAACAGCCTCACTTTTTAATTATAAAGCCTTTGGTGAGTGAAATGGCGTCCCTGCTCTTTTCCCTGAAGTATTTATTTTGTTGTTGGCTTAATCAGGAATCAATTCAGACGAGGCAGCGTGCAGGGAATCCTGCCAGTCAAGGATTTTACAATGCAAATTAGAATTTGCATAGAGTGGTTCTCAATCCTATCTATCTCTATATTACGTCTGTCGTAAGTCATTACTTTCACAACATTGCATGTACAGAGCCACATTGTTCTAAAACAGGAAGTTAAAAAAACTGGATGAGCTGCACCATGATTCAGACCTTTAGACAAATGACTACTGTAGAGTATGAATTTACTTCAACGAGTGACATTTCAAATACATGCCGTTTGAACAGCTGGAAAGGTATTTAAGCTAGTCGACAATCAGGACGTGTCATTAGTAGCGGATAAGGCCATCTTCATCTTTTTAGTTGGACGCTTCAGCATCTGACTCGGCTGCAACACAGCATTGCATTCACAACCCAAGGCCCAAGTGTAATGTTTTAATTTCCACACAAGCTTGTGAAAGGGCAAAAAATAAACAGGAGTACATATGCGTTTTGGTTTAGTGGCTAATCTAATATAGCCTCCAACGCTGTTCATTGTCAGTGAAATGGATATGGCAGGTATTTATTTATTAATTGAAGTGAAGACCAGCAGTTTCTGTCTGGCTCCCACGTATTCAGTGACATCACAGGACAGCATGGCAGATGCATATGTTCAAAGCATGCAGTTAGGCTGCTTAAACGATTGCATATATTGGATACACTTACATAGTTTTGGTAGCACTAGCTGGAGTAATACAGGATTTGTATCAGACTGTGGTGGTGGTGGTGGGGAAGAGATACCTTCGTTCTCAGTTTTGAGGCCAATGTTCTCTCCAGACCTCACCTGTGATCAAACGCGTTTCCTTTCCTTGATCCTTCACAGTGAGACGAGCTGAGGTGGCTGTTACCTGGTGCACTCTTCCCTGGGGGCATTGCTTTAGGACATTAGTCAACACTAATCTTTGAATACATTGTCTTTGATATATTTAAGCCTGCACCTTTTCCTCTTATTCCTTTTAAAGGATACTCAAACACACTATAATCTCGTGCAAAGGGCCAGCTCAGGTTTTATTTTTATACTTTTAATGCTGCACATATAGTGCCATCAAGTTGTCTATAGTCACAATGAATTATTATTTTTTCTTTTGCTGCTGGCGCGTCTGTAATTTAAAGTATTTCCGATTGTAATATGCTACTGGGGCTGCCTTCACTGCAGTGGGATAGCATTTGGGTCATAGATGTGTTGGTATTGTTGATGTGGACACTGGCTCTAAATTATCTTCACATGGAAAAAAGTTAGTTTGAAAGAAAGCTATACATATATTTGTTTTAATGGGACAGGTGATGGTTGTGTCATTTAAAACATAAGGATTCTTAATATTTTCACAGCATATTTCATGAAACTCTGAATTAGTTTTTTAATTTGTGTACGGATTTTAGCAGAATTTGGTCTCAAACTAAAACTCATTGAGTGTCCAAAATGGGAAGCAGTGACGGCTCAACAGTCAGGTCTTGATACTTGGGGACCAGGGAGAGATGAGCTGTTACTGTTCTGCAGGCAGCAAAGGTTTGAGTCTAGTATCTCTTTATACCACCCTCATTAACCACATGAGTTACTCTTTGTATCAGCTGGCTGTTTAGTAGACACACGTTGCTGAAACATGACATGCTCTGATAAAAATAGTATCTCAGTCATGGCTCCCATGTTTACATATTAATACTATACATGAAGAGTGTTTCCTTATTGGAGCAGTACAATAAGGGAGTGGAAAGTATGTTTGTGGGACTAGCCTACTTAATGCTTATCCAAAGAGCCATTAGGGACAAACCATTGAGGTCAAACTGTGCCTCTGATAGACTGCCACCCAAGTCTGTGTGTTTTCTCTGTCTTTACACATGTGAAAATACACCTGCCACTGCCAACTTTTAAGTTAGCTCTGTCGTTTCTTTCTTGCTAAGATGATTGCTCATACGTAATTATTCTCTGCAGATATAAAAAAAAAAAAGATTTGAAGTATTATTTATCTGCTGTAATTCAGTAGTGTTGTGGAATATGTCCGATAATGATTTTAAAATTCCTGTTGATTATACTGGGGGTTTGCAGTAGCTTGTGTATTAACCTTGTGTAATGTATAATACAAAAAAAATGTTAAACAGTCAAGCTAACCAATTTATCTTCTGCCAAAAGCAGGCGACTAATACTATTAACACCACCTCTGAAAATCTTAAAGTGTTATAAACAGACGGCCAGACTCCGTGGCAGTGGGAAGGGATATTAAACTATATTGTAGGTCAGAGTGACCAACAAGAAGAGACCTTCATCTCATAGAGCACTTGTTTTTGGAGCTGAGAGAGCGAGCGAGGTATGTCCTCTGTCTGTAGCCGTGCTTTTTTCCTGATCCCTGCTGCCAGCTGCTTTCTTTCCATACCTTCAAGCGGATCCTGTGGTGGTATCAAGTAGCCTGGCCCAGCCATGGCTGCCCTGTTGGGAGACAGTGGGAGGAGGCTTATACTGGAGCTGCGTTTCCTGGGTGCCTCACTGGTGGGACATGGTGTTAAGCATGACTGCCGACTCTTCCGCATTTGGATTGAGGTGTGGTGTGCAGACAGACTGGCAACTGTGATAGTTGCCAAACACGTTTTTTATCCACTTAGGAAAGTAGGATGTATACAAATGTGGTTATATTGGCAAATTTAAAAGTTGTGGTTTATAGTTTACCTTGGTCTGCAGAGGCATTCTGTCTGTCCTGTGAGCCTTGTAATGCAGATCAGGTGAAACAACATGTGTCGTCTTTTCGCTGGGCATTGTAGCTAGGCCAGAGCCCCCGAATCTTAACTACAGAATGACAGAGGTCGGGGTCGGAAGCATTAGCAAGACTGCCGGCCACCCACATTTTTCCATAGCCAGCTCTCTGGATCACCTTGCATTTCTCTGCACTGCGCTGCTCCCTCTGCTGTTGTGTTTGGCCTGACAGGAGGATGTTGCTTCTCCCTACTGACTGAAATGTAGTACTGCATCCTGCCCTTTACCATGTGGAGACCAAACGTGGGATTTTTTTTATGCCTCCGTGTTAGCGGCAGCCATAGTCAGAGGCAATATGTTTTTGTCTTGCAATATCTCAGGAACGCCTGGAGGGAATGTCTTCTGTGAACAAACGTTCATCTGGAATCGAGGAGAAGCTGATTAGACTTTGGAAGTCACTGTGACCTCATGTCTGTCCAATTTCCACAATGTCTTAGCATCACCTTGAAGGAATGTCTTCAAATTTAGCACAACGGTCAAGGTCATTATGAACTCCCCGAAGTGGTTTTGGACCATAATTTAAGACTTGAAATGCTAGTTATGATAAAGTGATGCCATTTTGGAGAGACATGGATATCCAAAGGCAATAAAACCGTGAGGCGCTAATTCTAGTTTAGTTGTAGGTTGTCATAAGTGACAGTATTACATATAACGATGGGATTCCCAAGTCCTAATAACTGCTTAGCCAGATGATGGACTGTTAAAGTCCATTGTATTATCACCTGAGTTACCATATTGTGTTTACAGATCAAATTAAACCCTTTATTTCTTGGTTTAAATGATTTTAATTCATATTCTGTTTCTACATAACTATGTATCACAATAGTTATGCTTAGGCAAGTGTATGGGTTACAACAACTGCATACATTACATTAGAAAGTCTTCAACTAAGAGTGGGTTGTCACCATTGCATCATTTTATAAAATTGTGCCATGTTTGACTAGCCCCTCGTTTTCAAAAGTAGCCTTTTTTTTCTTTTTTTTTTTAAAGGACTAAAAATAGCTCTCATCCAAACCAACACATGATACTCCAGGAGCAATGGGTACCACCCTGAACTGCTCTAAAGTTACACATGGCAGCTGCTCTCATTCTTCGCTCTGCTCCCTCTGATGTCAGTGTATTGTGAGCTGCCTAGCAGCTGGCCATGGCTCTCTGGTCTCTACATGTTAGCCATTGTTTCCGGTGATTCATAGATGATGTAAGTCTTAGATTCCACACATGCATGGTACTCGCATGCTTACACGTCATGCCTCCCCACAGACAGTGGCACCTACTACGCTATGTTTCTTTGTTTGGCCAAATTAAGCGGCTAAAGATGTCTCGCTTCTAAGAGGAACCAAAAAGTAAGGTATTTGATTCTCTTTGTTCCTCTCCTTGTTTTCAGGCTGCAGATCGCCCAGGAGGAGCACCGCACAGTCGAAGTGGAGAAGGTGAACCTGGAGCAGAAGCTGAGGGATGAGATCAACACGGCAAAGCAGGAGGCCCAACGCCTGAGGGAGCTGCGTGAGGGCACCGAGAACGAACTGAGTCGCCAAAAATACGCTGAAGAAGAGCTCGACCAGGTAGTTGCAAAGTGATGAATGTGATTTGAACACGGAGTTTGTAGTGAAGCACACAAAGGAGAGGCACTGAAAGTGACTGGATAGTGTGAACGTCCAAGGTGGCAACTGCACAGTATGTTTAGTTTTATCAGATTCACACTGGCTATAGTATACATATGCCCACTGGGGTTTTTGTCCATTAGGAATTTGGCAGCAGCGACACAGCACATCCCACACAAGTAAGTAAAACACATGCGTATTTGCTCGCGGGACTATCAGGGATTTTAATTCAGACACTTTTGTCACCGTTTTTTTTTTGTCATTCAGAAACATGGTGAGAAATTGGAAAAATGCAGGGCTTTCGGATTCAGTGTAGTTTCAAGACGCTTAGAGGCAAGTGTTAAGATCCATCGGTCCATAAACATAAACACGGTTTTGGAGTTTGTAGGATTGAGACGTGCTCATCTTTTGTTTGTGTGCTTTATACAACTTTGTGACAGTCTACTGCAATTGAGAAAGTGATTCACTACAAGTTGTGTGTTTGTTGATAAGTATGAAATTACTAAGACATGTGTTCTTTAAATTGCACATTTATGTCTTTTCCACACACCATTCTTACATTTTGGTTAGAAAATGTCACATAAAATTTGTAATTATCCTGTTTACAAAATCAGAAAGTCACAAAAACACAATTGTCAAGAATGTGTTGCTAGATAATCTAAAGTTAATTAATGCATTGGTTTTAAAAATGTGTCACCTACTGCTTGACATTTGTTGCAGGTGCGTATGGCGTTGAAGAAGGCAGAGAAGGAGTTGGAGTCCCGGAGTAGCTGGTCACCGCCAGAGTCCCTCCAGAAGTGGCTGCAGCTCACCCATGAGGTGGAGGTGCAGTATTACAACATCAAGAAGCAAAACGCTGAGCGGCAGCTCCTGGTGGCCAAAGAAGGGGTAAGCATGTCAAAACCTAAAGGGGAATGAAAACAATCCGTGTTATATAGGATTTTAGATTAGCCTCTTCATAATATCTGAACCTGAGAAATTGTGTATTATTCAGTTAAGTAATCTGGATGTTTTTATGTTTTTGAATACTTATTGGACTGTTGTGCCTTGGATCAAGGTTCCCATTTAACATAGTGTGTGGAGAATACAGCAGAGATGCATTTCTTTGGTCATTTGTGTTCACAGGCGGAGAAGATAAAGAAAAAAAGGAACACTCTGTTTGGGACTTTCCACGTGGCTCACAGCTCCTCTCTGGATGATGTGGACCACAAAATACTGGCAGCAAAGTAAGTCAGATTGTAGAGTAAGTTTAATAGAATTTTAGAAAATAAAAACACATGTGACTTAAGCCCCATTTGTACAGGATTCACATGACAGGGGAACGAGGGTAGTAAAGTATTCACACTGTAATAGGACTCCTTGTTCTGGACAGCATTTTAACAATCCCAAAATACCAGGATGTGGTCTGTAATAGACATGGACATGTGAGTCAAAGAGAGCAGCGTCACCACTAGTAGCTGACATTACAGCAGCCCATTTGATGAGCTCTTGCTCCCTTGATTTCTTCTTCTTGGCCCTAACATTTGTCCATATAAAGGAAATATATATATGGAAAAAATATTCACATCTGAGGTTAACAAACCGTTAACCTTTAACCAGAAACATTTACTTATTTACTTTTGGTTTTTGATATGTCTCTTCATAAAGTGATAAGTTATTTCTCCCCTCATTCATTCACAGACAAGCCCTGGGTGAGGTGACGGCTGCTCTGCGGGAGCGGCTTCATCGTTGGCAGCAGATCGAGATCCTCACAGGTTTTACCATCGTCAACAACCCAGGTCTTCCTTCTCTCACCTCGTCCCTCAACCTTGACTTCATGGGCGGCAGAGCTACGCCTCAACACTTCATCATGTCTGACGACATGGACGACATGGACGAGGATATCGTGCCTGGAACTCTGCAATGTAAGAGTTCATCTGAATCTCTTGGCAGTTCTGGGGGAATTAGCAAACGAGCCCCTAAACTCTCCAAAGCTCTGCTGGGAAAATCCAAAAATCAGTCCACATGAGAATTTGGACTTTTTTTTTTATGCTACAATTACCTGAATTTGTCTTTGTCGCCTCCCTGGTGATGGAGGTAGTGAGAGTCACGCATGTCTACGATTGAATGAGTGTTTTACATTTGTCTAATGTGTAAATGTAAACTCACGTAAATGTCTTGTTCTTTTACACACAATTCCAGTTCATGCCTTTTTGTTTTTTGTTCTTATTTTGGATAAAAGTGTTCACTTGACTCTCAGCCTATAATGGGGACTGAACTGACTCCTGTGACTTTCCTCTGGAAATTGAAATGTCAAGAAAAATACACCTCTTAATGAGAACAAGTTTTTGTGCTGACCTTATTGTAATGGTTGTGTCCGAATATGTGCTTCAGACCTTTTGCATCTGATTTTGGTCAAACGATTGCAACCAAAAGAAGCGTATTAAATGCAGTCAGTGCCCATGATTATTCTTATTTACCTTGAATATAAGACACAAAAATACACAATTTGTTCCTTATGTAAAAAAAACTTGTTATTTTCTTTGTAGGAGTCTTGGATAAACGCATCTCGCACATCTTTATCTCATCAAAGAAATCGACTCTGATGACCGTAATGCTCATGTGCTCTTTAATTGACTTTTTATTACGGCAACACCTGATACGTTAGGTTTGGGTTTGACTAACTGCAGGCGAAACTGTTTCTGCAGAATCCTATTCCGACCCAAATAGTGAGTAAGTCTTTTAAGCAACATTAATTGCACTCCCTATCTCACTCCCCTCTCTCTATCCACCATCTCTCTGGCACTTCCACTGCTGTCTCATTGGGCCAACCACAGATGGCACCCGACTGCTGGAACGGCGAGCCAGCGACCTGTGGTCCGTCGATTCAGACTGTCGGCACATGTGGAAATATCCTGGTTGGCCATTTATTCACGCCCCAGTTCAGTCCTCAGTTTGACATCCCTGCCGCTTCCCCTGACCCAAAGCCACACGGCGCTGTAATGCTATAGCTGGACAGTACGACGCAGATGGACACAGCTGAAAGATAAACGACTCCATGCTGCTTTCATCTGGCCTCCCCTCAGTTGCTTGCTTTCCACATTTACCCTCTCTAAATCTTGTCACCACCCAGTGCAACCCTTCTTTCTTCCCATAGTTATTTGTCACATCCTTTCATAAATGGCCTATTAATTGTTGAATATTTTGAAAACACCATCACTCTTTGTCCTTTGGTTTGATTTCATATTTTTCCTTGTGAGAAGGAGAGATAAAACAGTGGTGCTGGGATTTTATCATAATTTAATTATTGCAAATAAGTGAAGGGGATTTATCTTGGAGACTTAATTACATTTCAAGCGTATTATCCATAAAAGTAAAGGAAAAAAAGGATTCCAGCACCTGAGTATCTTTCCACTAAACTCCCCTTGGTGGTTGTTGATAATGCTGTTGTTTTGTGCCCACAGCTCCCAGTATGATGTCCCTGCGCCAACGCCACATTGACCCCCAGCTGGCCATGGGCTCCCAGAGGTTGGTAGAGAGTTGCCTGTTGGCGGGACAGCAGGGGGAGGGGGCCCTATACCCGTCCAGGTGTAGGGCCCCCCTCAGACAGTCACAGTCGTTTGGGCAGCTCGATTGTCTCCCTCTGCCTCCCCTTTCCTCGGCTATGTCTCACCCCTCCATCATCTGTACCTCCAACCTAAACCCTCATTCCCAGTCCTCCTTGATCTCGTCTTCCTACTGCTTACCCAGCTCTGTGGGCGGCGTTGATGCCCATCATTCCGCCCATACATATCATGCTTCTTTCCAGCCCATGGATCCCATTCCTGATTTCCCCTTCTCTGATGTCTCCAAAGCACGCCCCTCATACAGCGACGGCTTCGGGTACCCGTCTCTTTCCGATTCACCACACACATCGCATGTGCGTGGATGCGTCTTGTACCACCTGCCGTCATGTCATTTTCTTTTAAGTGTGCATCGTAGCGCAGGTATCTTCATCTGTGCATTTTATTTCGATGTGCTCTCTTTCGTGTTCATTGTCTTTCGTTCATTTTTCTTTCACATCATTGCACCGAATGTGGCATAACAGAATCTCCATGTGTGCATACATCTTGCGCAACCTCTCAGTGTTCCTGTTCTTTGCCTGCACAACTAACAAGTGTGGAGTTCCAGGCTGTGCCCAGCGAATGTCCAGTGCTTTGCGGGCATAGTGTAGACAAACCCCAGCATGCAAGCATTCAACTTTAATCTGTATCGGTTTGTTCTTGTCCTTGTTTCTTCTAACTTCTGTCCCTCCCCACAGGGAGCTAAATCGCTCTGACTCCGACTCCTCCCTGTCCCTCTCCCAAGTTGGTGATCGGCTATCTGCCTACAGCGCCAAAGGCCACCTAATCAAACCCAACTCCCTCATTCACGGCCTGTCCGGCCGCGCAGATGACACCGTCTCTCTGCATGCTCACACCCCCAACGGAGGGAACCGCGTTCATGAGGTCAGTCCCACAGAGCCGGTCCACGACAGCCCCATACTCATGAAGAAGATGTACGCCACGGAGCAGTCGCCCAGCCTCGGAGAGATCAACAGTCTGTCGGAGTCCTCCCGCTCACTCAGCCCCAACTCCACTGAACCTGACACGCCGTCACCCACGGGAGGGCAACCGGGGGCGAAGGCAAACAGCCGCATCCCACAGCTGTCCTCCAAGAAGAGCCCGCTGGAGGAGGACAGTGGCTCCACGGGAGAAGACACAGATTCCAATGCCAGCCGCAAGAAACACACCTTCAAGATCTTCAAGAAACAGAGGAAATAAGGGCTACATGAACTCCAGGCTTTCAAAGCTGTTTGACTGTATTCCTCTGGTCTGTTTTAGAAAGGAGGTTTGCGGGGTCATTGATGGTCAAATGATGGCACAATTTGTTGCCGATGCATCTTTTAGTAGGTACAACACTTACTCTAAGAAACTGTGGGAGCAACCAGCTGTTTGGTTTTATCTGCTTATTGGGTCAATGTTGAGTTTGTGGGAAGTGGGTAGGTTTGTATATTGGAATGTAAACTATTATTTATTCTGCAGGAAGTTGTGCCCGTCTCAAAGAGAAATGTCTCCCAGTTGGTTTTTCTTTCTTGTTCTACAATCTATAACATTTTGCATGTCTTCACTTTTGTTTGACTGATACTCGAATGCCCTTTGTGTTTGCTTGGTTCTTGTCGTTAACCTGCCTAGACAACACTTGATGTTTCTTTTATTACTACCTAACCACCTAGCCTACAAGTCCAAAGTGAATGTGCACTCCCGAGTACTTACTTTTTATTTTGTCCACCTTTTGTTGTCTTCTTCTTGGCAGAGCAAATGACACATTCAGGAGATCCTCCGACGGTAGAGTAGTCTTAGAACGATCACTGTTACATTTCTGACTCGGTACATGTTTGACAGCCAAAAGGGACGTTTCCATGGGGATTGAGTACAGCAATAGTAGCTTTTTGGTTTGATTTAAACTGCCTAGAAGTGTAAAACAATTTAGAATAAAAATGCTTTATAATGATGTGCATTTGATTTCATCCAAGAGCACCTGGATGAAATCACCTTGTACACAAAATAGAGCTTGACGAGAGGTAAATATCCTAAATTACAAAAGGACCACCAAAGGCAGCATCAGACGTTTGCTTTATTTTTAGTATTTAATTGTTGAGTGCATAAGACCATTGGAGAGTAAAAGAAAAGTGCTTTGCGTAAATCTCCAGCTTTTAAACAAATGTAACATGTCTTCACGTCTATATATCTATATATAGATAGGTGATTGAATTTCCTGGATTTAAGTGTCAAAGTACCAAAAACATAATTACCAATGGAATTGCGTAACAATTAACTTTTATCTGGCTTTGTATGTTAAATTTGAACAATAGAATAATACTTTGGAAAAAGTGTACAATAATCATTAAAAACAACAAATGAATCAAAGAATTTAACTCAAAGCACCTGAAGCACATTTTTATTCAGCTTTTGAATAAAAGTAAAGTTTTGTTTTTAAAGATTTTCATAGTAAAAGATAAATGGGATCCATCATATTAACTGGCTGCGAGTTTAACTTTGGTTTGGTTCCCGCTGTCCTCTGTCTTGTTTCTCTTTTAGTGACTTGGTGGACAATGAAAACTTCACAGCAGTTTGTCAGTAGGAGATGGGTGCTGGTAAGGGCTACAGTTACAAGGCAAACACATTTGCTCTGTGTAAGATGGACATTTTCAAGTTGCAGCCACTTTGTAATCCACCTTTTATGGAAGTCCAATCCCGTCAAAGTGCCAAATCATTATCTCTGTCAGAGGGCGTTGTATTTGCAGTGGGTTCGGCCCTGTGAGCCCCTTTTAAACAGAAAGCAAAACCATGTGATGTACATGCATACAGTATGTGATGTATATCCTGAGTTTAAACACTGAATGTCTAAGGGTATTGTTGCTGTGACCGTATTGTCAGTACAGTATGTTTACATTTGTTACAGATAATTACTATCATCAGATTACCACGACAGAGAACGTTGTGCCAGTTTTAATATCGACAGCTTCTTGTGAGCACAGAACTATGCATCAGTAGTTGTAGGTGATTACTAAAGTAGTAAGGATGCCAGTACACTTAGGGTGCTCCTGACCAATGAACAACCAAAAAGTGCTGCAAAAGACACAGTCGGCCTCCCCCAGCCTCATAATGTAACAGGTGGTTTGGATGCGTAAGACATGTTTGAATATTTTATTTTAAAAACCAGCTTATAATATCAATTTCCTACTGGTATTTTTTTAAAGTGTCATTTGTACCTTTTTTGCACGACCGAGCTGTAAATGGATTATGCCTTCTGAATGTGTGCGAGCGAGTGTGTGTGTGTGTGTCAGTCTGCTTCTAGTATAATGCATTGTAATGTTGATGCATGTCAACTGCAGTAACAAAACCTACAATGGGTTAAAAGAGTGGATCAGCTTAAACTCGTCACTACCCACCCTACTTTCGTTCCTTCTCTTTTATTTTGAGCGTCTATTTATGAATACACAGTATATTTGTACAGAGAAAATAATAATTTTGCATCTTCTGTGATGGTCTAGACTTTTATGGCACTCCTGCATGATAGCAATAAACTATTTTGAATGAAAGATGAGCTGATTTGTCGTGGACATTGCACCACATGCTGCACAACACGTAAGACAACACTTCCCATCTCTAGAGTCAAACGAAGGTGTCTCCTCTTCAATGGAATTTCTCAAAGTTTGCACCGAAACAAAGAACTAGAGTTTAGATGTCAGTGCACAACAGGTGTTTGATATCCGTTTACTGTGAATGGGTGGGTATGCAACACAATTCTCAAAGTTCCACCCGAACAGCACAGTGTAAACAGCAAATAAGGTGGGGCTGTCAAATATTGACTTACGCTTCAACGTCAGTAAGGTGGAGCAGGATGAAGCACGGATCTTAGCAGCTTGAACATCTTTCATGGAGAGATTAATGAAAACACTATGAACCATGGGTTTCCATACACTGCATGGATATATCTGTGTGTTTGGTCTCAGTATGCAGGTAGGAACAGCTTTTCCTTCATGATCTGTGGTACTCGGGTTCCTTCTGCTTTTATCAGATTTTATGAACAACCGTCTTCTGCCTCGCACAGATCGTCTGGGCTCGAGATGAGGTGACGCTCCTGAATCCTCCAGAGGAGCCTCTAACGGGTCATCTTTTGGAAATACTCTACTCTTGTGATGAACCCGCCACGGTCCAGCTGGACTGTGTTGTATCTTTTGAAACTGGCACTTCAACACTCCTGCTGAGACAGTGGAGCTGCGTCCCCGGTCCCCCTAAAGTAAAGACCCTGGAGCTGAACTTGCCAGATTGGTTGGTGTATCGAGCTGATGGGATTATTCCAGACTCCCAGTGGGTGCTGAGCTGCATCCTTCTAGCGTCAGTCAGATACAGTGGATTTGATGACTCTGAGAGGTCTGTGGCAGCTCAGGATGTGGCAACTTTGCAGCCTAAACCTTTTTTCAGTCGACCTGTAAAACGACATCAACTGTGCATTTCCTGGAGTACAAAAATGTTGCAATTATCTCGACTGTTTTCAAAGAAGCAGTGTCCTTTGGAGCAAGGTAAGGTTTGAGGAGTGAGCTTAAAGCTGCAGCAAAGTGCACATGTGGACAAAAGCAGCTAAAGTCCACGATATTTTAAGGGGAGAGCCTTGAAAAATCCCCAATTTATTCTGTCAACATGTAAACAAATCAGAGAACACCATCCTCTGATGTACAGATGAATAATGTAGGACATGTTACGTCATAGTGTACCGGTCTGGAAAGCATGATTGTGGTTTTAGATGATGGGTAAGGAGGATCTGAGTGATCTCAACCCAAAAACGTCATGTCATTCAGAAACGGTGCAGCTCCTGTCTTCCCTGTATGGCTCAACTGGAGAAAGATTTGGTATCACGAAGACACTGGACCCTTATGGCGCTGAGTTTCTGGAGTATTTGCGCATTAAAGCCATCTCTTCTCCATGGTAAGACACAAACAGCAACAACTCTGATAATGCAGGTATTATTTAGGGATAGCTAACCAAGAGTGTATTTCTTTGCCAGGTGTATGTTCTCCATGTGGATATTTGTCACCAGCCACTGCCAGGATAACCTGTGTGGTTTGCTCTACCGTATAGACTCCCAGAATAACTATGTCACACCAACACTGTTCCTCAAAAAATCAGGTAAAGTTCTCTCGCCGCTCAGATATCCTCATCATGCAACTACACAGTGCCATGATCTGGACTTACAGCAGTCATTGCCCCACGCTGCATGTGCAGGCCAGCTACACATCCAGATAGACGGAGAGTCCGAGGGAGCCTCTGCATTTGTTCCTCCGTTCAAGGTGCCTTTGAGGGAGTGGTGCCAAATCAGTGTGATGTTGCGCGATACAATGGTGAGTGGTCTCTTGTTGACAGGAGAAGTCCTTTCAGTGAGTAATGATGAAAAACAAAGGTCATGTTTGTGCATCTCAGGTGACTGTCTCCATGGTGTGCGTGAGTAAGGAGCAGAGAACAGTTCATTCACTAGTGCAGATGTAAGTAAGTCTTCCTCAGACACGACAGAGGGATTATACTACATTAACAGAAAGAAAATAAACTAAATGTGTCTTACAGGCTGGAGCATATTGTCGTGCTGGATGACACAGAGGGATATTTTGTGATTGGTGGAGGGAAATACATAAGAGGTGTGGAAGGTTATTTTGGGCCACTGGTTTACTACCGCAACCGAATACCACCTCACAGCATGGTAATGTCCCGCACCTGCCCTCATGTATTGCCTCTGCTGACTACTCTCGACATTGGAGTCTGATCATTTTCCTCTTCTCCAGGATGAAGTTGTTATTCCAGATGTTATCAGGATCGTGAACCTGACAGGCTGGCTGCACACCTGTCAAGAATTTCGTCTCGAGATGAAAGTTAAAATCCATGGCTATTCTCTCAAGGCCCAACAGGAGACTGGTAGAAGGTTTTTATATCCACTAGGTGGTGCTAAAGTTCTAAAATATACTCTGCAGAGTGTGTAAAGAAACTGTCCATGATGTGTTTTCTTTAGACACATGCTTAGATGCTTTCCATGAGTGGACGGTAAAGGACAGACAGCCATCACAGTCGCAGTGTGAGCTGTGGGAGACGACTGTCCCTCATAGAAGACGAGCTGCACAACTGGCCAAGTTTTTGGTTTCCAAACACGGTGAGAGATTACTAAATTTGTCTTGCAACGGTACAATATATTCAGAGGCGATGTCGACAATAATTCACCTTGCTGATCAAGCTGTTTGTATTCAAACATGAGAGAAATTGCAGCATCTACAACATTGAAATAGATTATAGGATATCATATTGATGATTCAACACATAAGAACTGCACAGCATGACTTTGTAATGACTGACCCTTTTGCTTCTTATGTGACTGAGTAAACAATATTTTCTGCATATTATTCACTGATGTTATCATGTCTCATTTTACATAAAACACTGAAATCAATTCCTGCCTTGCAGGAGAAAGACGCGTTAGCCTGCCAGCTGTGGGCAGAGCCCTGTACTCCTTATCACTGCATAAGCTGAGCAGAGCGAGCAACACTGGAGTGGTCAGCAGAATATTGCCACTGCTGCTCCAAGCTGGCTGCTTAGCTGATAACCGAGCTCTGCACATGACCTCAGTGTTCTACAGCGCCGGCCTGGGAATCCAGGAACAGCCCAATAAGGTGTGTGTGCTACTGCGTCAGCTGTAGTAGAACTCTGCCTTTTTCTTTTTAATATCCTCTCATGCCCTTGTGTTTGGTGCAGGCCTGGCTCCTCGCCCTGCTGGCAGCCCAGAAGGATGAGCGATTAGCACTCCTGCGTCTTGGGCACCTGCACCACCAGGGTCTCCATGGCCTCCCCATAGACCCGGACTTGGCCTATGCCTATTATGCAAACATAGCGAAACAGACGACTCTAGACCGTCACAATCCCACACCCCAGCAGGTAATGGATGTGTTGGTAACTGGCTGCTTTGCTGTGCTCATTTCTGTCTTGTTTATTCCAAAGTACTGTATGTGTGCCGAGTCAATAATAATAGTTCTTTATGTCTAATACACATAATAATTAAAGGTATAATTTTAATTATCATAAACATGAAGAATCTAACACACAATATCAGACAATAGTAGTTGTGCAATTTGTTGTAATAGCAGAGTCAGGACAGTTATTACAATCATTTGAGGTGATATGTGATGTGTTAATATCTTTTCTGTTCTCCTTATTGTGGCCATGGTTTTCAGAGTTCAATCATCAATCCGTTGACCTTGAGCCAGAAGTAGAATAAATTTGACAATGTTACATGGCTCGAAAGTGATTCAGGTTTGATCAAAATCACAGCGCCGCGTTTCTGGATTATTTGTCACTTATTTAGGAAGGAAAGGCATAAGATAAAATAAAATAAAATTTGTCAACATTTTGTGTGCTTTCTTTCTCCTATTTCTTTTTTTTGGTAGACATATGTTGAGGCTATTTACCTAAACAATGATGAGGTGTTGAATCTCCAGACCAGTGAAGACCATCAGCTCTTCCAATGGCTGAAACTTCAGGCACGCCGTGGAGCAGCTGAAGCCGAGGTACCCTGCTCTGCCATCTCTGCTTTCTCAGCTGAAAGTACACAAGCATGGAAAGTCTGATTAAAATAAATGTGATAAGGGGATGAAAGGGGGCCTCAGATTTGAGATCTGTGTCTCAAAATACACATTTCAGGGTAAAAGAAAATGACCACAGACATTCACTGTTTTATCGTGTACATTTTAAAAAATAATTCAGCAACTGTTTTTCAGCAAGCGGTTGCCCGCATGCTGTTCTGGGGTCAGCAGGGAGTGTCTCCAGACATCCACAAGGCTGTGAGACACTATGAAAGGGGAGCGGTCCAGTGGAAGGACCCAGTGTCAATGTATGACTATGGCATAGTCCTACTAAAGGTCAGTACTTCACCTGATGTTCAATGAAAAACATCACCATGTTTATTTTAACCTGCTAAATGTAGTATTTCTTATTTGTTTTTTATAATTTAGTATAATAATTATTATATATATATATATATACATATTTTCTCTGTAGGGGCATGGGGTTGAAAAGGACATTCCAAAAGCTCTCACTTTCCTGAAGAAAGCAATGGACCAGGTTTTGTATTATTCAATTATTTTACAAACTCATTTTGTATTATTCTGTAACACTGGATGTCTGATTTATGTTGCAAAAAAATATTCAAAGTGTTCACTCCCAATCTTACTTCGTACAATATTCTACCCCACAGGACTTCGTTCCTGCAATCAATGCCCTGGCATGGTACTATGAGCACTTTGAGCAGGACTACGGGCAGGCGGTGCAGCTGTGGGAGCAGGCGGATCTCCTGGAGTCATCAGACGCTGCTTTGAATCTCGGTGTGATGTACTCACAGGGCTTGTATCCAGGAAAATCTGCTGACCAGGTTAGCCCAAATATGAATGCGTTGTGTGATCTTCTCCTGGCATGCTTACACACTAGAATGCTGACAGAGGCGGTTAATCATTTGTCTTTCCTGCAGTGTATGGCCTTTCGGTACTACTTGAAGTCTGCAGAGAGAGGCCACATCAGGGGAGCGATTCAACTCGCCAGCATCTGGACCACTGGGATACCTGGATGCGTCTACAGGCGTCCATCAGATGCACTTTTGTTAGCCACTGACCCTCTTATTCATTATTTTCACAGCACACACTTGATTTGTCCTTCCAGTATGTCGTGACTAAGGTGCCTTTTCAACTGACTGCAGGTGGGTAAAGTGGGCAGCTGAGCACAACGGATACCTGGGCAGCATCTTGCGGAAGGCCTTGGATTCATATCTCAAGAGTGACATGTAATCCTTTTCTCTATTCACACCCGACACGGTCCTGATCAGGCTCCTTGATTTCGGTCATCGCATTAACGGTCTAGCTTTTCAACAGGTTCAGCTCACTGTTATATTACATGGTGGCTGCTGAGTCTGGGTACTCACCTGCCCAATTCAATGTGGCATATCTATGTGAACAAAGTATGGTGAGTTCTCCCTATGAGATACAGTGTCATGGTTTTATTTATTCTTGTTATTCAAAATGTAACCTTTTTTTACTCCTTTTGACCATAGCTAGCTTCTCTGGATCCTTCTTTTGCATCAAACTGTATGTGGAGATATTACAACCGTACACTTCAAAGTCAAAATCCTGACACTTATGGTAAATTGCTATCCTATCCCAGTCTCGCCCTCCTTAATGTGTATCTTTGATCGATCCAAAAGCTTCCGTTTTTGGAAACTTGTACGGAAGCATTCATACTTAAAATCCTTTTTTCTTATACCTACTACTCCAGCCTTGATTAGGATGGGTGACCTGTTGTATGAGGGGCAACTTGACAGGCAGAAAGACTTGTTTTCTGCAGCAGCGATGTACACTCTGGCAGCAAAGAGGAACGAGCCACAGGTCGGCTTCTTTGAAATTGATTTTGTGACAGTGTTTGTATATATTGTTTCCAAGTCTGTTTTCATTCACAATTGAGCGTGTGTTTGAGCCATACTGTCCTTCCACAGGGATGGTACAACCTTGGCCTCCTTGCTGAGGAGGGTTACAGGCTGCCGCTGTCAGTATTGATTGACCTTGGCCTTTCAGAGCTGTTCCTGGCAGACAACAGTTTGCTTCTAAGCACTCTGTACAAAAGGTGTGTATTAATTGTATCTGTGTATACACCAGTTTTGTCAGTACAGTTTGTTGTTTTTAATGTTTTTTCCTCAATATTTTCTTCCCAAAGATGCAGAGACTCAGAGGATACAGATTCCTATTTGCCTTGTAGCCTCGCCCTCTTCAATGTGCATCTTCGATCATTCCAAAAAGACTATAGTGCTGCTATTAAGGTTAGTGTGATATCCTCAAGATACATTGGAAGGACTTATCATTTTAGTTTTGGTCTTTGTTTGAGTGTTTGCACATGCTGTAAGCTGTAATAAAAAGTTATATATAAATAAAAGTACCTTGCTGATAATTGTCATATATTCATCTAGTGCAGTGCTTCGCAAACTTTTTATCTGGGCACCCGCTTAATAAAAAATGACTGACTGCATGAATCAATTCACAATAGGACTCATCTAAAGATCGTGAGACGAGCACATTTCTAGATCACCTTGTATTATCTTGAATAGGTAAACCAGCCATTTGCAAAGAGATATGATTTTGATAAATCACAGCTTTGTTTTATGCATGTTATTAAAAATTAATATACAAAGATTTATACAAATTATTTACTTTATACTTCAAAATAAATGTATTCAGGAGTTAACAGCCCATTTCATTTCCTATTATCAGTAAAGTAGAGTCAATTATCAACACAATACAGATATGCAGGTTCCCTCATGTAACTCAAGGGATATACAGTAAAGTGTACTGCAGATATAAATGTTAAATAAAATAAATTATTTATTTATCAACCCAGCTGAGTGTCCAGACTCAGTCTTTGGGAATGAATGATCCAGTGCAGACAAATTTGGTTGAAACAAATGCAAGGATGTTTAGTGTATCAAGTAATTTTGTAGCTGGTCATTAACTATGATGTTTCCTTTTTCATATAACATATTTTTAGGTACTCTAATTCATAACGATACATCCAATTCCATAACCTAAAAAACATAATCTTAAAGAAACGAGTCACTTGTTACTATACCTGTTAGATAATGTAGTTCAATAGCACAATACTTCCCTGTGAAATGTGATAAAGTAGAAATGAAAACTAGCATGAAATTGAAATACTCAAGTAAAGCACCTCAGAATTGTAATTAAATACAGAACTTGTGTAAATGTATATATTTGCTTTCCATCACTGGCCTAAGTACAGCACCATTAATGTGATGTAACATTTGAGTCATGTTATTTTCAACAGTTCTCCACTGCTGTCGCTGTGATTGCAGCTCCAACGATATTCCTAATTGTCCTCGGGGTACTAAGGAGAAACATGCCATCTCCCAACTAGAATATTCTTAATGGGATTCAGGGACTAAACAAAGTCAACCTGTACAGCAACAACATTAACACATGTGTTTGTTTACATATGTTAGTTGTGTGATCACTGTAAAGAATACATGTGAATGTTATGGTAGTCAGACAATTTGGGGTTTGTGCGTTTTTATACACCACACACTGACTTTTTGTGAAAAGAATGCTTAATTGAACAATAAAAGTCTGAATAAGTAACACTGAACTTGCAGCATGTTTCAAGATACTTCTGGTTGGTTATTTGGACATCCTTTTGTCTCCCAGTGTGATGATTCCTTTACTCTGTGGCGTTCTTTGAGTGGATGACTTACACAATTAAATTAAATGATGCCGTTTAGTTGTAGCCTCAGGTCCACCATCACCACCTGCTTCCCAAACAAACATCTAACAGGACTCCAGGCTCTTCTAATGTGATGCACACACCTAAAATGTCCATGCTGTCTTCCTGTTTTCAATCACAGACAGACAGATCAGGACAGATCTCCACCTGTTTAAAAGGTCCAAATTCAATCTCATAATAAGATCACAAGTCTGCAAACCTGGCAGGCAATAAGAGAGTTAGGGTGTTGTTAAAAGCATTGTCTTTCCTGGCTCCAATACACTGCAACACTGATTATGCTCCGATAGAGGATTTCAGAAGTCAGATGTTTAGTCATTGTGGCCACTGTTCATTGCTGCTTATGTGTTGAAAAGCATAATGAATATATTGTTTTTTTAAAAATCTGTTTTTTATTATGTATAATTTGCACACAACACATTGCTGCTCATTAAGTATGGAAAACAAGTATGCCAGATAATTTCTAGCAACTCATATTCCACGAACCAAAATCAAGCAAGCAATTACGGACACTTCTCATGAGACCAAATTAATTCAACACTCAACATCTCATTAACACGGGCAGACACGTTTAATTGCTTTTCCTCTGTTTGTTGGAATGAGTCACAATTTGTTCGGTCTTATGATTGTGAGGATGAAATAAAAATAGAAATTTGTACTTTTTGTCAGTTAGAAGGAAAACAGACAGGGCATCAGTGCCATTGAACTGTACTGAATATAGACTCATCGGATGCTTTTAAAGATGTTTTATTGATATATTTCAAGAGGTTAAATTATCCTAATTAAAAAATACACACGGGAGATGGGTGCACATTGTTGGCCTAAAATAACCACAAACTCAAATGTACCATGAGTTTTTAAAAACATGCCACATTATTAATAAACTTGTACATGAATTGTTTGCAGGTTCAGTCGTTTGTAAATTTGCAGGTTAACGTTCTAAAAACATGTACATGGTGTGTTTTTATAATACAATTCCCATCGCAGAGCATTAAGGCTATACTGTCAGGAGTAACACAAGCTGATAATTTGAGAATAAAGTAAATTGAATAGTAAGCGCAAACTAGAAAATTTCGCAAGAAATTTTGATGTGTGGCGCCTACTGCCGTAAGACGTCGCAATATATATATTACCGGTAGTGAGATGTGTTGTTGAGGTTACTGAGGAGTCATTTCTGTATTTGTGATGGACTTGAGAGCAGCTACTGTCTCTCTATGTATCTGTAACATATGTGCATGTCTATGTCTGTCAATGTAGGTTAAATAACTAAGTGTGTGTGAAACTGCCCTGATTAGCTCATTTGAAGCACCTGTGTCACTGAGCTGCAGACTGACAATTTGAGAGAGACTGGACTGTGGATTTAATTTAAACAACCTGTCAAACTACTGAATTTGACAGAAAACCATGACTCCTATTGTGAAAATAACAGAACCATGAGAGGCACAAAACTTTTGTGAACGTTGCCGTGTACTTAAATGTTTGTGGGGTTTAGAAATGAGAGCATAAAGGCAATTCAGACATTTCCCCTTTTTGCTGCATGAGAGAACATTTTGCTCCGATTTAACATTGAGTCCAATGGAGCAGTTGGCTGACTTCATGGCTTACGAGTTATTGTAGCTTTTAACCAAATCCTGCAAGACATCAATGTACCGGCGGGTATTTTTAGCCGTGAAATACCTCCACATTCTAGTTTTCAAAGTGCGATTAAATCTCTCGACCACAGAAGCTTTCAGATCGCTGGCTGTGGAGAAATGATTAATGCCTCTTTTCTTCATCAACTTCTCAAAAGTTTTGTTAAAGAATTCTTTGCCCGCATCCGTTTGTAGCTTTTCAGGAACCAGGCTGTCTTTTAACACAGAGTCGAAGGCTCCGGTGACCTCTGCTCCAGTTTTTTTCTTTAACGCTCGCACATAGGCCTTTTTGGAAAACACATCTATGATGGTCAGTAGATAATTAAACCCGTCATTGTGCTCGACCAACGCCTGCATGTCGCAAAGATCTGCCTGAAACTGATTTAAAGGTCGCGGTACAAAAACTCTATTTCTGACAAAATGTGTCCTGACTGGTTTATGCAGAGTATAAGCGTCCTGCTCCGATAGAAAATCTTTAACTAGGTCAACGCTGACCTTTGACCCTGTTTCATCCCTCAGGGCTCTGCTGAGCTGCTCTACACCTCCAAAACTAGCCGGATGAGCCGGTTCATAATAGACCTTTTTCATGAAACGTTTCTCCGTCATGATGAAACAATAATGAAGCATTTTGTTAAAGGTTCAGTTTTTTTATTGTTTTCAAAAATCATACGAATGTATCACACTCAGAGCATCCTTTAACACAGAGCCTCCCAGGTTACAATGAATATCATAATGCAGTCTTTTCAGGTCATTGTCAGGTTTTTGTACACAAACATCAACAAACAAGGCATACAGAGTAAACAGGTGGTGCACTTTTACATCTTTATGCATCTCTTTTATAATTTTGCCAAAAGTATCAGACATTGAAGATTGGTTTACCTTATGCATTGTGTGGTGTACAAGCACAGTGTGCTCGGCATGAGTTCGAACAATATTCAAAATCTCTTCTAGTCTAGCAGCATCGCGGCCTTTGGGTTGCGTGTTTACAATAACCCGGTCCAACACATCTATTAACTGACTAATGATTACATCTTCCTCTGTATACGACTCAAGTTTTCTCCAGTAATTACCCATTTTCATTCCCCAACCCAAAAGTCCAAGGCGTCAAGCAAAGCTATAATCTTGACATCGTCTTCCCCCACCAGAGCTTCGTAGATCTTGCAGAGTTTCACATCGAGGTGCCTCGTCATTTTGAGACTGTTAAGAATGGCTTCTGAAGCACCATGGATCCTGCAATCAGACACGTGAAGGCCTCGTTTGGAAAGACTCCGTTGAATGGTGGGAATAAAACGGTCCGTCCAAAGTCTTTTCATCAGAGCGTCGTAATGCTTTTGCAGGTAAAACTCTGGTAGCTCTTGCAGGCATTCGTGTTGTATCTGACTCGGATGGTCCGCTTGACAGCCGTAACAGGTTTCGTTTCTAAAGTCGGACACAACCCTGTAATGTTTGCTCACTGGCTCATCTATACTTAGACTGTAATAATCGGACCCGACACGGAGCTTCCAACCTTACGTCTTTATTACATCCTGCCCCCTAATCTCGCGAGGACGAGCTTTTTATCTGAGGGCTACAGTGTCCCGTTTGGGACATACAGTCAGGATGTTACATCTCCCTTCTCAAGAGAAAAATGACATTACCAAAACACACACACACGTTAATTGTGCGAACATAACCACTCTGCTGAATGCACCTATGAGCCGTCTTGGGAATACAGTCTGTAGTTACTAGTTTCATTGCTATAACGTAAACATGTATAGGCAGCAGTTAAATGACATAAGACGTGTAAACAGTTGAGTCATTAGTCAGAAATTATGTTCTCAATTCCTGTGATACACATAACTTAAAAGGTGAACTAGTTGTGCAAAAGCACAGAACAGGCAGTCAAACTGGCTTCACAGGTAGCAGGTAAGTAAAGTAACAGGTATGCAAACATCTTTCCTCATGTATCCTTTTGTACAAGAGGCGAAAACAGCTTCAGTACAATTTTACAATATTTCCTTTTATTAGGGCAGCGATCCGCCTACACCCTTTACATTATAGGTCAAGGATTTGCCTTGGCCTAGAGATGCGGCCAAGCCTTGTTGTGTGGTTGGGCTTTCTTTGGTTTGTTGGTTGTGGATGGTCTGCAGGTTCAGGGTGTGGTGGCTGTGTGTTATTAATGTTTGTGTCTCTATGCTGTGTGTCTGCGGTGTCTTGAGCATCCCTGCTTTCTCGGAGGTGCCAACGGTTGCGCCGTAGAATCTGTCCATCCTCTGTCTGGATGTGGTAGCTTCTGTGTGTGTGCGCATGTTGTGTTACCATTGCAGGTCTCCAGGAGCCATCTTCCTGGCGGAAACGAATAGGTGTGCCAACAGGTAGGTGAGGCAGTGGCTTGGTGCCTCTGTTGAAGTATACTTGTTGGCGGTGTTGGCATGCCTTTCGTCTGTCTTGGACAGCTTTGTGGGGTGTTAACTGTGGCTTCAGATGACTGCTGGTCGCTGGGAGTATGGAACGCAGTCGTCGGCTCATCAGAAGCTGGGCTGGTGACTGAAGGTTGTCAACTGGAGTGTTCCTGTACTCTAGCAGAGCGAGGTAGGGGTCTGTATTTTCTGCTTTCGCCTTGTCCAGGATGCGCTTTGCTGTCTGGACGGTCTTTTCAGCAAGGCCGTTGCTCTGTGGGTAGCGCGGACTTGTAGGGGTGTGGGTGAAACCCCACGCGTTTGCAAAACGGCGGAACTCTTCAGAGCTGTAACATGGTCCGTTGTCGCTGATGACTGTCTCTGCAATGCCGTGACGAGCGAACGCTGACTTGAGTTTGGCGATTACTGCCAGGGATGTATTGTTTGTGAGCTGCTCCATTTCAAAGAATCTACTGTAGTAGTCTACGATGACGATGAAGTTTTGAGTGTTCCATGTGAAGAGGTCTGTGCCTACTACTTGCCATGGTCTCTCAGGTATGTCATGTGACCACAGTGGTTCTTTGGGGTTAGCATCACGTCGTTCCTGGCATATACGGCATTGTTCTACTGTTGCTTCTATTTGTTTGCCCATCCCGGGCCAGAACAGGAGGTCTCGTGCTCTGTTTTTGCTTTTCTCCACGCCCATGTGCCCTCCGTGTATGCGCTGGATCATGTCTCCTCTGAGACTTTGGGGAACTATGATTTTCTCACCTTTGAAAAGTATTCCTTCCATCTCGGAGATCTCATCTCGGTGGTTCCAATATTCTTGGATGCTGGGTGGGCATTTCCTCCTTACGTCAGGCCATCCGTTCTGTGTGACTTCTCTGAGTGCAGTAAGCTGTGCATCCTGTGCTGTTGCGTCCTTGATCTGCAGTAGCTTGTTGTCGCTCACTGGAACGGTGCTTATCAGTGTATGTACCTGTGCTTCCATGCTCTCCATTAGGCTGCTGTCTTGGTGCTCGATGGATTTTCGGGACAATGTGTCAGCCACTGGGATGTCCTTTCCGGGCCGGTGGATGATGTGAATGTTATATTTCTGGAGCTGTAAAATCATCCTCTGTAGTCGCGGTGGGGCTGCCGCGAGCGGTTTTCGAAGGATTGCTTCCAGCGGCTTGTGGTCGGATTCCACGATCACTCTCCGGCCGTACATGTACTCGTGAAAGCGTTTGCAGCCGAATAGAACTGCATACAGTTCCTTCTCTATCTGAGCGTAATTCACTTCAGTACTGTTGAGTGACTTGGAAGCATAGGCAATGGGTTTTTCGTCCTGGAGCATGACAGCGCCGAGGCCACATTTTGAGGCGTCTACTTGAAGTCTCAGCTCTTTTTGTGGGTCGAAGTATGCGAGCACAGGGTGGTCTGTTATCAACTTCTTTGTCTGCGTGAATGCTTTGTCGTGGTTTTCGTCCCATAAAAACTCGCTGTCCTGCTTCAGCAGTTGGCGTAGTGGTGCGTTTATCTCGGAGAGGCGTGGTGTGAATCTGGCTAAATAGTTAATCATCCCCAGGATGGTTTCTAACTCCCCTCTGCTTGTGGGTGGCTGCATGTCTTGTACCGCTTTTATCTTCGCTGGGTCTGGATTCACGCCTTCTCGCGAGAATGTGTGTCCGAAGTAGCTGACCTCTGCTACACATATTTGGCACTTATCAGGATTTAGTCTTACCCCTCTTTCTCTTGTGCGCTTCAGCATGGATCTGAGGTTGTCGTCATGTTCCTGCTTTGTCTTGCCGAAAACGAGTATGTCGTCCACAATGGCAGCTACACCTGTGAGGCCTTCATATGTCTCGTCGACGCGCCTTTGGAATTCATCTTGAGCTGAGTTGATTCCGAATGGCAGCCTCAGGAACCTGTATCTGCCAAAAGGGGTGTTGAATGTTGTTAGCAGGGACGACTTTTCACTCAGCTTTATGGCCCAATAGCCTGATCTGGCGTCGAGCACGCTGAAGTACTTTGCTCCAGCGAGCTTTGTGGTGACATCTTCTAAAGTCGGTAGGGGGTAATGGGGCCTTTTTATCGCCTTGTTGAGGTCTCTGGGGTCTAGGCAGATTCTCAGCTTGCCGGTCTGGGTTTTTTCGACAACAACGAGGGCGTTAACCCATTCTGTGGGCTCTGTCACTTTGCAAATCACGTTGCTCTCTTCCATCTTGTCGAGCTCTTTTTTCAGTCTGTCTCGCAAAGCGATCGGTACTCTTCGTGGTGGGTACACTACTGGTGGCGTGCGGGTCGACATGGAGGTTGCACTCCCCTGGAAACTCTCCTATGCCCTGGAAGACGTCTGCGTATTCTTTAAGGAGGCTGTCAGTGCATGGTTTTGCTTCCCCCTCGGCCACAGCCAGTATCAGCTTTATTAACTTGAGGTCTAGACTGGCTCTCATCCCTAGGATGGGAGGTGCTTTTGTGTCCACTATGTAGAATTCAAGTACGGTGGAGGTGTTCTTATACTTGCATTTCAGATGGCAGGTGCCTTTCACTTTCAGGAACTCACCACCATATCCTGAGATCTTTTGAGTGGTTGGTTTGGTGGTAGTATCCTTAAACAGTTTTTCGAATATCTGTAATGGAATTGCGTTAGTCTGTGCGCCAGTGTCAATTTTGAATTTAACTTTCTGAGTCCCAATTTCAATTTCAGCATAGGCTTGTTCGTTGCATTTCCCTGTGTTTTCCCTTGTAACTGCGTCAATAAAAAATTCTACCTGCTCATCTTCAGTGTCTTCATCCATTGTGTGGATCACTTTTCTTGTGTGGGTGTTTGTGTAAAGTTTTGACTTACAAACTTTTGCAAAGTGGTTGAACTTTCTGCATTTCATGCATTGCTTGCCTTTTGCTGGACATGCGCCGTCTTTGGTGGTATGCAGGCCGCCGCATCTATCACATTCTCTTTGTGTTGTGGCGGGCTCTCTAGGCCTGGTTTTGTAACTCGTGCGCACTGGTCTGTGCTCCGGTCTACGGGCTATGGCGTGTACTGCGTCGTTGTGGGGGTATCTACTTCCCACCATCTCTTTGAGTTGGACTTGTGCTAGCTCATGGGATTGCGCGACATCAATGGCTTTTTCTAACGTTAGCTCCGCGCCGTGGCTGAGCAGTTTCTCCCGCACTCGCGGTGAATTTGTAGCGAAAACGATGCGGTCCCGCACCATCTCGTCGCTGTTGGGGTATCCACAGTCCTTAACTAACAGCTTTAGTTCCGTGACAAAGTGTTCGAAGGTTTCCCCGTCTCCCTGTGTTTTCTCATGGAAACGATATCTTGCATATATAGGGTTTGATTTTGGTGTGAGATACGCAGTGTACTTATCGTAGTACGTTTGTAGTTTCTTCGCGTCGTCATCTGTTAGTGTCCATGTGTTGAAAACGTCGCGCCCTTTTTCCCCGATCCACAAGAGGAGATAGCTGCACTTGTCCTGTTCGCGTCTCGTCCGTAGCGGTCCGGAGAATATTAGCTCCGTGTGCTGCTTGAAACGCCGCCACGCCTCCGGCAGGTGCGCTGATTCCCAATCCATCTTGGGTGCTGGGACGCCGAAACTATCCATGTTTATTCCGGGACGTGAGAGTAACCTCTACTCTGACACCATGTAATGTTTGCTCACTGGCTCATCTATACTTAGACTGTAATAATCGGACCCGACACGGAGCTTCCAACCTTACGTCTTTATTACATCCTGCCCCCTAATCTCGCGAGGACGAGCTTTTTATCTGAGGGCTACGGTGTCCCGTTTGGGACATACAGTCAGGATGTTACAAACCCTACCCAACAATCGAGCCGTTATGGTTTTCACCGTATTGAAGAAAATGTCAGTCAAATGGCCGTCCGGCGCATCCTTCTCCGGGGTGCTGCATGGTGATGATGGTGAAGACAGAGTCTCTGGAGATGATGGAGAGGAAGTTTCGCTATCCGACGCCGGAGATGATGGCGGGGTTAGAGGGCAAGACATGATGTTTCAGAGTGTGGAGAGTGTCGCCGTTTTATGGAAAAGAGGGTCGGGCTTAGGAGGAGGAGGAGGAGTCATGTGGAAAGAGGCCGCTTCAACCGTCATGGCTCTGCTCCCCCCTCCAAAAGTCGACGGCCTCTTTCAGAGCCTTAATCTTGTCCTTGTCTCCCCCCACCAGAGCTTCGTAGATCTTGTAGAGTTTCTTGGTGAGGTGTCTCGTCATTTTGAACCTGCGAAGAATGGCTTCTGAAATGCCATGGATCCTGCCATCAGACACATGGATGCCGCTTTTGGAAAGACTTCGTTGAATGGTTGGAATAAAACGGTCCGTCCAAAGTATTTTCATCACGTCGTCGTAATGATTTTGCAGGTAAAACTCTGGTATCTCAATCAGGCTATCGTGCTGTAGCTCCCTCGAATGGTCCGCTTGACAGGCGAAACAGGTTTCGCCTGTAAAGTCGAACACAGCATCTTCCAGCAATCGAGCCGTTATGGTTTTCACCGTGTTGAAGAGAATGTCAGTCAATGGTCCGTCCAGCACATACTTCTCCGGGTTGCTGCATGGTGATGATGGTGAAGACATGATGTTTCAGAGTGTAGAGAGAGTGTCGCCATTTTATGGAAAAGAGGGTCGGGCTTAGGAGGAGTCATCTGGAAAGAGATTTTTTTTCACCACCAAAATCTCTCGCGAGGTTTGACTGGATAGAAAGAGGGTTTTGATGTTTACCGCCTTCTCATCCATTACTTTTAACCACGCCTTGACCGGCACACGGAGGGTTGTTTGATACACACCGCATTCCGAATTGAAGTACTCCAAGACAAATTCATCCTTTTGCTCCGATCGTTGCCGGCTAGCTCTGTAGTACCATCTCCCGGAAGGCGAAGATCTGGTTTCCCAGACACTAGCGGATGTTGTTTTTACAGAAAAGAGTTCCTCTTTAACCCTCGTCTGAGTCTGCTGGTCTTTAGTCGCAGGCTCCGGTCCTGGACGGAGGTCGTTCGAAGCCACCAGATTTAACACACCCCAATCCGTTGAGGTAAGTGTTGCTCTTACAGTCTGACGGCCGTAAGATTCCCCCTCTTCCAGCTGGTAGAGATAGAGTTCACTAGCGCTATAGTTGAATGCGTAGCCCCAGAAACCTCCTGCTTCTAAAGGCCATTCCTCCTGAAGAAGTTGAGTCGGAGGTGTCTGGATCCGACACAAATACACCAACCGTTTCTTGGGTGCATCCTGAAGTCTTGTAGTCGTCACAGCAGTCTCACTGATCATGTTTAAGGATCTAGCAGCCATGTTTCAAAGTTTTCGAAAACTTAGAAATGAGCCCTTTTTATTCACATTTTCCTGTTTAATTTCAAAAACCAGAATACTCAATTCTCATTGGTTCGCGCCAAGACCAACCCTATTCCAAAATACTCGACGCTCATTGGTTCACAGCTTAGTCCCGCCCCATTCCAAAATACTCGATGCTCATTGGTTCACAGCTTAGTCCCGCCCCTTGATTCTCATTGGACGAGGGGGCGGGACTAAGACCCTGACCCCGAGGTCAAAAGTTCAACCTGTCACTTTGACGAAAGGGGTAAACTATCTCTCTCTAACCTACATTTTAAATCGTTATTTCTGTCTACATTCAATAATCTCTTGGCTGTTTCTTTTAGCTCTGTCACAGGTAGGGGATCTTTCTTTGTCCTGCCTATGAAGCACTGATTGGCTGTGTAGTTTTCTAGCTGGGAAACAATGGCCAATGAACACAGAAAAATCTATATGCAAGTATCACTTTTATTGCATACATAATCTCTATCAGACATAGATTTTGATGTTTAGATGGCAGAGTCCAATAGTTGTAATATATACATTTTAGGTGACTATAATACTATTACTAATACTATTACATGTTTGATACCAATTCATTTGCCATTGTTGACTGGTGGCAGTATGCTGCTATACTGTAGACTAAGAACTCGCAGATGACATGTAATAGTTGGGGATCAAACATAATTCCTGTAGTTTGCATGGTGGGTTTTTTGTATTTGAAGGCACAACACATAGTTTGTATTTACCTTACATTACCAATGAGGCAGTGGTGCCAAATAATTAATCTCTTTCATGGGTTTCAAGATGTGAATATAAATGAGTGCAGATAAACAGTAGGCCTATTAATTTCGTTCTTCCTTTGGAAGCCTGCTGTGAAATGTCAGGGTGAATGATAGCACTTGGTAAACTTCACCACGTGCTGTGCATCAGTTATTAGTGTGACAGGATGGAGCTTTTTACACACACAATTTATGTCAGTTGTTTGCAATTCTTTAAGATCAATTTGAAGCTCAAGTTTTGTAGTTACTAAAGATTTAGTCTTCATGTAATTGTTTTTATAGTTTTGCCAAACTACTATTCTTAGGCCAAGTGACGAGGACTTAAGGTAACCTTATAATGTCCAAATATGAAAGATCTGTGTAAATCTAATCTGTCACTGATTAATCTCAACTGTTTTGATATTATATTGTTCTACATCGGTTCTATTAGAGAATTACTACTTAATTAAGTAAAAAATAATATTTCTTTTTTTACAATCAACACTTGAAATTATGCAGGCACTTGCAAATTACACTGTAGTACAAAATGTAAACTATACTTTGGTGTTTCATTTTGACCTCTGTTACTTAATGCTTTTTGTATTAATAGCTCTGGTAATTTGTCCTTGGAGTAATATTTAGTGGTGAACATCTGATGAATATAATATCTGTGTAAAATTATGCTTTCTCTCCAACTACATCAAGAAATGTGTAAAGTTAAAAATGTTTGTAAAGTGGAAATGTTTGTCAATATTTGAATATATTATTTCTCAATGTGCATGTTTCCCCATAGTGTCCAATGGTGCCATGGCCACAAGGAGCCAGAGTAGTGTGGGTTTCCGAGCACTACCAGTGGGTGGGCCTTCTTTCACCCTCCAGCTCCTTCTCATTATCTGTGGACGCTCACTCGATGCCCAGGGTCAAGGTAAGAATTGAATGTTTTCTAGTGTTTTTCTTCTTTGCTTGGTTGCAAGACAAAGAGTCTGCATAGGGAGAGGGATATTCCCACCAGAGAAATACTATAGCGTTCTTTTTTGCTCCCACATTTTCAACAACAGGAAAACAATAGTGACTCAGATGATGAAGAATAGAAAAAAAGTAAATTAGAGCCTGTGAGCCATAATGGGCGAGCACAACAAAAAGCAACAGTATAATAACCGGGACTGAGTAAAACAAATGATAAATAACTGCAACCACATGTTTAATGTGCAGAGGTACAGTGTAGTTGGTACGCATTAAGCTATCACTTTGTAGACCAGATTGAATCCTCGTATGCTACGGAGACAAGGCCACTATGCCCTCTGCTGTCAAAGCACACCACTGGCTTCTCTTCCTCCCTGTGACTGGCTTTATTTATAGCATGGCAGGAATTGCTACACTAACAAGTGACAAGTGCTCAAAATATCCACACATGCACACACGTGCACACGCGTTCACACAAGCAGCATACCAGTGCCAACTTTCAGGGGTGGTAAGGGGCACTAACAAGGTTAATGCACGAGAATTGGGAGCAGTGTATTCAGCTCTTATAAAATGAGCCCTGATTAATGGGCCTCAGCTGTGGCATATGCCAGGGCAAACAGTGTGGGAGGACAGGAGAGGACAAATGCCAGACCAGGAGATGATAAGAACCATCCTTCGAAAACAAATGACAAACATTTACCAGTTTTTTTACTTTTTATAATGAGTGTACTGTTATGTTTCCTGATTTTTTTATTTTTTTTATCTCAGCTGGTTTTGCTGTTAGAGATGAGAACTACTTCTGTGCTTTAAGGTAAAGGTACATTTAATAAACCGATAAATAAAGGAGGCCCCAACACTCTTGACCTTCATTAAGCCTGAGACTTGATAATTGTTTTGTGTAATTATCTTGCACTAATAATCACACTCTTAAACTTAGAGGAGCAGTGTTGGATATAGTGACATATAACAGTGAGGTTACAGATTGCAATTAACCTTAAATTTGACTGGCAAAGAATATATGAGACTAACCACTAATCATATATTATATATGGACCCCTGAACTACTCATGCTACACAGCAACATTCAACAAGTTAGGAAGGAAGCTGGAAACATGAAGCTACAAACTGATGCCCGCCTGTGTGACAACACGCTACAAATCAAAGATGAGCTGCTCTCAACTTCTTTCCGTCAGCCAATCATAGGTTTTTGTTTCACCCTTTTCAGTTAAATCTAACAGAAATGCCATTAGCCCGTTCCCAGTGTTATTTAACGTCATAACTATGTCAACGAGCGCTTGAACAACAAGTCTACGGCAACTCTCCGATAACTTTGCTGGCAACGCTTGCCCATTGTGTTGCTTTTGTCGCTCGTACTGTGAACATAGCGTTATTGTACCTCTGGTATCGGTCAGAGATTCATGTGGCCATTCAGATTGTCATCCATCTTTGATTCTCTCTGTATGGAAACTCGTTTCAGTAATCCCAAATAGAAGTGAACACAAATACGCTGGAACAAGAAGCAGGCTTGTTGCATAATACAACCTGTAAAGACCGCATAGCTGTCAGAATACACATGTGCGATGTACAAATGGGATCAGGAGTTTGTGGAAAATACAAGAGTTCCTTTGTGACCGACATCTGGTGATTAGCTTTTCTGCTTCCCATGCTTCTATGCCTTCTGCTGAAGATATGGTATTCTTGTCAGGGTGAACTGTCTGCTGCAGAGACACAGGAAGGAGAGTGAACGTTTCCTGTTCCCTAAGCCAGATGCAAAAAATGACAGGTCTCATTGGTGGCAGAGTTTAGAAATACCTTTTACATACAGTAGTTTCTGTGGCAATATTAGCTTCGCAAATAATTGTAACATTTTCAGAATGTAATTTGATGCTTTTATTTTTATATAAATGGCATAAATAATGTTTGTTACATTGTTGTAAATGCAATCATTCACACATATTCCTCTTGTTCTTTTTGTTAGATTGGTGGGAATGAGAACAAAAGCAGTAACGTATCTCATACATTTTTAGAATTAATCAGGAAAAATGCAGGTGTGGCCATTAGAAGACCCCCCCCCCAGTTAAAACTGATGAGTAAACACCAGTGGACATTACACGCCATCGTACAACAGACATCAAGAATCTTTTGAGTGATATAAAGTTGGAAATATTTCAAAGAGTTTCTCACGCTGGGCTTTAAATTACATTAGCAGGAATCTACTATTCTTTTAAATGAGTGAAGATGAGACTGTACTTTCTACAATGGTGATAAACAACAGTGGGCGATGCTCCGTGGACAACATGTAGCATATTGAGAAACAAACTTGTTGTTTTTTCTGGCAACTGCAGGAAATGCATACAAAGGTAATTATCAAAGTCATTACTGTTTTCTGCAGCTTTGGATGTGTTAATTCAGTCCTTAATCAAACACTGATGATGCCACAAAGTCCTCAGTCTTACCACAAAAAGAGAAATGCACACTGATTGTAAATCTGGGTCAGTTTCTCTCCTTCGTATCACGACCTTTCTCGCCTTGTCACTTTGATTGAGTTAAACCTTTTTCCTTAAACACTTCTTAGCATTCGGCTTGTTTGATTTCTCGACTAAACCATCATACAACGCTCATACACCTGCTTATGGTTAATTCTTCCAAGTCAGCATCTCTGATTGAACAATCAATGTGAATGATGTGCAAGTCATTTCTCAGAAACCCTGGGTACAGCTGCAGCACTGTACACACTTCAGCTGCTTGTAATGGGCCAAAAGACAACTCTGCCTTCTCAGCAGCCATGGAAGCCTGCCAAACACCTTGCAGATTGATTTCTTTTTTTATTACCAATAATAAATGGATATTGAAGCTGTGAGTAACGGTGTGACCTGGCAATGAAGACACTAATATATTTAAGTCTAGTGTGGGAAAGTACATTTGACAGCTAAGCTGATTCTATTAGGTGTAGTGTTTTACATTTACACAATGAAAAGTGCACAAACCTACAAGTAGAAGCATTGAGAATCTCATTAAACTGACAGTGGGCATATTTATTCCTCTGTAAGTACGGTTTAATTTATCATGCGCTATATGTGTTAAATCTAATTTAATAATACTTTACCTTCTTTATGCATTATGATGTTAACAGTCTCAGGACCCATTTTGCATTAAGAGTGTGACACACATCATGTAACCGATGGTTGGAGAAGGGTGTGTGATGATGTTCTTCCGTAACACATCCCTGACGGCTCACCATTTGCTTCAAGTAAAGTAAAGATTTGTTGATATCCAGCAAACATGCCGGAGGGCTCAAACAGAGGCAGCACACGACAACGACTGACATGCCGTGTGTCACGGCAGGCTTTTAGTTGATCCTGACATCTGAGCCAGCGTTCAAAACCCTGAGAGAGCGTTAAAGACTTTCAAAGTGGAAGTGTGGTGGCACAGAAATGCTTGTCGAAAGATCGTCTGTAATGCGTTGGTGGGAGTGCTTGCTCATTTGCCTCAACCCACGGGTAACACATTGTTGGGCGGATCATAAATGACAAAAAATACAAAAGCATGAGTTCTAATACGCCGCTAAACCTTGCATACCCGACTCCTTTTTCTCTCCCTAAACCGATACGAATACCAAACATTCTGATGATACATAGTAGAAGTGGTTCATTCTGGTAATGCAGATAACTAAGTGGACGCCTGGTATATACATAAGGAAATGTTAGTGGAAATACTATATTTCATGATGACATTGATTAAACAACAGTTTTTAAATGTGGATTGGTCACATCTGGCTGATAAACAATCCATTAATGGTGTTGGTATCATCGGCGGTACAGCCCTAGTTATTATATAGTAACAATTACAAATAACAAAAGTATTGTGTATTTTTCTTCAATGTAAAACTATAGACTATGACTATATGATAGTTCTTCTATGCATGTTATTAATATACACCATTTTTTGACTTATTTTGAGCTATTTAGGCAGATAAGGGATGCTATGAATTCAGAATATTTGACTCTCTTCTCAAAGCATTGTTTATATTGTTTATATCACAGCTGTTTTTAGAAATATGCTAAACCAATGAGAGCATGCCCAAGTTCCTCCTCACACTAGATGGCAGTATTGCTTTGTTTCAAAGCAGAAATTCATATTAAAACAGTTCCATGTGAAAAGGACATAGGCTTTAATTAAGTACAACATTAATCATTAATTAAACCTATTCCTGTCATTGCTTGCTTTCTATTCACAATAATTTAGCTATTATGCCATAAAGGTGCTTCGTCGATTTGAGTATTTGAAAAGTGTTGAATTACTTGAATTGGTAGACTTTTAGAAGAAAACATGTCTGTTAAGTAGAGACATCATAGTTGTTTAGGGTGGGCTTTGTGTCTTTTCAGAGCTACAGTGCCTTCTTTTTTTAATGAAATTGTGCAGTCAAAGTCATCAAGATTAATTTGGCCAGTTGTTGTTGTTGTTGTTGTTGTCGATTGGGGGGAAAAGGGCCCGCAGCAGGGTGCCGCTTCATTACAACACAAATGCCTTCTTTTTAAAGCCTACATTTAGGCAGTTCATTTCAGATGCCTGGTTGCACTTATTTTGGTGGCCTTAATGTCACTTAGCCAAAAGACATGAAGCTGGAGGAGGTTTTTGTGTCTGTGTTATTTTCAAAGTCTACGGCTGTTGCTGCTGTGCTTTTCATCTGCTTCGCTCTGATTTACCAATCCATAGGGTCATGAAATATTACAGAGGGCCATAAAAGCCATGGCACATCTCCCACCCAGTAAAGAATAAGGGGAGTAGAGTCCCCGTGGACTATGTCACAGTCACAGCCTCTGACTCCCTACACATAGCAAGGCCCATTAAGTCTAACTATCTGGCTTTATGCTTCCCAGAAGCAGCACCTTTTTTTTTCCCCCAGCTACAATCACTGTGACAATAATGTTTATTCAATGTTACAGAAGAAAAATGAGATAAATGTGACAAAGAGTTTGCGTTATGAGGTTGTGCCCTTTAGATGGTCTCCCTGGAGAACTGGGTAAGAGTCATTTAGCTGATACTCTTACCCAGAGCAACTTGCAGAGAGTGCAACTGAATAAAAAATCATCGTCTTCACAAGCAAACACTAGCCAGAAGTTCAAGGGAGAGAGATATTTTGTTGGCGGTCAATCTCATCACAAGGTCTGTTTAGTATCCGTTCTGGAGCTTTCGATTGTGTCACACAATCTCAAGATTTGACTTTACAAAGTTGTCACGGAACTGTAGTTGAATCATTCCTGATCATCCCTGATGACATTATTGGGGTTATCTCAGTGTTGGCTTGGAGACTTATATATTTTTAACAGAACACCTGTGTTACAGACTGTGGCATGACGTTTAAAAGTCTTGATGTTTACTAGACAGTGGAAGTCTAAACAAGGATGCTACTGAGTTGTGTTATGGGCAACGTAGGATCCAGTGTTTGTAGAGCTTGACTAATAAAAGGGAATAAAAGTGAGGATAACTCTGCTTCTCCTGCTTCAGTTTTACTATCCGTTTCTCAATAAACGTGTCTGTTGCAAGCCTCCCTTCTCTGTTGAAGTGCAACACTAAACAGCTGGAGTACTCCTGCATGGAGTTCATGTTGACTTGAATGAGTATCCGTTCACTGTCTGACCACACTGTCCATTCATTAGCTTCTTTTTACATCATCTTCCTCAGCATATAGTCCAAATAAAGATCAGCCACATACCCCTAGTAAGGAAAACTAGATGAGATTTCACTAGATTATATACACCTACAGTTATAATGGAACATGTTACTGTGGCTTGCCCTGCCTTGAGGGAAGAGTTAAAGCTGCATAGGAAAAGGTCCAGTGCACCTTGTCATCTTACACAATGACCCCTGCATTGTGTACTCTTGTGTAATGCCCTTTCTCCCTTGAGACGAGCCCAGAGCGCATTCTCTCCTGATCCTGTTGCCATAATAGCTGTGGACTCAGGATTTAGACATACCACTGTATGTCCTTGGAGAGACAATCATTAAGGAGATCTGTTTGATATTTGAAATGAGACCCAGTACCTGTGCTTGCATCAGATGATGCTGACTACGCATGTGATTTTTTTCAGTTATTTTTTTTTTTTGTGCTCACCAGTGTGATTATATATTTAGCTGTGCTGCCGGAGTGGTAAGAATCCAGATGTCCTCGGAGTGTTTGTCCTCTGAGCCGGATGGTGTTGTGGAAAGGGGTGTGGCTGCGTGACTGGGCTCTTGCTTTGGTGATAGCATTGACACAGTTCTTCAAAATGACACCTGAGGGAGGGACCTCTCACCAAATGCATCACAGTCTCATCAAGTGTTGCAGTCTGCTCAGATTAATGGGGCTGAGAGCTGATTATACAGGGCTGTACATCATGTCTGTCTAACTGCCTGCTGCTCTCCCTGCCTGTCAGTGATCCACCCCCCTATATCCTCTCCTCCCTCAGAGGAAAAAAAAGCAGAAACTTGCATTGTTGTCTTCAGCAAGACAAACTCCCATGGTTTAACTTAAACAATTTGAGACTTACCTGAGTGCTTTGCTCATTTTTAAAGCCATCAATATTTCTCCTGGCCTTTGTTCACTCACCTACAAACACATACGTCATACAAACACATAACGGGCAGAAGGAGCATGTTTGAAGAGTCATCTCTGGAATGCCCTCGAACAAACAATATATTTTTTAATTACTGAAAAGTCACAATGTCTGGACGGTGTGGCAGCCTTGCAGTTTGAATACATGATGGTATCAGTCTTTGATGTTTAAAGTATAATTAAATAGATTGGACCTGCTAATATACAGGTATTTTACAACTTTAAAGGAATTAACTGCTGAGTTGAGCTACCTGCATCTGTAAATTACCTCTGTCGCTGCACCCTGAGAGCCCAGCCCGTGTGGGGGATGGATTAATCTTCCCAGCACATTATTGAATGTTTTCCCTTGCTTGGGAGCAGCCGATAAATTGTGCTTGTCACAATGGCCCTGCACCTGCTCTCCATAGCCTTGGAATTTCTAACAAAGCATCACATTTTTTAACACCGCACTCAGGCCATTAAAATAGTCACACCATGGATATAAAATGCTTAAAGGAGCCCCAAACAAGTAGGGGGCAGCATTTCACTTCTACTATTCGATCCATACAATATACATTCACAGCCATCAGTTAAAACAAAAAAAAGCAAAATATTAATTAACAGCAGAGCACGCAAAATTCAACCAAACTGCAGACAATCTGAGTGCTGGTCGAAAATAACAATTTTTAATGTTCACGTGGTGTCAGCCTATATTATGTTTACTGTGTTACTAACAGGGGCTGTATGGTCCGTGTACATTTTGATAGTTTATTGTATTAAATCTAAGTGGCAGAAGTAAAAAACATCCCTGCTAGAGGAGGTGGGATCAGTCCTCCTGAGAGTTGCTACAGCTAACGCCTAACCAAAGGTCCGTCTCCTGGAGCCGCTGCCTGCCCTCTTTTCGGTGCAGTGGTCTCACATAATGCAAATAATATTTGTGTTGGTGTTTGTTATTTGTATTTAATCCAATAAACAAACTATCTAAACGTAACATGATTGACAAGCCGTCGGGGCAGCATAATAACACATAAAATATATATCATCCTTATTTTTGCTTGCATGCAGCACTGGCTGCCGCATCTGTATTGACATGATTGTATTGTTATGATGCATTATATGCAGGGGGGTTTCTTATATCCTGACCATCAATGTACAGTATGTAAATGGAGAAGACTAATAAGAAATGATGCTTTAGTAACACATATTTTACTGTTTTGACCAAAATGGGTTGCAATTATGTTTTCTGTTAGCATCTTGAGCAATATGATTTTCATTTGTATGAAAGCTCTAGATAATGATTTTATTACAAATCATGTATTTAACTGAATCTTATTGTCTTTCAATGATTAGCAGGTGTGTGTTTGAATGTCTTCCTGAAGACACTTTTGGTTTAATGGGACTGAATATTTCAGTTGCTATACGGATTCCTACAAACACTGGGCATTACCACTGTAATGACTTCACATGATTCATGTGGAAGTGAAATCCTTGACTATTATCAGCTGTGAACAGTCCACTGAGCAGAATTAGCCAGCCAGCTCAATCTGATATGCTTAAATATACACCCGCTGTGAATATTTCACATTTGGAAATGAACACAACAGAATCAATGCTCCCTTTACGTCCTTTGCACTGCTCAACGATTTGAAATGACTCCCGCAACTATGTTTTTTTCAAGCACTCTCACTCCGCACATTTTCCGTGCAATTATTGTCATCCTAATCAATAGTCTTTACACTCCATTGAACTCACTAAAGACTATTAAGTTAATGAAAATGTTTTTTCCCCCTCTTTGTATAGT
Organism: Cottus gobio; assembly: GCA_023566465.1. NCBI lineage: Eukaryota > Metazoa > Chordata > Actinopteri > Perciformes > Cottidae > Cottus > Cottus gobio. Next base: position 10,592,364 of record CM042220.1, read on the forward strand.
TGCTGCTTGTTTAAGAAACAGTCTTAATATAAAAAGCATAACGTAGTTTTGTTGAGTGGATGTCTGAGCCTAAAATGCCACTGAATGTCTGTCTATGACTTAATGTTGAGGTATGTGTGTGTAAAAAAAAAAAGAAAAATGCTTTTTCCGTTTCACCAATAGGGGGAGCTTGCACACTTGCCATCACCTGTGTTCTTCACAAGCTCTTTTTAGTATCTTATATCTTTATTCATGCCCCACCATACCACCCTTTTTTTTTACAGCCTTTGTTTTACGCTGCACCTTAAAAGGTCATATGCTGTATATTTTCATTGCTTTTGTTATGTCACATTACTTGTAAATGGTTTACGAGACTCAAACAGCAGTGATTAGTTGGCTTCAACGTGGAGTCACTGAAAATATTGGTTTTCCCGAACAAGATCGTTGACACCAGTTAAATGAATTTCACAACAGCTCGTACTCCATCTTCACCCTCGTCATTCCTGTCTCTTTGTTTTCACTCGTTCACTCTGTCTTTGCTTCCTCCGCCAAACACCACCCACCCCCTACTCTCCGCCCTGGCTGCGCTCATGCAGTTTCATCCCCAGAGGTGAAGAGCAGACTCCTATAATTACCCAAGTGTCTGTGAAATGAATCATTGGGCGGCTGATTGAGCTGCATGATGGGAAACATCCATCCTGAGTAGTACGACTGAGTGTTCTCAGCCCTCCACCCCATCTCTCTGCTGATGCCCAGGGCTGGCACGTGTGCATACTCACTGCTGAGAGAGACAGGGTGTGGTCTGCAACCGCTACACGCTTTTAGCACAAACTATGGCAGCTGACAGGGAGCCGAACATGTAGTCATCATGAACACTGTTCCATAAACAACACTTACAACACCTGTATTTCTGCTCTTGTTCAGTGGTAGCACCTAAAAGTGTCCCACCCTACCGTGAGAATGGTACACCTTCACCGCGGGTGCAGCGTATTGTAGCATGTGTACAGTGTCAGTAGAAGGCGCTCCGCTCACACACAGCTTTACACAGGTAGACAGATTACAGCACTGGGCTTGAGATCTGATGTCACGTCAGGCTGCATTGGGATTGTACAGTACACCGTCAGTGCCATCAAGTAGACCATAGGTTTTAAAAATATAACTCTGAAGTATGTGATGAGCCTTGTGAATGCTGTGATCGTATTTTAAAATGGTTATATGCTTTTTTTGTCACCAGACTATGAAAAGTATATGGTTTTGCTTGCTAGCTCACTTCTACTCTCCGCAGAGGCTCTGAGTTTCATGATCGGTGTGGAACATTTCCCAGGAAATAGAAAGCACAAGCTGTTAAAATGTATAGTCGACATGCGGAAGGTAAAGTTTGTGTCACCTCATGTAAGCGGCAGCTTTGCTCACAAACACAGTTTAGTTTTACACGGATAGGTTTGTGTATAGAAGCTGTAAATGTCTTTTTAATACTTTGATAACTGTGGAAGAACAGATGAAGAGTATCAGTTTATATCAGTTGTGGAATGAAGGTCACGTGCTGCGTTATTAAACTGATCGTTTCATTATTCCATCTGTTGAAAAAAAGGCTAACCCCTATTAACCAGCAGTCATTGCGACGCCACGGAGTTGCTGTACCTAAACCAATGGTGTAGAAGTTGGTCATACAATGCTACTGCACCACTGTATGGCAAGATACTTGATCTTGAGGTTTATATGCTTCACATACAAACACATTGTTGTGGTAACCTTTGAAAACATCAATTACACAGCAGGTAGTAGTAGTAGTAGGTAGATTTCTATACAAGAATTAAAAAGTAATTTGAAAAGTAAAGATAATTTCAAAGAGTGCCATGGCCAACTAACAAATCATACATAAGGTCTTCAATGTAAATATTTCAAATTCAAGTGCAACAGTCGTGTTGAGGAAAAAAAAGCATGTGAAATATGAACAAGAAACGTGCGTGGCTGCTTCTTAAATATGCTTTTTAAAGATAGTGGGTGGGGTGACCAGATGCTTTTAAACAAATTTATTTTGATAAAGTAATAAAAAGCAAGGCCAGAGTTGGTGAGAGGTTTCTATGGTTACCATGCAGAGTTACATACGACAAACTAGAATATTACTACTCGCTAAAAGTAATGTTGAATGGACTCTCACTGCTTGTAAACAAGCCGAAAGACCTGTGTGTCATGTGTTGTATCTTGTATCCTGTTCTGTTTTTGAGCAGCCACTCAACCTCCGTGCTAAATAGAAGCTAGCATAGCTAACTAGCTTCTTTGCAGCCATAACACCGCCGAAGGGACATTATACACCAATATTGCATGTTTACGTGGATCAGTAACCTCAGTCCAATACATGCATTGCGTCATATCGGGACCCAATAACAATACTGGATCAGATCGGTTCCATCTTTAGGTCTTTCCCCGGACCATGGCTTCACACTTAGATGTACTGCCCCTCGTCCCGACCACTTCACACTCAGTTGCAAACCGACCCACTGTGTGCTGAAGGTCATGTTCTGATGGAGCCAAGAGAACCACATCAACTGCAAAGGGGCAGCCCTGAGGTCTGCAAAACAGACACCCTGGGCGGAGGCCAACACCCGCTGGAAACGTGTTTGACTTTGTGCAGAGTATACGCACACAGTGCTAATTTTGGTTATACGAGGGCAGGATGGCTTGTAAGAAGAAAGTATCCTTTATTGGTCTGTGCATTTTAACCCATCCATTAAGGAGCAGTGGGCTGCCCTGTGAAGTGGGGGTTCAGTGTCTTGCTCAATCACACTTCAACATGCTAACTATGGAGTGACCAGGGATCAAACTGCCTACTTTGTGGTTTCAGAACGACCACCCATCCCCATGAGCTACAGCCACCCCAAGCATGACTCAGATACCCCATATTCCTGCACGACCTCCTTCAGAATTCTTCGTGGGACATGGATGTAAAATTTTTCCAAGTCATCAAAACGAATCAACTGGTAACTCACAATGCCACTTTTTCAATTTGAGTTTACCCCCCGCCTTACAAGGTTTGTGACTTTTTCACTTCTTGATTTTAAAGTTATTTTTTATTTAGTTCAGTTTATACCATACATCCTTTGTGAATCAAATTGACTTAATTTCACACATATTAAAATATTTCACAGAAAGATATAGTTAATAGAAAAATGTTGGTCAGAGTGGACACATATGTTTCTGTATTAAAACGTTATACTTTGGTTGATACTGTATATACTGGGGGTGACATTGCTATTGAATAGTTATAGAATAGTTTACTTTTCTTTGTTTAAGGTTGTAACTTTCCTTGCACCCTGCTATTGGTAAGTGCTGTGTCAAATGGCAAAGTTCTTGCATCCACTACATCAAGAGAAAGTCATTTAAATACACTTTTAGAGATGACAGTCTGCAATACAAGTTCAGCGATATTTGTGCTCAGCAGTTTAGCTCAAACTCAACACTCAAAGCTTTGGTATGCTCTCTCAGAGCTGAGTACGCCCGCTGCTTTGATGCTGACTCTGCTCGCAGCGACGAAGAAAGATAGAGGGACAAACAATGTGTGACAACAGCCCCTCTCCCCAGCTGGCATTAGACATGGGAGTTTATACTGAGGAAAGGATGAGTGCTGTGACAAAGTCAATAGGACAGAGGGGTAATGGGACTGCATGGGCTTGATTGTTTAATTAGACTTTACTTCATGGCATGCCAAGCCAAATGAAATGAAAAAAGAGGAAAAAGGATTGAGGACAAGAAATAGCCTGACGTTCTTGGCCAGAACTCATTGTCACAGATTGTGAGATTCTGGTGAGTTGCTGATAGTGGTGTCATTGTGGAGTTTGCACTTCTGTTCAAAGCTCAGACTTTACACACAAACAATGACATTTTTTAATTTAATTTTATGATTTATTTATTTTAAGCCTTCGAGTTATGCAGTGTGACCAGGCTTCCTTATGTTATTCAACCGCCTCTGTCAAAGCAGTAAGCATGTTAGGTTTTAGAGGTCTGCTGGGGTCATTTTACAGTAAGTCGGCCCAGCTCATCCATTGCTTCATGAGTTCATCTAGGTTCGCTGTCACTGAACGCTGCCTACTGTATGTATTACCAGCTGGTGAATGTGTGCAGGATATAGTTCCTGCTTAATATAAACTCTCTGGTCAGTAAGGCTTCAGGCTTGACTTGAACCTCTGACATGACCGGGCTCTTTGGCCCCGACATCCTCCAGGCTTGGACCAGTGAGTTCAAAACAGGCCTATCTTTAACAGAACTCTAGCTTGGCCTCCGGTATTGCTGCTGGCAGCTTTCTCCTCATCTAAAGAACGTCACACTCAACAGTGCACTTCCTTGAGTCCTGAGCAATACTCCTGCTATGGCATCATATCCCATAGCAATGCTAGACAATATGTCAGGGTACACGGGTCTGGACCCAAAAGCAAACGACGGACAACGGGGGTGAGGTGGGAACACAAGGGTGGTTTATTTGCAGTGCACTGGGACAGGGGAAAAACACAGGGAGTACTCAGCCGTTAGCTCGGCGACGCCGTAGTCGGGTCCGGGGCTCCGAGGCTCGGGGTCAGGCTCGTAGCGTAGCTTGGGATCAGGCGGGAGCTGGCTTGAGGGGAGGAACCTGGAACACAGGGAAAGGTTACTGGGCAGAGGGGAATGGGCCGGGGGACGGCCACCAGGCGGGGACTCAGGGGGACGGGCCGGGGGACGGCCACCCGGCGGGGACTCAGGGGGACGGGCCGGGGGACGGCCACCAGGCGGGGACTCAGGGGGACGGGCACCAGGCGGGGACTCAGGGGGACGGGCCGGGGGACGGCCACCAGGCGGGGACTCAGGAGGACGGGCCGGGGGACCGCCGACAGGACTAGTAGGGTAGGAGCCGGGCCGGACTGCCGGCGGCACAGTCGGGAGAGCTGGGACCGGGGCTGACAGCGGCACAGTCGGGGGAGCCGGGGCGCCGACAGGACTCTGGGAGCTGGAGTCGGCCGGGGCGCCGACAGGACGCGGGGAGCTGGAGTCGGCCGGGGCGCCGACAGGACGCGGGGAGCTGGAGTCGGCCGGGGTGCCGACAGGACGCGGGGAGCTGGAGTCGGCCGGGGCGCCGACAGGACGCGGGGAGCTGGAGTCGGCCGGGGCGCCGACAGGACGCGGGGAGCTGGAGTCGGCCGGGCCGCTGACACCGGAACCAGGGCTGGCGACGGCGCAGTCGCAGGATCCGGGACTGGCCGTGGCGCAGGTGCAGGATCCGGGACCGGGGATAGCAGATCATAGAGGGGTGTCCAGGCTGTCGGCGAGTCACAGGGAGCGGGCGTGCACTGCTTCCCCGTGGCATCAGCCCGAGCTGGGCGCCTCCTACGCCGGCGTCGAGAGCCCGAGGCTCTGGCCTCCGGACCAGAACCCCTAGCCCGCTGGAGGCTACGGGGCCCACCAAATGCCAGCTGGGGCCCCTTCCACAGGTCGCTCCTTGGGTCATAGTACCTGGGGTCCTCGTCCGAGTCCTCATCCGGGTGGATGGAGTTCCGCCAAGTACAGCCTGACCGGGCTGGACTTCCACATGAGCCCGGGGAACAACCACAAAAAAACAAAACAAAAAGGGATTGCCGGCTAGGTCCGGATTGGAGCGGGCTACTCCGCTGGGGGGGTCCGGGTTCGCTGAGTCCAGGTCGTTGGTCGGGTGATTCTGTCAGGGTACACGGGTCTGGACCCAAAAGCAAACGACGGACAACGGGGGTGAGGTGGGAACACAAGGGTGGTTTATTTGCAGTGCACTGGGACAGGGGAAAAACACAGGGAGTACTCAGCCGTTAGCTCGGCGGCGCCGTAGTCGGATCCGGGGCTCCGAGGCTCGGGGTCAGGCTCGTAGCGTAGCTCGGGATGAAGCTCGTAGCATAGCTCGGGATGAGGCTCGTAGCGTGGCTCGGGATCAGGCTCGTAGCGTGGCTCGGGATCAGGCTCGTAGCGTGGCTCGGGATCAGGCTCGTAGCGTAGCTCGGGATCAGGCTCGTAGCGTAGCGCGGGATCAGGCTCGTAGCGTAGCGCGGGAGGTGCACGGACATGAAGGGCAGGGCAAGGCATGCGTAGAAATCACCGGACAGCGTGATTCTGGGTGGAGGCTGGTTTTATCTGCTGCTTGAACGATCTGCAGCTGCGACTGGCGGCGCGCCCTTCACCCGGCTGTACTGCATTCCCCTGCTTGCGAGAGGGAGAGAGAGAGAGAGAGAGATTCTGGTCGCCGCCAGGGTTACTGTGGCACCCCCTTGTGGTGGTGCCTCCAGGACCCTCACACAATAGACGTTAAGGTCACACGAACATCGATGTAGAGCGTGAGCTGTACCCATCATGTCATTCAGCGTTGTGACAATTAATATGTGTCACTTTTGATTACAATACGCAGTGTGTACATAAGGCCCTGCTAAGAAATATGTCTAGTAGATCCTCAGCAATACACCCGCCAAGTGTGAAGTCAATCGGTTGAACGTTTGTTGAAAAGAAATCAAAGAACAGATAGATACATAGATCTCACCTTGTTGCAGTGATGTGGAAATATTTTCTGGATGTGTTCAATACAACCAGACAACATTGTTTGATCAGCTCTTGTGTGATATTAATTCATACAATTTGAATGTGCAACAAACTTGAACCTGAAAAGCTCCAGAATGTATTGTGTCAAGTTGCCCTTTGATGGTAACATGACTATATGACTATGCCTCCTTTAAACAACACAGTATGAAAAGACAATTGATATCACCTACAGACTTGTCTCAATGCACTATAATTCACTCGCACACCTGATTTACACTACCGCCGATTGAAGAGCGATTCCCACCTGTCTTGAGAAATTGACAGTGCGGTGTTCTGTGACATCTGTTTGCTGCTGCTAGGTACGCTGGGTAATCCAATGCATTTGTATGGAGCAGCATCCTGACAACTGCAGTGGCTCTACAGCAGCCTGAGAGGGATTACGTCTGTGCAGTTGATATACCTGACTATTGACAGAGCTGGCACCTCCAACCACGCACATTTCAACACAATGTCACCCAGCCGTCAAAGGCTGAGGAAGAATGATTGAACTCTGAAAATATTAAAGTCCTTCTTATGTCCTTCCTTCTCCCAGGCTTTATCATCTACAGCACAGTCTTTTTTCATCATTGCATACACTGATTCTGCCTTCAGTGAAGAACATGCATACTTCTTTTCCAAAGGAGATACTCAGTGAGGAAAAAGGATGGAAAATGTTAACCTCAGCCTCCATTTTAATTAAATTGTGCTTTTGTTGACTGGTATAGACACTATTTCTGTCCTCAAGAAGAACCATATATTACATTTTTCATATGGATTCTGCTCTGAAACAAACAAAATATATTGTTTTTTTCCCATGTTTAATGCATTACTTCTGGAAAATAAGTGCTTATGAGGCCTAATAACGTCTGTGATGTGTGATACAGAGTGTAATATCACTGCTGTAGCCATCGCTTGACTAGCCAGTGTCTGAGATTGAGACAAAACGCCTGCAAGGATAAGCTGCACAAGGCAGTTTGAGTGTGACACCGTGAGAGAATTTGATTTATTGAATTTTCAATAGAAAAAGGGGAAAGAAATACTCAAACTAATAAAACACCAGTGGGTATTTTCATATAGGGCAATATTTATGACTTTTTGCCTTTGTGGAAATGTGCCCTCAATAAGAACGGAGTGGCAAAGGTTTGTGCATTTGTCCGTGGGCTTTGTTGTAATTATGAACCCCAATCGCCCTGCTAAGAAGGGGCTGAGAGAGAGCCAATCACGCTGCTTTCAAAATGAGTTTGTTGCTGCCTTTATCCTCCTGTCATGCTGACACAGTTATATTCAGTCTTTCTTTTCATTTGCTTCCCTTTATTGCTGTATGATTAACATATGCCACGCTTTGGAAAACAATTTTGGTGGCGAAACAAAGGAATGAAGTTCCTTTGGTGCTCCTAATATATGTGCTGTATTTACACGTTTGGATTTTATGAGTGTGAACAGAATGCAATTACCTGCCCCCATGATTGTATCTATATTTTGGACTTTGCAACATGTTGAATGTTGCTATCACAACTTTTTAGTTTGGTTCTTTTGATCAGGATCAAGGACAGAATCTTTCATTGTTGCCTTTTTAGTACGCTTCATTTTGTATTCACACTGGCTCAAACCAAGAGTAGTAAACATGTAGTCATACGGACTGGCAAAACAAATCTATCAACTATCACCATGCATCATTAGCGCTACATGGACCCACGTGAAGAAACCACATTTTGTTACTACTGTAGCAATTTAATGCATCTTATGTGTTTATTAATCTTCTTTGGTGTCTCAAAGAAGAAAAAAAAATAGATTATGTACATCATTACTAAAGACTGCAGTTCAGCCTAATGTACAATTTATTCACTTTTTAATGAGGAACTGCTAAAATACAAAGAGTAGGACACAAGCACAACACACCTTTGTCTGTGACCACAGGCACAGTTTTTTTTATTGGGCATAAACCTCATTCTTACACGCGCAATGTCAGAAAAAATGACTTGAAGCCCAAATAAACGTCCTGGTTATGCCTGTGAGACGCAGCTGAGACACGCCTGAACAGAGCGTGTGCAGACATCTGCATCGGTTAAGATGAGAGCGTTTCTGTTGTGTGAGGCGTGCGAGTGAAAAACCCGTCTGATACACTTGCAGTCTAGACTGTGCTAGTTGTTGCAGACACATCTGATGGGGATCTGCACTCCACTGAGTGCACCCCTCTAGTTTTAACTGATTTTCACTCACTGATGTATGATTGTATTTCCAAATGATTTGCATAAATATATATGTTATGAATTCAAATCACTTATAAGATTACTTAATTCACAGATGGATGTAATGGTCCTATAGCTTTTTGAATTTTTGCTAAAATCTACTATTTTGAAATTCTGAAATTGGTCTGTTTTGCTTTCACACCTGACGGGCCGATATCCTCCTGTTCAGGCGGTTTAATCCACACCACATTTTGACTGACAGCGTTCACACCAACCTAAACAAACTGATCCAAACCGCTAAATGCACCACAGTTTGATTGACATGCACTAAGTTAAGTGTGAAAAAACCTTACGGCTGATGTTTAAGCTATATACACATCTATATCTATATCTATATATAGATATGTATGTATGTAAGTATGTACTATGTATGTATGTACAAAAATGTTTTCCTCTTGATCGCTGGGCTTAAATTATCAGTCAATATCATACATTCACAAATTGTTTCACAAAGGCACCATTATCCTGTTCTAGACCTTTAAAGAGAAAGACATTTCAATTGGCTAGCAGAGCCCCTCCCTCTAACACATTTTTTTTTCTTTCTAACAATGACAACTCTAATCATCAGAAATTGATATTTTAAATGCCAAATCTGGAGTTTCATTAAAGTAGTGTCATGAGCAATAATAAATATCTTTAAAGTAGGAACAAAGGTGTTAAATAATGGTTTTAATCTAATTCATATCATCATGTTCTCTCGTGGAAGCTATTAAATTATTGTGATTGGCATACACCTCTTTGTCTGGAGGCTAAAATGAGAAACGAGCCATATTTTTGTTAAGCATGATATGAAAGTATTCATTTTCACCTGCAAACCTGACAGAACAGGGCACTGAGGGGCGAGTTAATACAAAATGATCACATTTTCACTCATCAATATTGGTCAGTGACAGTGGGCCTCCATTTTTCATCTAGCCAGTTGTCTGGAGAGAATGATATGTGGCTCTTTCCTGGTAAAGGGCCCTCTCAGCGAGTTGGAGATGGAAATGGCATTTTTAACAAGTGGCCTGGGAAGCTATTGATTATAGTGCCATTTCTGGGGCTGCAGTTTCTTGCCCCGAGAGCCTCTCCAACCATCTACGCATGTTGGTTCTTTACAGAGTGCAAGCAGGATTATTGAAAGTGTGTCCACTGTTGTAGTTTGTTTTGTTTGGACCATTTACTGGTCATTTGTCATGATGCCACTTTTCTGTCTCTTTTTGTCGTCTCTCTGTCTACAGTTTATATATTTGATTACCCCACAAATAATGACTGTCCATCTGTGTCATTCCTAGTAAAATATGGCAAGCTTTTACTACTTTTTTTTCCCTTGCACATTTGGTGACATTAAAATATCTAACAAAATATAAAAGTGATTAAAGCTTTCCTGGAATACACTGACAATACTGCTGTTAAAAGATCAGACTCTGGCAGGTAATACAATATTCTGTCTGTTCTGCTCATCAATTTTTAGGAAGAAAATTCTGTACAGCTTCTTGTTAAGTTGACTTCAGGCATACGTGGTGTCTGCAGCTCTCTTTTGCAGCTTATTTCCCCTATGGCACCTTTCCTTCATTGCTCCCAAGCCTGCTATATAATCTTGTAGCATTGAGAGCAGGAACAGTCTATTAACTCAGCAGCATCAGCAGCTTAACAACCCAGATTGTTTTTGCACCCTCGTAGGTCATAACCCAGTCTGAAAGTAGTGCTAGGAACTAGGGATGTCCAGACTCCAGAGCTGATCCACAGGACCAGGCCAATAATTTTACGTTGCCTCAAACACTCAGTGAAATTAGATGAAAGGATAAAGCTTGCATTATTTTGTATGTTAACAAATCCCATGAAAAACAAGACCAACGTCCCTCTAATCTTTCCGTCTCCCTACCCATTGCTCTGGCATTCAGCTCAAAGCCCATATGTTTCTACTGAAGATGGAAATCTTTACAAATAAGTCACACATATATGGTTTAATTTCAGTAATTTTCTGGTTAGCACTCCAGATTTTAGCAATCTTTACTCAAACTGAATGTAGATTGATATGTCAGAGTAATGCACGGTTGGTGTTCTCTTAATCATTAAACTTTGGCCATGTTTGTGGAAATCAAGAATATGACACTGGGAATAGTGTAGCTCACAGATTTGTTGATTAGTTTTTGCCCACAATGGAGGTGAATGGCAATGAGAAATATGTTTTGGCTTCTCAAATAATACTTCACCAGAATCAATCCAGTGTTGGATTATTATTGCTGCAATTAAACAGACATTTTTCAACATGTATGAGTGTCTTAAAATGTCCCAAGATATTTTTTTAAATAAAATAAATGTCGACAATATTGCTATTGTGGTATAGACAAAAATAGCAGCTTTAAATGAGTTGCGGTACTGTTCCCCAAGTGAGCCTTGACAGATACTCAGAGTGTCTGAGGGGAAAGCGGCAAACATTTTCTGTTGAGATGTAATATTTGCAACATTGCAGGCATCTTAGTTTGCATTTTGCCTGTGGCCATGGGCCGGAGACCAGCCACTGGACATACGTGCTTGTAGCAGTTAGATTTCTGACTGTAATCGGCCTAACAAAACTCATATTTGAAATATCCTGAATAGATACACTTCCCATCTTATATGTAACTGATGGTTTAATGCAAGGCAGACGTTAACAAGTTAGCATGAACTACCTGCTGGCACTCATCCATTTGCCAGATGGTGGGTTCACCTGGGTAAACACATTTGCTGAGTCTGATTGTGTTATCCTGGTGTGAGGGCCCACTGAGACAAAGCTGGCAGGAAATAACATTGTGTATTTGATATGTGGCATAGGTGTTAACCTGCATTAAAGCAGGTGGGTTTTGTCATGACATTAAAGCTACAAACAATTATGTATGGGATAATGTGTTTAACCTGAAGCAGTTATACCTTGAATGTCTCTAATATGTCAGTATAATTGGTATTTGACTAAAGTACAGCACATAAAGATGTCTTAGGCAGCACATTAGCAGAGCAGCAGCTTCAGGGTTCTGTCTGTGTCTACACAAGATACATTTAGGTACAGTATTTTTATATTTTTGGCAGCATTCAGAGCCCTACACATTCTTATTCTGTCAGACGTGTGAGACGACTGGAAAGCACGGCTGAAACACTTGTAGACACGGCGTAAGGTTACGTTATCTATTCCTTATTCACTTTTATGTCATTTTAAAATGTCTGTTGTCTTGCAGTAAATGGAGTGAGTGTTTCTAGCAGTGTTTGGATATGTGCCGGGCATTTTCAGTTCATCGCTAATGGCTGTGCTGATCAAGAGTTTTACCAGGAGTATGAATAGAAAGGTCCCGCAGAAGATGACAAGAATAATACCAGTTGAGTGCGATCTGCTTTTATCCTGCAAAGTTTGTAAGTGCACAGACAGTTTAACACTGTCTTTCCGTGATACAGTCAGAGCAGCAAATGGTCTCTTAAAGTAGAACTGTCAAGATTTTTATTTATATATAGTATAGTATAGTATAGTGTGTGTGTATGTATATATATAATATTAAACAAAATTAACATAAACTATAACAATGTCAGGAATTAAGATAAGAGTTACATGTTCACAGAACAATGAAACTCAACTAAATGGTAGGGATGCAACGATACCATTTTTTACAAACCGATACTATACCGATATTTTTATTTGTGTACTTGCCGATACCGAGTACCGATACCGATACTTCTTAGATTTGGTCTCCATGAAAGTGCAATTAATTTGGAGGCAGATTTTATTTTATCCTCTGCAGATTATGTCAAGCCTATAGTACAAAATTAACAGAAGGCTATCCCAAGCTTTAAACTTCTTGTGGAAGTCCCTCTAATGTCGGACCATAAAACGCCCCGTGTCCGGGTTCATAATGTAAGCGATAATATTAGGTATCGAGCAATTATATAGGAAGCTGTGTTCCAAGTTATGTTTCCGGTGCTTTTATTGTGGAGGGAGAAACGGAAAGGAAAAGAGTGGAATTGTGGGATATACGTGTGTGAAGGAGATAAAAAAAAGTGGTTCAAGTTACCCTGCAGCGTGTTTTCATTTTATTAGAATTACAAATATAGACACACAACAGACACTCGGCTACAATAATATCATCCGTAGCCGCACAACAGCGTCTGAATGAGGCCGCTGCCAGCGCTACTTCTGGTGGATCAGCAGCCGTTTGATTCAAACCGGCAGGACGGCGGTGATGACGCGCAGAGCTTCTCAATTATAGATGTATTAAATACGGAAAATTTCAACTCTCGCGTCTAACGTGCCGCCGGCGTAAATTTGCGTCTGTCGCAACCACACGCGTCTGTGCATAGACTTTACATGTAATCTGGTCGCGCGAAACATTTGCGTCGCGTTGGGACGGACTGATTACAAGTAACTCCGGGGCTGTCAGCCACTAACAAGAGCACTAATATGAGCACTAATATCATACACACGTATGCAACACCGGTTAATAAGCACAATATTGATAAAGTCTTGTATTGTACTCGCGTCTCACTTTTCTCCTGTCTATTGAAAGAAGTGAGCGCTGCGTAGCGAGGATCCAAGATGGCGGCTCCAGATTCTGCTGTTGAGACAAACTGGCCATCTGATTGGACGGCAAAACAACTTGGATAGCGTGATTGGCTGCTCAGAAGTTGAGACTGTTGAGACAGTTGAGACAGAGAAGAGTGTCTCCGGCTCCGCCACGGGGTTGCTTCTCCACAAAGCGCGACCAGTTTGTTGTAGTGAAATACTGTTGAGTGAGTATCGGTTCTTGGTATCGGTCATTGAAACCGATGCGAGTACGAGTATTTAACGCAGTATCGACCACCGATACCGATACCGGTATCGGTATCGGTGCATCCCTACTAAATGGACATAGGAAAATATGTTAAATACGACGCTAAAAATGACATTAATTTCAGCCATTCAACTAAAACATAATTAAACAGTCCATGGCAGTACAGTGGCTTAGTGAAGTGAGGTAAATGTGTTGGGGGAAGTTGGTGTAAATAAACATTTGGACAACCGTCCAGCCCTACCATATGCTAAAGCAATGGCTGCTAACTCTGCAAAACTGGGTGAAGTTCCTGGTTGAGATATGTGGGGCATGTGAGTGTGACCAACTCATTTTTGTGAATTTTGGAAAACAGACGTTCAACTGCAATCCTAACACAGCATGGTGCAAATTGGAAAAGAGGCTGGATTTGACGGAAGACTGCACTGCCTGCAGATGGAGTTAGAGGTGTCCTTTTTTTAGGCTGAATTTCCAAACAGATTAAGGAGAAATTGAAATTCATGACTGCATTAAGATGTGTTATATAGCTGACTTGAAAGGTGCATTAAACACTTTCTTACTGAGGGAAAATAGTCGTGCAGTCAGTTTGGATTCAGCAAGTTTAAATGGATTCCAATGGTGACCGGTTTTCATCGCAGAAAAGAAAACTACCAACATGGCCTTTCAAACCACTCCTGAAGTGTGATCCAGAGTTCAATCAGCAAGATCATGAAAGATCTGCTCAGAGCTAATGCTATTTATGCAGGTTTGATTTTATTGTAGATCTTTATTGACAACACACAGAGCAAACAAGTCCCTCTGTCGTAGGTAGAAAAAAACAAAAAAAGTACATTTCTGCCTGCCAAGCTTCTCAACAGGATTCTCTGTGACCTTAGGATACCTTAACATTGTATAAATGCTTACAGAGGCATCCATTGTCATTGCTCATTAATTACCTAATTACAGCCCAACTGTCTTTGTTTCAAATGATGGCTTACTGACCAAGAGGGCAAGTCCTCCAGCTGGTGTCTGAAAACAACCTATTAATCCTTTGTCACAGCAATGTTATGAACTTCAATGCATGAGCAGGCCATTCAACTCTTATCTCAACTTGAGCTTTGGTTCCCAGAAGCCAAATTTGAGAATAGGCAAGTTGAGTGAGCTGTTATTACACATCTAACTATAAAATCTACAAAATGACCATAAACAATAATTTAACAACTCTCAAAAAATCTGTCAGCAAAAATGTAACATCATAATGAAGGTTATATTTTATGCAGGACTAGATTGCATTAGTTTTACCTATAGGTGTACCTAATAAATTGGAACTGTGAATATTGTAATTTATATTTTATTATTGTATAAATAACATAATTTATAAATGAAATAACCAGTTGGGAATGCATGTTCTTTGTCTAATCCAGTAAATTATAAACACATGCTTTTGTGTAACTTAATGTTATCTGTGAGGAAAACACAATTGAATCTGCACCATCATTTAAAATGTGGGTACATTTTAGATTTATACTCTCTCGGGGTGAAGGTGAGGTATTTTAGGAATGCTACAAACATGAGGGTTGTCATAGTTATTCCATTCTTCATTGACAAATACCAGCAATTCTTTACAAACCTAACACACAGTTCAGATTGTGACGAATAAAAGAGTCAGTGGCATGTTTCATTTCAATTAAACGGTGTCTGTACAGCAGGATTTCAATAAATGAGTCGCACAACTGAGCCCAGTTATACCACACAAGCAGGTTTTAACTTAGACATTTGTGACAGTTCTACTGGGAGACATAGGGACACATTATTCAGCTTTGATGTGTGGTCATCATGAGCAACTCAGTGACTGTGTGTGGTATGTATGTATATATATACAGTATATACACATATGTAAATGAATGAATAGGAGCTGTCTTTAGCATTCTGAACATTGATATAGCTGAAAACAACTATTCGCTATGTAAAGATATAGTGGATTAATGTTGACTTGACCAGGTGTGTGTGTTGTTATACAAGCTTCTCCTTGCTTGTTGATGTATCAGGATGCATGTGAGTGTGCCCCACTGGTTACCTCACGGCCGCCGCTAAATGCTGTTGATGGCGATGCTAACATGCTCGTGGCTGCACAGCTGGTCAGCTTCAAACACATCGAGTGTTTTTGCACGCGGCCACCTTCTGCGTCACAAAGCTTGGAAAGATTAGGCGAATCACTGCAGCTAATCATGCCCTGAGGAGAAACAAAGGCCACAGCAATTGCAGCCTTACAAGTTGAAGACTGATATGTCTACCAGATGGAATAGCGCCTCACACGTGGTGGACACACAACAACCTGCCATTTGCGCTGCTCTCCTCTCTCCTAAGGTGAGGAAAAGTGCAGTTGACATTTGCACACTAACCAAAATGGACATCTCCAAAGCCAATGATGGCGAAGGGTCTCAAGCCAGTGGCCACCATCATGTCCTGAGGAGAGGACATCTACCGTGTCAGTGACTGCTTCATGACAGAAACTGACTTTGGTGGCACAATACTTGTTCCGGAAACTAAACTGGCTTCACATATAGAGTTGTCTCAGAGAAACACCACTGCATGAGATGACTAGTCTGTTTCCTTAACCCCAATGTGATCGCAGAATATAATATAATTCTAAACAAAAGTACTTTTTATAGTTAATAATTGCATATAATATTTCTAGATAGGTACTTTAATAGTAATTGTACATGCAAAGGCATAACACGTGTGTTACAAGTATTTCAAAGTTGTGTGATAATGTCCGTTTTTATCTCAGAACTGGACAATAAAAAGGAATCTGGTTAGAATTATTTTTTTACTGTCTGCCTTTTTCCATTGCTGCAGGATTGGACCGAGGACAACGGTATCTTTCGCTTTGCTGGATTTATTGAATAAGACATTCACTGAGGTCAGAGTAACACTTGAATGTGGCAGCAACACAGCAGAGGAGCTGGAGACGTTTATGGAGCCCTTCCAGCTGCCACTCTTGGACAAACCCCTCAGCTTGCCGAGGTCCCAAGTCTTCCCCTTTCTGTCCAAGTTAGCCAAACAATATTTGTGCTTCCCCGAGTCCATCATTGCAGCATAGACTGTATACATTGCCCACTGCAAGGGACATAGTGATATATCACAGCAGAGCAATCCAGAGCATATGGACCAAAAGCATCTAGAGTCTAGATGCTTTTGTAAAGACAGACGTTTCTAGACATTTCAGCCAGTCGTGGATGTTTATTAAATTACACTCCAGTCAATAATGTAGAAGGCAATAATTGCATAGTTTCTCTTAGAATTAGAACAGGTCTTGTTTGTTGTTTCATAATTTACAGTGTCGATTTTCAATCTGTTGTGTTTTTGTTATCGTACAAGATAATTCTATTTTTTATGAGGACATTTTAACACCACAGCATTCTTGTCTTAAAGCTACATACATTCTCACATAATTTAATTATGTTTATACAGACACAATACACATATTATTGCGATTAACATTTTCAAATAAAGAGCTATGCACTACCACACATTTTCTCTGCTTTACTTGTTCAGTCACATGGTGACCTTCATCCAGACCAGTTAGCTTAACTGCAAGCAGTGTTGTAGTCAAGACCACCTAAACCGAGACCAAGTCAGGACAGAGTGTATCGTGACAGTCAAGACCAAGACCAAGGCAGGGCAAAACCTTTTGAAGACAAAGGCCAGTGAAATTCCCCTGCTGCATGATCTGATATAATGTGGAACATGAAAACCTGAGGCACTCCTCATAAGGATCTTAAAGAGCCACATTCCATTATAAACACCCGCAAAAAACAAATGAAGATCCCTCTTCATTCACTGCTTTTATTGCCATAAAGTCTATATCGTTTATGTTCGTATGTATAAATGCACCATAAGAAATGTCTCAAAAGGCATTACAATTCCAACACATTATGTGTTGGAATTTTCCTTTGTTTTCTATGAGGGCTCCCAGTAATTATGTGAACAAATAATTAAGACAATGCTCCTTTTCATTTAGTGATATTGTGGTCTTGATTGGTCTTCAAATTTAACCCAGAGTGCTCTTTGTCTGAGACTGAGACGAGGCTTAGTAAAAATGAGGTAGAGGACTAGAACACTGACTGTCAGGTATATTTTTTTACTGCAGTTTCGTGGGCTGAACACACAAGCAAATGGTTGGCACCCAGTGCACTAAAGTCTGACAGAAAATAGAGCTGCTTTTATATTTACTGAATCCAGAATATATTCTGGATAAAAGCGTAAGATTCCCACCACTTATCTTTCATTTCATATCATTGTGCAAACCCTGCATATTATGACTATTGCAGAAGTAATGAACAGTGAAGTAAAAGGCTGTTCTATGTGAGCACCAATGCATACACAACTTAATTTGAGAATCAGCTAGACTGAGGTGCACACTCAGCCAGGAGCTGTCAAGTGTGAGCTAAAAAGCGTCATGAACAAAGTCAGCTTTTTCTTTTCTGTTTCCATAGCACACTTTTTAAATACTAGACAGTATTGTGGCAGCCAGGACCCAATAGGATGCAGAGTAATGGACACAGTAAATCTGGGCAAACAGATCCATTGCTCTCAGAACAATTGTTCTAAAAACTTTAACCTTAGCCTGTCAGCGTTTCCTTCCCTCCTGCCATCTATCTACCTTTCATAAAAACCTATATTCAAAAATATAAATCAATATTTATTTTCACAACATCTCCCAACAGCCTTTACAATTTCAGATCCAGTTAATTGGAATTGTATGCCGATGATTTCAGCGCTCAAAAAGGATTTACTGTGCGGGCACAGCAACCACTTGAACACCAGCATGTGTGAGATGATAATCACTCTTATGTCCTCGTGTCCTCTGTTGTTGTTACATGTTGCTCATTAAAGCCGCTTAGTGTGGGGCCGGGCCACAGCTGTACATGTGCGTCCATATGCAGGGATCCTCCCGTCCTTTCTCCTGTTTGACACATAAGCTCTGCTGGTGCCAGATGAGCTCTCACTGACAGCGGGATGCAGGCCGGTCAATCCTCCCGGGTTCACCTGTCAGCCTGTGTTTCTCTTTGCCTTCGAAAGTGACGCTGACACTTCCTCTGTCCCTATCCCCTACCCCTCTGCTGTCACTCTTCCTCCTCTCCTTTGCCTCCTCACTGACGCACTGACTCCTATCACCAGTACAGGGTTAATCATGTAGCTGCTTGGCTGGGGCACTTGTCTTTGTCAACACACCAGATCCTTCCACATAATCTTTGTGTCTCGCCTCATTCCAGGACAGTCTCCTCGTCTCACTTCTCAGGGTTTATATTGCTCGATTAGCTTTCTTATCCAACAGGATGTTTACACTGCCTTTTCATCTCCTCATCTAATTTCTCACCTTTTACCAAATGATCAACATGCAGTACATTTATTGCTTTACAGACAGCAGTACATACAGTATTCATATTTTCCCGTAGAAGCAATGTTGACAGGGACATGTTATGAGACATTTGGTCATTAGCAAGGTCATGGTCATTAATACTACACCTGTCTCAAAGTCATTGGCTTACAGCTCACATGGTTGTGAACTTTTCTTTTGTGTCCCTGTTTTGGTCGATTAAGAATACAAAAGCCACTGCAGGCTTGCTCGATATTCTTTCATCTTGGACAGCGGAGCATACAGTTGGGATCAGTTGTGCGATCAGCCGTGCCCTTCCAAACGTTTTTCACTATTGGCTGCAACACCATTGGATCCGTTTTTGTCGGAGTGTTTCACCCCCCAAGCTATGTATACATTTCTGATATGTTTATAAGTCTAATACATATTTGCCTCATCTTTTTCATCACATTAATTTTGGTTTGTTTCATAAAGGCCACTGGAGCATATTCTGTCTGCTGAATCTGTGTTTTTCATTTGATTTTCTTACCTAACATGTTGTCATGATAATTAATTAACGTAGCTTTTTCAGCCTAATTTGATTAATTGCTCTTCCGGAGAGTTTGTATGTGAACAAACAACATATGGACATGTCATTTATCAACAAAATCTGCTGCGGGTATTAAAGTTCAAATAACAACAGCATGAGGATAATTAATGCCAACATTGTGTAATAAGTCAAACAATGAAATAAACAAAACAAGAAACCAGAAATACCGCCTTGCTGTTTTATGCCTATGTTTTTATGCCTATGTTTTAATGCTGAAGTAAAGACATGATGGACAGACATGGCTGTCCAAAATGTTAGGAGTGGAGGTTTTTGCCAAATTTGAAGAGAAAATTATTTAGAGAAAGGACTGACTGAAAGGCCCAAAAACATAACAAAACTCTGTTGTCGTCTTTCAGACACCCTTTGAACCACATTCAGCTACATGTATGCAAAACATACACAAATGCATTGACACAAGCAACATCTAGTGAGTGGTGCATCTCAATACATACATTATTCCAACACTGTATGCTGTACTTTACATGAAAATTACATTAATCAAATGTTTTTGTCCAACAAACTCACACCTTAATTGATTTTAATGTGCACAAACATTCAACCATGAGGTGGACTAATCAGCCAGTATTTACTCTAACCCCACATCTGCATGAGAAAGCAAATACATTGACTAACCTGTCAGTGCCTATTAATTCCAGAAGAATTTTTTGAGAATTGTTTTCAAATGAAGCATGCCCTCTCAAGCACAACAGATTGCACAATGTCATAGTCTCACAGCACACTGGCAAACAGATAATATTTCTGTCACACATTTCTTGTAGATCATATCTGTTGTATTTTCTTTTTTTAATCTATCGGTAGGATGATTTGTTACTCTGTGATAGTATTTATGCATCAGTTATGTGGCAAGGACTTGGAAGCAGTTGAGATAGTCACAAAATACTTTAATATAACATCTTACTGAGAATAAGAGATGTCTCAAGACTGATGCATCATACATGATCAACACGTACATGGCTCTTGTCTTAATTGTATTAATTCCACTAAGATGCATTTGTCAAATACAGACTGTTCCACCTCTCTTACCACTGTTTCTCAAGCTCGTCTTCGATTTCTCGACTTGTTCCCTGGTGTTAATGCAAGTGGCGTGCTGTATCAGTGGAGACAGTAAAGGTGATGGCTAGCTTGAGTGGACTTCTGTCCTGTATAAAGCCCTATCTCCAGCTGGGCCAAGGAAGATTTAGTGATGAGGGAAGGGCTCTTTTAAATGAGTGAGTGCTGGAAATGTGAAGACGCATCTCCACACCCAGCCATTTGGACTGGAATGGCAGGTGATCACTGGGGTCCTGTCCATTTGGATGACTGACAGCACAATCAGAGACGTCTTAATCACATCTGGTTGTCTCGTTAATCAAAGGAAGTACTATTGTTAAATGTTATGCCTCTGTCCATCAATGCACGAGTACATTTCTGTTAATAATTTGGCTAACCTTCAAGGAAAGTTAACACATGGATGGAAAAGCTTGCGGTTGATCTTGATCCGTTTTATTTTTTAGTTTGCATATCATACGATAAGCTTTTTGCCATTTTGAATATTTTAATTAATTAAACATTGAATTTGATGTGTGCACAGTGTCTAAAGCAACTTGTTGCCATATGGTAAACATGTTTTGAAATGTTGTGTTTTTTGTGAGAAATTAACAACTTCTCCACAGTGTTGTTAGATCTCCTTCTTTCTATCACTAATTAGAAGTAACTTTCCGTGCTCTGCCATGTGAACCTCTTCCTGTAAGGTATCATACTCTGTGACAATTTCAGTCATTTTAGTTAAATGTGCCCTGTACAGTTTTCTCCTAAACAAAGAAGCTGTCTAGAGTTTTTCATGAAAAAGTGGTAGTAGTGTGCTTCCTTGACATATTGAATCCATTTCCTTCTGCATAAAATATTTACTTACTGTAGTTTTTGTAAAAGTTCACATTGTTATTGAGAAATATAATGATAAAAAAGTAAAGTATAAGTAAAGTCTCATGCTTATAGAAGCTTTTGTGCATCTTTTCTCCACTTTTCACCACCACAGTGTGTGTATTGTGCGTTGCTCTCGTTATTATCGAGGCTGAACACAGCATTTTGAATGTTTTCTGCAGTGGCAGACTGTATAGCACCAGAATCTGTCTCAGCACTGAACAGTTAATGATGATTTGCAGGCAAGGTTGGACTCTTCTTTTTCTCTGTAATGGTCTTTCCATTCTGTTAGTGTATTCATTTCCACCAGATTTCATTCATCTTTCTTACTGCTGGGACCTCTCAACTCTGGACAAGGCTGGGGTCCTGAACACCTGTCCGCTTCCTGGATGACTACACAGAATTGTCTTATTTGAAGACCCCCCTCCTGAATTCCTTTCTCTTCTAGCTGTTGGTATACTTCCATCATTGCAGATAACAAGATATGTTTGTGTCGACAGGGCTTGATACCAGATGAGAACATAAAGCAAAAATACAAAATTGATCCTGCAGAATCTATCATCACCAATCAATACATTGCAGTGTGACACTGGTCCTTGGATTTAGATAAGTATTGCATCACTCTTTCTTGCTCTTTCCTGATTTATATTTTGTTGATGGAGACAGGACAACAAGAGGTTGTCCTTAACAAGTGGAAACATGTTGACATCTCTCTACAGGACAAACACACAACACGGACTCATGATGAGCGTCGGCTTGTAGCCAGCTATGACCAGGTGACAAGCAATTTATCTCCAAAACATTCATATTCAGCTTTGCATCATCGCTGCAGTCCGTGTGATAAATGCACTCTGGTCAGCGTCGTGTCTGGCAGGTTGTTACCGTGAATGACATTTATAGACTTGTCATAGATTTTTTGTTCAGAATAAGGTTTTCTTTGCAGGAAACATTGAAAAAATGCAAGTTCAAAGAGCAACACATATGTAAAAACTAGGGATGCAACGATACCACTTTTTACAAACCGATACGAGTACGAGTATTTTTATTTGTGTACTTGCCGATACCGAGTACCGATACCGATACTTCTTAGATTTGGTCTCCATGAAAGTGCAATTAATTTGGTGGCAGATTTTATTTTATCCTCTGCAGATTATGTCAAGCCTATAGTACAAAATTAACAGAAGGCTATCCCAAGCTTTAAACTTCTTGTGGAAGTCCCTCTAATGTCGGACCATAAAACGCCCCGTGTCCGGGTTCATAATGTAAGCGATAATATTAGGGATCGAGCAATTATATAGGAAGCTGTGTTCCAAGTTATGTTTCCGGTGCTTTTATTGTGGAGGGAGAAACGGAAAGGAAAAGAGGAGTGGAATTGTGGGATATACGTGTGTGAAGGAGATAAAAAAGTAGTTCAAGTTACCCTGCAGCGTGTTTTCATTTTATTAGAATTACAAATATAGACACACAACAGACACTCGGCTACAATAATATCATCCGTAGCCGCACAACAGCGTCTGAATGAGGCCGCTGCCAGCGCTACTTCTGGTGGATCAGCAACAGTTTGATTCAAACCGGCAGGACGGCAGTAATTTTAGTACTGTGTGAACGCGACGCACATTACTCTACACACCTTGCTGCAAGAGCCGCAAGAGAGCGATGAAAGAGCCGTATGCGGCTCTGGATCACGGGTTGCCGACCCCTGCCCTAGACGTCAGGTAGGACAACAAATCTTTTTCTCCACAAAGCGCGCGACCAGTTTGTTGTAGCGAAATACTGTTGAGTGGTATCGGTTCTTGGTATCGGCAATTGAAAACGAACACGAGTACGAGTATTTTAACGCAGTATCGGCCCCGATACCGCATCCCTAGTAAAAACCCATTTCCAACTATGCAAGTGAGTTTTAACCCACTTCTGCAACCTTCATGTTGGACTCATAAAAGCTGGCTAACTGTCACCCCTGTCAGCACAGTCTGAGAGACGGACGAGACATGTCATCCCCGACACAATTTTAAATGTGTTTTGAGGCCCCCTAGCTGAGTGGCTGCCACTCTTTCTCATCGCCAGGCAGATTTAATGCCCAACACTACTCCCAAGAGCAATGGGAACCACCCCAGCACATCAAGGGGTATATTTTCTCTATCTCTCTCCATCTGTCTCTCTGTCCGTCTCTGTGAATGGACCCAGGTGGGGGATTGTAGAGCTGGACCTTGAATTCCCTCCAAAAATGTTTCTGTAGGTCAGCAATTTGACCTCTTTGTGAATGTGTTTGCTACTGCTATACAGCAAACAACACAAGGTCATAATATAAAGTGTGCCTCCGCTATAGTAATGGTACTGCGTTTTCTCAAAGTATAGTTTAATAGCATATTCATAGCTTAAATGAAATATATGAAATCTATCATTTCTACTGTATGCATTACAGATAAACCTATATGAAGGAATTTACCTTTTATTGGAAATAGATATACAGGTAGATTTGGCTGGAAAGGATCTTTTCTTTGGAGGAACTCTCCATAATATTCTGTTGGAGAACTCCTCTACCTTACTCTAACAAGCGCAAACAGTAAATCATTCTTACATTTTAGTTAAGAAAAAAAAAATGCTGAAAAGAGCTGCAGCTGTTAATAGGGTTGGCCTGAGGGTATATGCAGAGTAGTCAGCGAGTGCCAGGTTATAAAGGCCACCATGTACACCTGTTCTGAGTATGATTGGATGTTACCAGTCAGCTGGCACCCGAGCAGCTGATGGATGAACGAATGATAGCAGAGCTGAAATCCTTCTATCCAGCAGCAAAAGATAATTTCAGCAAAGATCACGTGAAGTCATTGTGTCAGTGAACATGTGGAAGCCTGATGTTTATTTGAAGCCAATGCAAAATGTTGAAAGGGCTCAGTGTGTTACCACTGGGCATCAGCTGTTGATTTAGATACGACAGTTTATTGAATCTGAGTGCTGACGCAGTATTGTCAATCTGGTCAGGAGCTACCCAACAGCCAATCAACATTTTTTAATGGCAGAATATGTACTCCCGCAAATTACAAGCAATCTCTACAACCAATGTGTTAAAAGCAGACACATTTACAGCATTTTATTCCCGATCAAAAGTGATTTTCTATAAGAATGAAGGTGAAAACAAGAATATCATTATGGAAACTCCTGACTTACGTCTAAGTGCATCTCACTCATGCTGTTATTTCTCCATAGTCATATCTTGAATTGGATATAAGAGGTTAGATTTCATATTGACTGGCTTATTGTGCTCATTCAATTTGCAGTGAAAGTGTACTGAAATGGAAGGATGAGCTGAAGGCTTGGTTGACTGTGTGTATGCTGAGCTGGCAGCTCCAATAAAGCCTGAGGGGGCTCAAGTCTACCTGGAAGTGTCTGGGAGATGATGTGATTGTTGCTGATGATATGGGGTAATGGATGTGTATAGCTTTCAATCCAACGGCAGTCTCTCCTACTCAGTCTCTCCTCTTCCTGTAGCTGGGGATCCCGTTCTGTAAACACCTCCAGAAAGTTAGTCTGAGCGACTGTCTCACTCCATCCATCTGACTAAATGGCACTCCCACGATGCTTTAGTTGTGTGTTTTTATAATGAGAGCCCCTGTTGCTGATCCCAGACCACCCTTTGGCATTTCTGCCACAGTTATTTTATGTTTGATAGTAAATAACCCCAGAGGAGTTACTTTATATTCTTACAGCAAACAAGCCTCCAGACTGTATGCAGCTGATGATTGATTGGCCAACAGTCTAGTACTTTGCAAATGTACAGTATTCAAATGAATGGGACTGTGCAACAGCCTGAAGCTGAACTGAGGTAATGATTTATGTCGAGCAGCACATCGACTTCAGATAAGTACAGCCCATTTCTCACCTTTCCATAACATTACCTATTATGGTTCTTTTCTTCTTGATGCACCAGTTTAAGATATGTAGAATGGATGTATCTACTATGTTGTTTACTTGTATGTAGTAAGTTATCGGATTCAGAACCTGAATGGTACAACTTTTATATGGCAAAGGTTAACAATGGTGTAACTTGTGGAGGGCTAAGTGCAATTATTGATTCATTTATAATTAGCAGTTCCTTTTTAAATAGTAGTAATTGACAGTTTTTGGCATGAGAGTGAATATTCTGCACTCTGATTGTACAAAACTGCACAACACAAGGCCAACAGATAAATGTAACACTACATTACACACTTTATTCTTTACTATCCATGTCCGCTAGTCATGTTAATGTGTCCTTAAGCAAGACACTTAACCCTAATTGCTCACCATTGCTGTGTCTACGGTCTACTGTATATCATGTAAGTTGCTTTCGATAAAAGCGTCAGCTAAATTAAATTTAATGAAGTCAGCATCTGTGGATTTGCCCGAGTTTACATAAAGGAACTCTTGACTTTGCATTGTACCTTTTCTAGTAAGAGATCCGTAATCTTAGTTTGACAAATAGTCTTGAACGCAGCATCAGGGTCTACGTCGTCCATGCTGGTGAATGTATGCACGGCTGTGCTGTTGCACACGCACCTTGTCCTTTGCTAACACAGTCCAGTGGCTAATGCAGCAACATGGCCGCTTCAAGTTCAAATTGCAAAACTTAATTGGGCATTTCTATTTCCCCTTTATTTTTCCTATTTAATTCACTGCATTTTAATTGTACAATCTGTACAATAAGCATTAGGTTCTTGGAACATTTGTAACATGTACAACCATTATTGGATCTTGTCCACTAGTCACGCTACAGTCATGGAGGGTACATTTATTTAGTTTTATTTAGTTATTATACTCATTGACTCAACTGCAATCTGTGATAGCTTTATGATTATAATGATGTATTCTGTAAAATGTGACAGTATGTCACTGACATTTTAATAGCATCATTATGCCGGCATCTTGCAGGACTTTGTGAAAAACAAGTGAATAATTCTATCGCTACATTATATTCATATGCACTGTCAGAACACAGAAATGTAGTTTTGCAGACCACAGCTGAGTGCGTAATTGACATTTTATAGTGTTTTGAGACGTGAGACACAGAGAAAGAGGCGAGGCGGGCTGTGACTGTTTAAATCTTTTATTTAATTGAGTGTGTGATATAAAGTGTATAGAGCTGGTCTGACGGGCTGGTGACCTTCCCCAGTGAGACCAGTCATCAGGTGAAACCCCTCAGCTGAAATGGGGATCTGAGTGCTGTCCATATCTGTCCATGTGCCGTCCCCCCCTTCCCCGCCTTAATGGAGACTGGAGTAGCAATACATTGATTCTTCTCATTACAGTTTCATAATGCACTTGAGTTGTAGCACAGCCTGTGCAATGTGATTGTAAACAAACATTGTTCATGGTCTAATGGCTTATAGCAGCGTACACATTATTTCTGTTATTGTCTGCAGTACATATCTGCTCTGGTTGGTCCCCCGGACTATAATGTCACTTCTGTCTTGTTTTCTGGCGATTTTATCTTTCAGGTGTGGTGCAATTGTTTTAGTTGGGTATAACTTGTTGGGTAACCATTTTGCTCACTAACACAGCTGGTGTATACAAATGTAATGCATGTAGCTTAATATGCAACGTGGTATTTTCTTGGTTCAATAGGACAAAAAATGTTACAACAGTATGTTAATATCATGCACCTTTACCATTATGGTATAATCAATCATATTAATCCTATTACCCCAATATTTATCATTATGGTCCCTGTGTGTAATTCCAGTCTCATTCTACCTGTTGGAAGGCTTTTTCCCAGTTTACATATTTTTTTATGCATGTGTGGTTAAGGGTTAAAGATATTTCTCCGTTTTGTATTGAATTTCCTGCTGAGCTACTGACGTAAAGGGGTTTAAACCACTATTAATGTGACTGTCAAAGCTTTATTTTTTAAAATACAATGCATTTGATTATAACCCTGGCATAGGTAAAGCCTTAACAAATTGCTAAAAATATTAATTTCATATTTGTCTGATCACAGTAGTAAAATAAATACTTCACCCTCAAAATGACTATTTGTATTGGGTCTTAACGGTATACCCATGTCACGGTAAACTGCATTATCAAAGTTGAGAGTTATACCATGCACATTTACTTATGTACGGTATTTAAACAACTAACGTGTGTGTGTGTGTGTGTGTGTGTGTGTGTGTGTGTGTGTGTGTGTGTGTGTAGGAGCAGTCTGTCAGTGCTGTAGCATTATTGTTAATAATCATAGGACATTATTTTAAAAGCTCACAACTCGTTAAGTAGTTAAATCAACATGCTATAGTGCTGCTAACATGTTTCTGTTATATAACATATTCCGTTATTAATCCTGATAAGTGGATCATTTTTTATCTTTTACCTGACCAGACTGGAACAAAGTCACACCAGCTCGGTGTGTCCACCCCTTATTGATATGAATACAATATCCCGTGTGACCTTTTTGTGTATAATTCTAGCGCGCAACCCCATTAATAAGGTTTTGCCATTGCCAGTGGTTTGGTGTGAAGGGGGACTAGGGACTCGAGACTGATGACTGCGGAGACGAGAGAGAAGCTGAGCACACTGTGGCAACCACAGGATCTCAGAGATGGAGGACAGCGTCAGGCTGGAGCCACGCTGCCACCAGAATAACATAGAGGCATGACACTGGTGCGTTTTTTTTAGAGCCTGCTTTCCAGTTTGCGATGCTCTATTAGACAAAATGTCCATCTGCCAATATATTCAGAATGCACTATGGAGGTTATTAACATGCCCTTGGCAAAAAGGGTTTAGCTCTGTGGGGCAAGCATCTCCATAAATCACGGCAGAGGCAGTTTTATTACGGGTTGTAAATAGAAGCTCCTGCCATATTTTATGACAGCCATCACTAACTCATTCTGATTCTTATTACCTCTCTGTTCTTTGACTTGCGGGACCATTCAGAGACACATTCTGTGCCCAAGTTTGTGCTGTATATAGGATTGATTGTAAAGGAATTTATTCCTGATGTAATTGCACCTTCAGCTTGCGCCACACTTTTGACTTAAATTGCTGTTTTCATATACATTATAACAAGCCCAGCCTGTTTCTGAATGGTTACATATATAATTTACATATGGATGCCTGTACAGGCAATTTGATTGAAGAGCTGTTTAGTACAGTATGTGATGGAGGAACAGAAATTTTTTTAATAGTTTACAAAATCTGATCATCCATATCGGGTTTGAAGGGAGCCCCTTCCTACATTTCATTTTTACAATTACAATAATTGTTGAATTCTGACTCATTTAATACGAAATTATATGCCAGTTCATTTTAAAAGCATAGTTCGTGTAATTTTGTAATAAAGAATTGGCATGACTTTCAAAAATATTTCTTAATAATGGACATTGCCGTGATTTCAGAATTTCACAGTGATCTTTGACAGGCCAACCAAGCACATATGTACACAGCAATTATGTTTACTAATCGTTTTATACAAGCAATGCCCTTTACTGCTCTGGCTTGTTTACTTATTTGAATTGGCTGACAGAGCTGTAATCTGCTTATGATATTTATCATTTGGTTGCCAGGAGCCGTACAGGAAGTGAAGCTCTATTGAAGTATGTTGTTTTGTCGACCATAAGCTGTACATTTTGAGTGAACGTTAGAATAAAAAACACAAACATGTACTAGCTTGAGAATGTTTGCTATGACAATATTGGTAAGAATTTAGAGACAAGATATCATTCAGCTACTCACAAAGAAAGATTTCACCACTGATTATGTGGTTGGAACTTGCTGGGCTCTGATTCTGATTGTAATTAGAACGTTAATCATTATCCAGAGGTTAGCATTGCAGGGGAAATTATTATTTCACTACTCCACGACCGTCATTTCAAGAGAGACAAACAACCACATCTATTCCATGATATACTTCCAAACTACACCCCTGTCCTGTGCTGGGACACACATGGGCGGAGTGAATGGGGATGGATGGTTGGATTAGGAATGCCGCGAGCGAGTAGATTATCCAGTATCTGGGCAGGCAGATGCGCGGAGGAGAAAACGACTACACAAAGAGCCAGATCTCCATCAAGGGATCAATTCATGGTGCTCGCTCTTTCACTTCCTGTGAAAAAGCAAATTACATGGTGTGTTTTCAAGAGGCCGGCGACGGAAAAACATCAAGAAGACATTTCTCTCTCTTTCTGTCTCTCCTCTTTCTACTCTTCCTCTCTTTTTTCTCCTTTACTCTTCAGCTCTTCCTACTCAGCACTCACTCTCCATTTCTGGGTTCAAATGGAAGATGTGAAAATGTGCTCTTGTCTTCTTCCCCACACAGACACAGTTGCACTTAAGAGACACATGAACGCACGCATGCTGTAACCTATATTTGCTGAGTAAAATGACGGGTGTACATTTTTTAAGAGGTTTAGCCAGCCAGAGCTGGAATGAGCGTCGCTGTTGGCTGAGTTTCTCAGCCCGGGGCCCCTTGCCTCGCTCCCCCATTTCGCCTAGTGGAGCTGCATCCTTATCGCTGTCCTGCACCCCATCACTGCTGAAGCTGGGCTCCTCTCCTGCTTGACCACATTTATCCAGGGGCCTCTTGTCTGGGGGTGATAAGCTGTCAGACTTACCAGTATGGTTGTAGGAGTTCCCATAGCCCCTTTACATCACTCCACCCTACTCCGCTTTACTCCTTCCACAGAAGTATTGACTGATTTGGTTACAGAATCTCTCGAAACAATACTGTTGTGCATTGTTTTCTATACATCTGCCTTAACTATAACAAACTGCTTGTGTTCCACTCTTATCCCTCCTATTCCCTCGCTTCATCCCCCCTTCTGTCTCTTAGTACTGTATTAAAGAAGCAGGACATATTTTG
The DNA here is from genome assembly GCA_023566465.1 of Cottus gobio. Lineage (NCBI taxonomy): Eukaryota > Metazoa > Chordata > Actinopteri > Perciformes > Cottidae > Cottus > Cottus gobio. The sequence continues at coordinate 10,622,623 of CM042220.1, forward strand.
AAGCAAACACAACTTTGAATGGTTAGTGTAATGGGCTCAAAGGGACCTCAGACAAAGAAACTGTGAATGCTAATTCCAGCTACACTTCACCAGATTTATGTCTGCGTGAACTAATTTTACACAAGAGGCAGCCGATATCAAAGTCCATCCCTTTTATCCACTGATGGCACGCGGCGCCAGTTTGTTTTTGGAACATCTGTGCTCCTTTTCTGTTTCTGAACTTTGTATCGAGAACTTTTTCCACATAATTGTTTTAATACAGATATATGTGTTGTTGAGTCTTATGAAAGGGATACTGATGCACACTAGCTTTTAGATCAGGCTCGGTGTGATAAACGTTAAGATAACTCTCGTAACGCTTTGATGGCAATCAATTGTGTGCTCAGTGTGGTAATAAAAGTTTTACCTTTTAAGGTGTAAATGTATACTCTGCAGTTTTTGCAACAATACCTCATTCCATTATAGCAACAATTGTAATTTTCAAGGTCCTTTCTCTGAACCCATGGCTAACAAGAAGCACTACCATGTGATGTAGACTGTATCAAGCTGTCACTGTAGACCACTTACTATTTAGCACAAGCTGTACCACATGCCTCATGTATTTTCAGGTCACCCTCCACTAACCACTTGCATCTAAGCTATCTGGTGTTTATTCTCGCCAGCATTATTTAAATTTGGAGCCTAAGGTACCATGCCAGGCAAAAAGAATAATCTCTGAGTATTACTGTTAAACACAAAAAGCTCCAGGCTACTGATGGAAAACTCCTACTTACAGGTGTAGACATGCAGCAAGATATATTGGAGCATTAAGGTTTGAAGTTACTTTGTCAAGTGCAGATTTGCCTTAACATTATATAACTCAATAGACAAAGAACTGTCATACTTTAGAAATATGTACTTTGGTGTAATAGCCCAGAGAGAAGAAAACATTGCGCTTGTTTATCTGTCATCGGATATGTGTATTGCCAACATATGCTCCTGCTGGTGTCTTTAACAAACTACACATCTTTTTCTGCACGCAGAAAGCTTAATTATAGTTCCTTGTGTCGTTGCAGGTTGTTATGAGGGGAAAGCGAGATAGCATGAAAGAAGAGTTGGGGTTTGCAGGTAGAAAACGAGTGAAGATTATGCGCAGGTTCATGATATTAATTTGCACTGTGTATAAAAAATTATGGACTTGATCACAGGTTCCCTCAGAAGCTGTAATTAGAACATTAAAGCCATGGTGTGTGCACGGTGCAGCCTGTTCATTGTGAAGTACCTGTTTTATGAACTTGGGAGCATAATGACCTTGGAGCTTAGTCAGAATAATGTGGCTGGAAGGCTAACTTGAGAAACAGTGCTTTGCATCCAAAAAACAGGCTCTTACTAAATTATGGCTGTCCATGGCATGCTTTTAATGTGTTAATGTTTATGTAGGCTCTGGTATGTTGAAGAAGGTGACCTATTCTCAACTTATGAAATTATTATAGGTTTGATGATGGGTTCTTTTCTCTGTGGAGTATCGAGCTATTCATCAGCTATTCTGACATTTTTTTAAATGTTCGTCACTTATCAAGCCACAATGCCAAATATTATCTGGTGCCAGTGCTTCAAATGCTGGTTCTTTTATATGTTTTATATAATCAGAGATTTTCTATCCTTGAGTTTTGGATTATTGGCCGGAAAGAAAGATGTCATTTCTATTAGAAATGCAGTTTTTACTATTTTTGACTATTATCTTGAATACAATTAATTGGCAGAATAATAGAAAAATATTCTTAACCATGGGGTTATGAGAAAGCTAGTGAAGTTACTAGTGAAGTACTCATTTAAATAGTGCAAAACACACATGACTTATACCACATTTTCTTTTGGTTCAAGCTCAAAATGCAACAATCACATTGCAGACAGCACAGACTCATACGATATTACATACAAAACATATTTAGCATGCTGCTTTTTTAATGGCATTTTCAAATACATCCTCCAAATAAGTAATAGCTTCAGTATGGTTTTGTTTGACTTTGTATATTTAGTAAGTTTTTTTCCAACCATGAGCTGTCACAGTAGAGGGGTGGGTGGGTCAAGAGGCGAGAACCCTACGAGCACCAGTGTGCTTCTTCCCGATCTCTTACTCTCTTTTTCCAGCCCTCTCTTTCTCCCTCTCTCCATGCTCCATTGCCCCCAGTCAAACCTAGCCCCTCGCTTTGGCTAGGGTGATGTAATCTCCATGCAAATGTCCTGTATTAAGCATCTCTACAAAGATGGTCCTTGATTGTTCACCTGTTATTCTTACTTGTTGGTGTAAACTACCAGACAGCCTCAGTCCAACACATCCCTGAAGAATTCTTTCCAGAGTGCCTCTCGTCTCCCTCTCGATGTAAAGCTCTAAGCAAAAGACGGAGCACAGAGGAGTGAATTCCCTCTGAAACCCAGAGTGAGGAGGGCAGGAAATAATTCAGCAGCAGCAGCAGCAGCAGCAGCATCAACAGCGGCGGCAGCAGTGAGCGTGAGAGAGACGGAGAGAGAGGGAATGTGTGTGAGTGTCAGTGTGTGTATGTGTGCGAGTGTGTGAGTGTGAAAGAGAGAGAGAGAGAGCTTGAGTGAGAGCGAGTTCCAATGCACTGTGCCGAGCGTAGCTGAGCCGAGCCGTCTCGTGGCAAGCTGTGTGTTCCCGTTTGGTTCCCGTGCGCTCTGGTGAGGCAGAAGGGGAGGGATGCGGCTTCACCCGGAGCTCCAGCATCAGTGAGGACCAGCACCTGGCCGGGGGCACAGAGCAGCATGGTTGGACTAGAGACCCACTGCTGACACCAGCGCGACTGATGATGACAGCCCACGCGTGGGTTACCATGCGCCACAGCCGCGCCGCTCTAGGAGGAAACACAGCCATGTGAAAGTGACTCGGCTGCCGGCAACTCTTGGACATGTTTTCCAGGGCAAAGTCTGGATTTCTTTCTGTGTTTGAACTTGTTTTTTTAATCTTGGTGCTGTCTGGCTGTCCCGAACTCACCTATCAGGCAAGGACTAAAGGCAGATGGAACAAGGGGGGTAAGTGATGATTGGCAACTGTGCTTTATGTTTGAAGTGCTGGGTTTGAGATGCTGAGCTCTGCTGTATCAGTACTCTGGTATATGGTTTTCAGGTGATCTCGTTTGGGACGGTGTTACCTTTTGGATGCCTCATTCTCATCACAGAGTGACCTTGTCCTGGAGTACTTTTGGATTTGGATGTTTTGTGCCACCGTTAGTTAAAGTCTGGACTCTTCCTCTGGTTCACTTTTGTCTACATTTGCTGAGATGTGTTCAAAGGACGTATTTATTTTTTTGAGCATAGAAGGAAGTGATGACAACTTAAGTCCACTGTATGGTGTTGTCTTAACATTTCAATGCTAGCCAATGTCCAACAGCAAACACTTTAGTTAACATTTCATGTCATAGTCATAGTTTTGGGGTTTTCATCACACAGAATTCTTTACATTTTTACCACACTCACACTCACACCCCACCGTCTCTGTGTGACGGAGTGTGTAGAGCGAGATCATGTTTATCTGTGCACCCTGCAATGCTCGGATGGCAGGACGTGCCACCAGTGTCTCAGAACTGTGAGACTCGGTTTAAAGACTTGGATCACCAGTCTTGAGGAGAGGTGTTAATAATTCATCTCAGCCCCTCCGTGGGAGCGGTCCTCTCGCCCCTCTTGTAGCATTTAATCCCCTTTGTCGGATTAAAGGAACCTCTAATCTTAGAGCTAGTTCTCAGTGAGAAGGCTGAGAGATGCTCCCTGCAGCCTATCGGCATTGTTTGCTCTCGAGGCTCACGCTCAGTGGGACGTGTGTGTCTTCAAAGAGGCAGTGTCTTCACCGTGATCTATTTAATGATTCCTCGCCACTTTGCTATTGCTCTTGTTCTGCTTCACCCATTTATTCAAATGCATTTCTTTTGCACCCTCCTTGTGCCGTGTTCGCATACTTCTCACCGACATGCATCATTAACACGCAGAAGTTCTAATTTAATGACGTGGACTTTGCTCTCACATTGATGTTACACACTCCCAACTATTGGATAATGAAATAATTTTGTCTTTTGATGTTCAGTTCTTCTCTAGCTTTAATTAGTTAGTAAGTGCATACGTTGTTACAGGGAACATATAAAATAGGTCATACAAATTGATAGTATTTTCATTTCATTTTCTTTTATCAACGAACCACAAACGAGACATAATCAAGTTTCCCTCTGCCAGAGCTTTAAAAGACTATACACATTCTCTGCCCACTTTTGGAATCACTTTCACACCATCGAATGATGGGTCAAATGTTTTCAAGGTTGGAATTTGATGTGTTTTGTGCAAATATGAATCAACAATCTGTAAAGCAAAGGTAAAGCAGATACAATATGAAATCTTAGCCCACTGGCTCCTGGTGAAATGGAGGGCAGTGACCTCCATGGGTGTAATTAGGCCATCGACTCCATTGCTATCTGTGAACAGTTGAACAAATCATTCCACAGCCATACTCTGAATCATAACCTTGCTTGTTTAATTACGGTTTTGTGACACATGTTTAGAAAGACTTATATTCTCCACAACCAAGATAAGATCTGTGCAAGATTGTCAAATGTTTATGGATGACCTGTCACCTATATACGATATTGGATGGGAGTAGCTAGTTGACATTTAATTTGTGTGGCAGAATTGCATCATTGTATTTCTCTCACCAGCTGTAATTTACATTGACCTTAAATTGCCATTAATTATCGCATTTAACGTCTCTCTTTTCACGCTTGTTTTTATTCGCTACTGCACAGTGTCTATCAGTATTTACATAGGTGAGGACCCACTGGAGGTTTGCACTCAGAAGTCATAGCTTTAATCCATCTTATATACTCATTATGAGCTTTATGTTCTACATCTACAGTAGTTATGTGACCAGTGAAAGACCAATACTTAAAGACTACTTAAAGACCAATAACACATGACCGGGGGACACATTTGAGACTCAGGTTATAATAAACTTTAATTGTTAAGTATACAATAGGAGGTAGTATACCTTGACGTTAATCAGCATTATGCACTAGATTTTTTGCCTAAAATAAATACTCAAACCGCACTGATCCGCCATTAACTGGTGAACCGTGCATTGATCATCCATCTATCTTCTGAATGTCAAACACTCACCCTCTGTACACTTGAAAGGCCGCTTGTTGAAGTTTGTGTTTTGCTTTCTCTTCCAAAGAACAGCGGGTCTGGTCATCAGGAATTTATGTCACTACAGACTGACAACCAGACCCGGTGGAAAACATATTAAAATGCCCATAGAATCGTGACAAACCACTTCTGCAATCTAAATGGAGTGATTGCTGTGTTGTGCTGTTGCTGTCCTTGAAGCTTTGAAGCTATAAACTTTTACAGCCTATGCATCTGTCAAGCCTACAGGGGATGAGTGTTTGATACTCATTTGATTTTTGGTGGAGCATTACTTCAACGGTGGATGTTCAAAACCACTTTTTATATACAAATTCTGAAGGGCAATACAGAACATAATGACTATAAAGGTGTATTCCCAAAATGAGTCATTTCTAAACTCTTAACATGTTACAATGTCACACCATGAGACAATATGAAACCAACATATCCACACAATTCAAAAAGAAATACCATTTTAATAGATTGCATCAATAGGTCTCTTGTATTTTTAGGATTCAGTGTGACCAAACTGTGTTTCACTTTGACTTTCAGCCACCCTTGCACAGCCTGATGTACACTGACTGTGGGTAGTGGATTAACACCAGGTATACCAGCTGTGGTATGGTGAAGGTTGCAACAGAACATTATTTATTGTCATGCCATATCTAGTGTGGAAGCACTAGTTCTGAATGTCTTGTTATCCAGAAACAACCCACTTACTGACTTCCTATGCATGAGTGCTGACATCGCCCAGAATCTAGAGAATTACTGTTCCTTTATATCCTCATCCCCCTGCAGAGGGAGCCTCCATAACTAATATCACACAGGCACACCGATCAGGGTCAGAAGAGAGCCTGGCAACAGGGGGGAAATCCAATTGGATGTATTACGATCATACCGAACTACAATAAATGGTAATGTGACGACAGTACCAGGTGGAGAGAGGCCTGGCTGTGTTTGCACTCAGCTCTGAAGACAAACGATAGTTGGACTAGCCTAGGTTTAGAAACAGGGTCATTTTTCCTAATGTTCTCAACAACTGATTCTCTAAACAAGGGCCTGCCGAGGCAGCCGGTGAAAGAATAATGGCAAAAAGAAGTCACCAACATGTAATCCAGAAATACCACTCACACACTCCTCTATCGTCTGGGAAGGGAGTGAGAGAGAATCTGATTTATAGACCAGGAGAGCAGAGCAGGAATTAACATTACCACTTCCTTCTCACACAGGAATAGTGTAGCCTACTGCAGATGAACCCCCAAAATTGCTCCCTTCATCACTGAGTTTGCACATACTCAGTAACTGTGCAATTAGTGAGTGCTATTCAGGGCGGCTCTGATCACGGCAAAGAATAACACAAACATTAACTTTACAACATTTATTCAGATTTATTCATTCTAGTTGATTTTGAAACTCTTAATGATTTGAATAATTCAAATCACTATGTAATGATCAACTCAATTTAAATAGTGAACACCATCATTTTGAGTCTTATATTGATAAAGCATAATTCCTTAAAGGTAACAACCAAAGCAACCGCCGACACGTCACTAAAATGAGTCAAACGTGGCAAGAAACACAAGCAGTCAGATGATCACATGTTTTAAACAAACCCCCAAGTTAGCGAATTGGGTCAGCAAGAGAAAGCAAAGCAGTTAACCAAACTGTTGTAAATATCCATCACAGTTTTCAGACCAACCTTCTAGTTTACTTTTGACCTATTTTTTGTACCGTAGTTGTTTGTGTACAGCTCTCCTGTGTTCCCACTTTCACGTTTACCTTCTCATAAAGTGGTATAAAAAATGGCTAAACTGTTCTTTTTTTGCCTGCTCATGTTTGTTGCTCAGTCGGACTTCTTTAATGACGTTGCACCATTTATGGGCTCCCCGACTTTAAATAAACTGTAATTATTCTTTAAAGCAACACGCTGCTTCTGCATCTTTTTCTTAAATGAATAGTTTATTTTTTTAGGCTGCTAGACTTAAGATTTGAATGTAGTGTATGTTTTACAAGCCTGCTTTCTCCTTGTGTAGAATTCCTACTCATGGTTATCACAACGTGCCCTTCATGCCCTGTCCCAGGCAGGAAGTCAGAACTCGCTGCAGGGAGAGAAATATTATACAAACTAATGGGGGAAAAATTAGGCACCAGCCTGACAAAATTAAATCACTGTCATTACTTTCAATTAATATGTTTTGACTTGTGTCTCGGGGCAGGGAACACAGTGCTGGCTGTCAGAGAGCAAAGGGGGAAATCACTCACTATCTGTTCCTGTTTTACTGACATTCAGTGACTCAGTTTGGTTTCACGAGTGAAAACCCATGTATGCTAATATCAAAATGTAGGCTGCCAAACACATCATTGTCTCTAAACAAATTTTTTTAAAAGACAGCCAGCAAGTACATCCATAATGAAGCAGACTTTGCTTCCTCATAATTACCCAATCATGACGAAAAAGGCTAGAAAAGCAGAAAATGTGCCCGCTGTTACTCATTCAACCCAATTAGATCGCTAAGCTTTATGCTCGACTGCTAGTTGAGAAGAATCAGTTTCTTAAATGTATTTGCCTTTATTTTGTACACCTACGCCTTGTTAGAAATTAATGTAATGTGCAAAATGAAACAGTGTGGGCAAGATTACAGACGCATTGGAAACTGGATTGAGCCAACATTAGGAATATGTTGTTGCTACTCAATTTAGAGCGGCAGAGGGCTGTAATCAAATCAAATCCCGTGATAAGAACATATTTTTTCTCATTTTGTGTTATAACATTGCTCTGTCTTGCTATAAATTATTGTAAATAATCATAATATGCAACATACACTTTTGTAACAGAGACACATTCATACAATTGTTGAGAATTGCGACATAATTACCATAACATAAGTAGCATTCTTCTAAACTATATATGACACTGGCCAAAGTAGGGATTTATTTCATAGAAAAGTTAAAATAATATATAATATAATAATAAATAAATAAACGGTCACACCGTCCAAGATGTGTTCACTCGATATCAGGCGATTTGTTTGAGGTGTTGTGTCATGACTCATCCAATCATAATAGAGGACGGGTGCTAAAGACCTTTTCACAGCAGACATTTTGACTTTCCATTAGAAACGCTTGTGTTACTATTGACATTAACTATGGCTGTGTTCCATTCAAGCCACGACACTGTGACAGTGAGTCAGCTTGTGCAATGCCAAGACCCCGAAACTGAAGCAGCTTACTGGAATTACGTCATCATTTGTTTTATTATTTACACCTGCTCTTTTTCAATTGTCACATGTTAAAAATATTGTCAAAGAAAAAGGCATCTACTCTTCTTAGTTGTTCTTAGGCATGTGACCTACACCATGTTTGTACCATGCTTTGCTTTCTATTTCCTTCTGAGTCATTTTACAGCAAATTATTGTGTAACCATACAGTATATTGAGCTTCGTGGTATATTATAGTTACTTTATGGTGTTTCTTTTATATATCTTTGTATGAATTACCTTTTTCCAGGTCAGTTTAGCAGAAGAACATATGTTTAGTGAGTACAACACTGTTAAATTGGCAATGCACGGTTTCCTGAGTTTATAGAAGTTTATGCTTTTATAGAAAGTTTTGCTTTTAATTTTCCCCCATAGATAAAGGTATTTTTAGATATATAGATAGATACATATAGATAGATAAAGGTATTTTTCACCCATAGATAGATGTAATAGATGTAATGTAATGTAGATAAAGGTAAGAGATATAAGATAAAAGCTACATGTTGGTTTGGAAATTATTTTACAGATTACGTTGCATTTTCCTATAAAGCATGCACCTATTTAACCTCTTTGCTCTTCACCAATTATAATATAAAGTTTTCTTTAAACCAAATATTAAACTTATAAATTACTTATTATACCTGGCTTTCCTAATCTTCTAAATTAGGTATTTATCATGAGGTAAAAATAAAGTTAATCTGAAGAAAGATTAGTCATTGTGGTCCATCATAGACTGAGCAGTGAAATAACTGATTCAGTAAATTGGTAACGTGCCATCACTGGGTACTTACTGCCTTCCTCCCCACCACCCCAGCCCCCAACCTACTTGCCATAGCAGCTTAATTGCCACATTCCAGTCCCACGTCCTCTAATGAAGCTGATTTCTAACTGCAATGGAAATTACACTTTACAATAACAGTGTTTTATGGCTGAATTTCAGACTGTAAATATGACAACTTAATGTGATGAATGGAAGTGGGCGCGTTTTACTGCCGAGGACCCTTTCACCCTGCCATTCCCTGACTTGGCCTCAACCAAGTTGCAAGTATCTGGTTGATCGCACGTGAAGATGGTCCACGTGTGAAGTGTATGCATGGGTGCTTTACCGAGCTGCACATCTTTCCCTCTCGCTCTCATTTGCTCACCAGAGATCATGATGATGCTGATGATCACGACGGAATACAAGTTCTGCTGTTTACATTTTTTACAGAAAAAGGGCAGCGGCAGTCTGCTGAGGAGAATGTGTAAAGCTTCTTCTCTAATTTTCCGTCCAAGGCATTCGCTTTTTGGGGAAATCTTCTATTATTTCCTGGGAAATGTCAGCAGCTGAGGATAGAGTAACATCACAGGGGTCTCTATCCAATTGAGTTGTTCTCCTGTTGCCAGGAAGATGACGCTGCCATGGTCAGAAACGGCAATCACAAAGCGTCAGTAAGCTTTTTTTACCATATCTGTGACTCCCTGTCTCACTCTCACTCACTTTCTTTTGATATACCTCCTTACCTCTCTTTGCTCTCTGCAATAAAACTTTAAACATATAAGAAGCTTTTTTCTATTTCAGGGTCACCATTAGCCTGAATAATACATTGACAAGAGAAGAGCGGTTTGAGTTCTATGGAGGATAGAAGCACAGCCTTCAATTAAATTATACATCATTATCACAGCTGGCAAGCCTTGTGCGACGGTACCCTCTCCATCCTCCTCTAAATGTTCCATGTTACTGTCTTGTCCAATATTGTGGTTCAAGAAACAGCCTCTTCCTGTGCCAGCACAGAGCTTGGATGCGTGGTGCACGCACAAAACAATTGAAACCGTCTAATGCAGGACATGGCATGAAGGAATATACTGGTGTTATTCTGACCAACTGTTATTAGAGATTGTTTGATGGCGTTCAGCCAACAGTCGGTCAACAAAAAACACAGCACTACGCTTCAGTCAGATGGTAACGTAATCTTCCGTTTTGTCCCCAAAGCATACCCTGTGTACACGAATGCACCAAAGGTTTGTTGAACATCCAGTGATGGCAAAACATCAGGAAACGCACTAGTTCGGCTCTTGCACGTAGCTGCAGGAAGTCTTTTAGGTCAGATGTGGATCGGAGGGAAGTAAAGGGGGATACATTTTGCCTCTCGCCCGTGCAGTAAAAGTATGTCCAACCAGATGCTGAATGTCATTTTGGACCCCAGGAGATGCAGCAAGAAGCTCGGGCTTTGTCGGAAAGATGTCAGTGCAGCATTTATGTGAAGCAAGGGATTTTAACTGCCAGATTAGGTGTCCACAAAGGCCCCCTTTACATTTTGCATTAGCAAGCGTCTTATCCAGATCCCCTCTCCTGCCCCCAAGAAGATGTCACCAAAATGGCAAATGCTGTTAACAGTTATTTTTAGAAACGTGTCTTCTGGGTGCGGTCTAGTATCATTTTGAAAATTAGTTGTGAGTCCTTTAACTGAACGTAGCGTAATGACGCGAGGTCTTTTTTGTTATTGGATGGAAGTCAGGGTTGATGCTCAGGCATTGAATGCACACAACTTTGACAGTGGAAACTAACACATTTGGTTTTGGTCAGGGGGGATGGATGGTGAAATGTTCAGTATTAATAAATATAATTAATGCAAGCTGAAGTATCATGCTTACTTTTTGTGGTTTAGTTATATCAGATCTTAAAATATGCATTTGTCACAACTGAACTTTTTCTTTTGGAATTGTAAACAGCAAAGTAATTGCATTAATGACTAATTATATAGGCATTAAGCTTAAATCTGATGATCAGAGGAGGCTGTCAGTCATCACATTTCACAGAAATTGTAATAACTATTCTGCTTATTTCAAGATGGAGGAGGACGTTTCTGTTTTTGTTCCTGTTAAAGCAAAGATAGGAGTGCCTCCATCCATGCAGAGCAGAGCAGCCTGAAGCAGTGATAATGTAGTAAAACAGAACTGTCAGGTTCTGCTATTTTTACTTGGTGAAGAACTGAAAGCTGGAGTTTAGAAGGACATTCTCAAGTGTGTTATTACACCTGCCCTATATTAGTGCTGCATTATTAACATTGTCCTCAGCCCACTAGTTAATTAACCCCGAAGACCTTAATTTACCGACGAATAATGCATAACAATGGATTAACTTCCTGTTCTCATTACTGAGATTGATTGATTAAAATCACAGATGCTTTATCAGTCATGTTTAAATATGACCATATTATCAGAGAGTTGCCATTACTGAGTTACCACCAGTAGTGAACTCCAGCAGTACAGTGTTCAGATTCCTCAAGTATGCTGAAAGAGCAGCCATATCTAGAAGCTTTGAAACTATGGGCATGAGTGTTTCCAGTCAGGCTTACTTGTAGTTCCAGCTTTTCTATATACTCTATGCACATTGGATTGCCTTGCAGTCTTGTTTGTTGGCAAACATTCAAAACACTTGTGAAACCGTAATCTTGGGTATTATAATAATTCTAGGGAAATTATCCTCAGGCTTATTGTGCGTCCTGATGTCATTGTTTCAGATTAGAAATTGTTTGTTTGCCTTTCATCCCTAAAAGGAAATATTTAATGAAGTTTATTTCAAGTAAGAATGCAAATCACGCCATGTTGAGGGATTATGTATCATTAAGAACCCAAAGACGTTCATTCTGGAACATGACAGAGCCTAATACAGTGAATGCTAGAGAATAACACATTTATTTAAGATTACATCCGATATTGTGTTCACTGTTCAAATGAACACAAAGTTTGCTTCCACTACTGTCTATCAATAGTTTCTGCACTGGCAAAACAACAAATTGAGTGACAGATTTTAAAAGATAGAATTCTGACATACATCAGCAAAAAGACAAACACATAATAAAACGTCATTACAAATAGAGACAGGAGTGGGAGAAAGACAAGACTGGTATTGTCTGACTATAAAGACATGAGAGCTTTTTCAAGCGCCTGAATACATTTATAAATATAAGCGTGCTGTGTGATGTCAATATGAGAATAGATGAAAACGTAATGTAGCTTTAGAATCCTTCATTATGTTCGTCACAGCAAGAATTCCAACTGGACTTATACGTACGGTGGCCCTGAGAGCTCAAAACATTCATTTGTGTCGTCAAATGGATGTTTATGTGTTGTCATGTCGGTGAATGTTTTCTAAATGTTGCACATGCATTGTCGAGTTGGTGAAGATGTTTCTTAGTTTTGTGCCTATTTGCTCAGAGCCATACAATAAGATTGTATAAGAAACACGTGTATGTGAGCGTGACCATGATGTTCTTTGCAAGTGCTGTGACTGGCAGTGTTGTTGTGCAGGTTGTCGTTGTAAAGTCATATTTAGTGCAGCATTATGCCTCTCTGCATTTTTTGTTCTGCTGGATTAGAGTGTGTATTGTCCAATTTATCATGCTCAGTTTGCCGGCGATGAGAAATATCTCCCTATCTCTGAATTTGTAATGGCCCTGCTTTGCAAATACAGCGAGAAGAATATTAACAAGTGTTCTCTGTAATCTACCAGCTGATGCCTCGCAAAGAGTTCAAGAGCACGATTTCCTGCAGAGACCAAAATAACTTGTAGAATATTAACCTAAAGGCAATAAGCTTAAAACAACGTCATTCTCAGGATATTGCTTCACCTGGTGGAAAAAAAGGATCATTTTCCGCTTAAGCCTATAAAATACATGAAATGGAAAAATGTTGAATCACTGTGTATGGGATCTTCTGTGTCGTAACGGTTCCAGCGGAGGTTTCTCACCATTGCCTCCTGTCGTAATAAGTGGCTATGATGCAATGGCAGTGATATGAGGCTGAGGATGCCTCGAAAGAGGAGATGGAAGTCTTCACACTGTGGCTGGATTAAGAGTTTAATGACTGGTAAAATTGTGGCATTTTCTCCAAGGTGACCCCTGTAAAGAGATGATCATGCCAAAGCTAGATGAAAAGTGAAGGTAATCTGTTCTTTCTCATTTCCAGATAGCTGTCACCAGCACAGGCTTTGTCACCAAGGCCCAAGGCATGTAATTACACCGTTATTGGCTTTAGGGGGACTGCATCATTCATTTAAAGAATAATCTCACTTGTGAGCTCAAGCCACAGTGCAGATAGATCATACCTGCATGGACGCCCCTTGTTCTGTCTCGTTACGGTTTAATGGACTTTTATGAATCTGGGTTTGATGCATTGTTAATAGTGTGTAGGGTGTAAATACCCGAGTGTTATCCAGAAGGCATCCCTCTCTCCTCTTCAGTTGGGGCGTTTTATGTGTTGAAGCGCAAGGCCATATGAGTGTGACAGCAGCAGCATGCGAGTGTCTGGGTCTACTGCCAACCAGCCTTGACACCATTAGCTCTGGTGACACATTAAGGTTCTGTTTGCCTTGTAATTTGTTTTGTCTGTCAGTTTGATGAATGTCTTGTTTGCCGGCACTTCCTCACACACTGGAAAATGGTGGCTCGAGGACATTGTTAAACGAACTTCAAAAAGGGAAGCAGAAGGCATTAGTTTTCTTCAAACAGGTTTTCCGTGTTAATGGCTGTGTGTAGCATTGTCTTGACACCGTGCCATGCCAGACACTGGATAATTAAAGGTGAAGATCTAATTGGATGAGAAAGGCAGGGCAGGTTCAGAGGCGGGGGAACGTTAGAAACAGAGATCGTAGTGTCATTCTTTGGAGTCCTAGCTTGTATCAGTGTGGGGATCTTAACTTGGTGGCTGGCCACTGCCGGCCCGTCATCTGTAGAAAAAAATGGTTTGTGCTGAAGTTTAACGACCAAAACCACCTTGATGTCAATTTCATCTGCTCTTTCTTCCTGTAAATGAATGCTGGTGCCCCACTGGTACATTCATTCTACCACTAAGTAGCCACCGCTAATTCCATCGCAAAGCCTTTGTTCACACTACAGACCTCACCTCTGTGACTGAGCAGCACCGCAATATCCATATAACTGCAGTTTAGCACACTAGAGGAAGTGGAGAGGGGCAGCAAAGAGTGGCTTCAGCTCTTTCTGCTCAGATGACAGGGCAAATGGCCTGACCACTCGCCTCCAGCTGTGCAGTGTGGGTTGCCATCAGAGCCCTGTACCCAGACCACTCAGCAGAGGCAACGTTACTGCTGCACCACCAGCTCGGCTTAATGAGCCACCTCACCATTACCTTCATGTAATGCCCTACAAGGTGTGAGAATAAATATTGCCGTCCCACGCGTCCCCATGAAACATGCTGGCCTTATCTGTTGAAATAATGGCATTTAAAAAGAGCTGACTATCATGTCAATGTTTACTACAGCTTTCTTCAGACATGACGAGAGTCACAAGAGTGAGCGGTGTCACTGTTGGAGAACAGTGGTAGTAAAAGTAATGACATCAAGACAGAGGAGCGTTGTCAATTATTTCAAAGGCTGCATCAGTGATGGATTTACAAAAAGGAATTGTTGAATATTTAATTAATGATCATCAGGAGTGCAATCTACTGCTTCTCACAGTTTCATCAGAGAATGATGCTCCTTTTTTATTTCGTCCAACAGTGCAAATTGAATCCTGACATGCTCAAATGTGTTTTGATGGGTATTAGGCAGTGATAATCAATATATAGTCTAGTCTAATTACTGCTGTGGTTGTACACAGGTTTAGACATTAGACAACATCTAATTGACAACAAAAGACCGCTGTGACTTTTACGATATATAAAAATGACCTGGACACTTACTAAAACATGAGACGGACACGTAACATTGGCCTCACATTAACGTATGGCGGAGCATGTCAAAAAGGGGCTTTGGTGTGTTTGCATGTCTTTATTGTTGCTAGAAAGCTTGGTCAATACGAGGAAATAAAGACGGGACACATTTCTAATGGCAGATTTTAGCCCATTCTGCTCCAAAGGGTGGAAAATACAGTTGGCAGTGCAGAATACAGTCAGGTGGCCATCTCCAATTCATACTATTATTAGAAGGCACTGGTGAACAGTGTGTGGAGGGATATCAGGTGCCACTATACTGTTTTGTTCTGTCAGCTCCAGTTGACAGTCTGAGAAAGCAGAGACGACGGAAGAAAGCTTACTCAGTCTCAAAAGTTGGCTGAAGTAAGTAAGCCCTGTGTGTCATCGCTCTTGACTCTTTACCCCGGGCGTTTTCATTTGTTACAACAGACCTTGAAATTTGTGTGTGTGTGTCTGTGTGAAGAGCAGTGTAAGACTGTAACAGACATATCACAGTCTCAACCAAACCATGGCTTTCTCTACATTTTTTTTTTCATGTGTGGAGAAGATAATATGTTACAGACAAATCTTTTCACCACTCTAATCCATGGAGCAGGGGATGAAATCTTATTCAGGGATCAGCACCAGTGCATCTCTGCCACGATAGTGACAACATGCAACTCTGCAAGCTCTTTTTAAGAGCATTAGAGCCAGGGAATGAATCAGTCAGCAAAAACACCTCTTGGCTCAATTGTTGTTGTTTTTTCAATTAGAACAGAAACAGCCAATATGCTGCAGTCCTAGAGTATGTTACTAAATTAGCCATGTCTTAATCTTTCCATTCATTCGACATATCAGCCATGCCAGCCATTAAGTAGTTCCATACATTTAATATGTACGCCTACTTGCATTTCCATAGCACGTTTTTTAAAAACAGAGAGCCTTGGATTATTTAAATACAAAAGCTTGGTGAATGAGCTTTGCTTTTGTATGTGTTTGTTTCTTTTTCTGTCCTTTTGAATCTGAAGCCAAGCTTGTCTCAGTAGGATATGCAAATTTAGAAGAAGAATGGCTGTCTGGCTCCCTGAGAAGCTCTTATCCTTTACTGCTTCAATACTGAATAGAGCAAGGAGATTTTAATGTGCTATAAGGTGTTTGGACAAACACATTTGTGCGATGGAATAAACGTCTGTTTGCTGTCTGAAGAACATAACTGGACCCTTTGGAAGAGATTAACGTGTTTGTGTTTCTCTGTTCTGTTGCTGGTGGTGAGAATAACTATGTCTTGTCTATAAATAGCCATTTGTTATCCGGTACTCTGTCAACACTCTTATTGTCATCCTATTTTAGCAAGTATTAGTTTGAATAACACCTGCTCATACAAAAGAAAGCAGGGCACCTCACTTCATACGTGCAGAATCATTGGACGCTGAACTCGGCTGCTCTGCTACACTTGCATAGCGAATAAGGGTCTCCAAGGAGCCATGACTAGCTGGTGGTGAGTGTCACTGCTCATAAACGGAGCTCAGAAGAGGCGCTCCACTGCTACAAGAGCCGAGAAGCAAAACTGCCGGGCTGCAACTTGATAAGCAGGTTCCATCTCAGTGTTGCTCAAGTGGCTGCTGACTGTGATTGTTCACCACCAAAAACTCTAACGGTCTCACTTTGGTTGCTGCTAATGTTGCAATGTATCCAGCACTTTGATGTAGAGTGAGGGTCTCTGGTCTCTGAAGAGGTACAAACTTCAGCACAACTTGTAGTACCGAGCACAACTGCATTGTAGGGCCGTGTTTCGGCTCAGTTGGACAGCTTCAGTGATGCAGTTATTCAGAATGTCAATACCGTCAAAATCGTTATGCAGTCAAAGTGCGTTTGTGATTAAGAAGACGCTATTAGCATATTGGAGCACTGTTCCAGTTAATGAAGATAATTTCATCCATGCCCACACATGCCCCAAATCTGTGCTCTGTGGCAGCCTACAGGAACAGCTGAGAGGATAGACTCTGACTCAAACAGATGAATGAGCAGATGCGGGTTGACAGTTTGCGACCACATGTGAATCTAATGATGGGGATATTATGGAAAACAACCTACAAATACCCGAGAATCATAATAGTGCTTTGTTTCCAACCATGCAGGGCTTTGTGCTCATATGTTTACAAGCTACTTATGAGTCAATACGTTTATGTTATTGTTGTCATCTCAGCCTATTTTGTAATAGATAAATAAGCACATCCACTGTATCAACTAACAAACAAACTGACTAACTGCATATTTTCAAACAGATGGTAACAGACTGGCTTATTGTGGTCGATGAGGCCAAAATGTTCTCTTGCCACTCAGCTGTACTGTACGGGAATGGAAAAGGTGTGGTGCGACTGTAAATAGGCCATCATGATCACATATGAATATTTTATTGTATGTGCTGTAATGGGTTACTTCAGTTGGCCTGGAGGGAAGAGATTTTTTTTTTTAAACTGGACTTCCTGGTACAGAGCAATAACAGCTACTCTGTAGTTGTACCCCTCATAAATAATCCTGTAGTATTCGACCCCATGGTTATATAACTGCGGATAATAGCTATAAGCATTTTAATGTTTGTGCCATTAGTGAATGTTTCTTGATGTTCTTTTCTATTCTTTCTAGTCTTTAATTGTTTATTTTTTTTTAAATAAGTTGTCTTTTGTCTGTAGCTTAAGACCTCGCTAAACATATGAATATGAATACTCATTTGTAACCCCATTTTAAATACAGTTACAGTTGCAATAATAGCATAAATTCAGAATGCCATTTAAATTGGGCACAACATCCATTTGTTTGGTTGGGAAAGTGCTTTTTGTTTGCGTGCGTACTTGTCTCGTCACTTTGTGGTGCCAAAGGATCCTGCTGGTTCAGGGTTGGGTGGAGAAGCAATATTTGTACTGTTTGCATCAGGAAATTGTGCCTCTGCCTGTTGGTGTTAATGCCTCCGGTCTCCAAACTTAACAGTAGTTGACCACACCAATGTGCGCCCACAGTCTGTGGTTTTTGTTTCACGTAATCTCAGGTAATTAGGGCTTTGCCACTCAGCCCTTCATCATAGCTTGCACCTCTATTGAGTGTGAGGATTTAAAATCATACACATGCATAGTTTACAGCGTCTTCAAAATGTGTGAAAGAACACAAAATGTTAGCGCATGTTAAGTGTAAACATTAATCTCAATAAAATAACACACTAGCTAAATAGGACATTTTAGAGGCACGTTGTTCACATATCCCTCACACCACTGCTGTTGGCTTAAGCCCCGACTCAGTTAAACCAGGCAAGATTCAAAGGGGGCGGTTTTATCCTCAACCCTGTCCCATTGGGATGACCTGCTGTCTTTGTTATCTTATACCCAACATCAAACTCCTGATCCCAATCAAAGCCTTTTTTTTTTATCTGTCCATGCTCTGAGAGCACACTAGTCCCCCACGTCAGCCCAACTGCTCCAACGCTGCTCCTCAGATTAGAGAACTCGCCAGCTTTCAGCTTTATCTACCACTGTTCCCAACCAAACAAAATTGGCTCCAGAGGGGAACGGCAAGGAGAATCACTAAGAAACGAAACAGGCTGCCTTTATCTTAATCAGCAGCAGACATTAAAAAGTTACAAGTTTTTTCTTGCTCCTCTCTGACTAGGGTCATTAGGGTTAACACTGTAAAGAAAGGATGGGATGTAGGAGAGATTTCTCTCAGTGTGTTCTCACTTGAAGTACAAGGCTTCAAGGACAGCTGTGAACTGAATACACCTAGCAAAACAAGTGGGATAAGCATGAAAAAGAATCAATACAGGCTTAACAGCAGTTTCTGTTTTGGTTCGGATGTCATGGGGCTTCTGAGAAATGCCCACAGTACAATCGGTTTTGCTTCGTTATTGTCAAATGTCAATTTCATAACTTGGAAGGTTTGCTTCACTCATATCTTCATGGCATATTGTGTCAACACGTGTCAACATATTTTCACAGTCATTCTTGTGCAGAACAGAGGTATTCCTGTTATTTCCTTGACATCTTTCTAACGCAGTACCTAACACACTTCTTATCCACCGTAACCAATGGCATACCAGATACAGTCAACAGAAACGCTCAGGGCATGATAGTTTTTTGCGGATGTGGAGACTGTGGATACAATCAGCTGTGATAGAACAGAGTATGTTGACCAAGTATCAAATTAATTTGTTTTCTTTGTGAACAATTATATGCTTGTTTTATTTTTTCCCCTATTCACTCAAGTATTAACTTACTGTACAATCTGGACAAGGATAAGGAAAAACGTACGTTAATACTGATAAACACATTGCTATCAGCTCTCAAATCGACCAGACCAAATCTGGAGGTCTGGCTCTGATTTGATCTTAGCCCCGTGTAAAGACCCATGATCTGATGTTATTGCCGAGATAAAACACCCCAACAACCCAGACAGAGACAGTCGGCCGGTTAGAAACATGGTAAGCTGGTAGTTAGTCTTTTTCTTATAAGGAGAATACATTACAAATCAGGTTTCACTTTCTTATAAATGGTGTGTAAATGGGTCAGGGCCTTAACAGTACATTAAAGATTGATTTTAGATTACACGCTGTTTTAATGCTATTTCTCATTCTTATCAGTTCTCACACAATGGATTGTCCTGGTGACCATCCAACAATTGCTCATGATTTAAATGTGATGGGCAGTGCAGTAACAGTGTATATGTCCCTGCGGCCAGGATCCAAAAAGATTGACTTCAAACGTGACAGGGAAGGGCAGGGGTTACAGACAGTACCAAGTTCCCCATCAGAATTTTGATTGAAACCATAAGACAGTGATAGATTCACTGTGACCTTGACCCAAGCTGACATGACCGGGGTGAGTCAGTCAAAATGCTTCACCCATGAAGCGCCCTGAGCTCCCACGAAGAGTTGACCTGACTGGCCTGTTTCTCTTTCACTCTGTCATTAGCTGAGACAAAGCCGTATTGCATCTCCTCTACTCATCCTCCATAACTTCATTCTCTGTAACCCTTTACAGCAAACCTCCCATCTGGCCTAATATTCCCGTGAGCTGCTCGTATTAATCAAGCCCAAGGCCTGATTGACAGCAGTTATCAGCAGTGGATCAGTTCAGCACTGCCTATCTGGGCCTTTCTGTCTGACTCGGAGACTATCGGAGCTTCTGCTATCTCTTGCGCCCGCAGCCAGTGTCTACCATGAGGAAGGGCTGCTACATCTGTGGCTCTCTCTTATCTCCTCCATTTTTAAACACCCCCCAATCAAAGGGCCTATAGCATTTCCTGGCTAATTGCCGGAGGATAATAAATTGCAAAATCCCCCAACGTCTCCATCCTCTCCTTTCACCTCCATCGCTGGTGTTTACAGTTACTCATTGGCAGCAGGTAGCTTATAATCCGCTTCATTGCCGCTGCTCTTGAGCGCCTGACTGTAAGCACATCCAGTATGCGGTTACATGTTGAGTGACCCACTTTAATGGAAACTGTACCTGAATCCGTGAAACACATCAAACAAATGGAAAATTATCCTCAGCATCATTAGGCTACACTGGCACTCTATCAGCCGAGATGGAAATTTGGAGCACTGAAGCTGAGCGGGAGTTTTCATTTAAAGATATTGGTCTCTCTCATTGCCCCAATTTATGGGATTACTATCTTTTCATTATGAGCCGGTTATGTTAAACCAGATTTACTGTATTAAACAGATGGCATACGAGGGTGTCAATTTTGCATGACAGGATTAGACTCATCTCGCCATTTGGGTGTCTTTAAAAAAGCAGCAGAATATTAAAACACGAGCGCATTAGGCAAGATGCTTTCATGCAGTCTTGCTGAGTGTAATACTGAGGGGTGATAATTACCAGGGAAACACCCTTGGTCCTAATAATGTACGGCTTAATTATTCTTTGAAAAAGAAATGCTGCCTTTGGGCGACTGAATATCTCAACTTCAGCATTTCATCCAAGCCTTATCTAGATTCCTATAGTCTTTAATGAGTCTAATTCATCATTTGTAAGCTTTCTGATATGAAACAACATCGGCCCATTGAGACTTATCTGTGTCAAGATGTTCTCTGTGATTATTACTGTAACAGCAGGAATCTTCACTTTGACGCAAGTGTGACAGTTTGTTATGAAGTGTATTAACTCCTTTTGTAGCCTCCTACTCAAAATATGTATCTGGATACACACTCACACACACACACACAAGCATGATGCGCACACACCACATATTGTACACAGCACATCACTGCGCACTATTCATATAAAGACTTGAAATAGTTATCTTTCTTTTAATAACATTGTCGCCACTTTTACGAGAGGTAAATATATGATCTGTTTTGGCACGTGAAGTGAAATTTAAAAATATATATTTTCCATACAACAATGTACCTCCAATTATGTTGGTGTTTGGATTATACAGTTTTGATTAGATCTGAGTCTAATCTCAGTTGGATTCATGATCAAAGCTGATGTGAAGCATTTGATGAATGCATACATTTAAACTGATTACAGCTGGCAATGAGCCCATGCATTTGGAGAGAGAATACACTTCATTTGGCTATTCTCAAATAGCTGGGTTTTCAGAAGAAGAAACTTTTTACAATATGACACATTACTGATTACAGAGCACTCGATGGGAGGATGTTTTAAGGGTTTGGGACATGATTTAGGACTTAGTTACTCCGACAGTATTATAATGCAAACAGTTTAGTTCTTACACTAACAGAGTGATGAAATACTTTTAGAGAGAAGCTAATAAATATAATATTGTTATGCTGGTGGTTTATTTTATTTCAGTCAGTGTTTATTTTAGTGCAGTCACTGTTTACCCAGGATGAGTTGACTGGGCGCTCCTGACTCGCATCGTCACACCTGCACACACTTAAACATCTGGAGCTGCCTTGTGCAAACACAGTCACGTAGCACTGCCCACTGAGCAGCTTTACTGTAGCAGTTAGGAATACAAGTATTGTGCCGTGTTTATGCTGTCACTGTGCAGACATAAATAGCTCAGCATTTGATAAAAGGCAATGACAACCAGACAATTCTTTTCGATACAAAAGAACAGACGTTAGATCTTCAGGATGTTTGCTCCAGAATGTGGTGCACTGAAACTAAAGGCTATTTCAACAAGCTTTGTTTTAACTCTCACAAGAGTATCAAGGCCAGCTCCCGATTACATGAAAGGTTTGTAATACAGAGTATTTTGGCTTTACAACATCAAGTTCCTAAATAAGTCATTAAGATACTGTAGTAGTAACTAATAATGGTAGACAAAAGTACAAATATTTTAACTCTAGAAAGGTGCCTCGGTAGAGGTGACAGCCACTGATGTTATGTTTGATTAAATGAATACAGACACACTGTTGGGTAACATTGGATGGACACAGAGATGCTCACTCACACACACATGCACCCACTGACACGCGCGACCAATCTCATGATCCTCCTGGTGCAGATAATGATAATCGATCCTTCGATGCAGAGTGCATTAATCTGAGAACTGAAGCGCAATTGTTCAAAGCGTATAATGGGCTTAAACTAATCATTGATTTAATATGTTGAGGAGATCTATGGAAATTATTATTGTTTTAATCATTGTTATTGCTGTTATTTTTGTCGTATGTTGACACCATAATTCTAAAAAACAAACGTGTCTTGTTTACTGTATATGGCTGGGAGAAGCTGAGTACTTGAAAACTCAGATCAGATCAGTAACAGTTAAGATAACATATTATTTTGGAGCTTAGAATTTTATCTGTGTTTCAGCAGTGTGTCCTCTAGAGTATGTACTACGCCGTGCCTGCCACTAGGGGATCCCATGTTGTAACCCCCCCAGTCATCCTTCTCACCATTCCTCTGTCCCACTTCCCCCTCCCTTTTTCCTCTGGGTACTAATTAATGTGTGGAGGAGGCTGATAAGTTAACCAGCCGCCACGTTAAAGCAGCATCCGTGTGTCTCCATGGCTCCTCCCAGGACAGAGGATGCTACTTTTGATTCCACCTGAACACACACACACACACACACAATATTATTTTCACTCCTGGATATTGTGCTTATTGTTCACTCACTATTTATGATCTCACTCGTTTCCCACTCACATAAACATGCTGACACACAAACACACAATCTATATTGTCCAAATTAGACTTTACCAAATACTAACCAAAACAGTTTGCCCTCATAACGAAAGAGTATATAGAAACCACTCTGATTGTCTGACTGACAAACTTGATACTGGTTACATTAGTGTTCACATGCCATATCTGGTCTTATTCTGTTACTGCTTGGCTAAAATAAGAAACAGCATGACTTTAACCAAGACAACATTTAAACCCATACCGCTAACGGATCACTTTAGTTAAATACAATATATTTCATAATAAGACATAGTTGTGTGATAGATTTTTGTAGATGTTTGTATTAACTTGCATATTTGACACCCAACCGATCATTATTTTGTGAGAATTTGCATTGAGGGGACAATGGCGTGAGTCTGGCTGTAGACCGGAGCATCCGCTCATATTCCCTGGCCTTGCTAATGCTGAATAGTAACATCGTGTCATAAGATAGTGTCAGCTGACCAACAGACTTCAAAGCTGCTTTCTTTAGTACCTGTAGAAACATACTAATCAAATGTATATTTTTATCCAACTTGTTTGTCTGGTTTGCAACCTCTGTTTCTTCTACTCTGTTTACTGGCTCATGCATAAAGCATCACCTAAACAATGACTTTCCTCACAGCTGGCTATTATGGATAGCAGGTATAAGACAATCATTTAATTACTGTTAATAAGAATTATGAATAATACTATTTAGACAGCTTTAACCAAGACTATATAGATCGTAAAGAATGCAGCCATTTGTTGGTTCATGTTTGCACATAGCTACAAAGGGATGCATTATTGAAGTTTTATCGTGCTGTGTGTAATAAATCCACTTGACTCTTATTATTCATTGCATAATGGCTTCCATTCATCGTTGAAATCACCTGATGTTTGGCTCCAAGGCTGTCATAGAAAAAAATCATTCAAAGTCTTTGTCCGTTAGTTAATTTCTGTAAGAAAAGATAAACTCCAGTTACAGTACATACATAATCTAACCCTTCTTAGTGGAGACCTGCATTTGCACTTTAACAATGAGATATCTCCATACAATTACATAGTGTGCACTATTGTCAGACCTCACACACTTGCACATTACTCATGAGCTAATCCTTACTTTTTCTTCTCATGAGTGCTCTATTTTTTTTTTTAGATCATCACATTCAGATGAAATCTGTCCGTCTCCTCCCATTATATACAACCCTTCCCCCAAAATGATAATTAAACGAGGAATGTGTCAGAAAGCCTAGAATTAAAGCACTTAATTATGCATCCTTCACACATTAATCTTTCATGATTTGGGAATCAACATTCTTAATTATTCAAAACTGCAAAATGTATGAAAAGTAAAATGTGGAAAAGGCAGAACAGATGAACGCAGGATAAACAATACAAAATGCACATGGAGGTGCTGAAGTAAAAGTTTAATACCACATTGTGTGCAGCACAGGTTTCTCTCGACATTCAGTCAAAGATGTGCATCAGGGAGGAAAGCTGGGTTTAATTACCTGATAAAAAGTTAATGCAGGGCAGAGGAGCAGAAGTCTTTGACCTGGAACAGAAGTCTCTGCAGGGAACTTAGACCATAAGGGACAGACAGAGGGTCTAATTTTGTACGTGTTGAATCCAAGTGAAGCTTACAAGTGACAGTGAGACATCCATTGTGTTCTTCTAATTAGATCTGTCCAGTGTTTGTCCAGAAAAGTAACATTTATGCTGTGTTTGGAATTATTTTATATATAATTATATTTAGACATTAAGCCATTCATCTCACATGAAGTGAGAATGCAAAATGAATGCATTTGATCCATTTTAAGTGGTTGAAAAGATGAAAAGGCCAAATTATAATCCATCCACATTTCAACAAAGACAACAACACCTTTTTATGTTTGCTACAAGGTCACGCTAATGCTGTGCATGCTCTTTCAGTCTGTTTGTGTGTATATATACATTGTGTTTGTTTTTGGCTAATAACAGTATGAAACAAACAGTGGTTGCTTTTCCACCCCCACTGTGTTGTGCATGTAAATAGGATTTACGTTTATGTATTCTGGCGGTCCATCTGAGGGTAGAAGTGGAACAAAACACTGACCTGCACATCTGAATCTTCTATCGTCTGACAGTGACTCTGTAAACCACTACCCTAGGAAAGAGTTGTGGCTGGAGGTCAAGCAGGCAGGTCTGCTGGGATGGCACCAGGGCTCCCAGCATGTTTTCTGGCCACTGCTGCTCCCACCGCAGGCCACCATAACAAAGACAGTGGTCTGAGCCAGCACTTGGCCTTGCTCTCTGGCCCTTGAAGGCAATCACAAACACATGTGCACCCGTGCACGTGTGCATACACACATAACTGAGCATGAGAGTTGACCAAGGCTCCCCATGAGGGCCCTGGCCTGTCATCTGACAAAGCCTAACAATAGCAGCGAGCAGATGCATCGGTTCTGGGGCCAAACAGATGGATGGGCCAAGAGGCTTTGGATAAGAATCACCCTCCTAACCCATAAAGGCAGCTTGGGTTCTGGCTGTCAGGGTGCTATGTTTTTAGATAAATTAGCACAGCAAGACGAAAAACAGTGGGCTTTGCAAAAGTCCAGGAACAGCTTGCATGAAGGCAGGCATAAAAGAGAGGCTTGCTCAGGGCCCAGAATCCCACCAAGTCTAATCCCTCACCCATTGCTTGTAAGTCCAGAAGGGAGGACCAGCATCTCTCCATGGGGGACTGAAATATTAAAGCAGTTATAAACCATCGGGTCTGCACTGTGGCTGACGAGCTGACTTGAAATGACCACTAGATTTAGAGTGCCATGGGCAGTGTGAGAATAAAAAATAACTCAGTACATGGCAGTGTTTCAGTACCTGATTAAAAACATCCAGATCCTTCACGCCCTACTTCCATCTCTTTGTAAATTTTGGCACAATTCTTTTTTTTTCTTGGCTTGTGTGCTATTTCTACATTTGCTTTTTGATGTGTTCTGTGCTTTAACACATCTTCCAAGGCTTAGCGACCATAAACACCTGTGATATTTGGAGAGCAATGAAAGAGAGCCTTCCCCTCCAAAGAGCCTCAGTGTGCTGCTGATCCAGGCCTGTGACGAGGCCCGTGTTGGCTGGGCGCTGTGATTTGAGAAAGAGGAGATGCTGGCTGTCTGACCCCTGGCGTGTCAGGCAACCCTCACAGCATACACTGTATTGAAACTCCGGCAGTCAAATAGGGAGGGGGCGGGCGGCGTAATGGCCTTGAGTGGAGTGAGAGAGGGTGCTTAGCCAGGGTAATTTAGGAGCAGGACATACGGATGGGATCGGGGGCAGAGAGGAGACTCTGCAGGGCAGCAGTGATTAGACAGAAGGGCTCTCTTGAGTGCAGCGATGTAAGCTGTCCACCCTCACAGAAGAGGGAGGGGAAAATAGGGGGACGCGCCCTGTGACATCATCAAAAGGGGTGAAGACGGCAGTGTGCTGACCGTAGAGTTTGGGGATTCCATAATCAAAGGGTTCATGTGAAATCCGTATGGCACCGCTGATCACGCTGTTTGTTGTAAAGCAAGTAGGACACCAGGTTGCTACGCTCAGTGAAAATGTCCCTGTGGTCAGCAATGTACATTAAAGGTTTTCCCAGGAGATAAGGGTACGGGAAGGTAAACAATCGCCAGCCAAGTGCTGTAATGCTACACTGCAGCATCAGGCTCTGATCACACAGCATCACACGAATTAAGGAATAGCACAAGTCATCATGCAGTGGAGCCGCAGGGTAGTTAAATAAGCACCCTGGGGTTCAGGAGGTCATTGTTGATAAGGTGGGGAAACAATGCACGCATGGAAACATACCTCGGGCGATTTGACGGCAGGATGTTGTGGACCTATCAAACCAAGCAATGGACACACAATGCCTGTAGTCGTTGAGCCCCCTGGCTCTTATTCATCTGAAGGTAAAACATAAATGGAAAACTGGAAATGGCACTTCGTACCTGCACGCTGCCCATGTCTGTTTGGACATTAAGTGTAATGAAAGCCACACGTCTCCTGTCTGAACGGGTTGGAAATGATGCAGCTCAAATGAACCTGCCTCCCAGTTAAATGTTTTCACACTTCACACTCCATTATGGCGGTGCTGATGTGAGCGGCTCCAGGTGAGCGGCAGGGATGAAGGCTGTCAGTGGAGGACGGGGCTGCGGTCCTCAGAGTGGGAGTGGGAGAAAGGAATGGGAATGGAGCTACAGCTCATTGGGAACATCATCCTGCCACAGGGAGGACAGGAAACATGACTCATTAGGTATGGGCTTCTGCACTTACTAAACTGAGCTGCATGTTAATGTCGGGAAGACATGGCTGAACTGACTCACAATGCTAGAGAGAGAATATGGTTGGGGCTTTTTGTGTGTGGCATATGTTTGATGTAGCATCACACACCCTGCAATTTAGTCAACAATAGGTTCACATAGCCATACAATATTGCTTTTGTCTGAGATTTACTGGGTCATTTTACAGGAAAGACCCCCATGATTGACTTGATTAGTGAATGATTAAAGAGTCTTGGATCATATACATTATGACCGTTGAAGAGGAAGTGAGCCCTGATGGAGATTGAGGGAGAGTGAAAACCTTTATCATACTAATGAGGGATATTAGCCATACTTTCCAGGCTTCAACAGCGTTGACAATTTTACACTTGACATTAATTGCCTTTAACCTCAAGAGTGTCATTTTATGAGGCTGAGTTAGATATTGAGGGGGTTGGTAATGAATGTAGACAGGAGTCAGCCAAAAGTGTTCTACTTGAAAGGTTGAGATGTCAATAAAAAAGCTCTTGCAATGGCATTTACCACTATATACACACACACACACACACACACACACACACATTTCCCGTGTGCCATGTCGGACTGCAGACAAGGCGACTTCAATTCAGTCACATTAAGTGGAGTAAACCGCCCTGTTAACGATTGCTCCACTTCAAATACATGGGGATGAACTGTGTTTAGACACCACAAAACAAATGAGGGTTTGTTTGCTCTTGCATTTTTCTTTCTTTTCTTGCCAAAGACTAATTAGATGCTCGAGGATACATCTGATTAAACAACACGGCACTCTCGCAATTAAATGTCATGCGCAATTACGGTGGGAGAAGTGACCGATCCTCATACCAAGAGACCCATTTGCATGCCAGCCTTTTGCAAAGGCAGAGGTTGTGTTTATTGATCAGAACAAGATGCCCTTTGAGAAATAAGGACAATAAACAAATCACAGCTCTCACAACAATGCAGTGTGTCATCTAATTCAAAGAAATATTTCCACCTTGTGTGAGAACTCAAGACATGAGGATTGAGTGTGAACCATTCTTTAACCGTAAAGGACAAGTCTGTTTCTCATTACTTTCCCCAGCATGTCAATGGCTAAATACAAGTACTACACTATTACTACTAAAACATTTCCCAAAACAGCACTGTAGTTTTTAGCAAACACTTCCCAACAGGAGTGCATTGGGAGAATTGTCAGCCGAGGGTTTGGTGTACTAATGAGTATTCATGATAGCAGGACAGTGTATGTGGGATTGACCCAAAATAAACTACAGCGCCTATGCTTATTATAACGGAGGAATGCAAATATGTTGCTTGTTCATGTCTTCTAAATCGCTTTGGGTCACCGATGGAGGTCTATGGCACAGTGAATAAGACGCATAACGATTTGCACATGCAATACTTCTTAGTGGGATCTATTCATTGTTGGTTTTGGTCTCTTCATTTGTTGACAATAACAAGGATGTTTCAATATCTCCATTAAGAAGTTGTACTTTTGAAAGCATACTTTATTTGTTTGTGATGGTCCCATATTCCAAATAGAGGTGTCCCAGTTTTAAGCAGATTTATTTGAGTTTTACAGTCTCCAGCTGAGGTAAAAACATTCCCTTTGGGCAAAACTCCCACTCACACAAAAGTGAACAACAACAACAACAACAACAACTAAAAGTGAGCTCCCTTTGCAAGTTGCCTCAAGCCTTGCAAGCTTTGCGCTACATGGTTGTTGTGTTTTGCTTGTTGCTTACCTGCAGTGATTTATGTGTATCCGGCTGGGTTTTTGCCATCATTTTTTCACTTCATTCTGAGGGCCTTTCAGCTGGAACAGCACAGGCGGTGAGTTAGGCTCAAGTCGCAATGCCACAAGCACCTGGCCTGCGCCTGAGCCTGCTGCATTATGGGGCATATTTCAAACGTATCATATCGTTTTGGTCACATCTAGACTCCTTTTTGAAAAGGCGGTTTCGACTGAAGCGTTTTTTGATTCGGCTCACAGGAGGTGACCGTTTCCTTCATCACAGTCGAGCCTGTAAAAGTTAATCTCAAGAGGGCTCTTTAAGACCCCCCTCCCCCTTTACACCGCTGCGATCAGTCACCTGTTCTCTGTTTCACACAAAGCTTGCGTGGGCCGCGCAGCGCGTTCATCCCCCGTGCTGCCGTATCAGTGGGAGAGGGTGTTTCCCCCAGAGTAATCCTGATTTACTCCTCCGCAGAGCCTGCACACTGCTGCCTCGATGGCTGTGGAGTTGTAGCATGCAGCTGGATCCACCCGACTCTCCCTCTCTCGCGCACATTACCCCACCCATCTTACATGCTCTTCGTCTGTTTCCAGAGGTGAGATTTGGAATCGAGTGGGAGTGTGTCCAATGGCATTAACCCACAGTGGAGCTTGAATCACAGATTAGAGCAGAGGAGGGACTGTGCCGAGTGGGGCTGGGTGGGAGGTGATACAGTGGTGAGATGGGGCTTCGGGCGCCTGGGGAGGGTGGACAGCTCTCGTCAGGGCCAGCAGGGAAAGAGGAATAATACAGAGATGTGGGGCTTGAAATCCAAAAAGGGATAGGCTTAAATCGTCTGCCATTGAGATGGAGCTTTGGGGCTAATAAAGGATTCCCTTGAAGGAAGAGTGAGAGCTCTGCAGCCTCCAGAGTTTGTAGTGTCCCTGCTGCTGCCAGAGCAGACCAATTTATCATCTGTGTTCCTTTTGAAAGCTGCCGCACTCATGAAGGAGGCAAATTGTCAAAAGTTTCACTGACCTGTCAGTGCATTCTCAAATGTGTCTCTTTCTACCAGCTTTAGAGTGTCACATTGAGATGTTTTGAAGCACTTAAACTTCTAGCGCTCATGAAAGGAATATTATTTGTCAGTGTTTTGGAGATAGCCTTCTATTCTTTCCTATCGTTTTCTTTCCTCTCCTCCCCCTATTCACACTAATAGCAGTTTCATTTAAGCAAGCCATTCGCGTTGGTATAGATATATTTGATGTAACGTTATTATTGTAATGATCTTTGAAATATGTCATTAGGCTACTAATGGAAGGAAGTATCATTAAAATATATATAGTGATTTTTATCATCTTTGCTGATCCAAAGAAGGGCTGAAACACATTTAGTTCGACGTCATATTTCACTCATCCTTGTGTTGTTGAAAGCCACTGAGTTTAAACTGACATGTGACTGACATTTATATGTGTGTATATATATATATGTGTGTGTATATGTATATATATATATATATATATATATATATAACAAAAACTACCATCCTCTGATTTTTACAGTGCTAATTTCAGTCATTAAAAACAAAAAACTTGCAGATATTCTTTACATTAGAGTAAACTTTCAAAATGGTCAATACATCCATCTTGCATGTCCGTCTTTTTCTCTGTGTGTGCACATGTGCACGAATCATCAGTCTTTTTCTTCAGTCCATTCATTAATAAGAGTCAGGTTCATGAATAACAGAACTGTCACCAGCACATTAATGCCTGCTTGTTTATAATAAGTGAAGACACTGCATACTGAGAATCAGCAGGGGATCTATCAATAAGGACAGTGTAAGTAAGATAAGTGGGTGGAAAGCAATTCAAAATGTTTTATCTTTTTTTTTTTTTTTCAGAGGAGCAAGGGTCAATGCTGAGTAACTAAAAAGTGTGGCGGGGTAAATTGCATGGGCAATAATGTTGTTTGTAACAACTCCCTTGATTTGCACATGGAGGGGGTGCTGGTGGTTGATGAATAGCCAGAATTGCCTTTGTAAAATAGGCAATCAGCAATGGCTCACTGATGGATCTAATGTGAACCTGACTCCCATATCCTGCATATGCCTCCCCAGATGTTTGATCGCCATTAGGGCTGCATCTAACACATCATGTGTTGATTATTTATTTAGTTTCATCAGTTTACTGCTGTTTGGACATCCTCAAGAAAACACAATTTCTCAACTGATGTGGCCAACAGACAAAAAAAAACATCTATTAAAGTTATACTTATTTTAAAGAGAGAAGCTGGAACCAGCAAATGTTGAATTATGTTTTGGATTTACTTTTGGGTTGATTAATCACTACTTAATCATTTACAATAATCACTGGTTATTGATGTTGTCGATCAAGTAAATGATCATTTCAACAAAATTTGCTAATGTTGTGTTTAAACTTGTGCTGTATTTCTCAGCTGCGTATCAATATAAATTGATTACTTTTTTAAAATTTTTTTATTTGAAAGGTTACAAGATACTCTGGGCCCCCTGCAACTGCGATGAACAATTAACATAATTTTACAGGCTGAAAAATAATTGAGTCATCCCAAATAAAACCAAAAAAGAAAATGATTCTAAATTCCAGCAGTAGCTTGAATCCGTCTGTCTTCAGACCACCTGGCATCAGTATTACCAACAGCAACTCCTCCAGGAGCCTAACCTGTCTCCTAACAAGAACTGAAATTAGGACAGCTAGCCCACACCAGCCAGTTATTTACACTGCACGAGCCAAGTAGTCATTATTATTCAAATTCATTCAATTGCGAAAGTGGGGGGAGAGTGGTCTTATGAAGACGAGGAATTGCAGATAATTAGCAGGAAGGCATTTTGTTTGAACCCAGCCACTTCGACTGGGGACGTGCTTCGTAGGTTGGGTGATAAACAAGCAATGGAAAAGCACAAGGGGAAAGAGAAAAAAGACAACACGCTCTTTCATCTAAACACACACAGAGATAAGTCTAAGGAATAATCAACTGTTGTGTTACGGGTAGACAGCTGTGGAATTAGCCATCTCCAATCTGATTGTCCCCAGCACTTTAATCCCTAATGCAGATAAATATGGTTCTGAAGTCGTTGGGAGCGAGTGGCTGCAGCAGCCCCGGGTCTGGCCATCTAACAGCTTCTGTCTAAATGGCTTTGACTGTCGATAAAACGAGAGTGTGGCAGCGGCACTGATGTGATGTTAGCTCGCTCCCTCTGTTTGTCTGCCTGCCTGCTTGTTGTTCGCTATAGGTATCATTGTTTCCATTCCATTTCACAGCAATCGGCCTTGGTGAGGGAAAAGTGCTTTTCTATCCTTGAGCTGTGTCTTTGTCATATCAAGGCCTCGAGCTTGAGCTGCAGATTTTTTATAAGCCTATGAATGTGTGTGTGTGTGTGTGTGTGTGTGTGTGTGTGTGTGTGTGTGTGTGTGTGTTTACGCTTAATCCACACCACATGCACACGTTATTGCAGTTTAACTTCATGGTGCATGGTTTTTTTAATGTGTATGCACGAGTTAGTGGTGTGTGTGTGTGTGTGTGTGAGTGAGAGTGAAGATGTGTTGTGCACTGAATATATTGAGAACGCTGATGGATCTATTTTAGGCTAAAATAGTTTCTGTCAAAAGGAATTGCATTAGTATGACAACAGAGATTCAAGGCTTGTTGAAAGCACAGTCACTAGAATAAATAATCTTTTATCAAACCCAAGCTAGCACCTTTTACAAATTGTATGCAAACACCTTTCTTGTGCTCTTTTATTCTTCATATTTTTTTGTGGCTATTTGAATTGCCTGTTTTCTTTTGGGTTTTGATGGATGCGTATTCGGCTACCTGCTGATAGCGCCTGGTTTTGGTTTAGTGAGCGTGTCCTCAATATAGCAACATTGTAAGCCACCGCGTTTATGCAACTGTACAACTCCGACAATGTTTGCGGCTGATTCCTTTTCAGTTTTAATTGCGTCCCGATAACCTAGGTAGAGCGACGCTCAAAGTAATTAATCACACGCCTCTTTTGTGAGCACACACACACACACACACACACACACACACACACACACACACACACACACACACACACACACGCAAGCAGTCACATGGTGCGCACACATAGGGTTGTGGCAAGGTGATCAATCAACCTGCGACAATGTTCCAAACACACAGTCATTCCCTCCGTGGCCGCCTTTATCAACAGGCTAATTTGTCTCCCTCTGCCCCTCTCAAACATTCTGAGTCCTCACACATTTAGCCCAACACCTTTTCCTTTTATCATCCTACCCAGCACTTAATACAGCAATTAGAGAGCTTTGGAGGTTGCAGCTTCCCATTAACTCTTGCCTGCCACAGTCACAAACCCTAACCTGTAGCCTGCTGCGACAGCAAACATAGCTACCTCGGTCCAATATTGCTCTCTCTCTCTCTCTCTCTCTCTCTCTCTCTCTCTCTCTCTCTCTCTCTCTCTCTCTCTCTCTCTCTCTCTCTCTCTCTCTCTCTCTCTCTCTCTCTCTCTCTCTCTCTCTCTCTCTCTCTCTCTCTCTCTCTCTCTCTCTCTCTCTCTCCCTCCTCTGTCTCTTCTTTTCATAACGCATCCTGCAGATATTCTTCTTAAATTATTTCCTGCATACTAGTGTCATCGATCTTCCTGCTTCCAATCCCTCAGTCTCATATCCAGGTTCACTGGGTTGATAAAGCAATCAGCGATATAGTAGCATTAAGTAGGTAAACATATTAGCGCTGCATCTGCGCCCCCCTTCATTTCTTTATAGTTTCCCTGAGCTCGTTTCCGTTTGGCTCGACATCTCTCTCCTCTCCTCTCGGTGCTTTGCTCTCGCTTACTTTTCTGCTTTCATGTGCTCTCCTGCTCTTGTTCTGCCCTCGTCCTCCGATCTTTCATGTTGATTTCCAAACTGGCAAGTCCACAGATGAAAAGGGGAATGGAGTCGGTTGAAGAGAGCCAATTTCCCTGTCTCTTGTGAAGATTAGCTGAGGCTCATTGGAACGTATGCTTTGTGTTAAAGAGCCTGCCAAATGACAGAACACGGTTGGGGGATTCATAATTATCTTTTCATTACTCTGCATGTATAATGACTGCCCCCATTATAAAACTCAAGTCGATGTACACAATTACGTTACCCCAGACAGCATTGAAACAGGTGCATCTATTATACATTACTGCTGATGTCTTTTTGATAACGTGCTCATTTTCTTTATTTGTTCATCTGAAATGAGTGATTGACTGCCAAACGGGATATTAAGCAAATAACATTGTAAATGTGGTCAACATCATACGAACAACGTACACGTTCATATGAATGCAATAACAAAGCCGTTTTCTGTATCTACCATATTATCTAAACGTGTCTTTTTGTGAATAGCATTTGAGTTCACGTAGGGTAGAGCATTTGTTCTAGGATGTAGCTGCCATTGAGAATAACAGTAGATCACCACACATCTGGACCAGTTTAGTCATCATTCCTGGTTCACCTGCTATTGTTCTATGATTTTAAGCAAGGAATAGTGTTTACCTGACTGAAGGCTTAATGGGTTTAAGGGTATCACAGGATAAATAGACTAACATTACAAAAGTCAGGGCACAGTCCATGTGTCAGCATTGCATTGAGAGCGTGTCCAGTCTTTGCATTCATCACTTTGGCATTTAAAAAAAAGCATTTTTCTTAGAATTACTCCTCACTTCATTTTTTTTTTCATCCCCATCTTTTGGAGCTTGTTGAATTACATTGTAGTGTTTGTAATTGTGTTTGTCTCACTTTGAAAATGTATGCAAATGCAAACAGAGCTGTCATTTGAGTGCGGTGCACGTGTGCACGTACGCACACATGGTTCTGCCCATAGTGCCAAATGGTACAGATGCGAGCGAGGACTGAGTTTATGGGATATTGAATGAGGGTGGGATTGAGCAAATGGGCGGTTTGGCTGTAGTATTTCTGTCATCCCACCACAAACAGAAAAACAACAGGACTGCAGGCTTCTGAATAGACTCAGTTATTAACCCCATAAATCACTAGACTGCTGATGGTTTCCATATATGAGACAATTCATCAGATTTTCTCCCTCTCTTTCTCATTTGCTGTCAGACACACACACACACACACACACACATACACACATGCGGCTGTATAAGGGCACACAAATACACATGTACAAACACAACAGCTTGAAAAATGGGAAATGTTGCAAATCTTCCACACAGCTGCATGACATTGCATCCGGTCACCAGCGCTGTTTTGTCCCGTTTCATTTTCCTGCATATCCACGCTGAGATTGATGATTTCTTTCAAAAATCCATCACATCCTTACAAGTTCTAACTAACGGTGTTGGACAAGGCATTTGTTACTTGGGCTACTTTGCTACTGAGAGAAAGTATACTTTCTACCATGAATATTCCTGGTGATTCTCATTGTTCCTCTGGAGAAAAAAAGCAGAGAAGATACGATTATAGGTAATGAAGAGCAATGGATTGGGGCAAAGCAGAGGGAAGTAGGAGGGGGTCTTAACTTCATGACCAGCAGCTTTGTGATAGTGATTTAAGAGGTCAGAGAGGGAAGATAAAGGCGTGTGCATTATTAATGCTGAAGGGATCTAACTGGATGTGATTGGAAGTTTCTGCTGGTGCTCCTGCCGAACAAAAACGAATATTCATCAAAGTGCTCGTGTGTGAATGTGTGTTCTCACATCACTGCCTCATGAAATAATATAGC
Organism: Cottus gobio; assembly: GCA_023566465.1. NCBI lineage: Eukaryota > Metazoa > Chordata > Actinopteri > Perciformes > Cottidae > Cottus > Cottus gobio. Next base: position 10,658,577 of record CM042220.1, read on the forward strand.
ATTTGAATCTTGATTTGAGGCCTATCCTGTTTTGCATAGTGTAAAAATAGCACAAATCTAACCCTTTCTTTTTTTTCTTCGCTCATTTTTGTTTTCCCAGAATGAAAGTGTACGTGAGATGAACTAAATGCATTAAAATGATTTTTTTTCAAAGTCAATAGTGCAGATATGAGCCTCACTTATTTTCTCCACTGCAGCGATTTCAAAAAAATATATTTCTATTGGTGTTTGTAATACTGGGGAATGTGTGTCTACAGGTGAGAAACGTTTGGGCACCGAGCGCCGGTGAAATGGCAAACTGTCAGTGGAGCTCACATGTGCATGAGGATGGGTCCCGCGTGTGTGTGTGTGTGTGTACTGTACATATTTGTACAAGTGTGTTTGCGTGTGAAATTGAGTGTAAGCTTGTGGTTAGCTGTCGCCCTCGGTGTCACGGGAGTACAGGATTTTAGGACCCAAATGCAGACCACAACGAGTTAACAGGGATTAACAAAGGAAATTTATTGCAGGAGTAGCGTGTGGGTTGAGCTGTGTGTGGGTCCCGTGGCCCGACACTGGAGGCTGGCAGAGAGGCAGGATGGCAGACCGGTGTGGAGCCCGTGGTCCGACACTGGAGGCTGAGCCCGTGGTCCGACACTGAAGGCTGGGAAGGGGAGCAGAAGAAGGGGAGCAGAAGAAGGGGAGCAGAAGAAGGGGAGCAGAAGAAGGGGAGCAGAAGAAGGGGCGCAGAGACAAACAACAGACCGACACTGAGGCCTGCAGACGCAGGGCAGATATAGTCCCCTGATCAAGATTGGCCGCAGCTGCGTGCCAATCAGGGATGTGGCCGTGGGAGGTGTGTGGAGGCGGGACAGAAAACAAACGACGAACACCTGGTAACACAACAAACAGACACAAGAGGGGAGGAGATTTGGGAAAAACAGGTTACACACACCGGGTCAGACAGGGATCCTGACACTCGGTGCAGATTGATGGCTTTCAGACAGGTAATTTATGACCTCTCGTGGCTGGCAGGGAGGAGGGTGACACGCGACTTTCCCCACAGATAAATAAGCGCTGCTCTGGGGCCTCATCACCTCACCCCTGCATGTTTGTGAAAGAACAAATTTAGCCCCCGCTCTTTTATATTAAATATTTGTTTTGTCTTCTCAAACAGCTATTGGCTTTCTGCTGGTCTTCTCATCTTGCTTTCTTCAGTTATTTTCTTTCAGTATCCACACATTTCTTTATCTGCAGGCCTCTTTTAATACACTGTCCTCTCCTACCTCTTTCCACCCTGTTCCTCGTCCACCTCTGGTTGTCTTTGTATTGCCCCCTCTCTCAGCAGGGAACTGGGGACTTTGACATGCCAGCCATCATTTACAGGAATATGGTGTGAAATCGATCTCACGTAGAACCCTGCTGCAACAGTAAATTTAGCAGGGAGGCCCGCAGATTAATTTCAAGGACGTTTTGGCGAAACACATGGCCTGTCTGAAACAGTGAGAACATATGAAGGTGTGATATCATATTGCAATTTATCATGTGGCTATAGTCTCTGCAAGACAAGACAGTTTCATTTGAGCTGAAATAAACATCAAATGGCGGCCGAGCCCAATCAATCCCTTCGTCCGTCTGAGTAATTCTTCCCCAGAGAAGGAAAGCTGTAGTGAGCCGGGCAGGAGCAGGAAGTCGAATGGCTGAGAGGGAGAGAGATGTGTGAACAGAGGTTGACTGATGGATGGGGAAGTTATTACACCGCTGGGAGGACGTGTCATTTATTGCCAGTTTCTTGTCTCTCGTTGCCTCTTGTTTCTTTTATGGCAGTGATTACAGAGCGGATGCATGGACAAACAGCTCCCCCAGAGATCCCCATCAGCCATATAAAACACATGCACGCAGACACATACACACACACACACAAACTCAATTTTAACCTTCCTCTGCGAGCCAAAAGCCACCATTAGGACAGTCGGGACATGATGCGGGTCGGGGAGGAAGTCATCAGGATAAGTTACATTTGTCAGGTCTGCTGCAGCACCTTGCCTGTCCCTGATGTGATCACGTGCATAAGCCGCAGTCCAGCAGACCTTGAACAAGTTCTTCTGCTTCACTCTGTTGGGGACCCGTTAACAAGCACAAAACCTGGTGTTCCTGTTTAAGACCCCGGCTCCTGCCCAGGTCAGTCGAGCGAAATGTCTGCGGTAGAGCTGGATGAAATAGCAAACTTGACATCACAATATTTGGGGAAACGGTTTCCACAAGATAGATATGAATTGTGTATTTTCTCAGGAAAAAACTAAACAAAAAACTTTCCCAATGACTTTGTCAGAATAATAATATAGATGATTAACCTTTAATATATGTAATATTTGTAGAGAACTGTAATTTCACAAAAAAAACTACCATATTCAGGATGCAGTAGTGTTTTTTTTGTGTTTAATTTACAATTAGTCTTATAAATACTGCAAATCTTTAAAATTTTCATTTCACAAAAGTAGCAAAACTTATTAAATGTTACATATTTCCATAAGCATCTGTACAATAATTTAGCCTCCACAAAACCTCGTCTAAAGTTGGGGGCTGCTTGGGTCCGGTTCTCGCGCATCGTCCCCTGGCTCAGCTTCCTTGAGTGAGTCAATGACCAAGAAAGGCCAGCAGCCGGCTACGGCCGCACTTCCTCAACGCCCTAGCAACAAGAACGATGCAGCTGGGCAGATGCAGCCCAAATGCACAGCCTTATTTTGATCCCAAAGACAGTGGGAATTTAGTAGTGCCTGCTCCTGACACTGTGCCAAACCATGCTCTTCTTTGTTGTCCTATTTTTCATAATAACACTTTCTTCCAGGGCTAAACAATAACAGAAGGGAGGGACTTTAATAAGCCTCCATCTCAGCCCTGTGCAGCTCAGGGGCTTGTGGCAACAGTAACTGTGTGTATTTATTATTGATGGCTAGCACCTTGGCCCTGTGTTTGCAGTGGAGCAACGACACAGGAGAGAAACCAGGTCATCTACTGCATAATGCCGGAGGCCCAGCTGACTCACCCAACCAGCATTATTGCATTATTATTGCATTTCTTTCATTACTGCTATCGCCTGCCTTTTCAATACCTCTGGCTGGGAGTCAGTTCCCATAGAGTTTACCTTATGGCCTTATGGAGAGCCATTTATACATACTCTATTTCACACATGCACTCACACTCTTTCCATACCTTACTGTTTCTGTTCTCTCAATCTTTACACCACACCCCACCCCGTGAGTTTTCATTCCTCCCTTCTCAAGAGTTATTTTTCTCCTCTTTGAAGAACAGCAATAACTCTTTGCCACCACCACTTCTATTCACTTCTGTTGAGTTGCTTCAAGGAATAATTTGCCGAATCAGAAAAAACATGTTTTGCTACAAACGTTTATTCAGTGTTTTACCATGGGGGTAATATTCTTGCCTCGTGGATGATTATTTTCTGTTTAACAGCCTGTTTTTACACATGGGTCTGAGCTGTGGGTGCAATTAGGATGGACAGGACGTTGTTGCTGGAAATTATGTTTTGAGGTCAAATACATAGTAAGCGCATCAGCTATACCACATTGACCCCCTGTGTGCTTTTTATGTTTTGGAAGGGTACATTAACGTGTGTTGCTGGAATTATATTATAGTACATGTAACACCCACACATTAATGGAGAGTTAATTATAATTTGTGGGTTGAGGAGGATGTTCACCTTTTGTAAACATTGAGGCAGAGCATTTCCATCCCTGTCAGATTTCTGTTTCAGAGAAGGCAGTCATGGATGTTTGATTGTTCATTGTCTGGTATGTTTCTTACTAGAACATATTTTACTCTTTTTATGTCCCTTTTGAATTGTAAATGTAATGGGGCTAAATGATACCATCATGTCCTGTATGAGCCATTACTGTTTCAAGATAATTGTGTTTCCCAGTTTTAGCAGTAGGTCAGCCCATTGTATTATCACACTCAGTGATCATGGAGATTAATATTGCACTGAAATGTTACCTATTCAAACAGTATAAATGCAGCTTACCTAACTAAACCATTCCAACAATTTGGTTATATCATATTTGTATGAACCGGATATTGTCCTGCATATTGGTTGGTACTCTGCATTTATTCTCATTGCATGGGGTAACGTTGGGGATTTTGGCCACTCTGCTGTAGTTACCAACGGTGTCGGTTTTGATTTACAATTCAATAAAAGATTACACCCATTGACACCCCAAAATAAATGTATTGTACATGATTAGGCCGCTTTGTGCTTTAAGTATATCCCCCACAGTTACACAGTAGTGTTAACAGTCTTTCATTCACTTTGTGCTATAGATCGGCCATGGAAACGTTTTCCTTGAATAGCCACTGAAAAGGAGACTATTGCTGTGCAATCAATAGCCGAAGTAATCGTGTTTAAGTTCTGTTGCTCTCTGAGAAAGAGAGCAACGCGCAGAGGGTTTGAAAGAGGAACAGCTTAGCTAGAAGTGCATGAAAGAAAAGCATAAGAATACTGAGACATTCTCCAACTGTCTTAATGTGGTCTTAACTCTCAACAGTCTCAACCAGCATCCGAACCTTGTAAAGAAAACACAAGCAGCCCAGGGCATCTGCATAGATGTGTAGTTTATTCAAGCCGTTATGGGCTACAAGCGTGGGCTCTGTGGCTCTGTAGCTACACCACAACTATCAGCTCAGCTTTATAGTTGCGACACTTCAAAGTCAATCAGCTTTATTTTATTTTTTATCAAATTAAAGCCTGGAAATGATATAGTACTTGCTATACTTGTGAAGTGCTTTTGGCTCTGTTGAGTCGTGTATTAGTACGGAGTTGAGAGTTGGAGAACTTGCTTTATTATTTGATTTGTATGTATCTGTATCTAGAATGATACTGTTTGCCACTGGCCAATTTACACATGCTGTCCATGGTCATCCTTTGGCCAACCTCTTTGATTTATTTTATACTGTATGTGTCCCAGCGCTGTCTCATAAACTGTTCCATTCTGGCAGGAGGCACGGCCACAACAGGACTTATAAAGCCAGAGGTGACCAGCAGCCACTCGTTCCTTGGGTCAGTCATAATTGGCTGGCCTGCAGCCTTGGGGGTCCATAAAAAATGAGATAGGTCATCTTGACCAAGCTTTTTTCTGTGCTAGTTTTAAATGTGTTCAGCGACCCCCAACGAAGTGCTTCCATAAAACCCCATGCAGTGTCCCTGGGCAGTCAAGAGTTGTTTTTTTCCTCCATGAAAATTAGAAAACTAGAACTAAAAAAAACTAGAAAACTAGAAGTGGCATGAAGGTATCAATGTAATATTGTTTCTGCCCTGTTCTTGTTTTAATGCCCCCCTCATTGCACATACTGAACTTTATCTTCACTAGAAATCAGCTACCTAACTAATAATAATTGATACAGTCAAGGCAAGCTTCTATCAGAGGAATAGAAAATGAGTGTTGTATAACAAAAGCACGGGATCTGACACCTTTCAAAGTTCATGAGTTTAGCTTGAATGCATTGAGTTACGTGCTGGGGAGATGTCTTGTTTAGCATTCTGTGATCATTAAGGCTATGATGAGCTCTGTACAAAAGCTGGGGTTTCTATTAATTGCAGCATAGTACTAATTTACCGACGTCAAAATGAAGGATGAGGGGTTCTGCAGAATAAATAGGCTTGGAAAATAGCAGCAAAGAGGAAAATCTATCCCCTCAACCATTTTATTCTGCTTATTCAGAGCTGAGTCTTGGAGCAGCTGGCTAAGCAAGGTGTTCCAGACATCCCGCTGCCTCGCAACATTTACCAGCTCTTCCCAGGAAACTCTGAGGTGTGCCTAGGCCAGACGAGATATATATGACCTCATCAGCATTTTCCAAAAGGTCTCTTACCAGTTGGACATGCCTGGAAAACCATCGGGAGGCATGCAAGACGCATCATGGTCAGATGCCAGAACCACCTGTTCAACTCGGAGCTGCTGCTCTATTCTGAGCACCCTTAAGATGCTCCTCCCCTGATAAGGCTGAGCCCAGCCACCCTACAGAGCAAACTCAATTTGGCCACTAATATATATGCAATCCCATTATTTCGTCACCGCACCGATCCGCCTGTCGATCTCCCGCTCCTGCTCATTTTATAAAAGTTGCCATTCAAATAATAAAAATGGCAATGGGACACCTTTACTAAAACAATATTTAATTTAAACTGGTGCTCAGTAGCTTTGAAGGGATTCATGTCCTCACTGACATGATTTCTCTCCTTCCAACTGTTATTTTGAGTGCGCACTGATATGGAACGCTCAGGTAAATGTAAACAGGTGTAGCTACAGTACTTTATGGCTCAATAAAGTACACCCCGTGACTCACTCTCAACCAATCAGAATGCTTGATTTCATCTGCCCGTATTATAATGACTAATATAGAGCTGTGCCTAAATCAGAATTGGCATGAGTTTCAGATATGCTTTTGACTACATTAACATATGCAGGTGATGCCCTCCACAGTTCCATAATGGACTGAAAATATTTTCACATTTCTCAACGGATGGAGTCCCTGCAGTCTGCCGAGAGGATTCGACTCTGTGGGTCAGGGACAGCCGCTATTTGTGGGAGGAGCCCTTCATGGGACCTCTCCCCAGTGCTGCCTGGCCCTCACTGGGTGCATTTCCTCCGTGGCCGTGCGCAATGACATGCTCTAGGCAAGCTCAGAAAGGCCAAGAGTGAAGGTGTCTCAGGGCTCCAGCCGGGAGCTTTACACCACTGCTCACCCAAGCCTCTCCATTTCCCAGGGCCATGGACTCTCTACCTGCTCGGGGGTCAGAGCTCCTTGCTCCCCGGGCGATTGTCAACCCGGTGGTCTGTGGTGACATCGGCAATCTACCCGACTGCCAGGGGGCAGTCCTCAAAAAACATAATGGCTTTGGTGAAACCATAGTTGATTTTGACATGTGCATCCTCAGCACTCTGTTGTCTACTAATAACGTGCTTCTGCATGTCATTTTAACTTGTCTTGCTAAGCTCAGCATTTAACTTCAGACTCTCATAATATCCAGACAGTGATGTCTTTTATGGCTATTAGTAGAAATGGTCTCTGTCTTCAGAAGATGGCACAAGAGTGTGAGTTGTCCCTTTGGCACTGTTTCATATCAAGGTTAACTTGTAGTGATTAGGATAAGGAGACGAGTAGTTGCCATGGGAATGAAGGAAACGGCAGTATGGAGGACGATAAGCCTGGCGTGACAAAATCAGATTTTTCTGTTGCGCTGTATACAACAAAGCTAATCTAACAAAGCTAATCTTTTTTTTTTGCCACCATTAGTCATGATGTGATGACGTAAACAAAATGATCCCAATAATGATCAAGGTACAGATGATGTGCCGGTGCTTATTATTAATAAATACATAGCACTAATAGTAATATTGTAATCATACTTAAGCAATTCCATATTTTTGTTTTTGTGAACTCAACAGCAGCCTGACAGATCGTTCTAAACCAATCTAAGCTCTTATTACTTCCCATTCACGAATGACTTATTGTTGGCCGACCTTTTGCTTTGGATATTCTGCCATCTGTCATTGAAAAATATGTTGTCAGAAACATGAGTCACTTGATTTGGGTCAATCTAAATGATAATGATGAGGCAAAAGTACTCGCCCTCTGAGTTTTCTTGGAGCTCTGTATGTACTCTACTGTAAACAATGAAAAGATCAATAATCTAGAGTCTTGGATGAAAATACTGCTATTATCTAACTCCATTTAGTGAGTACTATTGGGTCTTTATGGTAAATCCCTTTTAAATCTTTATGCCAAATTATGTAAAAACCCTAATCTCATTCTGTTACCGTCAACTGGGTCATCTTAATTCATTAAAATAGTTTGTATGTATAGTTTTATGACATTTTTTCACTTGACCACTCCTACAATGTCAAGTAGGTTAAGGCATTCTTATGGCATCCACTTCTTCCGGTGAAGTTCCAAAATCCGCTTCAGCATACTTTTCCTTTGGCAGTGCCCTGAACACTGCATGGATAATCCTTAGAGGAGAGGGCTAATGCCCCCAGATCGCCCCCATGAGAGGCGCCATCCTCGCATCCCTTCTACAGAGCGCTCTCCTCTCCCTGGTGCCGTCCCCAGCAACACAATAATTAATGAGCTCAACCAGCCTATCGCTGCAGAAACCTCCCTCCCCAATCTCCATTATCCACATCATGCAATGATAATTTGACTTACGTAGGTGCTAATTTTGTATAAGTTAAAAGGCAATTAGGAAAATGTGTCTTTTTGACGGGCAGAGGGATTAATGCTAAGCTGTGATGCCACCAGTCTTCAGAGGGTGCAGGCTTATACTGAGTACGAAGGCGCTTGCTTTGCAACACCCATTATCGGTCATCACATTAATAACCCCATATTTCACATCTCCATTTGATGTGCTACATTTAATTAAAGTGCGAGGTTGTGTGACGAATTAATGGCTAATTGGAAAGCACCTTTTGAACATTCCCTTTGCCCTACACCACATGTGGTGTGTTATGGGCTAAACGAAGTTGTCTTATTCTTTTCTAAAGCCCAAATCCAACATTCTATTGTCAATGTTCCCATGCTGGAAGATGGACACATTTGCACTGGCATTACTGTGCCACCGTCAATATGTACATTGTCTGTATATATATATATATATATATATATATATATATATATATATATATATATATATGTGTGTGTGTATGTATATATATTTTACTTTTGTTTCACAATTCAGAAACCAAAGATTTGCCCTCATTCAATGTTTAAGAGTTATATTGAACTTTGTTTGCACTAAATTTAGAAAGTATGCTGTATATGAGAAACACGTACACATCCTCACCTGCCTGCTGACAGTGAAGGTAAAAGCCCTGTCTGCATTGATATTAGGGGCGATCAGGGGCGACTGTGGCTCAGTGGTTAGCGGGTCGGTCTTTCAACCAGAAGGTCGGTGGTTCGATCCCCGGCTCCGGCAGTCTGTGTCGTTGTGTCCTTGAGCAAGACACTTAACCCTTAGTTGCTCCCCGGGCGCTTCACGAGGCTGCCCACTGCTCCTTAATACTAAGGATGGGTTAAATGCAGAGAATAAATTTCCCCACTGTGGGACTAATAAAGGAATATTATTATTATATTATATTAAATATTATTGGAAATGTGGACAACTGGTCTCCATCTCTGGTTTGAAAATGTTAACATATGCTATTCCAGATTAGTTTAAAGCTCATAAAAATGTAAATCTGCCATACAGGGGTGGGGTGAGCATAGGAAATTATTCATAAATACCTTACGCAAACTATGCATTTTTCATGTATTTATTTCTCCCTTTGAAGGCTGGTGGCTGAGAATTGGAGCTAATCTGACATCGCCTACATCTCAGACTATTTAGGCAGATATTATATAATAATGAAGTTATTATTCCTCTCCTACATCAGCATTCCCATAGTGGTGGGAGGATAATTATTATAGACTTGTAGAGAAGTGGTGTTAACGAGTTTACTCACACTGTTTAGAGGCTAAAAAGCAATTTTAACCTCGACAATAACCATGCAGAATATTGAAATATGAGCTATGCGCAGTGGGGTTCCTCGATTCTACATATTTCGGAGGACTTTTGACTGTTTGACCTGCTGTTTTGTTTAGATTCAGTCTCTTCTGCCAGACTGTTGGTCTTGTGTGTGTTCTGCTCCAAAGGAGACCGAACAAATGAAATTTGCTGAAGAGCGGCAGTTAAACTAAGTCCAATTACAAACAAGTTCGTTCCATTTACTCTCTCGCACTTTTGCCAAATTAAAGCCTTGATTCAAAGTTACACTGAGCTTGTCACTCAGTTGGCCATTTTCCTAAATCACTCCCAGCCTGCATCGGGCTGGCATTTGTATTTTTTCATCATTTGTAGCTCACACTGTTTAGTAATGACTAGCTCTAACTTGATTAATGCAAGTATTGATTTATTTGTTAAATGTGAGATTGAATGCATGGACTCCAGCCCTATTCATCACAATGCAGTGGCATATAATTAAATTGTCTGTTTATATTTTATGACTGTACACATTTATTAAATATCAAACTCATGTTTGTATTATTTTACCCACAGGACAAAATATTATATGTCAAGAGAGAGCTAAGCTTGAATCTACATTTTGGTGGTCGAGGTTAAATAACTCTTTATTATTTAATATATATTGTGTGGTGCCCATGGCGAGCTAGCGCTTCCCCCCTTCGTCCTTCTCCGGGCGGCAGAAATACTCCGCTAACGAGATTGGCGTCAGGCGTGTCCACTGCCAGGTTCCCGCCGGCTGCAGTACCTGCGCTGGGAAGTACTTCCCTTCCAGCACCTCCCCCAGACGGTGCCTGGGAATCCTCGCCCTGTCCTCCCTCTTCCTCTCCGGTCTCTCACAATTTATACATTGTTAAATAAAAGTGTTAATGAAACATGGTTCACTGGGACTGTTTACATTTTGTATATTTTTATAAAAATTGTGACTTTAAAATGTTATCTTTGAGAATATTTTAATAACGAATCATACGGTTAAAGCTTGTTTCTATGCTTTTATCTCCAAGTGAGTCACCCGGTCCACTTTCTCATTCCTCTACTTTTTGTACTTTCTCCCTTGTCCATCAACCTGCTATAGCTATAAAAAAAACACACACACATGCCCCAACCCACACGCACGCACGCACGCACGCACGCACGCACACACACACACACACACACACTGGGATTATGGACTGTGTCCCAATGCATCCATATTTCAGAGTTGCATCTCTGGTGTCACTCTACATCTTGTCTGTGGAAGCAACATGGAGGATCCGGCTCGTGTTTAAGCATGTTTATGTTGCTGACCCAGTTACTGGAGTCTCACAGCGTTAGATATGTGGACAGGGTGGGGCAGCAGCGTAGAAATTATTTATTTGAATTTAGCTCAACGTTACAAAGTATGGATACACACATAGAGGTGTACATGACCACACATGCGCATGTAGATTCACATGAATGTCAATACGTATGCACCACCTACTGTGCAGCGTAACCAAGTCTTGAGCTTTTCATGGGATTCTCATCCTAGATGTCTCAATCTGTGCATTACCCGCTCTACACAACACGTATTCCCACCTATATAGATTCTATAGATGCTGTAGGGTAGCTACAGGGTTGTAAAATCAGTGAGCTCATGATTGATGGATAATTGAAGACCTGCACTGTGTAGAGGAAGTGGTTAGATAACCAGGGGAAGATACAACCATGAGGAGTGTTTTAGCGATTTATTTAAAATCCAAGGTATTCAATAATGCAGAGAGCCCTTTGAAAGCTCAGTCGAGTATTCAAGCACAGAGGTTGTCAACAATGTCGGCGAAGTTAAAGGCACAGCTTGTGCCGAGCTGTGTTTGTGATGGTTGGAAACCTGTGTGGTAGGTATTTGTTCATGTGTGCTGTGGAAATAGTGACAAGACATGAAACAACAATGTGCAATTATGTTTATTATAACATAATTATTTTATTATAATTATGTATGCATTACATGCCATGACTGGTTTTATAACTTCATAATGCATTGAGTCATCAACCTTGTTCTGTTTTGTTTATCAGAAGTCATTCAAACATCCAAATGTTGTCATATATCCCTCTCGGATGGAGTCACAGTCAATGTTCAGGCTGTTCACTGTACCCTATATGTTTTATTGTCATGGTTATAACATAATGTTTGCTTTACTGTGTGGTTTGTTTATTTTTCTTGAGGCTTTTGTACTAGATGTCATTCTTGTGATGACTTGGAATTGCATTTGGCAATTGAACAGCGTGGCCACCATCATGCAGTTGCACACAATCTTTCTTTTTTCTGTGAATGACGTTTGTGAGGCCTGATGTTTTATGCGTTAAGTCATATTGGCTATTACTTCCTGCTAGACAACTGAGCTGCCTGTTGTAACGGCAAAAATGTAAAATCCAACACCTCACTGGAAGTTTATAACAAAAGATGTAAATCTCACCAGTTGGTGAGTATACCAACATCTGATTTACAGGAATAATACACATAACAATGTGGTGTGTACAATGTTAGAGTGTAATTAAAAGCTGAAATAATGAACTGACCAGTTGATTAAAACATATTTACGACAATTTTGAGAATCGATTGTATTCATTTGTTCTCCAAAAATACCAATGATTCTCTGGTTCCAGCTTTTGCAATGTGAGTATTTGTTGTTTTCTTTTTATTCTTCTCCATAGTAAACTGAATATGTTTGATATCAACTTTTGGTTGGTTTGATCATATAGATCAAATCCTAATGTGGCAAAATTATTGTATTGTCTTCTGCTCTCGCTACGCATGGAGGTGCACAGCTATGCAGTGCGCTTAGCGGATTACCTTTGAGACAAATTCAATGTTAGTGATTACAAATATAGATAAAATGTACACTAACTGCTGAAATGGGTTCACAAAAGTATAGACTTACTGTCAAAGTAGTACCTCACGCTTCTTGAGAAGAAACAAGTTTCAACAGTGAATGATCCACATTACAGTTATTTTATCCAGAATGATTTCTACTACCCGTTTATATATTTATTGATATCCTCATAAGTATGTCTGTATTTTCATTTGATTAGTACTCCTTCACTTGCAAAGCACTCTGGTCAACATTTTTTTTTAAACCGAGTGCTAAACATATTCACTTGACTTGACAAGTCAACAATCACAAAACAGCTGTATCTAGAAATGTGCACTCAGCAGAGTGAATAGCAGAGTCAACTAGCAACCAGTGATGTACGCAACCAATGGGTTGCAAAACGTTTCTTACTTTATTCAAACTCAAAAACAAGGCCTCATGTATGCACTCATATTATTCATGTCATACAATCTTGCCATAATACAGTTTATATAATTCGCACCAAGCGGTCTGTCCGCTTAGCAGCGGCTGACTTGCGGCAATGTGCAGCAGTGTCTGTACTGGTTAGCTGTTAGCTGTTAGCCATACTTAGCGTCCCAAAATATAAAACTGAGCTGCAGGGCCCCTATTGGCCGGGGGCCGGTTCGTGAGGGAGGAGTCAGCAGGCAGTAAAAGGTGTTTAGAGGAAGTGAGTCAGCACTCCTTGAGCATGCAGCCATAATGTGAGATTAGCCGAGGACAGACACAGAGGTGCACACTTACTCACAGACGCAAACACAGACACCAGCACACACGTGACAAATCTTCCTGGCGGAGATAATACAAGGATTACCTACAACAAAGGCATTCAGTGTGGTAGATACAAGATGCCTGTCAGAATTCGCCAAGAAACAAATCTGACAAAACGTTGGATGTCAAGACGTCAGTTATGCTGCTCTTGAAGCTGCCAGTAATGGTTGCTACTGGCAACACAATGATCAAATGAAACCGACTGCTGTTGACAGAATATATTTCATACAGATTATTATTTACAAGCACATTGTAAAGAAATAGTAATGGGATACATTGCAGTTTTTTATTCTTACATTTGGTTACATTATTGCTTCCTAAAGATCCCCTATGATTGCGGTCATGTTGCCCTGTCCTTACATGCAGTTTGAGTGGTATCTTCATCTGGATGAGTGGTGTTTTTGACCTTCTTAATGTATTTGTGGCCGCTTTATCCTGTCAAGTGCCCGGCAAAGAGTTTGGACCCATCATAGACGATTGGATCCCCTAGTAAGAAGTTGCTGTTTGTTCTCAATAGAGACGTTATGCTGCATTGAAACCCCGCACATTCACGCACACACACACACACACACACACTGTTGGTCTTGTGGGTCTTGGAATAGAGATGTTCCCTCTCTTGTGTCAACAGCAGGTGCACCATCTCAAGTGGAACAACTGTATCTGTATCTTTCACAATCTGTTCATCAGCTTTAAGATTGCTTCTCATCATCTTGTTTTTTTTGCGTGCTCACCCACACAGGTAACTATTGAATGATACAAGCTGCAAAATGTACCCTTGACCTCGCTGACAACACATCCATCCGTCTGTCCGTCAAGATGCGGCTGTCAGTCAACCTGTGACACCTCTTGTCCTTGTTGCAAAGCGTGTTGCTCAGACAGTATCGTGAGATTGATGTGTTTACAAACCTGTACTGATGTCTCTCTGTGTGTGTGTGTGTGTGTGTGTGTGTGTGTCTCCTGCTACGCCGGTGAGTTACGCATATTGAGAATAGTATTGTCATCACTGGGTTGTGTCTCCGGGCCTGTGTTCTGGTTCCTGTTGGTCTCTCAGGTAATTGTCATGATGTTCCCAGTCCCAAACTACGGCAGACAGCTGAAATCATTGACCAGCTCCCCTTTCTCTCGTCTGCTGTCAGATGACACAATCCCTCCTTTCACTCTCCGTTAGGCAGCAGACGAAGGGAGTTTGCTGGTATTGGCAGTGTCTGTTTTGGAAGTAATTAAAATGCACACTTCTTCGGTCCTTACATAGATATGCTAATCCACTCCATTAATCTTGTCCCCTTGCATGTAAACGGGGGGAGCCAGATGCCGCACCAGTTGCTCCTCACACTCTAAACTCTGAGGCTTTGTTGTTGTGCTGGGAGAGAGCAATCTGCCGGATAATAATCAAGGCCGCCTGGCCAGCACATCACTATGGTAACTTCCCGTGACCTCCCATTGCGTCGGATCAGGGCTATCTGTAGGTTAATTAGGCTGACTGCTATGATCCTTCCCCTCCCATCACCCTCCATCAGTGGGCTCCACTCTGCCTACTGGTTACACAGTGACCCATTGATTGGATTGGTGCCCCCCCCTCTTCAGTGGTAGGGCAATTTACAAGTCAGTTGTTTATATGAACAACACTCTAAAGTGAATGAGTTCAATTTACCAAAAATAATTGATTCAAATTTTCAAACCTCATCGGTAGGCTGGGTGGTTTCTGTACAGGTCTGAGGGGGCCCATGAGATCGTCCTGAATGGACTCGCTAACCTTTGACAAGCCTGAAAGAGGCTCATCTCGGTTCAGGGTACGGACCTAAACGTAAAGTTCTGCTTTCGGGATCCGTGTCTTCTGAGCCATTCATTCTTAATATCAGACATATGTTAGTGTGCCTCATAATTATTTAATGAGCCTATAATTCAAAAAATACTTAAATGATGATTCATTCACAGGTTTCTCATAATTATGTTGGGAACCTTTGAAAAATTGTTCTCAATGTAATTTAACTGTACTCTATAATTATTTCTAGTGTTCCCAAATTGAACATGTTACACCTCCATTATTGTACAAGTCCATCATAAATTATTGGCAAATCCATTATAGATAATAATTAATTTTGAGGTGGGTCAAATATAACTACTGTTAACATGAAGTATAGTAAGGAAGATAAGCTCTTCCTTGTAATGTTTCAAACTGTTCCTAAATCTGTATTTATGAATCTTGTTTTGAGCTACAAACTACCCCACAGAGGCGAGTAGACATTATGTGCACTTTACATGCCGGCAGCTACTTCAAAGTAAAAGCCTTCCGCTGCTGCCAATGGCAGCTATGCTGCATGAATTCAGATATAATGCCTGATGGTATCATGCTAATTTCCTGTTTCCTACATGGGCCAGTAATATTTGAACCCATCAATATGCAGTACTATGCTTTTACCTCAGTGCTGGAAAAAGACAAGCCGCTTTGTATTTATGTATTGTTATGAGAAGAGTTGGAAAGTATCAACAACAATATATTGTGTTTCAGAATCATGTATTGGCCAAGTACGTTGCACATACAAGGAATTTGGCGAGGTGAACGGTGCATAACAACAAACATAGACATATAATAAAACCATACAAATAATAAAAACAATAATCAAGATGTACTTTAAAAATAAAAATGATAGACAAAAAGCAGGCTGATAACAGTACTTTAAAACAAGTATATATTATAAATTGGTAGAACTTTAGAATAACTACACACTATTTAACATTAGTAAAGCATGAGCAAACACTTAATTCATCATCTATAAGTCCTTAATAATTGGTTTGCAATATACAATACTTAATTTACAAATGGGGAATACATAATTTATAAAGTATGAAATCCCAATTGTGAAACACATAATAGTCAAGCTTATTAATCAAAAATAAAACATTTATAACTGTGTTTATGAATATCATGCTAATGAGTTACTAAATTATAATTGATGTGTTTACTAGTTATTATAAAGTGCTACCTATACATTTAAAGTGGCAAGTGTATTTCAGTGAGAAAAGAAAAGATGTGCACGGGTTTTGAAGGAAATTGTCCTGAGGATGTGAGTCAGTCAGTGGGGGCTTCGGGCTTTGCTGATGAACCCGACTGCAGCTGGAAAGAAACTGTTCCTTTGGCGTGAGGACTTGGTCCCGATGGACCGCAGCCTCCTGCCAGAGTGTGTCCATTTGTTCTGTAATTATAGCTAAAATGCATTTTTCTTTGGAGACCTAGTAAGAATAATAAAAAAAAAAATCTTCATATCAACAAATGCTAAATAAATCCAAAACAATATAGACATGAAATATACAAACGAGCTGAGAGCTCATTTGTGTGGTTGACAATTGCTCCCTCTGAATGCACAAACATGATTATGGGCTTCCTGTAAAGTACACACACAGTCAGGCCGAAGCTCAGAAGCTTTAATTAAACACTGCTCAGTACATAACACACACTGCCCTTCTCTTCACCCACTGAGTAAGTTCATGTCACCAGTAGTTGTATACTTTGTTATGCCAGTTGGAGTGTTGTGTGGATTCCCTTCAGTAAGTCTACATTGCCTCTCCGCAGCACTGTAGCTACTCCGGACCACTGACCATCACCGGTAACTGATCAAGCCACTTTATCAGCTTTATCAGCTGCTGTTTCACAGGGTTGGGTAGGGGAGCGGGAGGGTGGAGGGTTTGTTTTCTTTTTTCACTTCATGCTTTGCTAGCCACGGCTTTGTTGACCAGGGTCTGTATGTATGTGTACTTTGGGCTTGACATGAGGACAGTGCAGGATGAGAGGGGGAATCAGTGGAACAGAACTTGACACGTGAACATGAAGGTTCCCTGTGGAGGAGGTCAGACCAAAAAATACTTTTTCTCTGTGGGGGAAAAATTTCAGTGTGCATTTGTTTGATCTTCTCATGTTTTACAATGGTCGAGTCCTCATGCATGACTGCAGATGGCCTCTCGAAAGTCTCTCATATGTCGTGGATTACTGAAGTCTTTTCCTCCCATGTTAGCAAAGCAAGGAGAACAAGATGTGATACCACTGTGGTTACATTACATTTCACTGACTCTTTTATCCAAAGCGACTTACATGATATACAGTAGACCGTAAACACAGCAACGGTGAGCGATTAGGGTTAAACCACCAACCCTCTGATTGAAAGACAGACTTGCTAACCACTGAGCCACAGTCGCCCGACCATAATGGACAACTTTGTGCTCCTCAGTAAATATGTAAACATGACTTGAGTGTAGTCTCTAACGTAAACGGGAATTACCCCTATTTTACATGTCAAAGTCAATTTACCACTCACAGTACAGTACTATGGACTATTGTATGGTAATTTCATCTGTGCATTTCATTCACGTCTGCTTGAGTAATCTAGGCTTGGACTTGTATACTACATATTTCCATTAGATGTTCTGTGATAGATAGATAGAAAGTGACTTTATAAATCCTGCAAGAGGAAATGTTTTGCAACAGCAGCATTTCAATATGTAAATCAAATCAATATTACATTTACAAATGCACAATATTTATATATATATATATATAAATTAGAAGAATAATATTAAATTAACTAACGAAACAATAGTGCACGAACCAATCAATCAAACAAACAACAGTGTTACGGTGTTATAGTTGACTGATTGATTTGGCCAGAGGTGATTTATTATTGCAGTGAAACTGGGGGCGGGGCTGTGGAAGAAAGGGGTGCTAAACAGGCAGTGATGGTATGATGCATTATGGGAAGAGTACAACCTAGGGTTATTGGAGCTGGCAACATAGCACAGACTAAACGTTGCATTAGTTTTGACAGTCAAGACAACACGTCTCTTGTCCTCCAACTTTATTGAATTGCAAGACTAAGTTGAGAGAGAGAACCTCAACAACTATACTTATAACGTTTTGGCCACAAATGAAACTGATTTTATTGGCTTCCAGAGACATGACAGCCCTGTCAAAAAGGTGAACAATTAGGCAATGAAAATCCTTCATGCATCAGTTTTGTAGTTGTTTAATTTGTTCTCCATAGCATCTCATGAACAGAACATGACGAGCAGAATGAAGAACAGCTTCTGTACAGCTGAGCAACACAGCTTGCTGAGAGAAGACAACCAACAAACTGGATTTGAAGTCAAAACAAAGGCAGACAAAGAGCAGAACACTTATATTGCCATGACGCCAAGCTCTTACTGTTAGGTGAAGACAAGCTTTTGCAAGTAAGAGGGTAAACAATCTTCTCCTTTAGTCTTTTTTCCCCAACATTCAGAGAAAGTAGTTATACTTACATTTTAACAGATATTTCCCATTAAACAAAATGAATAAACACACTTGGCATATTGTAGGGGGCAAGGTGTTGATACGAGCCTTGATACTGATATATAGCAATATACAGTACAGGTCACTCCTAAATTTGGGATATGTTTGCATTATACTATGCATGATACCAGCCCATCTTTGTCCTCATTGAGGCATTTCTTGATAATATCTTGACCTCTGTCGAGTAAAACAGGGTCAGCCATAGTTTCATACTTAAATGGTGGGAATGTTTTGAAAGTTTACGGACGTGCTCTGACTACTGAAACCCTGTGAACATTGACGTGTGTGTAAATATAATCTGCTCTGCAAACCCAGATTTGTCACTTGGCTGTAGGATCCCTTGCATGGCTGGCAGTGTCACTGTGTGAGATGGCTGCTGTTGTGATGGGTAGTTGATTATGGCTCATCTGGCTGCCAGCACCCTCAATCAACAGCCACAACTAAAGGGATGAGGAAGAGGGGTGTTTATTTGGGCCTGGATTCTGTAAATGCCAGTGTGGAGACATAAGCCCTTTGCCTTATTTCTAAGCTCAATTTTCCCTGCTTTCTCTCTCTCCGACTGCCTCTTTCATGCTCCTTCTCATTCTTTCCCTGTCAGCTTTCTACCCCACTTCCCCTTCCTCGGTCCCTCTGCCACAATCACAGAGAAATGTTTATGAGGCAAGCTTGAAATTGTGACCCGAGCCACCCTGTCCCCACGTCTCCGTCACCTGATGTATTTTTCTCCAACCTCCTGTCTCTGTGCCGGAGTAAAATTGGCCAACCCTTAACATCTCCTACAGCCCCACCAGACAACCTCCTCCCTCTCCTCCTAGCCGGGCTCAACCCAGGCTGCCAGTCTGCTCTGCTGTTCTGTGCTCTACACGCTCCAGTGCGCTGTCGGCTGGTGACAGGCTATTTGGGATTTACCCACTGCTGCTGTGCCTGTCTCTTCATCTGCAGCCTTTCATGGCAGTAAAAAGCAGTCCCTCCTCCCCCTTATCCTTTCCCCCCCCCCCTCGCCCCCCACCCTTCAGCTCATTCCACCATCCTCCCACTCCACTGCCCCCCCCACCCCCCCCCCTTTTTCCTAATCCCGTCCTCCCAAAGACTGTAATTGAGCAGCGCGGCGTGCTGGGATTAGGACTGTTATTGGGGGTACTCTCGTTGCGGGAGAAATTTGGGTGAAAGTGTGGGCAAAATGGAATCTACTGCCACTCAAATGCGAGCAGATGTTTGGGGAATATGGGGTGCAGGGGAAAGGGAGGGGGGTTGAGTATGCGGAGGCGGGGTCGGTCGAGGTAGCTGCCGTCGCTGGTCACCCCTGTTCTGACAAGGTCGATCTCCAGGTCACTGCTGATATCCAACAAACTGACAGAAAATCCATAATACCATAACGCTTAAACAATAAAACATCAGCTCCTACGGCCCAATATGACATCAGATCACTGAACAATGATGGACAGACAGTGTTCTCCATATAGTATCTAACATTTGAAATTACATCTCACCAGAACTATGGGGGCCATTTGAGTGACTGATAGATTTTAATAGCAATCCGTATGAATCCATGGCTTGCCGGCCGATCTGCTATGTGCTGAGCAAAACTTATGGCCTGGCACGGCGGGGCCTGTGGTGGAGATTTACAGGTTGGGGAGAAGCAGAGCTGGTTGTTTTAGATGTGTTTGCCAATTCTTATTGATCAGGTCTTTGGTCCTTGAGCCCACATTCCAAGGCAAGCCTCTTTTTTATCCACCATCAGGAGATAAGAGAAAAGGGACTACACAGGAAGACTGACATGGAGTTTTTCCCCTTGTGCCCTGAGTTAATTGAGGGATTTACCATGACCCAGATGAATATTGATTCCTAATGGAAACCAAACTTCAATTGGAAGGTCGTTTTAGCAGGCCATTGAAGCAGTCAGTAAGAAGAGCGCTGACGCATATTGCAACATCCACAACGGTTAAATGTCTTCAGTAATATAAGAGGTAAACTGTACATTTGCACTGAAGTGTGCAAGTTTTTGATCGGCCAAGTTGTCATGTGGCCAGCATGAGGTGGGATGTGTATTTAAACTCTTTAGGATTTAAAAAAGTCTTGCAAACTGCTGTGGAATCATCAAGTTTATTTCCCTGTACTTTGTAAGCTGCTTAAGTCCTGTGCCAGCTTAGCATTGCCATATTAACATCACCCAGTGAGACAGCTCTGACAAGCTCCCTTCCTCCACAGTTGCCTCCTGCTCCCACTGCCTGACTGGCACTGTGGAAAAAAAAGTCTTATTTACTGACACACACAATCACATGAATACACATGAACACAGGCCTTCTGCTGTGTGTGCGCACACACACACACACACACACACACACACACACACCTAAATGCACATTGAGCAGACGTGGTTTCAGGTAGGATACTTCACATCAAAGCTTTGCATGTTGATATCCAACAGCACTTGTACCAGCCCTAATGTTTGCCAAACGCTTGAAATACATGCAGCTGAGGTATGTCGATTGGATGACTGACAAAGCTTAATGTCAAGCTACCAGCTGATCAACACCATTCGCCTGCCCTGGTGTCTCTGGCTGCGTGCCCCGTTTCCTCACTGCTGGGTTTGAAATCCTGTGCCAATGGAAACGTAGGGATGTGGAGAGTGGGGATTATAAAGTCACTGCTAAGCAAACATATGAACGCAACACAGTTTAATGAATCAGGCGATTAATTAATGTCATGTAAGTAGTTTGAATTACATCATCTTATGTGATGAGACCAGCTGCCCTATGACTGTAATCAGTAGGCTTGTTAAGTTTGGTTAACAGTCACTCTGTTGGCTGATATCTTTGCCTGTGTGTTATGTGGCACACGCCAGTTTAAGCTCGCTGCTATCGTAGTTTTATATACACTTGTGGCTGTGGGGCAATGATGGGTAACAACTAAATAAACACATAGTGGTGCTTATTTATTTTTTACTGTCTACCAGATGTGGTAAAACACCGATAGCAGCCGTTAATGTAAAATAATGAGTTACATCAACTCATTATCTCCAAGAGTGCGACAGCTGAGACTGGAGTGCAGCTTTCATGTGATCTGTGCAAAGCAAACAAATGTAACTTTATTTTACTGAGTGCACATATAGCACATGTCAATTGTGCCAGGGCGAGAAGGGTGTGGGGCAATACTGAAACAGCATTGAATTAGAATTAGTTCAAACTATGTGAAAGTTATTAATTGGATTGCTGTCAGGTATTCTTTCTGCTATGTAGTTCAGACCCCATGTGAGTTTGTTTTTTTGTATGAAGCCACAGTTTTTTGTGTGAGATTCCTCTCTTCTGAGACATAATGTGAACATGGGATCAGCCTCAGCTTATGACAGGTCCAGCCTTTTGTCTTTTCCCCTGTCAGTGTCTAAATTTAACACGCATAAGCCTCTTACCAATACAGAGGCACATAAGATGGGCTCTTATTGGTTATAACAAAACAAAGGTATAATTATTATTGCTCGAAGAAATATGCTCGCAAAATTGTGTTTGCCTGTCAAACTGATTTCTGAGTCAGTGCAAAGCAATACATTTTGAAAGTGAAAACGTAATTCTATTCATGACATTCTATATTCCTTCAATATTGTAACATTTATATTATGTGCCAGGCTTGTTTTCCTCTGGAGGCTCTGTCGTCTCAAAGCCTTCAGTTTTCATAATAAAGACCTTATAATGGTATAAAAGTATTTTCATATTGCCTTCCACCAGCAATTTGCCTGTTAAGCTATTCCTATTGCCCACATTTTAACATAAAACGAAATATTTACTACCGAGCCCATCTCTTCTCAGCGAATGATGGTGGGGAGAATGGAGCCCAGGGTTGGTGTGTAATTCATAATATGCAGGGTATGATTTGTCTGGGTAATGAGAACAGAGCTCTTTTCTAAGCTATTCCACCCACCGAATGCGCTGATTGATTAGGGCCGGGCCAAACAAACTCACTGGATTCATGCCTGCCTTAATGCTCTGGACCCCAAGATGGAGCATTAAGCGAGATGTATTGCAATAAAATATGCACCTTCTTGTGCCTTATAAATCACAACCTAGGCAGAGATTACGTTGAATGTTGCACTTGTGTCACCGGGGTCGGCCCATTTCCCCCTTTCTCTCTGCCCTCTCTGTCTGGCTTCCTTTCTGACAGTAAGAGCATGTCAAAGACAGACCACAGGGTGGGGTAGGAGGACCCGTAACCAGCCATATGTCTTCCCTCTGCAGCGCAGCAGCCATGGGGGGAGATGGGGATACTGCCTGTGCAAATGGACACACATATCTCATTTGTTAACCTTTTGTCTTCAAGGAAGTATTTCATACCATAATTAAGAGTCAATGATATGATTAATTATGGGGTCTTTATTGGGGGATGGGTTTTTTGGGGGGATAAATGTTCAGCTCTACAGTCCTTTGTTTAATATTTTCCTCGAAGAGACATTAAGACAGAGAATTAATGACATGTATTATAAAACCCAAAAGGCATGCATTAGAACTTAATAGCTTTTGATAGCCGTATGCATTGCTTTTGTGAAGCAGTGTTTCCCATCATGTGGGCGCTATACTGTTCCCCGAGGCTGTTTTGTAGGCGAGTAATGGCAGTGCAAAAGTAAACAGTTGGGAAGCAGTTCAAGCACGGGCTCATGCCGAGACCTTTAATATTCAACTGGAGTTTCACTTTGACATAAACTTTCATAAAATTGACAAGAGAGACATATTAACATAGCCACTCCTGAGGGTAAAACAAAAAGGGCTGAGCAACATACACACACACACACACACACACACAGGCATGAGACAGGAAGACAAACAGTTTCCCCGATCAGCGTGCCACATTAATGCAATTTAGGGATGAGTAACAGCGAGAAACAGACAGCATATTATCAACTAATGGCTCTGGTTTTGCAATCCATCTAACAGCAAATGTGCATGCTGATATAAATAACATTACGATCCTTACTGAGAAATGTATCCACTGCAAAAAGATGGCCTTTAAACAGCATATGCAAAGAACAGCTTTAATATGTAATGAAATAGTTTAGGTTTTTGGTAAATTGGACAGAGGCAGGTAGAGTGTAGATGGACAATGTGCGTTTAAGCTTATAGACTGGCTCAAAAGCAGTTGCCAGGTGTGTGACATGAGGGACAGCTGACATCGAAACAAGAGCAGCATGATAAGGTTTGTTTGTATCTGTCTGAGTCTCGACAGCCCTCATATATATCAATCAACAATATAAGTCCCTGGAGTTTTTCAGAGTGACACGTTTTATTGGTTCCAACTTTCTTTCCTCCAAGGATCATCTAATCCGACAGACTAACTGGTGGCTGGTGAGATCAATGATTGACATGGGACTGATGAAGGCATTCATATCTTAGTAATCATTTTTGAGATTTGACTTCGTATGTCAGGAATCATCACATGTTTTGTATAATTGTGCTGCTTTACAAATTATTGGCGGAATCAAATTCTGCTTGCTTCGTTTAAAAATTGCACCTACATAAAAAGTTGACAAAACAGCCTTAAGTGTCTAGAGGACCATATTGTATCATACCAAGTTGTTTCACAGTATATATATATATATTTTACCCCGGAAGCAATAACAAATTCTGCAAAATGCTTTCCGGGTTTCTCTCACTCCAGGTTCCAGCAATCAGCACAACCCGTTGTACTGCAGCTAGAACGCCATTAACAGCGGAAGGTAAAAGTTCCGTGTTGCACATTAACAAGAAGGAATGAGATGTACGTTTCACAGCCTGACTTTAAGCCTGCAGCAGTGAGCGGTCCTGGGAATGAGAGTCTGAGTGTCTCTGGGTTATTATTGTGCTCGTCCTCCCAGGATGGAGCTGGTGGCAGGAGCTGCTCAGAGGTATAGGGAAACTAACAGGATTAACAACTCCATCCCCCACTCACCCACTCTGGCCCGCACATATACATATAAGAGGCCATTTCTATGGTAATGCTCTGTTTACATGAATGGCAAAAAAAAACTATTTTCATTTTTGCCATAAAAGCGAGTGACAAATTGTGTGTTTTTCTGCTTTTCCAGTTTATTATCAACTTTATTTCTGATTTTGGTCTCCAATGGAAAACAAATTTATGTCCACACTCTTGATAAAAGAGACCCCATGATGGTAAGTAGCTGTTGCAATCTCACTCCTTGTGTAAGCGTTCCCATCCATAGAGCTGGCTTTTTTTTTTTTTATCTTTGTACTCATTTATATTTCTAACATAAGATGTTCTTCTTCCTCTGTTTATTTTTGAAACATTATTTTTGTAAGTGGTTTCCCCAGCACATTTCTAACGGTCCTATTCATGATATTCATGCTCAAAAAGCTAAAATAAGACTCATTAACATAATGAACATGTCATACACTTGTGGAACAGAACAATGTGAAACCCAGTGAGACTAGTATCAGTGAGACTAGTATCAGTGAGACTAGTATCATTGCTAGTTATACACCTGGTGACTCTTGACTTTCAAAGGGTTTCTAGGGAAGTAAGAAGCTCAGTAATCATATTCATTTTTTGCAAAGATCATGTTGACTTAAAACCCTGTTTTAAAAATATCTCAACATCTTTGATAGAGCTGAGAGCTTTGAACGATTCTGACACACGCTACCTTTCAGAGGATTTCAAAGAATATAGTTAATCTCTGTGGACTTATTTTGTCTTCTGTGTACAAAAGCACAAAAGGTTGTTCGGCTATTTTCTGAGATACCAGCACCAAGAGAGGTTTTATTTGTGAAACTGCCCACACGGTTTGATTCAAGGTTTCATTTCGATGGCCATTTTATTACATTACATTTCATTTAGCTGACGCTTTTATCCAAAGCGACTTACATGATATACAGTAGACCGTAGACACAGCAACGGTGAGCAATGAGGGTTAAGTGTCTTGCTCAAGGACACAACGACATGGACTGGCTGAGCCGGGGTTTGAACCACCGACCCTCTGATTGAAAGACTGACTTGCTAACCACTGAGCCACAGTCGCTCCGCCATTGAATTTCTAAATATGAATACAAGCAAAAGTGGCAGCATACTGATCTTTGTTCGTGTTTTCATCTCGTAAAGCCACCAACATTGTATATGCTATAATTGGTGGTCTGTGCAGGGGCACATATGAATACCATCGCAAAACAAATGATACAATTGCATGAACATAGCCTCAGCTGTGCTGCTCCAGCCACCTTCGTGCATTCAGTTTCCTTTGAAGCCATGGCATTACACAACAGGTGTTGCTACAAAAACACCATTTGTGCGAGAAGCAGAATCGGTTGATGTCCCCATCAGCTTTGCACCAATAGTTGCCATTGGAGGCCACTGTGTCTCGTCTTCATTCTGTACTGAGTCAAATAAAATGCAAATATTTTCGGCATAATGGCTATTAGTATCTAGCGTGAAGCGGAGCCAGAATAATAAAAGCTTTGTGTATGCTTTTCTGTCTGATCTGTGATTTATATCCAGAATGATTTGGACAACAGAGGTAATGGGCGGTTTAAATAATATTCAAACTCAATTGCACAATGTAAAGTTATGTGTGCTGAGATGACACAGACATGTTGATTTGTAATGCTTCACTGTGTCACAGAACTCAATGTCTTTATCATTTTCAAAGTGTGAAGTAGTTTGCGTTGAGAAGTTTTTTTTTAATCAATTTTGACTTTCCTTTGAATGGGCGCATTGTCTCAGTTACTGTTTGGATTGCCTGCATGTTGGTTAAACAACCCTGAGGGTTTAACTGGTTGGCACGGCTCCACGTGGAGGAGAGACTGGTGAGCTGGCTGCTGTCATGTCTGCTAATAAAGACATCACATCCAATGGCATGCATGCTCACGTCCTCGGTTGGCATGACAAATAATACCATTAACCCTGCCTCCCAAAACAGCCATTTTGATTGATGTGCAAGCAAAAGCGAATGGAGCGTATTTGTGTGTGTGTGTGTGTGTGTGTGTGTGTGTGTGTGTGTGTGTTTAGACCCACAGTGGTCTTTATTGCTGTGACCTTTCTTGTCTGTATGCAGCTGGTCAGCATTCCTCCTAAAAGTGGAAATGTTGCATGCTATGTTAACGGTGTTGGAGCTTGGATCTGATCTTTGTACGATGCCTCCACAGATTTGCAGAGCGGTTTTACGGCTCGCACATGGGGTGCCTGTGATATATCACCAGGTGGCAGCATTTATGTACAGTATAAACAGAAGCTGCAGTGGATCTGAATTCCTGCACTCAGCTCCATAGACCGCGGATAGCTTGGCAAAGACAGGATGTAGGAATTTGCACATTTTATATTAGAAAGTCAAAATGGGATGTCTGAGGTTTGAGATACCCTGATGTCTCATAATAAAAAAAAAAGAAAGATATTTTAATGTGGATACAATTTTTACGGCTCATTTATAATTTACAACAACAGATGGGCATTCTGGCACATGGGATTGGATGCATGTGAAATGCTGTCTCTTATAAGGGGCTGTTGTGTGCTTTGTATGATTAGAAAGTGATGAGGTCATTTTGTTTTGTTAACCCTGTAAATAATATACTGTCCTCAGTAAATCAGGAGGTATTTTTAAGTGTGATATTTCCACTTTTAGGTCACTTAAGAAATGCTAAAGTTAATACACACACACGATGGTTGCCTTTAAACAGCAGTCAAACAAACGGAGATTTTCTTGTCTGGTTTCCAGCTGTCCAACTTTCCTCAGCTTTTAAAAAAATAAATATCTCGTTTACTCATGTAATTGATGAGCACACTCGCCAAGAGCTCTAATGATTTAAAATAGTGGAGTGAGTGTGGTGTGGTGGTATCTCGTTGTTAGACCATGTGTAACTGTGACAACACTTCCAAAATGACAGATGCACTCACACATTTATCATCCTTTTTAACCAATAGAAAGACTGACTTGTATGCACTTGTGGCCTTCCAGAGCTATGCATGTCACCATTAAAACTGTCATTAAACAGATTGCCAGTTACACATATCCTGCATTTCACCCCATCAGCCCCATCAGCCCCAGCAGCCCCCCTTCAGATTGCCCTTCAGTCGGTTTAAGCCGTGGAACCCAGAAGCACAGCACCCGGCTGAACGTGGGTCTGACGGTTTTAATAAAGGGAATTGCAGTCAGAACACTCTGGACCCAAATCAGATTTGAGTGATGATGATTTGACTTACGGTGAGAAGTCTTTGTGTCCTGTGCTGCTCGTGTGTGTGTGTGATTTGTGGGGCTGATTGCATTAGGTGCTAGGAGTTGGTCCCTGTGGAGGAGCCACATGCTCGTTGTACCCCAGCTGTAGCTAAGATCTAATATTCCTTCACCAGCACCATTATGTCCTTGATGGGCCAAACCCAATCTTCTGCTTCTTTGTGTCTGCCTGGCAGAGTGGAGGACGGAGCGAAACATTGTGTGAGGAAGCACATTGTATGCAATATTCATTTTTCACGGAGCAGGCTTAGAACCCTGGCTGTAGGGTAACTTCAATTCAATATTTTTCTGTTTCTTATACTGGCATCTGTGTTCCTGAGACACAATAGAGGTCAAACATCAGTCTGAAGAGTGGCACTTTAGAAGATTACTGAACCAGAATCACAGGCAGTGCCCTCAGGCTTTTCTTCCAGTCGCTGCTTTGTTAATTTCCTCAGCTCAGAGGACAGGTGTGCATCCATTTCTATTTGTAGTTGATGCTGTGGGTTTTGCAGCAGTTGTTGCAGAGGCAAGGTGCAGTGCGGGTGGGCTGGACAGAGGGTGCTGCTGTTACCTCTTTCAGAATGGCCTCAGTGAAAGCCGCCATTAGTCAGCATTCAAGTTTTGCTGACGATCTCCATCTCCCCAAACAGCAGTCCTGACAAACGGAGGAGCATTGTCCTCGCTCTTCAGTCCCAACCCTGCCAGATGGTCTAAGTGCATGCTGTATGCCCGATTTAGGGTTAATTCTACAGCTGTTGTGTTTATTTAGCATAACATGAAAAGGGTCTGTCTATGTTAGGAGACACAGTCCTTTCCGAGCCCTCTGTATGCTCCTGTCATAGAGGAGAAATGGTCCTTTTCAGCTTGTAATCTCACTCCATTGTCTCTGCTGATTTCCATTATTGTCTTCAATTCATAAGCAGTTAGAAGGGCGCCATGTTAGATTGACAGTAGCAAGTGGAGAAGCAATTAACACAAACAGCTGGTTGAGAACGAGACGGGGCCGTGTCATCCATGAGGGACAAAAGGCAAATACTGTCAGTGCAAATGCTTCTTCATCTTGCGGCAAAGGATACAAGTTGTTACGGTGTAATATACATTTTAATATTCTTAGTAATTGGACAAAATATATTGGGAAAAAAAATCATGGTATTGTTGGATATGCACATCCTTGTATAGGTAGTTGGAATGGACATTGAAGAAGTTAATTTGCATGTGTTTGTGTGTTAGGTTAGCTGATGCTTTCTACTGTGCAGTTAACACAGTTAACACAGACATAACACACACAGGTCCATGTGCGGTTTGTTCTCTTTAAGGGGTACACTATATGTGTCTCATCGCTCCCAGTATTCATCCTGTCTTGTTTTGGATAATGCTGTGAGTTTTCAAGGCTTCAAGAGTCATTTAATCTCCTGCATTTGATTTGCTATTGATAATTAAATGAGCGAGGTCATTATATTCCATCCAACATTTCGATCAAATATAGAAATGCATCCGGACAGAGTGTTTGGTTGTTTGGTTGATTGAGGAATTGAACTCTTTCCCCTTATACTGGCTTTGTTGCCATGGTAACGCTTCATCCTGGCGGTCCAGCTAAGGCTATCAAAGATAAATTGCCCATTTGCCACATGTTGGCTCTTTTGCCATATGTGCTCATTTCTGACACCAGATTTACGTGCTCGTATGAGCAGCAGTTAAGATACTTCTTCATACCGAGGGGCAGATTCCTTTCACCGATGACCTGCTTGTTTACCAACATCTGCTTAATTTGCCTGCTGCCTTGGCAGCAGAGGAGTTAGCCCAAAAGACTACCAAGCGCTGTCCCCCAATCCAGGACAGCTGCCAACTGGCCCGCAGGTGACCGCATAAACCACTGGACCCGGGACAAGATTGATCACTTCAATAACACCTCAATCCAAATGTGTGAGATGATTGCTATCGTGATTGGATGCCCCTAATAAACAGCAGGCTATATTTGGGAGCGCATCTCCCACCGGGTCATTTAGAGTCCACTGGGCCCACGTGGCAGCTTTATGGCCAGATGTTTGATTACAGACTAACTTTGACCGCCAAGTTTCCTGAACTTCGGTAGCCTTAAATGTATTGCTTAATACACTTCATATTTAAAATATGAATTAGTTATCATGGTATTTCTACTATTCAGACTTGTTTTAAATATCTCATTCCATTCTTCAGGGGTTTTGTATCTGTGTCGAGGTAAACATGTTTGACAACCTGGTGTTTTATCCATCGTTCTATTATTTGTGATAACATGAGTCTTCAGTATCGTCACTGGGACCTGATGATGATGATGATGATGATGATGCAGCAGCTTCTTCAGAGAGTTCAGCTGAGCAAATATGTTGTAAGAAAACTAGTTTTTTTTCTGACCCTAATTATCGCAAATATCACATGACAGGTTGTGTCAGTTTGTGGAAATGCCTCTTATGTGTTTATTTACTGCTGCCATTGGCGCTGTTCTTTTAGATTTGCTCAGTCGTGTTAGAAATGTTCCTTCTTTAATATACAAAGCTGCAGTGAGGTCACAAATGTTCACGCAGAAACGAACAAGAGTCAATTTCAGGTCACCCTAATATGTTTATCACCCAAGATTTTTATTTCATTTGGATTGATTGATTGGTTGGTCAGTTGATTGGATGATTGAATGGCCTGTTGGTGACATTCATAGACAGATTCCAGCTGAGACGTTGTCAAGTTCAATGTTGTTTCTGCTATTTGTTATTACATTACATTACATTACATTACATTTCATTTAGCTGACGCTTTTATCCAAAGCGACTTACATGCTATACAGTATTATTTTGCTGCTGTCTGATTAATTCAATGACCTCATGAGACCGTACAGCAGTCCAGAGGATCACTCTCTTCAAGTTTGACACCATGATTCTATGTACTAAATGCGGTCTTTCCAGTTTGTGTTGTGCGCTAACCTCAAACATAAGGATCTTTGAATTTAATCATGACTAAAACATAGAAAATGTTTGCCACAGCATTATAGCTCTTCTCTGCAACAGTGTGTTGTTTTGCGTGGGCTCTTTTCATCAAATATCAGAAACTACACATTGTAATGTGTACTTAGTCTGCGCCTCTACCAGAGTAGATGCTTTTCTTCTTTCTTTCTGGAAGCTCCGACAAAGGAGGATGTGTGTATTTAGATGGATGTGGAACAGATGCCATCTCAGAGAAGCTGCTTTGACTGATGAAATGGGCAGGAAGCACTGAACCTGATTAATAATGCTTTCCTTTTAAATTCTAACCCACACATTTTCAGCACAATGCAGCTTTTTAATTCAGAACACAGCCACTTCTTTGTGTCTCGCTAGACTTCATGGCTTGTGCCATAACTAATAGATGGCATGACAAATCTCTTATGGCTTCCCATCATGAAATATTAAAAACAGCAAAGTGATGATTGAGGAATTACACCATTCTCAATATTCACCTCATGCGCTGGAATTATATAAAATGTTTTATTGATGTCATTTAAGGCCCCCTCAAATGTTTGGATCATGGCTTCGGGACATAGATGAACTTGGGCTGATTGCGAGAGAAAAGGCAATAAGAACAAAGAAGTGGGGAGTAACCTTTGAAGATGATCTTCTTTGTCACCTCTCTTTGCCACCGGCGATGTTTCTAGTGAGGCAAAAGCTAATTTCATTAAGACATGGGGGATGGGTTGTGCTCGCCTCAGAGTTGAGCCTACATTATAGACTTCATCAGTGTTTCCCAGAGAGGAACAGGGTGATCAATACATAGTTCTGCAGGCGCTCGTGCCAAAACGGGGAACCCGGCTGAGTGAAATCAAATAGCGCGCACACGATTCAACCGCTGGAATCACAGAGGCCGGGAACCTCACCGGTTCAAGGTGTCCATGTGGGCAGTAATAGGAGTGGGAGCCTCTGCCTTCTTTAATCTACTTTCTGCCTCTCACGCTTCTATCATTGTCCTCCCAGCACTCGGGCGAGCAGTGCAACGCAGACGGGAAGGGTGAAGCACTCAGAACATGACTTTATCTCCTTTCAGCAGCCGCTCTCTGCTCCCATCTATAGAGGGAGCAGGGGAGGAGATTGAAAGGCAGTGCAACGGTGCTGTCGCAGGACTAACTCTGGAAAAAAAAGGCCTTCAAATGAGTCACAGTGACAGTAAGTCCCACAGCAATGGAAACCGGGGGGCGGGGGGGAGGGGGGGGGGGTGTTTACTACAAACCAATAATTATGGCTTACCTTTGCTGTGCACCCCGCGGTGCACTGCAGGATAACCTCTGTGTCACAGGTTCCTCTGCTCACTGCCTCACCACCACATAGTGCTCCTACACACAAGTGGTGATACCACTGATTAGAGCAGGTGCATGTTTCTGTAATGAAATTGTGCAGCTGCCTTATTGAATTTAAATTAAAAACTTGACTCTTTTTCTTTGAGAAAAAAGTATATATATAAAGTAACTGCAATCTTGTGTTAGTGTGTGCGTGTGCACGTGAGGCAGAGCGAGCATTAACAGGGGGAGGGGAGTAATGGTGCCCTCTGCTATTCCCAGTCAACATGTTAATTAAAACATTATTAGCTCTGTTCCACATGTAGTCAGAAGCTGGTGATTAAAATGAGAAACTATGTTCAGCCTTTTTTGTTCTAATCTATGAAGCCGAGCCTCTGATATGTAATCACAGCTGTGGTATCATTTAAATTACAATTCTTCTGACTTAAAACATCTCATTTAAATATTGCCACCGTGAGAACCAAGTGAGTTTAGTAACTGCCTTTGTTTGAGCTGACCTTTTATATTCTGACTTGCACAGAAACACGTGAAGCCCAATAATTCATAGTTATAAATAACCCAACTTGAAGGGAAGCGTTTTGTAGATCCTTCTTTGTCTGTCAATGTGCATGTCCATCAGGTAAGAAAGCAATGAAATAAGGTATATATTAGATGTATTGATTATAATTCTGATTTGATTCTAGTTATCAAATCTTAGTTCCTGTTAATTCTATAAACAGCCAGTTGTCTAAAACTAATCAGGATATTTTGCGTGCAAAAATAGATGAAAGACAGAAAGATTGAGCTTCAGATTGTTGTAGGTGTGTTTGTAGCTGGTGTTTGGATGTGTACTGGTTTCCAGTGATAGAAGATTGAATTGCTGACTGGGTGGTGATGGTCCACATTTTAGGATCCTTTCTCCAAACAGGGATGAGGGAAATCAACATTGCAGAATTTAGACCATTGAGCATGTTTTGTGCTTTAACATCAAAGGATTAGTGCAGGAAAGAAATGCTGCAACCTTGCAGGAATTTCAAGGAATGCAAACATTTGAAAAATAAAAAAATCACTTGGAAACGTGACAGAGTAGCAGTCGCTGCTTGGCTCTGTCAATGTGACACCAGCTGCTGTCACATTTCAGGACACACTCTGACTCATTCAGTTTATATCCTTCACTGCCCATACACCTCCTCAGGCTTTTCACCTCCCTCATGGGTTACCAAGCTGATGTCACTAAATCTGAAGAAATAAGAGGCACAGTAAACCATGGTTTAATTCTCTCTCCGCAGCGCCTTAACTACAGTTTGCAATGTTCAGAACTTAAGGGGTAAATAACACAAATAATGTTTAAATAAATGTTCATGTCCAGGTTCATAGTAGTTGTGTTATTAAAGTAAGGATAATAATAGTACATATAAGCAAGCTGTGGTTCACAATTGCCACTAACAAGACTGGAGGTTGCAAAAAAAATGAAATACATTTTGGCTAATTATTTTGTCCACGAAGACACGGACAGAAAAGACAATATAGACATATGCTTCTTATTACTATGATTAAAGCTGCAGGGACTTGGTGACAATAAGCAAGCCTTATTGGCATACTATGTCTTAAGCTGGGGTGCTAGAGGTTATTCAAACAAACCCCCTTAAACCAAACACAGAGCTCTGTTTCTGTTTACCAGCGTTAATGCTCTGTTATTTAGTGCCATGGGCCCGGGGGGAGCGCGGCTCCTCTACGGGCTGAATATTCATTTGGGACGGACACCTGAGACTCGCACGCTTCTGGCCCAGCGCATCCTCATTCTTCATTAGAGATGTGATGGATGCAGAGTTTTGACTGCATTGTTTCTGTGAAATATCCAGCGCAGTCAACACATTCATTATTCACTTCTGTGTTTATTCCACATCATTTGTCTGTGGAGCGCTGTGGAAACGTGTTTGATAACGAGGAAGTATTGCTGTTTGTAAAAGTGGCGTGGCGGCGCCAGGTATACAGCATCCAACTGTGGTTAAGTATGTATATGCAGCAATACTGTGGAGGTCATGTGAACAAGATTTACGACAGAAAGGAACAATGTGCTCCAATACAATATTTAGATTTAACAGTGTAATTTCCCCTCCTGCTCGGGCTCTGGGAAGCAGCGCCCGTGCTTTTTGAGCTTCCCCAGACTCTCCATTGTGTGGAATATAATGAAGGCATTGAGTGCTTCGTAGAATCCATTTCCCTCTAGATCAATCTGGCCTAATGTCATCTGTCTAATTCACATCTAACTGCCTAGGACTGTATTAATAATTGCATTGGCTCTATTGATTTCTATTGACCGTCCGAGCGGCCGGTGCGAAACACTGTAGTCTTCAAGCGGCCTGACCCTAAATCAAGTGACATCTCATTAGAACAGACAGTTGCTCTTAAACAGATCTTTTCCGGCTATAAAAATGGAAATGGGGAATGGCCACAAACATAAAAAAAGGGGTGTTTCTTCATTCTTTGCTGATATGTCATTCACTAAATAAGTAATTATGTCTCCTCTGAGGTTGACATACGGTGTCTTGTTCATTTTGTTATCAATTTACCTCACCACAATCTTTTTTTTTTCAACTCTCTGGCACCTTTATGAGGGACACCTGCCTTGTTTCAGACTGACTTGTTGGAGGCTGCTGACATTGTGCCGAGGAGAACATTCTGCATTTATTTGCACATTGTTTGGCCATGCATTCATGCTATGCACATCTTTGATTTTCTTGTTGGGCTGGCGTTGTTCAAGTTGTTGTAGTTAAACCAAATTGTCGTCATTATCCTGTGACAATGTGAGAAATCAACATATTTGGCCATTCTCCTCCGAGGTCTCACATTGACAAGTTATCATTTTTTCTCACGTAGCAGCCACTGAATGTTTTATTTTTCTTTGAATTCATTGCACCTTTCTGTGTAAACTCCAGATGTTGAATTGCGTGACAATTTTGAGAGGGTTGCTGTCTGAGATGCGGAGACATACAAAGAACCAGCACACCACTTTCAAATCTACAAATTCATGTAGATTGCACACATCCTGATTCCTCAACCGTTTAGTTTGCTAAATGTGTTTCAATGTATACTGAAAGTTCTGATTTTAAATCATGTCACGAGTGTTATTCTCAAAATTGTGGTCATTTTTATTATCGTTCATGTTACCTTTGCACCTCCATTGCAGAGATTCAGGAAGCGTGAATCTGGGAATGTATATTGGGGCGAGCAGTGAGAGCCTCCTATAGCTTTACAAATACACCAACATTTTACATAAAACATTTTGAATCCTTGTCTCTCGGCCTGACCCAAAATAAGCCTGAGGATTGCTGTTATTTCTGCATGTGGGTAAACCAGAGTAGGAGCAAACAAAACATATGTGTTTATGTTATTGTCTAATGAGTTTTCCTTTTTTCAACCCTATCATACCTGCATACATTTATACTGGTTATTCAGTGGTTTTAGTGTAATAACAACAATACAAACATAATCCCTGACATTATATTCTCCTTTTCTTTTCTTTATGTTTTGCCTCTGGATGACTCCTTTGGCGGACTAGGTAAGTGCACAAATATATTTACTACATCATATGCGGTTCCTAGGAGAAATATTGATATGTGTAATAGGCCAAAGGGAACATTGGAAGCGTGCTGTCAATTGATCAAATATCCCAGTGGAACGAGGGCAGGACCTCTGCTTGTGAGGACTACTTTCTTTCTCTAATGAGTCGCCGCTCACTGGCTGCCACCATAGGTTAATACTCTTGTCACTGTAAAAAATAAAATGGAATCAACGACCTTATGTTGAATGGTTCGTTCATGTCTTTTCGTTGAGCCTCATGCAAGAACCACTTGCAGGAACATATTTGTTTGTAAATGGCTTGTCCGAGTGATTTAGGAGAACTGGCCGTATTAACAGATTTTATATGAATTTTCTCTCAGGTATAAAGTCACAATGCACGAGTGATCCAGACCTGTGGTAGTCATGTGCAGTTAGTCTGCTGTTATCACCAACGCTTCCTAATGGACTGTATATCTAATTACTTTGAAGCAATTTTGACATAATAATATTTCATAATTATGTTGACACCTGTTTGACTCTGCAATTCAAATTATGGGCTAATATAATACAAACATGTATTAATGTTGCCTAGCAATATCAACGTTAACTGCAATGGGCTGTTGATGCTATTGTATAACATACATTATCAATAATGGAAAACCCTCCCGTTGCAGTCATCGATTGCTTTTAATATCGAACCGTTCCTTCTTTACGACCCTCGGGTGACACGGCATTGACAGCACTCGTTATTTTTCCAAATTCCAGGTCCCTTAATTCAGTGGCTGATACATATTTTAGACTTTGCTATATGGATCTCTTAAAGCAGGTCTTCAACAAAGGACATACTGTTTCTTTATAGGACGTTTATCCTTTTATGGTATTATTGGGGCTTTTATTACGCTAGTTTACAACTGTCATGAATGCAGGCTCATTTAAGCAGGGGATCATGTTTACACCGTTTTTTATCTGAAGTTATGAGTTTGTAGAAACTGACGTGGCACACTCGTACGAGCTCACCTTACAACAAAAGTAAGAGAGCAAGTTAAGATAAGAAGAGGAAAATGTTGTTTTCATGAGGCCCATTGAGCAGAGTAAATAACTTCATAGCAATGTTGAATTTTAGACCCATCCAGTTAAAGTTAGTTGATTTAATATACTGAAGAAATATTTTCATAGTTATTACAAATTCTTTGAATTGCATTTTGCACACATATCCTTTAGTTGGTTATGATAGGCACACATTTTTATCTTCGTGATACTCCATTTACTTTGCATTTACGATTACATTGTAATTACAAACTACATTATTTGTTTACCCCAAGTATTTCACACATATTGCCATTATATAAGACACCAGAGTCACAGAATAGATGTTTAGGACTTTCAGTGGAAACAGTGGACCTTTATTTTTTACAGTGCAGCCCAGGCCAATAAAAAGGATAATCTGTGGCTGGATCTGGTGCTAAATGAGTGCTTTATGATTCAGTGCTGCTCTCTCACGGCTGAGCTGGATTCAGTAATGAGTAAGTAATGAAATTTGGGTTGGTGGGTGCTGGGTAATGTGGCTAAGCAATGCACCAGGGGTCCGGGTGTATGCTCACATGCTTGTTGGGCCCTGGGCTCTGATGAAACCCCCACAGGTTTTAATATCAGAGCACAGGCCGGCATTGGGGAGTTGGGCTAATACAGCCTTATTGCCTTCTGATAGGAGAGTATTGACAGACATGGCAGACATTTTCCACATCTCATCTAGGTTATTTATCATTAATAATGAATCATTACCGATCTAATGTCTCTACAATACTTTTCTCTAATTTAACAATATGGCCTCTGCTATCTCCCCTCTCCATCACCTCCCCTTTACATTCCAATCTCTCCATCAGACCGGCCTGCTGAAAGCAGCAAAACGGGAGCGCTCGTTTTCAAGTTTAATGGTCATTAGATTTGTAACAGAGTGACAGTATCATGAATCCAGAAAGCTCCTTTATTGTGTTAGTATGCTCAACCTTGTAAATTCCTTTGTGACTCTTTGTAAATTTAACCATCACTTACACCGTGTGGTGAAGATCTGTGATATATGATCGGGGAAAGAGCTGCTGTGTGGGGATCGACGATGCTCCTGCGTACTGTGCATCCTGAAGCAGCCACGCATTTGAAAGAGATTCTCACCGTGTTGTCTCTATGTAAATGCATTTGCATTGACCTCACTATTTTCATGATTGATTGACTATCAAATGTGAACGCATACCCCCACACAGTTCATCCTCAGCACAATTTAATGGTACCGTTGTTTCCATCAAACCTGAAATGATTGCGTGTTCGCTTGTTTACTAAACAACGGTTTCAATAAACAATCTGTCAGCCCTCAAATGTCACATGAAATTAATGTGTTTTTTTCAATTTGTTGTTTGCAGTGCTGCACTTTCTCTTACTTGTGAGGATGAGCGGCTGTTTGTGTGGAAGTCAAGCCGATATAGCGACAATTTCCTCCACAATCTTTCACTCCGATATAAGCCACTTTCCTGCGCTGCCCGAGTCAAGCCCACCTAATCCACTGTGTGCTGGCCTGCTTCCCTAGTTTGCCGCAGCAGTGGCAGTGACACTGGACATGTATACAGCACAGGGCCAAGTGAAGGCTACCTCCACCTAAGGGGAGGAGGGACCCCTGTCATGACTAGTTGAGCGAGCTAGATGAAAGAAGCACAGCTGAGAATAGACACCAGGAAGCAGAGCTCATCTGACCCAAGGATCACGCTCTGGTTTGGCCCCTGGGGGTTTAGATCACAACCGATTGTAGCAGCCCCATTGCCCAAGCCTCACACACACAGCATGTTCTGAGCAGGGCCGTTCACAACCCCGCTGCAAGACTGCCACTACCTTTTCAGAGGGTCTACAGGGATGTGGCCTTAAGGAAGAATGAGATCCTCCTTACAGTGCCCCAGACGGTATTGGTATTAAAAACTGCCCTTTGTATTTGTCACGCCATTAGACTTTACCTTATTGTCACTTTACTGTAATGTTTCAAAGGGTACATTTTCCCCCTGCCTTATTTAATATGCACTACATTGCCAACGCCCGAGCCACTCTCGCCCCCAACAGTGTTCTGTGAACCTCATTTAAATGGAAATTGTACAATTATCACCCCTGTGAAACTCTACCACTGTGATGAGAGAATTGAGACATTTTATGTCAAACATGCATTTTTGGTAATGCAATTACTGATGCTGAGTTTCTCCTCTCTTTTTTTTGTTGAGAGGAGGGTATGCTTAAGGTGTGTTTTGCTTCTAAATGCAAACTATAGCAAAGATAATGGCAGACATCAAGCTGTCAAGCTTTTTTCCGCAACAAGGCCCCCACACAGGGAGCCTATAAGACAGAGTTGCAGTAGTAATCTTCTTTCCTGCATGACTTCCACCTTAAACTGGGCTAGGCAAGGCCTGCTGGCACAATAGCCTCAGCACTTATCATAACCACCTGCCATTTACCCGCAAACACAATCCTATTCTCTGACTAGGTAATTACTGTGTTTGCTTCCACATTGCTGTGTCTCCACCATGCTGATAGTCATGTCCAAAGATGACAGCTACTGCTGGTTCTCCCAAGGCTCTACAGCTAGAAGCCATATGCGCCTCTCCAACATTGTTTATCGTTTTGTTGAATCCAATGCACCCCGAAGAGACAAACATGTGTCCCATCTTGTTTCCATGCTTATGTACAACCCGTACTTCCCTACACTTTTTTTTTTCTGTAAATTGAGGCGTCGTGAAACACTATGAGTGGCCGCTCTTCCATTCAAAACACAGGAAGACACTTGACTCCCCAGGTAGATGGTACAGTCGCCGGTCTTCTTTATCCAGCATGGCTACATCTGCAAGATGTTTACTTCAGGCCTTTCCATAAATACAGGGCTCCTTAACTGCCCGGGATTAGCACTGTGGGGAAGGGAGGCTCTACGAAAGGGGATGAGAGTGGAATGTGGTTTTTGGGGTTCAAAAGCAGCTGTTTGAAGACCGTAAATGCTTCCATGATGTAGGTCCTTTGCACTTGATAATGATGACCCTGGATCCCATTACTTCAGAATCAGGGAGTCAACATCCATGCCCTACAATTGAGAAGCAGGATTCCAGGCTGTAATGAGAGGCCCTTGGTCTGGACTGCATTGGATAGCCACATGATACAGGAAGTCCTCTCGGCTCTGGGTCACACAACAAACATGTTGACCTCAGAAGGACAGCTACATACTCCCCTTCCATTAAGTGCATGGTGGTAGACTGAGACATAGGTTTCAGTGATATACTTCAATGTATAGTCAAATGAAATATTTAAGGTTGCAAGATCATTCATGACACATGATGTGTCACTGGTAATATTTTAAGATAATTGGATGATGTATAAATATAATACATTGCATAATTATTATATGATTTGGTTTATTTTTCATGAGACCTGCTGATGGAGGAAAAAAGTCTTTGTCAATGGTCAAAATATAATTTTTTAAGGTTGCCAGATCATTAATGGTAATTGTTTAGCCGAACAGTGAATGTTTTTTTGTGAAAATTGGAGTGAGCTACACATTTTTACAATTTTCTTGGTTTATTAAGGGAATTAGAAAACCGCAGCTTTAATAAAGCAGCAACTAACTGATGTGACGTAAACCAGTAAATATGATTACAATTATAAATAGACCACCTGTAGCAAATGTTGTTTTTGAAAGTAACCTTTTTAAAAGTCAGCAGCATGTATTGCTAAAGAAATGAGCTGCAGGGTCGCTGACAAGCTCCTGTGACTGAATTAGCGCAACCCTTTTCATAATTGGTCTAGAATATGTGCTGTAGGTGTCAGCATGATGCACCCTGCTGTCTAGCGCACTTAGAGTTACCGAGACCCTGACCCCCCACCGCTGTAATTCACATCAGGATTAGATTTCCCCTCATGCTTCTTCCATATTTTTTCCGTTATATATATGAAACTCCATCTAGGTGCGGCCAGCATCCTCACTCAGTTGATAATGCAGTTTATTAAAATCCACCATGGCGGGTTTGGTGGAATGGAGGTCATATAGAAGACTCTAACCTGTGTCATCTATAATTCATTGTCAGAATATGCTCTTCTTAGTGGGATTAAAGTTTAATAACTTGACGGGCTCTGTAAATACCCCTTTGTGCAGAGGCAGTGTCTTGCCTTGTGTGGGGACAGGTGCACATCTCGTACTGAGTAGGGGGCTGGGAGAGACGGGTAGTATCTGTGGGGGAGACGAGGGTGCATTAAGCCCAGGTTAAGCCCTGAGAGCCCACCGTCAGCAGGCCAGGCCTCCGCATCAGGACAAGCCTTAGCTGAAATGTGTTTCACTACAGATAAGGTCAGTCCAGAATGGGGCCATGGATGAGATGTGGCCCCTATCTGTTATGGTTCTTATTGTGTGGGCGGACGATTAAGTTAGGGGAAATGTAATACCTCTGTGAAGGAGTTGTGCTCCGTATCTGCCTACTGGAGTAACTTGGGCTGAGGTTGGACAGGGTTGAGGACGCACTGCATATGTGTCTACGGTTGCTGGAGTCGTAGAGTTGCAGTTTTACTGTCTAATCACCATCTCAGTATATTAAGTAGAACTGCATATCATGCGCAGTACTTTCTTTTATATATTTTATTGTAGCTATTTTGGATTTTACCGTCTCACGGGAGTTTGGCTCTGCAGCGAGATGCCTGACTTGTCTTTGGCTTGCCCTGTCATTATTATTAGCTCTATCTTGTTTATGGCTGCATTTAGCCAGTGGACTAGGTGGGGTCACAGAAAGGAAACAATGTCTTTTGGGCCATCACTCAGTGCTTGTTAAGAAAATACAGCTTTGCTTCAGCACTGAAGTCCAGTGTTTGTACAGCACTGTAGTGCTCTAGTATCAGTTATATATCTCGGATGTGGTTGGACATCATTGCACAACTTGAGATTAGTGAACTTCCTCCTGTATCGTTTTCCAGTTAAGAAGATCATGTTTTGATCAAGGTGTTGGGGATTTGCCAGTGTCTGACTGGTAAGCGGCAGTGTTTTGCCATAGCCTAGAAACCAGTAGTAAGTATATAGTCCAGCTTTCGTTGGATCTGGATGTGGATCTGGATGTAATGTAATGTAATGTAATGTAATGTAATCTGTTTGGCACCAGACCAACCAATTAACCTCCTTAAATGGAAGGCTGGATTGTTTGAAATCCTCTTGGTCACATTTAGCCCCCCTGTGGTTTCACGGAAGGAGTGGTGCATGGTGTGGGCAAGTATTTGTGTGTCCTTGTAGCGCACTACTGCTCTGTATTTTAATGTGTCGTGTCTGAGCTAATGCCTGATAATTCTCTTTAATATAGCTAGCTTGAACCTATCTCTCTCCCCCCTGCTACTGCCCCTCTTTTTCAGGTCTGTGGAGCACATTATGGCCTATTTGCTTTAATTTGGATCCTGCTTGTAAAAAAAACTAACTCTAGACCATCTCCTCACTTCAAAGAAAACATCCGTCCCTCCCCACCCACCCCAGTCATTTGCTGTTGTGGCTAGGTGAGCAGGGAGAACTGCTTCCCTTCAGACCTATCTTCACTGATGCACTAGATTGCAATTATTCATGATGGACGGGTCAGAAAAGTAATCCCTTCCTCACGAAACTCAATTTGCCTTAATTCTATTATTGTGTCTTTCATGCAAGTAACGGGGATATATGTGTTGTCAGTAGTGTGTGTGTGTGTGTGTGTGTGTGTGTGTGGTGGTCTTGTGATTTCACCACATAAAATAACTTGTATTCTGGGTCTCTTGGGGGCTGATCCTTTGACATGGAATAGATTCAAAACTGGAGGAGATGGCTTTGTGTGCTGCACTAGGCAATTGGGCAAATAGTGCAACAGCCAGGTAACTCCTGTAATGCATTCCCGCCACACCTCTGCATATGCAGCCTTGAGTATATGGCCAACAGCTACACCGAAGCTCTGAATGGGTGCTTGGATGTGGCCTTGTAATTTGCCGCAAGCCTTGTAGCTTGTGTTACAGTTCAGCGTTGGACAATTCACACAATACTAGCCGAGTGCTAAAGGAGAAGAGGTGAAACACTCTGTTTGTACCCATTAATGCATTTTCAGTAGAAGAAAGCTATCATTGTTGTCTCTTCTTATGCATGTGTCGTGGACTTGGTTGCATTTTTCAGTTCTGTTTGCGGAGAAGATGTAAAACAAAATTTAAGTCAGGGTGATTGGAAAGATTGTCTTTAAAATCAGTTCAGGCATTCTGGAGTCATTTTATTAGACTGCAGCAGCAGAGACTCATGTTTGGACGGAGAGATTACGCTCATTTTCATGATGTACTCATTTAGTCAATTCACCATTATGTCTCTTTTAGCTGTTATTAAAGGCTTTTTATAAAATGGTGATCTGTGATTAATCTAAAAGGTGGCAAACCTAAAGTAAAATTGTTAAATTATACTTTCATTAATGGGTACAGGTGCTTCATGGGGATTAATTGCTATTGACAATAACAAGCAATTGGAACTGCACCAGGTTTCTCCACTTAGGTATGTGACCCAAAGTAATGCATGGCAATATAAACAGCACATTCACTCGTTTACTGATTTAATTTTATATTGATTTGGAGGTGATGTAATGGGACTATTTGGAGCCTGGCCTCGGCATACACAGATATCAGCCTTTCCTCCTCCCTGAATACGATTTGTCTCTTTGTTCTTGCAGTTGATCATGTGGGATTGTTTTGTCAAAAAAAAAGGGCTGGACCATTTGTCTTCATTCAGAGAACAGTTGCAGTGCACCCAGGGACTTCCTGTCTCTATTGTTTTCCTCAATCAAATTGTGCTCACTTTCAGGAACATATTTTGACCCGTCTTAACCCTAAATACCTAATTATATATTCATACAGAGATAATAAAGCGTAGTAATATCTTACCATCTGCTATAGTGAAATGAGGTCTCCTCTGTGGCTTCCTTTGTTAACATTACTTTCAGAATCCAGTAGAGGGCACATTTTGCTAGTTGCTTTTCTTTTTGAAATCACTGTGTTTTTTAAATGTACCACATATGCTTTTCTCTCTCACTCTGTTGTGACTGAATATAAGATAGAAAACATTGGATATTGAACTTGCATTTCAGACATGACTGGGTAAAATCACTTTCAAACATGTAAACCTTCCTCTCAAACATTTAACCACTTTCTCTATTTTTTACATGCTGCACAACTTATAGATTTTTCAGACCTTTTGTTGTTTATTTTTCAGTTTGTCTCTGCTTAGAAAGCCTAGGATTTGAGCTGAAAGAATGAGCCACTTGGTATGCGTGTGAAGTGAGGAAAAAGAAGAAAGGAGGAAAAGTACCCGGTCGCCCTAACAGGTTGACTTACACCATGTTCTCCGAGCTTTTCCCCAGACCTCATTTT
The DNA here is from genome assembly GCA_023566465.1 of Cottus gobio. NCBI lineage: Eukaryota > Metazoa > Chordata > Actinopteri > Perciformes > Cottidae > Cottus > Cottus gobio. Next base: position 10,702,494 of record CM042220.1, read on the forward strand.
AATGGTCGCATTGTAAATCATTCGTGGTGTATACCTGCATTTTAGGTAGAATATGAGAAGCATGGCGACCGCCTAGGTCACCTCTCCGTTGAACACACACCCGATTTATGACCACCTGCATGGGACTCCAGGGAGAAAAGATCAACATGGTGGCTCCACGGCTGAGGCAACATGTGCAGCAATCCCCGGCCCGAGGTCCTAGAAGTTCAATACTTAGATTTGAGTGCTGAACTTTAAAACCCTCAGAATAAATGTGTTTTAAGCCTCTCGAATAAGCCGGGCGTCTGGTTTCTTTTAGAATCACTGTGTTGCTTCGCTCAGAGTTCATGGCACCCATTAGAGGAGATTCCTGGCCTTTTAAAGGGACATTTTTGTTGTGGGTTGCAGCTTCTTTATAGAATTGCAGCAGCTTGCAAGGACAGATGAATTAAGTGCATGTCTGTACAGATAGCTTGTTTTTAACATGAATGTATGAATTGGTTGAGCACTCTTTTGCCATCTTTACAGCAAATGAGGAATATCCCAATACAGCGGATGTTACTCAGATCTGCACCTTCTCCTTGGGCGTGACTATTCTTTCTGATTTTTGTAAATGGTTGCTTTCTTTTCTTTTAGAAATGTAAATGTAGTTTTTTTAAATAACAAAAACAGTGATATATATATTCTTATATTTCAATATTTCCTGTATTGCTATATGCTCCTGCTCTACTACAGAGACCTGATCAAGCTTTTCTTTTTTTAGCTGCACCTATCATTCTGAAGAGTGATCCAGCAGTTTTACTGAACGAGTCTGCTTTTACATGAAATGTTAGGCATACTTCCTCCAAAGAGAGGTGAATATTTTCATTCGAGCCATAAATTTCTTTTGTGCCTTCTATGCTCATCTCTTAGGTGTTACGGTCAGTCTCTCAGGGATAAAAACGTCTTACAGGCTCCTCTGCAGCCATCCCCTTCGTCCACTTATTTCCTTTCATTTTGTTCCTTTACACTAGTAACACCTTGTGGGGCAGGGGCGGGGTTAGCGCGGCTGCGGGGGAGGAGGAGAGACAGCGGCTCGGGGAACAGGTGCAGGGAATTGCGGGGAATTGCGGGGAATGAGCGGCACCTGGACTAAATCAGTATGTGTGTGTGTGTGTGTGTGTGTGTGGGCGTGTGTGCGTGTGCGTGGGGGACGGATACTTAAACCCGGCAGTGACGACGGCCGGGGTTGGGACTTCCGGGCTACACACGGAAGAGTGAGACGGCGGAGAAAAACAAGAGAATAAAAGAGTTGAGCATATCCTGACGGTGTGGTGTCCCTCCTTACCGGTACTACGAACCCGGAACTGTTACAGTGGCGCCCGACCAGGGGTTCCGGTATGGATCACGGGGACGTCCCAGCCCAGCCGCTCGTAGCGCTGGGGCAGATGGTGGCGGGCATCGCTGCCATCCAACAAGAGCAGGCGGCGGCGAATCGCGCCTGCTTGCAGGCGCTCCAAGACCGCGCGGATCGGCAGGCGGACGCGTTGGACCGCCTCGTCGCGGGCATGACGGCGGCGCCGGCGCGGCGCGCGCCGGCTCCCGCTCCGGAGAGGGTGGCGCTCCACCGGATGTCCCCGGAGGATGACGCACAGTCCTTCCTGGACGCCTTCGAAGCGACGGCGGAGGCGTGTGCCTGGCCGGGGGCCGAGTGGGCGGTGCGGCTCCTTCCCCTGCTGACGGGGGAGGCGCAGACGGCGGCGCTGGGGCTCCCGCCAGCGGACCGGGGAAACTACGGGGCCATGCGGCGGGCAGTGGTGGACCGCCTGGGCCTGACCCCGGAGGACCAGCGTCGGAGGTTCCGCGCGGCCAGGCTGGGGCCGGAGGATCGGCCGTTCGCATACGCCCAGCAGCTGCGGGACGCCGCGGGGCGGTGGCTGCGTCCGGGGGGGGTCGGAGGAGTGGACGCCGTCGTCGAACGGGTCGTGCTGGAGCAGTTCGCCGAGGGACTGCCAACCCGGACCGCATCCTGGGTGCGCTGTCACCGCCCTGCGACCCTGGAGGACGCCGTCGCCTTGGCGGAAGCCCACCTGGAGGTCTACCCGCCGGCGAAAGGGGGCGGCGGGCCACCGGCGGTCCCGACACCCGGGCCGCGGAGAGGGCCCAAGACACCGGGCCCGCCGGCCCAGCCGACACCACCAGAGCCACGAGCGCCGGCCGCGGACCCGGCCCCGACCAGCCCCCGCACCCTTCCCAACCCACTGGGGCCCCCTCAACCGCCAGGGCAGGGCTGCTGGAAGTGTGGGCAGCCCGGGCACTTCCGGAGGGAGTGCCCGCTCATGGAGGTGGGGCAGACGATCCGGGTTGCCGGCACTCCAGCACCCTCCCCCGGCCTGGGAGCGACGTACCGCGTTCCGGTAAGAATCCAGGGGGGTATGCGCCAGGCGATGGTGGATTCGGGCTGTTCGCAGACCATGATCCGCCAGAACCTGGTTCGACCCGGGGCTTTGGTGGAGGCAGCACGGGTGATGGTGAGGTGTGTGCATGGGGATATTCACGAGTACCCCTTAGTGCCGGTGGAGATTCGTTACGGGGGGAAAAAGCATAGGGTGAAGGTCGCGGTTAGCTCCCGCCTTACGCACCCCCTAATCCTGGGAACTGATTGGCCGGGGTTTGACAGACTAATGGGGGAGGCCGCGGGGGTGCGGTCGCGACAGGTAGGGCCATGGGATATGTGTGCGGTGCTGAGCGGCGACGCGGGTCCGTCCGGCACTGCGGCCGGGGAGGGGGAACCGGCTGAGCCTCCGGTGGAGACTCCGCCGGTTCCCGAGTTTCACGCCCTGGAAGATTTTCCGCTGGCGCAGTCGCAGGACGAGACCCTGCGCGCGGCCTGGGACCAAGTGATCAAGGTTGATGGTCAGCTGGTACGCCCCGACGCAGCGCAGACATATCCCCACTTTTCAATAATCAGAGACCGGTTGTACCGGGTGAGTCGTGACACCCAGACCGGGCAGGTAGACACCCAATTGCTGGTGCCGAAGAGCCGCCGGGAAATGCTTTTCCAGGCGGCTCATTATAGCCCCATGGCCGGGCACATGGGAGGGGACAAAACGCTGCACCGGATAATGACCCGATTTTATTGGCCGGGCATCCGGGCGGATGTCCACCGATGGTGCGCATCCTGCCCGGAATGTCAGTTGGTAAATTCCCCGGCCGTGCCGAGGGCGCCATTGCGCCCCCTACCATTGATGGAGGTCCCGTTCGAAAGAATAGGCATGGACCTCATCGGGCCATTTTACCGGAGCTCACGCGGATATCGCTTTGTGCTAGTCCTGGTGGATTACGCAACGCGATATCCGGAGGCGGTGCCGCTGCGCAACATCTCGGCAAAGAGTGTGGCGCAGGCGCTGTTTCAGGTCATCTCCCGCGTCGGGGTCCCGAAAGAGATCCTGACGGACCAGGGCACGTCGTTCATGTCGCGCACACTGAGAGGGCTTTACGGGTTACTGGGCATCAAGTCGATTAGGACCAGCGTATACCACCCGCAGACTGACGGGTTGGTGGAGCGGTTCAATAAGACTTTGAAAAACATGATCCGTAAATTCGTTAGCGACGATGAACGCAATTGGGATAAATGGCTTGACCCTCTTCTGTTTGCAGTGCGGGAGGTACCCCAGGCCTCCACGGGATTTTCTCCCTTTGAGCTGCTGTTCGGCAGGAAGCCGCGGGGGGTGCTCGACCTCATTAAAGAAAGCTGGGAGGAGGGGCCGAGCACCAGCAAGAACGAGGTTCAGTACGTCCTGGACCTGCGCGCAAAACTGCACGCCTTGGGTCGGCTCTCACGAGAGAATTTGCGCCAGGCCCAGGAACGTCAGAAGCGCCTGTACGACCGGGGGGCCCAGCTGAGACAATTCGCACCGGGAGAGAAGGTACTTGTATTACTCCCTACGTCCAGCTCCAAGCTCCTCGCCAAGTGGCAAGGACCCTTTGTGGTCACACGGCGGGTGGGGGAGGTCGACTATGAGGTGGCGCGGTCCGACCGGGGCGGGAGTACACAGATCTACCACCTCAACCTCCTGAAAGCATGGAGAGAGGCGGAGTCGGTTTCACTGGTGTCCGCGGTCCCGGAGAGGGAGGAGCTGGGGCCAGAGGCTCCAAAATCGGCCGTTCCAGCCTCGCTCCATTGTGACGCCCTCCTCTCTGCGGCCCAGCGAGCTGACATTGCCCAGCTGCAGGCGGATTTTGCCGATGTGTTCTCGCACCGGCCGGGCCGCACCAACCTCATAGAGCACCAGATTGAGACAACCCCGGGGGTGACTATTCGGTCACGGCCCTACAGGCTCCCGGAGCACAAGAAAAAGGTGGTCCAGCGGGAAATAGCCGCCATGCTGGAAATGGGGGTAATAGAAGAGTCCCACAGCGCCTGGTGTAGCCCCATCGTTCTGGTGATCAAGAAGGATGGGTCTATACGGTTCTGCGTGGACTACCGCAAGGTGAACGAGGTATCACAGTTTGACGCGTACCCAATGCCCCGGGTCGACGAGCTCCTGGACCGACTGGGCACTGCGCAATTCTTTTCCACGCTGGATTTAACCAAGGGTTACTGGCAGATTCCCCTGTCGCCAGGGGCCAAGGAAAAAACGGCGTTCTCCACTCCGTGCGGGTTGTACCAGTTTAACATGCTTCCCTTCGGGTTGTTCGGGGCTCCGGCCACCTTCCAGCGTCTCATGGACCGGGTGCTGCGTCCGCACGCTGCATATGCGGCCGCCTACCTGGATGACGTCATCATCCACAGTGACACGTGGGCGGAGCATGTGCGGCGGGTGGGCGCGGTGCTCGGGTCCTTGAGGGAGGCCGGACTCACCGCCAACCCGGGGAAGTGTGCGATTGGACGGAGGGAGGTACGGTATCTGGGGTACCACTTGGGCGGAGGGCAGGTGCGTCCCCAGGTGGACAAGACGGCGGCCATTGCCGCCTGCCCACCGCCCAAGTCCAAAAAGGAGGTGAGGCAGTTCTTGGGGCTGGCGGGCTACTACCGGCGGTTTATCCCCGCCTTCGCGGAGCTTACCAGCCCCTTGACCGACCTGACCCGAAAAGGTGCCTCAGATCCGGTCCAGTGGACGGAGCAGTGCCAGTGGGCGTTTGAGGCGGTGAAACAGGCCCTCTGTGGGGAGCCGCTGCTCCACACACCTAACTTCTCTCTTCCTTTTGTCTTGCAGACCGACGCGTCGGACAGGGGGCTGGGGGCAGTTTTGTCCCAGGAGGTGGAGGGGGCCGACCGCCCCATCGTGTACATCAGCCGCAAGCTGACCGAGCGGGAGAGCCGTTACAGTACGGTCGAGAAGGAGTGCCTGGCGATCCGATGGGCGGTCGACTCCCTGCGCTACTACCTCCTGGGCCGCCACTTCACCCTCTGTTCGGACCACGCCCCGCTCCAGTGGCTCCACCGCATGAAAGATACCAACGCCCGGATCACCCGGTGGTATCTGGCTATGCAGCCCTTTAACTTCACGGTGGTCCACAGGCCGGGGTCGCAGATGGCCGTGGCTGACTTCCTGTCCCGGCCTCTGGGGGCGGGGGGGGGAGTTGGCTAGGCCGGTGGCTCCCCGGCCTGAAGCGGGCGGTGGGGGTATGTGGGGCAGGGGCGGGGTTAGCGCGGCTGCGGGGGAGGAGGAGAGACAGCGGCTCGGGGAACAGGTGCAGGGAATTGCGGGGAATTGCGGGGAATGAGCGGCACCTGGACTAAATCAGTATGTGTGTGTGTGTGTGTGTGTGTGTGGGCGTGTGTGCGTGTGCGTGGGGGACGGATACTTAAACCCGGCAGTGACGACGGCCGGGGTTGGGACTTCCGGGCTACACACGGAAGAGTGAGACGGCGGAGAAAAACAAGAGAATAAAAGAGTTGAGCATATCCTGACGGTGTGGTGTCCCTCCTTACCGGTACTACGAACCCGGAACTGTTACACACCTTTACAAAACAGTAGAGTAACAACATGGCAGGATTTCAAGAACTAATCACAAGCCGAGAAATTCATTGTAATTTCTAGAGACATTTATTCATCTTTGTGAGTGTTTTTCCCCCCAGGTTGAAACGTGTCGGTTCAACTGCTCTTTTCTGCATTATGGTCTGCAATCACCAGACACAATTAAACATGTACCACATCCTGCTCCGACGCCCATGCCTGCTCACGTTACAGTTGCAGTACTGACACTTTTTAGTGCTTGATTATATCCTTAGGACAGATCAGACAGTGACCACCTTCCTGCTGCAAACTAATCAGCTCCAAAAAATTACTTATTGATCCCAGGACAGATTAAGGAGGGGGGGGTTTGTTGTGGGGTCAGTGGGAGGTCCCGTGGTGCCTGATTGTCAGCCAGCATTTCTGAATCATGACAACACACGCTTACACAGTAACACACACGCAAACACAAACACATCCATTTTTTCACTAAAATGAATCAATTACAACCCAAACATGTAATTTGAACATGCTCTCCTTTCTCAAAAACATTGTGGTAGATATGACGGTAACTGGATCTGGCTTCATGTGGAAAGCTCCCCCAGCACAATATCTCTTCCCCTTGGAATACACAAATTGGAAATGGATTTTTATATATATACACTGTGCATGACATTTAGCTTGGAGAAGTAATGTGATGGGACTGAAATTGGAAAATCATCTCCAGTAGGAATGTTCACTGTAGATCCTATTGTGTTTGGTAATGGCTCACTGTGGGTGTTAAGACATGTTTTGAAGGGCTGAAGGGTTTTTGTCCGCATTTATTGATGTTACATAGTAAATGTGTTACTATATGCAGTTACAGATCTCCAATATTTACAGTTGTATTTCATCAATAGTTTCATTTTCAGACCAGTTACAAACATTGTTTGACCAAAACACTTTCTCCATGTTTTTTTCCTGTACTATTCCCAACGGCGTGGCAGCTCTCATTCCAGACAGCATTGATCGGATCTTTTAGAGACGAATGGATTAATTACCGGCAGTGAGAGGAGACGAAATACAGTCTGGCGTGGGGACGAATGGAATTGAGGGCTGGGAATGAGAAAGCCATTAAGGCAAATTGAGGGCATTAATGACTGTAGCCCTGCCAGGGGGCCCCAGTGGCCGACCCTTTTCCCTGGCACCATGGCTGTGTAATGGCTTCCTCAGCTGCTCTTTTCAGACATTTGCTGGAGCGGTGCTCTGTGGCAGCGTGGCCGTCGAGATGCTCTTTTTCACACCTCTGAGACTTTACAAGATCTCAAAGAGGCTGCTGTCAGAAACCACAAAAAACACCTGCACCACATTGTGGAGCCTCAACGGCCCAAAGAGACTTTATTACAGATGTATTAGACCAGGGATGCACTATTAAACCATTCAATACCAATGCTTTAGTTTATGAGAAACAATGTTACATGGCATATTTATTTCTCTTTAATAGAGATCATTTTGCAAATAGGTCAACCTAAAGGAATACAGCAAACAAATCATTAAGCCCACGCCTTGCAGCGATATGCTGACACATGTGAAACGAGAGTTCAATAAATAATGAAGAGCAGAAGGAAATATCGGCCTTGTGTTTAACTAATTAAACAACATCAAATATGAATAACAATAATGTATGTTTTGCCTATAGGCTTTAAACACCACCACTGTAACATGGACACCCGTCTCACAACCCTCCCCTGAAATCGGATAAACTACTTTTGAGCATTTTGCCACCGTTGGATGTTATGCAGATGATCTCCAAGACTGTATTGATGTAACAATCAATAATAATAATAACAATAATTATAATAATCATTGCCTTTGTGCACCTCTTTGTTCTTCCCTTGTAAGTTAGTTTCACCCCTTCTCACTATGCGGGCTGTTTAAATCTAATCTAGCTGAACACATTACTACGCTCACACGGCCCCCAGCAGAATGTAGCAACTCATAAAAGCCCAATATTTCAGCCATATCGATTCCTCCGGTAAAATTGGGCTATGAATGTGCTGCAGCACTGTACACTGAAATGTTTTGCAGCCGCGGGGGAAAAGAGCGAGGGTGACCTTGAATGTTTCCCCCCTCTCTTACGTATCAGTTTTTCTCATTCTGCCTTTGAGCACTGTTTCATGTTTATTTTTCTGAGATCCTCTTGTGCGCTGTAACTTAAGTGACCTTTACCACTGCATTAACATTCTTATGACCTGATTTACCTTCTACATCCATGGCTTCTCAAAAAAGAAAAACAACATTTGGATTTGTTCCTAACTTTGATCGGGGAAAATGACATGCAATTCTTGTTTGATCTCCGGTTCAGATCATTTATATGACAGTTTCTCCGCTTCCTTTCATCTTTTTTCTGCTCTTTCAGCAAGAGTTCACTCAGATGGAAAGCACGTCATGTGCTTGTATGTGATCCCTGACCAGGTTTTCAATAGAACGCTGCCTCATTTCTCTGGCAGCACACACACTTTTACACCACGCTCCGGTGATATGGAATGTAGCATGCGGAGACAGCTGGATATGAGCCTCTAGTGATGGAATAACCCCGCCTGATGTCTTCACCTTCCTGCCACACTTGTGGTTACATGTGAACAAGTTGTTGCTTTGTACAATTAGTCAACAGTCGTTTTAGCTTCAGCTGCACTTCATGCACCTCTTGCCTTCATGAGTACAGACAATTGAAAGATCATTGCTACAGCTGGCTGTTTTACAGAGATCCATGAACTGTATAATGGCCACAGCTGTGGTTTGCAGCTCTCAGCACAAGGGATGGGAATCATTAGGATTATCGCGCTATTGGTACTGCTTATTGGCATACTTATCAGAACTCGTATTGATGCTTATCCTTATTTGAACAGGATTAAAATGTATAACTAGATCCACAAATGCTCTATGGATCCTTTATTTGTCCTTTATTTGTCAGCAGAGTGGTTCATGGCATCCTGTTAAGTGTTGTTCATCAGGAGGGAGGACGAATTAGTGTGTGAGATCTGCACTCTGACTCTCTGTCTAGCTTACACATGGTTGGTACAGGAAAGAAACACCAGCTCTCGGCTTCAGTTAGAGTGTAAAGAGCTCTATATGCAGTATATGCACAGCAGATAGTCATAAATAAACAGGTAACACATCAGATGTATGGAAGTATTTGAAAATGTAGGACATGCAGTACATTTAAGAGCAGATTGTCAGAATCACTCGCATTACAAACCAAAGTCTTTCATAAACATACACCAGTCAGCCCAAGCTGCAGAGCATTTCAACCTGCCACCTGTGACTAGAGTCCACAGAATGTAAACATACACATGACATAGTTTTGCAATGCTCAGAAATGCATCATCCACAGCAAACGGAGACATGCTGGGGAGGAAAAGTAAATTAAACAGCTGCAAACATTCTGACCAATCAGGATCCAGAACTAATTAAAGACTTGTCTTCACCAACCATCTCTAATTAACACTGATATGTGTCATGCTAGGTATGTGTGTGTGCGTGCAGGCTTGTGAGTGAGTGGCGTGTGCATTCCTTCATCATGTCCGTGTCACGTAGTTATCTCCGTGCCGATGGCTGTTTTGCTCTGTCTGCATTGTCTGTTCGAGTCAACCAGGCAGTGCATTTCAGCTCCAGACGGCCACATGACTTGACAGTTTTCTGTGAGTGGAGCTGGGGCGGCCAAACAGTCTTCTTCCAACTTTTGGATGTCCACAATACTCCATTGTGATTTAAAGAAAAAAGGAAAACTAAGCGCTGTTGCCGTTAGGGTCGGAGTTAAAGTCTAATGTTGAACTGTAGGTGAGACCCAAACTCAGTAGAGGCTGATTGAAGGAAGAAGGAAATTGTGTGCCAGGATCTTCATCAGCAGATCCATTGTGGTGAAATTTAGCAGCTCCGGGAAAAAAAAGTTCCACCTGATGGAAATAAATTGGCCGGGGGAGTCGGTCGCTGAGCCGGAGTCTCTAAAGACAGACCCGTGTTCTAAATGGCTCAATTTAGCTTTTGTGGGAGCCAGGAAGCAGAGCAGGTCACTGCCCCACAACCTGCCAGGGAAAATCAATAGGTAGTTTCAGAAGAAGGGGCCTTATTAAAACTGGTCCTTTTTCTGTGAGCTGTTTGGATGACACAGAAATCATTAGGCTCAGCTCAAACTGCCGGCCATGTTTAAATTGTTGCCATTCCTTTTGACCCACACATCCGCCTTTGTTTTCTCTGATATCCTCTTCTTGATCCTGAAGATAGTGGAAGTACAATTACGATCTGCTGAGATTGAAGAATACCAGAGACTCTATAGACATAGATGTTACAGTTTATAGTTGGAACACAATAAGGAACACAAAACCAGTTCTATAGGCTCTCCTCCAAAAACAGCCACAATAAACATCAATAAAAAATACTTCCAAGAGGCGGAAAACCCCCAACAACAGGAATATATTGATTCCAATATCAGTATGCTGTGAAGATGCCGCTAGTCATACAATCTTTTTGTATTTAAAGCTAGCAAACGGAGATGTTTGCTATCACCGCCGCGCTCTCTCTGCTGTCTTTGTCTCTCTTCCTGTTGTAAAGGTAACCTCTCGCTTTTAGAGCAGAGATGACCTTTTCCATTTAATGTGTTACACCTTAATGGCACACAGTAAAGTTTCAAGGCCAGCAGCACCGCACAGTGGTGTTGTAAAATCCGAATGATGTTGTTGACCCAAGGCCGCATGCCCACACACTCATTATGTTCACCTAGAAGGCCGTGACACCGGCCACAGCAACGCTGGCAACACCCTCATGAGTCTCCAGTCTTGAGCAGCTGATTTCCTTCTTGATCATTTTTAAAAGTAGGTTATTTGAGTCACGGTCTCACTGCAGAACTTACTCTCTCCCATATGACTGCATTGGGATTTTCTGCGTTTGTTTTTTTTACTTCCATTCTGAATTTATGAGTCACACTGCAGGGAATGCATTTCTAATTTATGGCTGTGTATTGTAACATTGTCCGTGTTTCTGTTTCCGTTTTGTGTTCACTGTAAATCAAAACAAGGGAAGAGATGCATCAAAGTGCCAACTAGTGCATTACATTAACCCAAACACAAACACAGATGAATTTAATAACACATGTGTTTGAACAGACATAAATACATATACCATAGCTGCAGACTTGTCCCCTTTTGGCTAAATGAGCCATTTTGAATGCTGACACAGGTTGTTGCTGCTGAAGCTGCCTGACGAATCATCCAAACGTACCTGAGCACTTGATGAAAGGTGTGTTTCCTTCCTGCACACATATTTAAGCTCATTTCCATTAAGTCAACAAAGGAAAATGTGTTCAGTCTCTGTGTGTCATAATGTTACATAATTAGCAGTGCTCTGATACATCATGCCTCCTAATTGCTGCTTCCCACTTCATTTGTCCTTTGCCTACCACTGTTTTTGTCCTATCTTTTATATATCTTATAATAATTAAAAGATGAAAGAGCGGAGCAAGCACGTCTCCTATCATCACTGTTCATTTATTAATCAGCCTTTATTGCATCATGCCTTTATTGATGTTCCAACCTTATGCCATTTAGGTGATACTGTCTGCTCTTTCAAGTCAGCGCTGATACAGTATGTACAAAGTCGATGAACACCAACCTGTTGATAAGAGAAAACAGTGAAGGAACAAATTATGTTTTATCAAGAGAAGAGGTTCAATCATGTTCACTCATGCCATGTGTCTCTGGAAATGGAGAGAACATTGGAGTGTGTGTGCAGGGGGGTGGTCATGATGGTGAAGGAGAAGTGTCTTTGATGCAGCCGCCAAATCAGTCACCAACCACTCGCCTAACGTACATTTTAAATCACTCAACTTTTATGGCCGTCTCTTCATGCCAAGAAAAATCAGCGCGCAGCTCAGAGGCGCTCGTGCCACAGCAGTCGAGACTTGTTGTGGGTCAACACTGTGAAGGGAGGGGCAAGTTGTTACACAGAGACACACACAGATGGTGCCAGGAACCAATTGGTGCCGAGAGTGGTTTGTGTTGCAACAACAGAGGGTCATCCAGAGGAATCAGCATCTCATTGTATTAGCCCAGATGTGGCCATCTTGTAGTTTTGTGTTAAAACCAGATTTCTCTAGAAGTAATTTTCTTTGCACTGTTCACACAATCTACAATAAGTAAGCCATTGATAAAGAAAATAATAAATATATTAATTGGTCACATTATGAGCAGATTCAAAATGTACACTTGTTGGACAATTTAAACTGAGCAGAAGGATCCAGAAACACTGGTGTACACACTGCTCTGTCTTCACTGAGCAGCTACTACTGCAGTCTGACGTGATAAACCAACAGCTGATGGGAATCTGAATATACTGTACGCATTGCAAGTAAAATGTGGATTCAGTCACTATAGTAAGTAGAACAAATGTTTGAGGCAGAATTTGTATAGCGGCTGGGATAAAAGAGAGAGTGAACATCTACTGTCGGTTGCAACAGCTCAGAACTGAAGAAAGAGCTATTCTTGGAGGGGCGAGGCCGTATGAATCGGTGTGAGTTGAAAGTAAGCCAGATTAGACAACAAAGGCAACAGAAAACAGTAATTTAGTGCTGCATTAAAACAGATTATGGAATGTGCCAAAATGCTCTTTGATGATTGCTTACAACTTTGATGTTTACCTGTTTCAGTTAATGTACGATATGTATTTGTGCAAAAAGGACATCTTTGATGGATGTTAGATTTAAGCTGGAAAGCAGTCTCACTAAGCTCCCCATTGTTTGGCCTCATTCTATCACCTTTTACTGTGCTCTGCCGCACACATAAATTGCAGAAAAACGCAGCATTGCCTTTTCTCTGTGCCATTTTAATATGTAAATGAGTAGTTTGACTAATATGTTTTCTTTTCTTTTCCAATTAGGCACCCTGTTTGCTGCATGAAACACCCAAACACCAGTCAGCACACGTTGTATAACATGTTGAGATGTTTACAATATTTAAAATACAATAAACCACCATAAATAAAGTGAAATTATGATGAACACACCAAGTAACCATAAAACATCTTAAGTACCAATGCAGCGTTTTTGTTGATACCATTATGGATTTACAGGCTGCAGCCTTTGCGTATTCATAGCTTTCAGATCTGTTTAGCTTAATGTCCCCGTGTTGCTGGAAGCATTTGTGGCATGGTGCGAAGTCTCCTTCGGTGCTCAGACTAGGCCTGTAATGGCTCTGTTGGGACAGCGTGAAAGTGCTTCTTCAGCGCTCATTAATGGAGCAAATTGAACAGGTCTCCTGGCCTACCTCTATAATGAAGGCCCCCTCGTCTCTGCCCCCCACTCCCACCATCATCCTGCAGTCTATTGTTTGCCTACAGTTAGGGTCAGAGCTGCCGAGCGGTAATTGTATCACTCTGACCCTCTTTTGTTTTTTATTTTGTCACAGGGACCTGCTCTTTATTGGGTGCAGGCCATCCCTCAGGTTGTAAAAGCCACTGTGCCCCTCCTCCCATACCTGGAGACAGGGGTGCTGCCTGCCGGCGATCAATATGCCACTGTCGTTAACTGGATTTGTTGCCGTGGCGCTTGCTTATGAGGCAGCAATTAGTGGGAAGTGGCAAGGCCAGGGTACGAGGCTGCGACCGCACGAGGCTCGGCCCTGGGGGATGGAAATGTCAGATGCACCAGCCCAGTTTCATTAGAGCCTGAAGAGACTATGAGGATCCATACTGTCTGAATAGCAGCTGAATAGCTGAGCAGGGTTAGAATTATTTGTAGGAGACATTTAGCAAACCTGGAAACGAGGTCACAGGTTAGGAGTGAGTGGTGAATACTTGCTCACACAAATCCACTTCCTCCATTGTTGTATCACCAATTCAGTGTTTTGAGAGGAGCTTAGTCTGAATGATACAGCTGAGCTGCAGCCTCTTCAATCCATCGCTCCTTCAGCATTCAGGATATTCTAACATTTAGTAGAGTATCTTCTTCCTTAAATGTCATCGCCTTAAAAAGCATTTATTTTGTCCCTGTAAGTGAGTGTGCAAGTTTAATCCAAAATATAATTATCAACCAGTGTGGTGTTGTGTCCAGCCAGCGTCATCTGTGTCAAACCATCACTCCGCTCAGATTGGTGACATTGAGACAGTTATGGCGGTTGGGGTGCCTGGGGGAGCTCCCCCAGTGTATGGATGTTTTTCTCCCCCACAGGGTCATGGTGTCCCTGGTCAAGCACGGGGAAGGCGAGCCCTAATGTGTCATTTGGGATCGACTCTGACCTAAGGCTCTAAATCACTTTCCATTTTGGGGGGCAATTGAGTTTGAACCTCTGATGAGAGTTGCCTTCAATTGATTCTGTCGATAGCACTCGGCATACAGGGCCGGGGCGTCTGTTTAAGTGCAATACTTTTAGAGTCCATGTGTTTTATTCAGGGCGGGGGTTACGATCAGTCCAATAGGTATTGATAAACGAGAGCCACTGCTGTTAGAGACTAAACACAGAGAATTCCCATTTGTTGTTTCAACATGTAATCAAGCTGCTTTGGTGAACTTATGAAGAAGATTAGATGTGCACAAATGAACTTGCTAATACAATGTGAGTATTAATTCTTCATTCACAACTACAGCAAGTCATCCTGGGTAGTGGGGGTGGAGCTGTACACGACAACATCGTGGAACAAAGCGTGCAACACATTTTAACTTCTGGCAACAGGGGACAACAGATGTTCACATTGTCCCAGGGAACAGGGTTACCAAATCCAAATATTGAGATTAATGGTTTCCCCCTCTAAACACATGACTGAAGGTGAGGAGCAAAGCAGATAATTTAAAGGACATAAGGGGGTTGTATAGTTTTTCTAGCCATGATGACAGCCCGTTTACAGTGTACAGAGGACGGGAGATCGAGAGGGGAGATGATCAGGTTTCATAGAGACGAGGGGAGCAGTTTTAATGTCGGGCTCTGTTCCAAAAGTGAGTGCATAGTTGAGTGTAATGGGGTACATAGTGTTATCCTGACTGTGTGCAACATAGAATCCGTCTTTTAGTGGAAAAAAAGCTGAGTTTCATTTAAAATACACATGTGTTGATACACATTCATATTCCCTGAAAATGGCTTTTATCTGCAGCGAATACATTATAATGTTGAGTGGTAAAGTTTACACTACTACATACTAGGTTGAGAGAAAATCATGTATTGAAAATAATACAATATAAGTGTGACAGCAGGAGAGTTAGCAAAAATATATATTTTTCCTGTTGAATACCAAAAACCTTACCATCATCCCAATTCTCCATCACAGGCCTCTTAGTTATCAGCTAGTATAGTGCGTACATAACAATTCAAACCTCAACTTAGTTGTTATTCCTTATATATAGATTGCGAGCAGAAAGAAACGGAGCATTTCTCCAATATGATGCCATCCAATAGAACACAATGCACTAAATACAATGAACACTTATAGAAAGATGCTACCTTTTGTGGAGCTTGCAGCATAATGTTATTTTCACTGCTGTACATTTTGCTACCTGGTAGCTCGGGAAAATAAATTGCATGACTTCCAGCAATTGCATAATGCAGCAAGGCTTAAATACTGTTTATTGATCACATGCCACCATTACAAAAGGAGGTTTAATTAAACTCTTAGTTCATGCTCTGCTTCCTCAAAGAAGGACCCCTTTCATAATAAAATCTCCTCTCATTGGATACATATTTATTGTTTTAAATTGTTAGACAAAATGCATTTTAAATATGCAGTGCAGCTACTGTCTTTCATGGATTAAATCATGTGGGAAACTCAACCGGGTTGTAGTAGTATTTATGATTCCACAATGGGTCTCACAGACTTCCTGTCTTGTAAAGTTTATTGTCCCCAACAGGACTTATAAAGGTGGATTTCTTGATCGAGGATGGCCGTGCCAAGTCTCGGGGAGACTAAGCAAGTCTTTGCAATAATGTCTTTAATGAAGGAAAGGGAAATTACAATGAATACATGATGTTGATAGCTTAAATAAATCAATTTGTTTGGGTTACTCAGGTGTTTATGAGACCAACTGTGACTTTTTCAGAATTTCCTGCAGGGGTATTGAAAATAAACAACTTCCCATTTTAATAGAGACCGTTGTTAAAGGATATTGACACCGTGGGTTTCCTCATGCCAAATATGAAGTCAGTCTTATCAGTTTGTATAGTGGTGATGGGAGATATTTATAAACCAGAAGAAACAGAGCCTGCTCAGAGCCTGGCTAATGACGGAGATGGAGGAGGAGGAAGAGGAGGAGGAGGACTGGAGAGAGGAAGGACGGTGTCCTCACTGATAAGGAGGTTGGAGAGATACTTGAGAAGCTCTTGTCCTCCCTTCCTCTCGTCCCCTCCCTTCTGACTCGTCAAAGCTCAAGTATTCACTTCTCACTCATTAGCGGCTGCTGGCCATCGCTCACCGGACCAAGCTGTTTACGGCGTTGTGTCATGACAGTGACGAGCACCCTGTTATCAAGGTCTGCCCTCGATGGGGGTGGGGAGTCTTCTGCGATGAGTTTCCACAGAGGAAGATTAAGCAACTTATTCAGGAAAAAGTAGGCCAGCTAATTAGCCGCAGATCTCAGGGCCTTGGGAGTGGGGCTGTTATTCACCTAGACTGGGAAATTCCATAAATGACAGGAATGTGGTTGAAGACGAGGGTCTGTAATAACTAATTAGGGAGGTAAAGAGAGGTTGACATGATTAGAAACAATAAATTGAGGATCTTGTATGTTTGACTTTGGATTCCCTACAACTGAACTCATCACATAGTGTACGTTTTTTTTTTTGTTCTGTCATCGGAGCTGCACCAACTTTTCCTGCAACATTGTCATATTTCTGTTGATTGGTTCATTTTGCTGACGAATCCTTGGCTAAACAAACTTCACTAGTAAAATCGTATAATGATGGCATCGTTGACCACAAAATGTGCTGCCAAAGTTTGTTTAGTTTATTTTACACGTGGGTATAGCTCCGTTGTAAACAAAGCTGATGTCATGTATTTCTGCACACCAGTTGAATTTAATGATCCGTGGGGTTACAGATGAGCTAAGATTTAAAAATAAATAAATATATAAGCACGTTTTTCTTCTCCGAAATTCAACTTTGATTGCGGCTTATTTAGTCATGAATATTTAATAGAGCAATACCAATTTTTCAGTGGCTTTAAGGTTCAATCCCCTAGAAAGTAAACACATAAATGTGCTCTACTGTGTCACATATAATTGCCTCGTAGTTGCTGCAGTTTCTCTTGAAATAGCAAACAAAATCACATATAGATGGCTAGTTTATTTAGCACTTTGCTTGAAATGAAAGTGAGAGAGAACGGGAAACGACAGAGCTGGACCAAGTGAAGAGCAAGAATTCCTATGCAGTAATCCCCAGTTTTGCCACATTTGATCCGGTGCCCATATCTCACTTCCTGTGCCTTTCAGTGAACGCAAAGGAAGACGAAGCATTCCATACAGAGTTTCTGTCCCGCTGATAGAAGCCTCTCTCCACATGGAGCTCAGGTGTCGTGTCCTCCGTACTTCCTCCATCCGTCCATCCTCCTCCTTCAGCCCCTCTGAGGGAGTATCAGATTGAGTGCAGGATGGAACCCGTGTCGCACTGACTTCCATTCAATGTTTTATTGCCCTGCGTGAACCCAGTTCTGCAGTGTTTCGTCTCCAAGAACGTGGGTTCTTATGAATGTCTCCCTGTTCTATGTATCATATTCAAGCCACAAGCCTAAATAGCAAAAGCAGCCGAGCTGCGGAGGCTCTGCCAACACGTTGAGTCTATTCGTGTTCAGCCCGCCACAGACTTTAATCCTTACTCACTAACCATAGAACCTTTTTTTTCCTCCGAGTGGTGATTTGCATTGCCGGACAATGCATCACAGTGAGGGGTTTGTCACTTTTTCAGCATAATGTGAAATTGGGTTGTGTCTATTAAAGAGTGGAAGTAGAGGAGGGAAACGGAGATATCTTATACATCTATGGACTCGTTGTCATTCCGGAACGGAATCTTTAAAACTTGCTAAACAAGAAAGTCATATTTCAGCAAATGTTAATGCGCATGAAGTGATGTGATAGTGAGTTATGAGTGTGCTGCAATGTGCTGTGTGTGTGTGTGTGTGTGCGTGCGCGTGTGTGTTGTCACTGTATTGTATAGAAATGATGGTGTCAGTGTGTGTGCCTATGTGGGTGTTATTGCCGAGGATAGTGCGGAGCAGAGCACAGCTTAATATCTATGTTTGACATAGAGGCCCATTAATAAGGGCCTGATCCGAGCCCAGTGACAGGACTGCTGACAGAGGAGGATCATGGGGAAGAATCATGCCCTGCTGAGGGAGCCAGGGCTGCAGGTAGACCCATTCTGCCTTCCCCAGGTGTCATTACGGATGCTGGGGAGGCAGCAGAAGAGGGAGGGCCGCTACTGACATCTACATTAATCACCCCTCTGCACATCAACTCCCCCCTCAGCACACCGCCCCCCTCAACCTCCAGCTCCTAATCATCCCCACACAGAGACCCAAACCCAGTAAGGGGATACTCAGCCATGAAAGATATCCAGCTAAGAGCTCCCCAAATACCACTCTGATCTGATCAAGAGTGATGTTGCTACCTGAACCTCTGACCTGGCACACAATTAAAAACACTTTCTTCCTTCTCCCCCAGACACGTACATACAGACAGATACAGCTTCGCCGAAACCGCACATTCTGTCAATGTCCGCGTTTGATCCATAGTTTGCATATGAATTGCACCTTAGTTACAAGCAATTCAAATGTCTCTGCTGGAATGCGTCTACAAACCCCCAGAGTGGGTGCTGCGATTGCACACACTCTTGATTGTCTCGCAGATATCACACTCCATTTGGGGACCCCCTATTGATCCTCAGCTGTGATTTTATCTCCTGAAAGAAAAAACAACAACACTGTATGTGAACGTTGGATCCCTATAAACTCAGCCGCTGGATAAAAGAGCCATAATCGTTTACAGGAAACATTAGAGGATGGTGTGATCAAAGGGTGTGGCACTTCAGATTTTAAAGTGATCACATCCGTCCTGAACAAACTGCTGGACGTTTATCTTTCTTAAAGCGTGCTGCTATCCTCTGTCTTTTCATAGATGATATTTATATTCATAGAAGAAATTGTTTAACTTCATTTTGCCACAAAGGTCCTTAACTTGACTGACTTGAAGTCATGTCAGTGGAGAAGTGGACGAGGATGGATAATGGGTCGCGGCAAACAACCTTCCTAATGACTGGCTTCATGCAGGATCCATCAACGAGCGGATGTTTTGAGGACAATAATGGGAAATTATCTGATTGATTATTAGTTTTGATTCAGTTAAACACACATAATTGCACCAGAATGTGACAACAATTGTGGCATGATTGGTTTAGGTTAAAACAAATGGTCCATTTCAGCATCTGGTGGGAAAATGTAATTGTCCTTTCAGGGATGGAAAAAGGCAGCATAAGTGCACGCAAGACTGTGTTTTCCTCCATGTTTTTAATATCTTGGGGTTCGTTGTTAATGCAGCTGTTCCAAACCAACGCTCTCGCATTGCTTTCCCCTTGGTGACGTCACACGTATTTGTGTGTGGTTATACCTCATCTGCATGCTCTCAGCTTTTGAAATGAAAAATGTAATCAACCTAGAAAACCCATGTTTGTCAGTAGTATTGTGAATGTCACCCTTATAAAAGATCTGTGACATTCTTCCAACTGTGGGATGAAGCATAAGCTCCGATGGTCGTGCCCACGAGTTATCAGTCCGTGGCTTAGCCCTGCCATCTCAGTTTTATGTAACAGCCTTGCCCTGAGTAAACACAGCCTCCAGTTTAATTAAAATAAATCCACTTTCACCTGATATTTAAAAAACCTGTGAGATATCCCTCCCTCCACTACAGATACAGTGATTGAAAGTGGGGAATAAAAGGCAGGGCAGAATTACACTCTACTTACTTTTCCATCAATGGAGCCACACACACTATTGTTTATGTTTAAAGCATGCTTTTCTTCTTAGTAAATTACCTTTTTCCAATTCCCCCTTTCTCTCTTTTATTTGCCTTGAACCGTCAGCAACACTGATGACACAATACATTTCTGTTTGGCTCTGCCTGTGTGTGTGTGTGTGTGTGTGTGCGCGTGCTCACATCTGGTAGAATCTAGGACACCATGGAGGCACAGAGAAGACAACATTTGCATGCAGCTCACAAACATTAAAATATGAAGACAAATCACTGTGTCTGGCCAGCTGACAGCGCTGCCTGCAATGGGAGCAGGCTAGTAAACTTACAACAAACTTAAGACATGTTGCAGTTCCCAGTAAGGCCTTTATAGGGCAAGCTCCAACATGCAGCTTGACAAACAAACGGAAGGAAAGAAAACCCGTGAGCAGTCAAAGCTATTATTAAAGGCAATAGAAGTGGTTCCCGTTGCCAAAGCCATCCTGTCATGGTGTTAGTCTCTGTGTTCTTCTCTGGGATAGTATGGTTTTCACAGACACCTTCAGGGAACATACTGTGAGTTCTGAGGGCTTTGTTCTATGGCTGACTTTGATGAAAATCATAAAATGGGAAATCCGAGCCTTTTAGGGTGGTGCTCCTGCTAGTGTTGTGTCTGTGCATGAGAGAGAAACAAAACAAAGGGGCCAACTTGTAACATGGATCTTACATCTCTTTAAATCTGAATTTAATGTTGCATCCAGCTTGTAATCTGTATTTCGGGTAAAGAAATAAAACAATTAGCATCGGCTGTCCCCCGTGGGGAAAGAAACATAGTGACCCAACTAGTTATATTCTTGTACATACCCCTTGAAGTGCTGCTGTAAATTAGCCTTTTGCATAGTTACAACACACACACACACACACACACACACACACACACACACACACACACACACACACACACACACACACACACACATATACATCAGCGGGTATCAGTTATGTAGTTCGAGCTCCTCTGGCGTGACATTTATCAAATCTGCTTAATTCAAAATGCATGTGACGGAGCAATCATGTTGTATCAATCATGCTGCTTCAGAAAATCTTGCTCGTGGAGCTGCATGAGCCGTCTCCTCGTTTTATGCAACTTGATAGGCCAGTATTAAAATCCAGGAGATGAGACGATGGCTATAACTGACACCAGTAGGGGGAGCTCACATCTCATAGCTCACTGTATAGTAAACCAGTGAGACAACG
The DNA here is from genome assembly GCA_023566465.1 of Cottus gobio. Classification (NCBI taxonomy): domain Eukaryota; kingdom Metazoa; phylum Chordata; class Actinopteri; order Perciformes; family Cottidae; genus Cottus; species Cottus gobio. Next base: position 10,723,617 of record CM042220.1, read on the forward strand.
TGTAGAGGGTTGCTGGGCAGTAATGTGGACACACACACACACACACCTCAACATATCTTGGGCCCTGACTGCTGAGCCAAATCATATTACCTTAATTTGTCCATACAAACACATTGTAGACAATACACTGCACTGTAGTGGTGTTCTTGTGTGCTTGCTGTATTTATTATTGTGTATTTGTGTGCATACCTTGCCTTGAATAAGACGCACTATATGTATGCAGCGAGGCCGCCTCTCCCCTCTTCTTGGTGCAGGGGCTCGGTCAATCAGTCATTGATTTCTGAGATCATATTTACAATTCCACTTCGATATCTCAATGAATGGCCATCCATGTATTCAGCATCTCCTTTCTCACATCTTTAATAACATGCTTACTTACACGGACACTATTGATTCATTTTATCATATCCTGAAAAAAATTCAATTTATTTCTATCATATACTGTCGGTTTGCATTATTCTTTTTATAAACGATTTTCCCACATAAAACCTAGTCGTGTGTTATCACATAATGCTACCTGTTGGCCGTGTGTTCACTACTAAGTAAGGTGGTTAAACTGTGGGTGTTTTTAAATAAGAACATTAATTAGTGTAGTTCTCACATTGTGTTGTACATAAAAACATAAGCGACTTTGAGTCCATGAAAAGCGCTATATAAATTCAATGTATTATTATTATTATTATAATGCATTTATGCAATATGTTTGAAGCACACGTGAGGCTATAACGCACATCTGAACTTTGATGTGGGTTTGTCCTCCACTCCAACACAACTCTGCTTTTAATGATTATCTTACTAGTCCGTCTTCATCCCTTCAGAACTACAGAGAGGTGGACTGAGATCCGAGCTCCCCTCCACCTTTCCTTCTCCCTCAGTCTTCAACGCTCTTTCCTCCAGGCTGCTGCCTTCACTGACCGATCCGTGTTTTCCGTGCCGGTGTGTCGGGCTTCAGTGTTTTGGGCTACGGGGCTGTGCCGGGTGTGCATGGACCGTGCGCTCCAAGCGGCCGCGCGGTGGAAGTGCATCACACACACACTCACACACACACACACTCACACACACACAATGCAGAGACAGGAAAGGAGGATGTTGAAGTGACTTGTAGTACGACTGTACACTTCCAGCGCTTTATCCCGGGCTAACCACATGGGTCTTTCGGGAGCTGGTTCCCGTTGTAATAAAACAACTTTTTGGGGAATGCGCGGGAGTTGAAGGCTGGTTTCCAGTCTGGAGTCTCAGCCGAGCCATGTGTTGAACTGCGGAGACGTTGCTGGAGATTTGAAAGGTGACAGACGCGTCCCGAGGAGCAGAGGACCTGCGGAGGAGTCCCCAGCCTGCGTCGGCTTCCCCAGTGAGGACGTGCCGCTCATTGCTCCTCTCGCGGGCTCCGTGGGCTCCAGCGGGTGCCGTGGGTCATCTCGGAGGAAAAGCCGATATTGCGGATGAACTCCCGGGGCCAGCCGGGATAACACTCCCAGACCGAGAGTTTGGTTTCAGGGTTTGTTGGATATGAACACCCGGAGCAGCTCCGGGTGACCTGCTGTGAAATGGATCCTCTCGTTTTTTGGACATTGAAACTGGCTTTTGTCAGTAACTAGGACCTTTCCATAACTATCACAAACCACAAACACTTGCCTGTCTTTGGACATATTTTTCTGCAGTGAATTCGAGACTCGCGCGCCCGCCGTGGATGTTTAATATGCTAGTATGGGTCCGCTAGCGTTCATCCTTGTTGGCGGATTACTGTATTTTCAAGTTGATGGTAAGTTTCCTAACGTGTTGTTGTGTTGAACTTCTTATGGATTTATTAATATCCAGTTCTGTTTGCCGCGGACACTGCCTGTGGTACTCCACCGCTCACTTTTTATGATTCGTAAGCAATATTGTATGTTGTTGAACTCTTTTTATAATATTCTTTTAATTATTATGTCAAGATGTTTACTCAAGATACAGCCATTTTGTTGATAACTATATGCATACTTTATGGATTTGTGATTTCAATTTATTTGATTTTAGCATTGCAGCTAATATTTTAAATCACATATTTTCTTTATTTTTTAATTCATGAAACAAAAACTAAAAATACTTGAACAAGCAGATAACTCTTCCACTCAATGCAGGAGGTTTCCGGAGGTGGACATTAGGGCAGAATGTTTCTTCTTCTTGTGCAACAGATAGAAGCGTCAGTACATTTAAAGTAAATACTAATAAATTATATGCATTTATAATATATGTGTGTATATATATATCTCATTTAGGACCAGTTAGCACATGTTTTTATCTTCTCTCCCTCAATGTGAGTCAGTGTAAAGCTTCTGGTTCTCTTACAGTGGCTACAGGTTATCACTCTAATGCAGAAGTGGAGAAGATATTTTTATTCTATTAATAGCCTACTGGCAAACAAATCCCAAATATGCTTTTGTATCCAGAGGGTGCAAATAAAAAGCAAGGTGGCCTAATGGGACATGAAGTAGTTCAGACCCGTCGGCTCAGGGCTCAGGGGGCCGACAGGCTGTGATCACCTTGCCCTGCACTCGTGGATGCTGTGGTCATTTCACCTCAGGATTGCAATGCTGCATCTGTGCACCATTGTCTAAGCCGCCTTTAATCCAAGCTGGGACAGTGCCCCAGTTTATTTTTTTCTCATTTGTCTGATTACATTTTAATAATGGTGCAAATGAGATTGATACTGTTTAATTTCCACAGCCAAAAGCCTCAGCCCGCACGTATTTTTTACTTTTATTTATGATTTTACAATGTTTCTCTGGGATTCACTGGCCTACAAGAGCACTGGTTTAATGGCTTAATTTAACGGCTTGGACTGCAGAGTTAATGTGATGACTCACATCAATCATCAAAATGGGAGGGCTGAGGTGACGGAAATGGCGATTGGTATTGGTCCAACCTGTGACTGGTGGAATGATCGGAGGGATTAAGATGTATTACTTTTAGAACGCATAAACCTGAATTCTGATTTAATTTCCGACCTGCTTTTGAATTGGACACACCTTTTCACAGTTGTCTCACAACCTACACAGACAAAGTGCTGATCGTAGAAGGATACAATCACACTCCTGAACAGTGGCATACTGGGATATTATATCAGCACCACATTGTGAGTGATGATTCATGTTTGCTTTGTATTGTTTGTACACGTTAGCAGTATGTAGAGCAGAGTTTTTGTTGTCACTGAGCAAGGCCCCATTTTTCTTTTCTTTCACCTGTCAGCTCCCGCTTTTGTTCTTCACAGCTGCAAGTTTTGCCTCTCCTGCCTCTTGTAGTTGGCAAATCAAGCCTCCTTTTTCTGCTGGGTTTTACATCTTTTTTCTTTCTTTTACCTTTTTCTTTCACTCTGTTCAGCCAAACCCACTGGTTGCTAAGCAATGGCTGATGGCATTGCTAGCTGTCCAGAGGGAGAGGGTGCACATCTCCCCGGGAGCAGTGCGTCTTCCCAATCATTTGCCTGTCACCCTCCTCCCCCTCTTCCTCGCCCCCCCCCCCCCCCCCCCCCCCCCCCCTCCATCCCCGCAGAACTCACCCATCACCCAGCCCCTTTCAGAGGTAATCTGAGGGTCCTTGGAGAGGGAGGAGCTTCCTCTAAGAGTCCACTTAGGCAGACAAAAAGGTCTGGAGTTGTATTCACTGGGCAGCGCAGCCAACAAAGCCAAGCCTTGTGAATGGCGTCAGTCACTGTTTAGTGCGCTGTGATTAATGCCGCTAGTGTGTAGGAGAGGCAAGGTGAGATGGAGAGAGAATAGAGGGAGAAACTGAGTGGGTGTTGTTAACAGGGCTGGGAGATATTGTGCATTTGAAAACAGTGTTTCCACACTTTAAGCATCGGCTTGATTGCAGTAGAGGATATTTCCAGGAATACACCGGTCAGCAGCTGCCTGGTTATCTCTTAAACTCCACGTGCTGCTTTTGTAGCTGGATTAGAACATGCTTTACATAGTGGACATGCACTCCTGACCTTTTGCTATTCTCAGACCTCCTGCATGCTTGTGCCTGATGTAGGAGGCGGTGACATCACGTCCATCGTGGGCGACACGCCGAGAGGTGCTGAAATACGGCCCAACTCAAATCTGTCTAAGAGGCTGTGGGGAGCCTTCGCTGGCCCAGACGGTGTGCAGCTCACTATCCGCCAGCAGGGCTGTGGTTTCAGTGATGCTGAGTCAAGAGAAACTCACACCCGGAGAATGGTTGTGTATGTGTCAGGGGGAGGAGGAGGGGAGGGAGAGGCAGTGTGATTGTGCACAAACACAAAAATTGAGAGACGAGTTGTTTAACAACACAATCTTTTAAAGGGAAATGGCGAAGATGGGGCGTTATTACCAAAGCGCCCCGGAGACTAACAGCTCTGTTGATGGTCGTGATTAAATGAGAGAGGTTTAAAGTACCGCCCTATAATGGAAAGTAAGCCCAGATTAAAGTAGTCTAGGTGAATGATGAGGCAGGCTGAGGTCATTGTGTAAGAGCCATTGCGAAGTCTCGCCCCAAATGTGATTGTTCTGCTTGAGTTGGCAGCGTTTAGGCAGGGTTATTGTAATTGCGGTTCATTTGCTGGAATAGGCCTGCTGTAATGATGAACCTTCATCTAAGATCTACAGGAAGCTCCCCTCCTCGACTGTCTCCCACACTCTCATCACTGTCAAGGAAGCCGCTTTCCTCTGCACCGAATGCGCTGCTGTTTATTCTCTGATTAGCGTAAAAAAAGAGTGCAGAATAAAGAACGAAGCCGGGGATCATCAGAGGAAGTGAATGAACAGGGAACAAAGACGGAGGTGAGCACTCCTCCAATGGAAATCAGCTCATAGGTCCTTGGGTGTGTGTATTGGTGTGTGTGCGTGTGTACACAAGTGATAAGTGTTACTTGACCAGTGACGAGGGCCTGTCGACTACAATGATATTTTAACAGCCAAGTGTGGCTGCTCTGTGGATCGGGTTTCAGCAGCCACCTCTCCTCATGTTCAGGATAGAAGAGAATGGACTTTGAGCTCTGCATACTTCCTTTAAGTCCAAAGCACCGCTCTGCAATCACTTAAAAAATAAAAGGATTCACAGCTGTTTCTAAATTCTGGGATCACGCCGGTTAATGCCTTACATTTCCATAGTGCAGAAGCTGGAGTGAAAATGTCAGTGGCAGACAATGCACATGGCTGATTTTGCAGTAAGACCAGCAGCATGCAGGGGAGGTAAAACCACTTTCCCCGTTTTTTACCTCCGCTTTATTAAGCCTCAGCCAAGCATACCCTTGACATTTACGGAGCAGAAAAAGCCTTGATGCTTTTGCCTAGAGAAACAAAGACAGAGAGGGTGAGCAACGAGGTGGAGGTTCCATGCTAACAGGTAGGCGGCAGTAAAGGATCAGTATCTTTCCTCAAATTATTTATCTTTCAGAACTTCCCCAGACCCACTTCCGCACACACACACACACACACACACACACACACACACACACACACACACACACACACACACACACACACACACACACACACACACACACACACACACACACACACACACACACACACTATACGTCGTTGGCATTGTCCATGAGGGTGGAATTCAAACACTGAGGGGGTTGTTGTACACCTGCGATGGCAGTATAGTAGGAGTGTGTGTGTGTGTGTGTCGGTGGGGATGGGGGAGGAGTGATATGATGAATTGAGCATGCTGACTGAGGTAAAGCAAGCAGTCAGGGCCCTCACCTGTCTCACACACCTGTACTTACAGAACACACACCTGTGCTTACCCTTCTGGGGCCCAAGACACTGATATAATCCTTGCTCTATTCTCTCACTGACTCTGTTTCCCAAACAGACGATTAAGGGTTAGGCAAGGCAGGCCAACAGACAACAAGCGTGGATCTATTATTACTGTTATATAATCCCTGATGAATAGATGATAGTGAATAAACCCGTATTGATCAATGGCAAATACCGAGCCAGCAGTTACAATGCAAACGGCCTCTGTGTGCGACAGATTACTCAGTTGCAGTGTGGATGTGACAAGCATTCTTATCTGCACACAATTTGATTATCTTAAGAGCATGCCAAAATGCAGTCGGGATCGAGTACGACACAAGCCTTTAACTCCCTGGAATCAGTGTTTTCATGTTGCACGCTGCACAGAAACCTTGTGTTTGGGAAAGCGTCCCGTTGCCCTCACTCTGCCCTCTGGTTGGCTCTCTCTCAGCAACCTTCACATAGAAGGGAGGGATGTCAAGGTTGAGTGACACACCGAGCTACATACAACTTTATAACTACACACACAATGCAAACACACAGGGAAGCTCACAAATGCATTCTGGCTGAGTGAATAAATGCACATAAGTTGAATGAAAAAAACAAACTGTATTCATTTGCATCCCCCTTTTATTAGACATACCTGTGCATGGCACATTTATTAGTCATTATCACATGCCTCCTTGAGTGTCTTGAAGATGAGGTCAGGCCCGCTGATAAAAATGCATGCGCTGTCTCTCAGTGTGAGATGTGTGAAGATGGACAGCCAGCGCATGATACTCGAGCACACATCCGTCACACGCAGCAGTTGTCCGGCGCAGCTGTAATGGCGCTCAGAGTGGTGGAGCCGGAGAATAAGTGTCTCGTTTCACCGTCTCCATCGCCGGCTCGGTCCATGGATCACCCAGCCGTGACAGCTTGGTACCTTTTCCTCCCTGCAACTAACCGGGGACTCTAACCCCATGGAAGTGCATGGACTCCAAACTACACACGATCTCTCGCCAAACTAGTGTTTTAGTGTGGAAACTATAGTGACCTGGAGGTCTAGCGAGGGGCCTGACCTCTAGTGATGTCTCCCTGCAGGTCTACATTACTGTACAGCCGGCCCCCTGTCTAGCTCGTGAGCATTGGCATGTTGATATTGTTGAGGCGTTTTATGAATTGCAAATATTGTAATATTCCATTGTTTGACCTCAGTATACACTGTGAATTATGTGCTGTCACTATTCTTGGCGGGTCTTAGCCCTTATTTGTTAAAAAGACATAGTGTTCCCTGCTAATGTATTTCTAAATAACCTTGTTGTGCAATCAGTGTGCTAATATAAATTGTAATATGCAACATTATGTTTACAGTTCAGTTGCAAAAAAAACATTGTCAGACCGAGCAGCCTGATTCAACAGCGTTTCTATTTGGAAGACGATCACATGAATACATACATACTAATTTGATGAGTAATAAGGCCTGCATTGCATGTCAGTGCTACAGGGATTTTATTTTCCTGTTGTGTCCCGTGCTGCAGAAACATGGCACCACACTGCTTTGTGAAGTGAGCCACCATGACCAGGGGTGAGTTGATTTACTGTATATAATGGCTCCTGGGGAGACTGGCTTTGTGGTTGAAGTCTCAGTGTGGAACGTGGCACGAGCCAAGTGTCACAGCCATTGCGGCGGGAAGGAAGAAAGCCTTAATCGCATCCTTGAACGTTTGAACTCTCCAGTTCCACTTCTAGGTGATGATTTTGTTCTGGAGGGCTGCTCACAGGCATTTATCATTTGGAGGCTCTGTAACACCCAGCCTGAGGTGGAATTATGAAATGTAGTGGGTGTATGTGTGTGAATGTGTTCGTGAGCACCATTAATAAACATCAAAGCCCATTGTTTTGTTTGGTGTTAGCATGGATTTATGAGCACGGGTAAATTGAATGAGTCCTTCATCCACTTACTGCAGGCACTCTTGACCCTGTCACCCTAAGCCAGACCAGATGAAGTGTCCCATGGAATAGAAATTTAATAAATCTCGTCTGGACTTGGTATGCCGCACCTTAAAGAAACACAAACAGTGGGCTATAAGGGCCATTTCATTACCTCGCTCTGCTCCCCGAGTCCATCACCCGGATGGTGTGTGCGGTTACAGTCTCTTATTCCTCATGTTGTGCATGTGGGTCGCAGGACCACTGGAGGGCTGGAGGTGGGGCCCGCCCTCATTGACATGCAGGCACACTGCAGTGTGTTCACTACAAGTCAGCACCCGTGGCACACCTCCAATTATCCACTCATCTCTCAACACTGTATCATGGACACCTGAAGGCCTCCCCCTCCCCCTCCCCTTCGACTTCATTTCTAAAGCAATAAAGCACTTATTTATTTTGCCTGGTTCAATCTGCTGGGGCAGCTCAGCAATGCAGGTAAAGAGATTACAAAGCTTGAGGGAGAATCAATTGATGCCATTCATTTCATTGCACTTCCCTGAGTAGGAACTGTTTAGAGTAGCCCACGCTTGAAAGGGAGGGAATCGGCGATGTGAGATTTTGCACCCAGCTGTGCCCACACACACACACACACACACACACACACACACACACACATACATACATTTACAAAGAGTACAATGACCAAAGAAAACTCTGCTCCACTGGAATAGTTTTCTGCTGATTAACCATTACTTGACCCGAGCAAGTGGGCATTAACTTGACTTCAGGGCTCCCCTTCAGTAGTTGACGAGTAGGGGGAGGCTATTAATTATTGAATTCACCAAACGCACATTTTCAATATAAAGGCTACTGCCACGGACAAAGAAGAGGCAGGCAAGAAAATGGCTGCTCAGAAGGATGTGCAGAGAGAGGGCTGAAGTAGGTGGGCTGGTTCAGAGAGCCTCATGCTCCAGTGGCCATGGCATCGGAAATCATTTAATCTGCATCACACAGTTTAGTGTCCGTACCAGCAACCTGACAGTGCCACGGAGCTGGTACTGTTCTCCTTCCACTATGTCCACTAAGCATATAGCCTATGTAAAGCAAGCAAACACTGGCCTTATGAACACATAAACAGGTCTAAACTGTTATTGTGTCGTCCTCCTTTTCCCCCCTTTCGTCTACCGTCAGCAATTGCGGCGCTTCAGAGAAAGGCCATTTGCTGAAAAAATGATAGCATCGCCCTTTCAGTTTATTGCAACTGATAGTAGAATGAAGTCAGAATGAGAGTAGTTTGGGGGGGGGGAAACAAGGTGGAGACTGCTTGAAACGCAAGATATACGTGAATCAGCCCTTTGCAGCAAAGATCAGATATGCTGTTTCCCACAGTAATCTATTTATATATTCCATCTGCATGGGGTAGAGAGGGCAAATACATAGATGCAGAGTCAATACGACCCCTCCACATCACTGCCCGAAATACACTCAGAGTGGAATTCTATCTGATATTACTCGGAGGCGAGCATGGATGCAGTGAGAGGTTGAGAGCAGCTCCTAGAATTACCCCTGTGTATGCTCTCAGAGTATAGATCTTAGCAGGAAAAAGGAGGGGGGCGATATGCAGAGCACTGAGGTGGAACAGAGCCCATCATGTGAGTTAGCGGGCTCGAAATCCTTCACTCTCCTGCAATAGAAGATGAATCTACTTCCTCAGCACCCATGCACACCTTTTTTTACTTCACGTCCTCACTGAGAGGATCTGGCTGTATATTCCTGGCTGTATCCACATGCTGTCTGCATGCCGTGTGCTTGGATGGGCTCCAGCAGATACAGCAGGTTGCCTTTCGTGACACCTCGCTGTATCTCTGGTATCGGGCCACACTGGAGCTCGTGTGCTGTGAGGCCACTGACAGCGCGCCGTAAAGAAGATAAATCTGGGGTGCAGAACGGGCTGCTTGCAAGTGTCACGGCAGGCCAGTGAGGAGGCGAGGACGGGCAGTAACATCATTCTATTGCCTCCCCCAGTGTCCCCCTCGCCGCCCGCTCACATTTCCCTTTCTGATGACATGATGGATATGACTCTGTCACCCTCACAGTGAGGGCAGGATGGGGACACAAGCGGAGGAGACGGGCGTACTGGGAGGCAGAGGCTTAGATGGACAAGGAGATGGAGCGGGAGGTTCAGGAGAAGCTGAGAGAGGCAGGAGGAGTGTGGACCACACCGTCTAATGCCTAATTCATTTTTTGGGAAAAGTTCTTTGAAGTTTCATTTTTTTTTACAATTACAATTTTATATTCACTCAGTTTGCTGGGTCTCAACACGTTCTGCCTGTAAAGGCCAGATTACAGGGTTGGTGCATCTTGGCCTGGACCTTCGTTTGATGTTTGATGCTTCATGCAGCCTCAGTGGCTGGAACTTTTTGCCTTGGTCTGAGGTTGCCGTTGGTTACCTGTGATCGGCGCACACGTCTGTTGGCATAATAACTAATATCTCTTTGGGGAGCTCTTCCTTTTATGCTCTGGTTGAGACTGGTGTGGTATTGATTTGGTTGGTGGGCTGGAATTTCTCCTGGGAGCTAATAAAAATAATTACAAAAAGATCAGGGAAGGCCTGACCTTCTGTTGCACACATGAATAAATATGTGACAGAGATAATAGAAAGGAGCCCTTCTATGTGTGTGGTCAGTGGGATATGAGGGGAATCAAGCTGTTATGGCGGTTAAAGTGGCGCTTTCATTCCAAATTGGACCAACAACCTATTTAACTGTGTTCAACTTTTCTATGTGTTCAGTTATGTCTCAATGATAAAAAACCACGAGTGAGAAATAATGCTGGAAAAACTTCTTGGATAGCTGCATTGCAAAATTGCACTGGATTGCAGTGGTGCTGACACAATTATAATGAAAGAAAAGGCAGAAAGGAATCATCTTTTGGTTCAGTAATCCCTCTCTGGTTTCATTCCGTCTGTGTGTGTGTGTTTGTTTGTCTGGTTCCTGCTTTCCTCCAGGAGAGGATGACTGCACAGCAGTGGTGAAAAGTAATGGCGGTGTTATTGCAGACGGGGGGAAACACAGCATTTTGATTGGAGCGTGCGCCCTGAGACCCAGTGAAGTGCACTCGCCTCAGCTCAGAGAGCACTTGATTGCACAGCACCAATGATCGCATTAAAAGGGCAACAGAAAGCCCATTTACCGTAAAGAGAGTGAGGAAGGGGGCCCAATAGGAAGCTGAAAATTGACTTTCACTTCTGTTGGGAGCCACGGACGGAGCGTTAGGGAGATACATGCTTTTCATCTTCTTAGACAGCATCTCTAGGACATGCAGCCACACGAGGTCCTGATAAAACACCACGTATACACAGGAAGGTACAAACATTTGAGTTTGTGCTTTTGAAAGTGAAACAGACAAGGTTTACATGTTGAGGTTAGTCAGTATTGAGATTGGTGTGCCTCTTTTAAAACATATTCCATGGCATATGGATGTGCTTTTAACCTTTTCTACCTCTACACCGGACTACCTCCACTTCGGGAAGGACGCTGACCAGTCTGGCCCTCTGTGCACCCGGCTCAGCTTTTTCTGGCAGTGAAAGAACAATTGTAGAGGCATCTGCTGTTTTCATTTCCACCGGAAAGAGGAGAGCAGATGGAGACCCAAGGTTTAAGTGATTAGAAGGCAGTAGATTGGAATACAAATTGGATTTAAAGAAATTAGACTGATATAAATCGAATGGAGTCGCCGCAGTTTAGTGCTGTGCATGCGCATTGGCCTTAGTGGAAAGCCACCGCGGGGCCTGTGGATTATGCGGGAAGCAGATGCTCCAATGAGATAAGAATAAATGTGCGTTTGACACTCCATCTGAGGGAGATGGGGGTCTCCACGTCCGTCCTTTATCTTGCCCTCCATTTATCAATGTCACAGTGTTAATTACTGCTTCACTTATTAGGTCACTTACTGCCAGAATACAAAGTTGGCCCTGTGCTGACAGGGTAACTGGCTGCTGTTACCTACCACCGGTGAATGCGATTGTGTTAAAAACTGCCCCAAGCATACTGTAGGTTTTACTTCCACCACCAATAGTAAGTCTGCAGTTTTTCACATAATACCAATGGGATTAGATCATGCACTTGGAGATCACCACGGCCCCCTACCAGAAACCCCTGTCTCTGGCCCCACTTAGAGGAAGACACCAGGCATGATCACTAATCAATGACAGGGAAATGGAGGGAATTAGCCCAAATTAGGAAGAAGAGAGCACAGACTGCCTCCTGTTCAGGGGTCAATATGGCACTGTGTGAAGCCTGATCCCTGTTAAGACAAATGGTGGACGAGTGCACATTTACATAGTACGCTCAGAGTCTTTGAAGTGTATTTTGTGCTGATCAGTGGATTTCTAACTGCGCTTGTCCTTTTACTCGCAGCATCTCGGGCAGAAAAGGCAGGGGTGCAGCGTGTGCCGGTCTCCCCAGGGAGATTCAAGTATAAGGCGTAGTGGAACATGTGCAAACCCGGGCAAACAAAGAGCTGGAGCCTCCACTTTTTTTTGCCTTCATGCCATGTTGAAATTATCCCTTACATAAGCACAAAGGCTCATGTGGTACACTGCTCCTCTGTGCAGCAGCATCGTTCTGTTACCCGGCTGCACTGCCCCGGGGAAGGGCACAGTCATCAACTCAGCTCAATCACTCGCACACCTGCAACAACTAATTTGAAGACAAAGGGCCCAGCACTCTACTTAATACAACACTGACGGGTTAGCATTTGGCTGGCAAATGAATCCGAGTTATTGATGGGGTATTGAATCTGGTTCAATACAAGAGGATAAAGGACGGGCTGTTGGAAAAGTTTGCCTCATTTTCCATTCCCTTTTCCCGTATCTTTGATTGTTTGATGCTGGATCAAACTCTTTGATTGTTGCATGGTTCCCAGGGCCTCTGTGATGTTAATTTGTGTGGCCCACAGCATCTTATCTCTGTGGTTAAGACCTGGTCACAGGCACACAGAGCACTCTGACTCGGGGACCATTATCTTGGCCGCCAGACTTTCAGAGCTCTCCCACCGCAAGCCCTAATAAAAAAGAGTGGGCCAAGGTTTTCAGCCGCGGGGATTAGCATTTGACATTAGTCTGGACCCCGGCATTCATATTCACATCACATGTACACTTCTACAACAGGGAACTCAACAGTTTTGCTTATTTTTTCCCGACTGAAAGCCAAATATATAATTTGTCTGTGTGTGTGTGTGTGTGTATGTGTGTGTGTGTGTGTGTGTGTGTGTGTGTGTGTGTATAGCTCAGATGTAAGCTGACCGTATGCATCCATTCACTACTCACCCATGGGTCCAATTACCCACAAGGCAAGCCCTTGCAATATAGGGTTGAGAAGAGCAGATTGTTGCTTTTTGATCTGCTTGAAATGGAGAGTAAAGGGTCCAATATTTTGTACATGCTTCTAACCCAAGGCTGGCTTTGCTAACTATTAGTTGGAGTCATCCATCCACGTTCCACTGCTGTGCCAGGTCCGGGTGGCGGTGGCAGCAAGCTACGAAAAATAGCTCAGATGTCCTTCTCCCAAGCAATGTTGATTTTGGCAACTGATTTTGAAATAATATTATGTGTCTGATGAAAATGTAGATACAAGTTTTCCCAGCTGTTTAGTTTCTTGCTCTGTATCGTCTCATTTTCAGTGGGATTGTAATAAACTTCTTGAAATGAGACATTTTAGGCAACGGCGTCCTGTGATGCATGCAGATCATTAGTATTGTTTAATGGAAGAAATGTCTTCAACAAACATTTTTCATCTTCACTAACATTGATAAAAATGAACACTGCACCGGAGCCACTTCCTATATCTCCTTCTCTGGCATCTTGAGCCCCGCTAGATGATGTCAGCTACTTTTTGTTGTGTTAATTAATTCAATCCCCACCGTTTCCCTATTTTCCTGCTTGCTATTATGTTAAAAAGAGAGGCTTTTGACTTGAGAAGGCCTTTTTATATTATAATGTCCAACTGAAACGATGATTAATTGCATCTCTTCTTCTTCTTCTTCTTCTTCTTCTTCTTCTTCTTCTTCTTCTTCTTCTTCTTCTTCTTCTTCTTCTTCTTCTTCTTCTTCTTCTTCTTCTTCCCTCCAGGATCCCGTCTGCGCCAGGAGGACTCCCCACCCCGGATTGTGGAGCACCCCTCTGACCTGATTGTCTCCAAGGGGGAGCCCGCCACTCTCAACTGTAAAGCAGAAGGGCGGCCAACCCCGACAGTGGAGTGGTACAAGGATGGAGAGCGGGTGGAAACGGACAAAGATGACCCACGATCTCACCGCATGCTGCTGCCGAGCGGCTCGCTCTTCTTCCTTCGCATCGTTCACGGACGACGGAGCAAACCGGACGAGGGAGCCTACGTCTGCGTGGCCCGGAACTACCTGGGAGAGGCTGTCAGCCGCAACGCATCTTTGGAAGTAGCATGTGAGTCAGTCTTCTCATTTCATTTAGTGAATTAATTGGCTGGATGAAGAAAAGTCTTGATCCTGCTGCTTCCAGATGATGGAAAGACTGGATTTACATTTAGCACGAGAGAATTAAGAGACCTTATTTCAACATTTCCACATTTATACACAATGGGAAATCACATCGTGGTTTACTGTAGGGAATAACAGTAAACAAATCAGTGTTCTATTTTAGGCAACTGGAATTATACTCTTTTTATAATTGACATCAACTTGCGTTCTTTTTTGCAAAGACTGTAATGATTTCCTGTAGGTCTCGATGGAACGGTCAAGCTCACGAGCAGCCACAGTATGCGTGCCATTGTTTGGGGGATTCATGAGTTGAACAGCATGAGTTCTTCAGACAGTCACTTGAGATACATTTGATATATTTTTAACTCAAGGGAGTTTTATTGTAGATGTCTGCAGACCTTCGAGTTGATCATAAAGCTTCAATCTGACCATATGAGAGGGACATGGTGGTTTTGGAGATGTGGGGTGAGTCTCACAGGTGTGGGGGTAGAACGAGAGCCACAGATCAAAGTCCTGAAGGACATTTGACACATGCTGCCTGGACTGTGTTTGTGAACACTGACAGGCAGAACCTGAGCTGGGGATCCAATTACCTTTGAAGATGAGCACCCCACCCCAGCCGGCTCAGGCTGGACTTCCTATAGAGCAGATTCTAGTCTCCACTTCCTATAAAGTGGGGAGGAAAGTCCCCATGTGCTTATGTTGTTTCAAGTGGTGGTTCTTTTAGTATACCGGTAGTCCTGTGTTTCAAAGAAGTGTCATGTTCAGACATAATCCTGCTATGTCTTAAATGTCAAGCTCTCATCCTCCATAGTAAACATAAAACGAATGCTAATTAAATGTTTGACGATGCTTTGAATGGAAGAAACAGCAGAAATGATATATTTCATGTCATTAAAAGGACCTGTAACCATATTTCAAAGGTGGTTACAATGATCAGGATGGGTAGTTGGTTTGTGATCCTTGGGAAATGGACTTTGTGTGTTAGGGAGGAGGGGGCTGGTCTCCGCCTCTGATCCAGCCCCCTGCCTTCCTGAGGGCCTCCCAGCAGCCCCCAGGTGCTAACTGTGTGACAGCAGCTTGATCTATCGATCGCTGTAAGAGGGCTCTCCCAGTCTAAATGAAAATTCATGAAAAATTGATGATGTCTCCAGATTATTTAATTTCCCCCCCCTCATACTGTTTCTTAGCCTTTCACTTCAGTACTCTCTGTCTCTCCCTCTCTCGTGTAATGTGGTTGAGCAGCTGGGGGGGTTGAATGGAGCCAGTGACTCCATGAATGGCTTAAAGGTGAGGGGTGAGGGGATGTGGAAGAGAAAGCAAGGTGAAGAAATAAGAGCACACGTATGATTGGTATCTTAAGTGAAACTAGGTTTGAGAGAGGGAGGTTCGGGCAAAGCCTGCGGCCACACACTGAGTAAACAAGGACACAGGCCTGTACCTTGTACCTACAGTAGCTGTAGATGCCATTTTGACCAAAACTCAGCCCCCACTAAAGCAAAGCTTTGATCGTCATGCACCATGTACAGTACATATACCCAAATTCCATTTAAAGACAAACCGTTATTGACTCTACATTACCTCACACAATTTGGCCTCTATTGACCTGACCTGACCCGACCTGACTGTGAATGAGTGTGGGTGTAGGACAGGGTTTTGCTGGCGGGTCAAGTGCAGTTCAACAGGGACAATGCATTGAAGCTGTATAAAAGTAGTGTTAACATACATTATTTGATTATGCGCAGATCAAATCCCTCAGAGGCACTTTTGAGTAAATTGCAGAGGAGAAATAAATTAGTTTGAAATATATATTACAGGTAGGGTATGATACGACATTAATGACTTGGTGCAACTTTAATGACAAGTCACTTAAGGGATCTTGAGTAGGAATGTCCTAAAGCTGGATTGGTGTCTGAACCTATCAAGTGTGAGCCCTAAGGCACCACGATGGACAGAATCAGCGCCATTGTTGTTGTTCCATAGTGCTATTTTCCTTGTTTGAGCGCAGCTCCTCTCTCGCCCCTCCTCTCTTTAATATCCAGTAGTTGTCTTCTACATGGAGTTCAAATAAACCTGTTCCACTTCTTTGTAGTATATATATAACAGTAACTGTTCACTGACCACAGCAATGACTTGATCAATTATTTACACATGTATTTCAGTGACACCAAGATATGACCATCTGCAGCAAATTGTCTTTGTGTATTTTGGTTTCCCCAGAAATAAGTCTATCACAGATCCTAAAAAGGAGGGAGGGCCATTTTTACGAAGCGCTCCATGCCCGGTTTGTTCTGGGCCCAGGGCTTTCTCGGCTTTCATTCAGCCAAGTCTTCAGGGGGGCTTGGGCAGCAGCAGAAGGGGGTGGGGTGCTAAATCCCCCGGCATTGGCTTACTGCAGTGATTAGCTTTATCAGGTCCTGACATCCGTCTAGTGATTGTAAAGCCACAGCTAATCGCACAAGAAAAAGCAGCATTTCAATCTATATCCATGTTGAACTGGGCTTGTGTGTATGATATGTCTTGCCCCCCGCTCGTCTTCTACCTCCCTCGCTCCCTCCCTTTCTCCCTCCTTCGTATTGAACACACCTTTGCCCCCCTTCCGTTCACGAGTGGTTGAGCAGGACCCCGGTGAGATAATTTAATTGCAGCTCTGAAACAGATTGAACTCGGTGTCCACTGAGAAAAGCTGCTGCATGCTGGACATCAAGCTGGGCAACACTCACCACTCTCTCCGTTCGAGCAGGAAAGGTGGAGTGGAGAGGAAGAGGGGGAAGATGCCTCCGAGAGGTGCCTCTGCATTATTAATGCAGGCCAGATTGAGGCGACTTGTGCCGCTACTAGGCTAAATCTTTCCAACATGTGTCCTTTAAGTGTTGGATTTTGAGCATACATTGTTCACAAGTGAGTGGACCGGAGCATGAACTTATGTTCTCTAAGTCCATGATGCTCGGGCAAAGCGTGAAGGTAATGCTGAGACATCACGTCGCTGCATTTGGAAACGCATTTCATCGTAGGTGTCGTTCACTGTCCTGTACTTCAGGAGATAGAGAACTTGTGAATATGTTGTCTCGAGGCTATTGGAGCAGTGGGCTATGTAATCTTACTCTACCTCCCAGGCGCTTCAAAACTGACTGCAGGCCAGCTCCATTGGATGGATGTGCCGCATCTACTCGGGATGTGCCCCCTTTTCTCTTTTTAGAATAAACTAGGT
This sequence comes from Cottus gobio, assembly GCA_023566465.1. NCBI lineage: Eukaryota > Metazoa > Chordata > Actinopteri > Perciformes > Cottidae > Cottus > Cottus gobio. The sequence goes on from CM042220.1 coordinate 10,740,996, forward strand.
CAATGAGCAGGTTCATAAATCATTGTGAAGCCTGTGTCAGAAATGCTAGCTGCAGCAACCGCTGCTGAATAAATTGCTAGCACTGCGGATATCTGTGTATATGTAAGTGTGACAAGGCACACCTGGGGCGATAGGATCCTGAGGAAAATGTTAATTAGCCCCATCTTATTCAGGTGGATGGGTAGCACGCGTACGCATTGCTCCAAGTTCAGGCATGAGAGGGAACAGTTGCACTTTTAATTTAGTGTGGAATGGGACTGGCCCTCTGACGTGTACAGTGGGTATGTGTGTATTACATGTATGTAATCGTCTGGGGAGAGAGGCATTGCAAAGGAAACCAACACACTTATCTTGAGGTGTAGATCTGTATCCTTTGCGGCTTCACTCAGTTTGTAACCTTTAAAAATGCAAATGACGCAGGAATGAAACAGATGTCTTGGGTTGGTTCTAAATGCCGCTTGGAATGGGATTGGATGACTTTTAAAAAGGTCCTTTGATATCATCTAATGTACCACTTCTGCAATTAAGTCAATCGTTAGGTAGCATTTGGTGCTCGTACAACAAGGTAATTAGCAGGAAAATAGAGTTGGGAGAGGTGTGAGTGGTGAAGAGAGGAGGAGGGTTCCAAGCTGTTCCTGGTGTGTCCAGCATGAGGGGGAGCTAATAAAGGGACGGGCCAGGAGGAGCAGGCCAGGTGGGGAGTCAGGCTGAGCCGCGCTGCCGAGCCTTTCACAAGCTCATCTGGACTCATTATTCCATTTCAGAAATGGGAAACTGGAGTGATGAGTTTGCACAGACAACAGACACTCGCACACAGAAGTGTACACAAACACCTGCCCTGGCGCTCGTATAAACCCCGGTAGGCTGAGGTCTAATCTGCGACGAAGTCCTTGAGAAATAATGAAGGGTAATGAAGGAAGCAGCAACAATGCAACCATTACAGCACGTTAATGGCACATGCTACACTTAGGAAATTAAACACATTCTCAAGCACAAGCACCGTCTAATTTGTATTTAAATATGTTATACTCTCAATGTCCAGTTTGTTCATGTGGTGCGAGGGTCACTTTAGAGATGGAGAGGTACAAAACAAAAGATAATACAGGACCATCTATATTTCTTCATGAAGGTGGCCAAAAGGAAAGAGTGCGAAAAAAAGTATGCAGAAAAGGTGAGACTGCGGCCCTGCGATGAGAGAGATGGTGAGAGCAGACGGGTGTGAGAAATATCTTCCCACTGATAAACTGTGAGAGAGGAGTCATCCCTGTTTAAATGTGTCAGCTCTGTGTCTGTGCAGCTGGAGTTTGCTGACCTCTGTAAGAAGGTGTTGTTATCTATTGGGATTTACTCACACAGTGTCCACACACAGACATGCACACACACACACACAGTTCTCGCCAGCCATATACATCGGTGTGCAGATGGCTCTCTCATGTATTAACTACAGATGGCCACAGAATGAGAAGTTTCCCGCCACAAGCCGACAGGCCTGAAAGAGACAGGTCGGCAGAAATGGAGCAGATATTTGGAAAACTCTCACAGGGAAATAAATCATAAAAATACACTGTAGCACTCTGACCTTTCACTCTAACACACACACACACACACACACACACACACACACACACACAATAAGTCCTGAGACTGCACTTTTACTATCCACAGCGGGACTCGTGTCCCAGCTCTGACCTCCCCAACTCCACCAAGGGAACCAGCCAGTCTGTTACCTTCTTACCTTCAGAGGAGACAAGTGTAGTGCTGAAGATGGGAAATAAAGCAATGGTGACAGCCACAATGGAGTAGTGCAGCGAGAGCCGGTGACAAAGATGGAAGCGTGTGGTGAGAAGGTGGCAAAGAGATGAAGCACTTAATGCGATCCAAGTTTGGGATGACCTTTGACCGTCTTTCTCAGCCCCTTTATCCGCCTCTTTTCTCCTTTTCTCCTCACCTCTCTACTTCCTCCATTGTGTCACCTTTTGGCGCATAAAAACTGGATTAAACAATTGTGTGGCGCTCCGTCATGGATGCCTCGGCCCGTCAGCAGAGGAGTGAGCCGTCAAGCGGAGAATGCTGAGCCAGGCGCTTCTCACGCCCATTAGTGCCCGGCAAGATGAAGCACCCGGTTTTGTTGTGTTTCCTTTATAAACCCTACTCTCGCTCCTTCACATTCTCACTCTTTCTCTCTTCACAGTGACACTGTTATTGATGGCCTCTCCACTCTGACAATGCAGGGCTATTGCTTTGTCTCTCCTGCCTCGCGTTTTGCCTCCTCTCTCCTTGTTCTCCCCCCCCCCCCCCCCCACACACACACACACACACACACACACACACACACCTGCGTGTCTCTTCGCCCATGCGCTGACATCGAGTCACTAAACTTGTCGGCGTTGTTGTAGATAGTGGGAACTTTCAGACAAGCACGTTCTGTCAAATGAACTTACCCTGCCATGCCTTCCCATTTCTTTTATTCTCAGTTTTGGATGCGGACTGAGCTGTAAATTATTGAAATCTGTCTGCAGGCGTATTATTGATCAGCTATAAAACACACACAGAGTGAGAGGCTGATGCTTGCATGGGTGGATTTCTATTTTTATATCGACTGATGGTTTGAATTTATCTAAGCCCCGTGCACCTTTAGACCATCAAATCATCCCTGTATTAATCCGTTCTTCAGCCTGTGTGTAGATAACCTAACACATGGGGTTTCCAAGTCTACTTTAAATTGCTGCACAGGTCTGCTGTTTACCAGCATTTAGATGATTATGTCTGATACCACTCTATTTGCTGTGTGGGCGGAGTAAGTGATAATAATATTAATTGAACATGTGACCCTGAGTGAAATCCCTGTAGACTCTGCACGTTGCGAGGGTGGCTTGCCATTGAGTCCAGCCAGGATTGGATCCTCTGACCCCTGGAGAACCATTTGCCCTCTCCTATCCATCCCAGATCTCTGTCAAACCATAATTCCTAAACCCAGCGCTCCCTGTAGTGACTGACCTCCCCCACCCACCTTCCTCTCTCTCTCTCTCTCTCTCTCACTCTCACTCACTCTCTCACTCAGACCCTCTGAGACTGCCAGAAATGGTAATTCATCATATGGAGCTGGGGAGGAGGTGACAGGGTGGAGGGCTGAAGTTCAGGCGCTAGCTGATACAGGTTTGAATCGAATGTCGCTGGAATTGATTCACCCTGTGGCGTGTTGTTATTTCTGCCCTGATGTTCCTTGTTCAAATGCCCATTATTTCCTTGGTTACTTTCACACACACCCTGAAACACATTCATTCACACGCATACGTGCGTTTGCACAAACTCCTGGGTGCACAGTACTGCTGGGGATTGATCTATATAGTGAAAGGGTCAGTGCTCAACCAGAACCACAGTTCAGCCTATTTATTTTGGGTTACAACTGTCAGACTGCACACTGGCACTCTGATGGATGTCCCGTTCAAAGCTGCACACTCACACACTACTACACATGCACAGAACATGCTTAAGGTAAATATCTTTTGTGGTTGTTTTTCTAAGAACAGTCCCTTCTCAAAGTAGCCCGTTGGGAACATAGGAGACACAGCATTTCAGCTTCATTGTATTCTCAACTGAACTGTGTGGATGGACAGGAAGTAGGCCACTGGGGGAGGGGAGGAGGGATTACATGGAAGAAACTCCAAACTGGCCCAAGGTGGTTGAGTGTGTGCATCTTTGCCAGCTTTGTGGTTGTGAGGGGGAAACAACATCATCATCCTCCCTTCTCACAACCTAACTTGGTTTGTGTTGATTAAATAAATGGGTATTGTGTTGTATTCTTTGTTCCGCAGCCCCTTAAACGTTTGCCAGGCTGTGCCGGGCCCTGAGCCACGGCAGAGTTATCGTGGGTCCCAATGTGTTATGACTTGGTGATCTCTCAATGGCGTAGACAGATATTGTGTTTGGCTTGGATTACTTTTGCTGTAAGGGACACTACCAGCCACCAGAGCCCTTAACAGCTGCAGACCAGAGTTGAAACCCGATCATCCAGTATCTGCCGTCTCTCCCTCTCCCTACCTCCATCACTCTCTTTCCTCTTCCCCCCTTCCCACTCCCTTCCTCTCCCATTTCCTTTCCTGCTTTTTGAAAGTGATACCCAAAGCATTTTGATCGCTTTCAAAAGTGAAGGGAGACGAGATCAAATGTTTAAGCGTGTGGTTTCTCAGACAGCTGTGGTTCCATTCTGTTTTACAGCCTGACCTTTTCATGACTGCACCGCTGCATCCACTGGGCATATCAGCAGAGGAAGTTGGGGTGGCGGCTGTGTCTAGTTGAAGGTGACCTTGTGTGTTGCAGAGTTATTGGCTTCCCATTTCGATGTGGAGTGTGTCCTAACTGCTGCCTCTGCCTGTTAGACTGCTCTGGGATCAGTCCCGGGCTTGGCCGAGGTGAAGGAAGGGACACACAGGTTTAATGTTGTTCATTCAGCAGCCACCAGTGCCTACATGGACAGCATCCACTCCGTTGAGAAATAAAGGCTCCCAGCTTCAGGACCAGCAAAGACGAGTGATTTCATACAGGCAAACGACCTCAGTTATGCGTAAAGCAGGGTGACCAGGTGCAGTGAGATGACATCACATGGTGAATGAGATTGGGAGCTGTGGTATGTGTGGCCACCTGCTTCTGCAGCTGGGAGGATGATTAGCAGCTAGCCAGGCTGATTATTAACCAGCCAGACACTCATCCAGCCAAACGGACAGACAGTCAGACCGGGACACTGACAGACATTGCACATTGCCAGATATGAGCCTGCACATTGGTTGGCACAGTAGAGAACATACAGACTCGCCCAGACCACTTAAGCATGAGCATGGCCAAAGGCCAACTGAATGGAAATCCGAACACCCTATTCAAATGCTAAGCAGAACGTTATCTCAGTGCCTCTTGCTGCTGGCCCTCCTGCTCTACACTGTCCAGGGCAAAGCTATTAACCAACATGCAGGTGCCTCCTCCCATGTTTGCCTGTGTTTCATTGTGTGTGTGTGTGTGTGTGTGTGTGTGTTTAGATAAGTGCATGGAGCAGGTTTATGCATCTTTCTCCTTGCTTGCTATGTCGATGAGGAATTCACAAGGTATAGTGTTGGTGAAGAAATAGCTTGAGTAAAATTCAAAATAATCTATGGTGTTGTTAGTGTATTTCCAATGATTGCTGTTGATAATATTGTCATACACTACAGCAGCCACCACCCTGAGACAGAAATGACGGCAGTGAATCATCTTAAGCGTGGCTGTAATTGCAGGGATTTGTCTTGGATCCACCGAGATCTCCTTATTCCGCAGGAAATTAAATCTAACGACACTGAGTGATCACCGAGGGGTGTGTAGCTAACTGATGAGCACGCTCATTTGACTCCACCGATCTTTAAAAGCCATTAACGCTCTCCTGTTTCATGCACAAATCAGGCCTCCACCCACAGAGGCACACAGGCGCAGCAGCACATAGATGTTTGGAACTCGTACGCAAGACGGGGTTTGCAAAGGCACACAGACACACACACACACACACACACAACATCTAACAGACTCCCTATCTACATTTTTGTCGCCCAACTTGCACAGTAAACATTTGCCCATTTGAAGCTTAAAGGGCACAGTAAGGGGAAAATGAACCCCCAGACGCCATGTTGTAATGGAGCTGAAAAGAACAGTTTAATTGGCCAACATAAGCCATGCCCAGGCATTAACTGTGAAATTTACATGGAAGCTCTTTCCCCAGTCTTTCTTTTAAAGGTCCCTGTGGTGCTCATGTGGAACAGACACATGAATTACAACTCTGACACTTCATGAATATCGATTTGGCTGCTGTTGCTGTGCAGGAGGTTATGGAAAATGATATTATTCAAATCATGTTGAGTGGGGTACATCAGCAATTAGTCCGTTGTTTGTACAACTAATGTGTTATTAGCTTAATTGCCTGTTTTTGGTAATTCACTTCTGCTCACACACAACTCCGTTCTGTTAAAAACACCCAGAGCATTAAAATAAACCGTAATTTAGAAATATTGCAGACACATTGTTAATTGTTTTAATGATCCCTGCATGACTAATCTTATTTAAAGCAGTAATTTTAAGGCTAATTGCTCTTCCTATCAAAGTCACAACAGAAGGCGCTTGTCTTCATTTAGCTCTAGTCATCAGTTCAGGGGGTTGATAGTCCAGTCATACCTCCGGGTCCAGATAGGCTGACCTTTGCACAGCTCTGGTTGTGACCTCTGACTGACCATCGATTGACCATCATCTGACCCCATGGCTTGGAAACAGATCTGGAATCGGGTCCATTTGGCAGTCTGGAGAGCATCTCGAGCAAACACTGCTAATACAGTTACCCTAGTGTTATTGAGGGATGTATGAAAGGGGAAATAGCCCGGGAGGGCAGGGTTATTCCAGTGTCAGAGGAGGAAAAGCACAGATAATTCAGTTACAGGCCAAGGGATATGAGCATCTGTCAGCTTATTCATTCTTATAGTACTCAAGTCCTGTTGTTACGGCAGTAACCTCAAACATAGATTTTCCACCGGATTTAACTCTTTACCTGCTTCATGACAAATTGGTGTTCTGACATCTATGAACCTTTACCCATGTGTGTGTTTTTTATTTTAATTTTCACAACAAATAACCTTTCTGTTTTATAGATCTTGCACAACCCTTCTACATTTGCTGAGTGCTGGACCAGATTCTGGTATCTCTCCTCAGCATCTTACCACTATTCAACCCCCATCCCTCCTCCATTTCTCCCTCATCCCCTAAATTGCTGTTCCCTAACTGGCTGTAGATGATAAAATTTCAGCCGAGCAGCCAAAATGCCCATCCCCCCTTACACAATGAAAAACTGACTGCTGATAAAATTAGCCACATTTCTCATAAGCCTTAATATGTAAGTTGACTCGATAAAGGATGCTGATGAGGCCAGGGGGCCGCAGTTTGATTGGAAGAAAAAAAAGAAGGGGTTCATCATTCATCAACATCACTCACCGGTGCCAACTGGGGTGTTGATTGTCCTAAATATTCTTGGACCTGAATCCACCCCACCCCCCTCCCCACCTCACCCGGCAAGAGCATCTCACCTCATCCGAGTCCATGTGCCAGCAACACCAGCCTCAGTCCTCCCTCTCCCTCTGTCTCTTCTCTCACATGCAGCAGGGGGATGGTTGGCCCAAGAACGTGGCATCATTAACTTTCTTGAGTGGCAGACATTAGACGTGCAGAGGGCTGTCCTGTCCCACCCCCTGCTGGGTGTCCCTCAACCCCCATCACTCCTTCCTGTCATCCTCCATCTCTGCGCTTCTGGCTTCTTCTCCCCCAAACAGCCATTCACAGATTTCATACACTTGATGCTCAGTCAAGGGTGAATGTCAGGATGCATTTAAGGACGCATCTCCGATTTCAGCGGCATGGGTGTGCCAAATGATTGTTGTGCATGTTTATGTATTCTATATGGTCGTGTTAATGTGGTGCTGGGGGTAGATTTGTCTATAGTTATAGCTATGACTCTGGCTCCACTACCACACAGTGTCAGGAGTTGTGTTGTTACCACCGGTGTGCCACGTGCTGCTGAGCTCCTTGTGGTGTGACGCCCTGTCTCATTAATCACCAGCCCTGTGCGGAGGCCTGACAACCCACAACCTGGTGGCCTACCTCCTCCCCTGGTGCGTACTGGGAAGGCTCTCCCCCATTATCTGCTCACGGGAAGAAGGCAACACAGCAATGACAGCTGTCAGTGGTCATTTGAACCCCCACCCCCCCCACACCCCCTTTTTTTTCTATTGAAACTCCTCACGTCACATATCCCCCATCAAGCTTTTTGGCTTCCCCTCGCCTCGGGTTCACAAGTTTTGAACCGTTTGGAGCAAAGGTCAGTGGATTTGCCAGGTCGTCACGGCAACTCTTAACAACATCAGATGTCAAGAGAGCTGGCCGACCGTAACGAAGCAGAGAGCTCGGCTCGGCTTGCCACCTCCCTCCGGACAGAAGGGGAGAGAACAGTCTCTTTGCTCCGCGTTGCTCTCTCCCTCTCCTTTGGCTTCGGGTGGGGGTGGGGGGGGTATTCTGGCTTTCATGGGGGGGTGTCAAGGGCTTGTTGGGGTCCAAGTCAGGCTTGTACAGTGGGGTGCTGGTGCTCAGAGCGATGCCGTGGTCTAGTTGTGTCATGAGCATGTAGCTGAGCTGTCACTTGTATCTAATTGGCTTAGATCAGCCCACAAGAGGCTCAAAGCTCACTGACCCACCCTCTCTCGCTCTCTACCTCGACCCCTCTCTCATTAGCTTCTTCTCCTTTGCCAAGCTAAGGCAATGGTCTCCACATGGTCCTTTCCATTGGACCGTTTGATCCAAACATCTCTCTCATGTTCCAGCAGGCCCGTCCCTTTCTCTGCCTGCATGTGTATCCCGTAATGGGCCGAGATCCTTGCAAATATCAGGTTATTAGAATGATGAGAATGGATGCATAGGGTAGCTTGTTCTAATCCTGATTGGGGACATGATTGATCTAGCCCCAGGGTCTCACAGGGGCAGTACATGGACTGCTAATAACTTGGATCATCCTGAGGGAATAAACCTATCGCAATACATTCACATGCCATTACACCTCATATCAATCTGAACAAAAAATGACATCAGTCGTCTCCACGATTACAGTTAAAGATGCATCCTACCTCCTCATCAGTCAGCCATTCTGAATCCTGCCAGACTGGGTGTTCCTTCTCGGGCAGAGCAGGATTTACGATGTGCTACAAGGGTTCAGGGAATGACCCTCTCGTGAGCATCTCTGATGATGTTCTAATTGGATGCGGTGACCTTTCTTCACTGTAATTTTGAAGCGTGCGTGGTCCTTTGGGGTGGGAACAGATTAAAAAACAGCAGGGGTGGGCTGATGGATGTGTGCTGTGGTTGGTGTGGTTGTGGATGGACGTGACCTGTAGAGGGACAGTAGCATATGAGTCCACAGCTGTTGAAGGGGAAAGGATGTACAGACGGATGCATGGGAGGTGGCAACCGCCAGGCCTGACTGATTGCTACCTTCTGGTACATTATCCCTTGTAATGGCTGCAAAGAATATGCCTGCTATGATTGAGTGGTGGGGGAGGTTGATTGTCTGGTTTTACCCGTATACTTTTTATTGTGATAAAAAAAAAAAACACATCATGAGATTGCTGCATGTTATATTGCGTATTCACACCATTTACTATGTTCAGCAGCAACTCTGATTGCAAAGCAATGGAGCTGCAGGCTGAAGAACTTCCCACAAAGGAAGCAACACTGTGGTTTAAAACGTTACACATCAGAGAGACAACAAAGCCCTTAATGGTATCATCTGATCATTTAATTGATTATGAGACACGTGAGGTGTCCCAGGATCAGTCTGAATTGAGATCAATGATTTTTTTATTATTGAATTTGATGTTTTCTTTCTCGAAATTAATCAGAGAAGCATTTTGCAATATTGACAAAAGAAAATACTTTTCACAAGTTGGGACAAGTAGAAGTGAATGGGACAGTAACACACACACATGTATTATATAAGGTTAATTCTTATTTTTATATATTTTATCATAATGCATGCATAGTGTAATCAAAATGTATATTATGGATATAAATGCACTGTAGATATAGTTGTTGTGGTAAAGATTCAGTATGTGAGTGTTTATGCAATCTACTGTATGTTTATCCCTGATTTGGCTGTTATTTAGCTTTGCATTCATGTACAGCACTGTTACTGTGCTCACAAAGCTCCCTGCATACATTTATTTATTTGTGTCAATATGAATTTGCTTTGCTTTTCTTTGTAGCCTGAATGAGTTGAAGTGTGGTGAATGGACTTGTTTTGGTGCATTGACTGGTGGATCCTATTTTGACGGCGTGTGAAGCTGGAACTAATTCCTGCATATTTATTTGGCTTGGTCTAAGCAAGCTAAGCACTAACCCTACTTAGTATTCCAGGGCACGCTAACAGGAACAGCCTATTGGTAATGGCAAAACAGCGGCCTTTGGAAGATTGTGCGTGGAAATATTCAGGATCTTCAAAATGTCAAAATAATGTATTTCCTTGCAAATGAGCGTGGAATTGAAGGTGCTAGGGCTTTCGTTATTTTATGTAATTTAGTCCCCAGCAAATATCTGGAAGCCGTACTAAAATGCTGAGAGGAAATAATTCACTCGATAACAGCCACTGCCACCGTACTGTAGCGGCCCTTAACTGGATTCATAAGCTTTTGTTCATTCTTATCAAAGCTGTGCCTGAATTCCTTTTTATTGCTCAATATTGTTGGGTCTGGGTGTGTCAGTGTATGTGCGATACAGCCTGTGTGCTACAGTGTGCGCTTGACACATGATAGATCACTGCTCCGGTCAGATTGACTCTATAAACACAGGTCTTCATGTAGCTCTCATTGATGTAGTCAGACACACATAACCTCCGCTAAAGCCCTTAATCTATATTCTAAAGGGTAAAAAAGATAAAAGCGCATGAGGAGGAAAGAGATCCTCATCCCTTTCCCCCAGCCGTCCTTCTCAACCCGGCTTGAGGCGCTTTTGTTGTGGACTGCGTCTGCAAAGATCAGCTTTAACAACCTAAGCAAATATCCATGAAACGGCTTGTGAAGGGAGGGCCTCGAACCCCCCGCAGAACAGGTGTGTTTTATAGCATCGTATTCCTCCTTTGGTCCTTAATGCTCCACGGTTCCACATTGTGTGCGTGCATGTGTGTATTTCTGAGCGGCTGAAGCGCCACTGTAGCGGTGTGCCGGCCGCGGGGGGGGGGGGGGGGGCGGTCAAGTCCGTGCCGTGTGAGAGCTGCAGGGAGCGGCCTAACGAGGTGTCCAGGCAGCTGACGGCTTTGTCTCGCCGCCTGTGAGAGGCGATGGCACAAATAGTGTCCTGCAGAGAGTCCTGTCTGTTCTTTGTGTCTGCCTTTCTCCTCTGCCCAGCACTTTGGGCAACAAAAGGAAGCTGTGTGAGTCTACATTGTGGCATCAGGTGGACGAGGCCCCCCCCCCCCCTTCTCTAGACCACAAAACGTGACACACACTTGAGCCCTGGATGGCTTTGGATTTGTGTCTCATGCAGGCTCCTGTGCTATGCTGGATAACTACCATTGTATTAGATTCCCCGTCCTCTTTTCTTGTTCCTTTCTTTCCTTTCCCGTCACATTAGGCCGAAGTGAGTGATGATCCACAGGGCAGTGCGTTCTCCGTCGTCTGTTTGCTGCTTGTATTTGCTCCCATCTGACTCTCTTTGCTCGCCTCTCTAATTTATGAACTGCTACACTTGAGTGGGCATCACGCCTTTTAAAACCAGCACAGCGCCTGTGTTTGTCCTGGCCTTTCCTGCTCCACAGGAAGCTCATCTAGAGCCCCCACTAGTTAATGCCACTGCAGGGGGTGAGCAAAGAACACGGACACCTCTGTGGATGCCCTGCTCGCTGGAGGGAGAGATTTGATGCTTCTTTTAGAAGGCCAAAGCCATTTGTCTTTGTTGTTTTCTGTCTCCCAGTGATTGTTTAGAGAGATAAAGACTGAAAGGGAGCAAGTGCAAGCTGGGAGACATGTTTTTTTCTCTAGAATCTTTTCTCTAGATACTGTGAATGTTGCTCATCTGGGCAAAAGCTGGGAAAGCTGTATTTTGCTCTTTTCCATCTGTATAACGTTTCTTCTTCATTCTGTTTCTCTCAAACAGCTGTGCATTATTTCATCCTCACAGTTCAATACAACATGTATACAACTTCAGCATTAATTCATTGAATATCTTAAAATTGCTCATCTTTTGCGTTCTTTAAATCAAACTTTTCCAACACCATACAATGTGAGTACAGCCTTGTAGATGTCCACCATTATTTAATGATTTGTACAGCAGGTCTGAGTAAAGTTATAGAATGTATTGTTCCAAACAACAAAGACTACAAGCTTTGATCCCTCAGCTTATGTTACAGTCTCCTTTAATGGCCAGAGAAGCTGATTGCTCTGGTGAGTCTGCTGAATGTCCGTATTGGAGCCGGACACGCTCCAGTCATGTGGAAGCAGACGCCAGCTCCAACAAAGGGTCCACACCGTAGGACTCGCTGCAATGTTTTATATGTGAATACCACTTGCTGAGCTCAACCGCAGTGTTTCCATATTGTTATAGTAGTCGGATTTATAACAGAGTAACACGGGGGCAGACAACCAAGAGAAAACCACACAAATCACAGCAAGGTTAGGATGGAATCCCAAAGGACTACAAATCCTTTCTTTGTTTGGAAACCATGAAACCGGATTCCTGTAACAAGTCTCTGATCAGTTGAGCCTCGGCCCAAAGGACTCAATTAGACCAGAACGGCCTTTTCTGACCAGGCCTTTATTTTACCTCCTTCCTCCTCCCAGCATGTTGCTACCACTGCAGTGGAGCTGTCTAATGCCCCAGACTAGGAGCCCAGCCACACGGCAGTCTGAGCAATCACTTGGCTCAGCCTCTTATTACACACCAACAGCATCTCCCCACCCTAGGATGTGTGTATGCATGCGTGTTGCTGCCCAGTAAACCTGTGGCACTCCCGTTGACTTAGTGTTTTAATTGGCGGCACAAGTACGGTAAACATATATTTAAAACACTGGCATAAAATAGCAGTTACTGAAACATCCATGCAGTGGGAGGCAGTAATCCAGAATTTAATTTCAGTCATTTTGCCCTCCCTCACTTATGATTAGAGTGAATTATGATAGTTTCTTGATTATGGTTCGGCCCCTGCCTGTGAGCCTGAGGACACACTTCTTGCCTGAGCTCGACAGAAGACGGCAGTGGGGAGCATGTGCAGCCCACTGGATCTACAGTGTCAAAGCCTTCCTTTGAGGGGCCATAAACACGAGCTGCACTTGGTGCTACATGTTTGTCTTCAACTTCAAATATTTAACTCTTCATCTGCGGTTCATCCTCAGACTCCAAGCGTGACGTGAAGGAGGTTGGTGGAAGATGAGAAGCGGGACTAAGAAATAGCTCGTCTGATATTACGGATGCATGCATTAATGTGTGCACGATAATGAGTGAGTGTGTGCGGGAGAGAGAGAAGCAGTCGGGTCAGCGATCTCCGTATCTTGGCTTCCATTGTCTGGAAACCCAATAACAGACCACCGATTCACATTCAATCAGCGGTTCAATCAGTGATTCAGATAATACAAGTTGGATTGGCCACATTGCTTTCTTCACACGAAAGTCAATTAGAGCTTCATTTAAAAAGCAAAATTAGTCCTTATAGATTTAATAATTGAGCTTGGGCTGTGGGGCACCGGGCAGAGCTCGGGACACAGTGGTTGGAGGTCCGTGGGGAAATGATTGCCTCCTCGCCAAAGCCCACTGGTAATGACTTCTGTTTAGTCTTGATAATGTCTACTAATTAGTTAATCAAAGACAATGGTCCACTACATACACCTCCCACCTTAGCAGCTTCTGTCTGCTTCATTGAGCAACAGCTTTAGAGTGCAAAGCCTCGAAAATCCCCATTCACTGTCTTCCCTGGCGGACACACCTGGTTGGGTCTGGTGTATGCCTGCAGCAAGATGTACAACACATTAATTTGCTGAACTGCTGTAAATGGATGCATGGACCAAAAAAAAAAAGCAATGATTTGTGTCATAAAACATGGAAGGGGATAATGAAATATTACAAAAGTAATACACTTCATCCCACGCGAGGTGCCCACGCCGGTCAGAAGGTCGATTTAAAGACCCTCTGGACTGGACAGGCTGGAAGAACCCAGCATTGACAAAGTGTCTCAGCACCCCTTGAAGCTGCCATCGTTGGGTGAGTAATACTCTGTTTTCTCCATAATCAATTAGTAAGCCTTCATTAGCTGGGCCATTCATTACGCTGGCGTGTCAGGGACGGGACATGGTGCAGTGGTCGCCCCTGGGATGGGCACGTCAGTGGGTGCCGATACATGACGAGGCCCGCACATCGCTCTTGCATCTAAAGAGGACACAGGCATTACTCTGTTGCACAGAGTAATGCCTGTGAATCAACATTACTGTGTTGTTACACTGCCAGCCAACTGACCATTATTCATTTAAGTTGCACATCTAAGTAAATATATATGTACTGCTCTGACACCACTGCATATTAATTACACACAAAAAAACAACCATTTGAGCTGATTTATTTTTGGAATAGAAAAGGCATGTTCTTGGCTGCTTCTTTGAGAGGTGAACGCCTGCACTACATATTTGGGGATTCTCAAGATTTGAAAGTGCGAGCAGCCCTGCTGTTGGCTTTTAGCTTGAACCGCATCTAGACATTTCCCAATTACTCTGAGTTTCTCACAGCCCTTGTGAATATTACAGTAGCTTGTGAGCTGCACCAGGAATCATTAATGTAAAACAGATGTTAGGCGCATTCCCTCGTGCACCAGCTCTCATCGCTGGAGTCTTTACCACTGCAGCATCAACTGCTCTGCCTGTTTGGATGCATATTTAATATGAACAGAATTGTTTCTAATGTGTGTATATATATATATATATATGTGTGTGTGTGTTTGTCTGTGTGTGTTGGCGTGTCAGCGTTTGTGAGTGGGCAGTGTTAAAGATGCTCACAGCACAGTGTGAGCCCTCTCTCTGTGTGTAATGGCCTGTGCTAAAGAATTATGATGAGGGGCAGGCAGAGATTAACAGAGTAAGATATTGAATGGCCCTATGATGGATGAGAGCTGTTTGGGTATCAATTAAACAATAAGAAATTAATTCTGCCAGCGACATGCTCATTAGGGACTTGGTGAAACGAGGGCAAGGGGGAGAAAGAAATGTGTCACTATATATCTTATTAATTTCGGCCTTTTTTATATTTCCCATTTTCCTCTTTCTAATTAGAATTTCCAGACTTTAGGGGAATGTAGATGTCATTAATTTCCAGCGACAGTTTTATTTTGTAGGTATACTAATTCTGATCATATTTGTTCTCACAATAGACCACTAAGTGTTTGACAATTTAAATGCGTTTGCATATTTCCACTCTTCATATCTTCCCTTTATGTGCACCATATTGCCGACGTGGTTTAAAGGCCACAGCTAAGAGCTTAATTCCCACTCCCACTGAAAAGAAGCTGCTATCAACCTTGGACCCTACAGTGCAGTCGCGTCTTTGTGTTGCCCACTGCAGCTAGATTTGGCTGAGCAGATAAACAGAGGAAAGTCAACTAATTACGGGAGCAGCTCGTATCAAAGGGCCGCTGAGCGCTGCGGATACGGGAGCCAACAGATGTGAGTAACAGCTGCCACGTTGAGTGTCAACCTTCTCGGTGCTGTCAGTCTCCATTTGCCCTGTGCACGGGTAAATAATGTGTTGTCTTAATTCATTTGCCTCCGCTTGCAACAGCCGGTGCGTAATGGATTCTAATATTAAACATGATCCCGTTCCAGTGTGCAATTAGCGCGCGACTCCACCTATTAACACTCACATATTAATGACGTCTCCCAGAGTTTGCAGAATGGTGGTCGTGGGCCCAGTCATTGCAGGAGTGGGCCACACCAATTGGCAGGCGCCAGCGGTTGGGGACCCATCAGCCTGCCTGCCAATGGCGGCACTATGGAACTTCTGTGGCACTGCGGTAGAGCCAAAACAGCAGCCCCTCCTCCCCCTCCACGGGGAAGGCTATCCTGATGCGCTGGCTCCGGGGGGGGGGGGGGCACACAGACGGACAGGCGGGGCTAGTTGCCGAGCTGGGCCGGGCTCACGTTCTGTCTGTGTGTGCAAATGTCTGTTTGGGTGGGGGGGGGGTCAATGTGGATGGACTGCTAAGTGGAAGTTGAGAGGATGGTGTAGGGGTGTGGCGGCTAAGTGAGAGTGGTTTAGGGTGCAGTCTGTACAGATGGGGGGATGTAACGTTGGCTGGCCGAGCAGATGTTTTAGGGGTGTATGTTTGTCTTGGGGGTGTGACATGGTCAGTGAAGGGCAGTCAGGGGACTATAGGGAGGACATTAGTTGTTGAGCCTGCTGCTCCTCGTGAAAGTGAGGGTGGAGACTTGATGTGTGGGGTCTGAGAGCAGCTTCCCTTTGTTAAAGTTCCCTCTTATCAGGGGACTTGAAACATGCGCCTCGTTAACACAGTTTTAGGACTATGTTAATGTGGCTGTTGACTCTGGGCACCGTATATATTTTTGAACTACTTGTGCCTGGTGGCGAGAGGCATTGATTAGGTACATGCAGCCCACCCTAGCGCTCCCCTCTTCCTCACCCCAACCATCTGTCTGCTGTGGTGTGCTATTCTGTGGTACACAGCAAAAACAGATTGGAGTTTTTATTAGGGCTGAAGAACTGTCAGATGCTTGACAGCTTATGATCTGGACATATGCTCTGATACACTGGAGACATACACACCAAGACCAAGCCTGGAAAATATCTCCCTCTCATCTCTATCAGTCTTTTTCCATCACCCTGACACTATATTTTGGTCTGCGTTCGCACTTCACCTGCAGTTGAGCAGAAGCGGGCTTGTGCTCGCTTAGAGCAGTTTTTCATATTTTGTGCAGCTTTTTAAAACATATTTGGTGAACAGAGACGGGTCTTTGAGTGTGGATCATGGCTGTGTAATGATTCTCTCTGTGCACATGGATGTGAGTGCATGGTGTAGACCATTGCTGAATGGGAATGAGATGAATGCTGGGTTGAAATGAATTTCTAAAGGCCATGGTGCTTCATCACGGGCCCAGCAATGCCCGTCCCACTCCTGCCTGAATAACACCAGAATTATCACTCAGAGGGAGGAGAGAGCGATGAATACCTCCAGCTACTGCTCCCTGGGGACACTGGTACCCCCACCCCTCCCTGGTGCTTGCTCTTCTACACACAAATGTACCACACACTCCACTCACACAGGTAGGAGGGGGGGGGGGGGGGGGCAACATTATGCTCTAATGGTGTGTTCCATTAATCATACAATGATGAAGGCCATTTCCTTTATTTAATTGGCTGCCAGTATCTCAGTGTCTTTGTTGCATGTCATTTCAGACTCTCCCTGGCAATATGCGTGCGTGTGCTCCGCTCTTTTAGCGAGCAGAGTGCAGTATGAGGGCACGGCTGAGAGCTCTAGAGACACATCAAACAAGTGTCTTTTGTATCTGTTGGTAGGATATTGCTAAAAGACCCAACAATATTAGTAAAGCAAACCTGAATTTCTGCCATGCAGTTTTATCAGCATTCAGACTCCACGAATCGTACATCCATGTTTTTCTTAATTAATCGAAAATGACTATTTACAGTTGTTAAAATGCTGGAATATTATAAAACGTTTAATTAGCAAGTAGACATATTTATGAACACCTCCCCCCTCTTCCCTCAATGGTTCTGTCCAGTCCTCCAGTTGCTTTTTCTCTTCATCCTATTCTTTAATTTCACTGCTGCAGTTCTCACACTTGTTTTTATATTCATGTGATAACAAAAGAGTTGTTGGGCAAATAGGAAAAGGCTCCATTGTGTGTCCACAGCTGGCTGGGTTCCTATTAGACTATGAATATGTAAGTGTTGTTAAGAAACGTGTAGCAGTGAACGCTTAGCTGAGTTCACAAATAGGCAGTGGAATGGGTTACTGAGGGGTAAAGGCCCCGCCCCCTTAAAACGCCCACTCTCACATCAACGCAGAGGCAGAACCTACGCAGTGCAAGCATGTGCCTGCTTTGTGCAGTCGGCAGTACAGTTACCGCCCTTCAGAAAACATGGCGGAATACAGTCCGAATTGCCTGCCTGAGATACTGCATTGATGATTTTAACTATGAAAGAGTACTAAATTGTTAATCTCTAAATTGGTTCATGCTTTGATCTCTTCACATCCAGCATATTGAATGCAAACAACATCGAAAAAGTTTTATTTTTAGGCCACAATTATTTAGTGAGCAATAAATGGTCACGCGTCACACTGCTTCAAAAGACAAGTGACAGACAAGGCTGCTCGTAGAGCACAATGCAAAGTCTGAACGTTATTTGCGATGTTTGTTGTTGTTGTTTATGATGTTTTCCAAAAATACACCCTCTACGCAGTCTTTTGTGTTGCTCCTAATTAGACAAGACAGCTCTCACATTGCAACAATAAGGGAAGCAAAAAGAGAGAGTACGCAATGATGATTATATACGAAAGCCTTTCTGATTTCACAGAAGGCTTGATAGCAGCTTTACTCAGGGATGTCTACTATCATAATGCATGCTGCCTGTTCACAGTGTGTAGAGGGGAGCAGGAGAGGCAGAATGCTGCGGTCGGCTTGTTTTGCTCTTTGAAGGCTGAAGGAGGGCATGGCAATATTTACTAAGAGGCCGCCCCCCACCCCCCCTCGGTCCAACCCTGCTAGGCTGGCGTTTGAGCTTCACAGCCGGGGGATGTGTTTTGCACCAGTACATCTCTTCTCCCACCCCCTACCCCTCAAACCCCCCCCCCCCCCCCCCCCCCCCCCCCCTGCAAGCCCTGCACAGGCTGCACAGGGACACCCACTTCCTCATTAAAAAACCAACAGCCATTAATGTTAGATGAGGGCAAGAGGAGCTGGAGGAGGGAGAGCGGGTAGAAAGAGGGAGGTGTTTTCCCCTTGATCGACTCCTAAGGGTGCATGATGAATCCTCACAGACACGCGGGCCGACATGCTGTGAAAGGGGAGGAGATGAGAGGCTGCAGACATTTCTCCCAACGACAGACAGACTGACAGACATAATCGAGGTCTCATAAAATGGCTGCGGCGTCTCATGGAGACAGAATCTGACACACTGATAAAATGGATCAGAGGTCGAAACAGAATAATTGCAAAGTGCACGATTTGCATGACTGCAGGAAGCATCGTTAATGGCAGATTTGTTCGAAAACATGTCTCCCTCCCTCTCTTCCCCTCTTCCACACACACAATGAATATGGAAGCAGCTAGCGCCCTGCATAGACGGACTGTTAATACTCACTATGCCCCCGCTGTGAGGACTCAAATTGGAAGGCTCCTTGGAGTGGGAAAAAAAAGTGACAGGAAGAGGAGGGGTAACGCCATCTCAGCCAAAAGTCTTGGGTGACAGTGATAAGACATGGTTTACAGTTCAGGCATAAACACCCACAGTCAATCAAGAGTTCCCAAATATCTACCGAAGCCATGCATTGCCTTGTCATTGCAGAGGATCCCTCACACTAAATCCAAGACCGTAATGGTCAATTCCCTCTGGCCATCAACTCATCTGCTAAGACCCTCCACTCGATCCCACATCTAACGTTCCAATTGTGCCCGATCGTCCGGTCGGCAGAATCAATCCCATCCATTTTGGGATTGACCGCAGCTGCCCAGTGTGTTAAGACTTGAGCACATAGGCTTAGATTGTAAATGCTAGGGCTTAGTTAGATATTTGCATGCCAGTAGTTTATGTATGTCATGGAGCGTTTCCTTTGCTGAGGTCACGAGCATCACCACTGTGCGCTGTGTGTGTGTTGATGTGTGTGGGAGGAATGCATTATTATTCCACTGTTTTACAGAGATCCTCCAGGAAGAAGCAGAGATTACAGCCCGAAGCAACATGGGTGGATGTTTTTCAGAGGGTGTGCGTGTGTTTACTTGAATTTCATTGGTGTGAGTCCGCTGCATGTGTGTGTGTGTGTGTGCGTGAGTGTGTGAGAGAGAGGACGCTCGTCTTTTCTTTCCACATATTCATCCAATATATTGGGGTTGCATAGAGAGTTCCAGAGCCTTGATGAGAAGAGGGGCTGTGGCTGCAGAGCTGAGGCCCTATAGCGGTGGCTGGTCTGCGGGGAGCTTACTGTGTGTGTGTCTGCAGGCCCTGTCTGTGTGCATCGAGCTGGGGGAGACAGAGACGGAGAGAGCGGGCAACCAGAGCTTGCTGGCTGGGTAATGAATTTACTCCTGCGGCACTCTTTAAAGCGTAATTACACTCATCAAAGCCAGGAAGGCCTGTCTCGCCCGTTGACTCTTAGCTAAAACATAGGCAGAGCAAAAACATCGATTCTCTTTCTGTATTACCACTACAACCCACAATAGTATTGTTCTGTCTTTAGCCAGAGAGCAGACTGTAAGTCAGATTGTTCTGTGTGGAAATGGGCATAGGGCATACATCCTCTAGTTTCAGTTTAACCAATGGAAACAGTACAGGACCGTCTCCATCCATCTGTCCCCCCACCATCGATCAAAGTTCACATTTTCTGCTCTATGTAACATACCTGGCTCCCGATATCACTCTTTGACTCTGTTCTCAAATGCAACCCCACGTTCCCCTTGCCATCGCTGTCCACCCCCCCTTGTCTCCCCTTCATCCCTCCCCCCTTCACCTCCAATATCTGTGGGAAAAGGTCAAGGTTGTGCGTAAGCACTTGGTTGTGTGTCCAGGCACACGAGGAGTGTGTGTGTTTAGCATACAGAGAGAAACCCATGCGGCTACACCTGTTCTGGGGACGAGTGAGCGCAATGCACCGGCCAGCACTAAGACAGGATCAGACACGGAGGTCAGAGTGAATTCACACAGACAGACACGCACACACATGCACACACACATACATGAGTGTGCGGTAAACACACACACATGCGCAGACTCTCATTCATCTCCTTTATTTGTGCAATTTTATAATGATATTAATTTAGTGCTACATTTATTTTTATTAAGGGCCTAACTGTTCTGTATTAATGGAAGTGTCTTTTGCACAATTGGTGTCATTGACACGCACATTAGCAACTTATCATGATAATGACTACCAGCCCCAGTACAGATGTGTCTAACAACTGTAGCATACCGCTGCTACACCCTTTCAGATGAGTGTGTTACACTCGTAAGTCACGCTTCTGCCAAGCACAGGGCAAAAGCAACCAGTAGACACACTTTATATACATTTAGCGCGTGGTTTTAACCACCGGATTCAACATCGTGAAACTTGACATCTGCAGAGTGAGAAATTAATTATGACCACCTACACAAAAAATGGTCTCTTATCTGAAGTGAAGAATCACTGCAAAAGAGTGAGAGTCAGCCCTAAAGTGTGCCATATCACAAAATACCGTAGTATAAGTTCAATGTTGTAGGAGTAATGGTAATGCATGTAGTGTGTGTCTTTGTTTTGTGTGTTTGTGCAGTGTGTGTTTAGTCTAATTACTGCAGCCCTCTGCTTGCCGGGGTGATTTACACATTGTTTTTCTCCACTGGGTTTTTTGGTACATTTTAGATAAGCTTTCTCTCTCTCTCTCTCTCGCTCATTCTCATGCCCTCTGTCTCACCCAATATTCCCTCTAACTCAACATAATAAACAGTTTCAGTGTTTTGTTTTCCTCCGCGAGGCCTTTGTGTCTCCTGATGGTTTATCATCTGCCTACAGTATTTTAGGGGTCTTAATCTCCTACCATTTGATTACTACCAGCTAATTAAACAGAGAGGATGCCAAGCAGGTGACGGAGGCCTGGAGGAGTGAGGTGGCAGCGGTCCCTGTCTGGAAGCCAGAGCTTCTTTCTGGTCTTCTGCTCTCCTCGCCACAGTCTGCACAAATAGTCTGAGTATGCTTTATTCGCTGATTATAGCTGTACACGTATGAATTTGAGTTTGCACGGGGAAGTACACTATATGTTCAGATTTGTCTACCAAGTCAAGTTGTTTTTTTTTCTTGGTTAAATAGGCCTAGTTTTTTGTTTTGCTTCGCCCTCGCTACTGCACTGCCGGAGGCCAGCAAGAGGGAGGAGTGCTGGGCTTCAAGGCTCTGCGGCTGGGAATAAGGAACTGCTGACATCAGCATCCAAAAGCCATATTAGTGAGAAGGAAAGGAGCGCAGTGGAAAAAAAGAAAATGCTTATAGATTTATTTCTGTAAAAGCCGAAATTGGCTCCAATCTTTTCCCCATTAACTCCATCCCAAAGTTCAGTGTCCCTCGTGAATTTTGAGCAGCAGGTACAAATCTTTCTTTTGCTGTGACGCTCTGCCACCCACGAGGTTGCCTAAACAGAGGAGTGACATTATGGCACACAGATATGAAGGGGACACTGGTAAATGTCACAGATGACAATGAGTTTGTCACAGCCAAGAGATGCCCTTTTCCCCAGTCCCTCAGCAGAGATGCTCTCTTCACAGGTCTCAATCCCTTGTCAAGGGGTTGAACCTGCACATCCATATGCATGCTGCTACACATGAAACGCCGTGCATCTGCTTGTCGTGCTCCGCGGCTGCTCTAGGAGACAGGCAGACAGGATGTCCTTAGCCCCAAGGCCAGTGAGACAACACAGTATCTGCTGACCGGGAGAAAGGGGCCACCGAGATCCTCGGGGCAGACTTATGCACCGCATAAGTCTGCCCCGTAGACTGTCAGCGTATCAGCAGACCATAATCACACTGACCTGTCATTTCCTCTCCTATGAGAATGTATTTGTGGAGGGGGTAAGTATTGTGTGTGTTTTTAAGGTGAGCATGCTGAAAGGCATCCTACGTATTTCCTAATTATATTTTTTTAGAAGTCAGAGAGCATGTCTTAATGGTCTCGTTATAGTTAGTCAAACAGATAATTCATAACCACTGAAGATAGATTCAACTGCACCTGCTTAATTAAGCATGCATTGGGGTTTTGCAATAACCTCTTGCAATCTATCCCTTTGTATTTTTAATAATCACCGGAACGTAATGGCTTTGTTTTTGTTCTTACTTTGCAATTAGGTTGCTTTCCATTTTCAATTCCACGGATAATATGCCTTCCTCCATTTTGCCTCAGTTTAATTACACCCAGAATCATCTGTCACAGCTTGGACTGGTGTCTTTTCCATCAGTACTATCTTGAAAAGGTAGATTTATTGAGAAATGGTGTAATCTGTTTTCTATTCTCAAATTTTTTAAATACATTATTTTTAAATGATGTTTCTGTGTGGTTCTTTAATGCTGCACTTTAGTGATAATAAAACCTGGTATCTCACATATGAAGTGCCACCAGCAACACTTAATTAATCTTAATTTCTTTGAAACAAGCCAGCCTGCAGAATAGCCTCGTTTTTCTAAACGACTCTTCCCTCAACAATATTGCATACAACCATTTTTCCCCCTGTCTTTCCTGGCGTGATGAAATGCGCTTTCTGTTGCTATCTATTCCTTATCCACTCTGTTCCGCCACACACTCTTCTCTCCGGCTGAGGAAAAGCTTTCGGAGGCTGCCAGAGCAGACCCATCATCTGCTGACAGTCTATTTGCTGTTGTTGGTGGGGGATGAGTAATGGCAGCACCACTGTCCTTATCACCAGTCCACACACCTGCACTCCTCCCTGCGCCACACACTTAATTGCCCCCCGCACCCCCGCCGCCGCGTCAGGCCCTGATATCTGCTTATGCTCCACATTCCTGGATACAGGCCTTATGTCCATTACTGCTTTGCTTGCATGGGATTTATAGCTCTGCTATGGCCAGAACACTAAGAATCCACATTTCTGGCTTGGTGGGGCAAGGGATGCTGTCGTCTTGGTAAACTGGTGAGGAGGGTCTTGTTTTCTGAGCCTGGGACAGCGGGGCGGCGTTATCCTCCTTTACCTATGCTTTTAAGGACTGACAGAGCCTCAGTGCTCAGGGTCACGGCTGGCATGCCACTGTGGAAAACAACGAGGGAGGGAAAGCGTAAAACAAATAACATCAGGAGGCATTAAGATGTCATTGATGTCTCCACATAGAACCAGACAGATAGTCCCAGAGGGGCACAACAAGGTGGACACAAATAGAACCGCCGAGCAGACAGACCTATTTTAATCATTGGGACTTTATGGACTTTGGTAAGATTTGAAAGACTGTTTTCCAACGGAATGAAGCGCAGAACATTTTTTCAGAATCGAGCTTGGAAATGACCCAGGATTCTTTTATACAGATGTTCATCAACCGTATACCTAATACATATTCAAATCTCCGTATGATTGTTCCAGGTACCCAGCCGCAGGATATGATGCTATGTTTTCTTGTTCTAGTACAAAATGCTGCCAGTGAGTCGAGTATGAAGTAGAATGATCAGCTCCAGACATGAGTGTTGTTATAGTGTACATTTGCAAAGGACAGTCATTGGCTAGACAACAGAGACCACAGCCGATTCTGTGTGTTTCTTTATGTGGAAGTTGCAAAAAGTTGTGGAAGCAGGATTTTCATGTAGGCTTTTGTTAAGATTTCTACTTCCAAGTCAACATTTTATTTGGTTTTTGAAAGGCAATTGGAGAAATTCTTAAAGTCGTGTTGTTGTATTTTCCTCAGACTCACTCGTCCTTTGACAGGCCTGTAATAGCCTTGTTTGTACCTTAAGAGATTGTGTCTATGTGTATCATCTGTCGTTCAAATAATGTGGAACTACAACAGCGTTATAGACTTGGATGGGCATTTCTTTATTATCGTTTTTCCTGAGAAATTCACTTGAATGCATTTATTTTCCTTCAGATTGTCTTTTCTCTCTTAAGTTGTCAATGTCACAGTTGAGAGAAACGAATATTAGTGTGCTCACTGAACATTTCTCTTATTCTGTTCTCTCAGGGTTATTTCACAGGGAAGGCGGAGCAAACCTGAGACATGCAAAGCGTCCCTGTGGGTTGGATTGATTGCAAACAGTTCGTTCAAGCAGGCTGCACTCTTAAATAGAAACAGTGGCTGCAGCGGCTGCAGCTCCGGCCTATAAAAAGCAGCAGCAACAGCTCTAGTATCAATTTAAGAGTATCCACTCTCCTCTGAGAATATGCCCCAGAGAGCACCTCCATTAGGGGTCCAGCTGGAGACAGTAGCAACCGCAGTTACACTCTTGTTCTGCCACCAGCCTCCCAGGTCAGGAGGGTGCTACGAGCCTCCTATTGGCAACCCACCCTTACCCTGTGATAAATATCCAGGAGCTCCCTGGATGACACCAAATTTTTCATCATTAATCCAGGCCATTATGAGGCTGTTTCCCCGGCATTGATCCCCAGACCAGTCCAGCTGACGCAGCCCCTCAAGGGTGGATGGAAGGGACGAGGTGGGGGCGGTCACTGGAGGAACTGGTACACAGCCAGGCTCCCCAGTCAAGTCCAGGCTGATGTGAAGCAGCCTGTGCATACTAATCACCCAATACTGCATGTTTAAACATACACATATATAAACACAGCTATAAACACAATCATACACATAGCAATGTAAACACAAGATGCTGTATTGGATGAAGCCGGACTTTGTGAGGAATAGGATGTGAAGAATCAGGGCCAGATGTCCAGGTGTTTGCTGATAGTAAAGCCTTAATTATATTCACATGGGCTGCAGAGAGACAGTTGCCTTCCATTACGTTTTATACAAACACACATTCTATATTTTACATGCACACACCAGTGAGCCCAGGGGGCCAGATGCACAGCTATTGTCTTAATTTCATTCCCCACTTTTCCTCGATTTGCTCTCCTTTACCCCTCCTGGCTCGCCCAATTGAGATCAGCCTGCTGTTGCACACTCCCAGTATTCCAGAAAATGTGATGAACAGAATGCATTATATCCCACTGGGGAGAGACGTAGAGCAGGGAGATTTACCTTCTTTTTACAAATGATATGGAATCAGGGAAAGGAAGGTCGGTCAGCTGTGAAATTACTGATCATCCGGGTCTTGTTTCTGCTCACTGACAGAGAAAGCCATAGAGGCTGTTCGAGAGAAGCAATAGAGGCGCAGAGGATGGGAAGGCATTTGGCTCAGCATGTGTTCCCTGTCTCGCATCATCCTCTTCCCGGTCATCAGTAGTTGAAGACGGTCTTTCTTTGTCCACTTCCTTTGATGAAGTCAAGCGCAGAGATTGTCATTGGGCCACATGGTAAAATTGAACTTTACCTCCAGGCTACCAGCGGGGACGGCTGAGGGTCGCTCCACTTTAAATGTCTCTTTTTCAGATTGTTCCACAGAAGATGGCTTTATGACCGCCAACGCTATTGTTTGCCAACCACTACTTTTATCCAGCAGTCTTTGCCTTTTTATATAGCAAACTTCAACATGTAGAGGTGATTACCTTAAGGTTGGTTGTGTAACAGAGCTGTTTCATGTGTAACCACATCATCCATATAGCTCTGTCTCAGCCCAATCCTCATTGGCGTTGTGACAGCCCGGTCAGAGTGGTGTGGTGGTGGCGGAGTTGCTACTAGAGGGGATGGGGTCAGATGGACGAGGTAATTACCCGGATCAGTGAGCATGAAGGTGGGGCCATGGACCGCTGTCATCACCGGGCTAACAGCTGGAGGCTAAAGCCCCTTCAACAGCTGGCTGATTACACACACACACACACACATGGACACAGTCCACAAGAATTATCTTCACCTGTACTGAAAAGGAACAAGTCGGCAGTGCTGTGATTATCAATGGCACAGCCAGCCAACTACTTTACCTTTTCTTTACAGTGCTGTGTGTTCGGTGAACAAAATAGACACACGACCTCCTCTTTCTGTCACACCGTTCATACAGTCATTGAGGTTTTGTGAGAATGTGCCCTCCTCCATCTCCCCTCGTCTTGCTGTGTGTTTTTGAGCTGTTGACATCGCTCCTTCGTCCTCCCACATGAGGAGAATGGAGACATTAATGGAGCTGGCAGTCCTACTGTGTGAGTTATTACTCTGCTCTTTCCCTAATGGAGAAAAATTTAATTATCAGCTAATTTGCTGTGTTGTCTCTGGTGACACGAAGTTCCCTATAGTGTCGGCTCCCATTAAAGGCTCTGATCTGACTCCTTTATTCAGACACAGGGAGGAAAGAACACAGGTAGGCTCAAAGGCATCATGAGCCTGTCCACTCTTACTACACATGTTGGTGTTAGCAACTCTGCATATCAATAAAAGTCTCAACTTCACATCATGTTCAGCTATTATCCGAAGCAACATGGAATTCGATTACATGGAAGTGAGTTGTCGTCTGTGTGTCATGCATTGTAGTTGTTCTATGTTCCTCAGAGGGAATTGGTTCGACT
The DNA here is from genome assembly GCA_023566465.1 of Cottus gobio. Taxonomy (NCBI): domain Eukaryota; kingdom Metazoa; phylum Chordata; class Actinopteri; order Perciformes; family Cottidae; genus Cottus; species Cottus gobio. The sequence continues at coordinate 10,767,887 of CM042220.1, forward strand.
TCATGATTACAAAGATGAGACAAAATACGAATAACACTAAATCTGTAAAATATAGAATTCAGTCTCCTCTGAGAACCATACATGATAGACCTCTTTAAAAAATAATAATAAATAAGGGACCTGTATTAAACCTTTCCACAGTCTGGCTCCTTGTCATACACTAAGTGTGTTCCTTAGCGTTTCTCATTTGTCTGTCTGTCTCTGCTTGTAACCACTTGGTATAATAATAGTCAGCAGTGGAGCCGTCTTTTCTACATATAATGTGAATGTCATCCAATGGGACCATTAAAACAATGTGTTATGATTGGGCGTCTTGAGCAGTGAAAGGGATTGATTTCCATTAACCCCCCATTAAATCCTCAGACATCTGGCCTGCTTTTTCCCAGCACGTTTCCATCTCCTCCTTCTTGTTTTCTGTTAAAATATTCAGGAGTACCTCTTGCTTCTGTGCTCCTACTACCCCCTGTCAAAATAAAGTCAGCCTAATTTATTTAGTTGTATGGTGTGTGTGTACATGTATGCACTCTTTGAGCACTATCCTGTGACGTCTGAATCAAAATCAAGTGATATACTGAGACCCAGCTCCATGATTGTTGTACCCCTCGGTGTGTATGTGTGGTTTTGAGTATGTGCATGCATGTGACGTCTGTGAATGAGTGAGTGCAAGTGGTTGTGTGTGCACATGCTACTGTATAGTGTGGCCCTGTGGATGCTGATGTTGTGTTGTTGTATGTCAGACCTGCAGGCCAAGCGTAAAGACTGAGGGGGGCACATGAAAAATACATGATAATCATCCCGCCACAGTGCACACTAAAGCCTAATTGGAGAGGCCCCTTCCTTATTTTGCATGGCAGTCAGTTCATTATGCCTTTGTTTTATATTCCCCCTAAGATGCTTGGTTTGACTTTTTCAAAAACAACTCTTCATTTTCGTTTTTTTTTAATAGTAAATAGTTTATTTAGGATCATGTGTTTTTGTATTATATTTTTGAGTGGCCAATTTAACAGGCATCATTTAAATTATACATTCCTAATCCTATTTTATTTTGACCAATACGTTTTATTTTTCCAAATCATCTTCTATAGAATAGTGCTCCAACTTCTTCAATCTGAATATTCGAGTGGATGTTATTGAATTTGGCCCGAGGCGGTGTCAAAAGGGGTGTAAATATATGGGTCAGGAGTGAGAAGTGTTTGGTCACCCCCGTCTCTGCTCTCTCAGCCATAGAACAAACACCACACAGCTGCTCACCCATGCAAGCCCCGCTTGCAACACAATATCTTATCAGCTGAGAATCCACACTGGCCAAATCAATTAGAGCCTGTGAATATCTATGGATCTGCAGTGTGAAAGCACCAACATCCCCCCAGCTCCTCCTGAGAACAGCCAAATTAATAACTCTAAGTGGATAATGCCCTTGCTCCTATCAACATCAAAATTGAATTCTTGCAAACAGCTGAAATATAGCCCGGGCATGTAGCACTGCGGTCGTCAGCATTACAGGCTTTTCACTTTGATAGCTTGGTATCCTACGGTCCTGCTCTGCACATTGAAATTCAAAATGCTAATTCTTAACGCTACCTAATTGGCAGGCGGTGTTTAATAGAAAAGTCTTCCTGGAGCCATTTCTTTCTCGGCTCTCTCTGCTCAGCATTGATTCACCACCGAGTGGCTCTGTTGAACAAAGACACTCTGAGCATGGATCTACAGTATGGGTAAAGAGTCGTGTCGAGCACAAACGGGTCAAACAGAAGTCAGGGCCGCTGTGAAGCTGGGGACCCTCGAGGAGGGGAGGGTAACCAGCAGTGCTCGGAAACAAGTGGAAAGGATAGAGTGCTTTACATAATACATAGTTACACGAGAGCCAGCAGAGCCCTCCACCCCTTTTTTTTCAATGCCCACTGTAATGTCATCGGGATCTCTCATCTGTGCTGTTTTAAACGCTGTGGGTCATCTATAGAGCCAAGAGCACCACAACACACTCATTCAGAGAGTCCTTGTGTTGGCACCACTTACACCGTTCACATTCACACAGTGAACGGACTTTATGTCTTGTTTTACACCATCATAAATTTAACTCAGTGATGACCCTGATCCACACACAACCTCTTCCTTATCCTGCTCGGTCCGTTTAGCTCCGTACAGATTTTTCTCATTTATCAAGGTCATCAGACTTCCTGATTACCTTTTCCACCTTCTCTTTCTCCCTTTTTCCCCTTCTCAATCCCTCTATCTTTACATCTCTTTTTGCCCCCTGTGTCCTTCCTCATTCGCTCCTCTCCATCATGAGTGGATAGTCAGACTAAGTAGTTCTTGTCTTTGCGCGTCTCCAGTATGTCATCCACAATGGCCCTTGAAACTGCCAAGAAGAAAGAGATTAAATGTTTGCTCAGCTCTTAAAAGCTGCATCATGGACAGAGAGGCCACTGCCCTCTCTCTCTTTCAATGTCAAAAGAGTAGTGGCGAATAAGTGTAAAACACGAGAAGAGATTGAATAATGATAGAATGTCATCAAACAAATCAAGATGTGTACAACTGGAATTGTATCAAACAACTTTTAAGCCAGACAGTGGTTTATATTAAAATATCTGAGTAGTTACCCAGTGGCCATTTCAAATGTTTCAAACCTGCAAATAATCATCTTAGCTGAACTGTCGCTCGGTCACACATACAGCCATGTTTTGAAGGGGTCAATGAAGCGGATGAGGGGTTAAGAAAGCTGCCGTCCATCCTCTCCTTTGTCCTCCTCGCCCAGCAATAGTACGTGAAGTTATTGGGGTCCACTGTGATCTGATAGAAGGGGAGATGGGGTCAGGTAATCCACTGGCCTGCCTGCAAACTCTCTTTCATGCTAGACTGCTTTTCAATAAATAAGAAATGTTGTCTCCTTCACCAATATAATATTAACCCGATCTCCCCCCATGGAGCGTGGGGGTTACCTCCCGGGTGGGGGGCGGTAGAAAGGCCTCCAGGCCACACTGCTAATGGATACACACGTACACAGTGTTTGAGGATTAGACGAAGCCCATCTAGGGGGAATATGGCCCCGGATAGCAGAGGGGGGTTGTGGAGAGTAAAGGTATCTCATTTCTATCTTTACCTGGTAGTCATAGAGTTCACAATGCATAATCAAGAAATACAAATTGTGTTGTTTTTTTTTATGGAAAAGCTCAAAGAGAATGGGGGCTGACTAAAGTGCCATGTCTGTGTTAAATCACATGGACGAAGAGAGCTGAGACTGAAGTGTGAGACTAAGCCGCAGTGGAGTGATGCTGCAGCCCTCTGTAGCTGTGGCTTCATGCTGTGTTTACCTTTGAATCTCTTTCACTTTCGCTCATCCCATATTCACTTTCCTCTGGGAGACAATGCATTGGTCACAGTCTGGGAGAAAAGCAGCACAGCTTAGACCCAGAGGACGAGCTTCATCCCGAACAGGAACTACTGGACACATTCTCAGTCTGAGTCGGTACCAAATGCCAACACTCTCATTCAGCAGATTTAAATCATTTTGAGGATTATCCGAGATAAAATGCCATGCTGAAGACACAAAGAATAATTGCTAATGGTGGCTTTAGAGTGGCCTCTTTCTGGAAATGAGAATGAGGATGACAGAGCATATTTCAAGTCTTTATCTTGAGCTTTCATTAATGCAAGTTTAATGGAAAGGGTGCTGAGAGAAATGTTAATTATCGCCATTCATTTTTCACCGAGCAAAAAGACGAGGATGATTCCACCGGAACAAAGAGGATTCAGACTTGTTGTTCTCATAAATTGCGCTTCTGTGCCGATCTGTCTTGTTGCATGTTGAAGTCACTGTTGATGTCAAAAATCCTCATTGATGCATCCAACTCCTATTTTTAGTGCAGGGCAAACTTAAATATAGCTTTTTATGTCTGGTTGTCAATCAATAGGCATACAACATATTGATCCACTTTGTGAGCAAAGAGAAAACACCGTCTTAACCATGTATCTTTTATTTATATCCCCTGCTGGGTTCTCATATATGGGTTGGGTTTGTGTCTGTAGAGGAATGCAGAGTGGATGCACCATTGTTCACTGTGTGGAACTCGTTTATAATTTACAGGGTCTCCACCCCTCTCTGTCACTAATGGATAGGGGTGTCTGCTTGGAGACTGAGGGGGGCGGGGGTACTTTGAGATAGGCTGGAAGACTGCCTCTTGAAGACCCCCTTCCACCACCACCTCAGATAAAGCAAGCCCACTTCAATTTGGTCCACGCAACGGGTTACCAAAGATACCGAGACATATCTGAAATGCAGTGCTAAGGTTCTGAGGTGGGGGGCAAATCTTGTGGGGGGGGGGGGGGGGCATGTATAATATGGCGCGTACACAGATATTCACCATCCCCGATAGCTCCAGGGCTCGTCATGCTGAAGGCAGGCAGATTGAAAGGCTAATGGGAGCTGGGGTGATGCTGTGTGGAGTAATTTAGTGCAGAAGGCGTGGTGGTTGAGAGAAAGGCTGGAGGAGGGGGGTGGGAGGGGTGGTTCTTAATCCTCACCATAAAAAAAAAAAGAGATATACCGCTTCACCTTAGTGTGGGGGAGCACCTTGGATGCATCGAGGACTGGTGCTCAGCTGAGAGTGATGGAGGTCACTGCGGCCCCGGGCTGTATTGAAATGACTGTACGCCTCTCTGTGTAGTGTCAGCTCAAAAGGGAACGGCCTTTGTTGTTGGCCGGTCCAGGGCCTTGACACCAGATGTGAGTGTCAGCCACAGGATGAAGAACAGCTGCTGTGGGGTTGGGATGGTACGGCCCGGGTAAAAATATGCTGCATGCTTGCCTGTGAAGTCCAGTGGCCGTGGCGATAGCGTGCAGTGGCTGGTCGGGCTCGGCCGGGGCGGACTGGAATCTGGGCTGAGTTTGATTTTTATCTGGGATATACAGGAGAATAACACAAACAATCGAGGGGGAAATACAACACACTTACGCTGACTGACATTCGCTTTTGCTTTTATTATTCATATATTTGCTCTGCTCTTCGATGGACTAACCTCACTCCTCACTTATTTATACAGAGAGACGGAGACATGCCTCTCGTTGGAGCAGACGAAGGATCAAGAAACAGGGGTTCCATCCAGATAGCTTTAGGCAACGCCGTGTGATGAGAGCCTGATGAAATCATTGTTTGAATCTGAAGGACACAGAGGAAGCTGTCTGAAACAGTTAGAATCAATTTAATTTGAGCTTTGGGATCAAAGGCAGGCCTCTGGGCTGCTCAGTATTTTTAGTGCTGCCTTTAAAGCCATCAGTCATATTCAACCCTGATTAATTTATGGAAATCACACGCTATTTTTGAGGTGTTAATTCACATTAGATTACTGATGGGCAGACGATGACTGATGCATACGCATGGGGATGTTGACTGAAATTCAATTGAACCCTCCATTGATTTTCATTTTCATATATACTCCATGCTGTGATTTATTACATATTTTTCTTACAGTCATTAAAGCTCTAGAACTAGGTAAACTTTACAGACTGTATGTCCATGTGTTTGTATGTTCTGCTGGCACCGGTGAGAAAAAGGCCTTCTTAGTAGTTGCTCAGTGACTCGTAAGAGATCTCCAGTAGTGGCACGCTCTCTCATACATAACAACTTTGTGAAAGCGCTCTTATTCCAAACATAATGTTCTAGGCATTGTATGCAGTGCTTTTAAAAGGTCAAATTCTGTGTCTGACCTATTAACGCAGCACTCTAGCTCGGGACCGACTACATGGCTGTGGACAAAGCTGCTGATGGAATCTACACCTCCTTTGAGATGACCAGAGACGTCTTCCAATGTGCACGTGAACCCGCGAGACGTGGAGGAGTATTAGTATTTATAAAAGCAAGAGAGGGAGCACACTCCAGTGCACCGGGATTATCTCATGTGGCCTGGTGGGCAATCTGCTGTTTTCTGCATCATTTCCAACCCGGATGTTTTCAGAGGAAGATTAGGACAAGGCCAGATTGTTGAGTAATTGGTAGAGAGAGGCCACGGCTCCCTATGATCCCATCACACTCTTCACACCTCACTGGCATTCCCCCGAGGACCAGTGTCGTACAGATAGGAGTGAGGTGTGTGTGTGTGTGTGTGTGTGTGTGTGCATGAGTCTCTGCACTGTTTGTGTGGCAAAGTGACTAGAGGACAGGATACAGATACTTGTAGCTGAGAAACAGGCCCAACATGTAGATGATATGTAGTTGTTCCTTGTTACTCAGCAGTGATTTGGTTTGTGTTATTATTGACTCCTAAAAAGGAAAGGACTAACCTCTGTCTGTGATGTTGGTGTGCGAGAGTGGAAGTTGTCTAGTGTCAGTGCTGGGAGTCTGTTGACCTGTGCGCCTGTCCTGGGGTTCACGGTTGGATATGTAATCTTTCCTCAGCTCGCCCCCATTGGCTTTTTTTCCCCTTTCCCCTTCTTTGATCTCAGACGGATACATTCTGCCTCACTGCCCCTCCGTCAGAGGAAAGCCCAATGGTGGGTTAGGCAAGGTCATGCGGGGACAGGGACGCAGCGAGGGTGGGAGACAAGGATGGAGAGGGAAGAGACAGAGAGAGGCTGGCCATAAAAACAGGAAAAAGGAAGAAACCACAGAAAGTTTACAACAACATGGTTGCATGGCAGTTTGTGAAATAGTCACAAAAAGCAATCCATTGGTTTTGTGTACAGGGACACAGATTGTCTGTTTTTTTTTTTTTTTAACAGAACATCATGCTGTTAAGTACATACACTTAAAAAAAGAAAATTCCCTGTCAAGACTAGTGGATCTCAGAGACTAGCAGAGATAATACAAGTAAGAGGCCAAGGCAATAGCTTTCTTATCTTTTCCCGGCCTCGCCTGCCAGCACACATCGCCTGTCCTTGTGTGTATTTGCTTAGTGGTTAAAAAGACACTGAGGCCACCGTCAGCGTATCATCCAGCAAAGCTTTTTATTTATTTAGCCATCTATCCTTTCTGATTCTGCTCATGTCTGCCCTCCATCCCAGACTCTGTTTCCTTTGAAGTAGGTCATTTTATAGACGGGGAAAGGTCATTCCCTCTCACTCCCTTGTGCAGTGTCTCACTCTATCTATCTATCTATCTATCTATCTATCTATCTATCTATCTATCTATCTATCTATCTATCTATCTATCTATCTATCTATCTATCTATCTATCTATCTATCTATCTATCTATCTCTAGCCCGCGCTCCCTCTCTCTCTTTACTGTAATAAAACAACTGCTTGAGTCAGTGACGGAGGGGGAGACGGCGACAGGAAATATTATTGGAAAGCAATGCTAATATGCAGATAATGCTGTAACCGCTGTGCAGTGGCACTGGTGGTGAATGAGTGGCTGTCAGGAGTCCTCTGCTCTGACAGGCCTGTTGACAGACTCTGTCCACGTGTGTGTGTGTGTGTGTGTGTGTGTGTGTGTGTGTGTGTGTGTGTGTGTGTGTGTGTGTGTGTTAGTGTGTGTGTGTTAGTGTTTTTTGGGGGGGAGCTCAGTTCTGTCACTCTCTCAGTACCTGGCATTATAGATTGGACTCATGGCCGCATGCTTGCAATTAGCAGCATACTGACACACAAAAGTATTTTCATCCTCTGCATGCCGTGTGCGCGCACACACACACACACACACACACACACACACACACACACACACACACACACACACACACACACACATATTTTTCCAGACACGCAGACCCCTTGCACATGCCTTTGTGTGCATGAATCAGACATGCATACACAAACTTGGAGGCTAAATAGCAGACAAGACTGTTGCTTGTTGCTCAAAGGAGGGTGTGGCTTTAATAAATGACATTGAAGAATAAGACATTCTTATGCTTTCTTTGGATAGACGGCGGTTGTTGGATTAGATATCAGCACTCTTTTAAGGTGCCATACTTAAGTGGTTTATTTTCACCAAACAGCATTCCTTCTTGTTATTTAGTTGTTTCCCTCTATGTGGTTACAAGTGCACTTGTGTGCTCGAGACGAGGAGGGGATGCATGCAGAGCCCTTTGGTCTGCTGTGCTTCTCCTGCACAGCTACAGGCATACAGGAAGGCCCAGTAGATGTGAGGTTGGAGGTTTGACCTAAGCACCACCAGCTCCACCCCCCCCCCCCCCCCCCCCCCCCTCTCAAGTCCTCCTTCATCCCGACTGACATCCCTCTATGGGCCTGTACCCCCAGCAGAGATGGTCAATAAATCCCTGCCTGATCCAGCACTTCAAAAACAAGCAGCTCCCTGCTCACGCCAACAGCGTCATGAATAACAATTAACACCCACCAAAAACAGCAGTAACCTCCGATATCTCCAGTCTATCTGGCTTCTGGGCTGCATTTGCATTAATGATTTCTCCGTCTCTCTCTCTCTCTCTCTCTCTCTTTGTCCCTCTGCTCCTCTCTGTGTCTCTTTTTCCACATGTATTATGGCCAGTCTACAGTATTTCCTCTTTTAAAAGTATTTATCCGACAATTATGGCTTTAGATCGATGGCTGTAACGTCGCTACAAACTGCACCGATGAAAGTTCTTAGTCTTTATTTTTCCCCATCTCTGTTTTGTGCCAGGAAAGTCCCATAGTAAACAATATTATGTACTTTAGATGATGTGTAAATCCAGTCTGTTCCGCTGCAGTGGTTTAGAGACAGCATACATTTTAGAGTGAACATAAAATGCTTACTCACACACTGTTTTTCCATATTTATGAACCCTAGTACGGCTGCACGGTGGCGTAGTGGCTAGCACTGTCGCCTCACAGCAAAAGGGGCTGGGGTTCCAATCCCGGTCTGGGCGGGCCTTCTGTGTGGAGTTTGCATGTTCTCCCCGTGTCAGCGTGGGTTCTCTCTGTGTTCTCCGGCTTCCTCCCACAGTCCAAAGACATGCATGTTAGGTTAATTGGACTCTAAATTGCCCATAGGTGTGAATGTGAGTGTGAATGGTTGTCTGCCTATATGTGAGCCCTGTGATTGACTGGTGACTTGTCCAGAGTGTACCCTGCCTTCGCCCAATGACAGCTGGGATCGGCTCCAGCGCCCCGCGACCCTAAAGAGGATAAGCGGTTCGGATAATGGATGGATGGATGAACCCTAGTACTGCCTAATGTTTCCCTCTTGTCTCTTCTCTCTCCATCATGCCACTCTCGCCTGGTGACGCCGTCCTTTTTCAAATCCCATCATTCAGGTGAGTCATATTTTAGTCCTATTCAGTCATTCAATCTTTATTCGAGAAGAAAAAGCTGATTGTGTGAAAAGTTTGCTCCTTCTGAAATGTCCCTATAACGTGACGACACACTGCTGATTACGGATTGCTTTCTTCTGTGTTCATTATAAATCACACTAAACAGCTGTAAATGCACTTCCTCAGTTTTCACCACACTTGTATTGCAACTCAGAAAGAGACACACACATGCCTATAAACACATACAGCATGTGAACATGCAGACATGCACACCTCGATCACACTGGCACTCATCTCTGAATAAGCTGATGGGTACTAGAATGGTCCCGAGGGATCTGGCTGAAATAACTGTGATATCCCTTTGAAGGCCCCTTTAGAGCGCAAAGTAATGAACACTTTCAGCATGGAGCCTGCATTTTGTGCTGTGAAATCGCCGTGCAGTGAAATAGACAAAATGGGATTCAGACTAGCATTTTTGGGGAGCCCCCCCCCCCCACACACACACACACACACTTTCTTGTTTTACCAACTTTGCCTCTACCTCGGGTACCACTCTCCTGCCTTTAGCATCCTATTCCTCCTCCGTCCTTGTTTCCATATCCCCCCCCCTCACACGTCTCCCTTGCTCCCTGTTCTCCTCTCCTTCTCTCCTCCCCTCAATCCTTGTCTCCATATGCTGTGTCTGGGCTCGTTTACATGGCTGGAGGAAAGGAAAGGAGAGGAGAGGGCTAGTCTGAATTATACATGCAGCAGCAGCAGTGCACCAACCCAGTCAGGACCCACCAGATGCTTGCCCTCCAGATTCACTGCTTTTGTCTCTTGCCTCTCTTAACTTGCACTTGTTGTATCCGTGTTTCTTCCTTTTTCTTTGTGTGTGTGCGTCTTCTGTGTGGCCCTTTTTGATTATTCAAGAACGGTTACAGTATTTCTCGACCCTGATTAGAAAACACACTTTTATTTGCATTGCAATCAACACTGAACTGAGTCAAGCTTGTATATAATTGTATTTCCTGTCACAGTACTTCCCTCATGTTTATCATATGCATGAACCCAACCTTTCTGCTGGGTCCTGGGGTTAGTGGCCCCTATTTCTCAGGTGAACTTGATTGGACCCCCCCCACTCCTCCTGTCAGATGTGTGTCTGCAGCATATGTATGTGTGTGTGTGTGTGTGTGTGTGTGTGTGTGTGTGTGCGTACCTGCATGTGTGACAGGGAGATTTACATGCTCTAATGATGAGGGATCAGGGTGAGGACAGGGCCTGTCAGCGCCCCTAATGAGAGAGGGCCTGTAGCCCGCGGCCAGGGTAAAGAATTGGAGAGGAATATGGATGGGGGCTGGGGGGTCGCACGAAGCAGTAGTGGGGGTCCTAGGCGACAGAGGCTGGCATCTGTCTTTGGTGACACTGCTCTCATCGTTAATTCACAGCACCCATCCGGAATTCTTCTGTACAGAAAAGATGTGCACGCAAGAGAGAGGCGCCTCCACTGCGTCGGAGAGGACCAGCGATCAGGGCTGCGTTAGACACTGGGAGGGTTGAAGCCTTTTCACTCATGCACACAATGTCAGCCCGCTGTCTGCATGCTAAATTTATGCTGCTTATCGATTCAGAATTCAGCTGTAACAACCCCATGCTGGATAACTGGGTTTGGGTTCTAAAATATATAAATGAATGAAATCAAGCGTCTGGAGTGACTTCTATTGTTTGTAATTTATTGCCACTTACCGGTAGTTGTTTATTGATTCCAAAAAGATGCAGACGATTAACTGTTTTATGCGAAGGTATATTTGTTATGTTTGCTCTGAACAACGCAAAATCCCAGGGATTAGTTGAGTCTTATCCTAAGCCTCTGAAGATGCCCTGTAGACCTCAGTAGTGTCTCTACACTCACCTCCACCTCAGGGACTTCCTTCTCAGCTCGGCATTAGCGTGAGGCGCTGGTGTAACATCACACCTATTTCTCTACCCCAGGCACTCAAGCCAAATGTGTACAAACCAGAAATGGCAAGGCTGACCTCCCCGCTGGCTCCTGTGCCCCAGATGGCCTCACTTGGACTCCACTACCCACACACACAGTGCACACTTGCTCACTCTGCATGCCTCCATGCACAGTGCACAATAAACGCAACACAGATATTTATATCCAATTATCCGACTGATACCTTCTGCATTTTGTTCCTGTTTATGGTGTTATCAGGGATAAGCACGGCAGGGTCATCAAATCTCCATCATACCTAATGATATAGTTAACAATAGGTAGTGCATTACGGCAGACCATTGACTTGACCTCTGACACCAGGAACATCCTCAGGGATCCACAGATACGACTCTGTCCACACATGTTGCAGCTTGGCTGTGCTAAAGGCCATTGATAATTCAGCTAATGAGTGTGAGGGGATGACCAGGATTAACCCTCTTTAGCATCCCACCGTCTATCTGTCTGTCTGGCTCTGCCTCACTGAGCCTGCAAAAAGACAATCAATAGCCCAGCATATGTCACACTGAGCTACTGATGTTGGTCCACCACGAGAAAGCATATGTTTTGCGAACAAAAAAAAAGAACTATTTGTGCTTTGTCAGCGTCAGGCAGCATATAATGGCCCCCGTGGTGGTCCCACAAGGCGGAAAGGATAAACATGAGAGAGGCTTTTGCAGAGAGCAGACGAGTGCTGCCACATGCAGCAGGCAGGGCCCCGCTCGGGGACTTGTTCTGGGCCCGGCTTCACCACATCAGTGTGGAGGAGGCCTCATGCAGCAGCCCTGCCTCCTGTCTACCTCCTAACCCAGAGACCGAGCACGGGCCCTGCCTCCTCCGCTCTAATTATAACAGGAGCTCCACAATCTGTAATTTATAAGTCTTAAACACTGTAATTAACTACAGCTTTTATAGGCAGTCATAAATAATGCCAGGCCCTTTTTATACAGCTAACTTCTCTGCTCTGCTCTTTCCTGGCCTGCTCTGGGTTGGTTTCGAGGTAACAGGGGGAGACCTGGGATTATTATTCAAGCCACCCACCTCATCCAACCCCATAACATCCCGCTCATGTGGACAACTTCAAAGAGATTTTGAGTTTTTTCTGACTGGTATAGGGGATTTTGTGGGGTTACCCAACAACATTACATCAGAACATCTTGTCAAGTCCTGCCAGTTTTGGGATGTTGACTCAGGGGTATGGCGGGGGGGGGTTGAAGGACGCTGGCTTAATATGTCTTTGGTGTTCGTGGAAATGTTTCTAAGTGCGGTAAGAGTTCCCTCTGAATGATCCTGATATACTTGTCTTTAGCATAGTGATGTAATTAATGACTCTAACAGAGCAAGACAGAAAACCACAAAGGCCAGGAAAATGTTACCATATGACTGAAGTAAAGACAGATTTCTCTATTATGCCCTGCGAAAAATATAGGACACAGTGACGACACACACCCACTCGCACAGTCTTCAGGTTAACCGTTAGGAGGAGGCTAGATTTTATGGAGCTGCTGTAATGTTCTGGTCTCTGTGCCATTAAAAAGAAATCCCTGTTGCCTCTCCCCACCTTTTTTTAGATATTTTACCCATGCAGCAGTAGTTTTTTTGTCATGATAGTTGAGATAGTAAAATATGCATGGGAGAAGATGGCGCATATGGATGATGGTTCCTGCTGTAATCAGCTGCATTGTCTGACAGGTGTTTTCCTCCCTGCCTGTTTGGGTGGCTGGTGATTTATGTGGTGGTCTTTACATCCAGTCCTTAGGGACAGGCTGGAACAGCTCGACTCAGCATTCTTCTCCTGTCACAACCGGCTTTCCAACTTGTTCCTCAGACAACACAAAACAACCTGTACAGAGAAAAATGACCACCCACCGCCGCCCTGCCCCCATCCAAAAAAGTAAAATAAAATAAAAAAAATCGATCTCTTTTGTGAAAAGGTTAACAAAAGTGAGATACATGTTGAGGCACAAAACAACAGCAAACAAAACAACGTGTAACAAAGCCCAAGGCTGAGGAGAGACAGAGAGGTGAAGTATGGGATAAAGCATGGGCCACCCTGGGCACAAGGAGAGCTCTCAGCACCCACTCCCCAGGACTCGGCAGACAATAGTCCATCTGCTGGAGACACACAGGCGCTTTCAGTCTGAAGAAAAGCCCCCTCGTTGGGATTCAGCCTCCCAGTATCTTTCCCTCTCCTCCCTTCCGACCACCCAGACACTGCCGCCTCCCCATCTCCCCACTCTCACACATCACACATATGCAGGAGATGATTATAGTCCTCCCTGTCTTACGGCCCTGCCTCCAGTTTTTTTAGTATCCACTGGAGACAGATCCGACTGATCAAGGCCTACAAGGCTGCTGCTTAAACCCTTCTCTTTAGCCGACTATTCAGCTTGGAATCAATTAATCTCGAGCCTGCCTGGTAAAAAGCCTGCAGGTGGGATTTTAGTTGAAAACAGCATTTTGGGGGGTTTTCCAAGAAAACGTGCAGCTGAGAATTCAGTTGTAGGTGTTGTGAAGAGCTCAGTAGAATACTGATCCATTCCATGGTGTGTCTAGAGAGATACAAAGAAAACCTCCCTTTTGAAGATGTATGTAATGAATGTGCACACATGTGTCTGTCTGCTTGGCAGTCTGTGTTTCTGCTTGTTTGTTTGTGCCTTCGTGTGAGCAGTGCTGTGGCTGGGACCGAGTGCCGTCCTCAGCGGAGCAGTCGGGCCTCCTGGGATATGACTCTGGGGTTTCCTGTACTCCCCTGCTATGCCATGGTCTTTAATGACAATATGGTGGCCCAGGCAGTGGCACCTCCTCTGAGAGAGAGGGAGGCGGGGAGGAGGTGCCGAAGGGGTAGGGGCTGATTAGCGAAGAAGCCTAAGATGTTTACCAGGCTTTACCGCTCACTGTTTTGAACCCTTATCGGGCACTGCATGGTGATTAGGCTTTCATTTAGACTCTACCAGATCATGTGCAGCTTATCTTAGCTCAGCTTTCATCACCTTCACTGATTCCTGATCTGTTAGGAAATAATCTAACTATATTGTTGGCCTATTGTTGCAATTATTTATTCGATAACTATTGAATCTGCCCTCCATACCATCCGCTGGGCTCCTAAGGAGTCCCGGGATGTTTTGACCTGGATTCTAAATGTTTTTAGTGGGTTTACGAAATGGGTTTTAGTCTTAATATGGCTGGCAGTGAGCCATTGGTCCCGCTCTGATTCTGTTGAGGATAACTAAAGTAATTGCGTGTGTGCGTGTTTTTGCATGTTTCTTGTGGATGTTACAACCAGAAAGCTCTTGACGTGTAGTAGATGGTAATCCTCCCTCTAACTAAGCTGCCAGCTCTTGGGTATAATTTGAACCCATCCAATCGAAATCTCAGCGTGCCTCTTCGCTAAGTGGTAGGTTACGGACTGCAGTTTCCGTCTGTGCGTGGCAGCTCCTCTGATGACATAATGCGTTGACCCTCCTCGTGCTCAACGCGACGGGCTGCTGGTGGTACAGTGGCATAATCCGGAAATGAGTAAGTGGCAGGGAGTGGGGATGTTCTCTTTAAAGCTAAGCTATCTGCCTAGCAGTGATGAGAGGGTTCAGTCGGGGATGAGAGGAGCTCAGCACATCCCTGTGGTCCCCCTCTTGCCACAGCCACTTTTCAGGGACCGAATCGATGCCGGCAGAGGAGGACAAGCCTCCTCATGTCCCTGTTTCACAGCAGTGCGCCACAACGACTCTCTATGGCAACACACACACCTGTGGGAGAAGTGGCTGTGACTGCTGTTGTTGTGTTTACCACAAAGCAAGACTAGCTACTTATTTCTAAGTCTACGCCTTTTCATACCAGATATTCAGATGTAAATGAAAATATAGTATTTATGGAGCCCAATTTATTCTCTCCTCTCGTCACTAATAAACGCCAACCAAACCACATAGTGCTCTGAATGCTTGCGAGAGTTGTGTACGTGTGGGGTGATGCTGCAGAGTGGTTCCATCTATAACCACCATAATCAAATCAATGCCAGTAAATATGTCTCTTGAGCTGAGCAGGCATGGCATTAATGACAGGAGTGTTGAGATGTAACCGTTTGCTTACGGGAGAGACTGGATGATTTATTTGCAGAGGAAATCGCTGTCACAGCATCCCTGCTTTCAGCCCTTTCCCTGGCGCCCAGTAGGCCAATTAGAGCAGCCTCTAATACAAGGTACAACACCTAACTATGCCACTGGAGGGTGGAGGCTGCTGCACACATCTCAGTCACAGAAACCTCTCCTGCTTTTCCATATTTGCCTCCTTATCAACCACCTCTCCGCCTCGGCGTCCGTCCCCTGTGGAACCTGCTCCACTGTGGGCCAGCCAGGCAGCATGGCTACACGGCCCTTACCGTATGGTCGCTGCCATGCTCAGGTGATTAGGCCTCATTATGAAGACACTTGTGGTACACTAATTAGCCAGCCTCTTGTGTTGCCTCTCAACCTCTTCTCCGCGGCCCTCTCCCGGCCCGGCTCGAAGGCCAGGCTGGGGCGTCTCACCTGCTCCACAGACTGACGTGTGCCCTTGCACTGTAGCAGCTACCAGATTGTAGACTTCACACTGGCGACACTCCCCCAACCAAGTGTTGACAGTTGATTGGACTTCACCTTCATCAAGAGCAACAATAAATCAGACACGCTGTGACACTCAATCAGTGCAGACTGGCAGTGTGTCAAACACGGCTGCATGGATGCTTGACACCGTTTTGATCAGATATTCATCTGTACGCTTTCATCCCAGACTGTGGCTGTTTGTATGGCACTGTGACCAATCAGGATGCATGCACGGTTCGACTAGACAGTCACTCACTCACCCCAACAGTCATGTCTAGCAGCTGTTGGAAAGGCACAGCCCTCTAATCACTGCACTGTTATGTACAGAAACCGAGGCCTCGTTTGGTCCATTCAGACCATAAAGCATGTGGATATCCAAAAGAAGCTCAACAGAAGGGTCTCCACGTTTAGTTGTTGCCACTGGCCTTCCCTTGACAGTGGCGCCATTAGCAACCGGTGTCAGGGCAAGGGCAAATCTGGGCGGGAATGGTTGGTCTCCGGGGGGGGGGGAAGAGCAGGAGGCTGTATGGTGGCTGAGGACGAGGGGGATGGGTGTCGTATTGCAAATCATCAAACAAAGATTACTGCCAGTTCCCGGTTTTAATATCACAGCTCGGTTATTGCCAGAATATCCGCAGCGCCAACTTAAAAATGTCAAACATGATTTAAAAGGTTATTAAACTGCCTCGCGAGGAAGAAGAGGCATTCTCTTTTCCAGTCAGCTTTTTTCATCGGTTTGATTTTTATAATAAATCTCTCTGCTTCAGCAATCCTGTCTCGAATCTGACAAGTGTACCAACAGTGAAGTTTCTGAGAGTAGTGATCTACGAGAAAAATACCAGAAACATATTACACTCATCTCATAGAAATCAATGTGTCAGCTGTTGCGCTGCAAAAACAAGTCTTTAAAATGAAAGTCTCGGGAAAACTACACTCTACGATATCCTGCATTGATCTCAATGTGGGGTCTGTGGCGCCTCGTTTTGGCTCTTGTCATGATCGGAGCCCATTGTGCTCCCTGAGTGATTGTGCTATGATCTGAACACACGGGGAGCCCCCAATCCTGTTGTCTCCCCCATGTTGTTGCCGGGGGGCCCTGTTGGAACAGGCCTTTCCGGGGGCGGGCCTTTGATACTCGCAGGAACCATTAGATGTCTTATTCAAGCACATTAGTTCCAGTGTTGACTGGGGATGACTCAGGAGGACGGGGCTGGCCTGTACCTTGATGTTGGTCTCAGGGAAACCTTGGTTAGGCAAGAGAGTGAGACAGGCTGGATTTGCAAAGCTGAGGTTGAGGGTCAAAAAGGCTGCAATTTGCCTCCACTCAGATTCTTCATATCCACCGCTTGCCATCCCACTTGAGCATTATTCTTCCTCCAGCCAAAGCGTACTGTAGAAGTCTGAGTAGCATGCATATGCAATGATTTCTGAATTCCCATGCACCTGCTCTCTCCTCCCCGCTGCTTCCACATATCAAGGCCCCTCAGGGGAAGAATAAAACTGATATTCTTGCCACCCCACCTGCCTCTATCCCCACCCTCCCACCCATCACTACCACCCACTTGCTCCTCACTCATTCAACTCCTGCTGGTATGCCAGCATGGTATGATGTGTTTGACACAATACAAAGACATAGAAAAAAAAGAAAGAAAGATGCATGATGATCCAAAATGTTGAACTGGGATGATATATGCAACAGACAATACACTTTCATTTAATTATCTCTTAAATTCTCTATTTTTTAACACCTGCATTCGTTGCGTCTTGGCACTTGCCTGACTGAGTCTTTGTCTCAAGCTTGAATGAACTGCGTCTCCTTAATTGGTGATTACATGGTACATATAAGCGTTGGTCTCCCGTAGACAGAAGTGTATATGTGTATGAGTTTGGCCGGCGGGCAGTGCACTGCACGTTCTGCTTTTTTTGTCTCATCAGCAGGTTTGGTGTGTGGCATGTTCAAGTTGTGCATGCTCGTTTTCAAATTTGTTTGCTTCATAAATCATTGGCTTTCTTTGTAGTAAACTGAGAGGGGAGACTGTCAGGGAGTGAAAAAGCGCTCTTTAAGCACCCCCAGCTGCTCAGCTGTCCTACACTTGGGATCCTCCTCATACACAAGTGAAGACTGAGGGAGAGCAAATTGAACCAATCCATCAAATAGGGTACAATTTGTTTAACCTTCCACTGTCACATATTTAATGGCTCTGTTATTACATGCAGGGAAATGCCACATATACTGTTCCAACTAGTTTAATACTTATAGATATGAGTACAGGGAGGAAGACACATGTTGTGTATAAGCACAGACTGAGTGACTAATGGAGTATCGTTTGTTGTGGGAGGTGTTGAATGGAGAAAATTGAGGAACAAAGAGGTTAGACAAGAACCAAAGAGGATGCAGGAGTAAAAGAGTATGCAGAGTGTGTGTGTGGGGGGGGGAGTGCAGGAATAATCAAACAGTCTCTCTGGCAAGCAGCCAGGTAAAGTGTGAGGGCATGGTTCAGATAAAAAGAAGAATAGGAGACTTGGAAGTCAGCCAGTCAGATTTCACAGTTTTTTTTACTCCTGTTTCTCCTCCCCGTTTATTGTCAGTGCCAGGATCTTTTGCCAGAAAGTAATGGAAACTCCCTTGTAGCAAGCTAAGTTCCTATAGTAGAGTAGAAGAGTGGGTTTGTTGAAAGGCCACTTTTCATTGCTGCTGCCTGAGAGTACAGTATGTATTGTTTGCAGTCGATAGAATCCGTCCCTGTATCTGATACCCTTTGAAAAGACCATTTTGTGTTCAGCGGCACTTAACCTGTCTCCTGTACAACCTACCATCACTTCTCAACCCAACACTCCTTGATTTGACCCAGTGGAATTCCAGACATGTTTACTTTGTTATTCTACACATGTAGTCATTAAAAGTCTCTGACAGAAACCAGTACCCTGGGGAAGTCAGCATGGGACTGGAAGGCCCTCAATCTGACTCCCATGTACTTCTTGGAATATGAGTGGGAAATTTAACTCCCACTTTATAGGTGGGAAACAGTGGTAGACTGGGCAGCTTCCATTTGTGAATCTGAAGTGCTGAAAAACAGCATACTCAGTTGAACTTCCCTGCATACATAAAGGATTGGGGGGGGGGGGGGGGGGGGGGGGAAGGTGCACCCTGCTTCTCAAACATCCACGTTGAGAGGACCGGAGATGCATGGTGCAGAAATTGCAGCCTGCTTGTGCAGTTGACATAATGCCCCACAATGACACTTATTAAATTGTAACAAGCCCGCCCTTGGCACCCCATCTTTGCCCCCGCAGCCCCGCCTCCCTCCAGAGCCCAGAGGTTTTATCAGAGCACCAAAAAGAAAATGCTGACATTGTGGACTGCTGCTGTTCCTCGTTACTGCAGCCCAAATCTCAGAGCTGTCAGGAGCTAGCTGGTAGTGAGGTGGAGAAATTGGACTGACTGCTTTCTGGAGGGCACCCCCCTCCCCTGCTGTGCTCTGACCTGAAATATGAGAGAAAGGCCACTAGTCACTGGACCATCACCTGCTTTTGGAGAAACAATGGCAATGGTAATATAACTAGAGGCAGCAGTAGCCAGTATTTTGATTTCAAAGTTTGTTTAAGAAAGGGAGCATGTGTCTTAGATTTCTTTCCTTGGCCCTCTTTCAGTTGAAGCTGTAGTGAGAGGAGTCTTAAGAGAGGGGGCTCTTGAGCAGGACTCACTAGTGGAAAGAATTTATCAGCGATTAGGAGAAGATTGGATAAACTAATCCTTGGGAGCTACTTCAAGGCTCCTCAGTCCCTTCTCCTGGGGACAGAGGCCTATGTGTGTCACGCTGATATCTGTATATACACATATACACACAAACAGACTAGTATAAACACAAATACAAAATAAAAAAGTTCAGTCATTACACAAGGTTTTGCAATAATGTAAATGTATTCAGATAAACTTGTGTTCACACACTGAAACATGCACTACCCACCAAATCCCTTCTCCACCACCTGCTAACCCACATCCATAATGTTTTCATCTCCCCTGCAGCTCATCAGGGATTAGGGAAATTGCCTGGAATGAAAGAAATATGTTCTTTGATGGCCCTTTTTCATGCATATGGTGGCATAAGACGCAGCTGGAGGTTCTTTCTGGAGCCAAGGGAAAAGCTTCAGCTGTGTAACAGCCAAACACAGTGAATGGCGGGGTGTTGCGTCCTGGTTTCCCACTGTTTCAAGACGGTTCATTTTAGGTTGTGTTCCTAGGAGGGCTCATTCCCATTCCGTTGATCAACTATTTATAGTCTGACTCAGTGGCATTGTTATAGGTAAGGCATCAGTTGTTCACATTCACCATGTACAGCTTCATATTCTCTCTGCAGTTGAGTGAATTGGGGCATCCCACCATGTAACCACAGTTCAGCCCTCCTCTGATCTAATTGGCTCCCCAGCCGACAGAACTGCTGGAACATTTTGCAGTGATGCATGATGCCGCTTTGCTTCACAAAGTCCACATGGCTTCTCCTTCAGTTGCACCACATGTAGGCACCACAGCTCACGCTGCTCGGCCAGCTGGATGCCAGCAGCCCGATGGTGAGGGTGGAGGAAATGACCACATGTGCATGTGTGGGTTGGGACGAGAGGGTGGTGGTCTATAATTGTACCCAGTGTGACTGCACGTTGAGGGTGTCAATCGACCCATCTCTACTAGATGGTCTGTGGAAGCCGTACGTCCTGTTGGGGGCTGGGGAGGTAATTGAAGGCTTTTAGCGAGGACTGTCATTGTACCACACAGTGTTCAGGTTTATCACGGCAGGAGCACAACACAAAAGCTCTTTTTTGGGAGTAACCAAACCTCACTGCCTCATGGGAAGGAGGATTATGACACAAAGCATTTTCTATTTTGCCAGTGAAATAATGTGTTAGATGACATCTCTACCTGTATGGCCTATTGAGCTATTTCACAATGAGGCTGTTGAGAAGACGTTGCAGATTGATTGTCAAGGAGAGATGGATGCAACTACGGGATATTTTTATGTCCCCACTTTTAATTTGGCTGCTTCAGCACAGTCAATGGCAGACCTTGCGTACATCTATCTATTAACAATGTGTACATATTGACTATGCAGTAATGTATATTCCAGCAATTATTGGTTGCTGACTCTCTCCTTATGCATTTTGAATACAAATTATGCATGAATAATAAACACACTCATATTGTTACTCTGTAAGGCACTACTCAGGAAATACATTCTTGGCTTTTTTTGGTTTTATTAGCAATCAAAAGTATTTTTTTCTCCACTCTTAGCTGCTTTTTCCCTCAGTCTGCTGCCTCTCTCTCTCTCTCTCTCTCTCTCTCTCTCTCTCTCTGTGTGTGTCTTTCACTTAAGCGTAGACATTCCGTGTGTGTCTTTCTGTGGGCTCCACTTGGATGTTTGCTTTGTTTTAACCACAGCAGAGAGGCTTTGATCATTTAGAGATGGACTTTGCTTATTTTAGGACATGTATTTCAAGTGTGTGCTAATGATCAGCACCAGCATAAATTACAAAGACGAGGGAAGAAAACACAGCACAATGAATTATACAGGGTGTGTGTGTATACATTTGTGTGCGTGTTGGCATGTTTCCTCGTTGTGAAAATTATACCGTTAGATTGGAGTACAATGTGGCCTAGTCTCCACAATCCCAGAGCAAAGGCATCGGGAGAGAATGTCTCTCCACCCCACAGCGGTGCCGTTTGGTTGCCCAAGTGAAGTGAAGGGTGGAAAGGAGAGAAGAAAGGCTGGATTTGAAATGGACTCCCAGCCCGGGTCCCAGGGCTCGGTCCAAGAACCACAACCAGACCAGAGTTACTGCTCTGCGGTCACCCCGGCCTTGTAGTGTCCTGGCACAGGCCGGCAGCACAGAAATAACAGCAAAGAAAAGGGAAATCATTATGGGGCTGGGTTAGTGCTCACATTGAATTATTATCATGGCGTCCAAAATAAACATGCTCACCACTGTTTGTTGGCTTTTGAGAAATGGGGAAAAATAATCAAGACAGAAAAATAAATGTAATTATGAAAAGTGGCATCGTATTTCCTTTGAAGTCTGTAATTTTCTAATTCTGTTCTAATTCTGCTCTTTCAGCCAAGAGAGTTGGCAGTAAGTCCCTAAATTGCTATGTTGAATATAGACAAGGGACGTGTGGAATAGTTCTATTTAAGGACTTTACTGAGTGGTTTTCTGAGGACATCAGTGAGAGAATGTATGCACAGGTTGGCAAAGTAGTGTCCAGTTGTCCAGTAACACATAGTCCAGCTCTACGTCTTAATATTAATAGTCTCTCACACACACACACACACACACACACACACACACACACACACACACACACACACACACACACACACACACACACACACACACACACACACACACACACACACAGCTGCACATCAGTAACACAGTCTCTAAATCTGCAGCTTCCCCTACTGTGCTAATGGAGGGCTCATATCTTCTTAGTCCCACAGGAAAGTTGTGCTGTATACCTTCCCATTGTGAGGCTAATCTCTAGTTTATGGGCCAGAGAATATCTCCCCAACCACAACAAGTAACCCTTAAAAATTCTCCCACAAACCACACAGGGTCATATCTCAAGCAATTAACTGAGCTCAGTCCAGCACATAAGCCGCCTGCTCCCAGGCGCTTGGAGGCAGAACGACAGCACTTGCATAGGGTCCTGGGATGGTGGCGGCCCTGGGGGCTAATGGAATTGATTGGCTATCCTTACTTAGGAATGACAGAGCTTCTCTGAGCGCTTAGCATGCTGACCTAAGAAAGATGAGGCCAGTGTCCTCTTGGCAATTTCCACACAAATCCACTTCTCTGCAGCACTCCACTTCAGTCCGCAGCTTCTCGGTGCTTCAGGATAGAGGTGACTGAAATGAGATTGGGTTGGTGCATCTCCCGCTCCGTCCTCCATACCCCTGTTTCTGTTGAAGAGCTGCATAATGCCCGCCCCAGGCGTACAGCATAAGGTCCGCAGTGTAAAGGTAAATAGCTGTTGAGGGTAATGAAGTAGATGAATAATAAATGTGGGAGTGTGCCATGTTGTGCCAGGATCCCGGGGTGGGCGGGGACAGTGGGATGCATATGGGCCTCTCCGCCCCCCAGGGTCATAGTCCACACTGTGGGACGAGTGCCAATGCTGCCAGATCAACAACTGATCAACAACAGGAGTATCCTGATGACCTGTGCTGATTAGGCCTTAACGGGGATCTACGCGATGGGAGTAGAGGACGGAGCGATACTTCATTATCTATTTTCCAAGGCCACCGTTGCTGCCTCCTGTTCTTAGAAGCTTCCAAGATGATTGCAATTGTTTTGTTAGAAATACAAACAAGCCAGAGTGTTTTTCCCCCGTTAACCAGTATGATAATGGATGTAGCCGGACCTTTCTTTAGCGCCAACAAAGCGTTGTGGAGATAGGTCTGCCTATGAGAGTTTCAAGCAACTGTTTGTGTGAATGCTTATCTCATTCTAGTTGATGGATAGTTGTTGTTTTTAGTGATATTGGCCACTCAAAATTAAAATGTCTCCTGGGGGTTTGACGTATTGATTTTACATCTGGTCAACGACACACACACACACATGTGTATCTGAATGTTTTATTCACATGTCCAGCTTAAGTGGACACAAACTGCTATTTAAAATCAAGTTTTTACACATTTTGTGCCAAAACAATTGCAAATGCATAGTGCATTGGGGTTTGCCATTTTATGTTGATCTGTTCTTGACACAGTCCAGGGATTTTGCAAGTATGCTGTGGTGGTTGTCCTATGGATAACTACTTCTGATTGTGTTCTTAACATTTTACAAGCCCAGTTGTTATTCACAATCAGTGTTAGTGTTAGTATGGATCACGATTTCAATGCAACAGGGATTACTTATTACCTGTGATAATAATTAAGTATCATAGGTAATTCTATCCTCAGCTGCAAATTGTGCCTTGGGGGTGCAGGTGTAATGCTTTCACTTGAGAAATGTATCATTGCATGGGATCTCTTTTGGCCACCGCCTGTCTCATTTTTACATTGAAAAACCTCCCGTGCCCGTTCTTTATATTATATGTTTACATTTATATTGCATGTTCAACTTCCCACCCAATTCAAGATAAAAACCCTCTGTTGGAAATGTAGATATTATGTGGTAAAGAATCCACATGTTGATTGTTTGGTTGATGAAACATTACATTTGGCATTTGTCAGGTTACTAGCACCCAGCCTATCCAAAACTAACATGTAGTATTTATGTAATTACCATGCATGTATGCTGGAAGTGTAGAAGATGTATTTGACTACATTAAAATATGTAATGTTTTTTTTATTGTAGCCCATAGGCACTTTACATAGCTTATCATTTGTTTGGTAATAGTCACAGAGCCAGATTATCACACCACAGACGCATACCGCCGCTTAGCCCCACATCCTGTTAGATACCCACATCGCCTTTAGCCTGCAAGTGGATGTCAGTTCACGGGAATTTAAATTGTTTTTCTTGGCCTCAGACAATGGAATGATAATGGATAATGGTGATCCGCCAGGCATAAAGAGGGAAAAGAGAAAGAAAATGGTCAAGGTTGAGAGAGTAAATTTCCTGGGGTCAGAGGTCTAGGGATTAGCAGATGTCAGAAGGAAAGCTGGGAGGATGGGGTGATGCAAGGGCGGGGGAGAGGTAGAGGGCGTGTAGACGTGGGGCAGGGAATATGATAGTGGTCTTAGACTGGGTTCTAACAGTCACCCCAGGTCACGGTTAGTTCCTCTCAGACCTACATGAAATGCAAGGTTTTTGTTGTTTTCCTTCCGACTGGAGATCGCTGTTGCTTTCTGTTTGCTCCAAACTAATCAGGTGTTCTCTTTTTTTCCATGTGTGCCCTTGACAATCCTTTTGTCTTCTGCTGTATCCTTCTCAACAACGGCCTGGCCTTCCATAGGTAAGTGAAACACCAACACTATACCATAGTATGCCGTGCAACACAGACAGAACCTTTTGATAGAGATACAGAGATCATGACAGCTAGCAAAAGGCTAAGTAGAGCAATCACTTGGTTTAGAACTAATGCCGTTAACAGGATTTTAACATATGTTCACATGCCCCCCAAATTACACTCTAAAAACAAGGATCCTACCCAATCCTCCCAGACTGAGCAGTTCATATTTGTTCTGAGGACCCGTCTGTGTGTGTTTAAGCCCAGCTGGGATCCTGGTGAGTGCAGAGGGAGTGAGAGCGGGACACTGAAGAGAAAATAAAAGCTAGAAACTCGGCTTAATTGGCTTACATTAAAACAGCACAGGAAAAATTCGTAGCGGATGTGGAGTGAGCTTATCTGCAACTTGTACAAATAAGCACATTATGTGTGGGAGGGCACCGCAGCAAGTTGCAAGTGATGCCTTAGTTCCTTCCTGCGGTTTGCTTGGCACCAGATGGGCTCCCTGAGTGAAAATCAGCTAAAGGAGTTTGATGAGCCCCAGCGAGACCCTGTGTGAGGCTCCATCAGGGTTTTGGGGTGTACAGGCCTTGGGAGGGCTGTTAAACTTCCATCTACAGTCGTCCTCCCACCCTCCACAGCTGGTTCAGCCCATATCTGTGGTCCCAAATAGGCCAAGGGCAGGGTCACCAACCCCTCTCTAGCCATAAAACATGCATCACTCCCACAGAGGAGGTAGTTCCTCCACTCCTTTCTCATCTGCCATTATTCTTGACACAAGATTGTCTCTCTCCACCCAATTATTTGGGGAAATTCCCCAAAAAATGTATGTCCTCAATGTACTGCTCCTCATTTTGTTTCCTTTCACCTACATTTCACTTAGACTGCGATTTCCCTCCCATTTTCTGGTCCATCTGGTCCACATGTTGAGTATCTCACTCCTCGTTGCCGCTGTGTCTTCATGTCTTACCAGAAAACAACATTCCTCCTAGTTCGGTGTTATCTCCCCAGGGTTACTGTCAGGGAGAAAGGGAGGTGATCCACACAGACTCCATTTTGTTGGACTATGGTCAGATAGCAGCTTTAGAGGGCCTCCTTTGTTCCAGTGGCCTTCTGTTTCAGGGGGGACGAGACGCAGAGAGCAGACAGAGCGTCAGACAAAAAATATGACAGAGAATAGTGTTGTATAATGTGGATCTCTATGGACTCAAACAGGAGTAGAGGCTCCAAACCTGAGCCAGTGGTTCAGTTTACTGATAAGAAGGCAGCAGCATGGCAGTGGAGTTTATGAATTAGGAAACATTTCTTCTTGAACAAATTTAAACCACAGCGAGAACTCACCTCAGGTGAATTTGAACAAGTCACTAAATCACTGTCAGTTCCAAGAATGCTGGTTGAACTAAACATTGACTACACAGTGGAGGGTATCCACAAAATGCACTCATTCAGCAAGGTATGACGAAAAGGCAACAGAAAATACAAGTCCAACAGCTGGGTTTGCCTATTGCCATGCACAATGTTAAAGGGGAATTGCATAGCCTGGTCTTTTATTTCTCCCAGGGGCACTTGATGACATAACCAGAGAAAAAAAGAGAAAGGAAATGGCCATCCATAAACATGGCATGTTTCATCTGCTCTGTTGTGATTATTAGAGTCAGAGCAGGTTGTCTTTCGAACAGCTTTAATGGCCATCTCCTATTTTTTTGTGACTTTCTGGACAGACTGACACCCCATACTTCAGTGAAGCTGTCCAAGTCTGCCAGCAGGAAATCTCTCAAACTGTGTGTGTGTGTGTGTGTGTGTGTGTGTGTGTGTGTGTGTGTGTGTGTGTGTGTGTGTGTGTGTGTGTGTGTGTGTGTGTGTGTGTGTGTGTGTGCGCGCGCGTGTGTGTGTGTGAATGCGAGTGGCTTCGTGCCATTTTGCGTTTGCACTTTGATTGTAGAATTGAGCGACATTTGTCTCCACGATACTTTTAATTTTTACTTTTTTAACATTTGTTATCAGGGAAATGTATCAGTCCAAAGTTGTAGCTTTGTGGTTATTTGCCCATAAATCTCTCCTTGGGCGATCAGGAGTCATGCTGTACCAACACTGACAGCTACAGTGTGCTATCACAATCTCAACAGTTTTTCATGCAGCGTGTTTTGTCTGGTACATGCACACTTAAATTACACTGCAGGTGTCCTAATTGGAAAATGGGCCCTGACTGGATTTGCTTGTTTTTGATACAGTGCATTAGGAGAATGAGTGGCCGACCAAACCAATATATCAGTCTACCGCTGATGTGCATACGTCTATTTGTGTATTAATTATCATTAATTGGGTTTTTGCAGCACACAGAAGTAGTTCAGAGAGAGATGGAGTATCAGGCTTTGCCGTTGCTGTTCCACTCTCTATTTCATTGCTCCTTAAAGCTTGAAATGTTTCCTCTGCAGATGGCATACGGCAGCTCACCTGCATACTTGTTTCATCTCTGCCATCCCACGCCAAATTCTATTCTTGGAATAAACCTGAAAACTTTCCAAAAATTTGAATTCCCATGCTCACATCGTCTGTGTTTCTCCAGCTTCGATTCCTCATCCCACTCTGAGTCGGCGGATGTTGAGGGCAGGACGGGGTTAGGATTCGGACAAGTGTATCTCCCCAGCCAGGCTGCAGTGGAACTCTGAACTGCCAGCTACTCTGTCAAGAGCAGACAGAAGACTGTGGTGCAATGAGACCTGAGGATGACTTCTGTGCCACTCTTGGCTTATATCCTCTCCCTTCACTGCTTGAAAGCCACTGGCTTAGTGAGGCGGCAAGCTGAAACATACAATGCAGGGAGTTACATTCCTGACATTGTTGCCTGAGCCAGTCAGAGGTAATTGTTTATTTGAATATTCCAGAGCAAGACAGCTTCCCCCTGGCGATCGCTCGGGAAGTAAATCACGATGAGCAGCCCTGTTGAGCGCAATGGTGAGATGAATGGAGCGGACCGTCTTCATGCGCAGAACTTGGCAGAGAACCCTGCAGTTCATAGAACCCAGGTGTATACACACAGACTGGATTTCTCTCTCTGTAGGGAAAAGCAATCACGCCCCGACCTCGGTATTTAATCTGATCTTCTTACCGACGTTACACACTTCCTCGTTCTGTTTACCAAGTTTAACCTGCAGGGTAAGTAGAACGCACACAGTGGAATCAGCAAAGTCGTCCGTAGTTCTGTAATAGTTAACTACAATGGATGTTCTCCCAGGGTCTTGTCTTCGCCCTGATGGTCATGTCCACATAGGATGTCAGTGTGTGGCAGCGGACACATCAAAGACTGTTTACCCATAAGACAGTCTGTGCAGAGTGGGAGATGTTTATTTGGCCCAGGGCTCCCATCCAGCTAATAGGCAGGGCTTCACTCTTGATGAATTGTCAAAAAGAAAGTGCCACATTCCTCCTCTAATGGCACTTTGAGAGTGTTATTGCTTTTTATTGCTTTCCTCCCTTAATGAGTGGAAGGCATCCCAATTACCAGCAGAGGCCATCAGGTTTCATCTCCATAACACATTTCAGCCGGCAAGTATTATTATTGTTCATTAGGTTAGGGCCAGAATCTGCGTAGCTAATGAGAAAGCTCAGCAGCCAAGAACCCTCATGTAGCAACAAGACCACAATTCAATTAATTATAACATATTGCCTAATAATGCCTTGAGAGAGAAGGGCAATCATTCGTTCTTATTTTCGGTCTTCTTCTTCCTTTAAAGAAACATCAGCTGCATTGTGGGGAGTGTTTGTTTTAACAGCAACTCTCAGAAGGAGTTGAGTTCGGTCGAGGACTGTTATAACAGAGCTCTGTGTGTTTGTTGGCAGGGAGAGGACATTGGAGGGGAGGGGGCCTGCCAACACTGCTGTTTAAGTACACACAGTCTTATTGGGTTACTCCAGTGGAGGGGGGAGTCGGGTCGGTGGGCCCGAATTAGCAAAGGGGCAGAGAGCGGACAGCTGGGTGGCACAGGATGGGGCTAGGCATGCGTTTATGTGTCTGCCCGAGCGGGAGGCCGAGAAGAAGAGAGAGAAAGAAAGAGAGATGGGGAGCGTGCACAGCTGCTTTAACAGCCGTGGCTCGGCCGTTTTCTCCGCCACATTTACTCCCTCTCCTTTTGGGGCCATTCCTCGTTTATAGTCTGTGGCGTAAACAGGGAACACTACTTCCCTCAATGCGATGGAGCTTCAGGTGAAAAACAAAGGCTATCACCTCCATCTCCCTCCCAAGTGACTCATCTCCTGTGCTAGTCTAGCACCCCCCGAGCGCGCCACGGTCTAATTAGCTCACCGACACAGAACGCAGCCGGAGTAATTGCGGCGCGTATGAAAGCTCGGCCTGTAGCAGCCTGGCTTGTGTACACACGGGGCAGCTCAAATAACGCAGTGCTGTGGCAGGCGGCCACCACCATCTTCTCTCCTTTATTTATTCACTTACTCAGTCACTTAGACTCGCTTGCCACCGTCGCTCTGACGCCTAATCAGATTTACCACGCGGTTTGGACTGTCTCTGTCTTCATTTTGTTCTCTGTGGCTTTACAGCTGTTTTATTTAGGACTGTCGATCACTCTGGGCTTGCTGCTTTCTCCTTTCTTGTGGCCGTACGTTCTTTTACAATTTTCCTCCGAGTGACGCTCTGACGACAGTGGTGTAATTAGGGACATGACTTCAAGCTTCTTTGATCCATTACTTGAGGATCGTTTTGACGAGTTTGCTGTATTCTTTGAGGTTTTGTGACCCTGGGGGCTGACAGCCCTCTCAGAAAAACACAGAAACTGAAATCCTGTTTCTGACTGGCACAGGCTCACACATATTAGTAGCAGATATTTATACAACTCTGCCAATGTTATCACATTACTTTTTAGGGATTAAAATGAGAGGAACGAGTGTACTTTGGGAATTATGCGGTGGCTTTGGATGCATTTCACAGGCTTCAGGGTTATGACACATACCAAATAAAAGGCCACAAACCCTTTAGGATTAAAACAAATCCTGTTTGTGTTTTGTGTTGCAAATGCAGAAAAAGACATAAACCTTGACACATGGGGATCTTTCACACTCAAACAAGCAAACAAGGGAGGCTAAGTCTTTCTAGAAATAAATGGAGAGACCATTCACTCCCCCTGAGACAGCAGTATTTAGTAATGTCACCAGGGGCAAGCGGGGACGGGGTCAGGAGCCAGAGGGGTGAAAATGGAGCTATCTAACCTTCACCATCGTTCATCCTGATGGCTGGTTTAAGGGAGGAAGGAGGGGAAAAAGCTGGATTGGAGAGGAGGACAGTTGGTGCATGGTGGGGTGGGGGCTCAGACCGGGCTTCCTGCTATGATGGATAGAGGATGTTTCAAGAGAAAAGAGCCGTTGATGCTCCTGTGGCTGCAGAGCAAAGGAATAAAAAAAAAACAATGAATCATCACTAGGGAAAAGGTATTAGTCTGATTGAAGGACCAGTGAAGAGAGTAAATGAGAGGGGGGGCATTAGGGAGTGACATAATCTTGGAGGTGTAAAGGTGAAGATTTGGTAAAAGAAGGAATTAATGCCAGCTAGCAGATGGAGCGTTTTCCAGGGAATGTTAAATAATCACGCTGAGTCGAAAGAGAGCGGGGGGAAATGGGTTTTGCTTTGTCTTATCCCGTGCCTTCAAAGTGCCATTTCTTTCCCTGCTGTCTGTCTAGTGGTGGGTCGTGGGTGTTAGGGGGGGATTATGAGTTTTGCCAGACGGACCAGGGTTAAGATGAATGGTTGTCCTTTTGGATCCAAGATGGTCATTATTATTCCCACATGGTGCCGCCAGATAAAGCCCCCAAAGCCCTTTTGATTCACATGGGTTTGTTGTCCGTCTCATTTCTCCTTTGTTTCTTTGTTTTCTCAGCAAGCACGCTTCTATTTTATACCTCCTCCTGGAGCACGGTGAGGCCTGTCACCGTGTTACATCCGCATTCATCAGTTTTAGTGCGCAGTCAGTTGAAATGGCAATGAATGGAGTAATAGCAGTTTACACTCCAAGTTGCTGCACGGAAATTATTCATCAATTAGTTGCGCAACAGAGAATAAATCAATGGTGATTTTGAAAATTGGTATTATTTGATTATAGAGACATCTATCAAACAAAAATATAACTTTTCCAAAAAGGAGAAATATTCATTCGTCGACATAGACAGTCCTTGGCCGACCATT